>OX387608.1:14655034-15922534 GCA_947568835.1 Protonemura montana | reverse complement strand
AAGGCCAAGGCAAAGACGGGATTTTGGAGAAGACTGTTTTCTTAGATAGGAGAGCGTTTACTCCGAACCCTCCAAGCTTTTCGGTGGAAAGTTAAAGATGGAGATAAACGTAAGCAATGATGTATGGTATTAGTAACTATAGTAACCAAGCTGAAGAGCCGAAATCAATAAATAAATAATGATAACAAGTTTTTTATTCAGTTCCATCTCATTTTATCATATATATTTTGTCAACCAAGAGTGATTTCATCTCCCCATTGTTGTCATCAGTTTAAATTGTTCTAAATGACTTATAGGTAGGCAGCCAGTGGTACACACAAGCACGCGTGGGAGTAAACCCGTAAGGCGAGAAAATTTCGCTCAAAGCCCGACACTGCCTAGCGGGTATTTAAATATTAGCAAAATTGTTCAGTATTCAGTTCTGTTTTACTTTGCAAAGCAAGGTTTTGAATGTGATGCTGTCTAAACCAGCTTTTAGCCCGTTCTAACCCCGGTTAGTGAAAATATATTCTTTGATCACTTTATTCTTTACTTTGAGGAGCTTACACAAGACTTTCTGAGACTCAAGCTGTGAATTGTAATTTTCCAGATTGCTGAGAAACTGAACTAGAAATATCAGATCAGCCGAACATTCAGAACATGATGGAAATACAAGACGTTGTCCTGCATGGGGGGTTACAAAGTTGACCTGCATAATGATGTCCCATTTTACACACGCCGTTTAAATATTGCCTTATCGGCGTTTAGGTCAGGTTTTCAGGCAAATTGATTTTGCCTGTTAGGCTTACGTTTAGAAAAGTAAAGATGCATATAAAACTCTACAAAGCAGAGAGCAATTTTAATTTGTTGCTGATTTGGATAGACCTATTGAATAACCTGTCGGAGAAAATACATTTTATTTTTCAGCCTTCACATTTTGTCTGCCCTAATAGCTCGTGAAATTTTGAACCTGGAAGGATAAGGTTGAACTTTATAACGTGAGATTTGTAGGTCAAGAAGTCCCATTGATATTTTGTTTGTGTATTTTCATGTCATTCAATATTTTGTTTCAAAGCACATTGTTAAAAAACTACTTATTTCTCATTCTTCGTGTGTGATGTTTACATATTTAATGTTTGCAATTATACAAATATCAGTGTTTTCATGAATTAAATGACCGTGCCAGTCAATGATTATCAACAGTGGTACTGAGGTGATGGAAACAGTAAAGTATTACGAGCTACCAAATAGTCTGAAAGTCATCGGCTGGGATCAAGCGGGCTGGGATAGGAATCTTTATGAAACTAACTTTTTATATAATAAACTTATAAATTAACTTTTTTTAACTTTTTTTAATGACAGATTTTATTTACAGCCTTGTTGGTTCCGCCAGAGCCACTGCCAACACGAGGCGAGGTCGGTGTCAGTTCCAACGATAGCTACACGGCGTCCAGCATTTGATTCTTGGATGACAGTGTTGATGATCAACATGTTAGCATCTACAGCAGCCTGATACACCTTGATGGCCTCCACAGCTCAAGCCGACTCCTTGGCCAACGCAGTCAACAAACGCGATCCATCAACAGAATGACATCCGTAACAATTAAATCCAGAAATTTTAACAATAACTAAACAACTTTTTTGCCACGGTAACTAATTTCTTCTACTTGAAAAGTTTTGCTTCGTGTGTGATCACATCGCTCTTCGTAAAAAAGTGATCTAATCTACTAAAATGTTGGTCTAGAAGGACGACGTGGAGGTCAATGGGGTGGAGAGCAAAAACGCTCTTTTGTAACTCCAACAAACCGCCGTACAAACGTCACGTTGGATAAAGCTTACAAATAATGTTAATTTCAAAACCATTTCCAGTTGTTTTCAATAAATTGTCGCAATCTCTATTTGGGGTGTCGATTTGCAAGTGAATGTCGCGGAAGAGACAGGCCACTTACCAATGTACCAACATACCGACAACCCCCGTTACATGAAATTACACAGTTTTCACATTTTGTTTGGCTTTCTTGGTTTTATCTTTCGACGAGCTAAAATCCTGTACACTTCTGATACACGATCTAATGACGAAATAAGCTTTAAATAATTTTGACCGTTTTCAATCACTTTTGACATATTGGCATACCTCTCTGCGGAAAGGGTCACATATTTCTCAGCGAATTTTTACTACACAAAGGACAGGTATGTGATTAGGTAATAGATGGGGTACGCATTGACCGTCGTTCAGCTAATTATAGAAAATAACTGCCTCGTTTAGGTAGACCTATTGTCCATGTATATATCCACCAATTATGTAGGCCGTCGATATCGGAGCTTTATGCAAACTAACAAAATGCTACACGATCAAATAAAAGCACTAGACTAGGAAAGTGAGCAGGAAAACTCAACAAATATTCACTTATCTTAGGTGTTGAGCCTTTTTCAGAGCTACCAAAAGTATTTTGAGAAAATGGGATTCCTAATTTTTATATTTTTACCCTTGAATTAGACGAATTTTTAGGAGATTTGACGCAGTCCTTTTAAATTTTAAAGACCGTTGACAATGACATTGCACACTACGATTCTAATAAAATCTAGCGCTATGCTCTTGTAATTAAAAAGATCAACCGCATAAAACACTGCTCTAATAACGCCATCATTTATCTGTCTAGCCAGCTATCCATCTATGCATGCAGCCACACACATATTTACCAAACTATATTTATTTTGTGATATTGTACGGAAAATAAATCTGCTTGCAGATTTATTGCTTGCAAGGAAAATTGCGCCGAGGAATATGTTTTCTCTTGAATGTGTTCATATTTTCTAAGCAGTTTGGCTTAGTGCCGCTGCAAGCAGCCAGGTGGCGTTGTTAAATTAGCAGGTAGCCGGCTTCCCGCCAACCCGCCCCAACCGTTTCCTGGGTGTTTTTAGCGGGGCTCGGTCATTCGTTTCTGAACTCTCCGACGAGAACGTTGTGCTGTCTTCTCGTCTCTTGGCCAAGAGAACTCTGAGGAAGATCAACTCGCTTGCTGTTGACTCGAAATGTCTCTCAAATTATTTCGGTAAGTGGACATTTTACGATTTTTACAATTCAACTAAATAATTCAACCGTCGCAGCTCGACTCATCGTGTGCATTAATGTTATTAGTATTAATTAGAATTTACCCGAGGTCATTTAACCCAGCATTTTTAATTATAAATAATCTATTTGGCTTGAAACTATAACGGCAGAGAAATACGGGGATGCAATATCCGAGGCGCTATCACTATCATTGTTAGATTTACTGCTATCGTTTATTTCAATATCCACTTCATTTTTAGATAATTTTTGCAATTAACTTCAAAACGCTGTTGTAGCTTTGCTAAACGAATTGCGTACAAAGCACCTGTTCCAGGCAACGAGGAGTCGTGGTTAGAATGTGTTTCATTGTCTAATAATGGCGTCTGTTTTTCAGACATGGGACGCCTTCAACCCAAGAGCAGCAACATGGACGAACATTTCCCGCCCATGAAAGACAAGATGGAGTCGTCGCTTCATTGTTTGGGTGAGTCTTTCAATGCTTTGTCATTCCTCTTCATTTTGCAAAACCTGCTACAAATATTGGTTTTATATTCCTCGCGTGTTGCCTAGTTTATTTAATTTCTGGTAACCTGCGTTTCTTTCTTCAAAAGATTAGACCTTTAGACAATCGTTTAGTCAATCTGATCTCCACCTGTCGCTAGAGTTGCTCTAACCAATTGAGCTACTTGGAGACTGGCTTTTTGAGACGATTTTAGTGTATTTGATGAGAATGACGGATCTCCAAGGAGTAGAACCAAGAGGCTGTGAATACTCACAGTCACTCTGATTCTAGTGACGCTGTTCCACGTCACAACCTGTCAAACTCGAGTAACTTCAATTTGACGTTGGACGCGTTTTATTTAGTTAAAATATTATTTAACTTGCATCAATTTTGAGATGGTTTTAGTGTTCATAATAATAAAAAAGCATTTTTTTGCTTCATAAAGAACTTCTATCCCTTGCCGTGAAGTTTCATCAGATTTGATTTCCTATTTCAATTTATCACACGACATTTTATCTTTCACCATCGTAAGGAAACATAGCACCTAAAAGCCAAGACTTGGACCCGATTTTTGGAAAGGTTTTTTTCAATTGAGAAATCTCGTTCCATGAATGGAGATTCCATCATCCTTCATCACCTGTTGCCTTGCTCTCCAGTACTTTGCCAGTCTCCTCCTTGTTTATATCGTTGAAGTAGTCTGAGACCCAGCGTGCTTTTTTGTCATGATTGAGGCACATTTCAATTCCTGGGGCTGCCCCAATCGACCAATGAATTTGACAAAATTGTAATTGTGTTTTCTCCTTTCATGTTGCCGAACAACATTCAACGATTGCATATGTTTTATTATTAGAAACACTAAAAACCTCTCAGAAATTGGTGATCTTGGTTTTACTCCGTGGAGATCCGACATTCTCATCAAATTCACTAAAATCGTCTCCAAAGTAAGTCTCCTGTCCAAGCAGCTCAATTGGTTAGAGCAACACCCGCGACAGGTGGAGATCGGGGTCCAAGTAGCTCAATTGGTTAGAGCAACACCCAAACAGGTGGAGATCGGGGTCCAAGTAGCTCAATTGGTTAGAGAAACACCCGCGACAGGTGGAGATCGGGGTTCAAGTAGCTCAATCGGTTAGAGCAACACCCGCGATAGGTGGAGATCGGGGTCCAAGCAGCTCAATTGGTTAGAGCAACACCCGCGACAGGTGGAGATCGGGGTTCAAGTAGCTCAATTGGTTAGAGCAACACCCGCGACAGGTGGAGATCAAGATTCCAGTCCCCGTTGAATCATCTATTTTTTAGAGGTTATTAGTGTTCTTAATAAAAAAATACTTTGCCCATCGCAAGCATTGAGTCACCGAGGTTGAATGGATGTGGATAGAATCAGAGTGACTGTGACCATGCACGGCCTCTTGGTCATTCACCCGTCATTCGTATTCGACGCTTTAAAATCCTCTTTTAAAAGCTCTTGTCCTATTAGCTCACTTGGATGTTTGAGCAAAACCATGACTAGACGGACCGGGTTCGAGACCCCGACCAGCCACTAATTCATGTTGGGTTAATTATGTACCTAACAATAAACTACCCCACCAATTGCGAGCAATTGGAACTATTTTGAATTCCACAATCAAATTAAAACTGAAGCTGGTTATTGATTCGAGTGTATCTCTGTTCGTTGCAGGCCCCGCCGAGATTGAGTCTACTTCGACGCCGAGACTTCGACGCCGAGACTTCGACGCCGAGACTTCGACGCCGAGACTCGCCCGCGGTTCTCGTCGCCATCGGAATCGGAACACGGTCGCGTAATCTGTTACCTCGGTCGGCCGGGATGTTTGCGTTCAACGTCAGCTAAGTGGTCTAGGGTTAGCGCTTCAAGGCCTCACACAAACACAAACACACACAACCAGTTAGGCAACAGTTATCTACAGGTCATCCACGAGCCGACGGGTCCACGAGCCGACGAGTCCACGAGCCGACGAGTCCACGAGCCGACGAGTCTTCATCTTCTGCATGGCATGTGGGCACCGCATGATTGCATGGCATGGGGGCATGGCATGGGGATTTAGCTAAAGGGTGGGAGAGTTAGGTTAGGGCGTCGTGTTTTCTTAATGGTGGGTCGTATGCAGGGGATAAGTAAGGGAAAGCCCAAGTAGATCCCCTGTTCCATCGCGACGAGTGGGGTAACTGGCCTAAAGGGTGGGAGTAGGAAACTTAGCTCGGCAGGAGGCCTGCTGGTGGGGTTAGGGCAGGTGGAGGATATCGGGGATCCCGGGGCCCAACAGTTATAAATGGGAGGGTTTTTGTTAGGAGTAGGGCGTCGTGGGAGGCATTGCGGCGGTCGGGAATAGCCCAGTAGTATACCGTCCCTCTACGACGAGGAGGGTTTGCTGGCCTCAGGGTGGGTTAGGCCGTCGAGTCCACGAGTCTGCGAGTCTTCGAGCATCCATCAACGCCGTTCTCTACTCTAGGTCCCGAGGGTCAATGGCTTGCCTTCCCTCTTGGGTTTTCTCGGGAGGGTTTCGTACTAGGGAGGGTCGTGCTCGAACGTGTCCTGGAGGCAAGGGGGGATGATTGACGTCAAGCGATCCTCTTGCCTAATCACTCAGACACGATGGAGGGGAACAGGACCATCAGATGGTCAACAATGGGTTGGTGGGTAGCTACTTTAGCCGGTATGCAGAAGGTCTGCTCCGGCCAGCGTAGGGTGGGGTAACGTTACGGCTTGGGGTAGTTTTACAGCTAAGTCCGCGCCTTCGAGCTTCCAGCTTCGAGCACCTATCACCGACTTCGAGATTCGCCAAAGTTACTTTCCAGCCTTTCAGGTCATCGATCGCCTCTACGAGCACGCCGGAGGGAGAAGCAGGAGCCGGAAGGAGATCGGAAGAAGATAGCTCACACCTACACATACACACTCACACTAGAAGCGCTAATCCTAGGACCTTTTTCCTCAGCGTACATTACGATCTCGCTTCGGTACCGTGATAAGTCTTGCGTTATTTCTGCGTTATTTCTGCGTAATTTCTGCGTTATTTCTGCGTTATTTCTGCGTTATTTCTGCGTTATTTCTGCGTTATTTCTGCGTTATTTTTGCGTTATTTCTGCGTTATTTCTGCGTTATTTCTGCGTTATTTCTGCGTTATTTCTGCGTTATTTTTGCGTTATTTTTGCGTTATTTCTGCGTTATTTTTGCGATATTACTCCGTTATTTCTGCGTTTATTGCTGGCGTAATGTACCGCGGTCCGAATTGTAGCGGGCACGATCCGAACTGGAAGAAACGTGGAGCGAACGAGAGTTTGGAATCAGGAACTAGTGTGCTTGTCAAGTGTGTGAATGTGGGGACTGTTGTTCCTTTACATGTTAATGTTTGTGTTAATGTTTGTGTTAATGTTTGTGTTAATGTTTGTGTTAATGTTTGTGTTAATGTTTGTGTTAATGTTTGTAAATGTACCTGTTTGCGACTATGTTTTTGATTTTGTACCTGACTGTACTAATTGCATTTGATATTATTTGTACTTGCTTTTCTCTATCACTAACTTGTGTTCTTTTAATCCACGTCACAGGAACCTAATGACGGAGCCTTCATCTTTCAGCGTCTGATAATCAAATTCCAGGCAATAACACAGTTTTTTTTTTGATTTCATTGTTGCGAACGTAAAGTCCGCAGTCTGACAGCGGCGGCTTCAAGTTGCAACGTGAACAATGCTACCAACTCGACTGGCCGATTGTTGCATCAACTCCATGGCTACCAACTTGATCATCATCTCGGCAACACAGATGGAACGCAGTTAAGAAGAAGGTTCTGGTTCGACTCCCAGTACCTGGTCAGTCGCCGTGGCAACAAAGATGGAACGCAGTTTAGAAGAGGGTACTGGTTCGTCGCCCAGTACCTGGCTAGTCGCCGTGGCAACAAAGGTGAGCCAAGAAATAAATATTCGAAATTATTTAACAATGTTGGCTAGATTTCCATAATAACCGTTCTGATTGGGATGAAATCTTACTTAAATTGAAAACGCTTGCAATGCGCGGGGTATTTTATTATTAGCAACACTATAACCGTCTCAAAAATTGATGCCCAAACGCGGACTCGAACCCCGATCTCCATCTGTCGAGGGTGTTGCTCTGACAAATTGAGCTACTTGGACACTGGCTTTTTGAGACGATTCTAGTGTATTTGATAAGAATGACAGATCTCCAAGGAGTTTAAAAAAGCTTCGGGAAAATTTTGAAACTCGATGCATCTCTGGCCGGTGAGATTTGTCCGCCTAACGTTTGTTTTATTTTTGTCCTTTAATTCCCAGCTGACCGCGAGGCTCCAGGATCAGCGCCCGTAACTCTTCGTCTCCCGAGACCTTGGTGAAGAAGGAAGATTCACACACTGCTCGACTAACCAATGGTAAGCCACGATTCTATCAGCATTTTCCACAATAAATCCGCTGCAAGAATCGATTCTTCTAACTTTCCTTGCACTAAACAAGTCTGTCCATTAGGATGAAATCTGATTTTAATTGCAAATGCTTGCAATGCGCGGGGTATTTTATTATTAACAACACTAAAACCGTCTCAAAAATTGATGCCCAAACGCGGACTTGAACCCCGATCTACACCTGTCGCGGGTGTTGCTCAGAACCATTGAGCCATTACACTAAAAATTACACTAGAATCGTCTCAAAAAGCCAGTGTTCAAGTAGCTCAATTGGTTAGAGCAACACCCGCAACAGGTGGAGATCGGGGTCTAAGTAGCTCAATGGTTCAGAGCAACACCCGCGACAGGTGGAGATCGGGGTTTGAGTCCGCGTTTGGGCATCAATTTTTGAGACGGTTATAGTGTTGTTATTAATTAAAAGAAAGAGTCTGTCCATTGTTATTTTCTTGTTTAAATTTCACATCTGCCCGTCCCAGTGGCGTTGCAAACTGCTGGTATTAGTGACTAACGTATTTTTTGTTTTATCTACAGTCTGCAGTTTTTGGTCACGATCAAGAAAAGTGATCGTGAAGACTTCGAGGAACCAAACCGATACGACTTCCCTCAGACAAGAGACTTACGATGGAATGTGCCAGACCACAAAACTAAAGGTACGCTTTCTACCATCTTACTTTAGCACTGCATGGATGTCAAGCTCCCTGCTCCAAACTAATGCACAACTACCCTCCCAAGAATTTGTTCCCATTCGTGAAATCGACCCCCAGCCTCGAACTTACGTGGCACATACTTGGGACCGAACGGTTTGGCGTGTTGGAAACACCGGTTCTTGTTAGATCACCGAAGTTAAGCAACACTGCGCTGAGTCCGGTATTGAATGGGTGACCATCATACACATGACCAGTTTTGTTCGGGAGACGGGTTGGAGGGATGAAAGTTAGTACAGCGACTTCACTCGCCTTGCTTATCAACCTCTCGACAGCATGGATTTGTGGAGGAATCCTGTTGTTCGCGTTGTACCGTCCTTCGGAAGGGACGTGAAGCCGGTGGTCCCCTTGGTCTTCGACAGAAGTGGGCTACGTGCTGGCACCGGGTTTCCCCTCCTCCCTTCTAGGCTAGGTTAGGTTCATCATCATCCTCATCATCCACTCATTCACTGACGCCATTAGACCAGTGCCGCATGGCCAGTTGTCAAAACAGTGCGTCGTTAAACACCGCAAATAATAATAAGTGGCACATACTTGGAATCGACCTCGAAAAGTTGTCGCTAGCGACCGTCTAGCGGAAACTAATTGAATGTGTCGACTAATCCGCGGCCTTCCTTTTCACGCAGGTTTCTACTCAGCCTTGGTTTACATGGAACGTTGTCCGCGATCTGATTGCTGGTCACGGTGGGACAGAATCCGATCTCCTACCTGCGTCATCGAGACGTCGCTACTGCAGCGTCGATAGATGTAAGTTGGCACGAGCCTTCACAGACATCTGATAATATATGACTGATACACTTACCGTAATGGTAAACGCACTCTTTTGACAGATCTCAACAATGCTGGCACAAATATATTATGTTAATCCTTCGTCCCCAACAATGGAACATCAGCGCTAGCTTTATCCAAGAAGCAGTGCAATGTTAGCAAAAACTAGTTCTTGATCTCCACATCAGTTCGTTTGCATTTTGCACTGACTTTTGACCCGTCGTGAACACTAGAAAACAGCTGACAAAACTAAACCCAATCAAAGGTTCATGACAAGTACAAAAAAAGCTAATGTTTCCTTTTCATTCAAGCTAGATCTGCACTTTTTCCCAAGTAAACGTCGCTGTCCGGAGCATGTTTTAATGTGTGCAAGAGTCGTCATGTACCTGGCAACGAATCTAATGTGACTTTATTCTGTTGTCTTCAGGTGAACTCCACGAGCCGCTGCTGGAAGCCGATGCATCTTGGCTTCCTCCGACGAGACCTTGCTTCAAGCCCTGGAAATTGTAGCAAGAACGCGCTGTGAGAGTTTTATCAGGTGTCTGAGGAAACATGGGGCAACTTTTGTTAGTTAGATAACATATTTAATTACTAGCTTTGCGGGGCTTAACGTCACGTCAGTTCAGAGGCTGTTTGCGTCTCGAGTTCGGGAAATATTCATAATTCTTGATTCATTTGTGTGACATGAGAGAAGTCGAGAAAAATTTGGGGACAAGGCTATTGTTGTTAGACTTCCTGTCCAAGTTTTGGATTGTTGTAGGTTCTTGCTGGAGGTTGTATCTTTCTTCACAGTTAGATTGGTTCGGTACCGAACCGTGTTAGGTTCGTTAGGTTCGTTAGGTTTGTTAGGTTTAGATTGGTTCGTTTAGTTGGTCAGGTTTTGATTGATTCGTTAAGTTGGATAGGTTTTGGTGTAGAATGGTTGTTTGTCGCTTTGTCCATCATTGAGGGTCGCCAGAATTAGGTTAATTTGATCTTCTAGTTTTCATGTCCAATTTTTTTTGTCTTCTCTCATGTTGCGTTCTCTAAGCTTGCCTTACGCCTAGAATATGTAATATTGTGGTCAATTAAGTTAACGTAAAATCATAGCAGATAGAGTCATATGGGAGAGTAGAGTTTCCTTAGATGCATTGAGATTCATGTGACCAAATTTACAAGCCATAGGACTTTATCGCTCGCCTGCATAATGTTCCTGTTTGCACCCGTGAGGCCCGCCTCGGACGTTCGTTTTTCATGGTTTTCGCGCGTCTTAAGTTAAGCTAATGCTGGGCGATTGATTATAATCTCCACAAAATACAGATTATAATCGGCCATGACCACTGACCTCACGGAACAAACGCTTGGAAATATCAAATGAATCACTCTCACAGTTAGCAAGATTTACGTTAACACAAACACGTAAATAGTAATTCAAATATTGTTAAAGCATTTGAATTGTATTTGATAGTGAAATTATTGTCATTCTATACATGGCGTTGTGATATAAAAATGTACAACCCTATAACCTTTTGATTGGGTCCCTGGATGAAAAGGAAACTGGAATTCCTGTAAGTTCCACTTCCAAATTTTCCTTCTGCCTAAAAGTACCTCACTATGTTTTTATTATTGTACAAGATTTTTGAGTTGGGCCGGGTTTTCGTTTGATAGTTACAGCAGGTTTAGTTACTCAGGGTAGCAAGAAATCGTGTGTGTGTTGGGATTTGGATGCCGTTTAACCCCTTCTGGGCCAATTTTCCAGCCCAAATTTTCCTTCTCCCTAAAGGTACTTCTGTATGTTCTTATCAATGTACAAAATTTTTTAGTTGGACCTGGTTTTCGTCTGGTAGTTACAGCAGGTTCAGACATTTACGCTTATCTGGTAAGTTTCTTAATTTAGTTGTAGTTGTGTCCTTTTAGTGCATTCTCAGTATATAAGTAATTGTGTGATTTGAAATGATCTATTTAATTTTGTACCTGGATATAAGTTGTTTTTGTGTTTCTTTTAATTACTCACAATATTTTTCATTTCTTTATGTTCGAATTTGTGCCTATGGGCTTATACCACATGGTACATTGCTGGGTTCCCGAGTTGCTTAGCGGGAAGTTTGTAGCCTTCTAAGGGGTACTTATATGTCAGCCATGTTTAATCGGAATGTGCCTCTGGTTGGGCCGGACCCCATCAAGCAGCACATTCAGAAAGTCAAGTTGGAAAATCTTGTAAAATGATAATAGCATAACGAGGCATGGGCGTCCGCAGGATTTTTTCCAGGAAGGTGCAAATGCTTCTAAGGATGTCGACAAAAGGGCTTCAACTGGGGAGGGGGGTTTAAATATGTTTAATGAAAACTAATCTGGGCGAAACACTCGCCTACCGCCACTGTAGACGTCAGCTTTGTAATCATATGCACTTGACGGACTTCATGGTTTTGTCACCAGCGTGTGTCTCAGTTCGTCGGCTAGGGATGAGGTTGAATCCTGATCCATGAAGTGGCCAATAACCAAAGCAGCTTGAGGACCAAAGATCACGTTCAGTTTCAAAGGCTGGTAATGGATTTTCGGAATCCGCCGTCATCGATGTAGATGCACATGCACTTTCAATACTGCGATCGCAGTTGTCATAACGAAATTTCACGCGCGTCGTCGTTCGCCTTTCTCTTCATACTCGCAATAAAAAATTTGCGTTTATTCATACTCTTACAATCAACACACTTAACTAAAACGCTCGGGCTAACAAACCACCCTACTCGAATCGCTCCCGACACATAACTGACTTACGTTAAGTTGGGTTCGACCGGAAGGAAAACTAAAACTTCATTAAGTGTAAAATTCTGTTCGCGGAATCGGAATCATGAGGGAGAATTTTGGGGAAGTAGGAACCTGCAAAGTTTAACTCTTGTATGATCCCAGTTTCATAGAATTACGCCACGATTTTTTCGCTTGAAAGGTTGGATGGTCACTCACCTTTCCTCTCTAGAATGCAATACAAATTTAGCGTTTTCCGTTTAAATAGCACTATTTTGATCAATTAATTGAGAGAATATATTTAACTTGCCCTTTGAATGATGAAATAACAAGGCCTTTATAGAGTGTTTATTTGTTAATGTTTGAAATTTCCAGGGGGGTGCAAGCGCACCCCCTTGCACCCCCCTTCGGACGCCGATGGCCGCAAGTGTTATCGTGTAGCACCTGCCGTTTCCTCGTGTTGCCGGCCTCGTTTGCTCAGCAGACAGTTCAACAGTAAGGCTCTGACTCTGCAAAACTATACTATCATATGAATTTACTTTATGAATATATCCTATGACTCTTTAATAAAAGAGCCGTTTTTTTAGTGTTCCGTTACAAAACTGTCGTTTAAATTGTGTTTTTTTTTTTTTTCCTTGGAAACGGCCAATAAGAAAATGGTTTTTGTTTGTTAACTCTAAGAGGCATGGTGGTAACACAGGTGGTAAGACATCATTACCACCATTTCTGGTTTTTTTTTCTGCCGATTCCAAGGGCGGTAAAACTTACGCATACCTCAAGTCGCTCGCGCTTAGATTTGTGGATTGGCGGTAAAAGAAGCTACATTCTAAGTGATGGCCATCACTCAGACGTCTTCATTGACGGCTGTATGGACTCTCTAAGGATTACAAGAACGAACTTCGTGACGTCACAGCACGATCTTAAAACTATAGCTTCTGTATGTCGGAGAGCTTTGAAACCTCTTCCAATCGATTTGTTGGAAAAAACCAATCGAAAGATGTAGACGGTGACATTCGCCTAACTATCGTATTTCCCCGTTTAAAAGCCAATATAGCTTCGAAAAATACCAAATCGTAACATTTCTACATTTTGTTCTCGTCGTTATTGTTCTTCGCCACAAGTCCTGACTGCGCATGCTCGCTGCGTGGAATTCCTCAACTCGAGTATTTAACATTTAATATCAATTTATTGGAGCTTTTTGAAAGTTGGATGAAGCCAAAATTGGAAATATATATGTAGCGTGTAATAAATTAATACACTTTTATAAGGGATGCATTCACCCTCAGTAGCCAGTGGCCAGTATTCAGTGATAGCTTAGGTTCATGCTAGTATTTGATCAATTATTTCCGTTGCAGTTCACGGATGACGAGTAGTCTAGTGGATAGCGTACGAAGCCAGATAGCTCAGTTGATTCGCAAAGAACGTGATGCCCGGTTCGTATCGCAAAGCACGCAAATATTTTGCTTTTTCAGTTTTAAACTGTATGAACAGTGAATGTCTAATTTGATACAACCAGTAAATTTATTTATTTATTTATTTAATGCTTCGTACAATTACAGAGTATTTGTGTGAGCCTAATTGTTAAGGAACTTAAATCATCAATTTAGTTCCATATTTAACTTTTAATTGTATTTAAATATTCTTCTATTGAATAGTACGGATTTTGGATTAAGAAAGCTTTGAGAGAAGTGTTAAAGATGGTACGGGTTGACAAATTAGTTATGGATGTTGGGAGATGATTATAAATTGTTGTGCAGAGGTAATGTGGGCTGTGTTCAAAGAGGGAATGGGAGTGAGTGCAAAAATATGCAAAAATTGAATTTCCAGAAGTAACCACCCTTTAGCAAAAAGAATTGAAATAACCATAAAAAAAACGAACCAATTCGTTTAAAAAAAGACGACGTCTTCATTGATTGAGTGTACCAATAGGTACGAAATGAAGCCACAATAAACTTTGTAAATAATTGCCAGAACTGGAAACATGTAGCGTTCAAAAGAATTGAAATATACGTAAATGCAGACGTCTATCCCCTCCCTCCCCCCCTCCCCCAGCCCATGCACTTTGAAATTTCAATCCTTGTTGATTGATTGATTTGTGGTGTTTAACGACGCACTGTTTTGACATCTGGTCATGTGGCACTGGTCTAATGGCGTCGGTGGATGAGTGGATGACGATGAGGGTGATGATGAACCTAACATAGCCTAGAAGGGAAGACGGGAAGCCCGGTGCCGGCACGTAGCGTACTCCTGTCGAAGAGCACCAAGGGGACCACCGGCTTAACGTCCCTTCCGAAGGACGGTACAACGCGAACAATAGGATTCCTCCACAAATCCATGCTGTCGAGAGGCTGATAAGCAAGGCGAGTGAAGTTGCTGCACTAACTTTCATCCCTCCAACCTCTCTCCCAAACAGAACTGGTCATGTGTATGGTGGTCACCCATCCAATACCTGACTCAGCGCAGTGTTGCTTAACTTCGGTGATCCAACGAGAACCGGTGTTTCCAACACGCCAAACCGTTCGGTTTCAATCCTTGTTTCCCGGGAGTCCATTCTCCCATAAGAGCAATGTTAAATTGCTGGTGATTTGTCAAAGTGCGGTCGTGCACGCACTCCCCGGCCGAGGCAACGTGCTCGTCTACTATTTGACTTGGACGAATTGTTAGTTCCATAAGAGCAATGCTAATGGCCATAGCCGAAATCGTAGTCTCGTAAGCGCAAAGTGATTATTACCTTTGGCTATTGTCCTAATTTATGCATGGGGATAGGGTGACGATATCGTGCGATGGGCTGGGGGAGGGGGGGGAGGGAGGGGATAGACGTCTGCATTTACGTATATTTCAATTCTTTTGAACGCTACATGTTTCCAGTTCTGGCAATTATTTACAAAGTTTATTGTGGCTTCATTTCGTACCTATTGGTACACTCAATCAATGAAGACGTCGTCTTTTTTTAAACGAATTGGTTCGTTTTTTTTATGGTTTATTATTACACCACAATAATCAGTTCGCTCGCTCGCTGCCTTTGAGGGCATACCGATGCATGTGCGCTTTAATTTTTGAATACAAATGAATTTTTAGCTAAGCTGATATATCTACTACCATTTCTGAGCTATTAAACAGTATTTTCATAATTATTACGAGTTCTAGTCATAAAAAAGGGTGGTAATGCTCTTGTACCACCATGCACTATGAGTACTGCATGGTCTAGTACGAGGGTTGAAAGTTGTTTAAAAACGTGAAGCTTTATTAGATTTATGAGGCTCACCCAATGGGCCTGTAAGTGATTAGGTGCTAAAGCCACACTTGATAAAACAAAATGAACAGAAATTCCTTCTGATGATGGTTCATTTTTAGATGGCAGTGAATTTAAAGGTGACTTTTGATGATGAAACAATGTAACTTTGCTATAAATACAAGCAAAATGGGTGGTAGACATCAGTGAATTAATAACTTCGGGGTAAACTAGTGTAATTGGGCACTTTAATCGCGCAATGATAACGACGTAGCGTCCAGAAGACGACCCGTCGTTATTTTATTTGGTTTGTTTATGTCTAGAAGAGTTTTATATTATGTTCATATTGATTTTAAATTATTTTATCTCATTTTTGTCTGTCTTAAATGATTTTTGATGCATATCTTATCTTTTCGCATTGAATAAGGTAAAAACGCTTGCTACATGGTAGTATTCATGTATTACCACCCCATAGGGATGGGAGAGTTAGTGAAAAAAATTGTGTAGGTACACGCAATATTGTGTTTGCCATTCAATAAGCATTTAACCCATTAACTTTAAAAGATGAAAATAGACAAGAGTTAAAAGATTGGGAAAGGTTTGTTTGTCAACCTTTGACAAAATTGTGAATCTAATTTCTTTCCTTTATGCCATTTACATGGGGGTGCATATACAACTTTGGGCAACAATTATGCTAATGGACAGTTTTAATGTCTAAATTAATTTATGAGACTCATCCCCATGGTTTTACCTAATCAGACATTTCTGTTTTTATCTTAACCTGGTTATTTAACTGGCATTTAGCATTGTGAAAACGGTGAGAATAGAAATGGAGATGTTCGGCTAAAATTTAGATATTTTCCAGGAAAGCTTTTAGGAAGGTACAACTCGAACAGCAGGATTCCTCCTTAAATTCATGCATTCGAGTATTTGATAAGCAAGGCTATTGAAGTTGCTGTACTAACTCTCATTCCTCCAACCTCAACCCGAACAGAACTGATCATGTGTATGATGGTCACCCATCCAATACATGACCCAGCGCAGTGTTGCTTAACGTCGGTTATCTCACGAGAACCGATGTTTCCAACACGCCAAACCGTTCGTTGTGAAGATTCGAGGAGAGCTCGTAAGCAATTGCACCCGCTGTGTGACTAGATTCGGTCAAGAACACTCACATCTAACAAAAGCTAACATAGTTAAAATTAATCTAATTAAACATCTGCAATTAAAGTACGAGAATTTGCAGTTCATTAGCATTTGCTTGCCTGGAAAACATTTGGTCTGTGATAGCAGCCGTGGACGCCATTGCTGTTATCACCTCAATCCACTTCAAAAACCGGTCAGCCAATAGGAGCCGAGCTTCAGTCGATCGAAAGTAGGAGGCTGGGTCGATCGAGCACGTGTTGTGACGTCACTTGAACAGCTATGCAGTAGGTTTCAGGTGATACTCTTCTGTCGGCTACTCGCCTGGTACGAAGAGACAAATTTTCGCCTTGTTTTAGACGATTATTTCAGTTGAACTTGTCATGGCTGGATCAACCGTACGTATAGGCAGTCCCGTGCCACACACGCGTACCACGAGTTGCTTTAGAGTTTTCACAGGCAAACTCAATATCCTGACAACGTCATTCGTTCCCAGCTACTTGACGCAATTTTGTGAAATATAGCTTTGAATTTTAGGCATAGGCAACGCCTCAAAATAGGACCGATCGAGAGATAAAAAAAAGTGATAATTTGACTTTGTTTCACAACTTGTGGCAAACCTTTACAAGATACGATATTTTCTGCGTTGTAGTGCGATCTTACCAGCGCAACTTAATGACAGTGACAACGGACCGGGAGTAAATATACCTTATACTATGTTTTTGTTATGTTTATGGCTTATGTTTTTTATTTTGCAAATAAATAATACGTTTCGTTATTCATTTCGGAGCAGGGCGGCGATTATAAGGTAGAACAAATGAGAGGAGAAACAAACAACAATTTCACTTAAAAAATTAAGATAATATTTGCGGGGAGAAACAACTGAAAATCACGCTCCAGGTGAAAGATTTGAAGGAGGAAGAAACGACAAAGCACCATTTTAGTCCTTAATCTGTTGCAGGGTAGAAGAAACGGTGGAGGAACAAACGGCAATGCCATGTTTTGGCTTTTTATTTTAATACTGGGTAGATGAAATTAAAGAAGGAACAAACGGAGCGTTCCAGTTTCTATTTCGGCAAATTTTCCAACAAAAAGAGCTCCAAGGGATGGATATGTTCAGTGAGAATTTTACTGAGGTCAAGAAATGAATGAAATTCCTTCACGACTCTCACAAGATGTTTGCTGGAAATCCTCTCCAGCTGCAGTTGCAGTCGAAGAAGTCGCTCAGGTGCATCTCGGCAACGTCATCAGAGTCTCCTGAGATGTTCAACTCTGTCCTCATATCTGAGAACAAGACAAGATGTTAACTGATTGTAGACTACGGTAATGTTTACCAACATCTTCAGTGTTTATTTCATCCAGTTGGAAAGAATGTATCGAAAACACACAGATGTGTAAATATTAGTGATGCACATGATAAATAAAATCCTGAATAGCAATTTTTTCCAGCTTTTCTTTGGATAACCATTGGTTATAATAATAATAATAATAATTGATATCTCAAAAATAAAAACACAACAAATGAAATCTCAAGGAAGGAGAACAAGAAAATAACAAGAAAATAACAAGATTATAACAAGATTATAACAAGATTATAACAGGATTATAAAAAGATGATAACAAGATGATAACAAGATTATAACAAGATTATAACAAGATTATAACAAGATTATAACAAGATTATAACAAGATTATAACAAGATTATAACAAGATTATAACAAGATTATAACAAGATTATAACAAGATTATAACAAGATTATAACAAGGTAATCTTGTTGTAATCAAGGTAATCCAGTAAATGACTCGGAGCTTTACGGAGGTTTGATTTGTATTTATGTCACTACCTCAGGTCGATGGAACTGTCAACAAGAGCATCGACGTAATCTCCCCGCCACATCAACACATAGCGTGAAGTCACCTGCTGGCTCCTAGTTATGTGACATCACGGTCGTTGCATTGGTACCACTCAACTATAGTATGAAGGTAACACTTCAAATACAATTGTAGGCTGGATTTGTTGGAAATTGGAATAAAACAAGTCTTTGCAGGAGTATTTTTGCTGCTGCAAACATCTGTCAAGTGCAACGCTCTTCAGACCAGTTACATCATGTCCATTTTCTCTGTCTTTTGGATGAGCCTACAAAGTAAACTCTTCCTATGTTCAATAAATAACAATTCTCGATGCAATTAATGGACTGATATTTAGTGATATCTTGCTTCTTGCCAAGATCTTGCCAAGATCTTGCAAGATCTTGCAAGATCTTGCTAAGAATTTTCAGCAGGGTAGTTTCATTACTACCTCTCAACCTGTGATCATGTCTTTCCACTTGTATTGCTACTTCTTTGTTATTAGTTGCATACATGATAATATTGTATAGGTACAGACTAGGCAGAGGTAGGATGTTGAACTTTTCAAATAGCGGTCTGCACGAGTCCTTATAGAACGTTCCTGGTGTGTTTGGGTCATAACTCACCCTAGCCAGGCTCTTAACAGCTCGTTTTTGAAGTATGAACAGTTTAGATACTGACTGTGAGTGGCCCCACAGGACAATGCCATAGCTAAGTCTTGAGTGGACATAGGCAAAGTAGACAGACGTAGCCGAGTCAAAGTCACATGTTTTTGTGATTCTCTGAACGAGAAAGCATCCTGAAGAAACTAACAGGTCAGTTTAGTTGATATGCGTGTCCCATTTGAGTTAACTGTCAATATAGAGGCCAAGGAATTTAATTTCGTTTTTTACTTGGATACTTTTCCCCTCTAGGTATAGTAAGGGGATTATTGCATCGCCGTGGCCCTCAGACAATTTAGCATTTTGATTAAAATTAATTAGCACAGTTCTTTTTCCGTTCAGTCTCAACCCATTTTCCACACTCCATTTGGCCATTTGAGATAATATGGCTACTTTACATACGGAGTTGATGGACTCAGGATTTTCACCGATCAAATGGGTGGTGTCATCCGCGTACGTCGTAAAGCTTCCAATACGTATCGTCTTTGTAAAATCATTAGTGAAGAGAATGAAGAGTATGGGGGAGATGGTTGCTCCTTGAGGAACACCTGTTACTATGTTCACTTCCTTTGAGTGATATGTGCCCAGTTGATCTGTTAATTTTACAGATTGCGTGCGATTACAAAGGAATGACTTAATCCACTCATTTGCAGTCCCGCGAATACCATAGTGTTTAAGTTTTTCCACGAGCAACTTATGGGATACATTTTCGAAAGCTTTCGTATAGTCATAGAACAGTCCATATGCAGCTTTCTTTTCTTTCTTAGATGATCCGCAACAGCTGTTGTAGTTGATCTTTCTTTCCTGAAACCGTGTTGACAGTTGTCAAGGTAGTCAAACTTACCGAGGTAATTTAGCAATCGATTACAGTATGCGTTTTCAAAAAGTTTTGAAAAGACGGATAGATTGGATATTGGTCTGTAATTTCCTACATCTCTTTTATCCCCACTTTTGGGGGTAGGTGTTACTATCGGTTTTTTAAGTGCTTCTGGAAAGGTCCCATTCTCGAATGATAGGTTTATTAGGAAAATTAATGGCATCATTAGGTGAACAGATGCGTGACGTAGTACATTGGCCGGGACTCCGTCATGTCCTGCAGATTTTTTTTTGTGATTTTGATCATGATATCATAATACTCCTTCCCATCGATAGGCTTCAAAAAGATGGAGTTAGCCGGTTCGGAAAAAGTTGGGCCAGGGGTTAGCCCTTGTGTCACTTTTATGCCCGAGTCTGTAATGACTGTATTTTTAAAATGATCATTAAAGATATCTGCTATCTCACTTCCTGAATTAATTAAATAGCCATTATGATTTAAATTAATTGGAGTTGACGATGAACATTTTTTGAATTTGTTAATAATATTCCACGCTGCTTTGCCTTTGTTGGTCGCTGTCTTAATGCAATTTATGTTGGCCTGTTTTACTTCACGTCGAATTTCGAGGTGATAAAGCTTTTTAAGATCTTTGTACTTAACATTGTCGTGCTCACTCATGGTCGCTCTGTACCTTTGGTACAGTTGCTTCACTTTATGTGACAGGGCGGTTAGTTCCAGGTTCAACCGATGTTTCTTCGCAGGATTTTCTTTAATTAGATGGGTCTGCAATGGGAAGTTTTTTCCAAAACACAGCAAGAATAATTTATGAAAGTAATTAAATGCCTTGTTCAAGTCTGTGAATGCGTATAGTTTATCCCAGTTAATTTCACTTAGCATTAATTGGAGGCATCGATTTGTTTTTGCCCAAATATGCGCCTAGTAGAATACTTTTTTTTCCTGCCAGGGTTTTTGGTGGTACCTGGGTCTACATGTGTCTCGATATAAACTAATTGGGCCATATGGTCTGAGAGACCAATGTCAATATTAGCTGTAAGATTTACATTTTGACAGTTTGTGATGACATTGTCAATTGAGGAGGAAGTGACATGCTGTTGCGTTACTGCTATTCTCGTGGGCTCCTGATTAAGCATGTAATTTGTTTACGACAGTACAATCCAGTCGATACTTTGATAAACAAAAAGTGGACCGGGCGGGAATCGCACTCGAGACCTGTTTAACCGTAGTTTCAGTCGAGATGCGACTTTTCCAATCAGCCGTGCTCACCGCTCCCTTCATTTTGGAAATAACTAATACTTGAATGGCAGAGTATAGCTTTTGTTCTGACCTGTAATTACCACATAAAGAACGAAACGAAGATTTTATAAACTGTTACTTGTTTTATTTACAAATTTCGCTACTTTGGTGCATTTGCATTTTTTTAATATATTGCCATTTCACTAGTGGATACTTAGCTCGCAAAATCTGAAACGTCATCTCACGGCACCAACTCAACATAGCATTCAAAAATCTTAGTTGAAAATATTTTTTTTAAATGCGACTTTGTTGCTGGTTGTGATAAGGAAATGTTTTGCCACGTTTTACAATAAAAACAATTTTTTTTTTACACGTTCTTTGTATTCCAAAATCCGTTTACCCCTAATCCTGTCCGCGAAAAAAAGGGGTTCCCTAGCCGCTTACAAAACAGAAACTCCGGCCGGATTCGAACCCAGAAAAAAGTCCCTGTCTCAAATGTGAAGATAGCACATTACCAATTAGCCACGCTGTCCTGATGGTAACATGTTGGTGGAAGTCGTATAAAGGCACTTGATTTTGGACTTAGTAAAAAAAATCTTAAAATTTATTCTTCGGATCTTGTCTTTGCTTCGGATCGTCTCTCCCCATTCTTTCACTTGAACCATGTTCCCGGCGGAGGGCTTCAAAAAACAAAAGCGGGATGAACCGGGAAGCGATCCGCGGACCACACGCATAGCATTCCTCGACCATTCCACTTCGTTACGAGTTCATATTAGTGATAGTTAAGAAAACAAGATGTTAATAAAGCTCTTTTAGCAAACGTCCAAATCAATGGACGTTTTTCACGTTTCTTACGTTTTTTCTTGATTTTTGAAGATTCGCCCATACTGTGGTCTATAGGGTAGTTTGCACCCCCGAACACGATGGGCTGTCATGGGCACGATTCCGTTATTTTATAGTTTCAACTTTCAAGGTTGGCAGCTCAGCAAGGTGCAGGTACACGGGTTACCGACCGATGGCCGTGATTTATCGACATTTTAATTGATCAAGTAAATTTGATATCCAACAGACTGCGTTTGCGATCACAATGTGCTTTAACACGACTGCTGGTTCGGTGATACTTGTTTGGTATGGTTGACCAGGAGACCTGCCTTCGAACAACGGGGTTCGACTGGCGTTCCTCCAGTCGGGCTTCAAGGCTTGCATTTTCGCGTCAGATCGTGGCAACTGGTGAAAGCCCATTTTTTGGAGTGGCCGCGTGCCTCAGCACTGCTTGGTGTTGGGGTCAGGTCCAGCATTTACACATTGTGTAGATGCGAAGCCTTCTCTCTCTATAAGTGCATGTTTGATGTTGTGGTGGTGGTTGTGATGGTGATGGTGTATGTAATATTCGTAATGTTGATAATGTTTGTAATGTTAATATTATTGTTTGTCATTTTTTGTATTCATGTTTCTTAAAACGTTTAACTCTTGTCTATATATGTTCCCTCTTTCCTAATAAACGATATAGTACTCCTTCCAAATGGTTTCCTGTTCGTAACCGTACCCTCTACTAACTTTTAATATTACAAATATACAACTAACATGGTCAATATTGTGGCCTCAATGTGTTCAACTAACACCTGGTAGCCAGGCTAGGAACTAAAACATTAATTAAATATTTTTTTCTTACCTTAGAGGACAATTGGTGTGATTAAAAAAAATATGTAGGCAGCGAGGATCGAACGCAGGAACTTTGATTTATGAAGTTACCACGTAAACCGCTCGACCACACGACTCACTCTACAATGTAAGTTTTTTAGGGATACAAAAACTGTGTAACTGTGACAACTCCGTCAAAAAAATCCGAAAAAATCTAACACACTACCTCCATAATTTTCAATGAAAATATTTCAACAATACTATATAAACATCAGCTGCAGCATTGCCCACCATCGTACAAAATAAAAAATACCTTCGAAGTCTTGTTCAATTAACTTATCCTGTATCTTTCGCCATTTAAAACATGCACAAGTACAGAAGGAGGCTAATGCCACCGATCTGTTTATTGCTTAGCAACCAAGGAAGTTATTCAAGTCAATAATTCCTACATTTCAAATATGTATTAGCAACAAAGTCGCTTACAGGATCATGGTTGGTAATTTTTTCCAAAACCAAAACAAAATCCTGCACTAGGATGCGAACCCAGACCCTCAGCGATTAGAGGCATCGACTCTATCAACTTGGCCAGCAAGCAGTCATGAAGCAAGTGTTTTTTTATGCCTGTAAATTGGTACGTGACAATATCAGCCTGCGACAGCCGACCAAGTAGTCACCTGTTACCGACCCAATACTAATTGATCAAGTTCGTTTGATGCCCAACAGGTAGCGCTAACATCAAAAAGGCACACTCTAGCGCATGTTCGGTGATACTTGGTACATGTCTAGGGGGTCGAGTGCATCAACAAGTTACTGGTCCCGCACCAGTCGGCCTCCATCGTCTTGCTGATCCACGTCGGATCTTGGCAAGCGATGGAAGCTCTTTTTCTTGGAGTGGCTGATTGCTACTCCCACCCATCGCTGGAGGCTGGGTCCAGTCTTGGTTCAGTCTTGGACGGATTTTTCACACTCCTTGCACTCAGTGCAGGGATTGGTGAAAATGTCAGGTGTAACTGACGTCACATATCAAGTAATTGTGGCGTAGCGCTTGAGGCCAAAGCAGCCGTTTATCAAGCAAACGCCGCGAGCGATACGCTGACGTCATCACCAGCTGAACCAAGATTCGCAATCGAAATTAAATTTACAAATGTCGCCGCGACGTCGACGGTGGCGCCACCTATGAGCCAGGCTGGAACTAACCAGGGCTGGGAAAATTATTTGAAAATGAAAGGAAAAATCTGAAAAAGACGAAAATGAATATGGCCGACAAAAGTATAAACAAAAAGTAGACCACGACGAGGATCGAACTCGGTACCTTCTGCACATCAGTCAGTCACTCTAACCGCTCGACCACTCGAGCCGCTATACAGTACTGATGTTTTTTGGAAGTAATAAACTGTTGAACTGTGACGACAGCAGCAAAGAATCCGAACAAATTGCCAGCCACTGCATCGATGAATTTGAATCAAAATATTTTTCGAATGAATCAGTAGACTTCATCAAATATGGATGCCCATCATCGGAAATATTTTCCAAGTCTTGTTCAGTTCACTCATCCTGGATATTTCACCATGGATGAACCAACTGCCATCCAACACAACCAAATGATAGACGGGACTCGAACAGGTCGCATTGGCCGACTCATTTGAGTCTCGGCCTTTGACCCGTGATACGAATCTTGCCGCTGACGTCAGCAGCGAAGCACATCACTGCACTTCACTACACAGACGTCGGCTGCATGGAGGGAAACGCCCACACCAAACATAATTTGAAAAATGAATCTTATCTGTAAAGTTTCACCGAACGCGCAGTCGAGTTAAGAGACCCAGCGCAACCTGTCGGCAGAAACTGGCACTCACAGCAACTGAGTGCGACGATTTGCCACCAGAGCGACTCGAGTTTGGCGTAATCAAAAAGCTCCCCATTCGGGAATCGAACGCAAGCCTCTTATTTGACAGGCAAGCACGCCTACCTAAGCGCTATGACGAACGATAATACTTGGCTTTTAAAACATGCACAAGTACAGAAGGAGGCTAATGCCACCGATCTGTTTATTGCTTAGCAACCAAGGAAGTTATTCAAGTCAATAATTCCTACATTTCAAATATGTATTAGCAACAAAGTCGCTTACAGGATCATGTGAGCCTCAGTGATACAATCCAGTCGCCACTCCGAAAAACAAAAAGTACCTCGAGAGAGTTTTGAACCTGAGCACCCATTGCCAATAGGCTTCGACAATTTCTACGATTGCGACTTATCCAACATGCCGTGCTCATGTCATGACTATCTCTCGAAAATAACAAATACTTGAATGGCAGAGAATGGCTTATTGTTCTGATTTTGGATCGCCACTTAAAACATGGAACACTCTCACAATTTTGGTAGGCGGTTATTTAAATCATGAGACGAAGCTTTGTACCTACAGCTGAGAGCAAAGTGAACGGCAGCTGTAGCAGCTCATGCTGGATGTTCTATCTCTCTTTAGCCTACTAGTCATAGCATAGTTTCTCTCTCTCTGCTCGCGAGCTACTAAATGCTACAACAACGTCTGCTCGCCTGATACAAGACGGGGATTTCACAGCAAGTTTTAGCCGTATTTTCAGCTGGAACGCCCGAGGCCGTGCCAGCCCGTGCAGATTGTTTCACTCGTTTGATGGTTATAGGGATGGTTTTCACACCACAAGGGTTTCTAATGTGGACTAAACTTTAAGTTGAGTTCAATGAACTCACATTCTGCATTCTTTTATCAAAACTGAGTAAGTTAATAAAGTTTAAATCAGTTTAGTACTGTACAAAAGTCTAGCTTTTAAATTTATTTCATCATTTAAGCCATCCAGATAAAATTGCAGATTTAAAATCGACGCAGCTGCCTTTCTGATGAGTTTTTTCTTAAACCATATCAACTTATTTATGGGGAAACTTGATTTTCAAAGCCGTAATGCCAACTTCAACCGAGCTTCCGTAGTTGAGGTTTACTGCCAGGTCTGTGTGGTCTTTGAGTCTCACACTGGATGTATCTTGGTAGAGTCTTACCTTATTATTTGCGGTCTATGTTGAAAGAAAACAAACACTAATAAATGAATACTTCTAAAAACATTTCAGTTGGATTGGCACAAATAGGAAAATTCTTGCAAGAATTAAAAAGACAACATTTAATTCTTCGCTGGATTTCAATTTATTTCCCCCTCGTGAAACACGGGTCGTAAGTCTCATATTTTCTACACACAAACAATTCAGAAATAAAACTGCCACAATTCAAGAAACTGTGCTGATCACGTTCACTCATAGA
This sequence comes from Protonemura montana, assembly GCA_947568835.1. Classification (NCBI taxonomy): domain Eukaryota; kingdom Metazoa; phylum Arthropoda; class Insecta; order Plecoptera; family Nemouridae; genus Protonemura; species Protonemura montana. Next base: position 15,896,509 of record OX387608.1, on the reverse strand, counting down.
ATGGTTTTAACAAAAAAGGAGCAACCATCTCTCCATTACTGTTCATCCTTTTTACCAACAATCTCACCAAAACAATCACAAATGGAACCCTTATGACAGATGCTGACGATGCCACCCAACTTATCTGTGAGAATAACACGTACATAAACATTTTAAGTCAAGAGGCTTTATCACAAATGTTCAATTAGAGTTCATCGAACAGACTGAAACTTAAAGCCAAACAAAACTGTGATAGTTCATTTTAAATCAAAAGTAAACTCCGCTGACAATTACCTAAAATGCTCTCAACTCTGTGTAGATGGGAAAAGTATTCAAGTGGTCAATTTTACAAAATTCCTTGGTGTGCAAATAGATGCCAAACTAAAATGAGATGTACATATTAATCAAACTGCTCTTGCAATTGCATCAGGTTGTTATCTTGTAAACAGAATCATAAACATTTGTAATTTCAATTCAGTCAAGACTGTTTACTTTGCATGTATCCCTTCACAATTAAACTAAGTCATTGACTTTTGGGGTCACTCCCCACATGCATCAAAACTATTCACTCTCTAAAATCAAGCAGTCCAACACCTGGTACAGGCAAACTATGACCTGACCACTCCAGGGTTTTATTACCAAAACTCCTGCAGGCCTCTGTTAAGCAAATATAATATCCAGGCATTACCCTGCATGTATATTTATAACACAATTATTGATGTGCTGAGAAATAAGGATACGAATGTTCAATAAACTTACAAGCACTTTCAAGTCAAGGGTCAGAGAAACAAGTTTTTCAATGAAACTAACATGATTTTTATTGAAAAACAGCTTTTACTCTGAACAAGAATTTGTCGACAACCGACTTGACCAATAATTCAATAATGTCTTCAATCTGGTTCTAATAAATATCTGAAATTAAATAAATCTCGGTAGATTTCAGGACAAACTTCAAGACAGGTAACAAAACTTTGTAGAACTTAAAGGTTAGCTTTGTAGAACTCCAAAATTCCGTAAGACAACGTATTTATATTTGTATTTCTACACGTGACACCAGTTCCTTGGAATGCTTGTGTACCCTGCTGACCTTTGGGAGCAAACAACAGCACAATCCCCATCGAATGGAGACCGATGCAAACTTCAATCAAGGAACAAAGCTTCGCATGCATCCGAGTCGGCTCCCTCTGAGAGCTACCGAAGACTGGAATCCGAGTCGGACGTCGAGGCGAGGTCTTCGTTCCCGGCGCCGTCATCATCGTCCTTGTCTTCATCAGCGCTGGCCAGGTTGTCAATGGCAACAAGGAAGCAGTCTTGGTCAGCAACGTTGTCTGCAAGCAACGTTAGACTGAGCATCGTAACTGAGCAAGGGCTGGCAGGGGCTGGCAGGGGCTAGCAAGGGCTGGCAAGGGCTGGCAGGAGCTGGTTTATCTATTCACTTTTATTTCAACTTCTAACAAATCCAGCCTCCAATTGTATTTGAAGTGTTACGTACGTATTATCGTTGAGTGGCACCAATGCAACGGCGGAGATGTCACAGAACTAGGAGCCAGCAGGTGACTTCACGCTATGTGTTGATGTTGTGGGAAGATCATGTCGATGATGCTCTTGTAGACAGTTCCATCGACCTGCGGTAGTGACATAAAAAGAAATCAAACCCTCTATGACGCTCCGTGTCAATTGCTGATGCGTTAGAGATTCATAGATTCATTATGAGAGCTTTTATACCTGTGTCTAAACATACACATAATCGGTTAGTTGGTAAAAAACGCTAATTTGTTTGGGATTTTACTTCAGAAAATACAAAATACGTTAGTTTTTTAATTATTGACCCTGATTATTTTATTTAGGTGCATTTAGAAAGCTTGAAGTAGGTAATGGTTATAATTTTTTATGTTTCTTCTCTTATCAGAAAATTGTCAGGACTGCTTTTACTCTTGAAAAAGTAACAGGTACAAGTTACGAAACGTCGGGAAATTTAGTTGTTCTTCACTTAGCATTCAAAACCCAGTTGAAATAGTTTTTGTTAAGAGGCAAAGTTAAACCACAAAAGTGTTCTGGTCCATGGTTTAATCATGGTGTAAAAATCCGAGCAATGATGTTGGTACGTACAAGCGTTCCCGCCATTAGTCGGGGGTCCCGGTCATGAGCGACACCATCACGCTGCTGGGTTTGTCAACAACGGGCACACAATGTACCACTGCGGTGTTTTCAAGTATGATGCACGCAGAGACAATTTGGGATGCCATTGGGAGCATGTAATGCAGAACACGGTTCTTTTGACAGCATCGCCACCTAGATTTGAAGGCACCATTGAGCCGTTCCACGCAATTCCTCACTCATGCGAACGTCTCGTTGAAATTGGCTGATGGTGAGTAAGGAGCCGGATTTGCCACTGGAACCATTAGCCAAGGTTCAAGGGGGTAGCCACTATCTCCTAGGGATAATAATGAAAAAATATATATAATAGTTCCTACTTTTTTCATGTTTGGTTACTTCAATTATATAAATTCAAATAAAAATGATAGAATAATAATAAGTAATGAAGTAACTCAAAATGTAATGCACTGTATCTTGTAATCCCTAGGTCCAATAACAAACAAGAACTTCCAACCAATTGTTGGTAAAGATAACTTGTCTCAAAGCATGTATGAACCAACCTGCGAGTTGCGAGCAGCGCCAGATGAATGCATCATGGCTTCTTCCAGGTTAATTGGAAACAATTTTCATCACCTTCAATTCTGCATCACATACCTGTAACAAATTTGATAGCATTTCCACTTTGCCCAGAGTAGCATTGCTAAGCTGGGTCAGCACTACACACTGCACTAGACAAGAAAGGGGTTGTTTTGTAATCACCAATTGAATGATAAGAGAGTGTTATCCAAAATGATTCACATATATATATAAATATGTATGTATATGTTTGGGATACAGTGGATCTAGTTTTGGAGGAGGTACAATTGAAACAAGCGTCCCATCGATGCAACCAATTACCCCTGGAAAATTAAATTCGTCCTGAAATCTCAAGAAGAAAATGCGTCACATTCAATAAAAAGAAATACATTGACAGGGATAGGGAGAAACGATGAATAGCTAGCTTTGTATTGAATTAGAAATGAATTAGAATTAGAAATAGCTACTAGAAATGAATGTCCTATCCCAAGATTTTTAAACTTTCTTTGCTTCACTGCAGCTTGCTGTAGTCGGGTGGATTGACAGGCATCGTGTGCCCTTCTTATGCACCGACTAGCAGAAGATTGGCTCATCATTAGATTTCTATCATTAGCTACAGCATCGGAGAGCTTCCAAATGCAAAAAATCGAACTGCAGTTGGCACCTGCAAGCAAAATCTATTGCTTTAGGTGATCAAAGCTACTGCTAAGTATAACTTACCTGAACTTCCACCGTCAAGACTTGGTAGCCTGCTTTGATGCGGCAAGTTTGGCATGAACCCTTCAATGAGGGTTCGAATTATGGCTTTAGGCAGTCTAAAAATGTGCATAGATCCTAATTCGTCCATGGCTAATTCATCGACACGAGTACTTAGTTGTTTCGGTCCCCTCAATGCAACTCTATCTTCTCTTTCAATATTTGCAACTACATAACCCGAACGCTTGCCTGGCGTTCTTCCTTGTTTAGAAACCACATGCGGTTTTCGATCCGTCAGTCTAGCAGCTAGCGAATATTCACCCGACCCCAACCAGCGCCATATTCAGATTGAACATGGCGGATATTTTAATACCTCATTGGAGGCTACAATCACATTGCCCAGTCGCAAATTTAAACAAAAAAAAATAAAATATTGTAAAAACTTCGAAAATAATACACAATACAACTTAAAATCTTGCAAAAATTAAATACATTACCACAAAACAGACAGTAATTACTTATTTACTGGGAATGCACTAAAATACTGAAAAATGTTACAATTAAAACAGTGTAGCATAAACTATCCAACCGGCTATGACTACCAGACGAAAACCCGACCCAACTCAAAAATCATTTTCATTAATAAGAACATACAGATGTATCTACCTGAAGGCAAAATAAAATTTGAACCAGCATCTTCCATTAAAATTTAAATAACCTATTAATATTATCCTGTTATTCTAACCATAATTGTATTTTAATTATTTAATCACATTTTTTCAAGATATAACTTTGATTTACAAGTTAAATGAGGCGGCAAAAATACACTAAAATTTTTAACCTAATCTATCTTTTTTTAATAATCCTCTTTTTTTTTTTACAAATTTAAACATTATTTTCAGTCACTTCACTTGTCGTTTACAATTCCGATTTTTACCCATTTTATTGAAAAACCAAAATGTTCCCACGTGTTAACTTACCACCGTTTCTCAGTTGAAATATTGTACGAGATTATAAATTCTACTGTCAAACAAACTAATCTAAAATTATCATCTACTCCGAGATTTTACCATTTCATTTACCCTTATCCTCACATTCAAATTTCTTGGCACCCTCTATCCTAACAAATTACTATTCAATCAGCTTGTATACATATTCATCCTAGACCGTTTGGATCAACTACTTCAAGACTACAAACAAATCATCTGGTCGTCTGGTCATCTGGTCTGGTGGTTATCGTCAGGAAATGAGTCTGATTTGTCCACGGCATGCAGCAGGTCACCAAAAACTTACACCGCTCGGAAGGGAAAGGAGATACAGTGTACTTGAATTGTCAACCTCCTTCAAATCTGTTCAAGCGAGAGCTCATTTAAATAAATATGCTACTTCCAGCAGATACAAAATACCGCTTCAAATACGAAGGGAACAGTGAGTGAAACATCAGTTTAACATGCACAAAAAACACAGCAAATAGCTTTTCAACCGGGAATATCCCAGTCAAATAGCTTTGGGGTTGTAAATTTTTATCTTACAACATGGTAATTACAATGATTCCAATTCAACAGCTTTAGATTGGTACATTTCTAATCATCAACTACAATTCAAGCGCTTTAACAATAACAATAGCATGTTACTTATATCACTTTTATAAATTATCATATTCTTTATCATACTCATCATATTATATATAAAAATGATAGCATTGTACCTAGAATAGTTCCTTGCCAACGTGAAATACCGTGTACAATTGTAAGATGAGAAATAAATATCAAATATCCGAGTTACTATCTACGTGTTTGTGTTTACATAAATCTGCCAACTGCGAGAGTGATTCATTTGATATTAACAAGCATTTGTTCCGCGAGGTCAGCGGTCATGGCCGATTAGAATCTGTAATTTGTGACGATTTTAATCAATCGCCGAGCATTTGCTGAACTTGTGACGTGCGGAAACCATGACAAACAAACGTCGTGACGGGCCCCACGGGTGCTAACACGAACATTATGCAATGTTCCGATAACTCTCACAGCGCGTCGTCGCTACAATTTCCAGGACTTGAACCAAGGTCTCCAAGCCGTGTGCAGAGTTCTTGTCGGAGTTCCGTCGGTTGAAACGAGAGGCTTCAAGCAGCGGCTCGTGGAATCCACCTGAAAACAACAGAATAAAGTCACATTAGACTCGTTGCCAGGTACATGACTACTCTTGCACACTCAACACATGCTCTGAATAGCTACGTTTACTCGGGAACAAGTGCCGAACCAGTTCTTGAACAAAGGAAAACATTGACTTTGTTTGCTGTCCATGAACCTGTTGATTGGGTTTAGTTTTGTCAGCTGTTTTTTAGTGTTCACGTCAGGTCGAAAGTCGGTGCATGATTGCAACACAAGGGGGGCATCAAATTACAAGACATTTGCAAGAAATTGTAATAAGTGCAAAATGGTTTTAAGATATTTGATGGATTTAATGTCAATGTAACGAGTGTAGATGTGAATGAATTTAAAATAATGGGCATGAAGTGGGCGAAACAATTGTAATGTTTTGTTTCTCTGTTACATAATGTGTAAAATACCGGCTGAAAAGCTAAAAAATAAACATTATTATTATAAGGTGGTAAAAAGTTTACCTGTAGTTTTGTTGTCTGGTACGTTCCATCGTGAGTCTCTTGTCCGGGGGGCAGTGGTGTCGCTCCGATTCCTCGAGGTCTTCATCATCACCTTCCTTCGTCGTGATCGAACACTGCAGGCAAAGCAAACAACAGACGTCAGTCACGATTGCCAGCAGTTTGCGACGCCGCTGGGACGGACAGATGCGACATTTAAATGAGCAAACAATTGACAGACTCGTTTAGTGCAAGGCCAGTTGGAAGAATCGATTCTCGCAGCGGATTTGTTGTGGAAAATGCCGATTGAATCGTGGCTTACCATTGGTCAGACGAGCAGCGTATCCATCTTCATTCTCCGCCTGAATCGAGCTCTGAAGTGTCGTGGGGGCCTAATCTTGAGCCTCACGGTCAGCTGCAAATCAAAGGATAAAAATTAAACAAACGTTAGGCGGACAAATTTCACCGCTCAGAGATGCACCAAGTTTCAAAATGATCCGGAAGCATCAAGCCTTTCTTCGGTCTCGACTCAACTTGTTAAATAATATAGAATATTTATTTGTTACCTCACCTCAGTTGCCATGGTGACTGGCCAGCTACTGGGACACGAACCAGGACCCTCTTCTAGACTGCGTTCCATCTTCGTTGCCATGGTGACGATCCAGTTGGTAGCCATGGTGCCGACGCAACAATCGGCCCGTCGCGTTGGTAGCAGTGTTTAAGTTGCGACTTGAATCCTGCCGCTGCCAAGACTCCGCGCACGTGACGTTCGCAACAATGAAACGAGAAAAGCTTTTGTTATTGTCTGGCATTTGATTATCAGGTGCTGAAAGGTAGGGTTAGGTAACAAATTAGATTCCTGTTACCAGGATTAAACAAACACAAGTCAGAGAAACAGCAAGGCAAGTAACAGTAACATCAAACGCAATTAGTACAGTCGGGTACAAACATAAAACATAGACACAAACATTGAACACAAACAAAAACATTAAAAGGGAGAACAGTTCCTGATTCCAAACGCTCGTTCGCTCCACGTTTCTTCCACCGCAGTGTGGACCACGTTCAGTAGACAGCGTGGCCCGGCAGGGACCGCAGTGTGGACCACGTTCAGTAGACAGCGTGGCCCGGCAGGGACCGCAGTGTGGACCACGTTTAGTAGACAGCGTGGCCCGGCAGGGACCGCAGTGTGGACCACGTTCAGCAGACAGCGTGGCCTGGCACGGACCGCAGTATGGACCACGTTCAGCAGACAGCGTGGCCTGGCAGGGACCGCAGTGTGGCCCACGTTCAGCAGACAGCGTGGCCTGGCAGGGACCGCAGTGTGGACCACGTTCAGCAGACAGCGTGGCCTGGCAGGGACCGCAGTATGGACCTCGTTCAGCAGACAGCGTGGCCCGGCAGGGACCGCAGTGTGGACCGCAGTGTGGACCGCAGTGTGGACCACGTTCAGCAGACAGTGTGGCCTGGCAGGGACCGCAGTGTGGCCCTCGTTCAGCAGACAGCGTGGCCCGGCAGGGACGGCAGTGTGGCCTGGCAGGGACCGCAGTGTGGCCTGGAAGGGACCGCAGTGTGGACCTCGTTCAGCAGACAGCGTGGCCTGGAAGGGACCGCCGTGTGGACCTCGTTCAGCAGACAGCGTGGCCTGGCAGGGACCGCAATGTGGCCCTCGTTCAGCAGACAGCGTGGCCTGGCAGGGACCGCAGTGTGGCCCACGTTCAGCAGACAGCGTGGCCCGGCAGGGACCGCAGTGTGGACCGCAATGTGGTCCTCGTTCAGCAGACAGCGTGGGCTGGCAGGGACCGCAGTGTGGACCTCGTTCAGTAGACAGCGTGGCCTGGCAGGGACTGCAGTGTGGCCCACGTTCAGCAGACAGCGTGGCCTGGCAGGGACCGCAGTGTGGCCCACGTTCAGCAGACAGCGTGGCCCGGCAGGGACCGCAGTGTGGCCCTCGTTCAGCAGACAGCGTGGCCTGGCAGGGACCGCAGTGTGGCCCTCGTTCAGCAGACAGCGTGGCCTGGCAGGGACCGCAGTGTGGCCCTCGTTCAGCAGACAGCGTGGCCCGGCAGGGACCGCAGTGTGGCCCTCGTTCAGCTGACAGCGTGGCCTGGCAGGGACCGCAGTGTGGACCTCGTTCAGCAGACAGCGTGGCCTGGCAGGGACCGCAGTGTGGACCTTGTTCAGCAGACAGCGTGGCAGGGACCGCATCGTGGACCTCGTCAGCAAAGCTCGACTCCGGGCTCCAATATGAAAATAAAGAAAAAAAAAACACCTGATGTCGGAAAAAGTGTTAGTGAGAAAAGCATATTTTATAAAAGAAATGAACTAAATGCTTACGAGTCGTCACGAAGTGTCAATGCCTTTCTTCGGTTCTTCGAGATCTTGACCTAAAAGCACACGAGCAGGAATCACCGCCTTCCTGAGACCGCGATACCGTGGGACAGGAGCGTCTACTCAAACTGTCCCAGGGGTTGGTACCCCTTGAAAGGCAAGGTCGACCCACGTGAAGCGCCGAGTCTACTTGCATGACAGACTTCTAGGACGATCAAGGGATTAGCGCTACATGTGTTTGTGTTTTCCCCACAAAATGGCCGAACCCGTTCAAGCACGGGCCGTGCAGAACGCCCTCGTGCTACGCCGCTGGAAGCTCTCGAAGTTCTGCGTCGGCGCTCGATTGGGCGCTCTGGAACTTATACACCTAGGGAGCCTAGACCGAGTCGCGAATATGTTGCGAAATAATACAAGATGAAAATCAAGTGTCTTAGCTTATTTAGAAGAGGTTGAACCTGTCAAATATCGCTGGGACGCAAACAGCTGTTCCTAAATTGGTATTTTTTCAACTTTTTTCAACTTTTGTTGAAAAATGCTGACAACGCGCAAGAGATGGCTGTGAAACAAGAAGTGAGGGCCGAGACTAAGCTGGCCTTCATTGCAGATCAGACCCTTGCTGATATTCTGCATTCTTGTGTTAATGTTAAGCAACGTCTGCTTGCTCCTGTAGTTCTTTCAGAGTGTGGGGATATTAACAGGTACCGATGTACAATGAAGAGCCGGGGAACGCAACGGGGCAGGGGGATGAGATGGCAGGGCGTTGACTAAGCGGGGGTTGATTCCAGTGATCTAACTTGTTTCTAGCTAAGATGGGGCCGAACTACGGGGTTGGGGTTGTCGAAGTCGTCTCTGCCAGACCACGGAACTGATGCTAGATAAACTGGAAAGACAAGAGACACCCCAGCGTGCAGAGACGCATTGAAACCCCAAGGGTCAATGCGCCTACTGGCGGTGAATTGATCAGTGGTAAGCACATCCTACGTTCAGCCAACAGTTCGGTGAACATTTGCAAGAGTTATTCAACTCTGTGTTTGAGCTAAAATACATCCTGAGTGCCATCTAGCGGGCTACTTTTGTATGACAGACAGCAGAGTATTCGGACTCTCAATGTCGTCAGCTAAAAATGGGATCCTGCCTGACCTCTTCACGCTTGCTGTAACGGGACACAAAGACAAAATGCAAGAAACAAAATACAAACATGAAATACAATTACAAGCTGAAAGAAAGTGTGTTCCCCGTAGCGCCAATCCCTCGACCTGCCCTTTACTTAACTTGACTGCAGCAATGTGTAGCTGGTAGTTTCCACGATTGGATTACTTTCCTTGCTCGGAGAACCGTTGTAACCGCTTGACTCGACCGGGATGCATCGGGATGCATCGGGTTGCATCGGGCCGGGATGCAGCGAGTTGATGATGATGATGCCATCCATCTTGGGCATTCTTTTCAAAACTTGGCATGTGCTCTTCTGCAATGATCGGGAAATCAGGAATAAATGCAGGATTGACATGCTTTGATTATTTATTACTATTTGTGGTGTTTAACGACGCACTGTTTTGACATCTGGCCATGCGGCACTGGTCTAATGGCGTCGGTGAATGAGTGGATGATGATGATAAATGATGATGAACCTAACTTAGCCTAGAAGGGAGGAGGGGAAACCCGGTGCCGGCACGTAGCACCAAGAGGTCGAAGAGCAATAAGGGGACCACCGGCTTAACGTCCCTTCCGAAGGACGGTACAACTCGAACAGCAGGATTCCTCCATAAATCCATGCTGTCGAGAGGTTGATAAGCAAGGCGAGTGAAGTTGCTGTACTAACTTTCATCCCTCCAACCTCTCTCCCGAACGAAACTGGTCGTGTGTATGATGGTCACCCATCCAATACTTGTCGACTCAGCGCAGTGTTGCTTAACTTTCATCCCTCCAACCTCTCTCCCGAACAGAACAGGTCATGTCATGTGTATGATGGTCACCCAACCAATACCTGACCCAGCACAGTGTTGCTTAACTTCAGTGATCTAACGAGAACCGGTGTTTCCAACACGCCAAACCGTTCGATTGACATGCTTTGATGTATAATTGCAAGACTTTCATTGACATCCACGCGGGTTTGTTTCTGGTCCATAACGATCTTATAAATAGCGCGCGAAACATATTGGGGAATAGGAAATATCTTAGAGTTTTGGAAAGCAAAACAGCTGATGATTTTCATGCCATCTAGTTCATTTATATGCAGTATCAGCGAGACAAGATGCGACCGTTAAAACGTGAGTAATAACAAAATTAAACAGAATTTGAGCTTACAAATATTTGTTTTCATATGTATTCCAATGAAATCACAATCACACTAATGGCTATTTTAAAACTCTCGCCGAGCATTGTTGTGCAATGTTGAAACCTTACCAGCAAAGTATTCGGTTAAATAATTGGTCTGTACCTCTTTACTGATATCATAGTAGAGCATTTTAAGTCATGTACATGAAGTTGGGTTTTGTCATAATATGACCACTCATACCTCAATAAATCAAGTTTTCTAATCACCCTGGTCGAGCAGGTATCCACCGGACTGTTTCCCAGCACAATATGGCGGCTAACGGTCATTTGTCTGTGTGCCCGGCCTAATGAAGGTCACAGGCGGCACGTGCCGTTTAACCCATGGTAGAACAATGCAGGCAAATGGCGACCGACATTTATTTGAGAAGAGAAAATTATCAATAAATTCGATGAAATGAAAGGCCGATGAAAGAAATTATGAGATAAGCGGAGATTATTATCAAAAATATTCGTTATCGTCAATTTTCCTATGTACCACCCGCTGGAATGTTTTAAATAACTAAGCAACTAGGGTAATAATTCGACCTTTGTATTCTGGCCTGACCTCCAGACAGACCAAGCCGGCGAAACTAATTTCGTAGAACGAGACGAAACTTAAGTATACGGATTGTTAATTTATTAGCAAAATCAAAGTGAAACCAAATGTAAAACTTACAGGACGGCGCTGATCGCGATTCGAGGAAATGTAACGCACATTTTTTCGATTTTGATCGGAGGTATTTCGGGCGCGTCCGCCTCCATTGCCACGAAACAGAGAAGGAAGTTGACATGTGTCCTCTCCCAAGTCAAAAGTAATTTTCAAAAGTCGAAGTCATAGTCAAACATTTTCGCGACACACAAATATCGGTGGGTTATATAATGATGTTGAGATAGCAACACAGATGTGTGGGCGAAACTTGAGATGGGTTGAGTACCAAACCAAACTATAAGATGAAGCCAAATCGGCGCAAACATTCGCAAGACTCCCTCTGCTTGTAGCGGTGACCAAATAGGGAAAGTAATTACCAAATAACTTATACATCACTTGCGGAATGTCATTGGTGGACAGAAGTTACCCGTCAATTTCTGGGCTGCCACGTTCCGTACGAGGCTAGCAGCTAGCTTGACCTTGCCGGTCACCAACTGCCCTCTACGCATAGTCGCAAACTTTGAGGCCATGGTGTGTTACCAATATTCACCAACAGATTCTGCACGAAGCTTGCATGCGATTCTGATATACTTTGTCTACTTTTAATTTCACTTCAAAATGTAATATCGCACAATCTGTAGCTGCTAGCATCGGTCTGCACCTCATGGGTCGATGACATTCCAACCCTATAGAGTGGTAATAACGTTAAAAGACACTACCTAGTTTAAAACCTTGCCATCGTTGGTCTAGTATCAAAATATTGAATCAAATTGCAATACTTTTTCATATGAAAGCATGGTCTAGTTGACGCTGAAGAATACAGTTAAATTTGCAGATAAACGTGTATTCGGGTAGCAAGTCGTTGCACTCGCAAAATGTCTCGCCCAGGTCTGCTTCCTACATATAGTTAGTAATATGTTTCATTACTCACGGTTTAATTCGCCATCGGTAATCTTCTTGAGCTATTTCTCTGCAAATTCGCTGCCGATCAGTGCTGGCCAAATCCGGGCTGTCTCGAGGCTCACGTCTGCAATGCTCGCCAAAGTTCGGTAGAATGACCTGCGCTGTGGCTTGTGCACGGTGCGCTGAGGAGGGATGGGGACTACCTCCCCTACTCCCAAGCAATTAGCCGTAGTACTTTGAAACCATCCAGCGAATTCAAGGCAATCAGCATTTGTCGTACGCAATAAAATCGTTGAATAATAACCTAAAGTACTTTAATATCCACGACTATTGCCCAGGAATGTGAACAGATTGAATTCAATTTCTGGAATAATTTTGTGTTCTCTCTGGGGCCGGGCATCTTGTTTTAAATAAATGATTAATTTTAATATTACCACAGATATTACCTTCTAAAAGCTTGGGCACTGAAAAAATGCTAGACACTGTTTGATCTGCATATACTTACATTGCCGGGGGGAGAAAACATTGTCTGAGATGTACATGTCATTTTAGAATTTCAGTTGTCAAATGCTTCGATGCTCAGTTTTAGTGGCAGCACATTCATGTAATTGTACAATTATTACTTATTATTAATAACTTTTAGTGCAGTAATTTAACTCGGCGAATTGTCATCGGCATGAACACTATATTTGCACGGTATAAGGGATCTAGCAATGCATAACGTATACGTCTAGATATTGTCTAAAAAGTGAAGGCAAATGACAGAAGTGTTTTCCTTCCGTCCCACGGGCTAGACAGAGACAGAGCCTAGCCCCAGCTGCGGTGTGCGAGGGAGAAAATACTGTCATGTTATGATTCTCTTCATACACATTCCATCGAGACAGTACTCGGACGTAACTAGGGAACTTCGCAGGGTTTTTTTTTGGGTGCCGCAATTTTGTATCAAATGTTGCTCTATAGACCCGTTAGTCTCCAGCAAATCTTGACAGTTCCTAGTTTGTTAGCTCAGGTTTCCCCCCATAATATCACTAATCATCAGTCCGAGCTATGACCCGAAGGTCATGCTAGCGTCTTGGCTGTCGTCTTTCATTCACCCAAGCCAAGACCCGCCATTCACACCCTGTTGTAATAACTTGCGTCGTAAAACACCAATACTCAATCAATTAATTGCATAAGTTGCTAATTGCTTACCTAATTGCACCACCAGGGGGAGAATATGACGATTTGTTATCTGCGGCAAAAAGCGTCAATAATTAAACAATGCACGGTGTTTTCCTGAAGATCGCTTTGGTGAATTAAGAACTGCAACAGTTCTATTAGAGACAAGTTGGTCCAGTGGCTGAACAGCTGTTCAAACTAATAATATCACTCAATTATTGGAGGGAGGGGAGAGGGGGCTAAAATGTCAAATTCTGCAGATTAAAATCGTTTCATTATCAGTTAGTATCAGTTAAGAGGGCCCTTCACTGGGATCACCGAAGTTAAGCAACACTGCACTGGGTCAGGTATTGGATGGGTGACCATCATACACATGACCAGTTCTGTTCGGGAGAGAGGTTGGAGGGATGAAAGTTAAGCAACACTGCGCTGGGTCAGGTATTGAATGGGTGACCATCATACACATGACCAGTTCTGTTTGGGAGAGAGGTTGGAGGGATGAAAGTTAAGAAACACTGCGCTAGGTCAAGTATTAGATGGGTGACCATCATACACATGACCAGTTCTGTTCGGGAGAGAGGTTGGAGGGATGAAAGTTAAGCAACACTGCGCTGGGTCAGGTATTGAATGGGTGACCATCATACACATGACCAGTTCTGTTTGGGAGAGAGGTTGGAGGGATGAAAGTTAAGAAACACTGCGCTAGGTCAAGTATTAGATGGGTGACCATCATACACATGACCAGTTCTGTTCGGGAGAGAGGTTGGAGGGATGAAAGTTAAGCAACACTGCGCTGGGTCCGGTATTGGATGGGTGACCATCATACACATGACCAGTTCTGTTCGGGAGAGAGGTTGGAGGGATGAAAGTTAAGCAACACTGCGCTGGGTCAGATATTGGATGGGTGACCATCATATACATGACCAGTTCTGTTCGGGAGAGAGGTTGGAGGGATGCAAGTTAAGCAACACTGCGCTGGGTCAGGTATGGGATGGGTGACTATCGAACGGTTTGACGTGTTGGAAACACCGGTCCTCGTGAGATCACAGCCGGTTTTGTATCCAAACACTCTTCTTTTTGTTTGATAATGGATTCCGTTTAACCCCTTCAGAAAATCCGGCCCAAATTTTCCTTTTACCTCAAGGTATTTGAAGGTTTGTAAACTTTGTAATTAAGCATGATTAGTGATTTCATTGATAACTAGTACAATTATTTAAAAAAACAAACAAAAGATAAAAATATGTGAAATTATTTTCGTCTGCAGTAGGTCCAAGACTTTTCCTCTCCTCACGTAACGGTACATCTAAAACAGCTGTTCTGGTGCAAGGGACGGTAGAATCAAACGGGCAGTGACAACGCCGTGACGCAACGCAATTCTGTGTACTTGCATGTAATGTGGGTTGCATACATACAGGCGACAGCAGTGGATAACCCAAGAAATCGTATTGATGTTGGGTATTTGATGCCGTTTAACCCCTTCAGAAAATTCGGTCCAAATTTTCCTTTCACCTGAAGGTACCTCTGTAAAGTAATATCATTTTCTAAGATTTTTGAGTTGCGCCGGGTTTTCGTTTGGTAGTTACAGCCGGTTTTGTAACTCAAGGTAGCAAGAAATTGTGTCTTTGTTGGGTGTTGGATGCTTTTGAACCCATTTACGAAATTCGCGCACAAAATTTCCTTCTACCTCAAAATACCTTTTATGTTTTTATCATTTTCCAAGATTTCTTTAATTTGACACGATTTTATTTTGGTAAATACAGTTGATTTTTAAAATCTGTTTAGCATGTTCAACTATTCATAGAATTCTTGATTGTAGCCTCTTTAAGGGTAATATAATATCCGCCATTTTCAATCTGAATATGCCGCTGGTTGGGGTCTGGTTGAGACCACGTCGTTCTTGGGTTCCTACTTGATTACCTAACCTATATTTTACATTTAAATGTAGTTACCAAATTAAGCTAGCAACGGTCAAGATTAAATCAAAATGCCTGTAATCCTGTTAACAGGAATACCTTGCAGTGGAAAATCAACACGAACCAAGGAGCTCAGACAATTCTTCGAGGAACGAGGGGATCAAGTGCATGTGGTCAGCGAAAATGCAACTATCATCGAAGCTGGTATCGATAAGAACAAACTGTTTCTTGACTCAACTAAGGAAAAGCAGACTCGTGCATTATTAAAAGCCGAAGCTAATCGGTGAGAATGCTGTGACAATTTTTATTTTCATTGTGAAATCTATTAGCATCTTGGTGTCAATTATTATTTGTTGCAGATTGATCAACCGCAAAGACATAGTAATTGTTGACGCTGCCAACTACATCAAAGGTTTGAACCTTTTTTGTGCTTATTTTACTTTCAATAACTTTCCAGTGGTAGTGATAGGAGCTTGAGTTGCTGGGATAGGTCTATTGTTGGGTTACATGTTATTCCAAGCACCTACCTACCTACCTCATTTCTTCTGTATTGTTATTTGTTAGGGTACCGCTATGAACTGTACTGTATGACCAAGCTAAGCAAGACCCCACAATGCACGGTCCACTGCGAGATTTCCGAGCAGCAGGCCTGGGAACGAAACGAGGTTAACACTTGTGGATACACGCGACAGGTTAGTAAACGAGCAGTTTTCCGTAGTGTGGATCTGCTCAGGTACAATCGCGTAGCAGCCTATAACTGGAAGCTCCTGAAATTCACTGTTAATGGTCATCTTTCCGACGTACACTGAAGCTGAATTCACAGCAATACAATGTTAATTCGAGCCAATGTGAGTTCAGGCGTCAGTGACAAGTGCATACTTGCAGGTGTTTGACGCTTTGACAACCCGATTCGAGGCTCCAGACGGACGCTGTCGTTGGGACATGCCCCTTTTCTCAACGCTGCCCGACGACGAGCTGCCGTTGGCCAAAATTGCAGCCGCCCTCGCCGCAGAAGCACCGACCCCAAATAAGTCAACACAGAATGTAAGACAAATTAGAGAGTTTAGTGATGAAAGAGGCTGCCAACATTCACTGCTTTTTGCATTCTGGTTTTTACTTGCAAAGGTGTTTGAATCCACCCAAGTTAGCTGTCATATTGAGGAAAAAAGGAAAACTTTATTGTGGACAGACATTTTTTGCATTCCTAGACACAAAACTAATTTGTTACAGCAACAACTTGTCATTCCACTGATTTTTGTATTGTATCTTTATTTCTCCATAATCACAGGGCTTACATTCAAAGAGTAAAAGGATTTGGACTCGTCAAAATTAAAAATAAATTGCAAAAAACTAAGTCAAAGCATAATGTTCAAATACTAAGATAGTCATGTGAAATACTAAAGTAACAAAAGTCACATCTTTGTCCAATCATTCATGTCTCGTTCATAAAATTCGTCAATATTATAAAAACCTTTGTATAATAACAATTTTTTAATAGTGCGTCTAAACTTTGATTGGATGGTTTGTGTTGTTTTATGGAATTGCTTGGCATGGCTCTCTTGGACTGATAACACTGACGATTTATTCTTGCTCCAGCCGTCTTTTTGGTTGGCTACACTGCTTGGTTTTACTGGTTTGCTTTCAGACTCCGGTGCAGGCCTCAAACTTCCTCTACGACCTCGATCGCGTCACTCAAGACGTCATCTCGGTAAGTGCCAACCTTGCAACAAAATCACGGCGTTCCTGCTTAGAATGTTGGCCAAGCTACTCCAAGCTTGCAAGAACTGCCCTACGTTTCGGTGCTTGATGGAACTTTGATATTTGTGCAGTCGGTGCTGCGCGGGGAAACTACGCTAGTTGCCACCGCGACGCCTGCGGCTTTGGCGCGTCTGCGCCGCCAGTACTTGGCGTACGCTACCGCCCACCCTGCCACGACGCACACGGCGCAGCTCTTTACGCAGTTCCTCAACGCCAGTCTGGGCGTAACCTAGCAACCGATTGGGCGCTCAAAGCGTCCCAAACGAAACAAAATGAAAGGTAAGGGCGAAGTATTATTCAGCCAACACAAGCCGGGTAGTTCTTATCCAGCATTGTTTCCAGAAAGCCATGGTGTACCTGGAAAATCCCCGTGTGAGCAAAAATGACAAAATGAATGTGTTTTTGGCGTAGGTGCTTAGAAAATGTTACCCCATAAGAGCTATTCGGGACATTTTTGTACCCCTAGCACCTAGTGCCATAAAATAAGGCTAATACCTTAAACTGCTTGAAAAAAAAATTTGTTGATCATCTAAGAGCTCTATGAAAGATTTACCCACGTTTCAATCAGAAGTTTTGCAAAGAAAACGCAGCATCTGACTCAAAGTAATGTGACTAGCTTTGTTGAAGTCACTATTCTTTCTTTGCATCGATGGAGGTGCTTTTCACAATTTATTACAAATTTCAGCGATTTATGGTCGCACTCTCTTTCAAGGCTTCTTTCGAGCTTCCCAGTTCACACAAAAATTTAATTTTAAAAAACTAAAAAAACCAGTTAAACACCATTCATGGCTTCCATTGTTTACTGATACAGAATTCTTTGCTTTCAGATTGCAAACATTGGAAAACGGTGGATCTCCGATAAGCAGCGGCAATAAAACCACCAAACCAAGGGTCCATCGCTAGGCAGGACAAGTGTCAAATGTACGGCAGTTGCCTCAACCAATTTTCGAGACAATAAATGGACGTGTGAAGAGTAAACGCTGGCGTTTCAATCAAACCAAGTTCCTGTACGATCCAGTTGAAATTCAAGACTTCCTGCAATTCATAAACCAGTACTTTATCATTTGTGGCAATCGGACTCAACGGAGTAGAGTGAAAATAAGTTTCCGGCTCCAACGTGCTTAGGGTCAAGGGAATTTTGGGTCTGGGTGGAGAACCAAATCTATAGAAAAAAGTTGTCATTGTCCTTGGTAAACACGGAGTTTCGTGTTACCTGATTTTAGATAGCTTATTTTGCTGCTATCAAAGACTGTCAGGTCGAGTGTGTGTACCGATTTGTAAAGGAAATATTGAAGGGGAAAATCCGTACTCCAAGTAACTCCGCAGATGTTGAAATCACTTTATTAATTGGGCACAGAATAATTATATATATGCATATATAATATTGTAGACGTTAGACTTTGATATTGGTCACAGAGGGCAACTGCTTTTCAAGAAAGTGCCTTAATTTCTTGCTCAGTTGGCCTGTAACGGGGATGCCACTGCTTCAACCAAGCCCATCGGTGTCTAAGTACGTACTGCCCTCTCTGTCTTTTTAACTTCACACTTCACGCGATCGCTTCACACTACATCGCCTCTGCCTTACACTATCAAAGATTCACACTGCCTTACACTATCAAAGATTGTGCAGCCCGTTGCAAGCAATAGGAATCTCTGATGTGCGGACATGCAAGGATCAACTATGTCGTGGAGGTAGAATGCATTGTTCAGCTTTTCGGCTGGTATAATGCTGTCATGCTTGGTAGTTAGTTGGTTTGACATTCCAAGATGGAATCGGGAAGAGAGAGAGAGAGGCAGTAAAAAGACTGACACGTTAGAAAGATTGTGACGATCAAAAACTCTGCCGTGACATGCAGATATAGAAGAGCAGGTTGCATTCTCACTAGAAGTGAGTTTGCTAAATCTGCGATAGGGCTATCAATTAGTCTACGTGGGAGTAGGAATTGAAGTAGATGCAGGAATTTCTAGCTTTGAGAGGAACATTTCCGTTAGAATGTCCACATGAGAGAACAATGGTCGTACAGTCTCTGTTCATGGGCTTTTGTACTAAATTCAAAAGTGGCTTTTGATCTTTGAGCAGATAGCAGGTTTAGTGCAGTGGTCTAAATGTAGTAGGTTAGATGAAATTAGGAAAAGATAAAACATGGTATGTTCTAAGGAAAAAAAGTAGGGGTTTTAGGGCCAGTTAAAGATAAATTATCTAAAAAACGATGACAAATAAGGAAAGATTCTCTACAACTCCCTCCCCTTCTTTTTCCACAAAATATTTGACACAATTTGAATTGGTTATTGTTTACAAAAGATTGACACAGAACCGAACGTGTCAAGTCATGTCATGACCACGGATTCAAAAGTGGCATAGGGGGGAATTATTTTCTGAGCAGCACTGTTACAGAATGGAAAAAACTCAGCCAATTAAGAAATGTGTGGGCAGAACCAGTTGAAGAACGTTAACTGAGACTCAGATCTACCAAAAAAAATGTGACAGATAGTATAAAAAAATGTATGTGATATAATGGTAGAGTCATAAACTGCAAACAATCCAGATAATTCAAACGTGACCTTTAATGTACCTCATGAGAACATGAAATACAATGGTCAATGAGATATAAAAATAAAAAATAACACTGGCAAATTCTACATGACAGTAAAAGGCACAAACAAAATATAAAAATTGGTAGAAGCGGATATGAATAGTTGCTGAAGAAGGTGAGATTTGAAACCAAAACAAAGGTTTTCATTTACAGGTAAAACAATACCAGAATGTATCAAAACGACAGATAATCTTATAGAAATGCCTGGAATGGTTGAAGAGTTTAAACTATTGTTGTAATAAATAATATAATGAGATAAATGTATGATAAGGTAACATAATAAATATGAAGTATTGTATTATATTATGTACCCAATCTACTTAAGTATACTTCAATTAAAAACCACTGTTAATATTAACATAGTGACATTGTACCCAGATAAATCAAATGTGTCTAAAACAATAAAGAAATTACAATACAAAGAATTAAAGGAGCTTGGGTCTATAATTGCCACTGAGCACACGTCGTACTCCACAAGGTATAGGTCCTTTTTTTGTTTATTTTCCTGCCGGTTGGTGGTCAGAAGGGCCCGTGCTAATAGTGATAGTGGAAGATGAGGCGACCGAGATTGCGTTATGGTTTGTGCTAAGGCAGGTCGTGAAAGAGATAGCCTCAGAGTCATCGGTTTACCACACCTGAGAGTTAACCTCGCTTTGCAGCATCTAAGTACATGATCGGCTCCCAGGTTACAGGATTTATCATTATTATTTGCCCATTATAGTGGCACTGTCAACATCTTGCTTGAAGACCATATATAGGGTTGGTTATGTAGACTAAGTTGTCATTTTGTAATATAAAACCAATGAACAATACAACTAAAAGCTCCACACTAATTAGGATGTATGAGTATCGCAGCCTTGCAGGTCCATCTCTTTCATCTTTTCATCTCTCTAAATTCCAACACAAGGCCTAGCTAGGTCCTAGGACCGCTGCCTTACCAATCCTTCTCTTTCCTACACTTTTTTTGTGTATCTCAATTCCAACACAGCATTGCTAAATGTAAAAGAAGGGTGGAGTGGGAGACAGCTTCATAAATGGGTATAGTCCAAGACAGATCAAAACAGCTTTACTAACCCACAAGGTTGTATTTTAAATGTCGAATCGAGAATCACAAGCAATATAAGGCATCCCCTCATTTAGAGTTGATCCGTGCCTAGACCCTTTTAAGGAGATCACTGTAATTTGATCTAATTATTCTCAAATGCTTCAACTTGCTTGTACACAACGAACTTACATTAATATAAAATACTTCAGCATATTTTACCAGCGGCATCACTGAGTCCGTCTAGAAACTCTGTTCACTGGCAAATCTGACCTTGCTAAGAAGTTACATCTGCCGCAGGCCGTTTCTACTTCAGTGGAATCAGTTACCGAACCCAGCTATGGACACATTCCAGGCTGCATTCCTGGTAATTGCCTGTAATTTGGTATAATTATGCCTGTTTCTATTGCTATTTGATTTTATATATTATCATTTACTGTCTACCGAATTTATACTTCTGTGTATCCAAGTTTTTAATAAACAACCATCGAACATACAAACACCAATCAACCAGGCACATTACATTCGCTGGAGTTAAAAACATAAATATGCTATCAAATCACAACGATGAATATTCAGTTATAAAAATGAGGAAAAAGTTTGGTGTTGTAAATTGCCAATCTATCGCATCAACAATTAGACCTCGATATTGTGCAAAAATACACGTAACAGAATATTTATTTTTTCAATTTATTCCAACCAGGATAAGGTGATGTTAGGTCTATTGGGTAGTTGACAAGCTGTGTCCTCCAATGCCAGTCTTGGCAAGCCCTGCAGAGGTTCTCTTACTGTCTAAACGGTGATAAAAAACAAAGCGCGTGATAACCATGCGGCCAAATCCACATTTTCATGTTGCTGGCTGCAAAAGCAGACCTGCTTCGTCTCCGAGCAGATTTGCAGAACCTCTACCGACCAAGAATACGATTCGAACAAGAAAGAAAGTGGCAAACCTTAAAGCACCGTTGGTTGGTGTCCACCCGCGACCATGGCATTGAACCTTTAAAAGACCGTCAAGAAATTTGTTTGCAGGATCCACAAGCAGGATGTAGGGAGAGAAAAAAACACAGTGAGTGGAGTGAACTTAATCTGGTTTAATTTCTTTGGGCAAAGCCCGGGCTAGCTATGGCTTAACGTTAGGAGATAAGAGTTGAAGTTGATAACAGCATCAGCGGCTCACATCGTCAGCTCCTGCAACAGAGAGAGAAGGAAATCATTTCGACGTCAAACAGACGAGACACTTCCGAATCAAGGGCAAAGTGCTCCCACTTTCTCACGTACCATGATGGCGTTGACTATGTCATTCTGGTTGTTCCGCAAGGCCTTGATCGCCTTGCCTCTCCCAACATTCGCCTGGGTCATGACGAGGTCGACGTCTTTCTCTTCGACGCCGGCGTCGTCAGCGCCTGCGTCTTCCTCCTCGGACTCCTCTGCGATTGGTGCAACTGTCGCCCCGCCCATCGAGCCCTCCGCTCCGCCTCCGAGAGCGCCACCTTCCGGGGCCTTGAACTTCTCTGCGGCAGCCACCTGCGCCTGCTGGCTCAGGTCCTCGATCTGCAAGCAACGGGGAAGTGTCATGGATAAGTCGGGCTCGTGAATCAAGATATTCAGAAGAAACTGAACTCTTTTAAACGCAAACATCCTGTTAGTGGAGATGAAATTTAACTGAGTATTTTGTTATTATCAATACTATAACTGTCTCAAAAATTGATGCCCAAATGGGGACAAAATTGATGCCCCGTTTAGGCATCAATTTTTGAGACGGTTATAGTGTTGATAATAATAAAATACCCCACGCATTGCAAGCGTTTGCAATTTAAATAAGATTCTATCCTAGAACTGAGTATTCTCACAATGGCACTTCAAGGCATCTGGCAAGTTGCTCTCACATTTTTTTCCTTCTTATTTCTCCTTTTGTTAACAAGAATGTCTAACTTAAACTTGTTTAAAATTAAAAGCATAACTTGGTCATAAGTTGCCATTTTGTTACAAATGACCCATACCCAGAGTAAGTCCTTCCCCTAAAATATCATGTTTTTGACCATTGATTGATCACGATTGTTCAATCATTTCCAGACATCTCAACTGTGCCATCATAGAAACTGCGACTGGCAACAAACGTTCTCTCCGCCACGCCACTGACCTTGGCCTCTCCGAAAACGATGTACGTGTCAGAGGCAGGATTCTTGTAGACATCGGGCTTGTTGATGACAAACAGGATGTTCTTGGACTTTCGGATCGTCACTCGGCTTACGCCCGGCACCAGCTTGAGCCCGAGCTTGGACATGATCTTCCTCGCCTTCTTCTCTCCTCGACTCTGCTTCGCCTTCGAAACCTGCAAGCAAACACCACGTCAACGTGAATCAACTGCACGGCCTCTAGCACCTTCCATTTTTTCACTAAAAGCCTGTTTACCAGTCGTCTGCTAAGAAACTGACAGACCGTTTACAAACGAAAGACGTTTTCCGATTGGCTGTTGCCAAGCAAATAACAAATAAATAGACTGTTAGGTTCTAACGCGCTACTGGAGAACCGGTCTTGCTTCGTTGACCCTCTCTACAATAATATCAACTTCTAGCCTACACCTATATTGTATACCACTAGTATTACAAAACTACTTAATCTAGTAATAAATTAATTTAATAGATATATCACGGTATGATGTAACTAATATAAAACTGACTTGTTAACAAAATCTTTACTTCACAATTTATTGCAACCAACAGGAAGAAAAAAAAAGTTCATTCCATTTTAAGTATCATCCAAAGTTGTAAATAAACTTCCATTCTATTCTATAACCCTAGGTAGACAAAATAGGGTATAGCCAGTCTAATGAATTTAGGTTAAGAAAGTAAATCTGTGTGGAAACGCACGTGAACATTTAAAAGCTTGGGATGAGATCCAAAATAAACAAAGAAACTTAACCAAAAAGAGAATCTGTCACTTGCCCGGGCAACAAGGGCTGATCGATCAACTTGAAAAGGTTCAGCGTAAAGCTGCTAGGAAAGTTATGGCAAGGTATGGAAGGCGACACAGTCCTACTGAAATGATGGAAGAACTAGGCTGGGAAACATTAAAAGAAAGGAGAATAAAGATAAATATTATAACATTATATAAAATCATAACAGAGGCTCAAGCGTGGAAGGACGTGGCATGCCTAATAACTAAGTCACCATACATAGGCAGAGGAGACCATAACTACAAGCTAGCAATCAAAGGGCACAATAGCAATGTTGGACAGTTTTCCTTCCTCGCATCTTCTATAAAAGAATGGAATAACCTCAGAGAGATTATCCACAGTTGACTAAGATCTGTGAGTGAACTGAAGGAAAGGCTAAAAAAGTGAATTGTGAATTGTAAAATTAAAAGTGTATGTTATTATTGTACCTACTTGTGTATTTATGTAAAATTATGCTTACCAACTTATACCTTGGTTAGGTACAAATGATACCAATGAAATGTATGGTAAATATATTGTAAAAAGGCAAAAGAGCCATAAACAATAAAGAACTGAAATTACAAATTACAAATCAGTTGCAAAACCATTGCAAGTGCAAATTGACCCTACCTATCAATATCTCACAGCCACACTGTCATTCACCGACGCAGAGCTGAAACTTTGCTGCCAGCATTTGCCTCAATAATAGGCCTGAACTGAAACTTTCGGAGCTTGCCGACTTCCTACACTAAATGAAAAGAAGCTACAATGCAAGTCATGGGATGCATGCGCTGTACTCTAATAGTCCAGCGAGAATGCAGGATATCGACTGTATACAATGTTGTGTATGAAGTGTACTCACTATAAGAGTGAGAGACAAGGCCTTGGTAAACACTAATTTCCATCAAGCTTGGTTGGCAGGTGGACGTCTCAATTGAGACACGATAATCTTCAGCCGTGTGCAAAAAGTCTCAAAACCAGTCGTAAACAATGACAGTGTCGAATATCTTTGTCGTCTCTTTACCTAGCCAGTTGGAACTGCTGCAGAAATCAAATGTGGCCAAACTCACCATGTCAATTGGCAAGCCCGACGCAGAGGAGCCTTGCAGGGCTCCTGAGGGATCACTTGGAGCCTCCAGTTCAGGGATTGTGTCGTCGGAGTCGGAATCTGTTCCCGATGCAACCCTCGGTTCCGTCATTGAAGCGGTGGCCTTGTCGAGCTCGGTTAATTCAGGCATTGTAGATCTGAAAACATATTCGTTAGAGACACACGAAAATTTACCGCCCAAATAATGTTTTAGAACAAAGACCAAGAATTCAGATCCGCCATGCAGGTTTCAGTGGGCTGCCGGGCTATGTTTATCGATGATTAAAAGCCGGAATAAGATGGTGATATGATCCCAAAACTACGTAGCATTTAATATCAAATGTTTGAAATTGGTTTACCGTACATTTAATAATAAAATAGAGCGAGATGATCTCTAAAATCGCTGATAAAATCACACAAAATTCGCTCGCTCAAATACGATATCCCGCAAAGCACGGCCTTGCTAGGTAAATTCGACTGTGGTAGTGTGGTTCATATCCCTGCCGTTTTACTATGGCGGGAAATTTTGACACAGGTTGGCGAATCCAGAGACGTAATTACAATCGATGTGTCATCGAAAAGATGTGGAATAATAAAAATTGTTGCTACTTATGCAAACGCCTGGATCAGCAACGTTTCACAATACAATTTTAAGCAGGCAGATAGCTTTTAACATAGTTTTTATAAAAAAAAATACAGAATTAAATTCACCTAAAAAAGTTGTCAAAACCAGTCTATTTTAGGGTTTTAAATATATTTATTTTAATTTATTTATTTACTTGCGAAAACAGCTTAGGAACTAGTATACATTCCGGTGGCCGCTAGTCAGCACAGGAGACAACACGGTACAATTAAAATTTACTGATTAAATTAAACTGGAGGCCACAAATAGAAAAGATGGTTAAAAAGGGTACAAATAGCCTAAATTTCGTGATGAGAAACATAAGGGGAAGCAGCAGAGAAGTGAAAGATATGTCCTACAAATCCCTAGTCAGACCGGTTCTCGAGTATGCATGCACAATCTGGGACCCCCACGAACAGTGTCTAATAGATATGATTGAAAATGTACAAAGAAGGGCAGCACGAAAGGTACTTGGGAAGTACGGTAAAAGGCACAGTCCCACTAAAATGATTGAGGACCTCAAATGGGTCCTGCTGAAAAATCGAAGATTAACGGCCAGACTCGCAGCAATGTACCAGATAATGTCTGGAAAGGAGGCCTATGTAGATCTAGCTAAGTATGCAAACAAATCAAAATTTAGGGGCAGATCAACCAATGAATTAAAGTTAACTACTAGCAGCTATAGCACAAATGTTGGAAGGTATTCATTTGTAGGTGCAACCGTACCAGAATGGAATAAAAAAATGGAAAACCTTCCAAGATTGCCGAGGACGATAGAAGAGTTCAAACTTATATTATAATTCATAATTAAGAAATGTTAAATTGTAAAATGTATTATGATCTACCTTGTAGGTTCCTCTCATAATAACAATTATTATTATTAACCAATATATATTAACCAATTTACTAACCAATGTAAGATATTGAAGTAAAGAAATTGTAATCAGGTAAATTAGATGCCTAAAACAATAAAGATGATACATACTGAGATTGAGATTGAGTTCCTTAACATGCTGCCAACTGAGATCAAAAACGAGAAGAGCACGCCTTTATTTAAGACCAATCTAAAGAAGCACTTACTTAACAAATGTATTTATTTAATGTCCGACTTTTAACTGTATGCACCATATATTGTATGACATATTCTTATAACAATTATTGTATTGTTCAACAAGAATAAATATATTTATTATTATTATTATTATTATTATTATTTATTATTATTATTACATACATGATAAAAGACCTCGAATGGAAAACTGTGTTTAAAAAAAATATGGTGCCTTAATTTTTTCCTCGAGAATATAAGAATCATTTTTGCCTTGAGAGTAAATGAATAATTTTCCAATGGAAAGAGACTCAGCCTTTCGTCATTTAACAGGTAATTACACGGAAGGTTCGGCATGGGTTTCATTTCTTGCAGAATGCTATATCAACAAGAAAAAATACTATTTGATTGTCCTGCTGCAGATTATTTGACATCCAGATTCTGCTACTTTGTAAACTATTATTTCTCCTTTGTTTAACGATTATTTAGTCTACGTGTTAAAAAAAAAAAAAACATCCAGGCAGAATGCGACGACAATGGGATCTTTACCCATGCAAATGCAAGGCTAGCCTATGATGCAGGATGAACAAGAATAAGGTGTCAATAAGATGCATATCGTAGGTGGTTCTGCCCGATTCTGCCTACCAAGGACCCTACATCAGGGCACCTGCTCGTGGCTGTAATTTATAAGAATGTGGATTTGACAGATGCTAAAAAAAAATACAACTACAATCTAACAGCAACAAGGAAGCTCTGGAAACTATTGCTAAAGCAACAAGAATCATAATTGAAGGTACCTAAAGATTTTTAAATTCCAGAGCCTTGGTCTGTTGTGCCTGGACAAGTGGAGGCTTGATGATAACGATAAACTGATATTAATTAACAAATTATTAATACATTTTTTTATTAATAATGAGCACAGAGAATCTGATTCAACTTCTTGGGGCACCGTAAGCCTCGGGCATCCGTTCTATCGTGAATTTGTGTCGAGCTATATACATGATTGGAATACCCGGTATTTTCCTGACACGTCGTTTCAGAACCACATCGTTTGTGGCGACAATGAAGCATTTGTGCTGACGAACACGTTCCAAAATGCAGTCATCGGCGTACGTTCCTCTGTGCATGCAGGGAAGACGTTCGAATCGAGGATCTTTACAAATCTTCAGAGCTACATTGTATTTGCTTCCAAGTTTTTCAAGTTCACCAATGACACAATCACTGATGTACGGGATGCACTTGGCATACATACAGTCCATCATACTCTGGAAGATATCTAGTTTATATTTGATGGAGAAGTTGATGAAGTTGGTGTCTACTATAATATGGTATGGAGGACCCAGCTGTGTGTTGTATTCAAGGAACATTACGGAAGATGTCTTAGGTGCTGTCACTGCCTTAATCTTTTCTTCCTCTTTCTTTTTTAGTCGGTTGATTTGAGCCTGCGACGGTTTAATTCTCGAGTCATTTGGCTTGATCATTTTCTTCATGACAGCAAATTTTGCCATTACTTTGCTGCGCTTAGATTTTATTCGAGCCATGATTAATTGCTTCAGTCAAAAGAAAAGAAATCACACGGCAAATGTTCAAATTTCAAAGCCACCAAGGTGCACCAAGGTGGTGTTTTTTTCATAGAGATCCATTAAGCTTGTATTAATAAGTATCAAGTATCTTATAAATATAAGCATAGTGGACCTCCATGTTATAATGGTTATAACCCCCAAATAAAAATGTTGTTGTTTCAAAAGCATACATTGAGCAAATATTTAAATCAGTAAAGCATACATTTGTCTGAATTAAAATTAAATATATTAAAACTCGATTAATTATTTGGTTAGTCTTCCTGGTTTATAAAAATGGAATAAATATTACACAGTAATTACCATTTACCAGGTTTGGGTCAAATATCACCCATTTTTAACTCTCATGTTTTTTAAATAAATCCATAGATTTGGTGCCTCGCCCCATTTCTGGTTCATAACTGGTTCAGTTTCAACTTAAATGCAACTAGATTCATCATGAAAGATGTTTTCTTGTATCTTTAGTTCCACGGTTTCAAATGTGCAATTCTACTCCGTAGTTCCCGTACACAGCGAGTCTCACCGTACAAAGAAACAAACACAGTCTACGAAACAAAACAAAATAACTTTATTTATTTAACAAGATTCTACCAAGTACTGGACTAGGCCTCGGGCTGGCGTTATGACGGCAATTTGTATTGCCCTTGCGCCAGTGCTTTCTTCATCCGCGCCATCGCACTCGGCAGCGATGAAACATACTGATCCACACACTTTCCAGCGCACGACTCAAACTCCCGGCTGTATTGGCTCACCTGCAAAAAATTGGTAGGAATGTCAGCAAAAAAATACTTCCAACGCTATGGCTGGTCCTTCGGTAAAAGTCTTTCTTCAATGGTAATATCTCTGGTAATATTTTTAACAGTCCTACAAGATTTTTTGGAGAGGAAATTAAAAGCCTTGGAGTTACTAGTTTAAGAGGAGTCTAACAGGCTGTGAGAACAATATGAAGGTCAATTTAAATTTGAATTCAATATAGATTAATTCTGTCAGTTAATATTGTGTTCTGATGGATGCTAAATAAAGTAGGAAAACTCAAACGAGCTACTTGTGTAACTAGGCATAGCGAATGAAAATAGATGGACATGCCAGCCTTGCCCTACACACAAATAAACCTGTTAATACCACTTAAAGCCTTCGATACCTGTTGTTCGGTGGGCGACGCGGGCATCTGGTCCCGCACATCGTCGTTGCAGGCCATCACGCAGCGTTGCATGCGAGCCTGTATCCGCTCCATCTCTCCCTGCACATAGCCCTGTGCCGCATGGACGGGTACTTGACAACGGTCAACACATGATGCTAACGACGAAGAAGAACTGCTGAGGTCCTCGCAGCACGATGCGGCACACCGGTGCATCACAGCCTAGAAACAATAATTAGCCGATAAGCATTGACGCACCATAACCCTACTTCTGATGCACGCCCGAGCTAGGTAAAGACTGAACCCTGCCGCTGTTTTTCGGACAGACTTGCCTGCATCTTGCGAAGGTACTCTCTGTCCAGCTCGTTTATCATTTTTGTCATTGCGTTTTCCACGCGTGCTCGCTGTTCTTCGACCATCTTATGCAATCTTTAAAATCGTTCTCTGCAAAGCTAGTTACCTCCTTGGCCAAACAGCTGAGTCGACCCCAACGAACGTACGCAACCTTACCGACAGCTCTGCAGTGAGGGCAGTAGCATAGAATAATGAGTTGCAGGTTTATTGTAGGGCAGTAGGTTTCCTCAAAGCCATCAACTGCTGCCAACTACTGCCGTCGATGAGGAACTTGTATCGTTTGTATTAAACACGAAAAAAATTGGGCTCAGGTCTTACTTATGCCTAGAGCAATGATAACCTTTTTGCGGTCTGCCTCTCGTTTCATGACTTACATAAGATTTCATCTTCTCTCACTGCACTCTTCATTACACATCAAAGAATGGAACCTCTGATAAAACTGTGAAATAAGGGGATTAGGAAGGTGACTTGCTATACTATTTCACTGTTAGCGAGGTCAGACAAGCATCCAGGAATTCCAATTTGCGACTTCATTTTCCCCAAGGTTTGCTTTTAGAATGGCTCTCTGAAATTGACAAATTCTCTCCCATTCAAGATAATAATTTAAGCTTAACAGTTGAAGAAACAGTAAGGATACATTTGTAGAACCTTTATTTTCTGCCAAGGCTTTGGCCGAGTTCAAAGTTCGGGTGTTCCCACTTTAAGAAAGCATAAAGCAAATGCAGCCAAACATTTTTTCCTGTGCAAGGAAAGCGACCAACACTTCGGACAAAAGGAACAGACAATAGGACAGGTTGAGGAAAGCAAACATAAGCACACCAGCGGACGGTAAATAACAAAGTCTATTTTCACAATCAGATCACTGTTCGTTACGTACAAGTACCTGCGACGTTCACTCAGACCGGCACCCTCGCGCCAGCCGAATTGCCCGAGACAATTCAACCAATAGAAAATATCATCAATCGTTTTGTGTTACCAATGTAATTTATGTACAATTTAATATATAAAGATTAGTTATCGCGGGCTGGTGCCTTTGGAAGGTGTTCCGATCATGCCAGGTAGCTGTACGTATCCTTCTGGCCTTCTGTCCGCTCCAAATACTCCTTTTCTATGAGTATATCGATGCATTTCTGAAATCACAACGAACATCCAAGTGAGTTGTCATCTAAGGCCAACGAGGATCAGTAACAAAGTTTTTAACTTAGCTCCTCGTAGGTTTAATGCAAACAAAATCTGAGTTATTACGGCATACCATTGCTTCTCTATTTAAGTTGTTTCCCTTATCCTTCCTAAAATCTAAGCTGTGTTTAAAATGCAATGGAAATCACTTTCCCCCAAACATGTATCCAGCACAAAGCTAATAAAGAAGAATCGACTGAAACTTGTCTAAGTGTAATCACTGATTTACCAATGTCTATAAATGTATCTGAATCAATCCAAAAACAGCTCTGGAGGGCGTTGCGTAAAAATGGTTAGAAACATTGTCGCTTCCTATGGTCAAAATGTAATTACACTTGGGCTGTGCTATAGAAACAACTCATCCAATGTCTTCACCCAGTTGACTCCCTGGTATTGCTCTGATAAGCACATTACCTTTGTTTAGAAACTGCGATGACTAGGGCAACACCAAGAAATCCCCCAAAGGTCAATGGTAATGAAATATTTTTTGAGATGAAAAATCTTCCAGAGTTCATTGAGCATGTTATGGCCCAGGTTCATAATAAATTTGACATAAGGACAGTCATCCATAAACAGTACAATATAAATTTCATATAAAACAAATTCATACACATTAAAATGTTGGGGAAAGAGTGTCCTCACCTTGATGACATGCACTCGTGGTTTAAACCGCGAGGACAGCTGATTGAGCACCTCGGCGACCAACTGCTGATGCTTGAGTTGCTTGCGCATCTTCATTATACGAACGATCGCCGCCTGGATCAGCAGCTTGCGATCGTCCTCGATGTGCTTGTGAGTCGTCTCCTGCTCCACCCGCAGTTCCGTCTTCATCGGCACGTTGATGTTCACCTTCAACTTCTTGCTGGAACCCGCCATAGACAAAACCAGTCAGCGATTCACAAGCACCATCGACATAGAAGCAACTTCAGGGCTGGGACCAAGAGAATCATGTAGGCTTTTGAAGCACCGGGGATTCCCCCATTACCATGTCTTAACATTCTGAATGTGTGTCTGCATTTTATTGAGCCAGGGGGTAAGACAAGGGGGGCCAGAAATTTTATCCACAAGTTTCGCAGGCTTAATATGACTTCAAATAGCGGTTTTGCAGGCCGCCGTTTGGGATAAAGGAGGCAAAAACCAACGTAAAAGACTTCGAGAAAGAACTCGAATCATACCTGTTTAAACACAATTTTTATAGTTTAGACAAATTCTCGAATGTTTTAAATGTAAATTAATCTTGTATACAACGTGATAATTTTAAAGTGCTGGACCTCATACACACATACAAGCTATGTATACTTGGATTGTAAAATAAAAAAAAACACTATTTAACAAATTACCAAATAGACTTCAACACCTCGGCTGTAATAGGAAGATTTTTGTAAACTAATCTTCAAGACTGTCAACTGACAAACAGTTTCTTACAACACGAGGGAATTTACTTCAGGGAAATTTAAATAAGCAATCTTTAGTCTGGTGTAAATTCTATCAACACTATTGTAATTCTATTAGCCTCAGGTAATTATTGCAATACCAAAGCTATTAATAAACAAATAAATAAATAAAAGGTAACTTGCTCGATCGAAATGAAATGGATAAAAGAAAAATAAAACAGATACAAATCCCACACAAGTCGGCGTAGATTAGGATCGGAAGGCGAAGACTCACTTTTTATATCCAGGACAAAGGTCGATCGGAGATCCCTGGTGTATATCCTGGTCATCAGGAGAACTCAACAGCTTGGCCTTGAGCAATATCTGCAACACTTGCAGCAACAGGTCCAGCTTGATCTGTGTGTTATCTTGCAACTGTTGCACCGTCCAGCTAGTAGCCACGTTGAATTGAAGCAACACAGCCATCTGGAAGGTGCTGGCCTGCAGCATGTAGCGGTGGTTAAAGCAGTTCGTAAGCAGCTCTCCCTTGGACATGTTGTACAGCCAGTTCAGCTTGCGACCGGAGTGTTGGCCGGCGTAGAACGTGCCGAACCTGGTCACTGGTCGCTCCAGCTGCGAAATAAGGTCGGAGGTTAGGGTGAGGTCGTGTCTGTCGTGTACAGTTGCGTTAGCCTTACCTTGCCACAAGCTGGTGGACTCTATCTACACATTGCCAACTTTAGAATGCAAAATAAAGCCAGTCTTCACCGGGGAGTTTAAAAATTAACCAGAAAATTATGATCGAACAATGCATCATGCACTTAAATTCTTTGTGAATTTAACAGTTTATTTACGTGAAATTAATTCTATTGAAAAATAAGAACTTAAATGCAAAACTAAAAGTCCTAACGGCTTCTGCTAAATACCTACCGTACACTAGCGGATTCTAGCAATGGCTGCCAAAAAGCAGTTTGCAAGCTTGGTTTCCAGCCAAAACCTGATAAAAGTTAAAAGTAATCCAAAATATATTAATTTGAACTTTGGTTGATTAACATTTATTGTTATTCATTAAATATTTTGCTGTCCTGAAATTATTAAATGTTTCAACCAAAGAAAAACATTATTTTGTTAATTTTAAATCGGATAGTTAACAGTAGCATCGTGGTGTCATGTTTTCTAGGTTGGTACCATATGTAACTCCTTACCTCTGTTGGCAGTGAAAAAGAATTGCTCTGCTGGAAGGGCCACGAGCCCGAGGACAGCACCTGGATGCTGAAGTCGATCTTGAGTGGTTCACTGGAGCTGGCCATGTGTTTGCGGAATTGTTCGTTCAGGTCTTTGGAGACGCCGATGTCCTGAAAGCGATGGATGCGCGAGTCAGCACGGACAAGAATCACAAAGAGTCTCTTTCGATGTTTAGCAAGTCCACGGATGTGGAACGAATTCCTTGCCCCGGTCACGTCCCCCTTCCTCAAGAACGCAAAGGAATTTAGACGCCGGTTAAAAGAAAACCAAAGACGGAACAATCCGAAAGACTAGTCCTGTAAATAACGTGGCTAACTTCAAATAACTTGGCTAATTTCATTTTATAACTTCACTGTATTACTAAATTTAATTTAATGTAACACTAACCGGACACCATACAACCGGCAATCATGATTTAACAGAAATATACTTTCCTATTACTCTAAGAACTTGCATAAGAACAGGTACCATGCCTAAGTATGAGAATAAATAAATAATAATAAAAAAATATCTAGATAATATACTAATTAACAAGCGAAAGGATTTTCTTTCGTCTGAAAAAGTGCACATCGGAGATTTGACCCAGGTTTATTTGCCACAAAAGAGGTTGAAAGAAAGAATCACTTACAGCCTCATGAGGGAACGTATGCCATCGCTTTACCCTGTTTACAGGTTGAGTCTAAAAACTGCTGCGTTTTGGTCTTGATCCCATCATGATACTATTTCATATTTTTTCCAAAGCACTTGCATAGATCAAGCAATGAGAGATGAACACTTAATTTGATTGACTGAGGCAAGCTACCTCGTGGCGCCAGAGGAAATCTAAGCAAGAACGGGAAGTTATTTGAATCATCTCACAGAACACTGATGCCGATAGAACTAAAAGCTACTGGGGCCGTAGCTTACGATGACGCGTTCCTAGAGCTAGAGGAGCAAGAGCAATTGAGAGAGAGCAAGTGAG
The DNA here is from genome assembly GCA_947568835.1 of Protonemura montana. Taxonomy (NCBI): domain Eukaryota; kingdom Metazoa; phylum Arthropoda; class Insecta; order Plecoptera; family Nemouridae; genus Protonemura; species Protonemura montana. The sequence continues at coordinate 15,862,382 of OX387608.1, read as the reverse complement.
AAAGAAGTACCCTCCTCCTCTCCGCTCACCCAGCGTCTCTATGTATAGGGCCATACGAGGAAGCGCGCTTTTAACGATGTAAAAACTGAAAATATCGGTCCGATTCTTTTTTCCCCGCAAAACTTGTAAATAATTAGCGAAAATGATAGAACAACATAAAAATAACCCACTTGGTGATTTGCTCAGGGCATGTGGCGCATGCCCCGCACGCTGACCACACGCCCCTGCATGGAAAGAATGTGGAAGCTTGGTTGGCCTACCTGGAACATGCGCTGCAACTTGCTGGTATACTCGAACCCGCACGCCTGCTTCAGCTTGGAGATCATCGACGCCTCTGCGTCATCCGAAGCCGACATGTGCTGCACGAGCCGCTTGGCCAACATCTTACTGTAGAACTTCTGGAAGACATCTTTGTCCTCGATGTACTTGAAGGCCACCATCTGCCAGGCAAAGAAACGATTGGCGACGACTGCTACGAGACTTGATCTCAACTCAGCACTGGTTGTATAAAACACTTTTCAAACTTGGTTTTGAATGCTTTAGTCACTTTTTGAAACTTTTACTACGCCAGTAAATAAATCTTACTGGATCCATTCTAAAACCACAACTTTCTACCGTACTGGACTGTCGGAGCAAAATAAGTTTACTGGGAGTAACTAGACCTATGATTGTTTGTAGACTCATGTCTACTTGATGTAACCTCACTAGTATGTATATATATTATGTACTAGTTGTTCTTTACTTAGCATTGAAAACCCAGTTCAAATAGTTTTTGTCAGTAACTGGACCTAATTTGTTGATTTTACTGGAATCCTACAGGAGCCAGTAAATCTAACAAGTTTTGAAATGCGACCTTCAAATAATACAGTTTTTTCAACATTCTCAACGTGTGAATTGTGGACTGATTAACAGATTGTATCTAAATCCTAAAAAACTAAAAATAATAATTCGAAACATTAACCTGTCCAACTCTACAAACTGGCTTTTAGCAGCAGTTGATAAAATTATTACGACCCATTTTAGCGCTGACACACTTTTCAAATCAGAGCAACACCAGAAATCACATCTCAACAATTAGCAATAAACTTAATATTTAAACATTATTAGTTATAGTATTTATATTCAAGATCAAGTTAGGCCTTATGTCTGAATATTTAGGTGAAAAAATAGAAACTACTAAAAATATAAGTAATATTAATACGAGGCGGGCTGTGGATGGGTTGGGCTACAGAAGAAGGTGAAGAGGGAACAAATGGTTCAATTCTATATTTAACGCAGGAATGAACGTCATGATAAACTGCCTCACATTATTAGAAACTTGACAAGTGTATGAATGAAGAGGAAGCTAGACTGGAAAAATGTGCAACCGAACCGGGATACAAACCCGGGACCTCCCAATTGCTGAAAGCTGGAATATGTGTGTCTGGATAGCTCAGTTGGTAGAGCACCCGACCGGCAATTGGGAGGTCCCGGGTTCGTATCCTGGTTCGGTTCCACATTTTTCCAGTCTAGCTTCCTTTCCATCATTTGCTTGCTGGTTTAAGCTCCCTAATGGAAATGCCAGAAAACCAAAAAACACTGCAAGTGTATGAGTGTTAAGTGTTTCGAGTGGATTAAAAGTACCCATGAATACTTATGATTTATAAGAATTATAAACTTTTAATTCTAATATACTTTTGTACACTGAGTGGTACGTGTATGTAATGTTTGTAATGTATGAAAATTTGGCTTCTGAGCTACCAAATAAACATTATTATAATAATTATTTTAGTCATCCTTCGCGTGGTCCTTGCAATACTTACCACCTGGTTCAATGTGTCTTCGAGCTCTGCCTCCTCGGGATTCTTGGAGCTCTTCTTCAGCAACAAGTCGCAATACTTGGCGAGCAGCTCGGGACTCTTGGACGAGCTGCTCGCCTGCCGCGTCACAGCGTTGCCGTTGATGAATCGGCCGCACGCCTTGTCCAGCGCGGCCACGAAGCCCGAGTCGTTGGCGAAAGCCGTCAGCACGAGAGCGTGGAACTTGCGATGCACAGAGAGGATCGTGCTCACGTACACCTTGGGGTCCTGCGGCGGAAGACAGACGTTTTTAACATCTTAGATTAATATTGATCTATTTATTGATTTTATAACTTAGGTACAAGTATACCGGTGGTCAGTGCTAGTAGGCAATCTGGCCTATGCTAGTTCCTAGGTCTAAGGTGTATTTTTATTTATTTATTTATTGATTTCTAACTTAGGTACAAGTATACCAGTGGTTAGTGCTAGTAGGCAATCTGGCCTATGCTAGTTCCTAGGTCTAAGGTGTATTTTTATTTATTTATTTATTGATTTCTAACTTAGGTACAAGTATACCAGTGGTTAGTGCTAGTAGGCAATCTGGCCTATGCTAGTTCCTAGGTCTAAGGTGTATTTTTATTTATTTATTGATTTTCTAACTTAGGTACAAGTATACCGGTGGTTAGTGCTAGTAGGCAATCTGGCCTATGCTAGTTCCTAGGTCTGAGGTGCATTTTTATTTAATTATTTATTGATTTCTAACTTAGGTACAAGTATACCGGTGGTTAGTGCTAGTAGGCAATCTGGCAGAAATAGCACCGCGCTCAAAACGTCAAAGCTTTGGCGGCTGAACGCCAGCAGCGTAGATATTGAATTCGCGCGAATAGGGCGTCGTCGACATGTACTCGAGCTCCACTCAGCCATTAAACTAACACACGCAGTGTTTAATTGAGTCAAATAGACTGACTTTTAACTGATTCACGATCCCAAAATTGTAAGGTTTCGCTGCTTAGAGTAAAAACGAAGCCAATAGTTAGGATTGGAAACAATGATTTATTAAGATGTAGTTAAGCAGTACCCAAGTCAACTGATTCTCCTCGGGGTCGCAGCTCTTCAGGTTTTACAAGCCGTGATTATATTGTTTCGAGACCGCCTGATTGAATTCCTAACCGGTGGCCACGCACCCATTTATAGGTGCAAGCATCTCGAACCGTGACTCAAGTTTTGACAGTGTTAAAAGTTCATTGTTTTGAAGTTAAGCAACACTGCGCTGGGTCAGGTATTGGATGGGTGACCATCATTCAAATGACCAGTTCTGTTCGGGAGAGAGGTTGGAGGGATGAAAGATAAGCAACACTGCGCTGGGTCAGGTATTGGATGGGTGGCCATCATACAAATGACCAGTTCTGTTCGGGAGAGCGGTTGGAGGGATGAAAGTTAGTACAGCAACTTCACTCGCCTTGCTTATCAACCACTCGACAGCATGGATTTGTGGTGGAATTCTGCTGTTTGCGTTGGGCATCGAATTTCCCCTCCTCCCTTCTAGGCTAGGTTCATCTTCACCCGCTCATTCATCGACGCCATTAGACCAGTGCCACATGGCCAGATGTCAAAACAGTGCGTTGTTAAACCCCAATAATCAATCAGCGATACTTCTTGAACCCAGCTGGTCGCTGGAAACGTCACGCCACAAGAAAAATGACTCACGTTATTGGCGGCGTCTCCGCACTTGTCGATTGCCGCCGCGCCCTGCGCCGCGATGTGGCTCTCTAGCAACGCTCGCAGCTCCCCGAGGCCGTCTGGTATCCGGGCCACCTGCGCAAACCAAACCGTCACCTTCGTTGCCGACGTCGAAAGGGCCTAACGTCATTTCTGAAGTAAGTCCTGGTGTCAGCGTCATTCAACCCCGGTTTGCCCGTCTTGTCAAACTCTTGGGAAGATTGGTAAGAAAGGCACATTTCGATCTCATCAGCAATTTCCAGATCACAGTTATAGCAAAGTTTACACTGGAATTCTATCCAGGGTTAGAATTGCTATGCAAAACCTTGGCGTTGGAGACACTGGAAAGTTTTACGGCATTGGCCTCGCCTGGAAGACAAACAGCTTGGACCTTTTTCAGATGGATGGCTATAATTGCAAATAAATATAATCTTCCACGGATAAAGCCTTATCTGTGCTAGTCTTTGCCTCATATGGATGGAATATCTGTGCAAGCTTTGTCTGTGCTAGTCTTTGCCCCATAAGGATGGAATATCTGTGTAAGCTTTATCTGTGCTAGTCTTTGCCCCATAAGGATGGAATATCTGTCCAAGCTTTATCTGTGGTAGTCTTTGCCCCATAAGGATGGAATATCTGTGCAAGCTTTATCTGTGCTAGTCTTTGCCCCATAAGGATGGAATATCTGTGCAAGCTTTGTCTGTGCTAGTCTTTGCCCCATAAGGATGGAATATTTGTGCAAGCTTTATCTGTGGATCGAAGGATATGCCACGTACCAGCTGGAACATGCGTCCGAGGTCCTCGTTCTTGTCTGCGTCGAGCAGATGCTGGAACTCGGCGTGGAAGATCTCCAAGTGCTTCTCGATGAGCACTCGCTCGCACGTCTTGGCTAGCCGCGCTAGCGTGGTCTCGTGCAGGTACACCTGGACCCGCTTCTGCTCTTCGTGCAGCCATTGCTCCGCCTGTGAAGCCAGTTAGCAGGTCAACATCACCGTCCACGTTTGGCAAGACCCTCGACAACGTGCAGACAGCCCTCGACAATCAATTCATCGACATTTTCCTACTTTTGTCATTTGTAGCCTCTGGCTACCCGTTTATTATTAGGCTAGCTTTTTGTCGTGTTTTCATGGTGGCAAACGTTAGCAAGATTGTGCAGACTCAAGTGTAAATGAAATATTCCTAACACATTATTATTCAGAGCAAAATCACAAGGAATATCACAATCATATATAGTATGTGAATTTTCAGTTGTGATTCAGTTTGATTCAGTTTAATCAAGAACAATAGGTACATCAGAAATACATTTCACAAAATTATTGAATTTGTTAGTAGAAATAAAAATATGACCTTGCATTGACAAAAACTATTTTTGGGTTTTGAATGCTAAGTGAAAAACAACTAAATTTCCCAACGTTTCATGACTTATACCTGTTACTTTATCAACAAGATTCCCTGGCAGAGGCACCAGGCTATGGAACAGCCTGCCATTCAATGAACTTGCAAAGATAGTAAAATTGTAAAATTGTACAACTTTAAATTTACAACTGTATAGTAACCAACCGGACAGTGCAATTTATTGTGTAGTCCTAAGTTGCTAATAAAACCATTATTATTCTTATTATAGGGTAAGAGCAGCCCTGACAATTTTCCGATAATAAAAGAACCACAAAAAATGATCCCGAACAAATTGTCAGGACTGCTCTAACCCTTGAAAAAGTAACAGGTACAAGTTACGAAACGTTGGGAAATTTAGTTGTTCTTCACTTAGTATTCAAAACCCAGTTGAAACAGTTTTTGTTAAAACTAGTGCTCAGTTTACATCAAGTAGACATGAGTCTAAAAACAATCATGTCCTTGCATATTTCAATTAGGGCACATTATGACTCAAGTTACCTACAGGGCAAGGAAACATTTGTAAATCGTGCCCCAGATCACCGAGGGATCGATACGTTACCTTCTTCATGTACTCCGTGACCGGGTTCTGCCGCAGAAACTCGGTGCTCTCCCGCGTGTAGAATCGTTCCGTGTCCTCGAGGAAGACGTTCTCGAAAGAGTCCTTGTAGACCGAGAGGTTCTGCCCCTTGGCGGCCACGTCTTCCTCGTTCAGTCCGAGCTCCACGTAGCAGTTGATGACCCCAGAGACGAGCCGCGTGTTGATCACGTCGCTAAGCCGCTCCTTCTCGATCAGTTTCAGCACCGCAGAGGTCACCTGGATTCAAAGTCGTGTCAGAACACTGAACGGTTTGTCGTGTTGGAAACACCGGTTCTCGTTAGATCACCGAAGTTAAACAACACTGCGCTGGGTCAGGTATTGAATGGGTGACCATCATACACATGACCAGTTCTGTTCGGGAGAGAGGTTAGAGGGATGAAAGTTAGTACAGCAACTTCACTCGCCTTGCTTATCAACCTCTCGATAGCATGGATTTGTGGAGGAATCCTGCTGTTCGCGTTGTACCGTCCTTCGGAAGGGACGTTAAGCCGGTGGTCCCCTTGGTGCTCTTCGACAGGAGTAGGCTACGTGCCGGCACCGGGTTTCCCCTCCTCCCTTCTAGGCTAGGTTAGGTTCATCATCATCATCATCATCATCCACTCATTCACCGACGCCATTAGACCAGTGCCGCATGGCCAGATGTCAAAACAGTGCGTCGTTAAACACCACAAATAATAATAATCGTGTCAGAACGCTCGGCGATTTTACAATTTCGTTGAGTACAGCGATGCAATGTTTTGACGATGGGCCCTGCGGCACCGGTGTATGCCACGGGGGATAATGATAAAGATAAGCCCAACCTACAAGGGAGGAAGTGAGACCCCGTGCCGGCACATACTGACTCCCTTACATCCTAACGCTGGCGTGATTTTGACCGCTCTGCTCTAATGCATGTGCATAAGTTTGTAATTCAGCCATTCTGAACCAGAATAATAATGAATATAATGTATGATAACATTATATTAATTAGCTACAGCATTGAATCCTTGTCGTTATCTTAATATTTTATCATTTAAAAGTTACTATTTTGCTTATTTTATAACATAACTTAACATCTAGTATATGATATTACATCAATCACACTTGTGGAATTTAAATGTATTTTGTTGCTGATAAATAAATAATAATAAAAATGATCTCACAAGGACATTGCTTTTAACCGGGACACCGGCCGCAGAAGACTGTTAAGTCCACGTACCTGTTTGTTCAGCATCTTGAAGAGGTTGTCTCGCCAAGTGACCAACGCCAGCTGGTAGATCTCGAAGATGCCCTTGCGGCCCTCTTCGCATTCCCTCCGCACCCAGTGCCGGTTCAGGTATGCGCAGACTCCGTTGAGCACCTTGCTGCTGAACTGATACTCCTCCCACTGCCGCGTATAGAACGTCAGCACGGCCACGTCCATCAGGTCGGCACCGTCCTGCCGAGGGGAAAAGCGTGGTTTGAGGTTAGGGGACCGAGAAGTCACAGTGCAACTGGTAGCAAGCTTAAACAAAAACTATTTCAACTGGGTTTTGAATGCTAAGTGAAGAAAAACTGAATTTCCCAACGTTTCGTAACTTGTACCTGTTACTTTATCAAGGGTAAGAGCAGTCCTGACAATTTTCCAATAACAAAAGAACCACACAAAATTATAACAATTACCAAGTTCAAGCTTCCTAAATGCATCTAAATAAAATAATCAGGGTCAATAACTCAAAAACTAATGTATTTTGTATTTTCCGAAATAAAATCCCGGATAAATTGGTGTTTTTTACTGTTTGAGATCGAACGGTGTTGAATATCTCTGCTGGTGTCATTTAACGGTTGTTTAAGATTTGATTTGTTTGAATTTCTGACAGCATGGGAGAGATACATGCTGCCTAAATGTCAACCAGTTTCCCTATACGTGGGGTCTTGCTTTAAAAATGTCAACAAATATACAGGACTCATGATTGCGTTTGTAAGCGTATCACTATTTACCACGACGGCAGAAAATTCGCTTCGATTGTGTGATTAAAGCGAAGTTTTATTGACCTTCGAAGTTTGTTGTCTTTAACCGATTGTTCTTGCTGCACCGAAATAATAAGCAACGGTACGAGACGTAAACATAAAAACGATGCAGGCTTTGTCTGAACAATTAGGTCGATATAAACAGAGTTCAAAAGCAATAACAACAAAGAAAATTAAACTGTATTACGTAAATTTACTTTTCCGTAAATATTTAAACACTGGTGGCAAAGAAGGCGCGTCATAATGAGAAGTCAGAGAAGGATTGGAAATTTTTGCATCGATATATTTCAAAAATTATGAATTTAGACCAGCGTGGAGTGTCCTGGAAATGTCAAGAAGTGAACTTTGTCAAACCTCATTTCACCGAACAAGGTAGCTTCATGAAAAAACAGTTTTAGGCAACATAAAGCACATATAATGCAATGTGATTTTGACCCGTTCTCCATATTGCCAGCAATACAACGCACTAACTTGAACATTCTGAAATGGACTGTTTTATGAGTCACCTCAAGGCAGGCAGTTTAGTTTTGGTTAGGTTAGGTTAGGGTAGGACAAGTACCTTGAGCAGATTGACGAGGTAATTTCTCAGGAATTCCCTCAGTCGCTTGTAGAGCTCGAGACCCACGAGGTGCGCCCCGCCGCTCGCCACTTGTCCCCGCTTGGTCTTGGTAGCGGTCGCCGTACGATTGTTTTGTTGGTGCACGCTCGTACAGTAGTTGTACACGTGGCTGTATTCACGGTCAAGGAATTCACTGATACGTGCGAGATTATCGTTTCCGAAGCTGTTCTGTGTTATGCACGGAAGTTAATCCTGCCAAAACTGTGGTGAATTCATTGTGACCAACATATCAGAAGTTTATCGGAAAGGTTGCAGAAGATGACTCGGTAAATTTGTCATAGGTTTAAAGATGAGGTTATTCGACTGTTACTTGGTTCTATTCCTGGATCATGTCGGCCGAATTTTCCCACAGCAGGAAAAAAACTGCTACAGAAGAATTCAGCTCTTTTTTTAACCAAGTTTGGTAAGAAAAATGGGTAAAATCATAGACAAATAACCTGAGACAAGTGCCTACATGTTCAACAATGGCTGCTGCCAAAAATTTGAGTTATTTTTCTATGAAGTGTTGCTAGCTCTCAAATTATAAATGAGAAAATAGAAAAAAAAACAACTGGCAGACTAACAGTCAAACAAAAATATTATCTGCTGTTTTAGAAAACATTCTCACATGCACAGCAAGCAGGTATTTAGATTTAGCTGAGGGTGTCACTAATCAAAACAGTTGGGAGGCGCTGGTAAGTTTGTACTTTGTCTAAATCTTCTCTTATAATATTTGCTTTTTTTTTCTATATTAAGGTAACAACATTTGAAGAAAATTAATTGAATCTTTAAAAGGTTTGGGAACCATCCAGATCATCTATGCACTGGTCCCCATGGAGAAATTTCAAAGAAAACCACTTTATAGCCATTTTGGGACTCAAATTTTAAACCTTGACAATGCTTGCTTTCACAATTTAGTCTAACACTATTATAGGTGGCATCATCGAGAGGAATACAATTGATCGTCTGCTATGTACCAGAAAGCTGCAGGTCACAGAGTACATAACGAAAAGAGAATGAGCGAAGTTTCATGAATAATTTCCATGTAGAATGAAGGATACGTGTACAACTCCATGTATCGTGGCTTGGACATGCACTGTCGGTTGTAAACTTGTTCGATTCCACCCCGCAAATCGCCCCAAATTTGATCGAGGTCAATCTGCTTTAGCCCAGGCGGATTTGCCTGGCTTCTGTGTCCCGACATCACGGCTGAAAAAGAGAGCGAACCTTTGATGCGGTAAACGACGCAGCGGAACACCTAACCAGGCCAGACCCCCTGCAAGGAATAGGCCACCAAGAATGGCCCCAAATAGGCAAAGTATATAAATTATGATGAAGCGATCGCTTTGTGGTGGTTATTGTTGGACAGGCTTAATTGAAACAAAGAAATTCTACCTTATCTATGTATCCAGTACCGTGTCGAAAAGAAAGCTTTTGTTACCAGGAAACTTACCTGGCTTGTTCAATGCCACAGAATTGCACTAGTGGTCTAGCACGAGGCGATTTTAATTAAGTGCATCTTACTCCAGAAATTATATCATAACATCAGTGAAGACGTTAGTTTAAATGAAAAGAAGGGAAACACAAAAATTTCGTTTTAATGGAACAAGATACACCATTTAGTTGATAGCGTACGGATATCCACTAAGCTATGACAGTCAGAGCCAGCCAGTAGGGCCAACCTGACACTGATTTCGTTGGTCAATATCATTGAAGATTGTCATGTATATGTAAGTCGAGTGTAAAACTTAATTAGTTTAATTACGAAACAATATAATATTTAAAAAGTTTTCAAGTAATAAAAATGTTTACTTGTTGGTGAGTTATTAATCTGGCCAAGTTCGACGACATGCGCTGTACGTTGGTGCGCAGCACGGCGGCACTTGGCAAAATTCACAAAGCGCAGTGTTTCGTGCGAACCAGCAGCCATTAAGTGTCAAGAACACTTTGTTCTCACTTTTCTCCACAAAACTCAGTGAATACCAATCAATATTATGGCTGATAAGAAAGGTAAATACGGGGTTTATTATCACGTACAATAGTAGTTAACTCTGACAGATTTTGTGGGCTTAAAAGTGAAGTGAATTTTTCTACATGTTTGGGTGGGGGTAGTACTAGGCACCTAATCTTCATACAAGGGAAAGGAATTGTCAAACTGGATTCGATCGAAATCGATCAGCATTTCGTGCCATATCAAGCGATTTGCGTGTTTTCATTGCTAATTCTAGATAATGTGAACTTTCAGTGCTCTCTCGGCTCCATACATGAAGATTCCTAGTATGTTTCTGGAGATAATCAATACTTGCCCAACTCTTGAAAATACAAAATGGCCCCTAGCTGTCAAATCGTTGATTATTAACTGGGTAAAAAAAAAAAAATGTTTTATCTGCACAAATAAAAAATTAAAATTCTGTCAAGTCACCCATGCTAGGTACCATGACGGCGGTAATTTTTGTTGTACCGTATATGTTTGTTTCCAGAACGCTACCACCTAGCCTATAAGCGGAAAGCTATTGAGACGCTCTCGCAAACGGGGTGTATTTAAAAAGTCGCGGGTAAATTTGTTCTGATATTTCCTTACAGCTTTCCTGTTGTGGATGTTTGGGGATTCTCGTAAACTGGTTGGCCTGTTCCTATAGATCAAGCAGACAGACACAAAACGTATTCTCATAAACAATAATCCTCTACGTTGATGTGTTTTATTATTATTATTATATTATTATTATTATATTTATTATTATTATTATTCCGATCAATGGCTGGCCTGCTTGACTTGAATTAATCTATAAAAATACATTACTACTACCTACCTCTCTTCTTCGTTGCTAGCTGATGCGAAACTATCTGAATATTTTAGCCTAGCTGTGCACCTTTCATGCTCGTCTGCTTATTTTCCTGTGAGATTGCGCCCGAGGTTGCGATTGCATGCCGAACTAACGCTCGCTCTGTCCAATCGGCACAGAGCGCCGCGCTCGCTGGCTTCTGATTGGCCAGCTGCGACGTAGAATTAGCGCTGCCCGCCACGCATGCCCGCCACGCATGATGGCCGCCCGCCGACGGCTACAGCCCACTGCCCGCCACATTAAATTTTGTTCTAATAGGATTGACCTATAAACAAGTAAGCCCCTTTCAATGGGTGTATTGGCAAGATGAAGTTCTGTCCCCCTATAGGCAGGTGCTTATATGAGGACAGGACGATGCTGGCAGTGGGTTTAGCTGTGGTGTTGTTGGTATCGCACCACTTGCTTGCCGCTAGTGTACAAAGCATGCGTCCGGGACCGAGTCCGAGAGTTTGGACCGACCGGCTCGGAATGCACGGTCGGACCAATTCTCGGACCGGTCCTCGGACTTAGCCCGAATCACGTAGACGCGATCGCCCTCCGCGACCTGCCGACGGAAAGCCGATTCGCCGCGAACTGTTCCGCGAGCGGCGGCCGAAACGCGCTCGGCGTCCGTCGCGGGAGGTGCGGCGCAAACGCTCGATTGCGACCGCGAACGCGGCTTTTCCGCGGTTTTCGGCGGCGACGGCGGACGCCCGTCGAGGCGTTCGCCGCCGCCGACGCTCGCACGGAAACGGCGGAAACCTCGCCTCCGAGCATGAGACGGTCGTCGAGGGCGACGGCCCCGGTTTCTGTTGGCAACCGAACGCATGGCATGCCGTATCGTTTCCCAGTTCTCCTTGGTTACCGTCGCTAGGCGAAGCTCTGTACAGGCTAGGAGTTGTAGGCCTGCTGCGTGTGTTGGTTTGGTGTGGTCGTTGCCGTAGCGATGGGATTGCCGGGCTAGCTGTCCCCCCTCCCCTGGGCCGGGCGATCGGCCCTTCACTGTTATCACTCGTTATCGTTTTGATTCGTCGAATCGCATGAAAGGCGGGCCCTCGGCGGCCGGCGCCGAGCCTCCTCCGCAGCCCGTCGTCCGGGGAACGCAGTGGAAGGGAAAGCTTTGATTGGCCAAGTGGCTCGTCGAGATAAAACCACCAGTGAAGACAACCAGTCACTTAGCCTGCTTGCAACATTGACCGATACACTTTTTTAGGTTAATGTTGCTAGAGGCCAGTGTGTCGGCTACTGGTGGTTGCTATCGTGAAGATATCATTGTTCTGATCGCGAGTGGGAAACGGTGCCTACGTTGCTATGGTCACGCGTCATGTTAAGCCGTCACTTAGCGTTCCCTTGGCGACGGGAGGGGCGGGCGAGGGACGGAGGGGCGGACTGGGGGTGGAGTGGGGAATGGAGCTCAGCTGACCGGACGTTGTATTTCCAGCTTACCCTGTTGCCGGTCAACCCCCCACTGGATATGTGCCGGCACCACCACAGCCAGCCTATCCGGGTGAGTACCAACTTCAGGGAATCCTGTTTTGTTACTCTTTTCCAGTGGAATTGAATGAGATGAGAAGCCTTTTGTTTGTTCCATATTAGTATTGGAAAAATGTGTTGATGTCATTCCATTAGGAAAAGGTTACAGAATCTGATCAGGAAATGGATCATGTCTTGGGATTGTCCATCAAATCTGCTCCAGTCCTGGAGTGCAATCATAGAACTTTTTCTATTGAAATGAGATCAAATGGCCGATTTTTGTAATGGTAATAATTGAATATAATTGCACTCCTGGCAAGATGTTAGATTTCATTCGCAGCTATCACTTGATTAATAAAATACTGGGAGTGCCTGTAAAATTGTTGGCTGGGAGAACCTATTCTCTGGAAAGTCAATTTTGCTGGGTTTCACTCAGGATTTGCCTTCATGTTTAGTTGTGGCTCCCTTTTGCATCGAGCCAAACGATCTGAATAACCAAGTGTTGAGAATTAGAAAGCAATTTTGCTTTCTTTCTTCGAGCTGGGATGAAAGTGATGTGCTTCTGTCAAAGTCCAGTCTACCGTATACCAGCCGGCAGGAGTTTAATTTGTTAAACTTTCAATCGGGACAAAGCGATGATACCACTCTATGGTGATTTGGCAGAACCTCACCTCTTTAACATAGAAATTGTTAAGGAGATACATAAAAGTGCTTTAAAAATTAAGCAATGAAACCTTATATTAGTGAAACTCACATTTGTAAATCTCAACAAACATCCCATAGATAATATTCCAATTGTAATCAAACTTAAAAATTATAAAATGATAATCTAAATTCAATGGAGATGTGAGGGTTTGCCAGCCACTAATGAGGTTTTGCAATTTTGTAATTCACTCACAGAGATGTGAGGTTTTGCAACAAAAATCCGTGGGGGCTTTTCCCAAAATTTTTCATAAATAAACCCATTTTTGAAAAAAAGTGGAGATATCAGGTTCTCGCATGCACTCGCATTGTCCTTGGTTCTTGTTGTGATTGGTCCGTGCTTGCAGGAGCAGCGGCCTATGGGGTGTTCCCGTCGCAGGCCCCCCTCTACGCCCCTCCCCCAAGCTACGAGCAGACCCTGCCGCAAGCGCAAGCGCAGGCCGCTGCCAACCAGCAGATGTACGCCCAGATGTACGCTCAGGCGGCACAAGCGCAGGCCCAGGCCGCCCAGGCTCAGGTAACAGACTTGAATAGTTTTTGTTAAAATTAGTGCTGAGGTTACATTAGGTAGACATGAGTTTAAAAACAAGCATAGCTCATAGCAACCTTGGAGCTAGCAGTTGAAAACGTCACGAAATGAAAGCAATTCATGTCAACGGTTACCATCATCTTCAAGCATTGTGTCTTCTGAGATTCTTTTGTTGCTCAAATGCCAACAGTTCTCAATGTCAAGAATGTTGTTAATTCTGAAAACAACTACAGTTGTGTTAGCCTTACCTTGCCACAAGCTGGTGGACTCTGATTACACATTGCCAACTTTAGAACGGAAAATAAAGCCAGTCTTCACCGGGGAGTTTGAAATTAACCAGAAAATTATGACCAAACAATGCATCATGCACTTAAATTCTTTGTGGATTAATCAGTTTATTTACGTGAAATTAATTCTATTGAAAAATAAGAACTTAAATGCAAAACTAAAAGTCCTAATGACTTCTGCTAAATACCTACCGTACACTAGCGGATTCTAGCAATGGCTGCCGAAAAGCAGTTTGCGAGCTTGGTTTCCTGCCAAAACCTGATCAAAGTTAAAAGTAATCCAAAATATATTAATTTTAACTTTGGTTGATAAACATTTATTGCTTTTCATGAAATATTTTGTTTTCCTGAAATTATTAAATGTTTCAACCAAAGAAAAACATTATTTTGTTGCTTTTAAATCGGATAGTTAACAGTAGCATCATAGTGTCATATTTTCCTGGTTGGTACAAGCACCCCAGAAAGTGGCAAACTCAAATTAATCCTAGTGTAATGTACATTTTAACTAAATTTAACTTAGCTTTCTCTTCAATTTAATTTAGAGAATGCAAATTAACCTTGAATCAGTTTTTACCTTTACAGACGTAATTTTAAACTGATCTTGGGAGCTGAAAATATTTTGCAAAACGTGGAATTTGAGTGTATTCGAGTGTTCGTAATAACGAAATACTCGGCTAATCGCTACCGTTTGCAACTTAAACAAGAATGGACAAGTTTTATTTATTTATTAGTTTCCATAAAACATTTTAACAAAATGTCGACAGGATATAGCGCCCGTAATTGATCACGTAGTAACAGGTCAATAAGAATAAAATAAAGTTTGAGTTTAAAGAGATGTCAGCTCTTGATACTAGCGATTGTTCCTTGCAGGCTCAAGGCTACCCTGGTAACTACCTAGGCTACCCAGGCTATATGCCTGCAGCTTATTACCCCTCGCTGGCCTACTCCTACCCTGGACTGCAGCAGGCGCAGATGAGGCAGACGATCATGGTGCCGGTGAGTACAAAGTTGACACTTTTTTAAATTATTATCAACACGATAACCGTCGCAGAAATTGAAGACCAAACGGGGACTCGAACCCCGATCTTAAATTGTCGTGGGTGTTGCTCTAACCAATTGAGCTACTTGGACCCCGATCTCCACCTGTCGTGGGTGTTGCTCTAACCCATTAAGCTACTTGGACACTGGCTTTTTGAGACGGTTTTAGTGTTTATAATAATAAAATACCCTGCGCATTGCAAGCTTTTGCAATTTAAACAAGATTTCGTCTAAAAGATAGCACTTTCTTGATCGCTGCAGTGTTGCAATCTGGGTTAGAATCGTGCAACTTTTCTGTTCGAGATCCCGAACATTTTCTAGGTAAGTACCATGGTTCGATACCCTGGTCTATGTGGGCTGGCAATTGCTAGGTTGTGCACTTACTCTGTCCCAAAGCCGTGCCTGGAACTTGACTTGACAAGAAATCTCAGTACTCAAAGTAGATCTCTGTTCACTGCTTATTGTTGCTAGCGATTGTATTTTCTACATTTTGCATTCCAGCAATCAGGGTTTCCTTCTAGTCATGAATAGCACAAAGACGTAGCTGTCTTGGTTTGTGTCAGATCTTTAAACGGAAAGGTTAGGTTTTATAACACCGCCTTCTGACCTGGTGTATGTTTAGGCGAGATTGAATTGAAAAATTACTGCGCTCTAAACAGTCGCACTCTGATCAAACCAAGTCTCAGCACCGGCAAAAGATTCTGTTAACCAGATGAAGCTGCTGAAATGTTTGCTGAGTCTTCTGACAGTCCCGTGGTTGTTCTCCAGGGCGGCTTTGACGGTGGTGCAAGGTTCGACGGCATGTCGGCGCAAGGGCTGCCCGCGGCTCCGCCAGGCGTGGCCCCGAACGCTGCGCAGCTTGCCGCGATGGCCGGACACAACGTGGCTCTGACGCAGAAGAAGGGCGGGTTCTTGACCGGCGCCTCCGACGGCGGTTACACCTTCTGGTAGACGCGCGGCCAGGGGGGCGGAGCCTGGCTCGTTGCCGCGGTCCCGGGGCTCGGCCGGGTCGTCGAGGAATCGTCGGTCTCGACCGAGGATCGTCCTGCGTCGTTCCCCGCGGAGCGGCGCGGGACGATCCCGGGCGCGGCCGCTTCGCTTCTCGTGTCGAACGAATTCGTTGGACGCGAAAGGCGAGGCTTGCGTTGACGGAAGTCGTGTCTCCTTTGGTTCTGAATTAGCCGATCAAAGCGAATGTCAAGACCGACTTTCGTCGCCAGGAAAGCTTACGGCAGCATCGATTGCCGCGGCACGCGACAGAGTCCCTCGACTAGCAGCGGCCGGAGACAACCGGCCCTTGTTGACACTTATTATTAATTATTATAACGTGAAACGATAACAGAGCGATCGGCGGCGTTTTTCCGGTCATACCGAGACGAAGTCTAAAATGTGGGCGAGAAAACAATGGATGTTTGTGACCGAGTCGTGACGGCTCGGTCGTCTTTATTATTTATTTCCTACGCAACGAGCTCCCCAGGTGCGGCAACCTTGTAAATACGCGGAGGATAATTATTGTAACGTTCATCAGACTTGAGTCCATGCAAAAAAAACAATAAAATGATAAAATACTCAATGGTTTACTTCATTTCCTTGGCTTTTTTCCTTTAGGTTCGTCAGGGGTCTGTGGCATGGATGCTATTACCGTCTTGATAGGAAAGTCTTAATCACTTTTATTATTATTATTATATTTTACATCACTGTTGACAGTTCCATATGTAAACTTATTCTATAAGGAGAGATACCTGTTTTTAGTTTTTACTATAAATTCTAAAATATGTGAATACTCATTAATAGTGGATATTTTTTGTTTTCTTTACAGCTCGTGGAATTTGGGAATGAATGGTAGATTTTAAGCTATTACACTAAAATGTGTTTTTTCCAAAATAGCAACATATTTTTGTAGGAATTGGTCATATTATTTCCTGCAGTCTTGTTGTCAGGTCTGTTCCTCATCAAATGCTGTCAAAATTCCTAAGTTTAGGGGGTAGAAGTAGTGGGGCAAATTGTTTGCTGTAGGAAACCATTGCCATTGGTTGGCTGAATCTTCCCCTACTTGCCATGTGAGCACCAGTACCACATGCATTCAGTCTACCTGTTGGGTTCAATCAGTAATGTGTTGTAGAGTTAAACTGGGATTTCAAATATCAATGGGGTTTAATAAATCTTTGACTTTTGAGGATCAAGCAAAGCATTTCCAAAAGTTTAAGTTTTTTGTGAGTGATGGATCTATTCTGATGTGTGGAATCTGGAACACCAGACTAGTCTGGGAGAAGAAAGACACTTGCAAAGTATGTTGTTAGTACCAGGCAGTGGATCTAATTCAAATTCTCATGGCAATACAAATCTCAAACCCTTCATTTGCAGTTCTGACTTTACAACCTATTTGGGCCCCAGTGAACAGTGTTGATGCAGAGAGGTTTTTTAGTCAATAAAACCTAGTGCTGACTGACAAAGGAACAAGAATGAAGGAAGCTATCATTGAAACTTGTTCAATGTTAAGTTTTAACAAGTACTAGGACTACTAGGTGTTGCTCCTGCTGCCATACAATGTATTTCTTGGTGGCATTAATGTGCAATATTTATTTGTGCTATTAATTTTGTTCCAAGTCCCTAACAAATACCGATATTGAAGATCTTCACTAAATATTTGCTTTATTATTATTATTGATAACTTCTTTATTAACGATCACAGTGCTTGCCCAAAATCCACATTCCTTTCGAATGTAGATCGCAAAAGCCTTTTTTTCTATTTAGCTATAATTGCTAAAATTCAAATACTTGGCACTAAAATTTCGATAAAATTAATGCTAAAAACAGGTATTTCTATCTATAAGGCCATACATGATAACTATGTATCTTCTCAGTAGCCAAATAAATAAACAAACAAACCTATATCCAGGTTAGATTTGTTTTGCATTCCATACTCCAGCTCTGGTAATAGCTTTAGTTTATTTTTCAATATCTCGGGTATAGCACCGTCGCTGCGTTTATCTGGGCCTAGAAAGAATTTTCTAGGAATTTTCTATTTTCTAGGTAAATCCAGGAATCGTGATACCATTTGTTGCAGTTGACGTAAGCTCTGCTTTGACTGAACAATCCGCTCTCTGCTACGAGATTTGTCGAGAAGGAGAAGTAATCGGAAGTAATGTAACATTGCAGATGTGCTTGGGTATGTGAATTATTTTGATAGATGTTAACGGGATGGAGTGATTCAGAGCTACGATCAGAAGTCGGTTTAGGTGACAGTTGTGCTCTGCTGTGATGGACGTATAGTCCTTAAAAGGACCTTGGTTCTTAGCACAGCAGCCAACTACACCAAGGAAGATTGAAATAACATTTAAATAAATTTGCATTTATGAAGTTTATCGGCTGGGGAAGGGAAAAGTGAGCTGCCAACAAGAAGTGCACTTTTCTTTGTGTCGACACTTTTAACTTCTTTAAAATCGTTAGAAATTGCATGAATACCTGCCATATTTAAAGCGGTACTACATAAACTGAACTAGCAGTTGGAACAAGCCAAGCAATTATTGGACTGTCTTTGGTACCGGTGTAGTTCCTCCTAAGATGAAGCTCAACTGGTTACTGAATCTTCTAAGCATGTGTACAAAGTTGGATGCTCAAAACAATGATCACAATTTCCTAAACCTGTCAATGTCATACATAAACTGTCCCTTTAATGCTTATTTGGTATTTCCTGAATTACAATTTTAAGGAAACTACCAAAAAATACTTGAAAGAATCTTGTGTTCAATGGAGGTACCAAAATACTTTAAAAATGAACCTGAGATACAATACCAAGATAGCTTCCTTTCCATCATCCGCTTGCTGGTTTAAGCTCCCTAACGGAAATGGCAGAAAAACCAAAAAAACACTGCAATATCAAGATACTTTACAAAAAATTATCTATCTCAGAATTGGGGACCATCTTAGATAGTCCCCATCCCTGCAATTGATGAATTTCTGAATAGTCCAAGAGTGACACTATATTGGTAGATACGGTAATTATAAAAATGAATTATAATAATTATAATTGATAGTAATTAATAATTATAATACTTAAAAAACATAAACAGACCGTAAGTACCAACTGAAATAATCGATTGATGTAATGGTGGTAACTTAATTCAAGAAGTCAGATAATAAAGCTGATATAATCGTTAAAACAATCGATGCCAAACAATAACCTTGTGATAACTAAAGATTTTTTTCAAGATCAAACGATAAAGCTGGACCTTCAAGTTCTTCTTTTTATTATTGATGGTGTTACTGGCCAGTTAAGATTGATATAATGAGCAATTATTTGTTTACTTTCCTCAAATATGAACTGTCATTGGCATGTGAGAGCATGCGCTGGAAGCAAGCATAGGACAGTCCATGCTAACTGGCTAACGCTTGTACGAATAGTCACGGATATCAAAAAAGTCTGCAGGGAAGTTTGTGTTTTCAAAGTTCTGAAACTGCAATTTTTTAGCCAATGCTTCAAGCTTCCATATGATACCAAATGTGAATATCTTTCTGATATTAACTTAGCCAGTAAACTTAAGTGAAGCAATGTGTAGTTAACTTTTTGATAATTTTTTGCTACATTTTGTCCATTTCTTACAAGATATAATGACAGAATTACAGTTTTTGATTCTCTTCTAGGTAAAGCTGGGTAAGGCAAACTTATAAATGGAAGGGAATACTTTTTACTTTTAAACTAAGCAAATTACGTAGCTCTGAAGTTCTTTTTTTGTTTTTTGGAAAAATTTGATTTCCCAATTATTTTGGGGGTGTTTCGATGAAATTTTTTAGTAATTATTTTTCCACGCGTCCGTTACACTATTTGAAAGAATTTGTCAAATTTTCAGCTTGTTGTACCACCGAGTAAGCTAACTTTCTTATTTGACGAGATGGAGATAGCTTTGATATTGCTCGACTAGGTTGGGGAGACAATTCGTACTTTCAATACTAACACAGAGTTACTTATGGTATACAAGATTACTTACAAGATTTGATGTAAGCTTTTCTATTGCTCGACTAGGTTGGGGAGACAATTAAAACTTTAAATACTAACACAGAGTTACTTATGGTATACAAGCCGTATTATTTTCTCTAAGATACAAGATTACTTACAACTTAGGTATGGTTACTTACAAGATTCAGGACCAATAACTAAAATGATGAAAATAACAACGGGAAAAATGGCAGTTTAAATAAATTACTTTACTTTTGGTGGTATTTTACTGTTTATCGCGTTTCAGTAAATATTTTGATCGCTGTATTTGCATTTCATGCAAAACAAAAACAAAACGTTTGCTAAAATTCTTAACATATGGCATGCAGCAACGCCGCCAAACTATCTGAAAGTTTAACAGCGCTACCTAGCAGCAAACTTGTTAACTAACAAACTAGTTACACTATTCCCTACCACGCGTCGCATTATTCTCTCAATTGACCACCCGACAGCTAAGACAGTAGCGTTACTTATTTTCATTTTTCATACCCAAAGTTTTCATTGCATTTTGCGCTTCTAATAGCGTACAGAGTGAGTGCATTATCATGTCATGATAATCACAAATCCCACGCGAACCAGTACAGAGACATAGGGGAGACCAAAGTAGGGCAGAAATGTTGACCGAACCTGATTTCAACCAATAGTCCTCCTTCAAGCAATGCGTGCCCATGACGCGTGATTGGCATGCCAATTAGCATGCTAATAAAACCATCACCACTGACAGGACATGCACGGGACTTGCCCACATGTCACTTTGAGCAAGCATGCCAGGCGTCAAGGTCGCCCCTCCTACGTGCGGCTTTAAATTTCACTTTGATTCGATGTACGCAAACTACCGTTGTAAACCAAACCCATCTAAAACATTTTTTTTAAGTTTGCTGAGATTTTTCTACTATAGCCAACTTTGAAAACAAATACTGACAAGCATACGAAATTTAAGGGTAGCTTCAACGTTTGGTACCTGACAGAGTTTCTCAATTCTGCCATCTTATGTTACCACGGGTATGTCATGGCCTAGCATAGGAGGTGCAATGGTAGATTCAACGTTTGGTAGCTATGGAGATTCTGAGATCGCCTGACAGAGCTTCTCAATTCTGCTATCTTATGTTACCACGGGTATATCATGGCCTAGTATAAGAGGTTCAATGGTAGATTCAACGTTTGGTAGCCATGGAGATGCTGAGATCACCTGACAGAGCTTCTCAATTCTGCTATCTTATGTTACCACGGGAATATCATGGGGCCTAGCATAGGAGGTTCAATAGTAGATTCAACGTTTGGTAGCCATGGAGATGCTGAGATCGTCTGACAGAGCTTCTCAATTCTGCTATCTTATGTTACCACGGGAATATCATGGGGCCTAGCATAGGAGGTTCAATGGTAGATTCAACGTTTGATATATTCAATTAATACCAAACAGACTCCCGGGCAGTATTGATATGTGATTGACAAGTTTACAGAGTGGTTATTCAGTTGAGTTACACAGAAGGGTTAGGGGGTTGACCCTCTTCGCGGTGGCAGAGATAAAGCGAGTTTAGCCCTCTCTCTCGGCACATGCGCTTTGAGTTTATTCTCGTGATGTTTCTCTTTGGGAACTCGCTCGATGGCGCCTCTAGAACTTCCCTCGGCTTGCCAGTTGGGACGAGGTGAAGTCAAACTTGTGTAAGTTTCTTCTGCAATCAATTGAGAGGTGAATAACTAAGTACTCCGCTAAAGTGATATGTTAAACGTGCATCGTAAACGATTTAATCTAAGCCGACCCGAAATTGTAATTTGAAATTATGCTAAGAAATATTGTGTATGCAAAGAAGTCACCTGTCCTTGGGCTGGCTAATTTGATGGTTCATACACCTGGTTTTACTTGAAGTATTTTCACTGGTAGTTTGGTCAGAATGATACAATATTATTATAGCTGAAAAGCAAGGCTCGCAAAACACAGTATTTCCCAAAATACAAGGAGTTTTGACGCAAATATCCACGAATCTGACGTACCGTTAAACCAAAAAATCATCATCATCATTAAGTCGAGGAACTGCGAATTTCAAATATATTTTTCACCATAATCATTTGACTGCAAAGGATGGAGTTTGTATCCTGCAATATTGATGGTTACCCAGCTATCCTGGTATATCTTTGTTTCAGTCCAAGGTTTCAACCAGAGGCTGAAAAACGCCACAGTGACTCGGCAAAGTCACTTAAAAATGACATGCAGAATCGTTTTGTTTCAATTTGGCAATAATTTAAATTCCTGTTAATGTTGTTTATAACGTATGTAGCGAGCAAAGCAAATTAATAAAACATATGTAAAAACACTACAGTTGTAGATCGGGGTTTGAATCCCCGTTTGGGCATCAATTTTTGAGACGGTTGTAGTGTTCATAATAATAAAATACCCCACGCATTGCAAACGTTTGCTATTTAAATAAGATTTCACACATATATGTATAACATCCTTTGCTTGCTGACCCCTAGAGAGAGGAATCGCCAGAAAACCAAAAACACCCGCTAAAAAATGCATAATATCTTTTACTGGTAAATTGCTTAAATAAATGGAAAGCAATTGTTATAACGCTTTCAACGTCTTGAAGCTTTTCTGAAACTTTTGACAAAGTTTTTCTTTTGAAATTTTTCGCAAAATTAATAATTTAGTTATTGCTAGATTATATCGACAAATCTTTCACCCGTATTACGAGACAACGCGAGTTGCACCTGACAATTAAAGCGCTTCCATCTTTCATGTTTTATTGGTGTTTTTCAAGCGTTTATTCAGCAGTTCTCCAGTCCAGACTGGACGGGACATCGAATCTTCATCTCTCAAGCTACCCACAAGAGCAAGTCATTGCTGTTTGCTCTTTACAAGGGACCAGCGTGTCCGCAGCACGCGCATCCTCCAACGCGAGTCAACTTGCTACTCGAATTAATTGCCTATAAACCACAATAGACCTGTGCCACACGACCAAAAGTCAAAATAGCGCGTCGGTAAAACCCAATAATTAATGCTTTTACTTCACTCAAAAATGATCAGCATAATTAGCTTAGCCCACCCCTTCCCTTCTTGCAATGAGCCACTAGCCAAGCATACCATCAGCTGTCAGAATTGATTGATTTGTTGAAACTGTCAGTTAAATTCGTTGGCTGCGTTGTTGAATGTATCTTTCACCGTGGTCAGGCATTGCAATTTTATTTCTGGTATATACCTGATGGGAGATGTTGGGGGTAGATACGTGAGTTGGCAACACTGCTTAGATGGTCGAGTCTAGACGGGTTGAAATGTTGACACCTGACAAGATGGACATGAATTGAACAAAGACCCTCCTGATGGGAGATGTTGGGGGTAGATACGTGAGTTGGCAACACTGCTTAGATGGTCGAGTCTAGACGGGTTGAAATGTTGACACCTGACAAGATGAACATGAATCGAACAAAGACCCTCCTGATGGGAAGGGGTGGGGGTAGGTAAGTGAGTTGGCAACACTGCTTAGATGGTCGAGTCTAGACGGGTTGAAATGTTGACACCTGACAAGATGGACATGAATCGAACAAAGACCCTCCTGATGGGAAGGGGTGGGGGTAGGTACGTGAGTTGGCAACACTGCTTAGATGGTCGAGTCGAGACGGGTTGAAATGTTGACACCTGACAAGATGGACATGAATCGAACAAAGACCCTCCTGATGGGAAGGGGTGGGGGTAGGTAAGTGAGTTGGCAACACTGCTTAGATGGTCGAGTCTAGACGGGTTGAAATGTTGACACCTGACAAGATGAACATGAATCGAACAAAGACCCTCCTGATGGGAAGGGGTGGGGGTAGGTAAGTGAGTTGGCAACACTGCTTAGATGGTCGAGTCTAGACGGGTTGAAATGTTGACACCTGACAAGATGGACATGAATCGAACAAAGACCCTCCTGATGGGAAGGGGTGGGGGTAGGTAAGTGAGTTGGCAACACTGCTTAGATGGTCGAGTCTAGACGGGTTGAAATGTTGACACCTGACAAGATGGACATGAATCTAACAAAGACCCTCCTGATGGGAAGGGATGGGGGTAGGTAAGTGAGTTGGCAACACTGCTTAGATGGTCGAGTCTAGACGGGTTGAAATGTTGACACCTGACAAGATGGACATGAATCTAACAAAGACCCTCCTGATGGGAAGGGATGGGGGTAGGTAAGTGAGTTGGCAACACTGCTTAGATGGTCGAGTCTAGACGGGTTGAAATGTTGACACCTGACAAGATGGACATGAATCGAACAAAGACCCTCCTGATGTGAAGGGGTTGGGGTAGGTAAGTGAGTTGGCAACACTGCTTAGATGGTCGAGTCTAGACGGGTTGAAATGTTGACACCTGACAAGATGGACATGAATCGAACAAAGACCCTCCTGATGGGAAGGGGTGGGGGTAGGTACGTGAGTTGGCAACACTGCTTAGATGGTCGAGTCGAGACGGGTTGAAATGTTGACACCTGACAAGATGGACATGAATCGAACAAAGACCCTCCTGATGGGAAGGGGTGGGGGTAGGTACGTGAGTTGGCAACACAGCTTAGATGGTCGAGTGGAGACGGGTAGGTACGTGAGTTGGCAACACAGCTTAGATGGTCGAGTCGAGACGGGTTGAAATGTTGACACCTGACAAGATGGACATGAATCGAACAAAGACCCTCCTGATGGGAAGGGGTTGGGGTAGGTAAGTGAGTTGGCAACACTGCTTAGATGGTCGAGTCTAGACGGGTTGAAATGTTGACACCTGACAAGATGGACATGAATCGAACAAAGACCCTCCTGATGGGAAGGGGTGGGGGTAGGTAAGTGAGTTGGCAACACTGCTTAGATGGTCGAGTCTAGACGGGTTGAAATGTTGACACCTGACAAGATGGACATGAATCGAACAAAGACCCTCCTTATGGGAAGGGGTGGGGGTAGGTACGTGAGTTGGCAACACTGCTTCGATGGTCGAGTCGAGACGGGTTGAAATGTTGACACCTGACAAGATGGACATGAATCGAACAAAGACCCTCCTGATGGGAAGGGGTGGGGGTAGGTGCGTGAGTTGGCAACACAGCTTAGATGGTCGAGTCGAGACGGGTTGAAATTTTGACACCTGACAAGATGGATATGAATTGAACAAAGACCCTATTGATGGGAAGGGGTGGGGGTAGGTACTGAGTTGGCAACACTGCTTAGATGGTAGAGTCGAGACGGGTTGAAATGTTGACACCTGACAAGATGGACATGAATTGAACAAAGAGACCCCCTAATTGCCTCTAGGACAGTTTCAATACCTCCGATCCTCTATGTTTTAGTGATGGACCATACACATATTATAGTTATGATTGCATTTCAATTTTTTTGTGTTTTTCTCAATTGAAAACCATAAAATTGAACCCACATCTTGATGTCAGTACAGGAAATAAAGGACCTATAGCCCCAGCTTCGCCAAGCATATTGGTTAACCCAATGACTGCTCTTGTAGCCCCTATGATATGTAAAGAGGGCACACACAGATGTCAGCTGGCATTGGGTCTGTGCCAGGACACGTATAGGCCATCCTGGTTCAAGCCATGGAAGTTCCAACCCAAGATCTTTACCCCTCAAAATCCCATCCGCCAAGGCCAGGGCATTGACGGCAGGGGAGGTTCGTGTCCCACATACGCACTCGGGTCAACCAAACGGCGGGGTTTCTATGTTTTTTTTTACTATTTTTGAGCTAAAATCAGTTTACTTTTCAGTGGCTAAGCTGCGGGTGACGATATTTCTTAGAAGTCCTTCTTATTTCAGAAGCTTCAATACATGAGGTGCCTCTTTTAGGCTTTATTTTGTCGGGACTCTATCTCGACTCCCTGCATTTTCCTGCAACCCAATAGGTCCACGATCCCGACGCTCGTTTCTTGGTCTTCGCCTTGAGGTTAGGTTAGGTAAGGTTAGGTTAGGTTAGGTTAGGTTAGGTTAGGTTAGGTTAGGTTAGGTTAGGTTTCAGTGGCGTACGACCTACCACGAGTCATTACCACAAACTCCAGCTAAAGTTACCGACCCGCCCGCCGCGTCACGACTCCCAAGTCTCGGTTGCCCATGGTAACGAGTTCTTCAGCATCGACGCTTGATTCGCGGGCCGTGGTAGGCGGAGCTTGGGACCACACACGTTGCTTCGCTCTGCCATTGGCCGGCGCTTCGCATTGCTGGCCACCCGTTGGCTGCTTAACTCCGCCTCCGAAGGCGTGGCTCTCTAGACTCGGGGAGCGTGCGTGCGTGCGTCAGTCTGGCCGTGACCACGGCGTCGAGAGCATCTAGCCGGAGCCCGCGTGTCGTGTGACAGTGACAGTGACAGTGGACAGTGGACAGTGAACCAGGGTGCCGCATGGCGCTAGCCACCCTGGCGTTCTTCCGCGGCGGCGGCGGCGTCGCGACGGTGGGTAGCGACGCCGACGACGCCGACGACGAAGTGTTGAGCGTCGGCAGCGAGACGCCGACGTCGGGCCTCGCGTTCGACGGCGCCACCGACGAGCGCTCGTCGACCTCTCGGTGTTCCAGCGCCTCCACGGCGTCCACCTCTTCCCCGGCGTCGGTCGCGACGACCACGGCCACCACGACGCCTCCGTCGGCGCCGGTCGCGATGCCGCCGTGCATCAAGTTCAGTATCGACAACATTTTGAAGCCCGAGTTCGGTCGACATCTGGCGCCGATCTTCAAGTTTAAGCCGCGACCACGCGGCGGGGCGTCCAAGCCCGTGGACCTGACGACGCCGACGCCGACGCCGACGCCAGCGCCTAGCAAGGCGAAGACGGAAGTCGCCACGCCGGGCAAGCCGGGCGTCGAGACGCTTGGGGGCAAGACCGACCCGACGGCGGCGACGCCGATGTTGTGGCCGGCATGGGTGTACTGCACCCGCTATTCGGACCGACCTTCTTCAGGTGAGGACTCTTTCACTTTACATGTCCAGGGTTCGTTTAGAGCAAAGATGAGGCACTTGCAAGGTCCGTTATATGCCGTGTTAAGTCGTCCCATTCAGGCCTAAAGCCAACTTAAACAAGGCATACTTTCCGTCCGTTACCTTGGGTTGCGAGATGGCGATTGCTGCACCAGTCGCTGGGGATGTTCTCTGAAGGTTCTCGCAGAGGCAAAAGGCCACTGGTTCATGGTTTGAAGGCATCTGGAATCATATTGGATATCCTTGGCAAACGTCTCATGCTTTTAAGGTTATATGCCTCAGAGCGGCAAGCGTGATAGCTACAATTTGAAAACGAAATTAATTTAATTGTAAATTGTTTTATTAGGTGCAATTAACCTAATTGTAATGCATATGTGTTTGTCTGTCAATTTTTTAAATGATTAAATCTGATCCATCACGGCCTCCTGAAAGTCTAGAAGAGTTGGGATGGAAAAACTATAAAACATTGCTCTTTGAATGTCAGATTCGCTGTCAAATATCTCAGCGGAAAACTGAAGAAAACTTGCGATTCTGTTATGAAAAGTGAAAGATTGTTCTTCGAATAAGAACTAAGTCCGTATTAGTGAAGTTTTGGAAGTGATGACCATGTACTGGTCGGTGTTGGATGCTTGTTGCCGGTTAGCGGACCATGTTCGACCGGGAGAAGTTGGGTCGGGTGGCCGCGGACTTGGTACATCCTCTGCGGACATCGGCCAGTGACCAAGCCCGGTCGACGAGGCTAGGATTGCCGGGAGACGTGAGCCTATGTTGCCGGACTTTGTGTATCCTGCACCGGTCTGTGATAGGGCATAACTATACCATAAGGTACTGAGTGCGTACAACGGGGCTTATCGGTCCATCGTACAAATCTGGTATCTTTCACAACTACGTTTACGCTATTTGGGTTCATAAATTAATACCAACTGCGGTAGTAACTCATATGAGGCAAGTTATTTGATTGGTTTTCCGGTTTTAAGCGCGGCTTATCACTGGAAAGAGGTCCGTAAACTTATCGAGCTGGAAATTACTGTCACTGTCATTGCATAGTGCAACCGATCAATGTAAAGTGGAGATGCTCAGAACAATTCATTCTTCGCCGACTTTGAAGTTGGTCCATGCAACCACCGAAGGTTGGGAAGCGCACACGAGTTACCGGCGATACAGAATGGTTGCAACTCCATGTCCCAGAAAGCAGTTTAACATTTCGCGATTTCTGAAAACTTGTGCATTTCTGGGTGGATTACATACCTAGAAGACTGCGTGGATGAGCAAAAGTCAAATGAAAATACTTGTATTAGATGGAAATTTTTTTTGCATGCCAGCTTTTCTTGTAGAAATACGCGCGTTTTTTTGTGACTTTCGATTGAAGGTAATGGCCATCCCATAAATAGGATTTATCTACATTCAACGCATTTTGCAGCCCTTGTTTATGATTTTCCAATACATTATTTGTGAGTTCATATACCTACACCGACACTGTTATCTATATAGGTATATATAGGTACCTACGCATTAGATTTTCATTTCATTTTTCACCCCTAAATATTCTATACATTTTTTTAATGCTAAGACACATGGTATTCATTTGTTTAGCTCATAGCTAAGCTGTTAACTCTCCGAAACAGCTGACTTTCACTGCCTGTGGTTAAGTTGTTGCCATGGCAATTAATTTAACAACCACTTGATCTAGAAATATTGTAATATTAGGTAAAAACTCGTCTCCATGATCACAACCAATCAGATATTTCTCTTTGCAGCGTAACCCTGATTGCTCATTAGACTGGTCATAATGCAATCAAGTCAAATATTCTTTCCATTCGAAGTTATTTTTGATGCGCTCATTTTAAAAGTATGTGAAAATGTCACAACGTATCTTCTTGCATTTCAAAATCTTCGTCCCTCGCTAAACAATTTCAATTGAAGTTTAGATAATATTTGATTGTATTATCATAAACATGGTCATCCATTATCAATAACGCGTCATGCAGTCGACAGTTCTTTGATAAAATCGCCGTTAATCTCCGTTTTGTGAGGAACTTTCCTTAAATTAGGATAAAAGCATTGAATCCAGGGTTAATTTCTGTACACACACTTATAGACCAAGCTCTTGAACCAAGATCTGAAGATCAGTTCTTGGACCATCATCATCCACATCATCACCCACATCATCACCCACTCATTCACTGAAGCCAGTGACTCAGGGCCATGCTGTCAAGACAATGCGTCGTTCAACACTACATTCCAGTAATTCTGTAAACCAATGGATTGTTCAACTCGGGGAGTTTAATTTAGTTGCATTCCACTTCTCTGTCCGGGGTCGGGGATGTCGAGGCCTGGAAGGGAAGACATCGCCTTGCACCTTACAAAACATACAAATTAAATTTAAAATTAAATCCGATCGAATCGACTTCGT
Organism: Protonemura montana; assembly: GCA_947568835.1. NCBI lineage: Eukaryota > Metazoa > Arthropoda > Insecta > Plecoptera > Nemouridae > Protonemura > Protonemura montana. Next base: position 15,833,126 of record OX387608.1, on the reverse strand, counting down.
ATATACTCGCGTTTCCCTGATTTAAACACTGGTTTAAGCCGTTCGTTAAGAAAATATCACAACTTTTTTTTCATAAAATCCACAGATTGAAGAAAGTTACAAAATGGCTGCACTTGAAGTTGAATTTTATATCAATTTTAAATTCATGGTTCGTACCTAGCGTCTGTCTTATTGCTTCACAAAATGTGGAGGTTTTTAAAACATCTTGATTGTTAAAAAAACTCTCATCTACATTCAAACCATCATCTTGACATTAACAAATCGTGATTTAAGCCAAAAAATAACTAAAATACTAAGCCGATGTATTTTATTATTATTATTATTATTATTCTTTTTTTTTATCAAAACGGGTAGAAAACATTACACATTTAAGACGCAAGATTTTATAAAATTATCAAAAATATGATACAAAATTTAAATAAAAACTATTTGAAATGGGTTTTGAATGCTAAGTGAAGAACAACTAAATTTCCCAACGTTTTGTAACTTGTGCCTGTTACTTTATCAAGGGTAAGAGCAGTCCTACTAGTGCTTAGGATAAATCAAGTAGACATGAGACTAAAAACCATGATACAAAATAATAATATATTAAACAAAAATCTGATTTAAGTAAAACCCTTACCTGCGCCGCACAGGTAGGTAATGTCCCAAACTCTGGCCGCGTGCCGTGATTTAGTCGTTAGAATCCATGGAGACCAACTCGGTGTCGACAACCACGCTAGGGTATTGATCCGAATTTTCCCTCGAAAGCCAGGAATCGGTGAGGAACATTTTGAAGCGGGACTGACGTGGGACGGGACCCGAGCAACCAGCTGGACGCGTTGATCGCAAAACAGTCCAACAGTTTCTACAGTTTTAAAACTGCCTCGATAGATCGTCTGACAGAGCTTCTCAATTCTGCTATCTTATGTTACCACGGGTATATCATGGCCTAGCATAGGAGGTTCAATGGTAGATTCAACGTTTGGTAGCCATGGAGATGCTGAGATCACCTGACAGAGCTTCTCAATTCTGCTATCTTATGTTACCACGGGTATATCATGGCCTGGCATAGGAGGTTCAATGGTAGATTCAACGTTAGGTAGCCCTGGAGATGCTGAGATCGTCTGACAGAGCTTCTCAATTCTGCTATCTTATGTTACCACGGGTATATCATGGCCTGGCATAGGAGGTTCAATGGTAGATTCAACGTTAGGTAGCCATGGAGATGCTGAGATCGCCTGACAGAGCTTCTCAATTCTGCTATCTTATGTTACCGCGGGTATATCATGGCCTGGCATAGGAGGTTCAATGGTAGAATCAACGTTTGGTAGCCATGGAGATGCTGAGATCGTCTGACAGAGCTTCTCAATTCTGCTATCTTATGTTACCACGGGTATATCATGGCCTAGCATAGGAGGTTCAATTGTAGATTCAACGTTTGGTAGCCATGGAGATGCTGAGATCGCCTGACAGAGCTTCTCAATTCTGCTATCTTATGTTACCACGGGTATATCATGGCCATAGCATAGGAGGCTCAATGGTAGATTCAACGTTTGGTAGCCATGGAGATGCTGAGATCGCCTGACAGAGCTTCTCAATTCTGGTATCTTATGTTACCACGGGTATATCATGGCCTAGCATATGAGGTTCAATGGTAGATTCAACGTTTGGTAGCCATGGAGATGCTGAGATCGCCTGACAGAGCTTCTCAATTCTGCTATCTTATGTTACCACGGGTATATCATGGCCTAGAATATGAGGTTCAATGGTAGATTCAACGTTTAGTAGCCATGGAGATGCTGAGATCGCCTGACAGAGCTTCTCAATTCTGCCATCTTATGTTACCACGGGTATATCATGGCCTAGCATAGGAGGTTCAATGGTAGATTCAACGTTTGGTAGCCATGGAGATGCTGAGATCGCCTGACAGAGCTTCTCAATTCTGCTATCTTATGTTACCACGGGTATATCATGGCCTAGCATATGAGGTTCAATGGTAGATTCAACGTTTAGTAGCCGTGGAGATGCTGAAATCGCCTGACAGAGCTTCTCAAATCTGCTATCTTATGTTACCACGGGTATATCATGGCCTAGCATAGGAGGTTCAATGGTAGATTCAACGTTTGGTAGCCATGGAGATGCTGAGATCGCCTAACAGAGCTTCTCAGTTCTGCTATCTTATGTTACCACGGGTGACTATCGCTCGCGAGGCCGATTTAAAAGTGTGCCCGCTGTAGCTTGCATGGTACCATGTGGCATGCACTTACATGGTATGCACCATATACAGACCCACAGTATCCAAGCACCTTTTGCCGCAGACACGGATAGAACATGTCCTCGCGTTGACTTGGCGTTCATGAAACCAATGAACCAAGAAGGAGAGGCAAACATTTACCAGCACAGCGACTCTCGTGGGTGCTAGCAATGAGGGGTGCTAAATAATAATTTGAAATTGTGCATCTAGGATAGCAATTGTTGCTGCAAGGGATGTGCCCTGCGCCTCGGTGACCCTGTAATACCTCCCTTGCCAGCCTCCCTTCCCTTGCTGCTAACGAGGTGTCTGTCTCGGGTGTGTTTTGGGAAGGTTTATGACGCGATCGTCCGACAGGCTGGTCGCTAACGACGGCAATCAGCTGCCATCAGAGAACGGGCCATCCTTTGAGCGACTTGCCGCGTTTTATTGCCTAGCAACGTCCCATGCGATCGGACCGCCGGGCTAAGCATGCCACGACCGCACCGGATAACGACTCGTTAACCTCTTAGCGGATTGCCTACTTCTTGGGTTAACAGGCCTAAAAGAATTTATATCAAAATTGACTGGTATGCACCACTGAAAAACAGTGCAGTCCCAATCGAATTTGAGCATGAAAGTAATGCAGCTTGCAAGAGTTTGCAAAATGGCAACTTTGATCATTTGCCATTTGTAACGTATTTTGACCATGTTTCAGTTGCTACTAATATATTTCCTTTCAATTCTTCTGCACGTATTTCGTCATTACTCGATTGAACACTTTTTTATCATTTTCTGCAATGCAAATATATCTTACGGGTGTCCATCTTTAACGAGGGGGTTACACTGTCAAATTCTCGGTGCAGAAAAGCGAACTCTGAGAGCGAGTACATCGGCAATTCTAACCTGAAACAAAAGCACTGCTACAGCCACTACCTCAACAGAAAGCTCAAACTGCTCTCTTGGCGTATACCAGTTCCTCTTAAAGAATATGCCATTGACGAGCACAAGGTATTTTATTATTATGAACACTATAACCGTCTCAAAAATTGATGCCAAACACGAACCCCGATCTCCACTTATCGCGGGTGTTGTTCTAACTCATTGAGCTACTTGGACACTGGCTTTTTGAGACGATTTTAGTGTATTTGATGAGAATGACGGATCTCCAAGAAGTAGAACCAAGAGTAGAACCCCGTTTGGTCATCAATTTTTGAGACGGTTCTAGTGTTGATAACAATAAAATACCCCGCGCATTGCAAGCGTTTGATTTCATCTAAACGAGCACAAGGGTTTACAATCAAGTGCGTTTCGGGAGAACGCAGAAATAAGGCGATGTTCAATGCGTGCCGCTTTCTCCTTGCATTTGTCGGGCGCGGCAGTCGCCTTGCATGTGTGTGCCCATGCCCGTACGGCCGACACGAGCTACTTGATACCACCGGACAGTCGACAGTCGGTCGGTCAAAGACATGCCGAGACGCATGACCAACGCAGCTTGGTCAGTGCGTGGGTCGACGCAACATGCCAGTCGAGTGTTGCCCGTGGAGGGCTTGTTGCCACTGTTGTTAACACGGGCTATTTGTTAGCTTTGCCGAATTAGTGGGACCTCCCGACCACCCATGCATGCGGGCACATGATTGCTAGGTGCATGTACATAGCACCAATTGCAGATCGCAGACCATGGTTTGGTGCACTCTGCATGCTCGTTGGTAGGTTGGGTATGTCAGTGCCAGGTACAATGACACTTACCTGTTGTAGAGTCACCTATAGGGTAATAGCGGGATTGGTTTCTGTATTTGCATCCTGATCTATGCGCTGAAAACTGTGCTGGGAGGCGGGCAGGGGATCGGTGGAAATTTTAAATAACATCACTCCGATATTGAATTCTCGTAACATTTGCAACAATTCAAAATTGCTTCAATTCTGTTACTTTTTTTTGTTTCTCTATATAAATACCCAATTGGGTTCCACGGGTGAAATGAGCTATTTAGCAACACTCGCCAGAGTTCCCTATGCGTTCTCATAAGTGGTATCGACTGACCAATGACCACTAAATCACTAATTTACTTGCATACGTCTTTGAATTACCACAAGTTTAAGTGCTCAGCATTTGATTTGCCGTGAAACTCGAACCCATCAGATCCGGGGTTCGGTCCCCCGACGTGACTGTCACTTCTCGCCGTGCGACAGTCCTTGCGTTTATTACCTCCATCACCACGCCTCGTTGTCGATAATAACCAGATACTGCCGACCGAGGATCAAGCCTTCAATTACCGCAAGTAATAGGTGTAATTGCGACATGGAGACGTCTCGACACTTGGCGATGCCGGTAATGAGCTGCCCCTCGGCTAATGGCTGGGTAATTATCCAATTAGATGCAATTGATCCACCTTGATAAACATTCTGAGCTTCAGTGCAGTGTGCTACGATAACCCAGATAGCGTTGCCCCGTACAATGCTGCCGAGAGAATTGTTAGGGAATCTGCTCTGGAAGAGCAGCGGGAAACCAGGCACGGGTGACGATGAATCATCGCCCCCTTCCCTGTGGGTGTTTGGTTACACAGAGCAGGGTTATATAGGAGCAAGCCTTGCCGACGCCGCGATGAACCTGCGAGCGTCGCATAGCGGCGGTCGGCGTCGCGGTCTTTGTCACCCTCGGCGTCGGTGTCAGCGTCGGCGTCGTCGGGGACTGCGGTTGCTTTGCGGGGCATACCTGCCGTGCGGTCGCACCAATGCTACGCGATACACGAGCTAAGTGCAGAGGCAAAGAAAGGCAAGACAAGGCAAGCCAAGGCAAGGCAAGGCAAGGCAAGGCAAGGCAAGGCAATGCAAGGCAAGGCAAGGCAAGGCAAGGCAAGGCAAGGCAAGGCAAGGCAAGGCAAGGCATGGCAAGGCAAGGCAATGCAATGCAAGGCATGGCAAGGCAAGGCATGGCAAGGCAAGGCAAGGCAAGGCAAAGCAAGGCAAGGCAGGGACAATGCTAGGCAAGGCAAGGCATGGCAAGGCAAGGCATGGCAAGGCAAGACAAGGCAAGGCAAGGCAAAGGAAGGCAAAGCATGTGCTGTCGCCTCCGGCACCCGTTCATCCCGCTAAACGACCGACCAATAAACCCGTGCCCGTCCCACGCCCCCCGGCAGACGATTACCCGACTTCCTCCACTTCCTGCCTTCGCGGCGTCTTCTGGCTCGACCGGCGATGGCTCTATTAGCCGAGCACGGTGCCGTGGAGTGCGACAGAGATGGGAGACGGCTGCGTGGACCACCGAGAGCGCACGCAGACCCCCCACGACGACTAGCCGCCAGCAAAAAGTGCACCAATTAAGCGTAGTCTTTACGGGATGCGACATCATCGCGTGGTCGAGGGTCGCCACCCAGGCAGCGACGGCCGGTGCCGCGAACCGAGGGCCGCCCACCCCTTTGCAGACATGCAATTGGCAATGCTATGTACCATTGATATGTAACCGATGTACCCCGTTCAGTGGCAAGTCCATGGAGCGAGTCGCACGGTCTGTTTGGCATGCGGAGGCCGGCAACACGCGTGCAGACTTTGTACCAATATTTACTCAATTAGTTTCACGGGATAATCACAGAGCGATTAGTGTTAGGTCGCGGTTCCTCGAGCTAGCGCAGAGGAAAGGTAATATCACATTCTTTGATGGTATACGGCTTATCCTTGGGTTGCCTGAAGAAGCTATGGATGGGACGGTGCGGTAGCTTTTCTATGTCAAGGTAGGCAATGTGACATAGGCCGATCAGGAGGGTGGCGATTGCCATGTCGGGGTCCCTGACACTCAGGACACAGAGCGACGGTCATGTGGGATTCAGTGCCACTTGAACTGGCTTCACGTTGCGCGGTGAAGAATTGAATCGCTACCCTGAGGACGACTCAGCGGGGATCTAGAGCGACGAGGAAAGGGCAAGGGCTCTTGTGATTTTGTGACTGTGTGGGTTGAGATCGCAGGTCGCCGGTATCGAACCCAGCAAGCCGTGTGTGCAATCCTGCAATCCAAAGGTCGTGGGTGCGTTGCTAGTGGACGTTTGACAGTCGCTGTCAAGTTGACAGGCGGTCGGCCTACGCCCCGTAGGATCGCGTGGTGTAGGACGCTGTAGCAAGAAGGCGGTGAACAAGGCTGGGCCTGGGTTCGATCCCGGTGCGCGCGGCCGATGTTTGCCGAACGCGACGTAGCGGCCGACGACTAATGAAGACATCTGACTGGCAGAGTGTGCACTGATCGTGTGTGGTCCACCGGGCCGGGCCGAGGCCGCCCCCGACATTCTCCCATCGTCCCCCCCCCCCATCAGGCCATCACCCAACGTTATCCTTGTTTGCTTGCTACGAGCTCCAGTCTAACGCGCTTGTTTTGTTTTGTTTGTTTCTCCCTCTAGGAAGAAGTAAGTACCTTCACCACCTCCCGTCTGTCTGCCGCCTCCGGACGTCGCCGATGTCGACGTCGACGCTAGGCTCCAACGGGAGCATCCTCGACCCCGCTGATCCTGACTCCTTGACGGCGTCCTTGGGCGCAATTTGCCCGACACCTCCAGCTTGTCGCATTTTAGAGAGCTTATTGAGGGCAGCGACCCTCGGCGCCTGCCGCAGGGGACACCGTAGACCCTTCAGTCTTCCCTTTCCAACCAACATCAAAGTCTAACTGCAATCTAAATCCTATAAGTTCATCCAGGCAAGGCTGGGACACGAGACATGGGACATGGGGGCAGTGTCCAGGCAAGGCTGGGACACGAGACATGGGACATGGGGGCAGGGTCCAGGCAAGGCTGGGACACGAGACATGGGACATGGGGCAGGGTCCAGGCAAGGCTGGGACATGGGACATGGGGGCAGGGTCCAGGTTAGGCTGGGACACGGGAAATGGGGGCAGGGTCCAGGCAAGGCTGGGACACGAGACATGGGACATGGGGCCAGGGTCCAGGTTAGGCTGGGACACGAGACATGGGACATGGGGGCAGGGTCCAGGCAAGGCTGGGACACGGGACATGGGACATGGAGGCAGGGTTCAGACAAGGCTGGGACACGAGACATGGGACATGGGGGCAGGGTCCAGGCAAGGCTGGGACACGGGACATGGGACATGGAGGCAGGGTCCAGGCAAGGCTGGGACATGGGACATGGGGGCACGATCCAGGCAAGGCTGGGAAACGAGACATGAGACATGGAGGCAGGGTCCAGGCAAGGCTGGGTCACGAGACATGGGACATGGGGGCAGGGTCCAGGCAAGGCTGGGTCACGAGACATGGGACATGGGGGCAGGGTCCAGGCAAGGCTGGGACATGGGACATGGGACATGGGGGCAGGGTCCAGGCAAGGCTGGGACACGGGACATGGGACATGGGGACAGGGTCCAGGCAAGGCTGGGACACGGGACATGGGACATGGGGACAGGGTCCAGGCAAGGCTGGGACATGGGACATGCTTTCAGGGTCCAGGCAAGGCTGGGACACGAGACATGAGGACTGGGTCCAGGCAAGGCTGGGACATGTGACATGGGACATGGGGGCAGGGTCCAGGCAAGGCTGGGACACGAGACATGGGGGCAGGGTCCAGGCAAGGCTGGGACACGGGACATGAGACATGGGACAGGGGGTTCTCGACCTCCAGGCAAGGCTGGCGGAGGTTTTGGTTGAGAGTGTACTTGCCTCCTGGCCGAGCTATTGGTTATCAAGATTACAAGCTAACTGGTAAATGATAGCTTGCTGCGACTTCAAGTCCTGGTGGCCTGACTTGCCGCTAGCCGTCGTCCGGCAAACATTGACCCACGTCTTCAACTTCGCCGTTGCGCTAGACTTTCCTTCGCCTCCGTTCGCTTTTCCTTCGCTTTTCCTTAAATAGGCTTCGTTAGGGAAATACTTTGAACACGCAGGAGGGTAGTGAGTAGTTTTTTTTGTCGGTTGGGAGAGCTCGAATGAATAAGACAGCAATTTTATTATTATGAACACTATAACCGTCTCAGAAATTGATGCCCAAACGGGGACTCGAACGCTGATCTCCACCTGTCGCGGGTGTTGCTCTTACCAATTGATCTACTTGGACACTGGCTTTTTGAGACGATTTAAGTGTATTATTGGAGATCGGTGTTAGATTCCCCGTTTGGGCATCAATTTTTGAGACGGTTATAGTGTTCATAATAATAAAATACCCCGCGCATTGCAAGCGTTTGTAATTTAAATAAGATTTCATGTTAAGACAGTTGATTCGATGCTGAAAAAGAAGATGGTTTGCGCTGTTGGCTTGGAAACCTGCTGAAGCTTATGTTGCATTTAGCGTCAAACGGCAAGAGAATGAAAATGTCTGACTCTAATTACGCAAATTTGCAATTACATATGTAAATCTCCGCGTAATTATGATGTGTTACATATTCATGTTGCTAACGTTTAAATTGCATCTTAATTTCTAACCGTCAAACACTCGAAATTTGCGCGAAATTTGTCAATTCTCTTGGAAATGTCTTTAATTTTGGTGGTTACCGCAATTTTTAATGGCAGCAATTTGAAGCAAAAAACTCCTTTGTAATTTCACTATTTTTTTTTCTATAATTTTTTTTTTTCGCTTGTTGTGGACATTTTAATCAAGAACTTGCCGATAAAACCTATTACCGCACCAAAAGTCAATGTATTTAACATCACGGCACTTCATGCCACTGTTTCTTCAGTAAATGGCGTAGTTTTTTCAATAAACTGCCACGGAAATCGAAGAAAATGGCAAAATTTTTGGAAAATATATCATTTTTTAAGCCCGCAGCTATAAAGGTTAAACATGTACGCTGACCACGCGGTGATATTTTCAAGGAAATGCCAATAAACTTTGCAGTTTGACCTGTGTGACAATTGGCAATTAAAAAAGATTAAAGAAATTGAATTTAGCAAACAATAAATTAGATGCACAGCTATCGATAAAATGAAACATAAACACAACGTGACTAAGTCAGGACTTATTTGATTCAGATTTGAGTTCCGGTCGAACCAGTATTCCATCTCCATCAGTTGCAGTGGGAGTTGAAACAAATGCCAGTCCCGTCCAATCACCGCATTTCAGCAAACAAGAAGCTTCGAGTTAAAACATGGGGTTCATTGTTGCAGTTCTCAAAAAAATCTTAACAGAAATCTTAGTTTTATCAAGTTGGCAGCAGTGTATCAAAAAGCAAATGACTTAACATATCGATTTATTTGGCCGCATGTCATAAAAAAAAATGTCGGCTTTTTTAAAGGAAACCTTTCAAAGCGTAGCGTAGGACCAGTAATATTAGGTGCGTTAAAATTGAAATATTTCCACCCCCAAATAGTAAATCACTAATTCATTATTTAGTGCCCCTGGTGGCCATTTAGTGTCCTCCTCCGAGCAGTAAACCCACTCTCTTAAGACATCGCATACTCATCAATAACTCGGTATGCACCGTCAAAGTATAGCCAAGACGCACGGGTCGGGGGCAAGGAGGGGAGGGCGGTAATACGGGACCAAGCCTCTAATGAGCGGCGTCATCAGTCACTCGGCGCCCGGTAATTACAGGCGTCGCGACGCTAAAAGAGCAAGTGACAGCCGAGGCAAGGCGTCGTTCGAGTCGAATTAAGGGGACACGTGGGAACTAAGATGGAGTTAGAATATCCTGCGAGTCTTCGAGTTAGTCAGGTTAAGTTGGAGCCAGAACTTGGAGGGGTTTAGCCGTGTCCCGTGTCGATGCCGTCAAAACATGTCAAGGATCACAGCGCTTATGTTAAAATATGAAATCTGATTTTAATTTCAAATGCTAGCAGTGGTCAAAGTATTGTATTATTAGTGTTCCTGACCATAACGATACATTGTTGAAACGATATTCGTAAAACCAACCGATCTAACTGCTATAGCGAAGAAAATGGTAGCCAACCAGGACAGCAATTTTTTAACATCTTTGCAGTAAAATTAATTAATTAATTCTTTAACAATTATTAATTATCCATGACTTATTTCCAGTGAAATGAGATGCAATGAGGAGAATAAGGCTCATTTTTTCCAATACTAAAATTGAACAAATGAAGACTTCTATTGTCATTTCATAACACCACATTTCACTGACAAAAACAAGCATACAGAATTGCATTCAAAAGATTCATTAAAAAATGTTAAGAAATTTCGTTATTTCTCGCAGATTACCCGCATTTTGAAGTAGTTTTCGCTCAATTTTTCAATTATTGTTTTCACTACTAAATTATAGATATTTTTTAAAAGAACAGCCGCTAGCGCCATCAGGTGGCCACAACCGTAACCACGCGCTGGAGTCTTGTTTGCTTAGCGTTGTGATTCTGACAATCTTATAAACCCAACGACAGCGCAGTAGAATTCTATTAGAAAACAACTGCAGATCAGATTCTTGTAGCTATTGGAGCGGGACACTTCATTTACTGCAGTCAGGTTTTAGCCACTAGAGGACTTAGTGCCAGCATTCCGATGTCCCACCCTGTCAAGAATAAGTCCAAGACTTAGCGATGAAGGCGATCCTCTCAGTTCATAACTCACTGTCCCTGCTTCCCCCCCTCGACGTGGTCCTCGCCACCCCTCAACTCGTTGCTGTGAGGGTGATCGTCCCCCAACTTGCAAGAAGCAACGCCCCGCCTCTTAACGCCCCACAAGTGGCAGGGGTGTACTTTTCTTAACTATATACACATGTAAAGCTTACAAACTCCCTCGCCCCCACGCTTTTTTTTATTTCACTGCACTCTGCAGATTATTAGATGTACCGTGGTAGATTGAAAAACCAGAACACAATCACTGATAGCTTTTCAAAACCCCGGTTGGGGTGTAAAGTCGCTCATCCGATTTTCACTTGCCAAGCATTACTCTTGCCATGAGATTAAAATGATTGCACCCCAAGCAATTTAATGCATGCGCTCCTGATCCATACGATTCTGTCAGCGTCTGCGTGCCTGGTATCTCGCCTAACCATCGCGTCATTGGTCACGTTCCCAGGTCCACGCTCGCGTCGTGCCAAACGTCCTAAGGACGCTACCAGCGTCGGGGGCGCCGCGACGTCTCGCTGCGGAGCGTCGTCAGCGTCGTCACCGATCAGCGCCGACGCGACGGGCGGCGGCGCCGGCGACGGTAGCACCTCTGGCGTCGGCGAAGAGAAGCGTCCACGCACGGCGTTCTCCGGCGAGCAGCTCGGCCGGCTCAAAGCAGAGTTCGCCGAGAGTCGCTACCTCACAGAGCGCAGGCGTCAGGAGCTCGCCGCGCAGCTCCGTCTCAACGAGGCGCAGATCAAGATCTGGTTCCAGAACAAGCGAGCGAAGATCAAGAAGGCGTCGGGTCAGAAGAACCCGCTGGCGTTGCAGTTGATGGCGCAGGGCTTGTACAACCACTCGACCATCCCGTTGACGCGCGAGGAGGAGGAACAAGCGGCGGCCGCCGAACAGAACTCCAGGGACTGACTCGTGCCGTCGACGGCGTCCTCGTCGGGTGGCGAACGGACCTACCTCCAGACTGACTCCACGCACGTCGCCACCCTCAAGAGGATATCTGTGCAAAGTGCGAGTGCCCCCCACCCTTCCCCCTGACAGTACAATGACAGTGAATCGTGGACCCCCTTGTGCAATGACGTCACCGAGCGCTGTTGATGACGTGGACCTTTGTGCGATTGCGTCGTCGGGGCCGATGTGCAGTTGTGCACCGACATTTTCACCTCTATTTATTGTAGTTGTGCCAGGTTGCCGCCTGTCGCGGCTAGCGCTAGTGTACATAACTTACGATTATTATAATACTAAGCCATCCACGTGTCGCGCTACGCGTGGTTTAAGCCGACATGTTTGTTTTGTGTTTCATTGTTGTGTCAACCCAGCGCCTCCTGTCACCAATCCTCGCCACTTGTTTCCATTCCAGGGTCGCTGTAAGTCTTTCAGGAGTTCCACAAGGATCGCGTTTGTGACCAGAACTTTGTGCGTTGGAGGCGGCCATGAATTTTCAGGAGTTGTATGCAGAAGCGTTAGACCATCTAACAACACGAACATTGTTGTAAGGTTTGGAGTGCGTTACGTTCATCATTAGGGATGCAGTTCGAACCTATGGTAGTTTTAGACTCATGTCTACTTGATGTAAACTTAGCACTAGTTTTAACAAAAACTATTTCAACTGGGTTTTGAATGCTAAGTGAAGAACAACTGAATTTCCCAACGTTTTGTAACTTGTACCTGTTACTTTATCAAGGGTAAGAGCAGTTCTGAATTATTTATTTTATTTTTATTAACCTATATATTATATTATTATTATATTCATTTACCTATATTTATTAATTTATCGGAAAATTGTCAGGACTGCTCTAACGCCTTTGAAGAAGTAACAGGTACAAGTTACGAAACGTTGGGAAATTTAGTTGTTCTTCACTTAGCATTCAAAACCCAGTTGAAATAGTTTTTGTTAGTCCGGATCTAGTTTAGTAGGGAAAAGCGGATTACAGAAAAAGCACGACTTTTCCAATAAAAATAGTGAAAAGCTTTCACTCCACTCCATTGACAAGTAATATTTTAAAGAAATGTTTAGCAATGTTCTACGTCCAAGGAGAAGCATCGAGTTGTTATTTATTTTCGCCCTAGAAATTAGGGAACTTTCTTTCGAGCAACGTTTCAGCCGGGCGACAATTTATTATGTCGTAAAGACCAGCGAATGTTTTTGCTACATTGGTATTTATTTCCGTTTAAATCGGGTAGTTATTATCTCATAAAAAACAATCAATTCAGACGACGAGAACATAGTGGACAGTGACCGCACTAACAAATGATAGCAATCAAAGCCTTCTTGATTTCTACTACAAATTCAGTTGGTTTAGTTTTGTTTAGTTTTATTAATCTGCATATTTTCTAAGCTTTGCTTGGCGCAATTTCATGAGAATTTCTACGCAAGTTTCTTGGTTTAATAAATTCATATTTTGCATAATTTAAATGTAATCTACGAGCATCACTGTCATCGGCATCTGCCAAGAATCTTGAGCACCAAACTTCACCCCTTTTTATTGGTACTGAATAAACCTGCTAGCTTCGTAGTCAAACATAAGTCGTGTGTGGGATAGAATAGACAATCATACGAGAATAAGCCAGCCACAAGGATCGAACCTAGGACCTACCGAATGCAAGGCAGACAGGGCGTTCTCACTACCAGGATAGCCGGCCACCAGGATCGAACCTGGGACCTCCCGAATGCAAGGCAGGCATGGCGCTCTCACTACCAGGATAGCCGGCCACCAGGATCGAACCTGGGACCTCCCGAATGCAAGGCAGACATGGCGCTCTCACTACCAGGATAGCCGGCCACCAGGATCGAACCTGGGACCTCCCGAATGCAAGGCAGACATGGCGCTCTCACTACCAGGATAGCCGGCCACCAGGATCGAACCTGGGACCTCTCGAATGCAAGGCAGGCATAGCGCTCTCACTACCAGGATAGCCAGGCCACCAGGATCGAACCTGGGACCTCTCGAATGCAAGGCAGACATGGCGCTCTCACTACCAGGATAGCCGGCCACCAGGATCGAACCTGGGATCTCCCGAATGCAAGGCAGACATGGCGCTCTCACTACCAAGATAGCCGGCCACCAGGATCGAACCTGGGACCTACCGAATGCAAGGCAGGCATGGCGCTCTCACTACCAGGATAGCCGGCCACCAGGATCGAACCTGGGACCTCCTGAATGCAAGGCAGACATGGCGCTCTCACTACCAGGATAGCCGGCCACCAGGATCGAACCTGGGACCTCTCAAATGCAAGGCAGACATGGCGCTCTCACTACCAGGATAGCCGGCCACCAGGATCGAACCTGGGACCTACCGAATGCAAGGCAGGCATGGCGCTCTCACTACTAGGATAGCCGGCCACCAGGATCGAACCTGGGACCTCTCGAATGCAAGGCAGGCATGACGCTCTCACTACCAGGATAGCCGGGCCACCAGGATCGAACCTGGGACCTCTCGAATGCAAGGCAGGCATGGCGCTCTCACTACCAGGATAGCCAGACCACCAGGATCGAACCTGGGACCTCTCGAATGCAAGGCAGACATGGCGCTCTCACTACCAGGATAGCCGGGCCACCAGGATCGAACCTGGGACCTCCCGAATGCAAGGCAGACATGGCGCTCTCACTACCAGGATAGCCGGCCACCAGGATCGAACCTGGGACCTCTCGAATACAAGGCAGAAATGGCGCTCTCACTACTAGGATAGCCGGGCCACCAGAATCGAACCTGGGACCTCCTTAATACTAGCTTTATGACCATCTAAACTTGTAGGCAACATAGAAAGAAATTCATTCATGGATCTCCAATTGCCATGGTACCTGCTCCTCGAGGAAATCACGGCATATTAGATTGCATGAAATCTCAGTAATCATAGTAATTTCGTTGACAATCGCCAATCACGGGCGTAATTGGGCGCCACGTTTTAATTTAGCTTGATAGAGCGAGTATCGGCGCGTGCGCCGGGCTTTTCTGCACATGAGACCAGCAGTATATATACTCTTGAAACAAAACTAATCACGGCCAACTGGCCGATTCACTTTTATCAAAAACAATCGCAAGAGTGTTCTAACCTAAAATCTGACAGGTGAAATCAAAGTCCGTCTGGAAAATATCGACCGTTTTCTTGACGTTTTCAACTGTTTTGTAATTTATTTCCTAAGTCCCTATGATGGTTCTTCAAAGTGTGAAACTGTAATACATGGTTCGTGCATAGAATTCAGTAATACCTTGTACATGAATAAGTACCCAATTGAATTATAGCCGGTAAACGGTCCGGTATTAGGAAATATAAAATAAAAATAAATATGTAATTATTTATTGACCACAGCGCCGGGTTCACCCTCACCTCCCTGCCACGCTAGCCACGTGCCCAGATCTACCTGCAGGTTGCCATGTATAGGGTTGCTATGGTGACGCGGGTCGGGGTAAATATTTTGACAGGCGAAGGTGCGAGCCACCCCTTGTGACGTCACAACACTTTGCACCACCTTGCAGTGATTGCGTAGGGTGAGGCTGGAATGGCGAATACCGATTTCGATGCTCTGCAAATACCTAGGGGCCAAGCGTTAGTGGGACAGAGCGCGCGCTATTGGATTGGCTATGAGTGGGACAGAGCGCGCGCTATTGGAGTGGCTATGAGTGGGACAGAGCGCGCGCTATTGGAGTGGCTATGAGTGGGACAGAGCGCACAACATCCAAGTGTGACGAATGCTCGGCGGACGTTGCTTGTTTGGTGAAAGAAGCTAGCGATCTGGGTGGTCGTGCTCGTCTAGCCGAGGGCCGTTCGGCAAACATCGACCATCTTCGACCGGCCGAGTCAACTGAGAGACTTGGACGGGTGTGGAGTGGTGACTGGCCGCCATCTTGGAGGATTGAGCGGCCATATTGGAAAAACCGGGCACATAAAAGGCCGACTGGGGAAATTTGCGTATGTCGATTGACGGTATTTCTAACACCGTCTTTTAAAACATTTCAAGATGGCCGCCAGTCTTCAGCTGGATAAGAAATACATTTCTTATGAAATGAAGATGTCAAGGACTTTTTTCGAGCAAACTTTAAAATATTTGGAGTTCTCATCTGGTATTGTACATTCGCCTTTCAATAAAGTTTAAAACTTCAACTCTCATGTGTACGGGTCTCTCTTTTTTCTTAGGTCTTGAGCACCAGCCCTTGGAGAAGCCCACACAGATGTCCTCTCCCACGCGTAGGCGGCTCTCCTCGCCCCATCAGGGCGATCCCGGTGATTGGTGTATTTAAGGGAGGCGTCAGACTTGATCTGGGCGCCGACCCTTGGGAAAGCCGACACGTCACAGGAAAGTGCCGGCAGACACCTAGGAGTCAGTAGCACCGTGCTAACTAGCACCACCATAGCACCAAGCAGTGACCCCGACCTAGAGTGGTGATTCGTAACCCTGGTATTATTGTCAGTAGCACCGTGCTAACTAGCACCACCATAGCACCAAGCAGTGACCCCGACCTAGAGTGGTGATTCGTAACCCTGGTATTATTGTCAGTAGCACCGTGCTAACTAGCACCACCATAGCACCAAGCAGTGACCCTGGTATTACTGTCAGTAGCACCGTGCTAACTAGCACCACCATAGCACCAAGCAGTGACCCCGACCTAGAGCGGTGATTCGTAACCCTGGTATTACTGTCAGTAGCACCGTGCTAACTAGCACCACCATAGCACCAAGCAGTAACCCTGGTATTACTGTCAGTAGCACCGTGCTAACTAGCACCACCATAGCACCAAGCAGTGACCCCGACCTAGAGCGGTGATTCGTAACCCTGGTATTACTGTCAGTAGCACCGTGCTAACTAGCACCACCATAGCACCAAGCAGTAACCCCGACCTAGAGCGGTGATTCGTAACCCTGGTATTACTGTAGGTCGGGGTAATTTAACACCACCGGTCGTATTATGTAGCACCATGGTAGCACCCTCCGCTTTTGAAATCTACAGATAGCCAAGGATGGATCGGCACCAATTCTGCAAGCTAACCCATTTGAGTCTGTGTAGAGCCTGTACTTCGGGGTTGTTGCCAAGGCTCAGTTTGCTGCATTATATTTTATTAACCAGCCGTTAAGCAGGATTAACTCTGCTCCTTGACGGCCTGCTAAGGGTGCACCAGTCGCCGGCGGTCTTTGGTCGCGTGCTCGCTTATGGTTCTCGTTAACGCCGAGACGGTTGATGGGATTTTTGACCTGCAGCGCCGGCCCCTGGAGGCCTAGCGATCGACACGCAGTTCATTTGCTTCGGAAAGTCGGCGTCAATCTACAAAGTAGCAGCTGAAATTGATTTTAATTCCCATTAAAGAAGTAAATAATTTCAGAAATGATTCCTGAATGAGCTGTGATAATTTGAAGCTGGTGACAGTTGTCACTGACAGATGACAGTTGATCAGAGTCAGTTAATTTGAATCTTTTTACAGCGAATGGATCCATGTTGCTTTAAGGATGTGAGTTTGAATTTGTTTTGAACTCGACGTGGCTTGCTGGATGCTGTGTCCGGCTCGGTGCTCGCCGGGGTCTCGAACCTGGGTCGCCGTCTGAACAACACCGAGCTCTGACCTCACCCATGCCCCATTGCAACAGGCCCAGAACTGTCAGGGACGTTTGACTGAATTTAACTGAAAAATTATGACATTACTGTTGTGGTTTTCTGACATTTTAGCGGATGTTCTAAAGGGATTTTCTGCTATTTTCATCGCTATTTCCCCGGGGTTTCACTGCGATTTGTGCGGTACTTTCACAGGCATCAAAGCAACGTTATCAAGCACAGCAAACCCTTGGGACCCTTCGCTCTAAACTCCCGCATGGAATGCCATCCGTCCATGCCCAAGTCTCGGCGGTATCAGTTGTCAGGTGTCAACGCTAACCGATCGTTGCCTTGGCAACGGCCCGCTAAGACCGGGTATGCTGATGATCCCGTGCTTCTGCCGCTGGACCACACACGTCGAGTTGTCATGGCGACCGGTCTGCTGGAGTGGGGGGGGGGGGGGGGGAGGGGGGGGGGGGATTAATTACCGCGGGCCGGCCGCGTGACTCACCACTGCGGCCGGCAAGGTGGCAGACTGTTTTACCGGTTTGCAAATCGTGGGCTGACCTGGCGTCCTGCAGGAACAATGGCCAACTCCCCAAGATATTTTTAAACCACCCTGGCTACCCCCGTGACATAGCGATACTCCTACCTACCCCCGCCAGATAGTTTAAGGTCATATTTAAAATCTTAATAAAACTGAAAATCCCAAATAGTGTGGTAACCATAGCTAGCTCCTTTATGACGGTTTTTAGACTCATGTCTACTTGATGTAAGCTTAGCACTAGTTTTAACAAATACTATTTCAACTGGGTTTTGAATGCTAAGTAAAGGGCTATTAAATTTCCTGACGTTTCGCAACATATACTAGTTACTTCTTCAAGGGTTGGAGCAGTCCTGAAGAACCCCTGAACCCCTGAAGAAGTAACTAGTATATGTTACGAAACGTCGGGAAATTTAGTAGCCCTTTACTTAGCATTCAAAACCCAGTTGAAATAGTTTTTCTTAAAACTAGTTCCTAGCTGTTGACACAAAAAATTGCCATGAATTGGGCGCCTGTGGGTTATTACCATACGCCCCGTGCTAAACCTAACCCTTAAGTAATTAGGGGCACCAGCAATGAAATCCTCTCATAAACAAAATATCATTGCCATGGCAACAGAAATGACACTGATGGAAAGAAATCAGCATCATTTTCAGTGACTCTGGCTTCAGTGACGCTTCATGCAATTGTTTGCTTTGTCCTCACTGCACTGTGATGATCAACTGAAACCCAGTATGTCTTCTTGATAATGCTACCGTCGTAGCACCTCCGTAATACCGGTTGCTAATGGTGCTGAAATCAACACACTGTAGCATTGTTGAAAAGTGCCACTCTAGGTCGGGGTTATATAATACCACCGGTAGTATTATGTAACACCATGGCAGCACCGCCAAATGACCGCTCTAGGTCGGGGTTATATAATACCACCGGTCGTATTATGTAGCACCATGGTAGCACCGCCAAATGACAGCTCTAGGTCGGGGTTATATAATACCACCGGTCGTATTATGTAGCGCCATGGTAGCACCGCCAAATGACCGCTCTAAGTCGGGGTTATATAATACCACCGGTCGTATTATGCAGCACCATGGTAGCACCGCCAAATGACCGCTCTAGGTCGGGGTTATATAATACCACCGGTCGTATTATGTAGCACCATGGTAGCACCGCCAAATGACCGCTCTAGGTCGGGGTAACATAATATCACAGTGGGTTTATATGATTTATTCCTTCTGTAGTTTATCTTAACCCTTGCACACTGCGCAGATATCACACACAATTTAGGGGATGCATCTCGTACTTCTCCCTCTTGAAGCGCCCACCGCCTTGCAACTTCAGGGCGTTGGGTTGGAAACGCGAGTCGAAGGGGCTGTGTCGAGGTGATAGCGAGGGTGGGACTCACCCCCACTTCTACATTTGAAACGCGTGAAATTGCCCGACAATTTGGTCGACTACATAAAGAGTATAGATTCACTTTAGCTCCGTGACTTGGGGGATGAAATGTAATTCCACTGCTTGCTGTACGTGCAGGGGGTCGGATTTTCGAGGGGTTTGAAAGGGGTTGGGGGATGTAGAGTGTAAACCGAGACTTATATTGGTTTGTAGTACCTTCACAAAGCGAGGCGTTGAGTTGAAATAATTAAAAAGAATGTTTAATCAATTCTACATTCTTTAGTTTAGTGTTGTCTTGGTGGATGTGTGACGTGTCCTCCGTGTCGGATCATGGGGGGTTGGGGGGACGATTTCACGCCGTGTTTTGTCTAGGGGTGTGGGGGGCGTTTAGAAGGCTCGGGTGGTCGTTAAGTTATACGGCTCATCGCAATGTTTCTTTGCCTTTTTTTTTATGTCTTTTTCTTGAAAGAGGGTTTTTATTTGTGGCGTTGCTAGTGAACGGATGGCGACTTTAGAGCTGTGAAGTTGTTTCTTGTAGTAAAAGTTGATGTGATAAAAGCTCGAGATTGTGAGAAGAAAGTTTAAGAATTGAAATGAAAATGTCAGTGGAAAATTGTTGAAAAAACGACAAAGCTATGAAGATGATGTGTCTTAAAATCTGTAAGCTTCAGATAGGCTTTATTTAAAAGTAAGGAAAATATAACTACAAGACTTTTTTTTAATGATTAACTTAGCGTTTCTCTGTGGAGCTCCAAAAAGCTTGCAAAAATTATGAAAATTTTGATGAAAAATGGTTATGTGAATTTTGGTTAAAAAAACCCAGGCAGGAGGTCTAAACTGAGTGAAAACGACATGGTAATCGGAATGTTTTAAAGTACAGAGCGATAAAGTAGACTTAAATAAAATGCGATTTGATGAAAGGGGTTAATGCATTAAATAATTCAACTTATCGCTAAGTTTCCTTTCTCAAACTTTATCCGTCTTTACCTCCCAATCCCTTTCACCTGCCAAACAATCCGAGTCTCACCACCGACATATCCGCTCAATGACACGAAAACAAACACAAACAAACAAAACAACAAACCACACAAAACAACCCCAAACAGTACAAACACTAAAAACAACTGTGACCGATTGACCGATTGACCGATACTCATCCAACTGTCAAAGTGACAGATGACAGATGTCACTTTGACAGTTCCCACGACCTTGCCCACCTAACAGATCTACCATAAACTACCCGACAGCGGCGACAGACATTAGCTTTGTTTACCTGGGGTTTATTGCTTAGAAGCAGGTAGGTAAGCGGCGAGATGTTGTGACAGCCTGACAGGGCGGCATGTCGTGGGACTTGGGGTAAGATGGCTTTCACCCGGCGATGTTAAAGCTAAATGCTTGGCACAATCTCTTTGTGGTCAAAGTCAATGGACAGCAAGCAAATAAAAGTCTTCTTTTTCGTCTCAACAAACATATGTTACCTTTGCAATGAGAATGCAATGATAGTCGACGTTTTATCTTGCAATGAATTCATAATATGTCAGAATGATAATTCAAGATCTCTGCTTCTCTACAAGATTTTTTTGTGAACTCTACGAGCTGGTTTGTATTTATGTTTTAGCCTCTTTCTGTGCATTGTGTTCTTGGTTTTCCTTCCGTGAGTTTAACGACGCACTTACGTCAAACACCAAGTGTCAGTCGTCAGTCGTTTGTCATCTTAGCTATATTTGACGATCGCAGACAAATTGCTTGATTGCTTGAGATGAGAAAGCTTTATTTCTTCTACTTTTAGCATCTCATTGGTCTGGAAAATTGTACAGAATCGGCACACCTTGGTGAACGTACCACCCATGCAACGTCTAATTCGGCACATTTCCACCCCAGCACCCGACCAGCACCTCTCTCCCGAGCAGAACTCGTCATGTGTATGATGGTCGCCCATCCAATACCTGACTCAGCGCAGTGTTGCTTAACTTTCATCCCTCCAACCTCTCTCCCGAACAGAACTGGTCATGTGTATGATGGTCACCCATCCAATACCTGACTCAGTGTAGTGTTGCTTAACTTTCATCCCTCCAACCTCTCTCCCGAACAGAACTGGTCATGTGTATGATGGTCACCCATCCAATACCTGACCCAGCGCAGTGTTGCTTAACTTTCATCCCTCCAACCTCTCTCCCGAACAGAACTGGTCATGTGTATGATGGTCACCCATCCAATACCTGACCCAGCGCAGTGTTGCTTAACTTTCATCCCTGCAACCTCTCTCCCGAACAGAACTGGTCATGTGCATGATGGTCACCCATCCAAAACTCATCGCATTATCGCTTAACTTGAATCTCTCCAATGACCAGTCCGGTGTCGGTATCACCATGGCAACGGCATGGCCTAACGAGTCGTTATCGCCGTTGATCGGGTGATTAGTGTGAGCGCTGCGAGGGGACAGGTGATGTTTGGCCACCGGGCAAGGCACGGCATTCCTCGGACGGTTGGGTGCTCTGGATGCCGCGTTAGGTGCCGCTATCGGGCGCTATCTGCCGCACGGTAGCCGCCAAACGACTTCAGGGGTTAGGGGGGGAGGGGGGGACACACGGGGACATTCGTCCGAGTCTCGACGTTGACAAAATGTGCGTCCATGGGATGTGAATTTGCTCCTTTTCGATTTGAAGATGATATACCTTTTCTTAGCTGAGGTAAGACGGGGTCTTACGGAGGAAATTACTTACAGAAAAGGATTTTATTGTCTTACGAAGACAGTATGTATAACTTTAAGGCACAAAAAATCTATTTTTCAAATTGGTTTTGAATGCTAAGTGAAGTCAAATGGAAATTCAAAGTTTTGAAAAATGTGCTATTACATGGTCAAGGGTGAACGCTCGGGTGACTTAAAAGTTCACACCAAGGAAAATTAAATATGAAATAACATCATGGCTATAAAAATAATAAACGTATATTAATTGCGCATTTTATAAACCCATGCGTAAGTCGAACCCGCCCCCAAAAAACACGGACATACAATTTCTTTATCTGTGGGAAAACTTGCAAACTATTTTCAGGTAATAACAGATTCTAAAATAGTTTATAATTAGGAACAATGGGTAGTAAAATACTTAGCGTATTGCAAGCATTAGCATTTTAAATCGGATTTTACAGCAGATTCTTACGGTCGCTGTTTGATATCCCACCACCTAAAAGTACAGACTTCTTAAATGTACCTAACTCTAGAGAAATGAAGTAAAAAAATAGATGAAAGTAACCTAACCAACTATTTTCTACAAATTAATTTTTTAAGCAATTTAAAATTGCAGTTTTGCGGACCTTAATTTCAAGTCTTGCACCATTAGGTGCTTGAAATCGTTTTAAAACCCGTCTCCGTCTCGACTGGAACTCCAGCCAGACCGCCGTCTTCAAGCCCTTTGAACCGACGCCGACGACGCCGGTGGCGACGCTAATTGCCCGAGATTTACGAGCGTCGCCAGCTAACGAAGGCGTCGGCGTCGTCTAATTCACGACGCTTTGTACGTGACACTCAAATAGTCGCTTCACATGCCTCGGTCAGCTGTTTGGTCTGACAGCTGCATAACGTGGAGGTCGCCACTTAGATCCAAGGCTAATTAATTGGTCGATTGCATCGCGTGTGGCCGCAGACAGGTTTAGTGCCACGTTGGGTAACGGGCCGTTAGCAGAGATCTCGTTTAGCCGTGGTTAACGGGCCTTCGTTAGGGGTGTACACGGTTAGGGAGGCGTGAAATCGTTCACGCGCAGAAGAGTTATGAAAGAGTTGGCACGGAAAGTTTAAGTAGAAATGCATATTTAAAGTTTACTCGTTACAGCTATAGAGCAATGCTTTCCCGATAGAGGCACCACCGGTCGTTTTGAGGTGACGTCACCTGGCCAACTGCCATTTAAAAAAAAACACAGCACATAATATCAGCCGATGTCCGCCATTTTCCTTCTGCTCTAAAACGTGTATAATACCAATATTTGTTGTTTTGTGAGCTATTTTTTCAAGTGTTGACAAATTATAGCAATTTATAGCAGAGTAAATGTATTGAAATCCCGCCTACTAAAGCATAACTGAAATTTCATTCATGAGTTGGTAGTTGGGGTGGTTCCTCCTCTCACGGGCTAGACTGTAGCAATGCTGGGACAGTCCTTGTGCTGGTATCTCCTCTCACGGGCTAGACTGTAGCAATGCTGGGGACAGTTTTTGTGCTGGTATCTTCTCTCACAGGCTAGACTGTAGCAATGCAGGGGACAGTCCTTGTGCTGGTATCTTCTCTCACGGACTAGACTGTAGCAATGCAGGGGGACAGTCCTTGTGCTGGTATCTTCTCTCACGGGCTAGACTGTAGCAATGCTGGGACAGTCCTTGTGCTGGTATCTCCTCTCACGGGCTAGACTGTAGCAATGCTGGGGACAGTTTTTGTGCTGGTATCTTCTCTCACAGGCTAGACTGTAGCAATGCAGGGGACAGTCCTTGTGCTGGTATCTTCTCTCACGGGCTAGACTGTAGCAATGCTGGGGACAGTTTTTGTGCTGGTATCTTCTCTCACAGGCTAGACTGTAGCAATGCAGGGGACAGTCCTTGTACTGGTATTCCTTGTTCCTGTCTATTCCTGTTCTGTTCGGGAGAGAGGTTGGAGGGATGAAAGTTAGTAAAGCAAATCACTCCCCTTGCTTATCAACCTATCGACAGCATGGATTTGTGGAGGAATCCTGTTGTTCGCGTTGTACCGTCCTTCGGAAGGGACGTTAAGTCGGTGGTCGCTTTGGTGCTCTTCGACAGAAGTAGGCTACGTGCCGGCACCTGGTTTCACCATCTCTTCTAAGCTAGGTGAGGTTCATCATCATCCACTCATTCACCGACGCCATTAGACCAGTGCCGCATGGCCAGATGTCAAAACAGTGCGTCGTTAAACACCACTTATCAATAAAACCAAGTTATCACTGTTTCTTTGAACGCTTTATGGCAGACTGTCTTCTGCACCTGCGTGGTAAGCTGCAATTGGACACAAATTGTTGGAAAATACATATCAGGATTGAGTTCAGGACAGTAACATAAACGAAAACTTCTGGATTAACTCTCAATTCGTAAGGCTTTAATTAAATGGAGGAAAACCGTCATGGCCGACATACATCCATACATGATCGGTACCGTATTGAGTGACTTACATGCTATGTAAGAATGGTACATGCAATGGCAACTCGCTTCGAGACGCAATGGAGCACGGTGCTACAGGTACTGGAGTCTGTACACAAGTAAGTACATGCTAGGTTACCTAGGTTACTAGAATCTCTAAACATAAACAATGTTAGCGTTGAGTGTGAAGGTTCTAGGTAGAGCTACAACGTTAATGTTACAGTCTCTGCGTGAAAGATGACCGCCAAATGACTACCTTACCGACAAAAATGCAGAGTACCGGAACATCACGTTAAGTGGAGCCACTGTCGTATGAAATTTAATTTCGATATTTCTCGTAGGTTACTCGCTTTTTAATATTGTTACGTGTTTATCAATCGTTGAGGTAAACATTGATGGAGATTTTTTGAGCATGAAAAGTCTCAAAAGCGAGTTAACCTACGAGAAATATTGAAATTAAATTTCATACGACAGTGGCTCCACTTAACGTGATGTTCCGGTACTCTGCATTTTTGTCGGTAAGGTAGTCATTTGGCGGCCATCTTTCACGCAGAGACTGTAACATTGACGTTCTGTCTCTACCTAGAACCTGCACTCAACGATGTTAGTTATTTGAACATATGGCGGTTGAACTCAAAACTAAATTTCGCGAAATGGCACACAAGTATTATAGTCGCCCGTCGCAATGGGCGGCCATTTTAGCTGTCATGGCGGCCATTTTAGCTGTCATGGCGGGACTTTCAATCTACTTCACTCTGCTCCTTAACACATAGACATCAAAAATGGCGACAATATCTCTCTAGCCTATAATCTAAGACGGAAATGGACGAAATATGTACACTTTGATATTGCACTGCGTCCTCGACATAGGACCTTATAGTCTGTCCGCTGCACTTCGCGATCCTCTCGGCGCCGAGGGTATGGCTTGTCCAGCGACCCACCAACCCCCTGCCGACGCTACGACGGCGTCGTCGGCGTCGTTCTTTGCGCGTGTTCGGCGAGCAGTCGCGCTTCCTCTTCAGCCTCCTCGGCGGGCAAGGTCGAGTGGTTGTACAAGCCCTGCGCCATCAGCTGCAGCGCCAGCGGGTTCTTCTGACCCGACGCCTTCTTGATCTTCGCTCGCTTATTCTGGAACCAGATCTTGATCTGCGCCTCGTTGAGACGGAGCTGCGCGGCGAGCTCCTGACGCCTGCGCTCTGTGAGGTAGCGACTCTCGGCGAACTCCGCTTTGAGCCGGCCGAGCTGCTCGCCGGAGAACGCCGTGCGTGGACGCTTCTCCTCGCCGACGCCTCCACCCGTCGCGTCGGCGCTGCCCGGGGACGACGCCGACGACGAGCTGCATCTTTGTGTTGAGGCGACGTTCCCGACTTCCTTTATGCGTTTGGCGCGGCGTGATCGCGGGCCTGGAAGATGACATGAAGTTAGACGAGGTAACAGGAGCACAGGTGTACAAGAGCATGAGCTAGCGCAGGATCAGGCGCGCAAATATGTGATTTTTTTGAGTTTTGGTGGGAAGGGATGTTTGCTCCATGAATGATACCTGTTACGATGCCTGTGGCGTTGAAAACTAAAATGCGATGCTGCACTTTCTGTCTAATTTAATTTGCATTTCCATTTATTCTGTTGCCTGGGACAATGACATTGTTTGGTATTCGCCTGAGCGTGAAAAACCACGAAATAATAACACACTAGATGTGTTTATTAGGATTGGAGTGGCGCACTGGTCGACAGTTCATGGTATAATCTGTCAAAGTGCAAAAGTGATGATCGGTAAGGAAGGATTTCAGACACAACTGAAAGTGGTGCGTGGGAACCTTGGTCTATTGTAGAGGTTGAGTTTAGATTTTGAAGGTTTGGTGTGTTTGATGGGCGACCTATCGATGCCATGAGTGCATAGGAAGAGAGAAGACCTCGATGTGAAACATGTCTTGATACTCTCATGTTTAGGCGACTTAAGGTTTGGCAATGAAGTTCTGTAAGTGAAAATGTACTCGTATTAAGCTTGCGAGAGCCCAGAGCCCGGCACGACGGTTTCGACGACAAGGCCTGGTGGTCTCTCGTGTGCCCACGTCGCTCGGCGGTTGTTTAGTGAGGCAATTGTCCCACCGACCCCACCCTGACCCCCCATGGGGCTGTGAATCAACCCCATATTAGCCGAGATCAACGCGCTCGGGTGTTTTATAAGCACGGCCGTCTGGTTTTGGTCGCGGGAGCAATTAGTGTTTAGTGTTACTACCGCACTTGTCCCACCTCCTGACGCGCACTACGTCACGTGCTGCTTGGGGGGGGGGGGGGGGGGGATACATGCGCATCCCACGACGTGGGGAGTTTCATTTGTTTGTACGGTGTAATTGATTTCTTTATACACTGATTTGTTGCATCTCTTTAACCAGGTTGATTGACTTGTGGTGTTTAACGACGCACTGTTTTGACATCTGGCCATGCGGTGCTGGTCTCATGGCGTCGGTGAATGAGTGGATGATGATGAGGATGATGATGAATCTAACTTAGCCTAGAACGTAGCCTACTCCTGTGGAAGACCAAGGGGACCACCAGCTTAGCGTCCCTTCCGAAGGACGGTACAACGCGAACAGCAGGATTCCTCCACAAATCCATGCTGTCGAGAGGTTGATAAGCAAGACGAATGAAGTTGCTGTACTAACTTTCATCCCTCCAACCTCTCTCCCGAACAGAACTGGTCAAGTGTATGATGGTCACCCATCCAATACCTGACCCAGCGCAGTGTTGCTTAACTTTCATCCCTCCAACCTCTCTCCCGAACAGAACTGGTCATGTGTATGATGGTCACCCATCCAATACCTGACCCAGTGCAGTGTTGCTTAACTTTCATCCCTCCAACCTCTCTCCCAAACAGAACTGGTCATGTGTATGATGGTCACCCTTCCAATACCTGACCCAGTGCAGTGTTGCTTAACTTTCATCCCTCCAACCTCTCTCCCGAACAGAACTGGTCATGTGTATGATGGTCACCCATCCAATACCTGACCCAGCGCAGTGTTGCTTAACTTCTGTGATATTACGAGAACCGGTGTTTCCAACACAGCAAACCGGTGAAGCCGAATCTTCGCCTTTAAGAAAGAGTTACTTGTGTTTGTTTTTAAATGCGTTGGTCGCACTTTACCGACCAATCGGCTGATTTAATTTTGACACATTTTCGGGAAACTATGTTCTGTTATCGCCCGCGTTTCTCAGCTAAAACATTAAAAAGGTTTGCCAAATTATGAATATTTACGCAGCTACAAAAAGAGAGAGAAACAAAAAAGAACTAACAAAAACAATAGATAAGCTTATGTGCAACCAAATTAAATGTGTGTTAGCAATTCATGGCGCTATAACCAATGATATGACATTTCATCTTATTTTATATTAAAGAAAAGTTGAACAGAATCCCGGTCCCGTGAAAACGCTGCGCAAAACCAAGCAAGTTCATTACGAACGGCCAATGAAACAAATTAGCTACGACGCCTGCCCTCCTGGAAACCTTACATCACCACGGTCCCTACTCCTTGTTTTTCAGCCGTGAAGTCGTTGAATGCGACCAAGCTTGTGGGAAAATATAGTCTGACATGGCGTCCCATTGGCTGGTCCTTGGTGACGATATCGTGCGACGAAATGAGCTTCCGAAAGCCATCGAGTGAAGACACTAACTGCACCCGGGCCGTGGTTTACGATACCTTCATAGGTACCGATGTGCAGGTAGGAGTTACCTGGCTGATGGATGTCTTCCTTGCACGGGACTGTTAAACATACATGAACCGGTACCAAAACATGTCACTGTAAGTCGACGATGGAACTGAATTAATGGGACATGACATGGTGGACATGCGCTACTCTGCTAAGAATTTAACGCGTTTTTCAAGTGGGTTTTAGAGCGTTTTCAAACATATATATTTTGATGTCAGCGAATTTATCAGTATTTTTTAAGCGATGGTAATTATTTTGAATTGGGGTTCGTTTAGCTGACAGTGAATTCTGTTGCTAAGCTGTGAAATGGATTAGAAAAATTAAGTCATAATTATTATTACGGTGCCTGTACCGATTTTCAGCCGATTTTTTAAATAACTATAAGCGATTACATCTCTTTGGCACTGGCATTAAAATCGACAGAACCCGGATTTAGCTAATTTGTAAAAATGCTTTGAATCCAAGATTGTGTTCATAATTTAAATTTGTTTCTTATACCATCTGAAAGATTGAATAAAAACACTCACATTGAAAGTAAAATTGAGCTTGATCTGTCGAACTTCAAAGCGACGGACAATTCACTTCTGAGTTGATGTCAAAGTGGAACTTTTGGCAATTTTTCCAGACAAATAGCAAAAAAAATTAAATAGCAAACACATTGATTCTGATGTAATATTGAATGATCAAACGAAAATTTTGCCCAAAGTTGAAAGCTACCCCGCGCATTACAAGCGTTTGCAATTTAAATAAAATTACATCTAAATACATCAACGCATCCAACGTCGAATTGGAGTTACTCGAGATTGACAGGTTGTGACGTGATATAGCGTCACTAGAATCAGAGTGACTGTGAGTATTCACAGCCTCTTGGTTCTACTCCTTGGAGATCCGTCATTCTCATCAAATACACTAAAATCGTCTCAAAAAGCCAGTGTCCCAGTAGCTCAATGGGTTAGAGCAAAGACCGGTTAGAGCAACACCTGCGATAGGTGGAGATCGGGGTCCAAGTAGCTCAATTGGTTAGAGCAACACCCGCGATAGGTGGAGATCGGGGTCCAAGTAGCTCAATTGGTTAGAGCAACACCCGCGACAGGTGGAGATCGGGGTCCAAGTAGCTCAATTGGTTAGAGCAACATCCGCGATAGGTGGAGATCGGGGTCCAAGTAGCTCAATAGGTTAGAGCAACACCCGCGATAGGTGGAGATCGGGGTCCAAGTAGCTCAATTGGTTAGAGCAACACCCGCGATAGGTGGAGATCGGGGTCCAAGTAGCTCAATTGGTTAGAACAACACCCGCGACAGGTGGAGATCAGGGTCCAAGTAGCTCAATTGGTTAGAGCAACACCCGCGATAGATGGCATCAATTTTTGAGACGGTCAAAGGGTTCATTGTAATAATTTCTTATATTTGTTAAGTTTTTAGAGCCAGGTATTTTAGCTGAATCCATGATAGAAACAGTACCGGACGTGCAAGCTATGGGACACCGGTGTCCAAGTCTAACCCATGCTGCACCTATCATATGAGGGCCACCCAACGCATGTGATCCCAATGGGCCAAAGCAACACGTGTGAGTTACACTTCCGTTAGAAGACCTCGTGTTCGGCGAGTTAGTGGTACAAGAGTTATCTTGTTGTCAGCCAATGCAGCTGAGGGAATAAAATGACCCTCATGAGTCGCTGACAGGTCTTGTAGTTGATGTGCAAGGCGGGTCTGTTCAATCTACGGGCCAGTGTCAACATTGAAGCTACCGTCGGATGTGTTCAGATATTTAGCTTGCTAAGTTAATTAGTGAAGCGATTTTATATTTTAATTCACAGATATTATAGAGTTTAATTTTTTAATTTTGACATCTATTTATTTATACTTGGTGTCAATACATAATCTACATGACATATAAAAATAAAAATATTAAACAAATACCCAAATGAGCTTTGCTTGTGTGTGGGAGAAGAAATTAAATATAATTTTTTTGTTTCAAGAAGTTTCACCTATAATGCATCCAAATAATGCATACTAATAATAAATCAAATTCAAAATAGAGAGACAGTTTCATAAATTATTGTCAATTGAAGATGAGATAAACGTTATTGTGATATATCCATTTTTGTATTGTTATTTTGAATTTATTGAAAGCGGTAAGTTCTCTATTGTCTTTCGGAAATTGGTTGAAAACTTTGGGACCAATCTTGAGTCTGCTTCTCTTTGGCCAAGAGATGTCAATTTTGTTAGTATTTTTAATTAATTCATGGGCTCTTAGTTTTAAAATATCTCGATATTTTAACCCAACTTTAAAGCGGACAAGTTTTTTGGGCTGCGACAAAATACGTTTTACAACAATTTTTACAATAAGCGAATGAGTTTTCGTACAGTGAGCCAAAAAGTACTAAAAAAATGGTCAATCCTGGCGGTCAAACCCCGAAAAATGATAATAAAACGAAAAAAAAGTGCTGAAATTTTGTTTGACACGCCCTATGTCAGTTAACATTTTTCACATTCTGTGTGTTTTCCTTCCATATGTTAATTTAGCCATGCACCTCACTAAAATCTTACCAAGCAATCCGTATGAACACGTTACAGCACTTTCATGTAAACATGCGGGCCTTGCCGTGCCAATTGCCAGCGACTCAAATACACAATCATTCAATTGTAAAGCCTGTAATTACCCCTTCAAAGACCTAGTACAACTTTAGCTGTGCACCTCCCCCTCCCTTCCGCTCGCCGACAATAACGTAGTGCACCATTAGGCAGTATGGTCACCACGTTTCTACCAGCATATGCACGGTAGGCGCCACCCCGGGGCATAGGTTGCCATGTCCACGCTTTGAACCATGGGTACAAAGTCAACCTTCTCATTGGGTGGCTTATTGGTTTCTCAGAAGAAGAATGCCCGATGTTGTAGCGCTGCAATTGCAATTGCAATTGTAGCACCAGTTTTTTTTTAGGTATCTACAACCTATTGATTCAAATAATTTGTCTGTATTTTTGTCATATGATGTAATCATGAAGGTAAGTCACTTCGGGATATTTTAGCTGATAATTCCTAACTGCTGTGAGTGGTCCCGGGAATTAAGATCCATTGAGATCTTCTAAATGCAGTTCAATTTTGAACCACTTTAATCAGATTCAGTTCTTATTTTCTACATTCGATTACGCCTTCAATTTCGTATATGAATGAACCATATGAAACAATGCTCTTAGTTCCCGGGAATTCCCCTTAAAGTGCCCAAAAAAGTGTCAATTCGCCGTTTTTTTCGCACATTGGCACATTGACTGGATCACCGATTCACTATAATGTATGGTTTTCAAACAAACAGATTTTTCAATGTATTTTTTCACTTGAATTCTTGTTATTATTACCCGCAAAAAGCTGTCGTATTGAATTTTAGCATGACGGTCAGTAGCAAAGATGTCAGTAGTTTTCGTTTAATTTCAAGTAAAAACCAGCCAATTCAACCTATAGTTAAACTTTCGCCAACCAGTTGGAAACAAAACCAGTAAAATTAATAAAAACGCTCGATGTCGCGGGCGAATACGCAGTAAAGGGTAAAGTGCCAGAATTGGATCACAAATTAGTACCAAATGTTGAGTAATGAGACCGCCACCAACTGAAGTAATTGCCACGGGCTTGACGAGTATTGTGCAATAGTATGCCATTAGATCGCGCTCATAGATTCGTTTAAACCAAATATTTACTGTCACCCCTCATGACGGTTACATTTCTGAACTGCATCTGAAGTGCACTGAAGTGGATTTATATCGATATCTATCTAAGGTAATATGTCAACTACAATATTGATTTGTCTTGAGAGTATTCCCGAAACATTGAAGTTTAGATTTGTTTTGTTTTGATAAGCTTTTGAAAGCTTGCAGACTGTTTGCAGAGAGAAATAAAATCGTTCTAATTGAACACGTTTTTGAGGTTATAGGAGTATCATTTACATGAACGTTGAAATGATGTTAAGGTCTACAATTTTTATTTCAGATTACAATTATTATGCCGAGAAAGCATTCCCAAGAGAACTTGGTAATGGACGTTAGTGCCATTCAAGAAGGTGGAAGTTCTGTTCGCTTCGCTTCCGTCGAGTACAACATTCCGAACGGCACAATGTGGCGCAGAGTTAACGGTAAGATCACCAAAAACAAATTTACTAGGGGACCAGCTCCAGGCCTAGGATATGATGTAGATGCAGAGCTGAAGGAAGCAATTGTGCAACTCCAAGTCATCAGTTACAGTGTAACACGAAAATAAATTCTGGAAATGGCAGCAAAAGTGAACGCTTAGAGTTGTACGCTTACTTTTAAAACCACGAACGGTGTTTCCAGCCACCGTTGGTACACTAGGTTTATGACCGGGAGTTAACTTAGGTTAAGAACGCCTGAAAATTTGTCTGCTCAGAGAATGAGTATGGCGACGCTGGAAGTGCACGACAAATATTTTGATGCGTTAACTTATATAAGCGGCCAGTCGACACCGCATCCAGAGTGGACAAGTTTTAAAACGAACAGCAACGGAAAGAGAAAGCTTTGCGTTGAGGAATGACATGGCGGAGCGGAAGATGATCCGGGCAGTGACGACAATCATTCCATCGCAGCCGAAGAACTTGCAACGCCCAGCAGCGAGTAACAAAACGTACCGATTTAACTTAGTCAAACCTCCGCCAACCAATCGGTGGAGACACCGACCTGCGTTTACCCGGAATCCAACAAAATCAGTAAAATTAATGAAAAGGCTCGATGTCCCGGGCGAACACGCAGCATCGAAACCGGCCATTCGTCCACAAAATACTTCCATCCCGCCTGACTTTGACAGTTTCTAATTTGTCTTCTCCAGATTTGTGACATGAGTTGTGTCAATTAGGCACATTTTGTCAAAATTTCAGCTTTATAAATCGCCGAGTACGAACACACCCTTTTTAGAAAAACTATTTGAACTGGGTTTTGAATGCTAAGTAAAGGATTCATTAGCATTCAAAACCCAGTTCAAATAGTTTTTCTAAAAACTTGTGCTAAGGATAAATCAAGTAGACATGAATCTAAAAACCATCATAACGAACACACCCCTTTTTTTCATCGATATTCCTCGCCTATTACACTATACTCGAATGGTTTACCCCTAAATCCTGGCCAGGAGCTATGTCTCTAGTAACGTAGCTCCCCCTATAATACACCCATCTATCCAACCATGACCCAATCTCTGTCCCTTAAATAACTTATATCAACGAGTCTTGTCTGAAATTCTATTAAACATTCCCTGAAGAAGTAGATTGTAGAAGTGTGAGTACAACTAGAGTACAACAAAACAAACCACTTGACCACTTCATCACTAGATTAACACAACATCGTATTGAACCCCGGGTCAATAATCAAAACCTCATAACACTCAACACAGTGGTCGGTCCATCGAAGTGTACTAGTGACGTCACAGATCGATGACGTGGCGGCTCAGATTGATTGCCCCGTCAGGTTCACACGAAGGCACGCAGTGGGTCTGAACCCAAGACCCTTCTTTTGTCCCAACACTCGGGAGTGCTTCGATTTGTCCCATTGTTTTGCTGACATATGCTATCACTCGAACGCATCTCCGGCCAGACGCTAGGCTAAGTGGAGAAGCTCGCTATACGGCGCCACTGTTATAGTTGAGTGTAGGTTCTAGGTAGAGAAACAACGTCAATGTTACAGTCTCTGCGTGAAAGATGGCCGCCAAATGACTACCTTACCGACAAAAATGCAGAGTACCGGAACATCACGTTAAGTGGAGCCACTGTCGTATGAATTTTAATTTCGATATTTCTCGTAGGTTAACTCGCTTTTGAGACTTTTCATGCTCAAAAAATCTCCATCAATGTTTACCTCAACGATTGATATACACGTAAAGATATTAAAAAGCGAATAACCTACTTCATGGTGCGAATTTCAGCAGGTCGTGGCTCCTTAATGGTGAGCTATTGACTTTATATACCGGAATTCAGTGTCAATTTCGGTGCTCGAAAGACGTCAAGGTTTGAGATGTCTGTAAGTCGGAAATTTGGGCAAAGGCCGGCTGCCCGACGGGCTTCGTGGATCACCGAAGTTAAGCAACACTTAGCTGGGTCAGGTATTGGATGGGTGACCATCATACACATGACCAGTTCTGTTCGGGAGAGAGGTTGGAGGGATGAAAGTTAAGCAACACTGCGCTGGGTCAGGTATTGGATGGGTGACCATCATACACATGACCAGTTCTGTTCGGGAGAGAGGTTGGAGGGATGAAAGTTAAGCAACACTGCGCTGGGTCAGGTATTGGATGTGGGACCATCATACACATGACCAGTTCTGTTTGGGAGAGAGGCTGTAAGGATGAAAGTTAAGCCACACTGCGCTGGGTCAGGTATCGGATGGGTGACCATCAAACACATGACCAGTTCCGTTCGGGAGAGAGGTTGGAGGGATGAAAGTTAGTACAGCAACTTCACTCGCCTTGCTTATCAACCTCTCGACAGCATGGATTTGTGGAGGAATCCTGTTGTTCGCGTTGTACCGTCCTTCGAAAGGGCCATTAAGCCGGTGGTCCCCTTGGTCTTCGACTAGGCTACGTGCCGCCACTCTTCTAGGCGGGCCACTGGGCCCGTTGTCACGAGATTTGGTAACAACTTCATGCAGCTGCGTTTGTTCAATTGGTAGTAAAGACTGTTCACAGCGCCTCCTGGGAGTCGGGGGTCGAACCGTGTAATAAAGCGGCACAGGAAACAAGCGAACCTGTGAGTAGTCGTCTCTATCGACAATCGTCATGTGTCCCACGTCACACATCGAGTACCGAACCTAACCGAGCCGAGACGGAAACACCCGAAGCTCTGACCGTGCTTTGTCGGGTGGGCGGGGCTAACAAATACAGAAGGCAGTGATTTCTCGCTACTAGTGAATTAAACGCGTGAGTTGATCTAGGTGGCTGTGAGTTGATCTAGCAGACTGTGAGTTGATCTGTGAGTTGATCTAGGTGACTGTGAGTTGATCTAGGTGACTGTGAGTTGTTCTAGGTGGCTGTGAGTTGATCTAGGTGGCTGTGAGTTAATCTGTGAGTTGATATAGGTGACTGTGAGTTGTTCTAGGTGGCTGTGAGTTGATCTAGGTGGCTGTGAGTTGTTCTAGGTGGCTGTGAGTTGATCTAGGTGGCTGTGAGTTAATCTGTGAGTTGATATAGGTGACTGTGAGTTGTTCTAGGTGGCTGTGAGTTGATCTAGGTGACTGTGAGTTGATCTAGGTGACTGTGAGTTGATCTGTGAGTTGATCTAGGTGACTGTGAGTTGTTCTAGGTGGCTGTGAGTTGATCTAGGTGGCTGTGAGTTAATCTGTGAGTTGATATAGGTGGCTGTTAGTTGATCGAGGTGGCTGTGAGTTGATCTAGGTGGCTGTGAGTTGATCTGTGAGTTGTTCTAGGTGACTGTGAGTTGATCTGTGAGTTGATCTAGGTGACTGTGAGTTGATCGAGGTGGCTGTGAGTTGATCTAGGTGACTGTGAGTTGATCTGTGAGTTGATCTAGGTGACTGTGAGTTGTTCTAGGTGGCTGTGAGTTGATCTAGGTGGCTGTGAGTTAATCTGTGAGTTGATATAGGTGGCTGTTAGTTGATCGAGGTGGCTGTGAGTTGATCTAGGTGGCTGTGAGTTGATCTGTGAGTTGATCTAGGTGGCTGTGAGTTGATATAGGTGACTGTGAGTTGATATAGTTGGCTGTGAGTTGATCTAGGTGGCTGTGAGTTGATCTAGGTGGCTGTGAGTTGATATAGGTGACTGTGAGTTGATCGAGAAGGCTGTGAGTTGATCGAGAAGGCTGTGAGTTGATATAGTTGACTGTGAGTTGATCTAGGTGGCTGTGAGTTGATCTAGGTGTCTGTGAGTTGATCGAGAAGGCTGTGAGTTGATATAGTTGACTGTGAGTTGATCTAGGTGTCTGTGAGTTGATCGAGAAGGCTGTGAGTTGATATAGTTGACTGTGAGTTGATCTAGGTGACTGTGAGTTGATCTAGGTGACTGTGAGTTGATCTAGGTGACTGTGAGTTGATCTAGGTGGCTGTGAGTTGATCTAGGTGACTGTGAGTTGATCTAGGTGACTGTGAGTTGATCTAGGTGGCTGTGAGTTGATCTAGGTGGCTGTGAGTTGATCTAGGTGTCTGTGAGTTTATCTAGGTGACTGTGAGTTGATCTAGGTGACTGTGAGTTGATCTAGGTGACTGTGAGTTGATCTAGGTGACTGTGAGTTGATCTAGGTGGCTGTGAGTTGATATAGGTGACTGTGAGTTGATCTAGGTGGCTGTGAGTTGATCTAGGTAGCTGTGAGTTGATCTAGGTGACTGTGAGTTGATATAGGTGACTGTGAGTTGATCTAGGTGGCTGTGAGTGGCCTGCACGGTTTACTGGAGTCTCTCATTGTCTACTGGTAATTAAGGGGATTACAGTCGAATCGACGAGACATGTGTTTGCGATAGGGAAGGGGGAGGGGGTGGTAGGGGGGGGGGCTGATTTCTCCTCACTGTGATTGTGTATACGCACGGCCACGTCGATATGTCGTGGGGTTATTTATTACGTCTTTATTATTTTGAAATTATTTCCGAGCGCAGGGCGTGGTTAATCCGAGCCGATTTAAGCCCGATTTTAAAATTCAGTAACCCAATAGGCTACATCATGGAAAGGGGTACCCGTATTTGACACCTAAACTTACATGGCTTTGAGAAAGAGACGTTATCCATAAGACACCCAAATTGGGGACTTGCCCCAAGAATTAACAAAATGATTTAATTTTTTTTTTTTAATTATTTTATATACCTATAGCACCTGTTCTTTTTGGTCAAACCGTGAAATTTAAATTCCTTTGCGGATTAAAATCCACATTTGTTACAAAATATTGATAAAGTAGCCATAAGACAAGGCGCCCTAATGCTGTCAGCCTATCACCATAGCAACGGTAAGTCTAAATTTATTACCGCCACCCATAGAAACTCTGTGTGGCACTGAAAGGTATTCGCCAGGATGTTTTCCTGTTCACAGACTTAATCATGAGGAAACTATTTAGAGGAAAGATGACCCAATGGGCCATGAGAGTGACAGAGCGCATAGCAATTGTGCATCAAAACACGGTCCCTGTCGAAACGCAATGTACACACATGCGTGAACGCACGTTTTATAGTTCCCCGCGCATGCTAGCAGTGACAGGAAGTGTCGGCACTTTTCAACGATGCGCACTAATTCGGGTATAGGGGTCCATTCCGTGCCATAGTGATTGAACTCTCACCTGAAGACGGTCTGTCCGAGTAGCGCGTGCAGTACACCCACGCGGGCCACAACTCCTTGTCAACGCCTCCCACCGGCAAACTCTCAGCAGTCTCCCTTGGTTTCACGACCTCCTTGACGGCGTCCCTCCTGAGCCGGGCACAAAGCGGCGCTCTACGAACGACACCGAAATCAGGCCTGAGAATGTTCGACACGGAAAACGGCAGAGCGGCCGGTTCGACGACGGCATCCTCCCGCTTGACGGGCACGCTGTCGACGTCGTCCATGTCGTCACCGTCGAGAGGTCGGCGTCATCGCGTGTCGGACGCGAGCTCTTAATCCCGACTGGCCACCGCCCGCCGGCTGACAGCGCGCTGACTCTATTACGGACCTCGCTAGCCACGCCCCCTAGCTCCATCTCGCATGCTCTCATAGCAAAACAGGCTCCGCCTCTCGTACCGTCTCGCTCGCTCTCACGGCGCCCGGCCAGTGGCTCCGCCCCCGGGCGGCGACCAATCACCAAACGCTGGCCGCTGATTGGTTACTTGTTCGATGAAGATATACGGCGGTTTTGTAGTGCGATTAACGCATTGATTCCATGTCGGTCGGCCCCGTGGATTATCTGGTGAGGTACACATGCACGGCCAGGTAATATCTGACTTTACTGCAATGCTAATTGAGTGACGTAGACAACCGAGTGTCACCTGTCACGTGATGACGTGCTACTGGAGTGACGTCACGTGCTCTTGGAGGCCGTGCACGTGGTAACAGTGACGTTGAACAGCTTTGATTAGGAAAATTTGTTCGGATGCTTTAGCTAGGGCTTAATCTCTGGTTAGGGTTTAATCTCTGGTTAGGGCTTAACCTCTGGTTAGGGCTGAAGCTTTGGTTAATTCCAAGGGAATACTTTCTGACAACGATTCACCGCGAAGCTTCTCTTCTGCGACCTCAAGGCGACCTCGAAGGCTTGTTTAGTGCGGTGGTACCCGACCTCAATACCCCGCCAGACTCTGGCCACCTAGGGACGGGTTCGATCCTCAGTCGACGCATTTTCAGACCTCGCCGAGTGGCTCGCAATTAGCCTGTCATGATTTGTGGTGTTTAACGACGCACTGTTTTGACATCTGGCCATGCGGCACTGGTCTATTGGCGTCGGTGAATGAGTGGATGATAATGTGGATGATGATGAACTTAACCTAGCCTAGAAGGGAGGAGGGGAAAGTTGGTGCCGGCACGTAGCCTACTCCTGTCAAAGACCAAGGGGACCACTGGCTTCACGTCCCTTCCGAAGCACGGTACAACTCGAACAACAGGATTCCTCCACAAATCCATGCTGTCTCTAAAATCCCGAACAAAAATTGATTAAAATTGTCGTTTTTCAGCTTCTGTGCTTAAAAAAAACAAAAAAACTTGAGCTATTGACTTAAAACCACAGAAGTATTTTATAAACCCTGGTACCGAGTGCTACCAAAAAAAAAGGTTGGTCTGCTAAAAAAAAAATCGTTAAATATTCGTTAATCACCATAGAGAACAACTATAATTAAATTCCAACTTAGAGTTCAGAAAGCCCAGCACGCTAATCAAAGCAATGCGTCAAATTTTCAGCAAATTCTTGCGCTATTTTCCATATTTTTTTAGAAATTTCAGTGCCTGCTGGACACACTTTTGAACGCAGGATTTAAAACTTTCTTTATGCATCTACAAAACTAAAAAAACCACTTTAAGATCAAAAAATACCGCAGACATATATTACCTAGGATATACATTTTACATGACCGCAGCATTAGGTTTCATTTACTAAACCTATAAAAGCCAGTAGGTACTCAGTCCAGCTGCATGGCACCTAACGCATCACCTCCGTGGTGTCACCAACCTAGTCACCGCATGCAGATAACATCTCTATGCGTGACCACACACAGTGCGTATATCATGCGTGCAGAGAACGCACGGCATATGTCCCAACGCACCCCTGCGATTCAGACGCATGTGCGGACAATGGGATGGCATCGGTGTTTGCTGATTTGACACAAAGAGCAAGCCAGGTATCTCTTTTCTAGTTGTGAATGTCAGGGAGTTGGAGGTACAATGTCCTGGTAGATTATTGTTACCATTGGAAAGCGGCGCTCTTGTGTGAGACCCATAAGCTAACCAGACCCAATTCACCCAGAGATTGCATCTCTTCTTCTGGTATTATCAACCCCTAGAATGACTCTTACCTTTATATGGTCGCCAATCTTTTGATTTCTTTTCATTGAGAAGTTATTCAATTCAAAGTGAGCTCAGATTGGTTTTGTGAAGCGTTACTTCTCGATATTAAATTTTGATGTGATCTTTAAGATGCGTTTTAACTGAGTTAGAGTTACTTGAATTTCTTGGTTATTGTTCAAGATTTTAGCTGGAGAGCTCGGCACATAGCGTAGAAATTTGATGAAAACCTGACGCTTTGTTAAAATTAACATGCGCTGCTCTTTCTAAACAAAAATTCTGATTAAAACTAGAAATATCTGTTTAGTCTTACGGAGTTTTAATATTTTTCCAAGCAGTCCAATGCACTAGGTGCTAGTGGTTGAAAAATGTCTCTGTGTTATTCTTATGGGCCATGTTCTTCCAAGCAGTCCAATGTACTAGGTGCTAGTGGTTGAAAAATGTCTCTGTGTTATTCTTATGGGCCATGTTTTTCCAAGCAGTTCAATGTACTAGGTGCTAGGGGTTGAAAAATGTATCTGTGTTATTCTTATGGGCCATGTTTTTCCAAGCAGTACAATGTTCTAGGTGCTAGTGGTTGAAAAATGTCTCTGTGTTATTCTTATGGGCCATGTTTTTCCAAGCAGTCCAATGTACTAGGTGCTAGTGGTTGAAAAATGTCTCTGTGTTATTCTTATGGGCCATGTTTTTCCAAGCAGTCCAATGTACTAGGTGCTTGTGGTTGAAAAATGTCTCTGTGTGGTTGAAAAATGACTCTGTGTTTTTCTTATGGGCCATGTTTTTCCAAGCAGTCCAATGTACTAGGTGCTAGTGGTTGAAAAATGTCTCTGTGTTATTCTTATGGGCCATGTTTTTCCAAGCAGTCCAATGTACTAGGTGCTTGTGGTTGAAAAATGTCTCTGTGTGGTTGAAAAATGTCTCTGTGTTTTTCTTATGGGCCATGTTTTTCCAAGCAGTCCAATGTACTAGGTGCTAGTGGTTGAAAAATGACTCTGTGTTTTTCTTATGGGCCATGTTTTTCCAAGCAGTCCAATGTACTAGGTGCTAGGGGTTGAAAAATGTCTCTGTGTTATTCTTATGGGCCATGTTTTTCCAAGCAGTCCAATGTACTAGGTGCTAGTGGTTGAAAAATGTCTCTGTGTTATTCTTATGGGCCATCCGGAAGTCAAAAAACGCCAAATTGGTTTAATTTTGGCTCAGTGTTGATAGGGAATTAGTTTTTTTTACTCTAAATTCATAGGATAGATAGCAAAACTCAGTGAAAATAAATTCAAGCGGTATAAAAACCCGTGGTCGACTTTCGCCGCGGTCAAAACCCAAGTCTGATGCAAGGAAAACGACAGCTGATGCCTCGACTTTAACAGCCAGTACACGGAGATGTCTTTATGTGGGGTCCACGATGAAGATTTAGGCACCCTAAACTTTACAACACCCCTTCTTAGACCTCCCAACTTTATCAGATCTCATCATACTTCCCTCCATCTCCTCGTACACCTCATCTTCCTTTTGTTCTTCGTCTCCCCTTTTCTTAAATTCCTAAGCAAATTCACGAATTCTCATTACCCACTTTCACACTTTTAGCTCAAACATTACCTCAATTGTCTTATCGTATTTTCGCCACTTCGTCTTTCCTTCTGACATTCTTTTTAATCATTTCACTATTTCTTTTCTTATTGGTCCCTGCGAAGTCTTTACATTTAAGATCTCTCTAAAAGCTGTTAATAAGAACAAAAAAAAAAACAGCCAAACGTTCCAACATGCACGCTTTAGATGACTTTTAGAACAAAAAACTAACTTTAAAATCAACCGGACTTTGCCGTTATTGCTGGTACATTATTAAAATTAAAATCAATCATTTATCACGAGCTGTAGTTGCAGCTCACAACAATGTATTCACATACAAAAGTACTTTATATGCGTACGTGTATTTACACGCGCGGCTTCTATCCCTTCTTAAACCATCCATATGCAAGTCGATGTCCCAACAATTGAATCAGAAGACCACAAACAACGAATCTAATGTCGAGTGTTTATGTAAAACCACGGCGATCACGGACAAAGCCATTGAAACCATTTGACTCTCGAGGGACTCTTTTGAAAGCCACAGGGTGACACGTCCCGTGGGAGTCAATTCATTAGCCACATGAACCGATTGGAGGGGGGAGGCGTTTATCAGCATCCACACCGGGCCCATAGATTACCGATGCCGCAAAGGGATGCGTGTACCGACGGTCTAGCCGGTGATCGTGTCGGCCAGGTTTACAGCACTCATAATAATCATCATCATCATCATCTTGACTGGTCCTTGCATGGTCGGCAACTGCAGGGTCTATTTCACTTAGCACGTTCGTTTATGACGGCCAATAAGACTTTGCTCGAGGCTTGGTAACCGGCGCCATGGCAACTACAGTCAGGTCATGCCAGCCGCCTGTTTGCGGGCCTGGTTAGCGACATGTTAACCGTAATTAACGGATGGTTAGTGAGCGATCATAGCTTCAAGTTCGCTGTTGTCGAAGGTGCATCATGGTATGACACTACTGATTACAATATGGTGTACATGGGCATATAATAGCCAATAGGACATATCTCAAATTAGCTAAAGTGCCAGTCTTTTAAAAGTGCGTCGTTAAACGCATGTAGTTTATCGACGACTATAGATATAAGCTGGGGTTTGTGTAATATCTTGGCTATTTCGGATGCGTAACGTGGGCGACGCTGAGATAGGGTGGCCGTCGAAAGGGTGTCGGCGTCGATGACGGTGGCAGCTGCTAGCGGGAAATCTCGTTCCCCCACCCACGGCATGATGGATGCTGCTTTCTAGTTGGGTGCTAAGAGAAGGGGTCTGTCGTCTCCCATGCGTCCAGCTCGGCATGTCCCAAGGCAATGAGGTGGTCGATGCCGGTGCAGATAAGACGCGTTGGGTGCTCGGCACGGGACGCAGGGTTGGGGAAGTTCATATTTATTAAGTGAATGAAAAAATTCTATTTAATTGATTAAAATCGTGAATTAATTCAATGTTTGTTAGCCATGCAGATGCTGAGATCGCCTGACAGAGCTTCTCAATTCTGTTATCTTATGTTACCACGGGTATATCATGGCCTAGCATAGGAGGTTTAATGGTAGATTCAACGTTTGGTAGCCATGGAGATGCTGAGATCGCCTGACAGAGCTTCTCAATTCTGCTATCTTATGTTACCACAGGTATATCATGGCCTAGCATAGGAGGTTCAATGGTAGATTCAACGTTTGGTAGCCATGGAGATGCTGAGATCGCCTGACAGAGCTTCTCGCTTCTGCTATCTTATGTTACCACGGGTATATCATAGCCTAGCATAGGAGGTTCAATGGTAGATTCAACGTTTGGTAGCCATGGAGATGCTAAGATCGCCTGATAGAGCTTCTCAATTCTGCTATCTTATGTTACCACGGGTATATCATGGCCTAGCATAGGAGGTTCAATGGTAGATTCAACGTTTGGTGGCCATGGAGATGCTGAGATCGCCTGACAGAGCTTCTCAATTCTGCTATCTTATGTTACCACGGGTATATCA
This sequence comes from Protonemura montana, assembly GCA_947568835.1. Classification (NCBI taxonomy): domain Eukaryota; kingdom Metazoa; phylum Arthropoda; class Insecta; order Plecoptera; family Nemouridae; genus Protonemura; species Protonemura montana. The sequence continues at coordinate 15,790,115 of OX387608.1, read as the reverse complement.
TGGCCTAGCATAGGAGGTTCAATGGTAGATTCAACGTTTGGTAGCCATGGAGATGCTGAGATCGCCTGACAGAGCTTCTCAATTCTGCTATCTTATGTTACCACGGGTATATCATAGCCTAGCATAGGAGGTTCAATGGTAGATTCAACGTTAGGTAGCCACATGGAGATGCTGCCATATAAGCTGGCTGGATGCTTATGTGTGAAGCCAGGTTAGATTTTTTTCAGCTAAGGTTAGATAAAGTAGCACTGGTTTTAATTTGTTTTAACCGAAAGTTGATGCAAAGCGTGCCATATTCGTCACAGAGGACTTCCTACAAAAAAAAAACCACTTTAGTATTTCTTATTCATAATACATTTTAGTAAAACCGAAATTAAGTCCAGAAAATAAAAACTTTTATTTATTTGTTTTTTAAAGTTGCTACCTCGAAATGATCATCACAGCGATTGATTAGAATCAGAGTGACTGTGAGTATTCACAGCCTCTTGGTTTTACTGCTTGGAGATCAGTCATTCTCATCAAATACATTAAAATCGTCTCAAAAAGCCAGGGTCCAAGTAGCTCAATTGGTTAGAGCAACACCCGCGACAGGTGGAGATCGGGGTCCAAGTAGCTCAATTGGTTAGAGCAACACCCGCGACAGGTGGAGATCGGGGTCCAAGTAGCTCAATTGGTTAGAGCAACACCCGCGACAGGTGGAGATTGGGGTCCAAGTAGCTCAATTGGTTAGAGCAACACCCGCGACAGGTGAAGATCGGGGTCCAAGTAGCTCGATTGGTTAGAGCAACACCCGCGACAGGTGGAGATCGGGGTTCAAGTAGCTCAATTGGTTAGAGCAACACCCGCGACAGGTGGAGATCAGGGTCCAAGTAGCTCGATTGGTTAGAGCAACACCCGCGACAGGTGGAGATCCGGGTTCAAGTAGCTCAATTGGTTAGAGCAACACTCGCGACAGGTGGAGATCGGGGTCCAAGTAGCTCAATTGGTTAGAGCAACACCCGCGACAGGTGGAGATCGGGGTCCAAGTTGCTCAATTGGTTAGAGCAACACCCGCGACAGGTGGAGATCGGGGTCCAAGTTGCTCAATTGGTTAGACCAACACCCGCGACAGGTAGAGATCGGGCATCAATTTGGGCATCAATTTTTGAGTTGTTTATAGTGTTGATAATAATAAAATCAATAGAGTACAATTTCAAGCAATTTGATTAAAAATTAGAATTGAGAATCTAATCAGACAAATTCGGTGCTACCAGCAATGTGAGACGACGTGTGTTTGGCTGAATTTATTGAGGCTCATGAAGTCTCGTGACCAGATGGCGAGTGCAGCCATAAAAATAAAACAAAGTTTGTTCTTTCTCAACGCCTCGCTGTCTCCTATGAACTATGACTCCTCCGAGTTGCTTGTCCAGTGGCGGCGTGCAATGGCCGTGCAATGACCGTGCAATGACCGTGCAATGACCGTGCAATGGTCTTGCAATGACCGTGCAATGGTCCTGCAATGACCATGTAATGGTCTTGCAATGACCTTGCAATGGTCTTGCAATGACCATGGAATGTTCCTGCAATGACCGTGAAATGGTCTTGCAATGGTCTTGCAATAGTCTTGCCCTGGTCTTGCAATGACCTTGCAATGGTCTTGTAATGGTCTTGTAATGGGTCCGGATTTGGGCATCCACCCATAAGACTTCCTTCACGTACAAGGTTGAATAGCCAATAGTTATAGCTTATGGGATGGTATACCATCATTAGATGCAGAGGTTTAGTAAGATTACCAGCGCTAATGATATAAAAAAGTACCAAACAAATACCAACCTATGATAGTTTTTAGACTCATGTCTTCTTGATGTAAACTTAGCACTAGTTTTAAGAAACACTATTTCAACTGAGTTTTGAATGCTAAGTGAAGAACAACTAAATTTCCCAACGTTTCTCAACTTGTACCTGTTACTTTATCAAGGGTTAGAGCAAGGGTAAAAGGTACAAGTTACGAAACGTTGGGAAATTTAGTTGTTCTTCACTTAGCATTCAAAACACAGTTGAAATAGTTTTTGTTAAATACCAACTTATATCAACTGCTCATCTAAACCGACTAAAATGGAAGTTGCTTCTTGATAGAGTCAGGTTATTTTCGAGTGTTTTTGAGTTTTGATTTCTTGATTTCTTTCAGATTCTAGAAATCCTCGTATTTGAGTCTGATTTATGCTCAAATAATCATTATTATTGCTAACCTCAACGATTGATGAGCATGCATCGATATTTTCAGTCGTAATTTCTTTATTGTATAGAGATATTTTAAAAAGGACAACCGCAAGCGGCACCTGGCGGCAGTTCCTGTAACAGGTGTTGCCGGCTCGTTTGCTCAGCAGAACATTTAACCACAAATCTGTAAACCCAATGACAGGACGTTTAACATTAGCACTGTGACTCTGACTAAACCTGTAAACCCTATGACAGGACGTTTAACATTAGCGCTGTGACTCTGACTAAATCTGTAAACCCAATGACAGGACGTTTAACATTAGCACTGTGACTCTGACTAAACCTGTAAACCCTATGACAGGACGTTTAACATAAGCGCTGTGACTCTGACTAAAACTGTTAACCCAATGACAGGACGTTTAACATTAGCACTGTGACTCTGACTTAACCTGTAAACCCAATGACAGGACGTTTAACATAAGCGCTGTGACTCTGACTAAACATGTAAACCCAAAAGGAAGAAGTAAACAATTTAGATATGGGATTCCATAACCAAGTTTATAAACAAAACCAAATGCAAAAACTGGATTTGCATCTTTCAATTCAGCTTACAGCCGCATGAGTCACACTTTCAACACCATTTACCGATACATTTTCACCCTCTTAAGACATTAGTTTTAACTTTTCAACTTCTCCCTTGCAGTGGGTGCGTACATTCCATCGGGATCTCACCCCAACCGTCGACCCCCTAATCCTGGTACCAGAGCACCCAGTGATAAGACACCCCGTCAACATGGGGGCGAGTAGATTACACTTGTATTCTTATTGGGGGGGGGGGGGGGGGGGGGATGGGTCGGGGCACCCTGTTGCATACCATGTTCTCTGGAACAACCGTGGAAAGGGTGGGCCTACACATGGCTTCGACTTGACTAAAAGCGTTGAGTGTTGGTTCTAGGTAGAGTTTCAACGTCAATGTTACAGTCTCCGAGTGAAAAATGACTACCTTACCGACACAAATGCAGAGTACCGGAACATCACGTTAAGTGGAGCCACTGTCGTATGAATTTTAATTTCGATATTTCTCGTAGGTTAACTCGCTTTTGAGACTTTTTATGCTCAAAAAATCTCCATCGATGTTAACCTCAACGATTGATACACACGTAAAGATATTAAAAAGCGAGTAACCTGCGAGAAATATCGAAATTAAATTTCATACGACAGTGGCTCCACTTAACGTGATGTTCCGGTACTCTGCATTTTTGTCGGTAAGGTAGTCATTATTCACGCAGAGACTGTAACATTGACGTTGTTTCTCTACCTAGAACCTGCGCACTCTACGGTAAAAGGCAGAGAAATCTCTAGCTTTATGTTGACTTAAAACTATTACGTTCTAGAGGAAGGCTGATATGTTTTCAAGGGTTTAAGACGCCAAGAAAAGGTGTATTGATTTACATTTTTATAAAAATCTAGCATTAAAATAGTGGCACGTCTCTGAAAAGTTTCTGGTAAAATGATACTTAAACAGGAAATAAAAGATGGTACAAAACCGGAAGCTTTATAAAAAGTTCTTTGCTTTAATTATATATTTAGCTAGGTTTGTTAAATGCTTTCATTGCAATATCACGAGCCTAAAAGGTTGAAAGAGCGAGGTAATTAAGGAAAATTGCGAATTGTAATTATTTTATCGTTCAGCCGATTTTACTGAAAATTTCACTGGGGTGTGTGGAGGCAAGAATTTCCAAAAAAAATACCATGAAAACTTGATAGAAATCGGGACTACCACGTCCACAATTAACCCAGTGAGACTGGGTTCAAAGCCCGGTTGTCACCACCGCCCCCTAGAAGCACTCATCAAAACAGCTGACTGGACCTGTCATCGCTGTCGATTCCCAAAACAAACTCTCCGCGCAATTGTTGGCATCCACTAATGCAATTATAACCAAACTCGCAGATATTTCCGTAACGCCTGTCGATAGACATCTTCTAAACCATAGCACAATCCTTGGAAAACAATCTCAACTCATACACATGTCCAGTTCTGTTCAGGAGAGAGGTTGGAGGGATGAATGTTAAGCAACACTGCGCTGGGTCGGGTATTGGATGGGTGATCATCATACACATGACCAGTTCTGTTCGGGAGAGAGGTTGGAGGGATGAAAGTTAAGCAACACTGCGCTGGGTCAGGTATTGGATGAGTGACCATCATACACATGTCCAGTTCTGTTCAGGAGAGAGGTTGGAGGGATGAAAGTTAAGCAACACTGCGCTGGGTCAGGTATTGGATGGGTGACTATCATACACATGACCAGTTCTGTTCGGGAGAGAGGTTGGAGGGATGAAAGTTACGCAACACTGCGCTGGGTCAGGTATTGGATGGGTGACCATCATATACATGACTAGTTCTGTTCGGGAGAGAGTTTGGAAGGAGAAAGTTAAGCAACACTGCGCTGGGTCAGATATTGGATGGGTGACCATCATACACATGTCCAGTTCTGTTCAGGAGATAGGTTGCAGGGATGAAAGTTAGTACAGCAACTTCACTCGCCTTGCTTATCAACCTCTCGACAGCATGGATTTGTGGAGGAATCCTGTTGTTCGCGTTGTACCGTCCTTCGGATGGGACGTTAAGCCGGTGGTCCCCTTGGTCTTCGACAGGAGTAGGCTACGTGCCGGCACCGGGTTTCCCATCCTCCCTTCTAGGCTAGGTTAGGTTCATCATCATCATCATCCACTCATTCACCGACGCCATTAGACCAGTGCCGCATGATCAGATGTCAAAACAGTGCGTCGTTAAACACCACAAATAAATAAATAGTGCACACAGCATCGCTTCATCTCACCGGTCGTCAACGTCAAGCGATACCGGCCAGCGAGCCTCCATTTCCCGGCACCGCATCCGCACACCGGCCCCTAAAACCACCTGGCCACCGGTCCCAAGCCTTTCACACCGCGATAAACCTCATAAAGTTATCCCACCCTAAGTTACCACGTTGACTCCGCGACACGATAAGGGCACCAACGCCTCCATAGCGAATACCGACATGAAGGCACCCAGCGTTTATCACTCGGCTAGTAGCTATGCAAGCCGTTAGACCACACACGATGCCATAGCAATCGCTTAGCATGCGATGCCTCGTTAGCTCAGCCACTACCTTTGCTAACTTTCCCCCCCCGTGTGTGCCCCTTCCCCTCCGTCGACACCTCGCCGGCAGTGGCGTTCTGTCCGGGGTCTATATGGAGTGCCACGAGGAGAACGCCAACCCCTGGCTTGGCGTGTGTTTGTCTGCGATCGCGTGCTGTCCACGAGATTAACCGGGAACCGAACCTGGCTTATCAGCTATTTGGCACGGCATTGCACCCTTTCATGGGTGTTAGAACCAGGGTCGCTCGTGGCAGGGTTTCTGTCAGATATGGGATCGTGCTCTGCCAAGAGGTCTTATGTGACCCACGTCCCATAGACCAATGGCTAACTTTAAAATCCTTAATTGAAAAACACAATTGCACTTCTCTGTACTTCATGCGACTCGGTTTAAATCCTACCCACACGAGCTAGTACACCACGAGCGCTTAACGAAACGTTATCGTGTTAGTTACGAGCTAACGGGCCGTTAGGGTGGTACCGCCCCTCGACCAATAACAACGCGTTGTTAGGCGCGCTGCGTATTTGTTTCATTAGAAGGCTAATCGAGTCGATGGCTGTTGGATGCTCGTTGCACCATGGCGACGCTGATGAGGACCTCGGTCAGACCGGGGCCGCACTGTTCAGATAGAGGATGTTTGATTTCAAATTGATGACCGTTGAGTTGCCTGGAAACCATGGCAACTAAACAAACTAGTGTGAAGACCACAAGAGAGTCTAATCAAGCTTGATTTTAGTTTTAAGATTTCGACAATATCTACATTCGCAGATTCTAGCAGTGATTTTAAACGGTTGGTACATTTTACATTTCTGCATTGCTAAAAAAATCCATATTCCAAGCTGTCAAACGTGCAAATTAAAGGAACGTTATGTACTTAATCAACTGTCTAACGATTGAATGCGATTCGCAACGAAGTCGCAAGAGATTTGTTGTGAAATTGGCAAAAATTTAGAAGATCCTTTATCCCATCTCAGTTGGTCGAGCACTAGAGCGGCTATTGGGAGGTCTCGGGTTCGTATCCCGTTTCGGTTACACATTTTTACCAGTCTAGCTCCCATTCCAAAAATATAAATATTCGATTACCTATCGTGATCATGGACATTTCGATCGGTTGCCATGGTTAAATCATTGGTTAAACCGTTACATTTGACAGCGCAACACTCGAGACGACAGCAGCAAAACAAAAACACTCGACTAAAGTGAAGTGAACTCCAGTTGGTCTTTGTATCTTCAGGATCGCTGTTTCCATTGGGCTTAAATCGCTGCAATGACTGAGCTATGTGACTTGCGGATACACAATGGAACCGTCGCATCGCATGTATGCTAAGTGTTCACCCCTCCACCCAGAAACTCGGTAATAAGGGTTGAAAAGCACGCATAGACCATTGAGCCATAGAAGCCAGCTACCTTTCACAAGCCATGCGCTCTTCTATATATGATACCCCATCTCAACCCTCGCGGTCGGCCATCTTTTATCACATCCATCTCTCTCTTTTACCATCGCTCTATCTCTCTCTCTTTTTCCCCCGCGTGACGTAACCCCTGCAGCTTTCTTTCCTGCACCACTTTTACAACTTCCGTCTCTCTCTTTCCTTTGTAAACGCCGCGCTATCTATCTTCGTCGCACCAATGGCGTAGCACAATAAGCCGAGGGAGCGAATTATTAGCCCCGTCCATCTGCGTTACCTGGGTAACCACCATGCGCTCCTAGCGGGCACTTAACGAGTCCCCACAGTCATTAGCTCGTTACCCCCCGCACCCTCTAGCACCCCTAGCAACTCCAGCACGGCCAAAATATGCCTAAAAACGATGCTAGCGCCATCTGATTCACGGCCAATGCAACGAAAACTCGCAGACAATTTAACATTGCCACTTCTGTTTCTCTGGAAGCACAGCCCTCTGTATTATCAGCGTTGTACAGTGCACTTATCCAGTTTGTGATCAGCAGGGCGGTGCCCGGTGCCCCCTAATCTGTTCGCATAGAAGGCAGTGACAAGTGTTTCTTCGCCGTGGCTTCGTATGGAAGGCCGTGAGCTGGTAACGATTAGCGAGGAGCGTGCATTCGGTCGGCGGTGATAAGGCACGAGGTGGCCGTGGAGGGTGTTGGGTTGGGGGGTTGGGGGCAGTAAATCAGGGCCCCTGGAATTACATGCAGCGACACGGCTCTGGATTCATTGACTCTGACACACGACTAGAGTTCATGTGTGTATCCGTGTAGGGGTGTGGGAAGTTTAGGGATTAATGGATTGAAAACTAGCTTCGCTTGAGTGAAATTATAGTCATTTGGGCGCCTTTCTTATTTATAGGGAACAGGAAGTCTGAAAGAACTTAGGTTTAGTCAAAGGCCCTTTTTTAAATGTAACTTATGTTAAACGTTTTGTCATTTTTACCACAAACCTGTAAACCCAATGGCAGGACGTTTAATATTAGCGCTGTGACTCTGACTAAACCTGTAAACCCAATGACAGGACGTTTAACTTTAGCGCTGTGACTCTGACTAAACCTGTAAACCCAATGACAGGACGTTTAACATTAGCGCTGTGACTCTGACTAAACCTGTAAACCTAATGACAGGACGTTTAACATTAGCGCTGTGACTCTGACTAAACCTGTAAACCCAATGACAGGACGTTTAACATTAGCGCTGTGACTCTGACTAAACCTGTAAACCCAATGGCAGGACGTTTAACATTAGCGCTGTGACTCTGACTAAAACTGTAAACCCAATGACAGGACGTTTAACATCAGCTCTGTGACTCTGACTAAATCTGTAAACCTAATGACAGGACGTTTAACATTAGCACTGTGACTCTGACTAAACCTGTAAACCCAATGACAGGACGTTTAACATTAGCACTGTGACACTGACTAAACCTGTAAACCCAATGACAGGACGTTTAACATTAGCGCTGTGACTCTGACTAAACCTGTAAACCTAATGGCAGGACGTTTAACATTAGCACTGTGACTCTGACTAAACCTGTAAACCCAATGACAGGACGTTTAACATTAGCGCTGTGACTCTGACTAAACCTGTAAACCCAATGACAGGACGTTCAACATTAGCGCTGTGACTCTGACTAAACCTGTAAACCCAATGACAGGACGTTTAAAATTAGCGCTGTGACTCTGACTAAACCTGTAAACCCAATGACAGGACGTTTAACATTAGCGCTGTGACTCTGACTAAACCTGTAAACCCAATGGCAGGACGTTTAACATTAGCGCTGTGACTCTGACTAAAACTGTAAACCCAATGACAGGACGTTTAACATCAGCTCTGTGACTCTGACTAAATCTGTAAACCTAATGACAGGACGTTTAACATTAGCACTGTGACTCTGACTAAACCTGTAAACCCAATGACAGGACGTTTAACATTAGCACTGTGACACTGACTAAACCTGTAAACCCAATGACAGGACGTTTAACATTAGCGCTGTGACTCTGACTAAACCTGTAAACCTAATGGCAGGACGTTTAACATTAGCACTGTGACTCTGACTAAACCTGTAAACCCAATGACAGGACGTTTAACATTAGCGCTGTGACTCTGACTAAACCTGTAAACCCAATGACAGGACGTTCAACATTAGCGCTGTGACTCTGACTAAACCTGTAAACCCAATGACAGGACGTTTAAAATTAGCGCTGTGACTCTGACTAAACCTGTAAACCCAATGACAGGACGTTTAACATTAGCGCTGTGACTCTGACTAAATCTGTAAGCCCAATGACAGGACGTTAACATTAGCGCTGTGACTCTGACTAAATCTGTAAACCTAATGGCAGTACAATCCTTGCAATATTTGGATCCTCTGGCAGATTCTTCGTTGCCCCTGAGAAGACTCTAGACGCAGTCTGCTTCACACTGTAGATCTCCTAGGATGGCTCCTTGCAGTCCAAGTTCTTGCAAGAAATTAAACGGTCGTTACACTAGGATTGAAAAAAACGCTATTTTTTTTAAAGCTACCTAGAAACACGAAAACAATTCGTTTAGATTATTCCCAACAAATGGATACAGAAGACCTTTGAGACAATTTACCTTCAAATTCAATGACTTTTTAAGTTGAACATTTGCTCAGCGGCAAGTAGTTTTTCATGTAATTCACCTTAAAATTTGCGCCAAATTACGGCACTTTCCAGTGATTTTTTACGAAAAAAGTGTGCTATTTTTGCATTTTTTTCTTCATACAGCTTTCTCAAAATGATTGCAGATCTGAAAGTTTGCTAAAGTTAAGAGATAATCACCTGAACTACTGCGAGAAATACTGTTAAAATGTGTGGTTCATTGAGATATTATAAGCAAAACCTCTGGAAATGTGCCGAACTGTTGTCGAAGTAAGATATTATTCAATCCACATCACATAGCTATCATAGCACATGGCTATCATTTCGAATCAACGCAAGCACGTCACGAAATTCAATTACGTTGGCTCCACAAGAAGAAAAGAACCCAACCCCGAGCGGCAACCCCGATTTAAGAAACAGAACCTTGCAACGACTTCCCATGACGCCTCGAAATCTGATTCCAACCCGTGCGGTCCCCCCACCCCACCCCACCCTCCCCCTAAACACCCTTTGTAAAGGGTGGACGCCGCCCACGCTTTCCCGGGGGTCGACGCAGCAGCCAATCAGCGTCCTACAACGATGGAAAAACCGCTTTTCCGGGCTACGATCAGAGGTCCGGGTCGGAAAACGCCAGCTTTTCCTGCTAGCGACATATAAACAACCTGGCGATTTCACGAGCAACCATTTTAGACTTACGCACCAAGAAATTAACCCCCGAACCAGTCGCAGGTATACAAGTTTTGAGGAAAATTATTGATTTTACTTAGCACTAAAAGCCCAGGTTTAAATTAGCTTTTTTCTAAAAACTAAATCTTAGATAAGATAAATTAGACATGAGTCAAAAAAACTGTAAGAACGACTTTACATATAGATTCAAACCTATGGTCAGAAATACCCAAATCCCTGGCTATTTTAATAAAGAAACCTACCCTTAACTGCCAGCTCATGGCCCATACCGTGTCCATCTATAGGATAGGGGTTTGTTTCCTCCTCCCTCATCAACTCCCTGCCATTAGTTGTTTAACAGGGCCGAGGTCCCTGTTTTCGGTCCATGGGTGTCCGATAGCCGGACCACCCAAGTCGCCGGGCGGTGACCAGCAAGCACGGCCAGGGCTTGTTTTATCTCTTTTATTAAATACCACACTCGCCGCCGACAACAACATAGCTAGAGACAAGAGCAATTCGTCGAGCGTAGGTTCGGGCTGAAAACATGCGCCCTGAACAAACCAGTGGTGGATCACCGAACATTGACAAGAAGGACACGAGTAATGAAATAAAGGCTGCTCGAAGTCATCGTGAGATAATCGACGTTAAGCAACACTGTGATAGGTCAGGTCTTGGAAGGGTGACCATCATACACATGACCAGTTCTGTTCGGGAGAGAGGTTGGAGGGATGAAAGTTAAGCAATACTGTGCTGGGTCAGGTATTGGATGGGTGACCATCATACACATGATCAGTTCTGTTCGGGAGAGAGGTTGGAGGGATGATAGTTAAGCAATACTGTGCTGGGTCAGGTATTGGATGGGTGACCATCATACACATGACCAGTTCTGTTCGGGAGAGAGGTTGGAGGGATGAAAGTTAAGCAATACTGTGCTGGGTCAGGTAATGGATGGGTGACCATCATACACATGACCAGTTATGTTCGGGAGAGAGGTTGGAGGGATGAAAGTTAAGCAATACTGTGCTGGGTCAGGTAATGGATGGGTGACCATCATACACATGACCAGTTCTGTTCGGGAGAGAGGTTGGAGGGATGAAAGTTAAGCAATACTGTGCTGGGTCAGGTAATGGATGGGTGACCATCATACACATGACCAGTTATGTTCGGGAGAGAGGTTGGAGGGATGAAAGTTAAGCAACACTGCGCTGAGTCAGGTATTGGATGAGTGACCATCATACACATGACCAGTTCTGTTCAGGAGAGAGGTTGGAGGGATGAAAGTTAGTACAGCAACTTCACTCGCCTTGCTTATCAACCTCTCGACAGCATGGATTTGTGGAGGAATCCTGTTGTTCGCGTTGTACCGTCCTTCGGAAGGGACGTTAAGCCGGTGGTCCGCTTGGTGCTCTTCGACAGGAGTAGGCTACGTGCCGGCACCGGGAAAGCTGTCAAAACAGTGCGACGTTAAACAAAACAAATCAATTGAAAGGCACTTTACAACGATGTTTTGCAACTTTACACTGGCCTTACATCCAACAATGATTACCGCAATTTTCTTCTACCTCGGGGTCTTCCTAACACCTCTAATTTTCAGGTAATTTCCCCGACGAGTTTCCCCTGATTTCCCCCCAAGCGATGTCCTAAACCCCGTCGCTCTCTGCAAGACGTCGACGTGGAGGGGTGGGGGAGGGGGGGGGGGGGTAATCAACGGCGTCCCCAGGATCGCACCGATCAATACCCGATCACCCGGGCCTGCTACCCACCCCCTTGTGTAACCATCATACCGGGACCGCGGCACCTTCAACGTTATCCCAAGCACTAGCCTTGCAGCACTGTATAGCAATAAAGAACTGCCCAATTTTCACACTCAAAATATTAGCAAATTAATCTGATTTCTCCAATAATTTTGGATCCCATTGGATTCTTTTGCCCAAAAATGCCATTTCTATCTCTACATAGGTTCCCTATTGATCGCATTGAAGGCAATTTAAGAGACCGTGCCTATACCCTTGCGATCACAAACAATTATTCTCATCCGTACAGACCGTTCAATTAGAGAAAATATCATTTAAAAGATCTTTAGAGCCATTTTTACAATATGAGCACAAGAAAGATATTAATAAATAGGGCTTTAACGAGTTATCTTCTCTCACAAACACAAATAACGCACTTCGGGTGTCTTTTCTTAACTAAACTCGGCCATGTATATCCCCGAAGAGTGCAGTTTGTTCAGGTTAGTCCCGGGCACGGCCCACTAGCCGATGCCGGCAGTCTGCGTGGCACCGTGTGTAGCAGGCAAGTGTTCTGATCGCCGGGACATGCCTGGGGCAAGCACGGCCCTCTTTGTGCCCGGGTCGTGCCGCGATTGGGTCGAACAGAACTAGCTCCAATCCAGCGACCCGACGACCGGCTATAAATTATATCTCTGCCCCATGGCGGCCATCTTGCTGGAATAATCCATGGAGCCGTGAGCTGCTTTCAACACCACAAACCAAACATGCTGATGCCCAGCTCAAGACATGGCTTGCAGTCCATGCTGTTGACCAGCTCAAGACATAGCTTGCAGTCCATGCTCATGCCCAGCTCAAGACATGGCTTGCAGTCCAAGCTGTTGCCCAGCTCAAGACATGGCTTGCAGTCCATGCTGTTGTCCAGCTCAAGACAAGGCTTGCAGTCCATGCTGTTGTCCAGCTCAAGACATGGCTTGCAGTCCATGCTGTTGTCCAGCTCAAGACATAGCTTGCAGTCCATGCTGTTGTCTAGCTCAAGACATGGCTAGCAGTCCATGCTGTTGTCCAGCTCAAGACATGGCTTGCAGTCCATGCTCATGCCCAGCTCAAGACATGGCTTGCAGTCCATGCTGTTGTCTAGCTCAAGACAAGGCTTGCAGTCCATGCTGTTGTCCAGCTCAAGACATGGCTTGCAGTCCATGCTGTTGTCCAGCTCAAGACATAGCTTGCAGTCCATGCTGTTGTCTAGCTCAAGACATGGCTAGCAGTCCATGCTGTTGTCCAGCTCAAGACATGGCTTGCAGTCCATGCTGTTGTCCAGCTCAAGACATGGCTTGCAGTCCATGCTGTTGTCTAGCTCAAGACATGGCTAGCAGTCCATGCTGTTGTCCAGCTCAAGACATGGCTTGCAGTCCATGCTGTTGTCCAGCTCAAGACATGGCTTGCAGTCCATGCTGTTGTCCAGCTCAAGGCATGGCTTGCAGTCTATGCTGTTGTCCAGCTCAAGACATGGCTTGCAGTTCATGCTGTTGTCCAGCTCAAGAAATGGCTTGCAGTCCATGCTGTTGTCCAGCTCAAGACATGGCTAGCAGTCCATGCTGTTGTCCAGCTCAAGACATGGCTTGCAGTCCATGCTGTTGTCCAGCTCAAGACATGGCTTGCAGTCCATGCTGTTGTCCAGCTCAAGACATGGCTTGCAGTCCATGCTGTTGTCCAGCTCAAGACATGGCTTGCAGCCGAAGGGACGAGGCAACCCCATCACACTCTTCAGAATTAGTCAGCGCGGCCCGACTAGACCAGCTGCAACTTAGGGGTGGGAGTTTAGGGGTTGGGGCGCCCTATAATTTCGAGTGATGTAATGTAAGCGCGTTTGTACAGCACGCGGGTGGCTGAGCTAACACTCTAGACGCCCCCACCTCCCCCCCTGGCATCCACCCGATGGGGGTTGAAGTACTAAATGTAATGAACGCATGGTATTAACCCTGTCATGGGGTTACAGTAGCGTCATGGTACGTCAGTAGGGAGCTTTAATTAAGTAGACCGTGGATCGAGGGGGCGATTTCAATCGGCTTGCTTTATTTAAGCTAACAAACGAGTGGTGTTAATTCGGGTGCAGCTTCCAGCGAGCCGTGCCACGATCTAGGGTGCAGTGCGTGTCGAATTCACGCAATAATTACGCAAGTGCGTTAGGAATCTCGCGGGGAGCGTGACACGGTTTTAATTGGTGTTGAAACTTTGACAGCGATGATTCTGACAACCACACCCATGTCGGCACTGGGTTTACTCTCAGCTCCCTGCCAGGCTAGGCTACATCCCGGTACCGGGTTTACTCTCAGCTTCCTGCCAGGCTAGGCTAGATCCCGGCACCGGGTTTACTCTCAGCTCCCTGTTAAGCTAGACTACATCCCGGTACCGGGTTTACTCGCAGCTCCCTGCCAGGCTAGGCTACATCCCGGCACCGGGTTTACTCTCAGCTCCCTGTTAAGCTAGACTACATCCCGGTACCGGGTTTACTCCCAGCTCCCTGCTAGGCTAGGCTACATCCCGACACCGGGTTTACTCTCATCTCCCTGCTAGGCTAGGCTACATCCCGGCACCGGGTTTACTCTCAGCTCCCTGTTAGGCTAGACTACATCCCGGCACCGGGTTTACTCCCAGCTCCCTGCTAGGCTAGGCTACATCCCGGCACCGGGTTCACTCTCAGCTCCCTTCCAGTCCAAACTACGTCTTGTAATGTGATTCCAACTGGCCGAGACTAACCAAGTGGCTACCTGGATTTTAAGATGACTTGCAACTAATCACTAACATCTGCTTGGTGTCCCTAACCTCCAACTGGCCGTCCCCTACGACGGAAGCACGCTGTCTTATAAAACCAGCGCCTTCTAACAATATTAGGCTCTGATGTGTTTCTAATCAGCCAGAAGGCGGTGAGCGGAAACAAATGCACAATTCGCTTATAAAAGCGATGTTTTAATAGGATATCGAAATGCGACAAAAGTATTGGTTCGTTGGTCAAAGTTGAGTAATTGCTTTAATTGAAATCTTGTTCTCGGCTGGAACGCAAGGCTCATAATTAGGCTGCAGAGAGAGAATATTTAGGTGTACTTATTGTCAATTTGTGGGAACAGTAAATCAATGGAGCTTAAAGAAAAACTATTTCAACTGGTTTTGAATGCTAAGTAAAGGACAACTAAATTTCCCAACTTTTCGTAACATCTACTAGTTACTTCTTCAAGGGTAAGAGCAGTCCTGCTCTTACCCTTGAAGAAGTAACTAGTTAGTAAGTAAGTAAATAAATCAAGTAGACTTGAGTCTAAAAACCATCACAATGGAGCTAAACTTTAAATTAGCTAAACGACCTGTTGTTGAATATTTGAAAATGTCGGTGAAACGGTATATACCTAAGCTAGTTCAGCCAGCCGCCGCTAGGGCTGCAGTGGCAGTTTGCCTGGGTTTGAATCTTGTGGAAGATCCAAACTCCCTAACGGTTGAATCTCCCAAGTGAATTTAAATTAAATAAGATAAGATAGACAATTGCTTTCCAAAGCTGAGAGTGGCAAATATTTGGGGACTTTTATTTATCAGGAACACAAATATCCTCTCAAAAATTGGTGTCAAAACGTGGACAAACTGGGATAGAACAGAGGCACCGGTTTTTGAGACGGTTATTAATAATCATAATAATAAAATTGGACAAGGTTTTTTTTTAAGAAACACTACTTCCCTTTCGAAAATTTTTGTCAAAACGGTGAATTTTATAATTCGAATTTTTTTATAGGTTTTTAGCGATTCTAATAATAAAATACTGCAGTGTGTATTACAAGCATTTGTATGTTTATTTATTTTTTATTTTTTGACAAATGTTTTTAGAGGTTATTTGTGTTTTAGATAATAAAATACTTTGCTCATTGCAAGCGATTGCAATTTAAATCAGATTTCCCAGCATATGAAGGCTTTTCCTTCTTATCTCATTTATTTGCTTATCACCGGTGAAAAGTTAGAAAATCCTAAGCTAGAAAATCAATAAATAAAAACATATCTAACCTAGATAATTATCAGCCACATTCATGATCATAAATACATAATTATTTGGGTATCTTTATGCATCAGGTAGAAACAAAAAGTACAACCACATTCTTTCAAGGCAATGTACTCGTCAATGTTATAGAAACTCTGGTGCGTTAGGAAATCTTTGACTGCATTTTTAAAAGTCTCCATTGATCTTTACTTTTCTTTAACATTTGCTGGTAGCTAATTGTATTCTTATTCGAGGAGGCATTTTTTTAGTCTTAATTCTTCCTTTTTCCTCGTTTTTTTGTCATGGTTTTCATGAAGTTGCTAAGAACGTCCATACGAGTAACCCCGGCCTCTTTCCCCATTTCAAAGGATCCCTCATCCCACCCCACAAAAACTAGAATATATCTGCCCAGATATCTCAGTAGCTAGAGCACCCGACCAGCCATAGGGAGGTCCCAGGTTCCTATCCCGGTATGTAAATGACATTAAACGCTTGAGAATCGCCACCGAGCCGTTTAATTAGACAACAGACGCTCGACACGAGTTTCCACAAATGCAATTATATATACAACGCGACAACGCTGCGGTCGACCGGCATCTAATTTCCCAACCTAATGCTAGGTTGTTAAACCCACGTTGCTAGGTGCCAACACATTGTCACTGCGGTTGCCATGACGACTGCCTGTTAACGTGCCAGCCGGTAATTAGCATCGCCTTGCCAAACGGCTAATTATTGACTTATATAATTGCCAGGACGATTCATTAGCGTGCGTGTGCAGTGCTTTCGGTAATCACGGCCTCTGGGACGCAGCTGCATGTAGGCAAACCAACCAGTTTGTATTCAAATGTTTTTTAATTATTTTTATAAATACGTTTAGAGTTATTACAGTAACTTCACTCGCCTTGCTTATCAACCTCTCGACACCAACTTCACTCGCCTTGCTTATCAACCTCTCGATAGCAACTTCACTCGCCTTGCTTATCAACCTCTCGACAGCAACTTCACTCGCCTTGCTTATCAACCTCTCGACAGCAACTTCACTCGCCTTGCTTATCAACCTCTCGACAGCAACTTCACTCGCCTTGCTTATCAACCTCTCGACAGCAACTTCACTCGCCTTGCTTATCAACCTCTCGACACCAACTTCACTCGCCTTGCTTATCAACCTCTCGACAGTAACTTCACTCGCCTTGCTTATCAACCTCTCGACAGGAACTTCACTCGCCTTGCTTATCAACCTCTCGACACCAACTTCACTCGCCTTGCTTATCAACCTCTCGACAGTAACTTCACTCGCCTTGCTTATCAACCTCTCGACAGCAACTTCACTCGCCTTGCTTATCAACCTCTCGACACCAACTTCACTAGCCTTGCTTATCAACCTCTCGACAGCAACTTCACTCGCCTTGCTTATCAACCTCTCGACAGTAACTTCACTCGCCTTGCTTGTCAACCTCTCGACAGCATGGATTTGTGGAGGAATCCTGTTGTTCGCGTTGTACCGTCCTTCGGAAGGGACGTTAAGCCGGTGGTCCCCTTGGTCTTCGACAGGAGTAGGCTACGTGCCGGCACCGAGTTTCCCCTCCTCCCTTCTAGGCTAGGTTAGGTTCATCATCATCCACTCATTCACCGACGCCATTAGACCAGCACCGCATGGCCAGATGTCAAAACAGTGCGTCGTTAAACACCACAAATAAAAATCTGTTTTGAACGAAACGACGAGCTGGTTTAATTTCACCGTCTCTTTGCCCGCTTTGCTTGGCACGGCCCCCAGTTTGAAAACAACATCCCCGTGCGGGTCTTCTAACTGTCTAGCTTACAATTTTGTTTGTCAGATGCTACGATTGGAGGGGAATTCATTAGCAGGCGGCAGGTACAGTCCGTTCCAAAAACCAAGCCACGAGTCTTATTATTTTGTAGCTTCGAATTTATTTCGCTAAGACCCGGCATTACAATATTTTCAACTCTCAAATAAACAGCTGACTTTCACTGCATATGATTGATTGTTGTCATGGAAATTAATCTAACAATACCACTTCATCTAAGAGTTAAGAAAAATGTAATCCCGGAGCCTAATGACCAGTTAAACAGATAACTCGAGGTTAAAATGTAATATAAGTATTCGATTGGCTGTGACCATGGAGACCAGTTATCTTTTTACAGGACATGGTAAACCTGGTCTTTTAAGTGATTGGAGACGAATACATTTGACCATCTCCACGCGAGCTGTTAACGTTGACAAAATTAGAGATCTCATCTCATGTCATTATGTAAACAATTGCAAGAGGATACGCGTTCAAAGCCCTTACGAAGATCGAAATAGATTTCGACTGTCTTAAGGTAGTCGGGCAAAACAAAACCCGACCCGGCCCGATTGATCGCTTCGAGATCGTTATCTTAGTAGCGGTGTGTTGGTATCCTCTCCACGGGCACGGCGGCCATTTGTTAAACGGCCCGTTCGATGACAGCAGCGTGGGTGGTCCGAGTCCATTAGACCGTGCCAAGGGCCGCCATTGCTGGTGCCGTGCTCGCCCGGGACATGCATAAAACATAGTCCCCGGCCCCGTGGATACCATGCTGTGCCCATACATATGCCAGATGGACCCTCGCTGCAGAGATACAACAGTAACCTATCGATTCTGTGATATTATAGAAAGATCAAGTTAATGATCTAGAGCAAAAGTAAGTAAAAACTTGGTTAGAGCGATATTTGGGCATGTTTCCACTGAATTTTAGTTGGGGGAGTGCCACAAGGATCACAAGCCAAGCCGTACGGTTTCAATTCAGGTGGCCGAATGTCAAAATTAAGTTTGACGACTCCGCGACCAATTGGCGGAGATGTTCGCGCTCACGTCACGTTATGGTCCAGGAGATGAGAGACGAGGTCGACGATGATTGGTCCAGGCGGCGGTCCGCCCTGTGTACAACTCCATGGCCTTGCTTTGACGGCGTCGTTCAAAAGCTATACCTGTCCACAAGCTCCAAGGAACAAAGTCACAGTGTGGCATTTTTAATGGGACACCTGATATACATTTAAAGGACTTCCTGTTGTGTGTTCGCCAATGTTTTCTATATGTAATGTCAATGTTTATTTCAACTGTGTTTCCTTCCTGCAAACTGCATTCGTGTAAAAGCTATAATAAGGGCAGGCCTTGCCGAAATATCAGCTGGCGTGTACTATATAGGCAAAAGTAATTTGGTACTTGTCCCCCCATTTCGTTCTGGGACGCCCCACCGATCTAGCTACTTGTGTGATTGGGAACATGACTAGACAATCTCATGTTATGTCTTAGCAACAAAGCATTTTGGTCTGTCCGCTTTTATGGAGGTGTTCAATCTCATCGATTCAGGACGTCGGTGTGATTGACTTGCAGCGAGCTGATTGTTGTTTCAAGGTATTTGGTGACTTTTTGGGACGCCATGTTTGTTAATTTGGTTGGAAAGTTTGGCCCTCGAGGGTTTCGTCGCATTAGATTGAAAAAGAAACGAGACTGTACTGTGATAATAGAGTGGGGTTATTGTCACAAAAAATAGTTGCATGAGAGCGTTTAGCTTCGAGCCACTTTGATCGATTTGCATTCGGATTCAAATCGGCTGATAGAGAATTTCGATGCTCAGCTGTTTTAACTGTCAATGTCAAATGATATCAAACATCAAAAGTATGTTTAATTTGGAATAATAAATAACAGATTATATTTCGCTGATTCCAATCGAATTCATGTTCACAACACGATTGTTTTACATGACTTTTGAGCTGTTGATTTATTTATATAATTTCATGTTACTCGTTTAGCAGCAATGCCAACCATTACTTCATTACCTCATTACCATACGGTATTACCGCTCAGCTTTGTGCACTTTATTGTTAAAACTGTAATCATGACTGCTGGTTTATTTGTGGTATTATTTCCATGATAATGTCGCAGTGGGAAGCTATGACCAGGCTGGACATTATAATTCGGGAATCAAACACAAATCTAGGCCGTTTCAATCGGACTAAATTGTCGGCAATGTTTACATACTTTCTTTAAATTTGAAGAACTTTGAAACTGATTTTCAGCAACATTCATAATTACCATGTGCTTGTTAATAACTGCTTTGTGTAAGTTACCTGCTAAATTGTATTGCAGTTTAATTAATTGTAAAATCTGCTTAATTACAAATATGTAAAGTCCAAACAATTAAGAAATATATGTTTTTCCTCCGTTTGTAGAATATTTTAGCTGCTAGATTTGATCTTGCCCATGCAACAAATGAATCTGTAATCCCCTCAAACATAGAAAGTTCCTGTTAGAATTTAGGGGTATTATCTGGTAGGGAGGGTAAACATCCGCAAATCGTGTAATTTCATTGTTTGAAAATGCTGATTTCGTTCTCCACTTAGAACCCAGTTTTTTTTTTTCAGTGGCACCTTTTTTAATTAACGCCCGGTAATTTGCTATTTGCTTAGCAACAGCCAATCAAAAGATGCGTTTTTTTTTTGCTAACAGTCCGTTAATTAGTTAACGTGCCGCAAACAAACCGGCGCGCAGACTTTCTATAATGTGTCTATTAAAAATTAAAATTGTGATTTTGATTGCATTTGAGAGACGAATTTTAATTTCCAACGCTGTTAATTACATTATAAATTAATCAGTGCAAGAGGCAAATATTGGCATCCTTTCCATGGGGCACGGTAATCCATGATTCCTTCGACACGTATTAAAACATTGCCCCTATGGGATTATAAAGGGTAGCCAAGCCCGTTGAACTGAAAGCTCCCACAATTAAATCATATAGTTTATAAACCCAACCAATGAATACATCTCTAATAACCTAACCTATCTAAAACTAGCTCGAACTAACTCTTATCAGCAACCAGCCTGGCAAGAGAACGCTTTCAACAAAACCGAAACACGGTTCACTGTCGAAATTATCCACCACATTGGGAGGATCACACGACGGCCATGACCAAACTACCTGAAATAATCACGGTTCACCTCCCTCCATGATCTAAACATAAACCAAGCCAAGTCGAGGCATGCACGGTCGAGAACCTCCAGTATCTGGACTTGCTATAGCAGAACCACACCATCCCAACTCCCGTTCACAATCCTGGAGCGACATTCCACACCGTCAACGCTGTCCCATCCCGAGCCCAATCTCCCTGGCAAAACGTACCGCGATTAATCGATTAGCTCGGCGACGATAGTCTACCCCACGTGAATGCCAAGCTGGTGTTTCCCTTTCATCCAGACACTCTCCCTTACACAGAGGCGTTATGCAAGCTTGGAACATAAACTCAAGACCCTGGCCAAGACGATGCCTGAAGCAAGCAAAGCGGTGAGAAATTTCCGCCTCTGCTGAGTCGAAGGGTGATCCATCAAGCCGTGGTACGCAGCACGCATCCGCCTCGTGCTCAGGATAGTGCGTAAAGTGCGTCTGCCGTGGAGCGATTGCGTTGTGGCTTGGTTTTTTTTGTTTCGTTCCTCGCTCGGTTGGGAAGCGTCTTCATGGCCGTGCCGAATCAAGTGCCAGCTTCTCGGCCGCTCTGATGCAATTCCTGGCCAAGTTATACTCCTGATCCTATATTTGGAGTAAATGCAAATGCTTTCTCTCATAAGTTAAGCACAGAAAGTTCCCTGGATTACTTTCCTTCTCATTCCAACTTATGTTCCCCAACATTCGGGGTAGAAGACAGATTTTTGCCCAAACCGATCCAAGCAACTTCCAGTATCAGCTCTAAATTTGAGTGAGAAACCGATGATTTTTCATTCAGTGCCCGGGATATCTTGGAGGCCGTTCTTTCTGAAAGATAATATGGCAGCAGTGTGTAAAAAAACATGCCGACCACGGCCCTGTGCTATCGGGGTACACTCGTGGCCTGGCAAGGGGCATCCAATTACCCGGGAAGCGGTGCCCCGGCCCCCTTGCCCCGGCCCCCTTGCCCCCTTGCCACGGCCCCCTTGCCACGGATCGAGGGCCGAAAAAAGCGCCAAGCGGTCGCGGTCCTTTGCTTCGATCGATACACGTGGGGCCCAGGGGGTAGGGGGGGGGGGGCAAGGGGCGGGGCCAAGCAGCTGTCATTAGGACAGATTAATACGCCGGCTTTCATGGCTCAGGTACCCAGAGGGCCCAGCACGCAGCCGCAACGCCATGTTTACCTCGGCTTTGTCAGAGATCTTTCATTGCAGAGATTAACGACGTAATTCTTAGGGCCTAGCAGGCTGCCGAGGGTAGAACCGGTGCTGGCACGTAGCTTGCTCTTGTCGAAGAACACCAAGGGGACCACTGGTTTAACGTGCCTTCCGAAGGACGGTACAATGCGAACAACAGGATTCCTCCACAAATCCATGCTGTCGAGAGGTTGATAAGCAAGGCGAGTGAAGTTGCTGTACTAACTTTCATCCCTCCAACCTCTCTCCTGAACAGAACTGGACATGTGTATGATGGTCACCCATCCAATATCTGACCCAGCGCAGTGTTGCTTAACTTTCATCCCTCCAACCTCTCTCCCGAACAGAACTGGTCATGTGTATGATAGTCACCCAACCAATATCTGACCCTGCGCAGTGTTACTTAACTTTCATCGGTCCAACCTCTCTCCCGAACAGAACTGGTCATGTGTATGATGGTCACTCATCCAATACCTGACCCAGCGCAGTGTTGCTTAACTTTTATCCCTCCAACCTCTCTCCCGAACAGAACTGGTCATGTGTATGATGGTCACCCATCCAATACCTGACCCAGCGCAGTGTTACTTAACTTTCATCGGTCCAACCTCTCTCCCGAACAGAACTGGTCATGTGTATGATGGTCACCCATCCAATACCTGACCCAGCGCAGTGTTACTTAACTTTCATCGGTCCAACCTCTCTCCCGAACAGAACTGGCCATGTGTATGATGGTCACCTATCCAATACCTGACTCAGCACAGTGTCGCTTAACTCGCTTCGTTTCCCACGGGCCAGACGGGGGCGTTAGCCAGGCTCCGTGGGGTGAATTCCTGGGGACACAGAGCGATGCCACCTACGTCGAGTGGTTACAAAACGTTACAACGCAGGTAACAAGACACGGAGTTGACTCCGACAGCCGGCGTCAAAGGCGTGCCGATTTGAACGGGAGAAAGGCCGTGCGGTCGATACGTCGCCGTTGTGGCTTGTACCTGCACAAGAGTGTCGTCTATTAGACAAGGTAGAGGTAGAGGTGCCCCCATGTCATCTGTCACTGCTTGGCGACAGAGAGTCGTCGTACGTCGGGAGCGGCGAACTGTCGGCCATATTGGATCGGATCCTCTAGATTGTGGTGTTTTCAGATGTAAAGTTTTGATTGCGGGGCGTTGGTGCATGAAAAAGATGGACCTGCAGTTTAGAAGGGAGGAGGGGAAACCCGGTGCCGGCATGTAGCCTATTCCTGTCGAAGACCAAGGGGACCACCGGCTTAACGTCCCTTCCAAAGGACGGTACAACGCGAACAATAGGATTCCTCCACAAATCCATGCTGTTGAGAGGTTGATAAGCAAGGCGAGTGAAGTTGCTGTACTAACTTTCATCTCTTCAACCTATCTCCTGAACAGAACTGGACATGTGTATGATGGTCACACATCCAATACCTGACCCAGCGCAGTGTTGCTTAACTTTCATCCCTCCAACCTCTCTCCCGAACAGAACTGGTCATGTGTATGATTGTCACCTATCCAATACCTGACTCAGCGCAGTGTTGCTTAACTTTCATCCCTCCAACCTCTCTCCCGAACAAAACTGGTCATGTGTATGATAGTCACCCATCCAATACCTGACCCAGCGCAGTGTTGCTTAACTTTCATTCCTCCAACCTCTCTCCCGAACAGAACTGGTCATGTGTATGATTGTCACCCATCCAATACTTGACTCAGCGCAGTGTTGCTTAACTTTCATTCCTCCAACCTCTCTCCCGAACAGAACTGGTCATGTGTATAATGGTCACCTATCCAATACCTGACCCAGCTCATACACATTGGCTAATGCGGTTAACATGTGTATTGGCCAATTTTCTGCGATTAGTCTTTAATGCTTAAAACACGAAATTTACTTTAATTTGACGATTTGCATTCAAAGTATGGGCCAGGAAACGAGGATATCCGGCGCCTAGTGAATACCAGGCCGCCGAAAGCAATTAGGATAATAACGCCTTTACCTCGACTTTCTGCCCAACGCTGTCATTGCATCTTATCGGAACCTGTATGGTATCTTCATGTCACCCGTATGCATGTCAACACAACGTACATGTTTATAAATATTCTACAACTTGATTCGTTCAGAAGCTATGACGTGTTCTTCCTGTCTGCACCTTTCAAATACGTTTTGATCACATATTAAACTAACCTCATGGACAAAACAAATGATAGACTTATGTATTTTTTTTTTGTAATCAAGGAATGGGGGCTGGAAAGAAGTGAATGTTTAGATTGATCAAGTTAAAGTCAACTGTGAACATAGGAGGCAACATTATAAAGATTTTGGATAAAAAGCAATAATTATTTGGGGAGATTCTCTTCTGTAATTCGAGTGGATAGAGTGCGGAACGGGTACAAAGGGAGTTATTGTAAATGTGGAAATGTATGGCACAAATAAGCAAAAATAGAAACAATCAAAATGTTATAACTATAACGCTAGGAAAATTAACTACCCCCAGCACTTTGTACAATTTGTACTTAAATTGTAGGCTTGTGTTTTTTTTGGTACCTACAATTACAAAGCCAAACCAATACAGAGAGCTTTAAAATTTGTGGCTCTACCAATCTGTGGTTCTACTATACATACTATAAATAAATACATTTATTTTCGTATTAATTAATAAATGATTTCATATTTTAATTTGTTTAAATATTAAAACAGCAATTTTACAAAGCAGTTAAATCAGAATTGGCCGATGCGAATTAAGCCTACATTGCCAATTGCAATCGTTGGTAAACTTGGCATATGAGATCCACGCAAGCTTCATGCTCGGTGTGAATTAGTTTTGTTAATCAGTTTTCATTTAGCCTGACTAACGGTGACATTTTCATCTAAACATTTAAACTTACGGCACAAACGGCACTTACTGTTGAACACTCCATTGACAAAACAATGAATATATCATAGCAATTGTTTGGAGTTTAATATCAATACAATATCAAATCACATTCTTCTAGAACAAGCAAATATTCATTACTGACAGCTGTGTTTACAGCCGAGCATCGAAATCAACACTCAACCAATTTGAACGCAAGTGCAAAACGATCCAAGTGGCTGGAAGCATGCTGGGAAAAGCCGATGTCAAACCGTTATAAGGTTTTATTCGAATCGATTCAAATGCTTACTAAACTCTGTCCTACTGCGAGATGAAACAATTCCTACAATTCAACCAATCACAAGCGTCCATCTCATCTGACTGCAACCAAAGTTACAGCAAAACCTCGCCCGGACATAACCAATACTTTCCAAAAACCATTTCGCAAGTCTGCAGAGAGGAAACACAAGATAGATCCATGTCAAACTATAATGGTCGGCACCTAAGATGTAGCATCCGTC
The DNA here is from genome assembly GCA_947568835.1 of Protonemura montana. NCBI lineage: Eukaryota > Metazoa > Arthropoda > Insecta > Plecoptera > Nemouridae > Protonemura > Protonemura montana. The sequence continues at coordinate 15,764,761 of OX387608.1, read as the reverse complement.
GCAACAAGCAAACCTCGATCACTATCACAGCCACCAACCACAGGGGGCGCCACATTAGCTAGACCACACGCGTTCTGTCGCGTTGTCAAAACACACCGCCTTCTCTAGCCAGATCGTCTACCTGCGATCGGCACAAAGACACCGTGTTTTGACTTGTGTCAAACGACCGCAGTCAAAGCCCCTTGGACCGATTTACAACAGGCTCTTCAGAAGGTACGTAACTAAGCTGGGACCGCCGACGCATTGAAAGTGCACCGTCTTTTGTCGGGTTACAAATCGTACCATGCCGGGACCGTGAGCGTCAATCACCGCCGCCTTGTCGCATCCTTTGCGTTCTCAAAGAAGGCTGTGTGTTGTGACTAGCTTGGGTCGTGGTCAGGTTAGTTCTGTTAGGGCTGCACCCCCACTGCCCCCCTGACTGCCCCCCTCGACTGTCCCGTGGCGCTTGTCCGTGGAGCTAGCAAACAATTGCCGGCTTAGGAGCTTACATTGCTTACACTGCTTACACTGCTTACAGGATGCTTTAGGGCTTTGTGTGGATTTTGTTTGACTTCTTGGCCAGGTGTGGTCGGCAATACAGTAAGCCGAGAGAACATAGGGAACCAAAAGAGAATCTAAATTTGATAGTCAGTCCGTGAGAGAAAATAACAATTCAAAGCTCTGTGTATGAATTTGTTTCCAATAGCTATTATGTGGGAAGAAGAGAATAAATTTCAAAAATTGTGTTCGATTTCGTTGGATTTTGCTTTTTGTCCCTAAAATGTTTATGAGCTCTGGTATCTTTTCGGTATCTTTTGGAATCGTGGTTTCTGTATTCATTGAGGGAGCTAGAATTTACTTCAAAACAATATCAAATCAGCAAAATTCGTAAAACAATGCCACGAATGGAACCAGTTGGATTTTATAATTAAATATCAAATAATTTACAGCAATTTTTTCATTTTTCATTTACAAATCCGACCACCGTTTCTCGAGGACTACAATCCCCTTCCAGAATACAGAGTATAGGTAACAAATATTTTCAATAATTTATCGGCCAAACTGAAATGCAACAGGGAAATTATCAGAGATAAAAAATGACGGAAATAATTATAGATAGTATATCGTACAACCTGCAGGTGTTTTATAAATGCAATTGACAAATATTGATTGGCAATTTATTTTAAATGAGATAATTACTGGAACGTAATTACTTTTGTTCATTGACTGTCATTTTATTTTGCTGGGAAACTTTTAAGAAACTACGACACGAATATTAAAATACTAAAATGCACATTAGCTTTTTTTTTCAAACTCATCTTAACAGAGTGTTTCATACATATTTTAACAAATGTATCAAAAATAATAAATTATAAATCCATTGGACCGTGCAAACTTAGACCGTGCCGATGGACACGCGTTGTTAACGTCTCGTTACCGCTAACAGGCGTCCGTTACCATGGCGACTCCACAGCTGCCACTCGCCTTGGCAATCACACGATGACTTGGATCGAAAAACCTGAGCTCAATTGAGTATATCAAGTCACCGCCTTGCCTGACGATCGTGGAGATAATTTGTTTTTGCCATTTTTTTTAAATGTAGAAAACGACGCCTAAACTCGTGTAAACAAATTAGCGAATGAGCCTAAATAGCCACTGCAAGGTGGTATTTGTTTTGCACAAGCAATTTCGGAGAAAATGACTTAAGACATGCGCCAAACCGAATCAATTTCAAAAAAGTTTCACCTCAAAGCACTTGGATCGTTCTGTACTTTCATTCAAATTGACCGAGCGTTCATATCGTCGCTCAGCTATCTTCAACTGTCAATGTCAAATTTCACAATATTTCAATTGGCTACGTTAAGATTTCGGACAAAATAACCGTAATTTCCTTCAGTGCGTGTACCATAGACATGGACATATGATGTCAGTTTTAACATAAATAGCTACAATTGCCTGTTATGCTTATTGCTTATTAGTTATGCTTTTATATTTTTACCTTCAAAAAGACGCCGACATTTCAGCAGTTTCGCAGTGATTCAAAATGCTATAGACAAATAACGGCTAATATCTTGGAATATTTTCTCAGATTACACCAAACTGACATTACAGCAGACTAGCATTACAGCAGACTAGCATTACAGCAGACTAGCATTACACCAGACTAGCATTACACCAGACTAGCATTACAGCAGACTAGCATTACAGCAGACTAGCATTACAGCAGGCTAGCATTACACCAGACTAGCATTACACCAGACTAGCATTACAGCAGACTAGCATTACAGCAGGCTAGCATTACACCAGACTAGCATTACAGCAGGCTAGCATTACACCAGACTAGCATTACAGCAGACTAGCATTACAGCAGGCTAGCATTACACCAGACTAGCATTACAGCAGACTAGCATTACAGCAGACTAGCATTACAGCAGGCTAGCATTACACCAGACTAGCATTACACCAGACTAGCATTACACCAGACTAGCATTACAGCAGACTAGCATTACACCAGACTAGCATTACACCAGACTAGCATTACACCAGACTAGCATTACACCAGACTAGTATTACACCAGACTTACTGGAAGCGGAAAGACAAGTCGAGCGAGTCTGTAAAACGCGTCGGAATTGTGGATCTCATTTGCTAAGTTTTCCAACAATTCACATTAAGTTCGGATTCGAGCGCTTGTTTCATTTGCTCGGACAAGACGCTATCCAATTACCGACCAGCCAGGTATCCTCATCCTCATCATCATCATCATCATCATCATCATCATCATCATCATCAACAACGTCTCCCTCGGCCGAAACAGCGATGGAGGCAAAGTACTCTCACAAAGCTACCAAACATAGTCCACCACGCGTAAAATGAAGGAATTGTCAGTATAATTAAAAAAACTGCTTGCTATAACTCTGCGTACCCTGACTTTGAGACAAAGGTATAGCGGGGCCGTGATTCAATTTAGTTTTGCCGTTTTTATGTTAATTTAATCGCCTTGTCAGCTTGTTTAATGAGTTTCATGTCTTCTTTGAAGTGTAATCGTTGCCAGTACGTTGTTCGAGAGAGTATTATGACATCTTTGAGATGGTGGTAACCACCATACGGGGCGGTATGAGGAAATCCAGTGGTTGGGAAATGTCCTGATACAAACCCAAGAGACCGGGTCAGGAGTTGGATCTCTGGTCAGAGCCATCACTTCATGGGAACTTACTTCTTATATCATTAGCCACGATAGAGCTGAACGCATTTCTGCTCCAGCGGTAACCATAGCAATCCGATCTCACGGCCGGTCGACTGCAGCAGGTATAAGAAAGCTGCAGCTGTATCACAGGGGGCGGTGGTCGGCCATCTTGTTTCCAATCAACTGGTCGCCCGGGGGCCACGGCCAGCTTGATTAACATGGAACTCTGCGGGGATCGGACGGGCCTGGCCCGTGTGTACGGGACATCTCAGAGGCAATGGATCACGTTTCAAACGATCATTGCTTCACAGCCAAATAAACGCGGCGATGAGGACGGGATACCAGCAGGCTGTGGATTGCGTACACAGCTCATCGTGGTTAAGATCGTCTTTACTCTAGGTTACATGCACAACGAACATAGTTGCTACAATTGAGTTCTTTTATTCGTTCCATTCCCCGAAGCTGACAAACACGTCATTAAATTTGAATCCTCTTAAAGTGTCTTCAATTCCACGACGCCGACGCATCAAATTAGGGCTTCTCGTTTAAGTCTTAGCGTCGCATCTAATTCCACGGCAAACATTTGCTCGGCGTCATGCGACCCCACGAACCAATCTGGTAATGTGGTTCGATCGAGCCGCGGAGTGGGAGGTGGACTGGCTCGGGATTGGCCGACGAGTCCAGGTATTGCATGGGTACGCTCGCGTCGCTCCTCGGTAGACCCTCGAAGCCGGTCGCCGACAAGCCTAATTTGCAGGTGACAAGCCCGCACTCGACTTTACAGCGATAAGCGTGTAAATAAAGTGTTTACACGAAAACTCGGCATGCTAATGAGCTAGCGGCACTTTGGCATGGCCTATAGCACTAGGTTTATCATAGGGGACCGCAAGCCCCGTGAAAATCATAAGCATTGCATGAAACAATGGGGCAGTGCTCGAACAAGGATTAACTAGGCGGTGCACTAGCTTGGTGCGTCTTCATCTTGTTCGACGCATGACAGCTGTCATTCAGTTGTCGAGGTTGCTTAACCGTGCGCTAGTGTCACTTCGGCTTGCTTTTTTAATCTGATGACATGGCGTCGACACGACGTTACACGAGGAGTTAGAGTCAACGCGCATGTCCGACAGCTACCCTGTGATGGTATCGACCCTAGTTGCAGGTCGTTTCAGTTCGATTCCCGGCTGCCATATCAATAAAGCCAATCGAGCTCTGATAACCTACAGGGCGCATGTGCTGTCCCCCTCTAATTTCACTTTCAGGTAGCGAGCGACATTAGCAACAGCAAGAGTAATCAAAAATCGCATTCATGTTCAAAGGTAAGAACACAATTAGGTATAAGTCTTTTGCAAAGCTGTTTTGTAAAGGTATGCGTTCAACCATCTGCAAGGCGTCAGTTCTGCATGGACACGACAGAAAAATCTATTACAACCAATGGACCCTGGTATTAACCAATATCCACGTCTAATTCCACGTTCGATTCCCGGTCAAAAGCAGTTCAATACAGTTTCCTGACACCTCATCAAGCCACTTGGATCAAATCGTGTTTGCTTTTAAATTGGCAGAGTGTTTGATTTCGATGCTCAGTTGTAAACAAACTGTCAATGTCAAATTGCAGATGGCGATTTGAGAACATTAATCTGTATTTATTATGTTTTTAGCAGTTGAGTCGATTTTAAAAGCGAGAGTTTCAGATAAAATAAGCACATTTGAAATCGGTTCACACCGCCGCTAAGTGGAACAAGCATTGCATGGTACGGCACGTTTCATGCGCCCCCTTCACTATAAGAGTCAATTCACTTCGACTTCAGATTGCACTGCTTGGTAAATAAAACCAAAACAACCATCCTTCCCGTCGGACGGCTTCTTGTGCTCTATGCCAAGCTCCCATTGCCGTTGATCTTGTGAGTAACGTTTCTAAAGTCGAGCACTGCGATGAAGCTGTTGCCACTGCAGTTGCAAACCAGTTCGCTTTGACGTGTACTTGTGCCCGATGCATTACTTGGTGGAGTACTCGACAGCGATGCCATAGTTGGAGCCCTTTTAACAATCAGTTATTGGCATCGTTGTACGATGACCATCATGATTCTAGTTCGGCACTCGTTGGTCTTGGATTTTGCTGCTGAAAGATGGACACGACAAAAGGAAGACAGATAAACGAGCAGAGATTAGAGTGGTTATATAAAAGCAAGGTAAAGAGAGAGATGTCAAAGAGGAACCTTGAGGTATGCCCTAGTTTTTTAGTTTTTTTTTTATTTGAAATTCGCATCAACATTGTTAAGTTTTAAGAAATGTTCTCTGCTTGTACATGGAGGCTATACCACGGGTTTGGTGTTGAAAGGTGGACGATGTTTCAAGCCTCTTGTTTGCTATGCTTGTGATGGCAAAGCGTCTGGTGTTGCAAGGGAGATGGGTGCGGGCAAAGGGTCGGGTCTAATTTGGATGCCCAACCAATTTTCGATTAAAACATTTTTAACTATTATGCTAATTTCATTAAACATGTTCTCCGTATGGGTGTAATTATTTAACATCTAAATTTGAGAACTTTTTTTTTCTCTCTGTTCTGTTTCGACGTGTTTAAGTTAAGTGGCATGCCTGTCAAAGATTAAAGCATAACTCTGATTGAAAGCTGTCCATGTCTCACTCCTTACCGCCATGTCTTTTCTTCTCAAGTGCTCTACACAATGTTTTCAAAGCTATTCTTAAATATATTCTCAATGTTCACTTTTCGTATCTGGGACCGGCTCTTTTAACTTGATGCTTTTTGTTACACCTGCCATAAATTTCAAGCGAATTGCACAATGGCTGACAAATATGCGCAAGGTAAATTATTTAAAAAAAAAAAATTAAAACTAGCGCGCTATTTTTCTGACCAGTCATACAGCAGAAATCAATTCACATGTGAACATTGCAATTTTTGAATTATTTCTGTAAATAAACACACACATTTTGTGATTTAATCATAAAAAGCCACGCGTAAATTGGTTATAATTGATGACAATTATGCCATCTTCTCCATGATATCTCTAATTAAACAGTCATTGTAAGTTCGCCTTATCTTGTAATTATAAATCTGTTATCAATTAAAAGTATGTATCATTACAATAGCACCCCAGTTTTAAGTACAGATAATCTAACTTTAGGATCCCACATATGCATGAAGTGCATTGGTGGACTTTGACAAGGTTATTGCTTTACCCACATAATACAAGTGCATAAACATTCCTCTGTCGGCACTCTCTTATCGACCAATTAAAATCCTTCACTTTATTACAACAACACGTGCAGATATACCAAGCTTTACTTACAATTACAACAAAATCTTGTAATTACAATAATTTTATGATCCCACATATTATCTTTCTTTGTCGTTCTTTGGGTGCATTCTTTTTGTATAATTTATAATTCTATAATTAATTCAGCGCTGTCTTCTGCTTGCCTTACCTTTAATTTATTCCGAACATTTCCTGTTCCATAAAATAATGATAATAATAATAACAATATTTTCCAGCTCGTGCTTCATCGTTTCGAAGTGTTTATTGGGTCTATGAATCGTGACAAGGCCTCTGGCGATCCTGTCAGTCGGCCATATTGGCCAATTGACAGGCAAGTTAGTACTTAATAAAACTTGTTCATATAGGTTACAACAAGCTTGCAATGCAACCCAAGTAGACATATAATAATATGCCTGTTTTAATAAAATCTAGTTAAACTATGCTGCGTTGTTTGAGAAAGTTATAAATGCTCCACAGCCACAAAGCGATTGTTCAGTAATTGGTTCTAAAGTCAATACAGTAATTTATACTCGTACAGACACAGTGATGCGACTTTGATGTGTCTTGTCAACAATTATATTTACATTTTAAAATGTATATAGTGATCTTCCTCAGGTAATTAGCCGGCTACTGCAACGATATCCATGATATGCCATCAAGGCATCGAAGATGGCTACCAAACGTCCGCACCCATAAAGTGGTCATACCAATAAACTACGCTGTTCTTTATTTCTGTTTGAGATACAATTGGCGAGGGCTACCCTTGGTTTATATATCTCATCAAATATTCAAGCTACTTAATTTTTGTATCTTCAATTGAAACTGATTAGCCATCATGAAAAACACGAAATGAATACCCGTGATCTTTCCCTTCAGAATTGAATCGTAATTGAATCCAGTTGTTATATCTCTGCTAATTCTGCGGCAGTTAACGCAACACAACAAACGCCCTTCTCATGTGTTTGTGTAAACGCTTCCCGTTCTCGCGGTGTGTACTTTGGTTAAAACACGGGTGTGAGGCCGAGGGGGACATGCCTGCAGTGGTAAGGGGCCAGGGGCAATTGTCACCGAACATGTTTCCTACTGCATGTACTACATCACCACACCAATTGCATGGGATATACGCCATGTGCGACACAATGCGTTCTAATGCTGTGCCATTTGGCGGCTTCTGATGCGATATAGGGTGTTTGTGTGAGGACACAATGCTTCAGGGAGGAGTCCATGGGGGTGGTTCGATGCAGCATCCCGCACATTAGCGGTGTTAATATCTCTTCGTCCGCGCCGCCAACCCCCCCCGCCAACCCCCCCTCTATAAAACACATCTGTGTGTTCTCTGGCGTAGCTATGTGGCCGATGCTAGCATTAAACCGCTGGACGTTATCGCCGCGGACTGCACATTGCGACTTCTAGTGCCCGCCATTGCATGTGGCGTTATATTGGCTGCCCTGCAATTGTGCTCGTAAAGTCGCGGCCATTTTTAACTGCCTCCTTTTTGGGGAAAAATGCGACAACTCTTTGGGAAATGTGCGCGATTTTTCAGGCGTGCGCTGTGATAATAATAAATGTTGAGAGAGAATTGCTTCGGTGCTATGATAAACGAAATGAAAACTCTGTAATTGAATGTAGCGTAAACATGTGGAAACATCTGGAACAAATTCTATGTCCAGAACGTCGTCCTTTTGTGTCTCAGCTCAAACTTGAGGTATATTTAGGGCAACCCACCGTTCAGTCAGAATAAACTGTATCTATATTTAGTTAATTTCTTAGCTGATGTATAAATTTCAGTCAATTACTGACCCCGTGAAAACCACCACACAAACTATAATATCCGCATGCTGTTCGCCTTCTACTTATATTGCATTAGATTTCCCGTCAAGCTTGCACGAAGATTCCAAATGTGTTTAATATATCTACCGCATACACGCACGATACCGCACATGTGTGGCAGGGCACCGCCCTCGTGGCCCAGCACGCCATGCGTCGCGTCTTTTTATGGGTGTCTTTCTCCCTGCGAAGTGATTGCCCTTCGTGGGACACGAAGCAATATCGTGGCGACGCTCGATCGCAACCTTGCTATCTAGCTGGCTGGCATTTCGGTCCCACAACCCAAACCGCCCTACGTCCCTTAGCATCTACCATGCTGTTTCTGCGACATCGTTCCTATCTCAGAATATCTATGCCCATGTTGTTTCTTCCGATACGCCTGCTGGGCAAGCACCATGTTAATCCTGCTGCACGAAATATCCCAGCTAATGGCATCCCTCCCAACGTGATCGTCGATCCCCGGGGCAAGATTCCAAACTAGTCATTAACTTTACAGGGCGTCTCGACACAATGGAAATTGCTGCACGCTGATTGGCTGGCCGCTCGACTGCCATCTGCACTGATGTTCTTTAGTTCGTCGGAGCAATAGAGACATTCCACATTGCTCCAATTATGCCGGTTGGTCTTTTTATCTATAAACCTATACCTGTATGCGCTGTTGGCTATATCATCTGAAATCTTTCAAATGCATAATCATCCACTTTGTAGTCTCATGTTGCCTTTTCGTTGGTAATTTTGGTCGGGTAATCTTTTAATTCAAAACATCCGAGTGGGTATATCGCGCGTCCGAGACTCATTGGCTGTAATACAAAACCTGCCGACGGAAAATTGATCTTAGGAGTGGTCGGTCGGTGTCTTGAAGTGAAGTTATGATCAAAATATTCCTTGGGCAGACTTCCTCCAAATGATTGCGTGAACTCGTTTCTGTTTTGAGCTGCGAAAGTGTTGGCTCTTTAGCAAGTGAGATGTAAATCATGCAAAGTGCTACTCGACCTCGTATATGCGACGGGCGGCGAAATCTAGGCGGCGTGTAATTGCTGAAATTGATTGCACTGAATTAAAACGCTCTGCATGTACCCGCTCGGTAGTTAGTACTGTCACTTGAAGCACGCGCAGTCGACACGTTACGTTGTCAACACCGTTTTGCCCGATGCTTGGGGACTTATCGATGATACCGAAATGCGTTTTTGGATGACGAATCGGGTAATATCTGGGAATATACGGGAATTAAAATATACCAATTCAAATCGGTCTGTTTCTGGAGGTTTCGTAAAGAAAATATTGATAGCATAACAGACAATTATTAGAATATGGCAACGGTTATAAAAGGCGAAAAACCGGGAAATGCTTATGAATACATTTTAAATATTACAAACAATTAAAACAAATATTGATCCATTCCGACAGAACCAAAATAGAGCAGCCAAATGCATATAAAACCGAACAACTATGAAAATACATTGTGTATACGTACAACAATTTAAATATTTCAGCCAATCGAATTGTCGTTCCATCGAAAGATTCGTCTCGCTTGATAGAAGACGTCACTTTGACTGTAAACTGCAACACGCAGCGCTAGTATCGTGACAAATTGTTCCTCTTTCTCGGCTGAAATTGAGAGCTTGGCAAGGAATCGCAGTCTGTCAGGAGAGTTAGTGCTCATCCATCACGCGTACAATGCGTATACATGCGTACGATGCAGTAAACGTGCGTAGGACGGTGACACAGACAACAACCCGGGGTTGTAAAACATAGGTAATAAAGCCGAGGTGAGCTCAGGTGGTCACACATAGCTTACCTTTGTGCAGAAGTCTTTAAAACACCTGTACCCGTCTCAATTGACGGCTTATATATAAACATATAGATATTGTCTTCAGGCTACTCTGACTTAAAGGGTGGGTAAACCACACGATTGAACGATCTCACAGAAATTAGCCCTACTATTCTCTAACATCCAATACAAGGCAAGTTCATGAAGTTGTCATTTTATTTTGAGCAGCCCTTCTTGGTTTTATAACATACCTGTAGCTTGCACTGAAAGAAATAAATGTATAGCGGTAAAAATAATATTTGATTTGGGGATTTGATGGAATTTTTCAAATTTTCACATGGATATTGCATTCTTTTAATATTTGAAACTGTAAAATTGAAGATTTATTAGTGAATTTTTCCTTGAGTTATCGCTATCTCAGCTTATGTGCTGGTTTCATCAACAAAATTGGTAAAATTCCATTTAGCATCCGAGTTCCCTGGAGTTGTAGAGAGTTGTAGAGTTGTAGGTTTGTACAGCGTTGTTCTATGTTGTAGATGCATGGCAGTACGGTCAGATATGTGCAATGTCACAAAATACCACTGAAAAACATTCTTTACGGAGACAAAATTATCAAAATAAGTCCATTTTGCAAAAAATCTGTGATATCCTACTTCGATTAACTGATAAAAAAGGTTCAGCTGGTGGAAGTTTCCGTTCGTTTGAAGGCAAAGATATGAAGATACCACGTGGCCGCTGGTACATTCCAACTGCTCGACGCATTTAATTGTTTTCATTACAATCTAATTTATCAACAAATCGGTCCCAATTGAAACTGGTTTGTGGAATCATTTTGTAAGTCATACTTGCAGTGGTCAGGCAATGTCTTGAACAAATAATTCAATTTGGCTTTCCTCGCTGGTAATGTATACCTGGCCAGGTGTAGGATCAGATGGCTTGGATTATAAAAGTGGTGATAGACCGAGTACCGGTGTGAGACGATGAGAGCTCAGAACTTAAAGACATTTCTCAATTTTCACGGCCATTTTCAATTCTTATTCTTACAAAATAAACAACAATTTGAAATTTCTGATTAAGATAGCAGAATTGAGAAGCTCTTGTCAGGTGATCTCAGCATCTCCATGGCTACCAAACGTTGAATCTACCATTGAACCTCCTATGCTAGGCCATGATACACCCGTGGTAACGTAAGATACCAGAATTGAGAAGCTCTGTCAGGCGATCTCAGCATCTCCATGGCTACCAAACGCTAAATCTACCATTGAACCTCCTATGCTAGGCCATGATATACCCGTGGTAACGTAAGATAGCAGAATTGAGAAGCTCTGTCAGGCGATCTTAGCATCTCCATGGCTACCAAACGTTGAATCTACTATTGAACCTCCTATGCTAGGCCATGATATACCCGTGGTAACATAAGATAGCAGAATTGAGAAGCTCTGTCAGGTGATCTCAGCATCTCCATGGCTACCAAACGTTGAATCAACCATTGAACCTCCTATGCTAGGCCATGATATACCTGTGGTAACATAAGATAGCAGAATTGAGAAGCTCTGTCAGGCGATCTCAGCATCTCCATGGCTACCAAACGTTGAATCTACCATTGAACCTCCTATGCTAGGCCAGATATACCCGTGGTAACATAAGATAGTAGAATTGAGAAGCTCTGTCAGGCGATCTCAGCATCTCCATGGCTACCAAACGTTGAATCTACCATTGAACCTCCTATGCTAGGCCAGATATACCCGTGGTAACATAAGATAGTAGAATTGAGAAGCTCTGTCAGGCGATCTCAGCATCTCCATGGCTACCAAACGTTGAATCTACCATTGAACCTCCTATGCTAGGCCAGATATACCCGTGGTAACATAAGATAGTAGAATTGAGAAGCTCTGTCAGGCGATCTCAGCATCTCCATGGCTACCAAACGTTGAATCTACCATTGAACCTCCTAGGCAAGGCCATGATATACCCGTGGTAACATAAGATAGCACAAGACTTACAAAAGTTTCCCTGTTTGCGCGGACTAGGGTGTTTCAATGATATAGAGATATATTTTTGTCTAAATTGTACCTAAAACCCCCTTAATAAATACCCGTGCATGTAACTCATTGCATGCAACTTATTGCATGTAACCCAGATGCAAGCCACATTCTTCTGAGAGCGGTCCGATCGAAACCGTCGGCAATTCCTTGCAATTATAGATATGTTAAAAAAAAAACAGTATTCAAATATCGACTCTTTTACCAGCACAACGCGATAGGCCTCCATCGTGCGGTCAAGAGTTTTCATCGTGAGAGATTGTGTGATTGATTTGTGGTGTTTAACGACGCACTGTTTTGACATCTGGCCATGCGGCACTGGTCTAATAGCGTCGCTGAATACGTGGATGATGATGAACCTAACCTAGTATATAAGGGAGGAGGGGAAATCCGGTGCCAGCTCGTAGCCTACTCCTGTCGAAGACTAAGAGGACCACCGGCTTAACGTCCCTTTCGAAGGACGGTACAACGCGAACAACAGGATTCCTCCACAAATCCATGCTGTCGAGAGGTTGATAAGCAAGGCGAGTGAAGTTGCTGTACTAACTTTCATCCCTCCAACCTCTCTCCCGAACAGAACTGGTCATGTGTGTGATGATCACCCATCCAATACCTAGCCAGCGCAGTGTTGCTTAACTTCGGTGATCTCATGAGATCCTGTGTTTCCAACACGCCAGACCTTTCGGTAATCGAGGGAGACAGGATAGAGCCACAAATCGCCTGCGCCGAAGTGCGTGATATTCACCAGCTACACCTATTAACCGGCAGCAGCATTTTAGCATTACATGCACGTTCAATCCAACCTTCTCCAAGCCAATCTGAAAACAACCGAGCACCGGTGCTCTAAGCTTATCGGATTCAATATCGATTTCCATCAACTCTGTCCACCACGCCTGTTCGCCACCTAGTAGCAAAACGATAAACCAACACAGCAGCGACACATAAAGTTTACGAAACGTCCGCTAGGTAACGCTACTTCAGTTGATAATGCAGTTCATTAAAAATCACCGGTAGGTAGCAGCAGCGTACTACTCAGACGCTGCAGCGTATACTTTGAACGGGCCTACTTTTGGTAGACGGTATTAGCGTTGAGTGTAGGTTATAGGTAGAGTTTCAACGTCAATGTTAAAGTCTCTGCGTGAAAAATGACTACATTACTGACAAAAAATGCAGAGTACCAGAACATCACGTTAAGTGGAGCCACTGTCGTATGAATTTTAATTTCGATATTTCTCGTAGGTTAACTCGCTTTTGAGACTTTTCGTTTTCATGCTCTAAAAATCTCCATCAATGTTTACCTCAACGATTGATATACACGGAAAGATATTAAAAAGCGAGTTAACCTACGAGAAATATCGAAGTTAAAATTTCATACGACAGTGGCTCCACTTAACGTGAACTTCCGGTACTCTGCATTTTTGTCGGTAAGGTGGCCATTTTTCACGCAGAGACTGTAACATTGACGTTGTTTCTCTACCTAGAACCTACACTCAACGGTATTAGTGTTCATAATAATAAAATACACCGCGTATTGCAAGCGTTTGCAATTTAAATAAGATTTCAAATAAACAAATCGATATTTAGCTCCAAAAAGTTTGCTGGTTTCCGTGTGGGGTGGCCGTCGATCCGACCAACATGTCAAAACTAGCAGCTGTTCGTGACATCGACATTCGGGCAACGGGTATTGCAAGGGGTGCAAAGGTACCAAGCCGAATCGCCCCTGTCCACGCGGCGGGGTCTCCGTCGATGGACGGGCGGGGAGTTTTGACGGCGTCCCCAGAGACGTGGTCGCTACGCGCCGGCCATAAACCCACGGACCTACATAATACATGCACCCCATCGTTCCCCTATAGCACCTTGCTGGGAGGGAAAGTAGCCGGTAGGATGAACCGCACCTAGCTGGTAGGTGGCGCCACCCTCCTGCGCCGAGAAAACTTTGGGTGGCATTTTACCTCCGCCTCATTGCGCTGCCTGACGAGAGCAGGATGATTGATTGATTTGTGGTGTTTAACGACGCACTGTTTTGACATCTGGCCATGCGGTACTGGTCTAATAGCGTCGGTGAATGAATGGGTGATGATGAATATGATATTAAACCTAGTCTGGAAGGGAGGAGGGGAAACCCGGTGCCGGCACGTAGCCTACTCCTGACGAAGACCAAGGGGACCACAGGCTTAACGTCCCTTCCAAAGGACAATACATCTCGAATAACAGGATTCCTCTACAAATCCATGCTGTCGAGAGGTTGATAAGCAAGGCGAGTGAAGTTGGTGTCGAGATGTTGATAAGCTAGGCGAGTAAAGTTGGTGTCGAGAGGTTGATAAGCAAGGCGAGTGAAGTTGGTGTCGAGAGGTTGATAAGCAAGGCGAGCGAAGTTGGTGTCGAGAGTTTGATAAGCAAGGCGAGTGAAGTTGCTGTACTAACTTTCATCCCATCTCTTGGGGCGTGGTAAGATCAAAACTTCGCTCAAGTTAGCACAACAATGAATTGGTGAATTTAAGCGAGAAAGTCTTGATCAAAACAATTAAGCTAAATTTTTTTCAATTAGAACAAATTTTTTGTTCAACCTTGAACGAAACGAACCAATCATACGCTACCTACGCGAACGTGCAATTCTTTCACTTGGAATTTGGCAACTTTCTAGAAATTGCCTAAAAATAACTAAAATGGTTTTTATTAACCCAAAGCATTATTCTGACAACAATAAAATCGAGTTTTAATGGAGAGTGAGATCTAAAACTCACTGGCAAGGTGACATTTTGACACGATTTGTCAATTCAAAGTACCTCATTGACTTTCTCTTGTGTTTTCCGTAAAATAAACGTGGGTTTCAACAAGTATTTAATCTATTTTATGCTCAATACAAGGTTTTTCAGATTATTTGATATCAATCTTTCCACTCCGTTCAATTATTTCCGATTTTATAATCTTGCCCGCTTAGAAATACAGGCACAAAGTTTCCACGGGGCAGTGGATCTTGAACCCGAGACCTTGATCCGTGACAACACATGGCTTCAGAATAAATCTCTCTCAAAATAATTGAAATCCATGCCATGTTGATCTATCAGATGCTCACTCTTCTATTTCCATTACTGGTGCTGCCATCCAGTGGTTATTTTGTGCGTAAGCTCACGCACCTTTCCTTGCAACAGCGTGCGTCGATCACTCATTCCGGGAAAAGTTTGGTCTACTCTACATTTCAATTCAAGAAACACACGTTATTTTTACATATTGTTGAACATTTCAAATTGGAAATGGCATTCAGCAGAACGTAGGTATATTCACAGAATCTTATCATTCTAAAAAATAAATGCCCAATACACTAGCTCATAATTATGACTTCGCAAAGCGATAGCAAGGCTAAGCTTAGCTAAGCTCAGGCAACGCTAGCCTTTGTCAGGCAGCGCCGACAAAGCATAGCGAGAGTAGAGAAATTGTTTCAACGTTTTTCACCTTTTGGCACAGCTTCCTTGTTTCCCCCAAGAAAACACACGATCTAGAACAGCACCTGAAGCTGGAGGGATGATAGTTAAGCAACACTGCGCTGGGTCAGGTATTGGATGCGTGACCATCATACACATGACCAGTTCTGTTTGGGAGAGAGGTTGGAGAGATGAAAGTTAAGCAACACTGCGCTGGGTCAGGTATTGGATGGGTGACCATCATACACATGACCAGTTCTGTTCGGGAGAGAGGTTGGAGGGATGAAAGTTAAGCAACACTGCGCTGGGTCAGGTATTGGATGCGTGACCATCATACACATGACCAGTTCTGTTCAGGAGAGAGGTTGGAGGGATGAAAGTTAAGCAACACTGCGCTGAGTCAGGTATTGGATGGGTGACCATCATACACATGACCAGTTCTGTTCGGAAGAGTGGTTGGAGGGATGAAAGTTAAGCAACACTGCGCTGGGTCAGGTATTGGATGGGTGACCATCATACACATGACCAGTTCTGTTCGGGAGAGAGGTTGAAGGGATGAAAGTTAAGCAACACTGCGCTGGGTCAGGTATTGGATGGGTGACCATCATACACATGACCAGTTCTGTTCGGGAGAGAGGTTGGAGGGATGAAAGTTAAGCAACACTGCGCTGGGTCAGGTATTGGATGGGTGACCATCATACACATGACCAGTTCTGTTCGGGAGAGAGGTTGAAGGGATGAAAGTTAAGCAACACTGCGCTGGGTCAGGTATTGAATGGGTGACCATCATACACATGACCAGTTCTGTTCGGGAGAGAGGTTGGAGGGATGAAAGTTAAGCAACACTGCGCTGGGTCTATCTAGCCATCCAGTTATTGTGACAGAGTTCATTGACGAGTTGTTTTCTGGTTTCCCATGGCAACAAGTCAACAAATTCCAGCGAGTTTCGCAGTTGGTTGGAATTTCAATTGTTATCCTACGTAACGCGATTAAGTTCGTTATGAAGTATTGACAGAAAGTTTGCAACGCTAACCAACACTAAAGTCAGTCGCAGAGAAAGCAAAGTCAAGAAATCAATGCGCATGCTTGGATAGCAAGGCAATGATGAAATGAAATCGAGTTGCTATGTGATAATCCACAAGTCGCGAAGAGAACCAGAGCTAAGTACAATCACGCGTTCACTGATGTCAGTAAAATAATGAAGTCGCTGACTTTACAAACAAGTTTTTAGGTTAGAGATAAAACTTTGCCAGGACCTTGACGTCACAGAACCAGGGCCGTGACGTCATAAAGCCAGGACCGTAACGTCACAGAGCCAGGGCTATGACGTCAGAGAGCCAGGACCGTGACGTCATAAAGCCAGGGCTGTTACGTCATATAGCCAGGACCGTGACGTCATATAGCCAGGGCTGTGACGACATAAAGCCAGGGCTATGACGTCAGCGAGCCAGGGCTATGACGTCAGAGAGCCAGGACCGTGACGTCATATAGCCAGGGCTGTGACGACATAGAGCCAGGGCTGTAAGGTCATATATCCAGGACTGTGACGTCATAGCCCTGGCGCCCAAGATTCTAAGATCTAAGTCATCTTCCAGGCTGAAGTCTCACTTCAAGGCAAAGACTGAAGACATTTGCCTGTCACAGCCTGCTTAAGACTTATCTGTGTATTGGGATCTAGAAGGCCGTAAGTTTGAATCGCGGCGCCGTATGGGTGGTTGATGTTAGGGGTGGGGTAGGGTGGGTGGGGAACTCAGCCGCTGCTGATATTGAATAATGTCCGCCAGGGGGCAGCACGGTCCCCTGGGGGCTCGGAATTGTTATTAATACTAGGCATACTTCATCTCAACCCCCTCCCCCCCCCCCCCACCCCACCCACCGACGCAGTACACTCCAGGGTCGCTGAAACTCGCTTACAAGACGTCGCCCGTTGTGATTGACTCTGACTTAGTGATGAGCTAATCAGAGTCAATAATTAACTTGGACACGTGTGGAGTTGTTAATCAGCTCGTTATGCCCACCACCGCCTTGTCGATTCGTTGCTCGGTCTGGCGGTCGATCGCAGCCACCGCCTTCTAGAGTCTCGGTATCGCGCGAGTCTGTTCTGTGAGACGGCGGCCCCGGAAATTAGGGATGTTATCGCGGCGGCGGTGAGCTTTTGTTTCGATGTCAGCCCGCAAGGCGCGCTCATCACTCAACGCGAGAACAAAAGGCGACCGCGAGCGACAAGACGCGAACGAGTCGCGGTATTTTGGTAAGCAATTCTTGTCTGGTTTGGCCTGGCAGGGAGCTGAGAGTGAACCCGGTGCCGGAATGTAGCCTAACCTAGCAGGGAGCTGAGAGTAAACCCGGTGGCGGTATGTAGCCTAACCTAGCAGGGAGCTGAGAGTAAACCCGGTGCCGGGATGGAGCCTAGCCTAGCAGGGAGTTGAGAGTGAACCGAGTATACCTCCTTACGGCAGTTGTTTCTCTTCTCAAGTCAACCGTGATCACTGCATTTGCCCCATCATTTATCACCGACTTTTTGCCGCCGTGACCGGCCACGGCCAGGTGAGGTTAAGTCCGTCCACCGTACCACGAACTGACGTCACACACGACGTCTTGATTGGCTTCGTGTCGACTCGGCTGATCCCGGGTAACGACGCCCGACGGACTTGACACGTGTCTCAGTGCTAAACAGCAACGTAGACAGGCACGGCTTAGCGGGGGACGGAAGCCCATAAGCCACGCCATGTCGTTCGATCTCTCGATACCCGACCCGAGGATCAACAAGGCGTATTGTTTTCTCGTACAAATGTGTCGCAGCATCCAGACGAGATCCAGTGTGCAGAGCATCCCGGCGAAACAAACGAAGCGCTGACGGCAGTTTCAATTCCGTACTGGCTGCTCCTATCCTGGGAGCGTTGCTGTGGGTTGGGTGATCCCATGAGACCGTGCTACCTGCTCGCCTTTGGGGGGGGGGGGGGGGGGGGGGGGGGGGGGGGGGGGGCGAGGGGAGGCTTGGGGCAATCTCTCGGAGTGGTCCATACGTCAGGTGGGACCACCTGAGCGGATACCGCGGCCAGCCACTTATGCCAATCAATTCGCACCTAGCGGCAACTGGTGCAAGCACCCCTAGCTTTTGGCCAATCAAGCATTCGGCAAGAATTAGGCCGGTTTTTAGTGCGTACCGGCCGGCCAGTGCCTTCTAGCTGCCAGCTCGTTAAGCGGCGCTCGTGCATGCAAACGAGATGCATTATTAAGAAGGCGGTGTTTGGCTAGAAATGCCCCATCCCTCGTTTCTCAGCCCGAATACAGCAGGCTGTGGGTTTCACGGCTTGCTTCGAGCAGTATACCATTATATAGACGGCTGTGAAATGGCATCTCATCTCCACTGTTTTATTAGTGACAAGAAGATG
This sequence comes from Protonemura montana, assembly GCA_947568835.1. Classification (NCBI taxonomy): domain Eukaryota; kingdom Metazoa; phylum Arthropoda; class Insecta; order Plecoptera; family Nemouridae; genus Protonemura; species Protonemura montana. The sequence goes on along the minus strand of OX387608.1, from coordinate 15,745,868 downwards.
ACGTCATAAAGCTGTCACGTGAATGATTGACGTGGCAATTTCACGCGGCGCAGTGCCGGGTTCGGCCGCTGGCGGCGCTGTTCGGGAGACTTCGGTTTGTGTTGGGATCCGATCGGGATGTTTGATCGGATGTATCCTTGCTGCCGTGTGTATTGGATGGGTGACCTTCATACACAAGACCATCATACACGTGACCATCATACACATGACTATCATACACGTGACCATCATACACATGACCATCATACACATGACCATCATACACATGACCATCATACACATGACCATCATACACATGACCATCATACACATGACCATCATACACATGACCATCATACACATGACCATCATACACATGACCATCATATACATGACCATCATACACAAGACCATCATACACATGACCATCATATACATGACCATCATACACATGACCATCATACACGTGACCATCATACACATGACCATCATACACCATAATACATATGACCATCATACACATGACCATCATACACATGACCATCATACACATGACCATCATACACATGACCATCATACACATGACCATCATACACCATAATACATATGACCATCATACACATGACCACCATATATATGACCATCATACAAATGACCATCATACACATGACCATCATATACATGACCATCATATACATGACCATCATACACATGACCATCATACACATGACCATCATACACTTGACCATCAAACACTGGACCATCATTCACATGACCATCATACACATGACCATCATACACATGACCATCATACACAAGACCATCATATACATGACCATCATACACAAGACCATCATACACATGACCATCATATACATGACCATCATACACATGACCATCATACACGTGACCATCATACACATGACCATCATACACCATAATACATATGACCATCATACACATGACCACCATATATATGACCATCATACAAATGACCATCATACACATGACCATCATATACATGACCATCATACACATGACCATCATACACATGACCATCATATACATGACCATCACACACTTTACCATCATACACAAGACCAGTTCTGTTCGGGAGAGAGGTTGGAGGGATGAAAGTTAAGCAACACTGCGCTGAGTCAGGTATTGGATGGGTGACCATCATACACATGTCCAGTTCTGTTCGGGAGAGAGGTTGGAGGGATGAAAGTTAAGCTTCACTGCGCTGGGTCAGGTATTGGATGGGTGACCATCATACACATGACCAGTTCTGTTCGGGAGAGAGGTTGGAGGGATGAAAGTCAAGCAACACTGCGCTGGGTCAGGTATTGGATGGGTGACCATCATACACATGACCAGTTCTGTTTGGGAGAGAGATTGGAGGGATGAAAGTTAGTACAGCAACATCACTCGCCTCGCTTATCAACCTCTCGACAGTATGGATTTGTGGAGGAATCCTGTTGTTCGCGTTGTACCATCTTTCGGAAGGGACGTTAAGCCGGTGGTCCCCTTGGTCTTCAACAGGAGTAGGCTACGTGCTGGCACCTGGTTTCACCATCTCTTCTAAGCTAGCTGAGGTTCATCATCATCCATTCATTCACCGACGCCATTAGACCAGTACCACATGGCTAGATGTCAAAACAGTGCGTCGTTAAACGCAACAAATTGTGCAGTTCTGTTGCAGTTGCTTGCAACCCTTCAAAGCACAGACTACATCTTGCAGGTACATTACTTTCCAGCAGCTCTTATGGTTGAAAAAGCTTCAGCAGGCTTCGATATTGTATCTGCCCTCACCGAATGGACGCTGTGATCTTGGATTCTACAATCTTTGGGGCTTAGATCTTTGGAGCTACGATCTTGGGCTCTATGATCTTGTGCGGTTTGACGTGGCCGGCTTGCTCGGGGTTTCCACGTGGCTGCGCTCGAGTCGAGCCTGCGAAATCGTGCGTGCGAAATCGTGCGTGCATTCGTCACGGCCAGCTGCCACCCGCAGCCACAGCCTTCTTTGCGTTCGATACTCCATTGCACCGCCTTCCACGTTGCCTTGTTAGGGCTGGCAACATAGACAACAAAAACAGCAGGAGAGTCTAGAGAATGTTTCACTCTGTGACCTGTCACTAAAGGTATGCCAGTAGATAAACACACATTTCAAAATGTCTGACTTGGCCATTGATCGTATTGGTTAATATTTTAAGAGTATGGAGTGGTTTCCACTGGACCTGTATTCATTCACAGCCTTCACGAAAATTAACTGACCAAACAGAACTGGTAATCAACCAAAAAAACGTGAGATTAAGTAATTAAATAATCTAAGTGCACGCGACTAACTCGCATTTGAGAACAGTTTACTCTCGATTACCCATTTTCAATGCTAACCGCAATGATTGATAAATATTGATCGATATTTTCAATCCACCATTGAACCTCCTATGCCAGGCCATGATAAACCCGTGGTAACATAAGATAACAGAATTGTGAAGCTCTGTCAGGCGATCTCAGCTTCTCCATGGCTACCAAACGTTGAATCTACCATTGAACCTCCTATGCTAGGCCATGATATACCCGTGGTAACATAAGATAGCAGAATTGAGAAGCTCTGTCAGGAGATCTCAGCATCTCCATGGCTACCAAACGCTGAATCTACCATTGAACCTCCTATGCTAGGCTATGATATACCCGTGGTAACATAAGATAGCAGAATTGAGAAGCTCTGTCAGGCGATCTCAGCATCTCCATGGCTACCAAACGTTGAATCTACCATTGAACCTCCTATGCTAGGCCATGATATACCCGTGGTAACATAAGATAGCAGAATTGAGAAGCTCTGTCAGGCGATCTCAGCATCTCCATAGCTACTAAACGTTGAATCTACCATTGAACCTCCTATGCTAGGCCATGATATACCCGTGGTAACATAAGATAGCAGAATTGAGCAGCTCTGTCAGGCGATCTCAGCATCTCCATGGCTACCAAACGTTGAATCTACCATTGAACCTCCTATGCTAGGCCATGATATACCCGTGGTAACATAAGATAGCAGAATTGATAAGCTCTGTCGGGCGATCTCAGCATCTCCATGGCTACCAAACGTTGAATCTACCATTGAACCTCCTATTCTAGGCCATGATATACCCGTGGTAACATAAGATAGTAGAATTGAGAAGCTCTGTCAGGCGATCTCAGCATCTCCATGGCTACCAAACGTTGAATCTACCATTGAACCTCCTATTCTAGGCCATGATATACCCGTGGTAACATAAGATAGCAGAATTGAGAAGCTCTGTCAGGCGATCTCAGCATCTCCATGGCTACCAAACGTTGAATCTACCATTGAACCTCCTATACTAGGCAATGATATACCCGTGGTAACATAAGATAGCAGAATTGAGAAGCAGAATTGACTGTAATCTTAATTACGCAACTTTATAAAAATGAATAGTCTCAAACGCCATCCTGTGACCACAACAGTCGCCAAGTTTTTGACGCTGCAGAAAGTTTGACATCAGCGCTGTTACTCCGACTAACTATAAACTTAGTGGTAAGAGTAGCATCACTTCTGTTCCAGAGATAAATGCCATTGAAATATGATCACTACTTTGACATTTAAATGAGCTTTCAAGGCCCCAAGATGGCGGCTTGCCTGCACCTGTTCGTGCAGCGATTCCACAGCCTTGTTGCCTCGCGGTCGCAGGTGCCCCCGCGCGCCCGCGACATCGACAAGGCGGTGGCTGCGCTCTGCCCATAAGACGCTAATTAATGAGCGCTCTGGCGGCAGTTGTGAGCGAACACGAAGGGCTATGTTACGCTCGGAAGCAGCTGTGGGTCGTTTGTCACTTGTCAAGCCGTCCTCTGTGTATCGAAGCAAGGGATGCTGGATCGCATGGACCGCCAAAACTCACGGCCAGATACCACCCAAGCCTGGAAACTGTCAATCAGCGATTCAGTCGCCATCTTGTTTTGGGGGACCCAATCTCTCAATCTGTTTGCTGGTCTTCGGCTCCAAGTGACGCTTCTCCTAACCTATAGCTGTTAATCGCGTTACTCTGGCACCGTGCTAACTAGCACCACCATAGCACCAAGCAGTGACCCCGACCTAGAGCGGTGATTCGTAACCTTGGTGTTACTGTCAGTAGCACCGTGCTAACTAGCACCACCATAGCACCAAGCAGAGACCCCGACCTAGAGCGGTGATTCGTGACCCTGGTATTACTGTCAGTAGCACCGTGCTAACTAGCTCCACCATAGCACCAAGCAGTGACCCCGACCTAGAGTGGTGATTCGTAACCCTGGTATTACTGTCAGTAGCACCGTGCTAACTAGCACCACCATAGCACCAAGCAGTAACACCGACCTAGAGCGGTGATTCGTAACCCTGGTATTACATAGCACCATGGTAGCACCGCCAAATGACCGCTCTAGTTCGGGGTTATATAATACCACCGGTCGTATTATGTAGCACCATGGCAGCATCGCCAAATGACCGCTCTAGGTCGGGGTTATATAATACCACCGGTCGTATTATGCAGCACCATGGTAGATAAGGCCGTCAGTGCCAACCAAACATCGCCTTCCCCTTCCCCTCCCATCCCTGGACCCGCAAGATCGTAACGGCGTCGTGGCACGGGTATCGAAGGCGCCGTGCAAAACAATATCCATCCGTCGTACAATTGGGGGTCGCGTGGGATCTCGCCCGGCACGCCACCTGGCCGTTGCCGCGGCTCAGCATCGCTGCAGCAACAACGTCTAGGAGAAAACATCTGTAAAATTTACCGCCCCTCCCCCATCCGCCCCCCACCGCCCCCCGGCGTCGTGTGTACCTGGCATCAATATGCCTCGTGGATGCACATAACTCGCTCCCCCTCACCCCCTTCCCCTCCCCACCACCTCCCCTCTCATCCCACCGCCTGGCGCCACTAATAATGTATGGCACGGCCAGCAAGACGCGGAATGGGGAAGTACACTCGTTCGCCGCAGCCCGTCTTACCTAGAGCGTCTTGCACCTCACGGCCCCTGGTATGGCCTCGGTTTCACGGCATGCTACGTTCGGCACAATTCGCCAGGGAACAGCAGCAACAGATCTGTCTGGACCATAATGTTTGCAACTATTTTGCATTTGGATTATTAACGCAATTGCAAACTATTTAATTTAGACGACAAATTCAGTTAAGCATTCAGTTTAGCCAATAGACTTGTCATAAAAACTTTGTCTGTCGAGTCTAGATGGCCGGTCACAGCCTTGAAAATCATGTTTGAAAGACGGTCGAAGAAGGCGGTGAACATAGCCAGCTGGATTATGTTCCCCCTTCTTGCGGACAACTGCATATCGCGATAAATCACTTATTTTTGATAGTGTATTGACATAAGAGCGGCGTAGCAGGACGTTGCTTGCCCTGGAAAACAATTTGTGGCTACACAAGGCCATCTTAAAGAACACAGAGTGTACCACGCCAAAGCCACGGCCAGTGGACGCAGTGTTGAAATATTCACGGCCATTCGGTGTCGCCGGTAATCGCCGGTAGAGCATTCTTACCGAGCGAACATCCAGTTAAAATGGCGGAATGGTGGCTGTATGGTCGGCCATTTTAACTGGTGGATCTTACCACTGCTCTTATGGGTTAATGTTGCAAGCCAGCTGTATGGTCGGCTATTCTAACTGGTGGACTTCACCATTGCTCTTATGGGTTAATGTTGCAAGATAGCTGTGTGGTCGGCCATTCTAACTGGTGGACTTCACCGTTGCTCTTATGGGTTAATGTTGCAAGCCAGCTGTGTGGTCGACCATTCTAGCTGGTGGACTTCATTGCTCATATGGGTTAATGTTGCAAGACAGCTGTGTGGTCGGCCATTCTAACTGGTGGACTTCACCATTGCTCTCATGGGTAAATGTTGCAAGACAGCTGTGTGGTCGGCCATTTTAACCAAGCCCTTGCACTGTAAAGAGACTATGAGCATGCGGGTTTAGACTGGTTTTTCTGGCCTGGGGAAGAGAGGGCGTTGTAGGGGACCGAATGCGTCCCTGGCGGGCTCGCCTTCAATCCGCTAAGAGGCGCGTTTCTCACCCAACGGCGTCCCCTGGGAACCGACGCCGACTCTCTCATGGCGTCGGTGGCACGTGTTATTCGCGAAACTATGAGGCGAACATTGAGTCCGAGGAGCGGCGTCAGGTCGGTTCCAACATTCGACGCCGACCCCGTCTACAAGCACACAAACTGGCCGTGAGATTCCTGCGAGGATTATTGATTTCTTGTGTTTAACGACGCAATGTTTTGACGACGGCCTCTGCCACTGGCCTGAATGAGTAATGATTAGGTTGATGAACTTTAGCCAGTCTTTAAAGAAGGGGAAACCCGGTGTAGCCTACTCCTGTTGAAGCACCAAGCACACAACCGACTGGACGTCCCTTCTGAAGGACGTTACAACTCAAACAACAGGATTCCTCCACAAATCCATACTGTCGAGAGGTTGATAAGCAAGGCGAGTTAAGTTGCTGTACTAACTTTCATCCCTCCAACCTCTCTCCCGAACATGTGTATGACCATGGTCATGTGTATGATGATCACCCATCCAATAGCGGACCCAGCGCAGTGTTGCTTAACTTTCATCCCTTCAACCTCTCTCCCGAACAGAACTGGTCATGTGTATGATGATCACCCATCCAATACCTGACCCAGCGCAGTGTTGCCTAACTTTCATATCTCCAACCTCTCTCCCGAACAGAACTGGCCATGTGTATGATGGTCACCCATCCAATAGCGGACCCAGCGCAGTGTTGCTTAACTTTCATCCCTCCAACCTCTCTCCCGAACATAACTGGTCATGTGTATGATGGTCACCCATCCAATACCTGACCCAGCGCAGTGTTGCTTAGCTTTCATCCCTCCAACCTCTCTCCCGAACAGAACTGGTCATGTGTATGATGTTCACCCATTCAATACCTGACCCAGCGCAGTGTTGCTTAACTCCAGCATATCCAACTCTAATCCTCAGGTAGCCGGGACGTTGTAGCGAAGATCGGGGTCCTCGTTGTGGATTCATATTCCGGCACGCGAAGCACTCAGCGGGTACAGGAGCGCCCAGGGCGGTCGACGGGAATGGGGAACAGCACTCTCCCGCTTCCCTCTAGGCATGCAAATGTAGGGCCGTCACCAGGTAGGTGCACGTTTCACAGCGTTCACATTTCATCTTGTGTGTTTAACGCAGGGACCCGAACCCGGAACCGGAACCGTAATCTGATATTTCGCTAGAACAGGAATCGTTACTGGGATCCGAAAAAAAATAACGGTTGTTTTTGATTCGATTTCGGTTCCGTCCACACCGACAGTAAGTGTATTGCTTTAATTTTAATTTTGACCGAATTGTGTAGCGTTATTCGTGTTCTGAGAATGAAATGTGTTCTTGTCTAACCGGGTTGTCGTTCTTGCTCTGACAGACCCTCACCCCCCACCTGACCCTCTCAAGGCTACTTCGAATTGGGTTTGCTCACATAAAATTAATACTCCGAAATAGTATCCAGACCCAATCTTGACGCAGTAGCGGCTTCTGTTTTGAAATGAGGCATAGACTCGGTGGATATATCGACTCATATTTGCTACTGATGGTATTTGGTATTTTGAGAAAGCCGACAGAGGGTTGCTTCTCCAAATTCCGGTCAGTTTCACAAAATCACTAACTACCCTGACTTGAAAATAAGAAACAAGAGAGAATGATTCAAATGATGCAAGCTTGGTCAGTTACTCGCCAACCTCTGCGCGAGGAGCATCTAATTGCAGGAATCTTTGTTTGCTTTTGCTGTAATCAACCCAATGACGATTAGAAAATCGACATTAAAAAGCACAAACCATCGACTTTCATTAGAAAACATTCTAATGACGCCATGTTTTATCCAGAATTGAACCAGGTGCTAAACGAGTGCGTGAAAATAGTGATTTCTGTGAAAGCAATTGCGCTGAATTCAAGATTATACTCGGTTTTGTGCGATGAGATTGGGTGCCAATGGTTGCCAGTTATTCGACACATCGCCTGCACGTGGAAGTTTGTTGGGCTGTAACGAGGTAAAGTTGTCACTTTTTTTAATTGCAACAATCCCCTTGCAGAAACCGAGTGGCTGGGCAAACTAGCATATCTTGCAGACATATCTTGCAATGTTTAACTCCTATTAAGCTGTAACCTTAGTTTGCAAGAACAAACGTCCAGCTAATTTTAAATGGCTAACAAGATAAAGGCAATTATTTTATTTATTTGGATAATGCTAGCAAAAGAAAGCATTTTCGAAACATTTCCTTCGCAGGATTTCTTTATTGTGTATGCCAGATGCTTTTGTTACCAATCAAGTTGATTTCGGTTGGTAAAATGGGAGTTAAATCGACTGACATTACAGCAGCCAATCACATGCAGTGAAACTCAGCTGTTTCTGAGAGTTTTTAGCTCGGAGTTGAACAATATCATAAAACCATAGACTTTGATAAAACAGGGTCAGCAATTTGAGTCGTATTTTCCAGCCAAAGATGACTCACGAACGGGTAATGAGTGGATCCAACCTCCAGCTTTGTCGACAACAACCTTTCATAAACTGATCGAGGAATTCACTTCTTTAATTTAGTTTGACTTGTGTGCTGTCCTGACCTTGGTTATAATGTGTCATCAAAGGGGTTTTATTTGGTTAGTAGAGATTTTTTTGAAAAGAAAATACTTTTAAGCCAGAAGTTTAACCTATAACATACTTGATTTATGGAAATCTAAATTCAGTTTTTTCGGCATATTGGTTTGAAATCACTGAAAGTCTTTGAAGCAATTGAAATTATTGAAATTGCTCCATCACTATTTCGTATAGCCGTTACCAAGGTTACAAAATAAAACATTTTTAGCCGCTATATAGCCACATAGACATTTATGTCGGAGAACCGTTAAATATTGATTCCAGATCCGGAACCTGAATTAACAACAGAACCGTTCTTACAGAAAAGAACCGGACCGGAATTGTTATCGATTTCGGTTCGGATCCCTGGTTTAACGACGCACTATTTTGAAAACATGCTCGATTATGTCGATTATTGAGTGGGTTGTTAGGAGAATAATGATGAGCCTAGCCTAGAAAAAATAAGAGTAAAAACATGGTACCGGCATGCAACCTTACCCCTTTCTAGGAGCACCAATTTATTACCAACTTCTTAACGTTCCTTCCGAAGAACGGTACAACGCGAACAACATGATTCCTCCTCAAATCCATGCTGTCGAGAGGTTGATAAGCAAGGCGAGTAAAGTTGCTGTACTTCATCCCTCAAACCTCTCTCCTGAACAGAACTGGTCATTTGTATGATGGTCACCCATCTAATACTTGACCCAGCGCAGTGTTGCTTAACTTTCATCCCTCCAACCTCTCTCCCGAACAGAACTGGTCATGTGTATGATGGTCACCCATCAAACACCTGATCCAGCGCAGAGTCACTGCAGTGATTTCACAAGCACCGGTGTTACCAACACGACAAACCGTTCTGTACTTGGACCATTAATATTGCCAGGCCAGCACAGTGCCTTCTAAACGCCCCCACCTCGAATAAAACGCGTTGACAGCTCGAGTGGCATACAAGTTCACTTCGTACCACCGCCTTGCGAATTGTCGCTCGCCGAGGGTGCCACGGCATGATGGCAATTCACAACTCGAGAGCGAAAAATTAATTAAACCCAGTGGGCCGTGCACGTCGAGTTATCTTTCTATTAAAATGTCTGTGTGCAAATTATTCGGGGGCCCGCCGTGAATTGTTTTGCATGTTGCCAGGGTGGCGGTGTGTGGGAGAAGAGAGGGTGGCAGTGACTTGCCTGGCAGTTGTTTTAATAGCGGCTATATATCAATCACGTGACGGCTTGGCTAGGCGGCGACCCCCATGGCAAGGGGTGCAAGAGGCGTCATTCACCTGCGATCAGCGTGCTAATGAGTCGCTCCGTTCGGCCGTCATCGGTGTCGTTCGGTGGGTTCGGGAAGGTGCCGGCCGTGGCGGCCCAGCGTCAGGACGCCGTCGAGGAAGTGCTAACGACGCGTCGTCGTGTCGAAACGCCTCCCCCCCCCCCCCCTCGCCGCACCTCGACACGCGGCGTTTCGATCTGCCAGCAAAACGTCGGGTAGGGTGTGGTGTGGGTGGCCGGGAAGAGGTGGGGTAAAGGGAGGGTAGTAAAAGCATGTTTACGACTCCGCCGCCTCGCGCGCCATTTCATTAACCCTGCGCCGCGTCCCAACGTTCCCACCGCCTCCCGGAGTCGCGATACAACTCGAACAACGAGATACGGCAGACGGCCGTGCCGACGTCGTCACGATGCTATCGTGCCCGGCCTCACCGACGAGCGCTAACGTGGTGCTAACGGCCCGTTAGTGCGTAACGGCCACCCGACTATCGGATCCATTACACGTGTGTCCCGAGTTAGCGGCGACGTCATCGAGTCGCGTAGGGCGTGGCACGTGCGAGTTGGAACCGCTCGTGGGAACCGATTACAAGAACCTCTCATTGGAACCGGTCGATGGAACGGTTCTGTTCAAGTTAGCGAAAAGCCATGAATCATTGATTCCAATGACTCGCAAATCAATGATCCCGACTGCACACCGGCTCATACTAAACCAACAAGTTTATCCGGAGCAGAGATGGGGGGGGGGGAGATCCGTGACGTCATCAATCAACACGTGTCACGGACAGACGCGTGCCGGTGACAGCTACCCCTCACTCTCACCCCACCTCCTCCCCCAATCCCCTCCGCAACCCCCTCGAAGCGTGCGACAAGACCCGGCTTCAAACACCGTCCCTTGGTCCCAAGCCATGCACCTACAATGCGAGACAAGGGTGAGCTACTGCACACCTGATGCTTCTCCTGGAGGCGCTGGTCATCGGAACTCACGTCACGTGGTTCTTTTCAATGACCAGCTGGATCTGAAGGAGACTGCGATCTCAGGTATAACAAACACAAGGCTTTGTCTGTGGTAGTCTTTGCCTCATAAGGATAGAATATCTGTGCAAGCTTTATCTGTGGAAGTCTTTGCCCCATAAGGATGGAATATCTGTGCAAGCTTTATCTGTGGTAGTCTTTGTCTCATAAGGATAGAATATCTGTGCAAGCTTTATCTGTGGTAGTCTTTGCCTCATAAGGATGGAATATCTGTGCAAGCTTTATCTGTGCTAGTCTTTGCCCCATAAGGATGGAATATCTGTGCAAGCTTTATCTGTGGTAGTCTTTGCCCCATAAGGATGGAATATCAGTGCAAGCTTCATCTGTGGTAGTCTTTGTCTCATAAGGATGGAATATCTGTGCAAGCTCTATCTGTGCTAGTCTTTGCCTCATAAGGATGGAATATCTATGCAAGCTTTATCTGTGGTAGTCTTTGCCTCATAAGGATGGAATATCAGTGCAAGCTTTATCTTTGGTAGTCTGCCTCATAAGGATGGAATATCTGAGCAAGCTTTATCTGTGCTAGTCTTTGTCTCATAAGGATGGAATATCTGTGCAAGCTTTATCTGTGGTAGTCTTTGCCTCATAAGGATGGAATATCTGTGCAAGCTTTATCCGTGGTAATCGTGGAATTTGTGGTTATATTCCTAAAATCTCCAAAACCAATGACATTTTAGCTTTCAAAAACTGGTCACTTCTTTCCTTGTAGCTTCAGGCTCCTTCTAGCACGGCCCCTTCGATACAAACCCAAACACGAACACAATTAGCCAGCAAAGCCCCACTGCACCGGCGCTTCTCAAATGTTTATTCCATTATCGGTGGGGGGATTACGCTAACCCAAGGCGCCGTGTAAATCATCGGAGTGGGGGTGGGCAGGGAAGCAGGGGGGGGGGGGGCACTTGTGCGCCGGGCGCGATGTAAATGCAACAGGCGAAGGCGCGACGGCCGCGCTCTCTCCGAGCCGGCGCCTGGAGTTAATGTAATGGAGATGGGATAAAAATATGTTTTTCAGTACCACCTGTGGCACCCTCGGCTCGCGCGCGCCTCGGCTTACCGCGAACCACTTACCCCCCCGTTACCCCGCACGTCTCCCACCACCCACCCTCCTCCCTTCACCCTGCGCCCTCCAAAAAACCAGCCCTGGCGCACATAGGCGATATTAATCACGACCTCGACGCGTGTCAACCCTGGCGGCAGGGAAAGTACCCTGGCAAGCTAGGCAACCAATGCTGCACTACTGTACTACAAAGCCTCTGACAACCTAGACTAGCCATGCTACACTACTGTACTACACACACAGCCCCTGACAACCTAGACTAGCCATGCTACACTACTGTACTACACACACAGCCCCTGACAACCTAGACAAGCCATGCTGCACTACTGTACTACAAAGCCTCTGACAACCTAGACTAGCCATGCTACACAACTGTACTACACACACAGCCCTTGACAACCTAGACTAGCCATGCTACACTACTGTACTACACACACAGCCCCTGACAACCTGGACTAGCCATGCTACACTACTGTACTACACACACAGCCCCTGACAACCTAGACTAGCCATGCTGCACTACTGTACTACAAAGCCTCTGACAACCTAGACTAGCCATGCTACACAACTGTACTACACACACAGCCCCTGAAAACCTAGACTAGCCATGCTACACTACTGTACTACACACACAGCCCCTGACAACCTAGACTAGCCATGCTACACAACTGTACTACACACACAGCCCCTGACAACCTAGACTAGCCATGCTGCACTACTGTACTACACACACAGCCCCTGACAACCTAGACTAGCCATGCTACACTACTGTACTACACACACAGCCCCTGACAACCTAGACTAGCCATGCTACACTACTGAACTACACACACAGCCCCTGACAACCTAGACTAGCCATGCTACACTACTGTACTACACAGCCCCTGACAACCTAGACTAGCCATGCTACACTACTGTACTACACACACAGCCCCTGACAACCTAGACTAGCCATGCCACACTACTGTACTACACAGCCCCTGACAACCTAGACTAGCCATGCTACACTACTGTACTGCACACAGAGCCCCTGACAACCTAGACTAGCCATGCTACACTACTGTACTACACACAGCCCCTGACAACCTAGACTAGCCATGCTACACTACTGTACTACACACACAGCCCCTGACAACCTAGACTAGCCATGCTAAACTACTGTACTACACACAGCCCCTGACAACCTAGACTAGCCATGCTACACTACTGTACTGCACACACAGCCCCTGAAAACCTAGACTAGCCATGCTACGTTACTGTACTGCACACACAGCCCCTGACAACCTAGACTAGCCATGCTACACTACTGTACTACACACACAGCCCCTGACAACCTAGACTAGCCATGCTACGTTACTGTACTACTCACACAGCCCCTGACAACCTAGACTAGCCATGCTACACTACTGTACTACACACACAGCCCCTGACAACCTAGACTAGCCATGCTACACTACTGTACTACACAGCCCCTGACAACCTAGACTAGCCATGCAACACTACTGTACTACACACACAGCCCCTGACAACCTAGACTAGCCATGCTACACTACTGTACTACACACACAGCCCCTGACAACCTAGACTAGCCATGCAACACTACTGTACTACAGGTTCAATCTCCATCAATTTTTACCTCAACGATTGATATACACGTAACGATATTGAAAAGCGAGTAACCTACAATAAATATCGAAATTAAAATGCATACGACAGGGGCTCCACTTAACGTGATGTTCCGGTACTCTGCATTTTTGTCGGTAAGGTAGTCATTTTTCACGCAGAGACTGTAACATTGACGTTGTTTCTCTACCTATAACCTACACTTAACGCTGCTACCGACACATTTGGTTATACATGGTTAGTCAGATTCCTTCACCGAACGGTTTGGCGTGTTGGAAACACCGGTTCTCGTGAGATCACCGAAGTTAAGCAACACTGCGCTGGGTCAGGTATTGGATGGGTGACCGTCATACACATGACCAGTTCTGTTCGGGTGAGAGGTTGGAGGGATGAAAGTTAAGCAACACTGCGCTGGGTCAGGTATTGGATGGGTGACCGTCATACACATGACCAGTTCTGTTCGGGTGAGGTTGGAGGGATGAAAACTAAGCAACACTGCGCTGGGTCAGGTATTGGATTGGTGACCATCCTACACATGACCAGTTCTGTTCGGGAGAGAGGCTGGAGGGATGGAAGTTAAGTAACACTGCGCTGAGTCAGGTATTGGATGGGTGACCATCATACACATGATCAGTTCTGTTCGGGAGAGAGGTTGGAGGGATGAAAGTTAAGTAACACTGCGCTGAGTCAGGTATTGGATGGGTGACCATCATACACATGACCAGTTCTGTTCGGGAGAGAGGTTGGAGGGATGAAAGTTAGTACGGCAACTTCACTCGCCTTGCTTATCAACTTCTCGACAGCATGGATTTGTGGAGGAATCCTGTTGTTTGCGTTGTACCGTCCTTCGGAAGGGACGTTATGCCGGTAGTCCCCTTGGTCTTCGACAGGAGTAGGCTACGTGCCGGCACCGGGTTTCCCCTCCTCCCTTCTAGGCTAGGTTTGGTTCATCATCATCCTCATCTCATCCACTCATTCACCGACGCCATTAGACTCGTGCCGCATGGCCAGATGTCAAAACAGTGCGTCGTTAAACACCACAAATAATAATAATCAGATTTCTTCTGTATGAGATCAATTTGCCGCTAGATGGGGCTAGTGACCGCCCTGTTTTACAAGTAATTAATTACACCTGAAACTGTTAATCAATCATTGAGCTTTACATTCAGTTCAGATTTGTTGCATTTTTTTGCAAATGAAACTTGCCAAAAATTGCGAAATGAAACTCCTGAAGTGTTCTCTGGTCTTTTAATCCGTTTCAATTTGAACGACGATTACATTGTTAAGGAAGATAACTAGTTACGTCTCCAAAAATTGTGATAATTTGTAACTTTAAAGTAGGTTTTTCGCGAAGTCAGTTTAACATCACTTGGCTAAATATGTCAAACTGATGATGCGATTGAATCGTCATGTTCTTGAGACTTTGACTACCGGCTCATCTAAACAGACGACACGAGAAAATTCGCCAACTTTGTGTTAATATTTCTCACCTTAAGTTGGTGCTATGTCACCCAATGCTTGATGGTAACGCTGGGCAAGAGGTAACTTAAAAAAAAACACATTTCAACTGGGTTTTGAATGCAGACGACTCGAGAAAATTTGCCAATTTTGTAAGAAAAACTTTTTGAAATGGGTTTTGAATGCTTAGTGAAGGGCTACTAAATTTCCCAATGTTTCGTAACTTGTACCTGTTACTTTATCAAGGGTAAGAGCAGTCATGACAATTTTCCAATAACAAAAGAACAACATAAAACTTTAACATTTAAAATGTAATCTACAATCTAAGGTGGATCTCTTCTCTCGGAGTCTCGCCAATCTATCTACTAACTTCCCACGTCTCTCCCCATAGAGATTCATTATGATGGCTTTTAGAATCATGTCTACTTGATTTAAACTTAGCACTAGTTTTAACAAAAACTATTTCAACTGGGTTTTGAATGCTAAGTGAAGAACAACTGAATTTCCCAACGTTTCGTAACTTGTACCTGTTACTTTATCAAGGGTTAGAGCAGTCCTTAAGTTGTTCTTCACTTAGCATTCAAAACCCAGTTGAAATAGTTTTTGTTAAAACTTGTGCTAAGGTTACATCAAGTAGACATGAGTCTAAAAACTATCATTAAGAGGTAACGTTGGTCAGTTAGCTAAGCTTAGAAGATGCCGACTTTGGCTCGTAGGCAAAAAAGTAGCGGCCAAATTGAAGTAGAAGAAGAGTGAACAAAGATGATGAGGCGTAACACTTTTCAGTTGTATTTGCCGTAATATTCGTTCATTTTCGCTCTCTTTTGGGCCAAAGTACAAAAAAACGACGCAGAAAGATTTACTCAAGAGCTTTTACCCTTGAAAAAGTAACAGGTAATTTAGTTGTTCTTCACTTGGCATTCAAAACCCAGTTGAAATAGTTTTTGTTAAAACAAGTGCTAAGTTAACATCAAGTAGACATGAGACTGAAAACAAGCAATTGATATACAATTTTTTAATCTATTTATCTTTCCGTCTATTGTTTTTTAAATCTAAAATGAAAACATTTTTAACGGTCTCTTTTTTTTCACACAAAAACGCCCACTTTTGAATCCGACCTTAATCAATGGATTAAGTTCCATGGCAACTGTTAAGAGACTACATCTAAGAGCAACTGTCATTGTCGTCAGCGTACATGTCGTACATATCTAAACCTTCACAAGCGATGGTAAAACCAGGGGTGCCAATTCAAGTGCATTTCACAAAAAAAAATACACCTCAAACCTTACATAAACCCTGGCTACCAATTAACTTTTTATGGTTTATGAAGATTTGATAAGGTTTGGGCTGGTTTTATCTCATTTGAATATGGATCTAACATTTAAACCCCCCTATTTTCGGTTTAAACAAGACCTTCCCGAAGTCAGATCCAGCTTTACCAGACAAACAGAGAGGGAAACCTGCCTAATTGTAAATAGTTTCAAAACCTGAGTAAAGTTCGACCGCTCTGGTCATCCCCTAGCCATGTAGGCAACCCGCGCTCCTAGCTGTGTTGCGGGTTGCCTTCCCACAGCCGATCTATGCCTCGTGCCACGTTGAGAATCAATCGAGTTGGTCGGTCCACGTGTAGGCAAAGATCCATCAAGAGGTCTTACAATTCAATCCAATACGTCGGTCTCCGAGGAGGTCGCCGCCGATCAGCACCTCGGTCAACCCATAGCGCCCAACGCTTCTAAGAGTCTGCAAGAGACATGCTTTTGTCAGTGCCGCTAAAAGACATGCTCCGAATGCCGCAAATCTTGGTGTGTGAGCCAAGGGAGTCGTGGACGGCGTCGAGCCAGGGCGGGGTTCCCGCGCAGACGCCGCGCACCCCACCTCGGGGAGGGGGTATAAAGGGTTCGCGTCCGCCCCGCCTCGGCTCACTCGCGCGCCGTCCACCGCCGTCGCGTCACGTCCTCGTCGACGCCGTCCTCGTCGACGCCGTCCTCTCGACGTCATCTCGCCGGTCATCGCATCGCAGTGAGTACATAACCAGGTCTCCGTTCGGCTCGCTGACGGCGTGGGGTGGCCGTCGCAGCACAACACGGAGGGTGAGAGATGTTTGTCGGACGATGGATTGGGTCGATGGTCCTGCTGGGAGGCTGTGTAGTCAGGGAGGGGGGAGATCAATACCCGGCTCGGCGAGGACGTCGCACACTGTGTAGAGGAGGCCGTGATGCCTGAACACGGCTCACATCCCGAAACATCCCGATATGTTCCACTGCATCCCGATACATATTATAGCAATACCAGTGCACAGGAGATACTCGTTTGCACGGATAAAACACTCTGTAAGCCGTTAACAGCACGGATCACGGTCTATTTGCATCCAGAAACAAACCTACAGACCAAACAACATTCTTTCCAGACATTAATATGACAATCGCCTCTCAACACTCGATCGGGGCAAACAACAAGCAGCCGAGCGCGTTCATCTGTACACTATCTTCTGTTTCCTCACATCAAAGCTGACATGAATACAGTGCTTCATGCCGGCCGGTTGGATCGTTGCCCCTATGTATCTCATGCCCCGTGGATCCCTCATGGAACCAGCCTCCCTTCTCTTCCCTTCCCTTGCAAGCATAGCACATTGATTCCAAGCCAGCCACCGCCTACTGGAGTACAGCTGTGTGTTGCTGCCACAGCCTGCTGAATCGCTTTTTGCTTACTCAGCTTTGTTAAATATCATGGCCCGTTGGGAACATTGGTATTCAGTTGGATTTATGGGGAATGTATCCAGGAGGGTTATCTTATGGGAGTAAATATTTGAATCCGCTCTGAATTTTAGTGAGCCGTTGAATTTAGATGACCTATTGGAATTCCGTGCGAATTGCGAGGCGAGCGCTGTGAGTGGCGATACAGTGAACTAACGGTCCGTTAAACTCTGGTAACTAATCGGAAACTCTTTTTTCAAAGCTAGCAAGTGGTTTTCAGCTGTTTCGCTTCCATTGACGTAAAATACTGTGAAAGCCATGATTAACACGAGGAGAATGAAACAGTATGAATTTTACCAAAAATAATCTGAAAAATGTGAATAAAGAGACAACGAGATGTCGTATAGGGCTGAAAATCTCAGACAAGCTTGATTTTAGCAAGATTAACATAATAGTAAGTTTTGGTGGGAAAATATTTAATACTTTTTATTTTAGAGCGATTTGGAAATTGTGAATATTATTGCTACTTCGACATCGAAGCTTGGTAAATAAATGCAAGATGGCCTTATAAATGTTTGACCAGTTTCTAATTGCTTCTGTTCCGCTTCACCATCCACGGCTTTGTGGACGCAATTCGAGTTGATTTGTGGGTGAGCGTCACTTTTTATCGGTGGTAAATTATATGATACCGAAGCAGAGAACTTGTATAAAATATCAAATCTTTTAATGAGTTTTTGGGGAAATTTCACTTAAATTTGTTGCAAGAAAACTCTGTTTGATGCCAAATGAAACAAAAATAACAACAATATAAATATTAGGATCGCCAGACAATTTCCAAAAATTCCGAAATCTCACGTGACTACGAGTAGAGCAAAGCGCAGAAGGTAAATTTCACTAAAAACTTATAAAATGTCCAAAAAACTAAACGACTAAACAACTAAACAATAACTAAACGATAAAAAAAAAATACAGCACTTCAGTAAGCTTGAGATACTTGTAAAGTTTGGTGAGCAAAACGAGTACATTTTGGCTAAAAGGTCGCATGAGTTGGGGAATTTCAGAACAATGTTCGTAGCTTTTGACTGGTCAAAAAATGCCCAGTTACTTTTGTTGAAATGCGCAGGGGATGTTTGTTAAAAATACGAGGGGCAGCATGAAAATTTCATGAAAATCGGACCAACCGTTTCGACGACAGAGCGCGAGTTATTTGAGTGAGTGATATGGGAGATACGAGAGACTTTTGACAACCAATCGCCTTCTAAACCAACAAAAATTCGAAAATTCGAGTGTTAAGAAATTTAATTTCGTTATTTCTCGCAGATTACTCGCATTTGAAACTGGTTTACACTCAAATAATCTTTATTATTGCTAACCTCAGCGATTGATAAACATGTATCGATATTTTAAGTTATAAAAGTTTGTATAAAAGCGCGGCAGCCAGCGCCATCTGGTAGCAGTTACCGTCGCAAACACGTGCACGTGTTGCCGGCTCGTTTGCTCAGCAGAAAGTTTAAAACGAACACCATAGGACTTTGACCAAACCCAAATACCCTAAGGGTGAAACCTATATACCCTCGGGGTAAATCCCATATACCCTCAGGGTGAAACCCATATACCCTCGGGGTTAAACCTATACCACTAGTTCCCGCTGGTTCTCTTCTCATCCCGCTAACAGCGCTAGGGTCGTTACACTATCGGCTGCTTTCGTCACGCTGCGTGTAGGACATTGGCCGCACTGCGATCTGGCATCGTGGCCATGGCAAGGCGAAGCGGCAACATGGCGCTAGACGAGTTTTCATCCACATTCACCCGATATCGCTCGGCTGCTGCAGAGAAGGAACGGCCCGTTGGAAGCCAAGAAATTGCACAGCTTCTTGGGTGGCTCCTGAGTTTGTTTCCTTGAGATTGCACCGTCCGTTGGATAACTATCTCTAGCCACCGTTATCTTCCTTGCAGGTGATATCGTCTCTATTCTGCCTCTCTTCTTAAAGGTTAAGTATTCCTGCTAAGCGCTCTTTTGTAAGAGGTGTTTTCCCTCTGATTTTCCTACTGGTTTCCTTCTAATTTCCCACTAAATTCCTACAGTAGGGCGTGGTCCAGGTACCAACCACGTGCAACCCCCTCTCCCCCCCCCCCCCCCCCCCCCCTTCACCACCACGCCATGTTATTGACGAATGGGTGTGTCGCGGTGGGTGGAAGGCGCCGGACGGCCGCTCGGCAGTCACTAAACAGGTGGCCGTTCACCAGTGAGGCGTTTCACAACCTCTCGACACCAACTTCACTCGCCTTGCTTATCAACCTCTCGACAGCAACTTTAGTCGCCTTGCTTATCAACCTCTCGACACCAACTTCACTCGCCTTGCTTATCAACCTCTCGACAGCAACTTCACTCGCCTTGCTTATCAACCTCTCGACACCAACTTCACTCGCCTTGCTTATCAACCTCTCGACAGCAACTTCACTCGCCTTGCTTATCAACCTCTCGACAGCAACTTCACTCGCCTTGCTTATCAACCTCTCGACACCAACTTCACTCGCCTTGCTTATCAACCTCTCGACAGCAACTTCACTCGCCTTGCTTATCAACCTCTCGACAACAACTTCACTCGCCTTGCTTATCAACCTCTCGACACCAACTTCACTCGCCTTGCTTATTAACCTCTTGACAGTAAATTCACTCGTCTTGCTTATCAACCTCTCGACAGCAACTTCACTCGCCTGGCTTATCAACCTCTCGACAGCAACTTCACTCACCTTGCTTTTCAACCTCTCAACAGCAACTTCACTCGCCTTGCTTATCAACCTCTCGACAGCATGTATTTGTGGAAGAATCCTGTTGTTCGCGTTGTACCGTCTTTCGGAAAGGACGTTAAGCCGGTGGTCCTCATGGTGCTCTTCGACAGTAGTAGGCTACGTGCCGGCACCGGATTCTCGTTAGGTTAGGTAATCATTCGACGACGCCTTTAGACCGTTGTCAAAATAGTGCGTCGTTAAACTCAACAGTTTTTGTGCAAAGTTGACGCATCGGGTCAGTGTTTAATGCCCAGTTCTACCACAACTCGCACGAATAGTTTAAAAACTATATGAAATATTATTTAAATTGCAAACGCTTGCAATGCGCGGGGATTTTATTATTATCAACTCTATACACGTCTCAGAAATGTATGCCCAAACGGGGACTCGGATCCCGATCTCCACCTATCGCGGGTGTTGCTCTAACCAATTGAGCTACTTGGACAGTGACTTTTTGAGATGATGTTAGTGTATTTTATGAGAATGACAGATCTCCAAGGACTAGAACCAAGAGGCTGTGAATACTCACGGTCAGTCTTCCCCGTTTGAGCATTAATTTTTGAGAAGGTTATAATAATAATAATTATAATATTAGGTTATAATAATAATTATTGTTCATAATAATAGAATTGTTTAAAGCCTCAAAGTGTCGGATTCTTAGCGTTCAGATATTTGCCTTTGGACAGAAGCGGATATCCCAGGTTCGATCCCGGTCCCAGTCGCCATGCGTGTCAGTTGGACGTGAGGGGTTAGGAGGGAGGGGGAGGGGGGAATTAACATACAATCATCATGGCTCGCATCCTGTCGCCAGGGTCAGGGGTGCCAACTCACAGCCAAGGGGACGTTCGACCGCGAGCACGGCCCATTTGCTTCGGTTACCAGCGTAAATCGCTGTCGTTAGAGTTAAGCAACACTGCGCTGGGTCAGGTATTGGATGGTTGACCATCATACACATGACCAGTTCTGTTCAGGAGAGAGGTTGGAGGGATGAAAGTTAAGCGACACTGCGCTGGGTCAGGTATTGGATGAGTGACCATCATACACATGACCAGTTCTGTTCGGGAGAGAGGTTGGAGGGATGAAAGTTAAGCAACACTGCGCTGGGTTAGGTATTGGATGGGTGACCATTATGCATATGACCAGTTCTGTTCGGGAGGGAGGTTAGAGGGATGAAAGTTAAGCAACACTGCGCTGGGTTAGGTATTGGATGGGTGACCATTATGCATATGACCAGTTCTGTTCGGGAGAGAGGTTGGAGGGATGAAAGTTAGTACAGCAACTTCACTCGCCTTGCTTATCAGCCTCTCGACAGCATGGATTTGTGAAGGAATCCTGTTGTTCACGTTGTACCGTCCTTCGGAAGGGACGTCAAGCCGGTGGTCCCCTTGGTGCTCTTTAACAGAAGCACCGATTTCTCCCTGCTAGTTCAGTTATCCTCGTCATCGAACTTTAAGCACATTGACAATGCAGTTTGCACAGGATCGATCTGGCAAAAACTGACTTTCGGTGTCCCGACTTCGATTCCTCGGTGGGTACGTTTCGCAATATAAGAAATGTTGTCAAGAGGCTTGTAAACCGGTCCTCGTGCAGCCGGCCTGGGGGTCTACCCCCCCCCCCCCCCCCCTACCACTGGTCGCGTTGCCTAGGCGACTTCTGCCGCCGGCCGATAGCGTCTAACGGCCCGTTAGATCAGCACGTTAAGGAAGGCGCCTGGTCGTGCATAATGAGTCTCGAGTCGAGCAGGCCGTGGTTGCAGCTTGGCACGGGACAAAGCGCTCGAAGGGGCCGATGAAAGGTTACCGGCTGGATTGGGGTACAAAGGACCCCCCCTACCCCCACCCCTTCCTCGGCCCATGGCGCACCCTGCTGAACTTTACTGGGTACAATCCCAGCTAGAAGTCGGTCTGGCTAGAACACAGCCCCGTAGATCATCCCATGGTTGAACCTGGAAAGCTTGGGATCTCCAGGGTATCTCATGGGGTAACGTTTCAAGGAGGTCGTGAGAACGGTTACTTTTTCTAGGAATCTAGTTCTAGGCCTATACTCTTTGGGGTGCGTACTGTGCCTCCGTTCTCGACCCCTGCCTGGCATCGAACACGTGCTACCCTGAGACAGATAGCCAATGTCAATACAAAATACAGATTTGAAAACGTATAATGTGTAGGTTATACCAGTATATTTGGATGTATGTATATGAGTAAAAATGCTAAATTTTTGGATGAGAAATTATGTCAAATTGCTAAATCTGGGGCTAGGATGTCGTTTAAAAAAAGATTTTCGAATAGAAAATTTCGAAAAGTAATGTGGATTGTTTCGAATTTTGGAAATCGATCAAATGATAGGTGTTTTGACTTGACGGGTGCTGATCTTGATGTTGATTCTCTTGGAATTCCCGCATTGCTGGGTGTTTTTTAATCAAATCGCCAGGGGGATTAGGAAGGTTTGGCGAGACGGAGCACGTGTTCAAGTAACCTTGTTGGTTGATCACGGTATATCGATGCTAGAGAGGGTAGTTTTAACAACAGAACAAACATTTAAACTGAATTGAAATCACGTCTCAAAGCCGGATGTAATGGTGTTTTTTAAATTTCCGAAATTCAATTATTAGCATTGGATGGATTTTTGAGTTCAACGGCTCTGGTTTTAGCGATTCTCGGAACATTTTTGTTTCAAATCGGCTTAGATTTTCAGTAGTGTTTTGTTCGAAATCAAAGCCAGACACCGATTTGCAGAATATGAAAGTCAGGTTTAGCACTAGTGGTTAATTTGTGCGTCGATCACTCATTCCGGGAAAAGTTTGGTCTACTCTACATTTAAATTCAAGAAACACACGTTATTTTTACATATTGGTGAACATTTCAAATTGGAAATGGCATTCAGCAGAATGTAGGTATATTCACAGAATCTTATCATTCTAAAAAATAAATGCCCAATACACTAGCTCATAATTATGACTTCGCAAAGCGATAGCAAGGCGAAGCTTAGCTAAGCTCAGGCAACGCTAGCCTTTGTCAGGCAGCGCCGACAAAGGCTAGCGAGAGTAGAGAAATTGTTTCAATGTTTTTCACCTTTTGGCACAACTTCCTTCCACCCTTCCCAAGAAAACACACGATCTAGAACAGCACCTGAATTCAATTGAGAGCGAACCCAACTTTTTCATTACAAACTAGCTACTGGGTTTAGGGTTCTCATGTATTTCCAAGCTTTGGGTTCAAAGTTTTCACTTAATTATTTCTCATTAAAAATACAAAATACAGATTTGAAAACATATATGTGTAGGCTAGACAAGTATCTTTGTATACATGTATGTGGTATTAGTGGAAAAGTGAACCGTTCTGCTGAATATCAATGTTGGGTATGGGTTTCTCATGCTCTACAGGCGACAATCAGAACACGCCATCTAGTAACTTCTAGTCGCGGCTTCGATCCTTGATCCTGGTTTCCCCTTGATCTCATCCAGGACTCATCCAGGTCTCATCCAGGACTCATCCAGGTCTCATCCAGGTCTCATCCAGGGCTCATCCAGGGCTCATCCCAGCAACCCGGCACCCAGCACGTGTTTCCAGATCGCCAGCACGTGGTCTTATCAGTGTCTGTGACAATCAAACTTCCTGCCGACTTCGGCTCTTCACGAATTCACCCGAACTCACACGAGCGACCATCGCACACACACAGACCACACATTCGCTAGCTCGTGCAACTCAGTACCCAGCAGGCTTTGAAAGGGGGTCGGTCGTCTGGCCGTGCCCCGTACTTTGGGCGACAATCGGGGTGCAGTGAGTGAAACCAAAAGCCAATCGACGAGATTATCCACAAGGCTGTGCTGAGATGCGCTCTAAAGATCTTCCATCGAAACGGTAAGCGCTTCTCAAAAAGTCCATTCCATATTATCCCGCCTATACCCAGAGGACAGGGGTAGTCGGGGTCAGGTTGGCCCCGTCGTAGACAGGACGAAGTCGCGTCCGGCGTGGACATCCTTGCACGCTATCGTCTCAACGCCCCCCCCCCCCCCCCACCCCTGTGTTTGGTAGCCAGGACGCGTCACCGCTGTCCAATTGCCAGTTGATTGGCTTGGACGGACGCATGTCGTTCTGGCGGACGGGCGGGGGCGTTTAGCAGAGATCTTGGAGGCGATTCACAGCTTCGGACGGTAAGCATGCATGTAAGACCAGTGAGGTGCACGCGCGGATGACCTACGGTTCGACCCCTGGCTGGCCCCGCGCGTTGAACCCAAGCTTTGTGGGTCGCCCTTCAATTGAGCGGCGGCCTAGTTCGGTTATTTGTCATGAAAACCGCCCGTTAACTCTGCTGTTCCCATGGTAGTTGATGTCTAACGGGCACAAACAGAATTGGCGGGTTCCAAGTGGTTGTGGATTGTATGGTACAGGCAACCCGTGCATGGTGTTCCATAGGTTCTCAAGGCAGCTTGGTTTAGCCATAGCATGGCATGGCATGGCATGGCATGGCATGGCATGGCATGGCTTGGCTTGGCTTGGCATGGCATGGCTTGGCTTGGCATGGCATGGCAAGGCATGGCATGGCATGGCATGGCATGGCATGGCAAGGCAAGCCAAGCCAAGCCAAGCCACGGAACTCAAACGCGTCGCTCGCGCCGAAGGCATTCAAGAAGTCTGGGTCCATGGGAACCTTTCGCGGTGTGACGTCACGCCACCCTCCGCCCGTCGCCACGACGAACTGCAAATGTCACGCCGCCTCCCCTCCCCTCCCCCACCCCTCGGCTCGCCCGCCCAAGTTTGGCAACGCGGCGATCCCGCCACGGCGGGGATGAGACGACAAGAAGAGCGCACATCTGGCCGACACAGTACCGCGTATCCATAGCAACCGTTTCCCCCTTCCATTCACTGGATTGCCAGGGAGCAGCAAGTGGTTGGCAAGCGTGTCGGCACCGGGTACACGTGCTACTGCCTCGCAGTGCCGGCTGCGGGAAGTGGCGACCCCCGCGCGTTGCAGTTGTCACGGTTTCCTCCCATTGTTTCAGCGGTCGACCCGGCGCGACCTCGCGAGTCGCGCGTCCTGCACAAGGGACACGATTCCTTGTCATTCTCGGGCCCGGTGGTTGCTATGATACCTACTGGACGGAGAACTGATAAGGGCTTGTGTCCCTTGAACCACTTCACAGCCCCTACGAGTTGAGCAACACACGGCAACTGGATGGGTGACCGCGCTCGCGTCGCTGGGCAACGCGACGAGTTTTTTTCTTGCTGCACGCATCGGTTTCCTCATTGAGATTTGTAGCGAAATCATTTGTTTCGTGTCCCCCCTCCGCCCCCATGAGTTTTCCGCATTCAGCCCTAGGGCGTGGCTCGATTCTCGGTGCTGCCGAGATGCTCTATTGTCTGCCGTACGATGGGGTGCTGTAAGCGGGATTAAGCAAAAAACGAACGGGTTGCGTAGGGATTGTTCAAACAAGTGAAAGTAAGATCCAAAGACTGCGATTCGGAGCGCAGCTTAGCAACAGGAAAGAGCTGGTGACGACGAGCGAACGAAATGGATGTTCAACACGGCCCGTTGTGAAATTAGTTTTAATGTGTAATGACCAGGGCCGTGGTTACAGGCACGGCGAGCTGGACAATCAGACGACGCGATCGTCATTTGCCGGTGTGTCGCCCCGTCGATAAGAAGCCGGACGATAACGGGAACAGGAACCAGGTCGCCGTGTACTGGCAATCGCCTGGCTGGCTAGAAGGGGCCGTGGTGACGACCACCTCTTGGATGTACAGACCATGTCTTCTTATCAATAAAACAAATGTGCTGCACACTCGGTTTCATCGTCTGTTTCATACCGATCCCGTCCGCTTCCTGTGTTGCATGCGTCCGTTAGACAGATAAGCCTTGTGTCGACGATCCAACGCGCTGTGAATGCGTACTTTAGAGTTTAGACACACGAGATAAGATCACTGGAATTGATTGCCGATATTGATTTTAGTTTTTAAAAATTTCGAGACCAAGTTAGCTTTACGCTTAGCAGCTAGGTGGCAGTAGCGTATGGTGTTCAGTGTGTCGGGTTGCTAGTTTTGCGCACAGATGGCGCTCTCGTCGAAATTGTTAACCGAAAGCGTCATGGCGTCCGTCTGGCGTTGAGGGTCATGGGTGCTAGTTCGTTAACGTTATTTCCGTCGACTCGTTGAGATATTTTCTAGCTGCGTGTCGTAGTGCGTGCGGTTCGGTACGTGCTTGTGATAGCGTGTGCTTGCATGCGTGCATGACATGCGTGCGACGCGTCGGTCGTGTGTAAAGGCTAGATCCGAGCGAGCTGCCAGCAGAACCTGAGCGGCCTTCCCATTGCTGTCTGGGTCCTTGGATTACAATGACTCTTGAAACAATCTCTCTTTTTTGGGAAAGAACAATCGTGCCATGACACGGCGGTAGTGGCAGCTTAGCTGGGTAAGTTTTTGCCGGTGACATCCTTGCGGAAACTTGAGCACTTCTATTGCCCTGATCGTTCTTCGATCGGGCAGTGGCAATCGCGAAGCTAGCAGTAGGAGGTTCGTCAACCTGTTCACCTTTGGTTCCCAATCTGTCTTACAATTCATCCGTTGCAACTCAGAATTACGTTTATATTTTGCGGGTTTCTTAAATCCCCGACACATGGCCAGTTGCGGTTAAAATCTCGAAATCTCTTCGCCTTACTGTCTTTTTTTGCCGCTAGTTTTATCCAGAAGTCGCTAAGGTTGCGATTAAGCGTCAGCATTGAGGTTAAAAAAATATCACTGACAGCCCACAAAACTTTGCCAACTGCTCATTTCATTCGCACAGCCTGACATTGTCAATTCCGCAGCGCCACCACGTTTGATGCTTTTCGCTGCCAGCATCGAGCTTTAATTATATTTTCTCATAGCAGGTGACTGTTTCACAACTTACTTGCTTGATCTTTTGATGACGATGTTGTGCAAACTGTGCAAGGGTTAGCTTCCTCAGTGTTTGTCGCTGTGTCGATGACCTTATGAGTCACACAATCTCACATACTGCAGCAAGCCATGTATGTTGTAAGCCTGCCTGCATCTTCTTGCTAATCGTGCCTATTCGTTGCGGCTACCAGCGTTTAGATGTCGCTAATAAAACAAGTCACAGAGGACACCCACTTTCTGAGCCGATGCTTTCCAATTCTTTCTCTGTGCTGTGCTAATTTTCTTTTGGACAAGTGATTATTCTAGGTTAAGCGTGGCACCACGAAATGGTTGTTATTTGGCACAAACATAACCTCTCGGTCCGGGTTTGCGGGATGATGCTACTTTCCTCTTCGACAATAAGTGTGAAATAGTTTTCTGTTGTGCCTGTTAGAGTCACTAAAAATAATCCGTTTCCCTTAACAACTAGAATTGTTCAGAGACAATTGCTTGTCTGCGTGGTAATTGGTCATTGGTGATCATTTGATTATTCCATCATTTTGGGTGCCAAGACCGCACCTCCAAATGTCTATCATTACTGGAACTGTCAATTTCTATCTCAAGATGACAGTTCCGTTGGCCAAGCATCTAGTGAAACAACTGAACAGAATTCATCTGATAAGGAACCTCAGGAATTTTAAAGCAAAGTGATTGATTTGACTCATTGCGATACCATCTTTGTTTATAAGCAAACATTTCTGTAACTGGTCACAGAACGTATTAGATTTAAAAGTTCTGCTCAGTGCTTCTCACTTGCTACGAACATTCACACAATCGATCGATTGTTTGTTTTTGCAGCATTGTGTGCATGGCTGGGTTTAAAACAAA
Organism: Protonemura montana; assembly: GCA_947568835.1. Classification (NCBI taxonomy): domain Eukaryota; kingdom Metazoa; phylum Arthropoda; class Insecta; order Plecoptera; family Nemouridae; genus Protonemura; species Protonemura montana. Next base: position 15,717,582 of record OX387608.1, on the reverse strand, counting down.
ATTGTATCCCTATTTTTTGATAGAAACTCGTGGTGTGTGCCAATATTGCCATGACGGTTATTTTAAATGCGAGCAGAATTAAAATATTTCAACAGCTATACTTCAGAAAAGTTGATGCAACTTGGGGTTATTTCTGCGCCACAAACCATAATCGATGACTGTAGTTTTCACATAAACTAAAGATTTACTTGGCAAGTAAAGATAATTAGATGAAATCTTATTTTAATTCCAAACACTGGCAATGCGCGGGGTATTTTATTATTATCAACACTAGAACCGTCTCAAAAATTGATGCCCAAACGGGGCATTAATTCATAATAACAATACATTTGTTGTTCATAATGTTATTGTAATTGTTATTGATTATAAATGTTCATAATAATAATAAAAAAAGGGAAGATTATCTTTGTAAATTTAATAGCAGCCACACAATATAGAAACCTAAAAATAATCTAAACAAAATAGACTAACAAGTTTTATCAGCCGGTCTCATCTTCACATTGCGCAAACATATTGTGTTGACCAATATTTGCAACGTCATAAAAGTGCCATTTCGTTAATTGCTTTTCTAATTATGTGCCATATGGGCATTAAAACATGGTATTTAAAAAAAAATTACAACACACTCCTGGAGAGAGAGGGGGTGGGGGAAAAGCCAGTAAAAATACAGTGTTTTTCAAATCATTGGAAAATGTGCTTTTGTTAAAACCTAAATGACATAAAACGGTATAAATTTGATCGCACTAGAAAGGTTTGCTCGTCTGAAACAATACATTTTATATCCTGCACCTTGTCATTCATTCATTCGAATTATATATTTCCAAATTGGTTATCAGAGTAACATTGGGTTGGTCAGAGATACAAAGGTACACAATAAAAATACTAAATACAAAGAATGAAATACAGAATACATGATACATGAAAACGATTACCAATTAGAAAATTTGTTGTATGAATAAAGTGAACGCTGGTATATCAGTAATTACCATATGAACAATTCCATTAGCCGTTCAGAGGTTTAATAGTAGGCACTCGTTATATTTGTGTCACCTACATTAAAGTTGGCTCTCATTTGGGTCCAGGTTTTACAGACAGATATTTAGCGTCGATTCCGTGCAATGCAGGGAAAATATCTGAGCATTTTTGTTGGGATTTAACTTTGGAAACACTTATTTGATATTATACTTATGATTTGTCTCTAATAGATAAGAATTCTATACTTTTAATTATTATATACTTTTGTATTCAACAGTACTTGGGTTAATTTTAAATCACATCTGAATTGTTTGTAATGCAATGTATGAAAAATTGGCTTCTAAGCTATCAAATAAACATAATAATAATAATTATTATTCAGCAATAGCTAGCCCTTGTGGTAACTGAAATCTAAATCTGCTTTTAATAAGTCCTGTGCTCAGTGAAAGATCGAAAGATCTGAGATAAAATTAAAAACAATATTGAAGCAAAAAGTTCTTTCTAAGTTGAACCCAAACATTGCTGGCAATCCCAGTAATGACTTTGTGAATGATGATACGTCGTAACAAAAACTATTTCAACTGGGTTTTAAATGCTAAGTGAAGAACAACTAAATTTCCCAACGTTTCGTAACTTGTACCTGTTACTTTATCAAGAATAAGAGCATTCCTGTCGATATTCCGATAAAAAAGAACCACAAAAATTATAACAATTACCAAGTTCAAGCTTCCTAAATGCATCTAAATAAAATAATCAGAGTCAATAGAGCAAGAAAATCAATTTATTTAAAAATCGACAGCTATCCAAATATATGGTTGACCATTAAGGTCTAGCTTACTGATCCATAAACTAACGTATTTTGTATTTTCCGAAATAAAATCCCGAACAAATAGGCGTTTTTTACTAACTAACCAATTATGTGTATCTAACAACTTATCTTTAACCTAACTTTTTGCCCCGCGTTTGTCCCCAGGCAGCGGCGATGGACCGAGCTCACCTGATCCCTTATACCGTCCGCCCGGCTCCGCACCCCCCTGCAAGCTCTGCCTCCCACCGCGGCGACGAGGTGGGAGGGGGTCGGCGTGCGTATCGTTGCGTTCTGATTGGTTCCCTGCTCACATGTTTGCTGCTCGTCGCTTACGTCCCGGCAACGTACAGATCGGCACGGGACCTGGCGGCAGCCCGGCCTGCAGGTAAGCACCTTGAACTCTGCCATGTCATGCCTGGTCATTTATCCTGTCTAGCATTTACTGGAAGAGTTTCCTCTTGTTTGAAAACACATTTTGGCCAAATAAACACAGAATATTGTCGCCGTATGAAAGTGATGATGATTTAGTTTGATGATGATTGTTAAACAATATGTAAATATATTTACAGTTTGACAGGTTGTGACGTGATATAGCGTCACTAGAATCAGAGTGACTGTGATTATTCACAGCCTCTTGGTTCTACTTCTTGGAGAACTGTCATTCTCATCAAATACACTAACATTTTCTCAAAAAGCCAGTGTCCAAGTAGCTCAATGGTTCAGAGCAACACCCGCGACAGGTGGAGATCGGGGTTTGAGTCCCCGTTTGGGCATCAATTTTTGAGACGGTTACAGTGTTAATAATAATAAAATAAATATATATTTATTTTATTCAATGGCAATATTTGTATAAAAAAAACCCAAATAGTTGAATGATTATTAAGCTGATTCCAAAGCATTGCATTCTCTCCTTTGATAGCTCCTTAAAAGGTTTGCAGATACATTTAAAATGTCAGAGTCTCTCTACTTCTTGAATAAGACTCAATCAATTTTGTTGACATCAACAGACTTTCAGCCACCTTATTAAAAACAGAGTCCAGCCCCAAGCTGATGTAAGCTCCGCCTTCGACCAATCGTAACGCAGGTTCCGTCCCGGGCTGGCCACGCGATGCTCCGCGTGATCTCCGCCGCTACGTTCGTCCCGACAACGCGACTGCGCTGCGCTGGCCGACGTTGTCTTGCCGCTCACCGACTCAGCTTCTCATCGTCGTCTGCTCGGCGCCGGGCAACGTTGACGCACGCAACGCAATACGCGAGACCTGGGCCTCGGAGCAAGCGTTGCGGGGACTTAGTGCGCGTGTTCTGTTCCTCCTCGGAGAGACCGACAACGCAACGGCGCAGGTAATGATGAGGTGATTTGGGAGGTCCCAAGTTCGTATCCTAGTTCAGTTATACAGGCACGTCAGATATGTTGAGGGAAAAGGATCGCCGATTTTTGTAAATGACTCAATTTTGTACGGTCAACTATAGATTGATTGCACCGTTGAGTGTAGGTTATAGGTAGAGAAACAACGTCAATGTTACAGTCTCTGCGTGAAAGATGGCCGCCAAATGACTACCTTACCGACAAAAATGCAGAGTACCGGAACATCACGTTAAGTGGAGCCACTGTCGTATGAAATTTAATTTCGATATTTCTCGTAGGTTAACTCACTTTTGTGACTTTTTTCAAAATATCTCCTTCAATATTTACCTCAACAATTGATAAACACGTAACGATATTAAAAAGCGAGTAACCTACGAAAAATATCGAAATTAAATTTCATACGACAGTGGCTCCACTTAACTTGATGTTCCTGTACTCTGCATTTTTGTCGGTAAGGTAGTCATTTGGCGGCCATCTTTCACGCAGAGACTGTAACATTGACGTTATTTCTCTACCTAGAACCTCCACACTCAACGGTTTAACATTAACGTTCTGTCTCTACCTAGAACCTGTACACTCAACGGTTTAACATTAAAGTTCTGTCTCTACCTAGAACCTGCACACACAACGGTTTAACATCAACGTTCTGTCTCTACCTAGAACCTGCACACTCAACGGTTTAACATCAACATTCTGTCTCTACCTAGAACCTGCACACTCAATGGTTTAACATAAACGTTCTGTCTCTACCTAGAACCTGCACACTCAACGGTTTAACATTAACGTTCTGTCTCTAACTAGAACCTGCAAACTCAACGATTGCAGTGTTTTTTGGTTATTCTGGCATTTCTACTTGGGAACTGAGCCATCTGTGCAGACACATTCCAGTTTTCGCGGGGTGGGATAAGGGATCCCCTCGAATGGGGAATCAACCCCAACCCCCAAACAACTCTGTTTCCCTCCCCAACCACAAAGTTTCCCCGTCGTGCCTCCAGGAAGCTGTGGACGCTGAAAGCTCCGTCTTCGGCGACACCGTCGTTGAGGACTTTGCCGACACTTACAACAACCTGACGCTCAAGTCTGCGATGATGCTGAAGCTGGTTGCCAACTGCGCGGGCGTAAGATTCCTCATGAAGACCGACGACGACATGTTTGTCAGCGTGAAGCACCTGCTGTCCATGCTGCACGCAGGCAAGACAACCAACCTGTTGCTGGGGTCGTTGATCTGCGGGGCCCGGCCAATCACGACGCAGGCAGACAGCAAGTGGTACGTGACTCTTCAACGGAGAACAATCATGTTCGCGTTTCATTAAGAAAAACTATTTGAAATGGGTTTTGAATGCTAAGTGAAGAACAACTAAATTTCCTAACGTTTTGTAACTTATACCTGTTACTTTATGAAGGGTTAGAGCAGTCCTGACAATTTTCCAATAACAAAAGAACCACATAAAATTATAACAATTACCGAGTACAAGCATCCTAAATGCATCTAAATAAAATATTTAGGGTCAATAACCTAAAAACTAATGTATTTTGTATTTTCTGAAATAAAATCCCAAACGAATAGGGGTTTTTTACTAACCAACCAATTATATTATATTTCGATGTAAATTTCGTTCCATGGTTTTGACAAGGTTTTAGTAGCAACCTCCTACAAGACTCGATGCTTGCGCTTGCAGGTACGCCCCACGGTACATGTACCCGGCGCGCGTCTACCCCAACTACCTGTCGGGCACGGGCTACGTAATGTCACGCGATGTCGCGCTGCGGCTGTTTCGAGCTGCGATGGCCACGCGACTCTTCCATCTTGAGGACGTCTTTATCACGGGCATCTGCGCTCGGGCGGCAGGTGAGTCCCGAGTAGCTTAGCCCGGGGAACGGGAGATTAAACAATTAAAACCCATCCAATACCTGACCCAGTGCAGTGTTATTTAACTTTCATCCCTCCAACCTCTCTCCCGAACAGAACTGGTCATGTGTATGATGGTCACCCATCCAATACCTGACCCAGTGCAGTGTAGCTTAACTTTCATCCCTCCAACCTCTCTCCCGAACAGAACTGGTCATGTGTATGGTGGTCACCCATCCAATACCTGACCCAGCGCAGTGTTGCTTAACTTTCATCCCTCCAACCTTTCTCCCAAACAGAACTGGTCATGTGTAAGATGGTCACCCATCCAATACCTGACCCAGTGCAGTGCTGCTTAACTTTCATTCCTCCAACCTCTCTCCCGAACAGAACTGGTCGTGTGTATGATGGTTGCCCAACCTTGAGAGTCTAATCCTCACCCTACCTACCAGGTGTACGTCCCCGCGACAGCGCCGCCTTCACGTTCGCGCGCCGTCCGCTGGAGCCGTGCGTCTACGCCGACAACGGCGTCGTAACTTCGCATCGCCTCCGACCAGACGCGTTGCGGGCAATCTGGCGCCGCCTCGCCGAGCCCCGCGTCTGCGTCCGCCCCTCGCCTCCGCCCCCCGTTGCCCCCGGCGACAAGCGCACCGCCGCTCGCGGAACCCGAAGACAGAACAAGTGCTTCTAGCCTCGAGCAGGGTCATAATTTAGCCTCGGTCAGGGCTTTTTATACGCTGACTCGAGAAGAATGGCTCGTGAAATTGACAGGTAGCCTCGAACAAGGGCTATTGTGGCTGAAACCAGGAAGTGATAACTTGGGTAGCCTCTAACAAGGGTGGATTAGTCTCCGCCCTGGACGTTGTAACCATGGAGATGGATGGATAGCCTCGAACGGGCCTCTGGCATGAAGCGTCGCTATCTTTGCGAAGTATTTAGCCTCGAAACAGGTGAAACGTTGTATTAAGCCTCGCGGAAGGGTGTTTTTTTTTGTTGTCTCGAGCGTGGCTTTTTAGATTAAGAAAAAGTGTGATAGCCTTGCACAGGGCGCAGTGCACATAGCCTCTAACAGGGCCTGTTTGCGAAGATGCACGTGACCGTTTTCACTACCGGCAACGTGAGATAGCCTCGCGCAGGGTTAGCCTCGTACTCAGACTTTTTATTACAGGACGGCTTTTCGGGCTTGTTCGGTCGCTGTTTAAACTCGGACAAGTCTAGCCTCGCGCAGGGCACGCTTGGCCTCCGTCGGGGGGGGGCGGTTTGCTATTTATTAAGCCTCAAAACCGGGCTGTTTAGTTGTTAAATGATTTTAAACCCAAGAAAATCGCTGTAAATACTCAGGCGTACACAAGTTAAGTTTAATATTTTCAGAATTATGTCCACTCTTATAAGGAATCAGTTCTCTAGCTTTCTTGACAGCTTTAATGTTGCCAAGGAAGCTCTTTGTGAGCTATTTTTAATTCTGAAAATATTATGCCTCTGGTGCTAGATTAGAGAGACAAAATGGCCGACCGCAACGCCATCTAGAAGGCGGTGATGTCGGCCATCTTGGCTCGCTTCCAGCAACGGAAATCAATAGCCTCGCTACCAGGCTCCCGGCGGCCACAGATCTGATTCTAGTGATGTTTTATTTAGTGGTTAACCTCGATCAGGGGACGCTTGCAGGCGTTGCCAGGGTGCTGGTTGCCCTGGCGATAAAAGCGCAAACAGGGGGAAGGGGGTGACGAATTCTTGCCGAAGTTGGATCGTGATTGGCAGTTGGTCTCATCTCGGATTGGCCTCTGCAGCAAGAGGCCCGTCTCACGCTTTTTTATCCGACTTTTACGTTTTGCTGATATTTGCTCGATTAGGAGCTATAGGGTTTAGGAAAGTGCCTCACGAAGCGAATCTCGCCGGTCGCCGAGAAGATGGCGACGGTCTATTTTTGAATGCGGTTGGCGAAATAAAGGCGAGGCGTGCGATTTATCTCCATGTTTTTTTTGTAATTGATCCCGATTTGCTTGGCCATTTTCCTTTGTCGGCTGTTCCGCTGTCGTATGAAATTTAATTTCGATATTTATAGTAGGTTACTCGCTTTTTAATATCGTTACATGTGTATCAATCGTTGAGGTAAACATTGATGGAGATTTTTTGAGCATGAAAAGTCTCAAAAGAGAGTTAACTTACGAGAAATATCAAAATTAAAATTCATACGACAGTGGCTCCACTTAACGTGATGTTCCGGTACTCTGCATTTTTGTCGGTAAGGTAGTCATTTGGCGGCCATCTTTCACGCAGAGACTGTAACATTGACGTTGAAACTCTACCTAAATCCTACACTCAACGGTGATATTGACTCAGGTTATTATTTACTTCCTTAAAGATAGCCAAAGCTGTTCACATGAAATAAGTTAAACTATACCAACAAATGCATGTCTCTGTTTTCCACTCTTTAATCAATCGAGCTAAAAGAATTGCTTTGCTTGTTCTAAAATTTCCATTGTTCCTGTTGTCCTTGTTCTGATATTGCTACCCTGCTGGTAGAGAGGAGCAAGGTAAGGACATCGATATGAATCCGTCTCGGGCAAGCAATTTCCAATTAGTAGACTACAGCTTTGGTGCCCACTTCTTTGCAAAGAAAGTACGAAAGAATATATAATCAGGACTTACTTGATAATACTTGATAAGTACTTACTTGTATTACTTGATAAGTAATGCCATGGAAATTGGTTTGTTGTCATGTACAAATATTTGATATTATAATCCTGCTGTGCCTGATGGACAAGCTTAAGAATTTCCCTGAAACTAATTGACTGACTGGCTCTTAGACTTTTTGAGTAGTTCAAAAGAAGTTTCAAAAATATATTGAATCGGAATGCAAATGTTCATCTTCCGGAATTCTGGAAAGCTTGTCTGTAATAAGATCATGGAATAAAGATTAGGTTGTGAGATTGTTTAAAATGTCCCTCGCCTCGCGAGTCAGCTGTTCGATGCGTTCCGAAGAAATGGCAGCCGCCAGTCGCATGTGCGGCGTCATGTTCATGACGAGAGTTTAGTAACTTTTTGGGTCAAGTAATTGTCAATCCGAGAATTAGATCGGACCAACGATTTGAATATAACTTCTACAAACTTATTTCTCTACGCGAGGTAAGTCTTCGAATGGCTTCAATCACTTCAGTCAGCGTTCTGGCACCGAACGGGCGACGACAGGTCGTGAAGGTGACACCGAATACAACAATCCTGCAGGTAAATAATCGGGGCTTTAACGTCTTTGGTAAAAGAATTACTAAAATTTCCATTAAAAAATTAACTTAAAACTCTACTGATTTGTCTGTCTACTGGTTTGCTATATTTTTATTGTAATTATTTTGTCGAAAAAGCGGTTAACAGATTCTGTAATCTTCTAACCTCCAAACTCTCTTTTCCAATTGTTAGATCCTCGAAGAAGTATGCAGGAAGCAAGGCTTCAAGTCAGAGGCGTTCGAACTCAGGTATATCTATTTTTACGATCACCCTGAGCACAGCTAGTCGAGTAGGACGCAATTCTGAACGCATGTTTGTTTCCAGACATCAGAACCGTTCGCTAGACTTGACTGCAGTTATCCGGTTCTCTGGCCTCCCGAACCTAGCTAGCCTGGAGATGGCTGAAGCAGCCAAAGCTCGGACTGAATCAGCAGTCAGTTTGGTCTTGCAGCTGGAGTCCGGCAAACGGATCAGCGGGGACTTCATGCCAACAGGTGAGAGCCGCTTGTAACCTGCATCCTCTGCCTGCAAGTGGAGCTATTTATTTATATGTTTATTAATCTGTAGCCATTCATATAATCTCTCTTTTCATCTAGATTTTATTCTTGATGTAAGCCCATTGCATCTGAAAGCATTTGCAAATATTTTTCTTTCTTTAAATTTACTTTACGTTCAAGCAATAACACCTAGTGCCGATCTCTGAACTGCTTGGTCATGGTGCTATTTCTAGGCACCAACAATAAATGTGCATTGGAAAAATGTGTGATATCAAGACCTGACTGATCATCCCAGGGTGCTTCTTCCCTTGCAGTCAACCTATGGGATGTGCTGACCTCGTTGGCCCCCGAGGACCGAAACTCCAGCTCAGCGGTCGTTTATCTGCGCAGGGAGGTAGCGGGCCAGGATGCACTCCAGAGCACGGCCCTCCGCGACATAGGCCTTACCGGTGGCCGCGCCCTGCTCAGGTATCGAATCCATGGCTACAGACAAAACTTACACATCCATCCTTATGAGGCAAAGACTACCACAGAAAAAGCTTACACAGATATTCCATCCTTATGAGGCAAAGACTACCACAGATAAAGCTTGCACAGATATTCCATCCTTATAAGGCAAAGACTAGCACAGATAAAGCTTGCACAGATATTCCATCCTTATAGGAGAACTAACTGCTGCTAGTAGTTAGGAAATCTGCCACAGGAACGCATTAATGAACATAAAAAATTAACGAAAAAGATCATAACAGAAGTCTGATTTAATACCAGTAGTAAAAGTAGAACATACTAAATTATAATAACGCCTTTCATCCATTGGAAGAAGTGGACTTCCATACTATTTTAGTTTCTAGGCAAGAGGAATTGTGAAACCATTTTGACCAAAAGGTCGTTGTGCATCGTCTTCTTTGTCGCAGACTGGTCACCATGGCAACAGACGGTCCTCGACAACAAGCGAACGTCAGCGCTCCCCTCATCCGACCCGCAACGACCGTTTCCACGGCAATGGAGCTGGCATCGAACTGTGAGCCTATGGAGGTTGGTGCTCTGAGCAAACTTGGTAACTTGCTGTTGCCATGGAAACCTTTCTGTAACCCAACGCATGCTCTTTGACTAGGTGGACAAGCCAGTCGGGCAGCGAAATATGCCCCAGAGAGAGACGGATGTATTCGCAGCCGCACTGGAGCAACAGAGACAGCAAGCTGTCGCAGCGCAAGAGAAAGAGCGAGAGCACGCTGCCGCCGTGCAAGAGAAAGAGAGGCAACGAGCCGAAGCGGCGTTGGAAAGAGAGAGAAAACAAGCCTTGGCTGCATTGGAGCGAGAGAGACAGCAAGCCCTGGTGGTGTTAGAGCAAGAGAGACAGCAACAGTTTGTCAGGGAAATACAGGAGCTGGAGAAACAGATTGTTGTGGTGAGTTCGTCGTTTGTTTCCAGTGCCTCGAGTTCGAAATCAGTGACTCTGGCTTCAGTAACCCTTCATGCAATTGTTTGCTTTGTCCTCACTGCACTGTGATGATCAACTAAAACCCAGTATGTCTTCTTGATGATGCTACCGTCGTAGCACCTCCGTAATACCGGTTGCTAGTGGTAATGAAATCAACAAACTCTAGCATTGTAGAAAAGTGCCGCTCTAGTTTGAGAACATATAATACCACCGGTCGTATTATGTAGCACCATGGTAGCACCGCTAAATGACCGCTCTAGGTCGGGGTTATATAATACCACCGGTCGTATTATGTAGCACCATGGCAGCACCGCCAAATGACCGCTCTAGGTCGGGGTTATATAATACCACCGGTCGTATGATGTAGCACCATGGTAGCACCGCCAAATAACCGCTCTAGGTCGGGGTTATATAATACCACCGGTCGTATTATGTAGCACCATGGTAGCACCGCCAAATGACCGCTGTAGGTCGGGGTTATATAATACCACCGGTCGTATTATGCAGCACCATGGCAGCACCGCCGAATGACCGCTCTAGGTCGGGGTTATATAATACCACCGGTCGTATTATGTAGCACCATGGTAGCAACGCCAAATGACCGCTCTAGGTCAAGGTAATATAATACCTTTGGTCTAATTGATATAATATAATACTTGGACATTGTTAGTTGGAACCATTTCACTGGCGTTGTTTTTGAAATGTCTCATTGCAAGGACGCTGGTCTCACTGGCTTTGTTTGTCAGGTTGGTCCGCGCAATGCGGTTGTTTTCCGCGCCGCGTCGTCTCACACGATGCATGACGAGCCCGACGACTTCTACGAAACAACGGTGGACGACGCTCGCGTGCTGTACCGCGATCTGAAGGCTGCCGTGTGAGTGACTCCCACGTTTACACTCTGCGACTAGTGGAGGGAACTCGAGCTTTTACACAAAAACAACATCGATTGACAAATTATTTAATGCTAAGTGAAGTCAAACTGTGTTACCAACGTTTTGTAATATGTACCTGTTTCTTTGTCAAGGGCCCGGGACCTCTCAATTGACAATAATTGTTTTTAGACTCATGTCTACTTGATGTAAACTTAGCACTAGTTTTAAGAAAAACTATTTCAACTGGGTTTTGAATGCTAAGTGAAGAACAACTAAATTTCCCAACGTTCGTAGCTTGTACCTGTTACTTCTTCAAGGGTTAAAGCAGTCCTGACAATTTTCCGATAACATCTTCACTTGGTAGTCAAAACCCAGTTCAAATAGATTTTGTCAAAACTAATATTTTCAATAAGATTTTTCAGAAATATGCTGTACACTGACTTTCGACAGTAGAATTTATGCATTCTAGTTACTACTTACTTCTTCAATTGTTGTTTGAGTAATATACCATACCAACTGAGCTATCTGGGCACACAGATTCCAGCATCGCCGGGTGGAATAAGAGATCACCGAGTTTTAGAAATGCTGCGCGTAGAATCTATCTTAGAAGTTACCTCGCGTTGGTACCGCCGCCATGAAACCTTCCCGCCCCGCTTTGCTCCGCAGCTCCTGCTTAGCGGATGCTCCGCTGCTCACGTCCGCTGTCAGAGACCGGGAGCCGGACGCAGAACCGTTGCCCGCGGTGATCCGGGTGCAGTTCCCGGACAGAGCCGTGCTGCAGGCCACGTTCCGACCGGCTGAAACAGTGGCCGACGTACTCGGCTTTGTTCGAAGCCATCTCATCGATCCGGAGGCTTCTTTCACTTTGTGTGAGTTCAAAGCACCGCCGACACATTCTGCAAGTTCCAGTCTTTGTTGAAGACAGACCAGCAAGGTTGCAGTCAAAATACAATAGAATCGGTTCCCTATAATAGTTTTTAGACTCATGTCTACTTGATGTAAACTTAGCACTAGTTTTAACAAAAACTATTTCAACTGGGTTTTGAATGCTAAGTGAAGAACAACTAAATTTCCCAACGTTTCGTAACTTGTACCTGTTACTTTATCAAGGGTTAGAGCAGTCCTGACTATTTTCCGATAACAAAATAACCACATAAAATTATAACAATTACCAAGTTCAAGCTTCCTAAATGCATCTAAATAAAATAACCAGGGTCAAAAACTAAAAAACTAACGTATTTTGTTTTTTCGGAAATAAAATCCCAATCAATTAGTTAGTAAAAACGCCAATTTGTGCGGTATTTTATTGGGAAAATTGTCAGGACTGCTTTAAACCTTGATAAAGTAACAGGTACAAGTTACGAAACGTTGGGAAATTCAGTTGTTCTTCACTTAGCATTCAGAACACAGTTGAAATAGTTTTTGTTAGAATTTGTTCCCCGTCGCTTGTTCCAGTCACGACGCCGCCACGCAACGAGCTCCCGCAAGAAGCAACTCTGCGCGACGTGGGATGCTCTGGTGGCGGCTTGCTGCACTACGCGCCGTGCGCGGGGACTGACGCGGAGGCCGGGTTCTTGCGCGCAGAGACTCTGACATCTGCAGCCGGCGCCGCCTTGCTTGCCTCGCGTGTTCGGTAATCATCGCAGTTGGGCGACTCTTAGAATTTTTATTATTAACAACACAATAACCGTCTCAAAAATTGATGCCCAAACGGGGACTCAAACCCCAATCTCCACCTGTCGCGGGTGTTGCTCTGAACCATTGAGCTACTTGGACACTGTCTTTTTGAGACGATTTCAGTGTATTTGATGAGAATGACGGATCTCCAAGGAGTAGAACCAAGAGGCTGTGAATACTCACAGTCACTCTGATTCTAGTGACGCTATATCACGTCACAACCTGTCAATCTCGAGTAACGGCAATTTGACGTTGAATTCGTTGCTAGATTCTAGTTCATCTTAAGACTCTTAGATTGTCTATTGATGTCCATGACAACATCTGCTATTGTTGCCAACGAGTAGAATGGAACAAATAATCTCGAGCATTGTTGAAAAGTACCACCCATAGTCAGGGTCAAATAACACCGCCTGTCGGCTAAACGTTTGTTGGATAGATTTCTGTTTTATCGGCTTGGTTAGCCTGTTTTTGAACGTTGTCAGATCTAAGTGGTTTAGATACCAAAGCAAAAGTTGTTGATTTAAATTTTTTCTTGCCTAAACCGCAATCATTTCCGGAACTAGTTTTAAAACTTGAACCATTCTGTTTGGAAGCTCCTTTTCAAAAGTAAACTGACACTAACAAACTCCGGCCAACCAAGCACCTGAATTTAGAACGGACCAAAACAAGCAAACAGAACGGCGACTTCTTCCGAATACCTTTGTCCACGATGCCCGTCGTACACCGTGTCTTTACTCCTGTATTTCTCGCAGCGGCGTGCTCCCATCGGCTCCGAGCGCACCTCGGCCCCGCCCACAGGCAAGCCACGCCCCCTCGACAAGTCACACCTCCTCGACAAGCCACGCCCACTCTTCTAGCCACGCCCACCAGGCGGGCGCCGCCCCAATGACGGGCCGGGTACCGAAGTGGTTCAAGCCGGCCTAGCGGAGCCCGGCCCCGACGGAAACAACCCTCGTCTGGACAGGGCGTGGGAGAGTTTGGAAAGCCGAGGCCCGTGGCATTGACAGCGCTAGATTAGTTGGAGCGAGGGACACGATTGGATCCACCGTTGAGTGTAGGTTATAGGTAGAGAAACAACGTCAATGTTACAGTCTCTGCGTGAAAGATGACTACCTTACCGACAAAAATGCTGAGGACCGGAACATCACGTTAAGTGGAGCCACTTTCGTATGAAATTTAATTTCGATATTTTTCGTAGGTTACTCGCTTTTAAATATCGTTACATGTATATCAATCGTTGAGGTTAACGTTGATGGAGATTTTTTGAGCATGAAAAGTCTCAAAAGCGAGTTAACCTACAAGAAATATCGAAATTACAATTCACACGACAGTGGCTCCACTTAACGTGAGGTTCTGGTATTCTGCATTTTTGTCGGTAAGGTAGTCATCTTTCACGCAGAGACTGTAACATTGACGTTGTTCCTCTACCTATAACCTACACTCAACGGTTCCAGCAATGAGGGTGGGGACAAAGAAAAGGCATTCGTAGGTTCGTTTATGTTTATTGAGCAATGCTGGACGCTGCTTTTCAACAGTGCGTGCACGAAACCAACTGCCATTGGTTGCCCGCGTGTGGTTTGTTTGCTGAAGAAGTCCCGCTGGAGAGAAACTGTCTACGGGCAGCAGAGAAATGTGCCTGTGTCTTGCTTCTCGGTCTTCGGGGATCTTTTTAGCGGCACTTTGAAGACTTGCAGCGTACGACGACGGGAACTTCACGTTGATTTGCCCGGCGGAGAACAGAGGGGAGCTGGATCCTTGTCGGGACTCAGAACTGTCCCGGCTGTCTAAAATGTTGGTGCAATTCTAGATGGTTTCTAAGATTTGTCTTGGATTTAGCTAAGACTGTGCTATCAGTTGACACTTTAGACAATAAAAGATGATCACGTGTGCGATGCGCATTTATACAGTTGATTATTGCAATGTCTTTTTTTCAAAATCTCAAAAAAAACGACCCGTAAATATAACGATCACCGAAGTCAGTCTTTGAACGATGCACAGAGTCGGATTTCATGGCGGTCCAGTCGGGTCCTCGCGTTTGTTTCGTTGAGCCGTGATTGGTCAGGACTGCTGTTCAGACTCCTCCCCGCTGCTCCCTTCAGATCCCGACGAGCTCCCACCCTCGTCTTCCGAAGACGACGACCCTTCGGAAGACGATTGGTCCAGCCCTGCGATGACCACGCCCTTTTTGCGGAGCAGCGTCTGAAGAAAGAGACCAACGCTCGATTGCTGCCATCCGACGCTAACAACGTTGAAATGTTGAATGCTAAGTAAACTCAAATTGCTTTTCGAAAGTTTTATAACATGTACCGATTACTTAATCAAGAGTGAAAGCACAACCGATTAGACATTCTACTACAAAAGGACCAACTACTACCTTCCCCAGGATTTCTCAATGTGTCTAACTTAAAACCAAAGAGCCTCATT
Source organism: Protonemura montana (assembly GCA_947568835.1). NCBI lineage: Eukaryota > Metazoa > Arthropoda > Insecta > Plecoptera > Nemouridae > Protonemura > Protonemura montana. The sequence continues at coordinate 15,702,451 of OX387608.1, read as the reverse complement.
GAAGTCCCAATGTTGGGATACCAGTTGGACCTCCCTCGAAATTCAAACACGTTGCAAATACTTTTCTTTTTGTTAGATAGGTTCAATAGTCTTGATTACAAAGTGTGGGCAGTTTTAATGCCTTTAAGGTTGGCAAGCGCAGAATGCATACGGCTTGGCCGACATTGTTGCGAGTGGCACGGTCAAGATAATTGTGCAATGCTTGATTGGTGGACAACTTGGAAAGGAAAAATTTGACAAGAAGACCTTTGTTAATGCACTGTCATTAGTTCCTCCAACTTGCAGACAATTTGTTTAGCATGTTAGTTACATAGTTACATTTCCTAAATCTCTAGTTCTTATGGCCCATACAAAAACAATGTATTTTGTCAGTTGGCAACAAATAAATAAAAAAAAAAAGAGGGAGAAGGCATTGAATGGACTGTGACAGATTCACGGTTAGATGCTACTTGTATAGAAGTTGAACAAACATTAGAGCAAACACACTTGTACACTGCTCAAAAGATAAGAAGCTTATTACCCTTCACAGATGTGACAGCAGTAGCAGCTTAAGTCTATGAATAATGAGCCATTCACCACTAGCAGGCAATTAACTGCTGCCCGTCCTCTAGGCTTCACAAGTTTCGTTCTCTGCTTCCAGCCCACAAACCTATTGCCAATTTAAATCTGTACCCTACCTTGTATTGCCGGAAGGTGACCTTGTGCGGTAGGATGTCTCGCATGAAAGCCAGCGTACGGTCCGAGTTGACGTAGTCAGCCACGTGTCGGTATTCCAGCAGTCGGCCCTTGCCGCCCGCTGCATGGGCACCACGGGAAACGTGGCATATGAAGAGCTCGGCCACCTAGCAGCACACAAACAGTTGCAGTCTAGCCACGCACGCGTAATGTGCCTCGACAACAGGGTTTCTAGAACGCACCTTGGCCATCACGTGGATCGACTCTGGGCTGATGTTCTTTGTCTCCTCGGCGTGCTTCATAATACCACGCACTCGAGCCAGCGGTACGGTTGTTGTGACAATGCGTTCAGCTTCTGTCATCGGTTCCTCGACTGCCTTCTTTTTTGGCTGCAGCGAGGAACGTGTCGACGGTGATGTCAATGACGACATGCTAACCTCGGTGTGCGATGCGAGACCTGAATAAATTGAATTGATTGTGGATTCAGAGCCAGAGGTATAGTGTTCAGTAATTAATAAGTTAGGTTTGTAGGTTAGACAAATTTGGATGAAGTATTTTAAAAATATAGCGCGTACAGAACGGATGAGATTACATAACTTATTCGTGCCTCTCCAATTTGCAGTGAAATACATTAGCATATGTGGTATTAAATAGTGCTTACTCACTTTCAATACTTTTAACAAAGAAAATCACTTCTACCGTGCTCTAGCTCTGCCGCCAACACCTGTCATATGTGCGTGCTGATCAAACAGGGTTGCAACCATCTCTTTGGAATTTCTCCGATGGTTTTTTCTCTTAAGCTATTATTTCTTTTTATACGAGAAATCAAGTTGCAGAAACTTCTTCCAAAGATTTTGATCCGATAAGTGCATGGCAACCTCACCTGCCAGTTTTATCGTTGGGAAAATCTAAAAATCGATTTACAAACTTTACTGGCCTGGCAACAGTGCATCATACTTGTATACTAGCAATGGCGGCGCCGCTCCTCGAGAGCGTGCGAGAATCGGATTACGTCGAGTATTTTCTCTTTCCCGACAAGTTTGACGACGAATCGCTTTCCGATGAAGACCTACAAGCTTTTCGAAACGGCCAGCTACAAAGCATTCGCGCGCTCGCCGACGAATTCACCGCCGGACACATCTGGCAAAGAGACTCGCTTAACCTCAACATTCGCGACAGCGCGAACACGCAACTAGCTGACGACTCAGAGTTTGTAGACCAAGGTAAAATCAATAACGTGATTTTATTTTATGATACCGCTAGCACGAACTGACTCCTACTTAAGCATGTTGCGCTGAGATTATACGCTTCTTAGTTTATGTCAGATGCAGTCTCAAAGCTACACCAGAAGGGATGAGATTCTACTACAACCCTAAGTCTTTTTTCTATGCTACTACCCAGCTATAAACCATAGTGACCCAAAATGATGTATCATACTAAATCTTCCTGCATCATGAGTACAAAAGTCATCTCCTTCTAGCTCTGGGTGCCCACATCCACGGGCTGACCCACTACGGAGACAACGTCGAGGACGAGTGGCTGATCGTAGCGCTGCTGCTCTCGCTGACAGCCCGAGTGCCAGGCTTGGTTTGCCGTGTCGCTGACGATGACGGAGAGTTCCTGCTGATCGAGGCTGCCGATTGGCTGCCGCAATGGGCTGACCCTGAAACATGCGCCGGCCGCGTCTTCCTCTACCAGGGGGCCGTACACATTGTGCCTCCCAATCGGGTATGACGCCGTCTTGGTTTATCCTGTGACGCTTACAGAAATATCTTGGCAAAGCGTGGTCTTCTGTGCAGACCAGAATCCTTGCTTCACCCACTCATAACTTTTACTGCCCAATGTCGGGCACGGGTTACTTGACCCGTTTCAAACGGTCTGCCTTTCAAACCAGTTCAACGTTCTAATAGTATTTTATTATTTGGAACACCTTTTTTTTTAATTGGTGTCAAAACGGGGTTTCGAACCCCAATCTCCATCTATCGGGAGTGGTGCTTTAACCAATTGAGCTACTTAGACATATCATTTGTGAGAGGATTTCAGTTCTTTTAATGGGAATGGCGGATCTCCAAGGAGAAGAACCACGTCTGCAAATGTTAGTGCCTCTAAGCTCTGACTCAAAAGAGTGAAACTTCATATAGTCACTGTAGGATAAAAAGGTAATTTTTAGACGCTCTGTCGGGTGATCTCAACGTCTCCATGGCTACCAAAAGTTGAATCTACCATTGAACCTCATATGCTAGGCCATGATATACCCGTGGTAACATAAGATAGCAGAATTGAGAAGCTCTGTCAGGCGATCTCAACATCTCCATGGCTACCAAACGTTGAATCTACCATTGAACCTCATATGCTAGGCCATGATATACCCGTGGTAACATAAGATAGCAGAATTGAGAAGCTCTGTCAGGCGATCTCAACATCTCCATGGCTACCAATCGTTGAATCTACCATTGAACCTCATATGCTAGGCCATGATATACCCGTGGTAACATAGGAAAGCAGATCTGAGAATCTCTGTCAGGTGATCTCAGCATCTCCATGGCTACCAAACGTTGAATCTACCATTGAACCTCCTATGCTAGGCCATGACATACCCGTGGTAACATAAGATAGCAGAATTGAGAAGCTCTGTCAGGTGATCTCAGGATCTCCATGGCTACCAAACGTTGAATCTACCATTGAACCTCCTATGCTAGGCCATGATATACCCGTGGTAACATAAGATAGCAGAATTGAGAAGCTCTGTCAGGCGATCTCAGCATCTCCATGGCTACCAAACGTTGAATCTACCATTGAACCTCCTATGCTAGGCCATGATATACCCGTGGTAACATAAGATAGCAGAATTGAGAAGCTCTGTCAGGCGATCTCAGCATCTCCATGGCTACCAAACGTTGAATCTACCATTGAACCTCCTATGCTAGGCCATGATATACCCGTGGTAACATAAGCTAGCAGAATTGAGAAGCTCTGTCAGGTGATCTCAACATCTCCATGGCTACCAAACATTGAATCTACCATTGAACCTGCTATGCTAGGTCATGATATATCCATGGTAACATAAGATAGCAGAATTGAGAAGCTCTGTCAGGCGATCTCAGTATCTCCATGGCTACTAAACGTTGAATCTACCATTGAACCTCCTATGCTAGGCCATGACATACCCGTGGTAACATAAGATAGTAGAATTGAGAAGCTCTGTCAGGCGATCTCAGCATCTCCATGGCTACCAAACGTTGAATCTACCATTGAACCTCCTATGCTAGGCCATGATATACCCGTGGTAACATAAGATAGTAGAATTGAGAAGCTCTGTCAGGCGATCTCAGCATCTCCATGGCTGCTAAACGTTGAATCTACCATTGAACCTCCTATGCTAGGCCATGATATACCCATAGTAACATAAGATAGCAGAATTGAGAAGCTCTGTCAGGCGATCTCAGCATCTCCATGGCTACCAAACGTTGAATCTAACATTGAATTTCATATGCTTGAAAGGTTTTTTGCTTTCAAAGTTGTCAATGAAAATTCCTTTCTTCGAAAAAATGTGAGTATATTTTTGTTTGTACAGCGTGTGCCAGACATCCGGGGGGCTGTGGGTGTAGTTCGCGACGTTTCCATGGCAACCCAAGCGGACGACGCGATCCAGAAGGCGGTGGAGGCAAGAACCCAAGGGTGCGTGAGATGTGAAATCAACAAATTGCTTGCCAAGACTTTTGTCTTGAATTTACTTTTCTAACGCCGGCGGATATTTATCCCAAAAGCGCCATGTCACATTACATTTTTTAGACTCATGTCTACTTAACCTAACCTTCACACATTATTTGATTAGTGTTAGTTAGCAAAAAGTGCCGATTTTTTCTGGGTCAATTTATTTTCCAGGCTAGGTTAGGTTCATCATCATCCTCATCCATTCTCATCATACGTCCATCATCCATCATCATACAAATGTATTAACCTTGCCGAGGTATAGACTAAAAAAGGTGACAGAAGGGCCGTTACATGCAGGCCCAAAACTTCTAAACGCTCTGCCTGAACGCATTTAAGTTATACAGGATGGGTCCTTCAGGACGAGGCTCAGAGAGTTTTTAATGGACAACTGCTTCTACAGCGTAAACGAATTTTATAATTTCTAGACTTGTTATTCTAGATTTATTGTAGATGTACTTATTTATTATTTAGTAATTATTATTATTTTTTTTTCTTTTGTATTTTCTTTCTTTTTGTAAATGTAACAAACCATTTGTGTTCGATATATGAATAACATGACTGTCTATATATCCCTAGGTACAAAAACCGACAATAAATTATTATTATTATTCATTCACCTATGCTAGACCAGTGCCACATGGACTGTTGTTAAACAGTGCATTGTTAAACACCGTTGTTAAACAGGTATCCCGGACGTGCCCTGGCGCTGCTCCACCGGGCTCGAGCTCGCGTGCCTGTCGCAGTGGCAGCCCTGCTGGCCGAACGTCCCCAGCTCGTGGCGGACGCGGTGCGGGCATTCTGCGATCGCGACCCGCTCGATGCTAAGGTAACCGTGGCAACCACACACCCTCGCTCCAGATGTTTGCAAACCTTCGCTGCGCACGGCATACATTTTGTTTTGTTTGATGTTGTCATCAAACGATGTAAAATGTTTTAATTTTTAATGTTGTCACAAGTTTTAGGTCAGACAACCTCGAAAAATTGGCGTTTTTTCCACACACATACTTGGTTAGTTAATAAAAAATGCCAATGTGTTCGGAATTTTATTTCAGAAAATTTAAAATACGTTAGTTTTTAAGTTATTGACCCTGATTATTTTGTTTAGATGCATTTAGGAAGCTTGAACTGGGTAATTGTTATCATTTTTATGGTTCTTTTGTTATTGGAAAATTGTCAGGACTGCTCTTACCCTTGATAAAGTAACAGGTACAAGTTACGAAACGTTGGGAAATTTAGTCGTTAACGAACGTGCGTCGTTAAACACCACAAATCAATCGATGAAGTTCTCACGGGCATGGTTTTTAGACTCATGTCTACTTCATGTAAACTTAGCACTAGTTTAAAAAAAACTATTTCAACTGGGTTTTGAATGCTAAGTAAAGGGCTACTAAATTTCCCGACGTTTCGTAACATATACTAGTTACTTCTTCAGAGGTTTGAGCAGTCCTGACAATTTTCCGATAACAAAAGAACCACACAAAATTATAACAATTACCAAGTTCAAGCTTCCTAAATGCATCTAAACAAAATAATCAGGGTCAATAACTTAAAAACTAATGTATTATGTATTTTCTGAAATAAGAACTCGAACACATTGGCGTTTTTTAACTAACTAATTATGTGTATGGAAAAAACGACAATTTTTGGAGGTTGTCCTAACGTTATGTGATACAATCAAAATTTCCTTATTCATTACGTTTAGTTCTTAATCTACCTATCCAAATATTTTCTTCTGAATTCTTTGTGCTGATTTCTTCTGTCTCCTCACTGATATTCTCTATTCCATTTTTCTGTTGTAAAATTGTTCCCCAAGCTCTATCAAGTTGAAAACTATCATCTCTATTGAAGTTATTGGGTTGTTTTTTAATTTCTATTGCTTCTCTGACTTTTCTAGTGAATTTCCTATCATCTCGACATAAAATCCTTACCGTGTCTATTTTAATGTGATGTTGAAACTCGTCCCCGTGTTCTGCACAAGCTGATTGATTTAAAAGTCTTTGTTTTTCCCCAACATTGCAAGATTGTTTTGCTAATCTTATGTGTCTTTCGTGTTCCTTGACTCTTATGCTAATCTATATATATAAAATCAATACATATATATATATATATCATATATCAAATTATACAAATCGTTACCACAAATCAATCGATCAAACGACTCTGACTCACGGCCTGGTTGCAGACGATCCGAGCGATGCGTTGGTTCCCGCCCGAGATCACCGTGGTAACGCTAGCGACGTTGCCTCGATGTCTCTACGCTAAACTGAGACACGCCCCCTTCGTACCCGACCGACGCACGGGCTGGACGTTGCCCCCGGCAACCGATCCGGAACACGCGGTCGCCAACCTTGGCATCAAGCTGGTGAGTTGGCAGCACTGGGTCACGATTCATCACGTTGATTGTTTATAGACTCATGTCTACTTGATTTATCCTTAGCACTAGTTTTAACAAAAATTATTTCAACTGGTTTTTGAATGCTTAGTTAAGGACTACTAAATTTCCTGACATTTCGTAACAAATACTAGTTACTTCTTCAAGGGTAAAACCCTCAAACTTCTCAAACCCTGAAGAAGTAACTAGTACAAGTTACGAAACGTTGGGAAATTTAGTAGCCCTTTACTTAGCATTCAAAACCCAGTTGAAATAGTTTTTCACGATCTGTCACGTTTCATTCTTGAATGGAGTATTATGAAGTCGTATTTCGGTGCTGAATAGCAACACCAAAATTGGTTTGGGCATCAATTTTTGAGACGGTTATAGTGTTCGTAATAATAAAATACTTCGCGCATTGCAAGCGTTTGCTATTTAAATAAGATATTATCTAAAAATACAATGCATTCAACGTCAAATTGGAGTTATTCGAGTTTGACAGGTTGTGACGTGATATAGCGTCACTAGAATCAGAGTGACTGTGAGTATTCACAGCCTCTTGGTTCTACTCCTTGGAGATCTGTCATTCTCATCAAATACACTGAAATCCTCTCAAAAAGCAAATGTCCAAGTAGCTCAATGGTTCAGAGCAACACTCGCGACAGGTGGAGATCGGGGTTCGTGTCCCCGTTTGGACATACATTTTTGAGACGGTTGTAGTGTTGATAATAATAAAATGAAAACTGTGATTAAAAACTCTTTTGGAATACTGATATTGAGAAAAATTGGCTGAGTCCACTGCAGTTATAAGCGCAAGTTCTAACAAAACTGATCTAAACTGACCAAGTGAATGTCATGACCGTCTTCAGGCTTGCGGCTTCGAGATCCTAGTGGCTGAGTCTCGTCGTCACGGCAACGAGCGCGGCTGGCGGCGCTACTTAGACGGCCTTGAGAAGCGCGGCTACTTCGAGGTACGAACCCTCGGCCAATCACGGCTCAGACGTTGCCTCGAGCCCGGCAACTCGATAGCAATGACCCTCAATGCCTCCTCGAATAAAAATGCAACGTACATGGGCCCCATCCTATACAATAAGCTATCAGCAAATGTTAAAGAAAAGTAAAGATCAAGGAAGACTTTTAAAAATGCAGTCAAAGATTTCCTAACGCACCAGAGTTTCTATTACATTGACGAGTACATTGCCTTAAAAAAATGTGATTGTACTTTTTGAATGACTACCTGATGCATAAAGATACCCAAATAATTATGTATTTATGATCATGAATGTGGCTCATAATGTTCTAGGTTATATGTGATTTGATGTTTTTTGTGTTTTTTTATGTATACGTATACCCTAACAATTTCCAGCGGCTGTTTTACCAAAAATTGTGAAAAACATTATGGCATTTATAAAATAATAATAATGGTTTTATTAGCAACTTAGGATTATACACAATAAGTGAATTGTAACGTCCGGTAGTTATTATACAGTCTTGCAATTTTACAATGTTTGGCAAGTTCATTGAATGACAGGCTGTTCCATAGCCTGGTTCCTCTGCCAAGCAGTGAGTGCCGTCCTATGTTTATTCGATAAAACTTCAAGAATAGTTGATAAACAATGGATAGTAAATACAAATGCGATGCTGATTGGTATTGTCACATTGTTGCTGCGCAGGGTCTGCTGCCAGGGTCGATGGACCACGAAGCACGGACTGCGGCGGCGCGAGATTACTTCGACGCACGCCGCGATGTGATCGAGTCTCGCAGCGCGGTCGACGTGGCAACGATGCTGGACGAGCTGCACGTAGATGCAGTCGCGTTGAGAGCTCAGGAGCACAGCCTTCCTCCCTCCGATGGTCAGTGCTTGACGGAGAATTTATTTATTTATAACCAATACAATGTCATATGTCAATGCAAGCAATTAAATTGTGGTAAAATATGACAAAATTTAGATTCCATAAAACCCTTGTATTTTAGGATAGCGGTCAATGAAATTGTCTCAAAAGCTTTGAAAGGCTACTTCATGTTTTGCACGATTAAGAACCGGTTCCCTTCTCAATCGCAATCCCCCCGATTCCGTTCCTACAGACGACTCGTGGCTGGAGCTTTCCCCCGCGGACGTAGACGCCCTCCTCGCGGCCCGCTGCGGCCCCGCTGCCGAGCCCGACGTAGCGGCACGACTCTCCGCCTTCCTGGACCACGCCAGCGACGTGGGCGGCGCCGAGTTCCCTCCGCCCCAAGCCCCGCCCCGTCGCCGCAAGGCCCAGCCTCCTCCAGCCACCGACGCCGTCGCGTTCGACAGCGAGGCGTTCTCGTGTGCCGTCCATAACATGCTCGGTGAGTTACGGAGATGACGGCAAAATTCTGCCAAGGAGAATTACAGTTTTAGCAAAAACAATTTCAACTGGGTTTTGAATGCTAAGTAAAGAACAACTAAATTTCCCGACGTTTCGTAACTTGTACCTGTTACTTTATCAAGGGTAAGAGCAGTCCTGACAATTTTCTGATACCAAAAGAACCACACAAAATTATAACAATTACCAAGTTCAAGCTTCCTGGATGCATCTAAATAAAATAACCAGGGTCAATAACTCAAAAAACGAACGCATTTTCTATTTTGTAAATCAAGTAGACATGAGTCTAAAAACAATCATAATCACAGTTAGTGAACTCGAAATTTCCCTTCCTGATTTTCTTGGATAGAAAGCAGAATTTCAGGTATGTCCTGTTGATTGAGACCAGCTGTGGCTGGTCCTGGGTTTTGTTGGACAGGTACATCTAACAGAATGTGTTAAAAGGGTGAAGCCACTTGAAAAATGTCAGCCTTGCTTTGTCATGTACAGATCTGGTTGTTCCCGAGGATGACTGGAGCTCCGACGGTTCCATGTCTTCTTACGAGGGTGAAGCAGACACTTTCGACCCGACGCGTTCAGAGCTCAAGCAATACATGGACCAGATGGACCGCGAGGTTGCAGCCGCCACCCAACAGGTGGGACATCAAACGTATTTGGACACGTGATTGTGTCAATCTGTATTGTATTGTTCCTTTATTTCCATTTTTCCGAAGAAAACACTTATAGTACTTATTATGATATATTATGTAAGAGCATGGAGACAAGTCTAACATTTTATATTTGTATACTTTGGTATTTTCAGTTACTTAAAATCATCGTCACATCCATTCTAGCAATAAAATATACAGTCAAATGTATAAAATGCATGGTTTGCTAAAACATTTTTGTCAATTGTTTAAAAGCTTGTCTACTGGAGTTTCTGATTTTGATATGCTCAGGTAAATTGTTAAAGATCTTTGCTCCTCTATGCTTAATGGTGTTCTTTCTGTGATTGTCAGTCTTGTTCTCGGTTGAATTGTTGCCTCTTCTTTGAACATAATACATCTAATAATACGTTGTGTTTAATTCAATTCAATTTTCTTTATTTTGTAAAATACATATACTTAGTAAGTGAAATAATATAATGTATATAACTAGAGTACAAAAAAGGCCAAATTCAATATTTTTTATGCAGGACTGGGTCACTGTCCTATTGATCTTCCATATCTGCCATGGTTTTAAAAATCTTAACATCTAACAAGATTAACAGCATGGCTGTGCATCGTAATTGCTGTGAGAATGTTGGGCTAAAGTGGACGTCCGTTTGTCTTGCAGGACGCAGACTTTGCAGACGTTGAGGTCTTCGAGCCGGTGGACGTTGACATGCGTGCGGTCGCTGGCGTGCTGGAGAGCTACCGGGCTCAGATGGGCGGTCCCGGGCCTGCCGGGAACCTGCTCGGGCCAATGGGAGTGCGTCCACCTCAAGCCGACGCCTCTCCCTAGCCAATGGGAGGCCTAATGGCGCACGGAAGCCTCTAGACCTAGCCAATGGGAGGCCTGCCTGCGCATGGAAGCTTCTAGACCTAGCCAATGGGAGGCCTGCTGGTGCACAGAAGCCTCTAGTTCTAGCCAATCACACGACTTTGCCTGCTTTGTTGCACTCAATTGCTGTGCTTCGAGGCTTTTCATACTAGAGCGAACTCGTTCCCAAGCCCAGCTGTGTGGCCACTTCCAAAACCTCGCTTTCAGATCGTCTCTGTCTCAAAATAAGAGAAATAAGTTCGGGATCCTTTTCCTTTTAGAACGAGCTATTGGAACTTGTTGCCCACTCTTGCTGGCTCCCAATCACCAAAGTTTGCACGCATCTTGCTTACCTGTATGCTCTTGCGCCGATATTTCACCAGCCACCACGGTTTTGTTGTAGAAAGCGCGGCTGCCGAATATATTCTCACGCTTTACTGGCAGCGATTAAGCTTTACCCTCGTCTCCTCTTCGGCTAGATCATATTTTTGAGCTCGAGATAACAAATCGAACGTATGATTTGCGTAGCATCGTAGTAGCTCTTTTCTTATGGCCGCTCTTGTCTGCCCCTTAATGCAGCCGAGCGTTCTATTATTATTTTGTAGTTTTAAAGTGCATCGGTCGGAAAGTAATTTCTTGCCTAATATTGCGCTTCTGGGAATGTTACCTGTACTTTCCCCCAAGCGGTGGTTGACCCTCAAAGTTTGGCTGTAAAGAGGCTAGCTGTAAAATTACAATGCTCAACTCATGTCATTGAAGAATCTCTTTACCCCGGTTTTGTCCACGGGGATTTGCACCCCATGTGCTAGCAGCCAATACGTAAAGACCAACTTTGGCAGTTTTATCAAGTGACACAGCTGTTCACATATTATGGAAAAGAAAATAAATGATAGCCAATCTTAAACATGGTTGGTTTCTGTGTTAGATTGGATTGGCTGCAACTTTCTGGGCGCCATGTGTGTAGGCTTTGATTCTGGTCAGAAGACCCCAATCGATGGTGATTTGGCAGAACCTCCAAAATATAAATTGTTCAGGAGAAACATAAAAGTGTTTTAAAAGTTAAGTAACGAAACCTTATTAGTAAAACTTGTATGTGCAAATGCCAAAAAACATCCCATAGATAATATTCCAATCGAAATCAAAACTAACAAAATGATAATCTAAATTCAATGAAGCTGTGGGGTTTTGCAAGCCACTGTTGTGGTTTAGCAATTTTGTAATTCACACATAGAGATGCGAGGTTTTGCCACAAAAATCCGCGGTTATTTTCTCTAAATTGGTCATAAATAAATCCATTTTTGAAAAAAGGTTCTACCACTTCACCACTGTTCTGCTAGCCTCGAAAATTGACATTGGAAATAAAAGCCATAAGTTTGTAGCTCCTCAAAAGGTGCATTACGTTAGTTTCTCACCTTTCCGTATAGCTACATATTGTCAATGAGCCAGCGTTGTTTTAGGTGCATGCTAGGAGCTCTATACTCTAGCGAGAAACCAACAGGCAACGTGTAATCCATGTCTAGAATTGTCATTCTGTCCACGAGTTGTAATTTGTTTCTTTTTTTACTACTTCCCTTGTGCACATGTACGATATTTTGCATAAAGCTGTGAAATCAAGTTTCAATTCTTCGAGTTTGCTGTTAAAAGTTCCTACGGCTTGAAGTCTGTTAGTTCTTCGTCCTTTAATTGGCCAGAAGTCGTCGAGACACCCTCGAACACTGTCTGGCAAAATTACAGACCTCGCATAAAGCTTTCCCGATACAAATGGCTGAAATCTCACTTATAGTTGTACTGTTACACACTCAGCGGTTATATGTATGATCGAATCAAAGACCATTATACCTGGCTGAAACAATTGGTCAAATAACCACCAGAACCTCAAGCTCTCTAGTATGGTTTGTGGCCCCAGTCTCTTATAGCCTCGGGCAGTTCTTCTTAGAGGTTAGAAAAACCTATTTGCCACGTTGGGATAGGGCAGACACCACTTGCCAAATAGGGCACTCAAGCCATCGGTATTTTACAGGTAACAACTTCCCTTAATTGCCCGTCATTCAGGATTATCCTTACCATTTACATTGAAAGAGGCTGTGAATTTAAAATCTGGAATTTTAGTGGAGGAGTTGGGAACAATGTTGGAATGTTCACACAATTGTTGTAGAATGGCAGACTCATTTATTATAAATATATAACTACGGCACACAGGTGGACTGCCGTAACCCATCGAGGGGCATGATGCGCTACTCCCCGTTGTGGCTTCCTCCATTCTTAACGTTGAACCCACTCTCACATTTCAGAAGATAGCAATAGCACCTATTATTAGATGCCCCTTGATTTCCAACCCCTATATACACTGGAAGGGTACAAATTTCAAGATAACCGGTTGCTTTTTTATCTGTACCTTGAACCTCGAAAAAAAAAACACCCATCTGGGAATGAAGTATTTGTAAACGACTTGCAGCACTTTCCATTTGTTTATAATTTGGAGATCCAAGTGCTACGTAGAAAGGTACTTTCATCGGAGCAAACAAATTAATTGGCCCCATGTTCAAGTTCGAACCTTGAAGCTTACATTTCCTGACTTATTGCATATATTTCTTCAGTGTAACAAGGATCAGAATGCAGGTCTCCGGTGAAATATAACAACGCTCCAATCATTCTTGATCCAGCGATTCTGTACTTTTTACGGCAAGAAAGATGAGAACTTTTAATTTGCTTCGTCGTTAGCGTCTCAAAAAGTTGACTATCTCATCACATTTCACTGCAAAAAGTAATTTAACAGCACCCGGCGTTGACCTGACAAATTCCAGCCGTCACCGCCCACGGAAAGTCTCGCCAATGCGGCCAACGCAATCGGCCCAGCGGCGTATTGCCAACCGTCTGGCCGAGCGCACGGGCAGGGCAGCCAAATGTTGGACATTGTTGGATGTGACTGCCGGCTACTTGGTCCCGAACCGTCCCTTCTTGAAGACGGGCGGAAGACTTTGCTGGAGCGACGTCGGCGTCGTTTCCACGACGACGAGCTCGTTGGGGCTGAGCCAGTCTGCGAACGCCACATGCTGCAAACGACACAAGGTTTCAGTTAGTTTCAACAAAAACTTTTTGAACTGGGTTTTGAATGCTAAGTGAAGAACAACTGAATTTCCCAACGTTTCGTAACTTGTACCTGTTACTTTATCAAGGGTAAGAGCAGTTCTGACAATTTTCCGATAACAAAACCACATAAAATTATAAAAATTACCAAGTTCAAGCATCCTACATGCATCTAAATAAAATAATCAGGGTCAATAACTCAAAAACTAACGTATTTTGTAATTTCTGAAATAAAATCCCGAACAAAAAACCCAGTTGAAAAAGTTTTTGTCAAAACTAGTCATAACATCAAGTAGACATGAGTCTAAAAACAATCATTCAGTTAGCTAATTGTGAAAGTTGGAGACTGGCGTTCGATTCCCTGGAACAAATCCCTGGTACAAGTGCCATAGCAGTACAATTTCCTGTCGATTGCAAGCTTTTACAATAACGATAACATAAACCGTTGGGGTTTTTAGATGAAATCTTATTTAAATTGCAAACGCTTGCAATGCGCGGGGTATTTTATTATTATCAACACTATAACAGTCTCAAAATACAGTGCTCAATTCAATTTAATTTTTTTTGTGAAATACATATACTCAGGAAGTGAAATAATATAATGTATATGGAGTACAAAAAAGGCGATATTCAATATTTTTTTGGCAGGACTTGGTCAGTGCCCTATTGATCTTCCATATAACCATATAGTCTTTCATATAGTGTTCATAATAATAAAATAAATAGAAACCACGCAACGAACGCACCTTGTACTTGGCTATCACCGCCACCCGATTCTCCAGCGACTTTCCGTCTCCGCGCGACTTCTTCGCCGCTTCCGGTTCGTCGGAGCTGGGGGCGGGCGGGGACAAGCCGTACAGCGAGGCATCGTCGACCAATAGGAGGCGGTCGCTTCGCGTCTGATCCCACGCGGCCCGCGTCACCACCGACGAACCCGACAATCCGCTGACCACGTTCGCGCACGCCTTTGCGAACGGCGTGAAGCGGGAGTCGTACAGGGTCCACTCGCAGATCTGCGGCACGGCAAAAAATAACCTCACTTAACAAAAACTATTTCAACTGGGTTTTGAAGCCTAAGTGAAGAACAACTAAATTTCCCAACGTTTTGTAACTTGTACCTGTTACTTTATCGAGGATAAGAGCAGTCCTGACAATTTTCCGATAGCAAAAGAACCACATAAAATTATAACAATTATCAAGTTTAAGCTTCCTAAATGCATCTAGAGTTAGGGTTAGAGCAGTCCTTGAAGAAGTAACTAGTACATGTAACGAAACGTCGGGAAATTTAGTAGTCCTTTACTTAGCATTCAAAACCCAGTTGAAATAGTTTTTATTAAAACTAGTGCTAAGGATAAATCAAGTAGACATGAGTCTAAAAACCATCATCATAACCTAACTCGCTCGGTGCTGGAAAGGTTAAAACTTTCATCATCTCTATCTGCGGGATGGACTGTACCTTATGGTCTGCGAAGACTGCCATTAGAGCGTCTTTCCGGAAACAGAGCGCGGTGGCGACTTTGTTTTTCTTCATTGCGAACGCCACCTTCCAGGAGCGAGTGAAGAACGCGGCGACCCCTCCGCCGAGGTCGCTAGCGGCAAGATGTCTTCCGTCCGGGGAGAAGGACAGGAGGCGCAACGTGCCCGTGAGATCTGCACACAAAACACAACGTTAGCCTCCGAAGATCTTGTCTGGCAGGAGCTCACAGCCTTGATGTAATCTTATATAAATTGCAAACGCTTGCAATGCGCGGGGTATTTTATTATTATCAACACTATAACCGTCTCAAAAATTGATGCCCAAACGGGGATACAAATGGGTTTTTTTTTTTTAATTTATTTATTAAAACAGATTTGCAATTACATAAATTGCGGTGTCTGAGTATTCAGCATAACTATTTTAAACTTATTTTATTCCTAATATTAGATTCTACCATAGTTTTTGGATATTATTAAGCCTAAATTTAAATTCTTTGATACTCGGGAGGGGATTGCACTCAACTGTCCGTATCCCAATTGTTGATTGGCTGCCTTATTTCTTTTTGTACCCTCTCCTGTATAGTTTCCTGTCTGCTTATCCTTTCTTATTCCTCTTGCTATTTCCTGCCATGGCTTGTATCCGGTTATTGCCTTATACATTTTAATTAGTCTTGCGATTTTTCTTCTTTCTTTTAGTGATTTCCATTTCAAGTTTTTGACCAGTTCAGTTACGCCGTTGAGTGTAGGTTATAGGTAGAGAAACAACGTCAATGTTACAGTCTCTGCGTGAAAAATGACTACCTTACCGACAAAAATGCAGAGTACCGGAACATCACGTTAAGTGGAGCCACTGTCGTATGAAATTTAATTTCGATATTTCTCGTAGGTTACTCGCTTTTGAATATCTTTCCGTGTATATCAATCGTTGAGGTAAACATTGATGGAGATTTTTTGAGCATGAAAAGTCTCAAAAGCGAGTTAACCTACGAGAAATATCGAAATTAAATTTGTATACGACAGTGGCTCCACTTAACGTGATTGTCCTGTACTCTGCATTTTTGTCGGTAAGGTAGTCATTTGGCGGCCATCTTTCACGCAGAGACTGTAACATTGACGTTGAAACTCTACCTATAACCTACACTCAACAGTTAAGCTCTTAAACTCATACTCAGTTGTTGTAATATGCTCCATATCCTTGCTCCCTGTTAACGGGATATAAATGTCCCCGTTTGGGCATCAATTTTTGAAACGGTTATAGTGTTTACAATAATTTAGCAAGCAAGCTCACGGCCTCCTTGAATGCCCAAGCCATGTGTCCGCACGCGCGAGCCTTGTTATGCGCGAACGCCTTACGTTTATCGGCGCGGGCTTCGATCAGCGCAACGAGCTGTGGCTCGGAGCCGAGCTCGAAGACGAGCACTTGACCGGCACGCGAGGCGGCGGCCAGACGTTGCTTGACCGGGCAGAAGGCAAGCGCGAGCGCCCCGCCAACGCCGGGCACCGCCCAGGAGCCGCTGATAGACACCGACTCCTCGGAAGCTGACAGCGCTACCAACCTAAAGACAAAGCTCAGGTGAGTGACTGCCGCCGGGAATCAGTTTCGAAAAAGTAAAATGAAGTTGCTGTACTAACTTTCATCCCTCCAACCTTTGGGAGAGAGGTTGGAGGGATGAAAGTTAAGCAACACTGGGCTGGGTCAGGTATTGGATGGGTGACCATCATACACATGACCAGTTCTGTTTGGTAGAGAGGTTGAAGGGATGAAAGTTAGTACAGCAACTTCACTTGCCTTGCTTATCAACCTCTCGACAGCATGGATTTGTGGAGGAATCCTGTTGTTTGCATTGTACCGTCCTTCAGAAGGGATGTTAAGCCGGTGGTCCCCTTGGTCTTAGACAGGAGTAGGCTACGTGCCAGCACAGGGTTTCCCCTGCTCCCTTCTAGGCTAAGTTTGGTTCATCATCATCCTCATCATCATCCTCTCATTACCCGACGCCATTAGACCAGTGCCACATGGCCAGATGTCAAAACAGTGCTCAAATAATACCACAAATAATAAGTAAAAAACAGCTAATTTCGCAGAAGTTTTGTAACTTATGTTCTGTTACTTCATCAAAGAGTTGACTCCAAAGATAAGCTGATAGTTTCAAGTTTGATCAACGTTTGGTTGCTATGGTGACCGGTCTCACCGTGTCGCGGTGGGCGTGGCGTACGCGATGTGTGCTCCGTCGTACGAGATGGCCGCGCAGCTCATGTGCTCGGCGTGCTGCGACTGAAGGTTCAACAGGTGCTTGGATCCGCTCGACGCTGGAGCGCGGCCGGGATCACATTCTGGAACAACGGCAACACATTCCGGTTAAAATTGCTAACATGCAAAGTGTTTTCTTATTAGGAAAAAAAATTTCTTCAATAATCAAATCAAATCTCAAAAATTGGTGCCCTATTTCGAGGTCTTTGACCTTAGTTTTAAAATTGGATCTTTTCGTGTATTTAAATTTAATTAAAATTGATTAAAAATGACAAACGCAAGTGCTATCAGGTGGTCACAGGCTGTATACCTGTCAGGTGGTATCACTTTCACTTTGCCGTTGAGTGTAGGTTATAGGTAGAGTTTCAACGTCAATGTTACAGTCTCTGCGTGAAAGATGGCCGCCAAATTACTGCCTTACCGACAAAAATGCAGAGTACCGGTACATCACGTTAAGTGGAGCCACTGTCGTATGAATTTTAATTTCGATATTTCTCGTAGGTTAACTCGCTTTGGAGACTTTTCATGCTCAAAAGATCTCCATCAATGTTTACCTCAACGATTGATATACACGTAACGATATTAAAAAGCGAGTAACTTATGAGAAATATCGAAATTAAATTTCATACGACAGTGGCTACTCTGCATTTTTGTCGGTAAGGTAGTCATTTGGCGGCCGTCTTTCACGCAGAGACTGTAACATTAACGTTGTTTCTCTACCTATAACCTACACTCAACGGTATAACTGTCAGGTGGTATAACCTCACTTTCGCAAGGTACTTTCCAAGTGTCAGGTTGACATTGTGTGTGCATTGTACTGGGACATACCTGGACCGTGCTGGGTAGCACCGAGGCTCCAGACCTCCACGTGCCGCGTGTGCCGCAGAAGCAGCAATCGAGCCTTGCTTAGGGAAACAGCGTCCTGGAAAAAAAAATATCGTTAAAGTATCCAGTCTTATTTCGTTTCCGAGCTCTTGGGATAAGAAGCTTGAGGCGGAACAGTAATGGTTTCATTTTATCGGAAAAATTACACTTCATATTAACTATTTCAACTGGGAAGATCAATAGGGCAGCGACCCAGTCCTGCCAAAAAAATACTGAATATCGCCTTTTTTTTACTATATATACGTTATATTATTTCACTTCCTGAGTATATGTATTTTACAAAATAAAGAAAATTGAATTGAATTAATTGTAGAACTACTAAATTTCCCAACGTTTCGTAACTTGGGCCTAATACTTTTTCAATAAATACATCCAAGTAGCTCAATTGGTTAGAGCAACACCCGCGATAGGTGGAGATCAGGGTCCAAGTAGCTTAATTGGTTAGAGCAACACCCGCGACAGGTGGAGATCGAGGTCCAAGTAGCTCAATTGGTTAGAGCAACACCCGCAAAAGGTGGAGATCGAGGTCCAAGTAGCTCAATTGGTTAGAGCAACACCCGCGAAAGGTGGAGATCGAGGTCCAAGTAGCTCAATTGGTTAGAGCAGCACCCGCAAAAGGTGGAGATCGAGGTCCAAGTAGCTCAATTGATTAGAGCAGCACCCGCAAAAGGTGGAGATCGAGGTCCAAGTAGCTCAATTGGTTAGAGCAACACCCGCGACAGGTAGAGATCGGGGTCCAAGTAGCTCAATTGATTAGAGCAGCACCCGCAAAAGGTGGAGATCGAGGTCCAAGTAGCTCAATTGGTTAGAGCAACACCCGCGATAGGTGGAGATCGGGGTCCAAGTAGCTCAATGGGTTAGAGCAACACCCGCGACAGGTGGAGATTGGTGTCCAAGTCCCCGTTTGGACATCAATTTTTGCGAGTTCAGTAGTGTCCCAAATAACAAAACACTTTGCACACGGCAAACATTTGCGATATAAATCAGACTTCACCGCGACTCACATGTTGAAGCGGCGGGTATTTGTTGAGAATGCGCGGTGGAAACTGGCTGACAGCGAGGTAACCGTCGACGCCACCGCTGGCGAGTCGTTGACCGAAGCACGCCAGCGCACGTACGTCGTGCTCGTGAAGTCGACGATCCACCGTGCGGATCCAGCGCTTAGCGTTGCGGTCGTAGTCGAGGACTGCCACAACGGGATCGGCTCCTGCACACAGGGGAGGAACAGTGTTGAGCCACGTTGACACTTTCAATCACCGCAGAATGCGTACAATAGGGAAATCTCTTTAAATTTGAAACTATTTTTTTATTTTTTTTTGTGAGAAAATGATGAACAAGTTTTTTTTTATTTTCTTATAAATCCAATTTTGAATAAAATATCTCTGTTTAAAATTTTTGCGTTTCAATCTCGTACGAAAACGAGGGTCGCCATTTTTTCTGACGTATAGTGAAATCTGACGTCAGTATGACGTCAAAAAACGTCAAGAAACAGAAGCGAACGCAAAGGTGACCCAAAATGACGTCAGAACAGAATTTCTGACGTCATAGCCCGTTTACATCCCGCCACGAGAATTTATATTTTAGCCATTCTTAAAACAAATATAAATAGAAAAGTTATAATCGGATTATAAAAAGAAAAAATATATCAGATTTTATTTTAAACGCGTATTTGAACACAATGATAATAATTAAATAATAATCTTAAGGAGATTTCCCTATTCAGGAGCTATCTGTCGAGTTACATTGTTAACCATATGCCACAAAATACCACTTATAAATGACAAAAACAGGGTATTTTATAACCCCATTCAAGAGCGGCCATTTGGCGGTGCTACACATTCCAATTATGAGCATTCCCAAACTCGCACACAAAATGCCATCGCACTCACCGGCGCAGAATATTTTACTTCCGTCCTCTTTTAACGCTATCGCTAGCACGGGCGCAGAGTGGGTGGTGATGGCTTGTGATTGGACCCCAGTCTCGAGATTCCAGAAGCTCACGACTCCCCGGGAATCCCCGGACACGCCCAGCCCCTCCTTAGTCACCGCAACGAACCATACTGTCGTCTCTTCCTTGCGGGTCGCTCGCGCCACCGTCATCCTGCCGAGATGTGGGGGCGGAGTTAAAGCTTGCGTTGAAATGCACGATTCTTGCCTAGTTTGTGCGGCGCAAACATAAGTTTGCTCAGATTTTAACATTTTTTCAACCAGAGTTAAACAACTGTATTTTATGAAAATTACTTTTATGTACTATCCTGACGATCCCTAACTGGATTCATGGCTTGTAGATGTTTTTTTTTTTAAGCCAAAAAAGGAAATCGATTAATCAATCAATCAACGACTCCAAAAGCAGAGAAGCTAGAGTCCAAAAAAATTTAACTATTTACGATTAAAAGGGAAAAAGATTTGCAATGCGCACTCACTAAACTCCGAAGTTGATTTAGCAGATTTTGGTCACAAGAAAATTAATAGATTTGAAAGTAAACTCTGAAATGACAAAAACTATTTCTACTGGGTTTTGATGCTAAGTGCAGAACAACTAAATTTCCCAACGTTTCTTAACTTGTACCAGTTCAGTAACTTAGCATTCAAAACCCAGTTGAAATAGTTTTTGATAAAACTAGTGCTAAGTTTACATCAAGTAGACACGAGTCTGAAAACTATCACAACTCTGAAAAAGTAACTTTGATATTAAATGCAATTTCTGGATTAATTGTGAATTATTTTTGTGTGACAATCAGGTTTTCGAAGCAACCCACCTGCGCGTTCCACGGCCAGTTCTCACGTCCCAAAGCCGTAAAGAGTCGGTGGAGCCCGTGATGATTTGCTTGCCGTCCGGGTGCCAGGCCAGGCAGAGCACTCGGCCCTCCTGCTTGTCCAGCAGTTTCAGGGGCTGTGGAGCATCGTCTCCCGACAGATTCAGAATGTTGACATAACCTTCCTCGGTGCCGACCTGCAACAAATTATGCCTTGAAACAACGGCAAAGAGACTGGAAAGCATTCGATTCTGGACCAGCTTTCCCTCACTAACCGCCAAGGCAATAAACAAAGCTTAAACTCCACTTACCGCTAGCATTGTGTTGGTGCAGTCGACAGCAATGCACCAAACTGGACCACCAACAATTGGTATTGTGTACTGGAAAAACAGTACTGTCAGTTAAGTACCTTCTTACTATGCATACGTTCAAAATACTCGTATGTAATCTCACCTTTACACTAAGCTCTAGAACATTAAACTCTAAGACAGTTCCATGAAGACCAGCACTAAAGAGTCGTTCTTTACACCAGGCCAGCGACTCTACTGAGCTAGCGTACAGCACTCCCTGCATGTATGGCGTGCCTTGCATACACCAAATCTCGATGGTACCATCACTCCTGTAGGCATGAGAAATAACGTTACGGCACTATGGCTAGAGCTTCAACGGCTGCTGGTCCATAGCTGAGATTCCGAGAAAACAGCTGAGGAATAGCGTTGGTTAAGTAACTTAAGCTTCAGTGAATTGATAAGAAATGTGTTCTCATAAATTATCTTGGGAACTCTAACCTAATTTCAATAGAAACATGTTAATGGGAAACCGACCTGGAAAGTGCTAGCTTAGAGTATGCTCCCTTAGCCATGCAGTGGATAGCCCGCACTTCAGGCGTGTAGTAGTGCACAGTGTGCACTGTACATTTCCGCATTGCTCAGAATTTTCTTAAATTTCAATGCAAATCGGCAACACGTGCACGTACCGCAACAACATAACTACTACCGGGTAAAGTAGGCTCTTTATCTGACCTATTACCAACATGACAACATCAATTTTTGGCGTAAAAGTCAACTTTCATAATCTGTGTTTCAGTTAATATTTAATATCAATATTTATGATGTATATATGTTTCCCCTGAGAGGTCTTACTGGTGTGCATTCAACTTTAAAGCAATAAATTTATATATCTTATTTTCCTTAGGTTGGTGCGTCCCCATTAAATGTTAGAGCGCACTTCACACTAGTAATCAACTAGTGACCTAATGGCTTTTAGGTTAGAGTTGCTTGATCAATTCGATTTTTCGATATAGAATCATTTATTAGCCCACTACCATAGTCAAGCCCAAGTTCTTTCAAACTCAGAGATGGGTGAGACATATTGGGAACCTCTTGCTGAACTATATGTCATTCTCGATGGACTTCCAGCCGCAGATCAACAAGAAAACCAAGAAGTGTTTTGCCTATGCAGCAGAGCAATTATGTGGTATGGCTCACAGGATTTTATAATAAGTTGCAACTTTTAATGCACCTACTCACTTGCCAACAATATATGGCAAAGGTTTTGATCTGATTATTTAACATCCTTGACTATTTTACAGCAATCCTGTCCACCAGCCTCTTGTTAGAACTGAGGACTTCAATGACAGCGCCGAGGAATCTTCTAGCGATGAACTCCAAGAAAAGATTTTGTCAAATAACATATCTGACTCAACATCTCCATCCAGCAGCAATGAAAAGCAAAAGGTACACTTTTTCCTGTCAGAGTGTTTGCCATCGTGGGCAAACTGCCCTTGGATCTGCTGCATTTCTAACGCCTGGATGCTTGTAGGGAGACTCAGAGGAGCCGGGTAGTTGCTACGGCAGCGCCTCAACCGACGAGCCTGACTCTTTGTGCGGGGCCAGGAACAGCAGTGACAGCGGTGCTGATGTAGGCGAGGCGTTGGGGTTGGAGCAAGCAGCACAGTGGAAGCTACACTGGGCCGAGCATGGGCCGCAAATCGTAAGTCTGCAGTTACGCCGGTTGGCATGGTTGGACTCCCAAAACCCTTTACTGTAATTTTGTAGTGTGTTTCAAACATGAAAATTGTTAGGAGGTTGGCTTATTTTTTATGCAAATTCGAGTAACATTTGGAATGGACTGTCCCTATGTAGTGAACCTTACCTAACATTAGAGTTTGTAGTCAGGGAGAGTCACATTGCTAAGGTTAAATGATCTTCTGGTCAAACCATGCTCGAACTTGTGGCAACGCTTATGGGTAAACAAAACTGTCCCAAGATATCGATACATGTTTATCAATCGTTGAAGTGGGCATCAGTAAAGTCTAATTGAGCGTAAAGAAGTCTCAAATGTGAGTAATTGCCGAAAAAAATCTCAGCGCTTGAAATGATTGTGATATTGGTGAAATCATGGAATCCAAAGAGGACCATCATTGTTGTCTGTATGGATAAATATCAGAAAAGTGCTACTTTTTAAAAAATAATAAAATAATAAAATAAAAAAACTTTGGATTTGAACAAAATTTTGTTGACACTTTTAGGATAGTGGTTTGTACTAAAATAAAATCTGGGACAACAGAAATGAATTAACATTATCTTTTACTGCACAAATTTATTTTGGGTTAAACAATTAGAATAGTAATATAGTAATATATTAATAGTAAACAATA
Source organism: Protonemura montana (assembly GCA_947568835.1). NCBI lineage: Eukaryota > Metazoa > Arthropoda > Insecta > Plecoptera > Nemouridae > Protonemura > Protonemura montana. The sequence continues at coordinate 15,678,728 of OX387608.1, read as the reverse complement.
CCAGTGTATTGTACTGTAAAAACTTTGTCCACAAGCTAAAGTGTCAAATCAAAGTAATAAAATAAAAAAAAACAAAAAAAAATCAGTTGTTATTATTATTATTTATTTATCAGCAACAGAATATATTTCAATTCCACAAGTGTGATGTAATATCGGTATAATATGTTAAGTTATTTTATAAAATAAGCAAAATAGTAATTTATAAATGATAAAATATCAAGATAATGACAAGGATATTTTGCTGTACTTAATTACTATATTGTTATCGTATATTGTAAAGTATATTTCTTATGTTTCAATATGTTTATATGTTAATACATTCCAATTAGCTAGTTTATAACATAACATGGCTAGTTTCGGAAAGAATGGTTGGACTGATACTCTGATTTTAACAAAACGCATGCTTTCATGTAAATGTGAATAACAAGGACAATTAGAACAGAATGTCTCCCATCTGCGCAGGTGTTGGTGAGCTGGCAGGAGAAGTATGCGGACTACATGTTCCCGAGCAAAGACCCGAATCCTGCCGACTCTGTACCGGACTGGGCGCCAGCCGCAGACGAAGCCGAGCAAGAGACAGAAGCCGTGCCGCCTGCACGCGATGGCCGCTCGGAACAGAACGAGGACGGCATGAGATCGCTTGCGGTCGGTCTTGAGGTGGATCGTTCGAGCCCGCTGTCCGGCGTCTCCAGCGACTTGAGGACTGCATCGTCCAACACTTGGAGTGAAGACTCGATGACCGACGTGACTCGACTCAGCGCAACCTCGGCCGACCTCAGCCTGACCTCGGACTCGAGGTAACCGTACTTCAGTCCACCATTGCTTATTGTCATTTTGAGCATTTTGTTTCAACAAATATATATGTTTTTTTTCACATGTTTATTCAAAATAAGTGCTATTTCAAAGTCAATACAGTTGGTATGGAAATTAAAAGAAGATATTAATGTTAACATTGACAATATTGAAGTACCTACATCTGAGCTGTTTTCATTCCTATGTGATTACAGCTCATAATTTCCTATAGTTTTTAACATTTTGATTGTAATACGATGAAACGTTGGTAAGTACATTTACAAGTTATAACGTGAGGTTTGGTGAATAGTAATAAAGTAATCGAAGTTGGGACATTCAGGATTTTTCGGTTGCACATTTCACCAGCTTGGCTCTCATTCCATTCTTCGCTTACAAAACACATTGGGCCGGATAACTTTTATAATTTGTATTTATTTATTTATTTATTTTCTAACTTAGGTACAAGTATACCGGTGGTCAGTGCTAGTAGGCAATCTGGCCTATGCTAGTTCCTAGAACTAAGATGTATTTTTATTTATTGATTTATTGATTTTCTAACTTAGGTACAAGTATACCGGTTCATAATGATTGGAAATATTTTTGTTTCTTGTGCTAGGTCCTTATTAGGTCAAGTCTAAAAATCACAACTTTCTTCAGTTTTGTAATGCAGTCAGTGCCTCTGAACCATAACGAACCAGCACACCTCAATTCCTTTTATTCAGACGTAGAAGAGGTTTAAGGAGAAGATCCCAGGATTGGACAGTTGCCTCGACCCGACTCTGTTTTCTGTCCGCAGGGAGGACGACAACGCAGCCGCCTGGCAGGCGGAGTGGGACTGCCACTGCGCGGCGCGATACGCAGAAGAGTTCGTGGCGTTCGCTCGGAACCAAGCCGGAGCCCGCGCCGACGAGACCCAGGCGCCACTAGAAGCTCAAGTAGTAGAAGCCGAGGGAGAGCCTGAAAAAGTTCAGGAGTTCCCCAACGAAGCCCAAGACTTCCTCAAGGAGGCTCAGGAAATCCCCCACGAAGACGAAGAGGATCTCAAGCAAGCCCAGGACCTAATCCAGGAGGCTGAGGAACTCCCCCAGGAAAATAAAGAGGTTCTCAAGCAAACTCAGGACCTAATCCAGGAGGCTGAGGAACTCCCCCACGAAGACGAAGAGGTTCTCAAGCAAGCCCAGGACCTAATCCAGGAGGCTGAGGAACTCCCTGAGGAAGACATTGAGGCTTTGGGCCAACGCAGCCCCCAAGGTGGCACCAATGCGACACTTGCCGGTAGCGGAGAGACCCAGGCTACCAACGACTGGCCAGCAAGTTGCCCTGGGGACGGGAGAAACATTTCCACGGCAACCAAGCCGCCACGACGTGGGGCGGAAAACAATCGCAACGCATTACACAACAGGTTGGCACAATTAGAGTCAGTCGTACAGCGACAGGTTTAATTATGTTTAACAGTTGCAAGAATCACCTCCGTGGTACATTCGTTGTAAATGGATGTTGTTAATTTTACTGGACATTGCTATTTACTGGTTGTTTAGCTGGGTGTTCCGTTGCTTGCAACATGTTTCACTCATGTGTGGGTTCACTGCATGAGCTGTCCCGTGACTTTTGGAATGCATTTTGCTTTGGAAAGTAGACATACCATCTGAAATTGCTTAGTACGGCAAAACGGTTTCGGGATTTGGCTAAACCTTAGAAAAACTAATAATTTAAACTTAAATTTTAAACTATATTTGCAAAAATAAGCAACTGATAATCACCATAGCAACTAAAATTGTGATCAGTTCTGTTGAGGAGAGAGGTTTGAGGAATGAAAGTTAAGCAACACTGCGCTGAGTCAGGTATTGGTTGGGTGACCATCATACACATGACCAGTTCTGTTCGGAAGAGAGGTTGGAGGGATGAAAGTTAAGCAACACTGTCCCGGGGATAGGTATTGAATGGGTGACCATCATACACATGACCAGTTCTGTTCGGTAGAGAGGTAGGAGGGATGAAAGTAAGTACAGCAACTTCACTCACCTTGCTTATCAACCTCTCGACGGCATGGATTTGTGGAGGAATCCTGCTGTTCGCGTTGTACCGTCCTTCGGAAGGGATGTTAAGCTGGTGGTCCCCTTGGTGCTCTTCGACAGGAGTAGGCTACGTGCCGGCACGGGGTTTCCTCTCCTCCCTTCTAGGCTACGTTAGGTTCATCTTAAGCCACTCATTTACCGATGCCATTAGACCAGTGCCGCATGGCCAGATGTTAAAACAGTGCGTCGTTAAACACAACAAATAAAAAGTAACGAAAATTGTAGACGCCCAGAGATAAAGTTGCTATCACAAGAGACTTCATTGCCAAGCTCAGCGATTGATTTAAATTAAACACAATGTCAACGTCGACAATGGCAGGTTCCGCGGCTTGTCGTTGGAACACTCGGTGGGATATCTGCTCCGCTCGTTGGCCCACCAATCGCAGCCTTCCGATGCCGACGAGGGCAAAGCCAGCAAGGAGGCGGGACAAGGGGACGTGGTCAACAAGGCATCAACCAATCAGGGCACGGGGGGAGGAGACAAAGCCACTGCATCGGCCAATCGCAGGTGAGATTATTTGCATCCATGCGTAAACTGCAGAACAGAAATACAATCGTTGGCTAGTCATGTAGAGAGTTTCAATCTTTTGTAGCTTGGCATTTGAAGGATTAAATGTTTACCTCTGAAACTTCTCTACATTTGAGATATTTCAACTATTCAACGTGACATGAAAGCCGTTACCGAGCCGTTAGCAAAAACGTTGCCAGTCCGTGCCGCTGGCAAACTCGATGTCATGCAATCGCAGTCAGATATATAACCTCAAAAAGACACAGAAGTTGATTTCACGTCCCCACCGATGCCGATTTGCGGTCACCGCGGTAACGAGCGATTGCTTTGCAGCGCGGCCAACGGCAACTCCTCGGGTTCGGGCGACGACCCGCCCGAGCGCCGGCCGAGCGGCTCGGTGAAGCGACCCCACGAGGAGGATACAGAAGCCATCGAGGAAAAGCAACCAATCGGTGAGCATGAAAACTGAAACCCAGTATGCCTCCTTGATAATGTTACCGCCGTAGCACCTCCGTAATACCGGTTGCTAGTGGTGCTGAAATCAACAAACTCTAGCATTGTTGAAAAGTGCCGCTCTAGGTCGTTGCGGCTCATGTCAAAATTGTATCGTTGATACCATGTTACTAGGCAATGTGGGCCGGGCCCTTGCGCTGCTGGGTCTGCCCATGGCCACGCCCCCTTTCGCAGGACACGCCCACTTCACCAAGCGGCCAGGAGCGATTCGTGCACAGAACCGAAGGCTGCGGTTTGGAAACAAGCAGGTATTGTTTTGTAATTTCTTTATTGTTTTAGGCACATTTGATTTACCTGGGTACAATGTCACTATGTTAATATTAACAGTGGCTTTTAATCAGGCTAGCTGGTTGAAGTATACTAAAAGGGGTCTTTACCCTTCAAAATGATTTTTTACCATCGATTTGGAAGATTTAATAATGGCATTTGGACTATTTAAAAAAAACTCCAGTGTCCACGGCTGTCCGTGCAGAAATTGCTAAAGTCCGCGTTTTTCGGCTTGGGTGCTTAGAAAACAAACTCACATAAGAAATAACCCGTAGTGCTTTTTCGACCCCTAGCACCTAGACAAACCTCTCATCAGATAAAATTCAAATAATTTGAGCAAAGTCCTCCATTCTTTCTGTGTGTTGCTTGAATTTGGATTTATGATACAATTATTTGTTTAGCCACGGTAAGCGAATTACCACAGGTATGTAATTAGCATGTTACATATTTTCGTGCAGTGACAGCGCTCGGAAGGTAGAATCGGTAGGGAGGGGATAGACTTTTTGCAACTTTGGCCAGCGGAGCGGCCGCAGGGAAAGACAGTACTCTACAAGAGAATCGCACTCAGCTCGCAGATCGCGCCCCGCGAAAAGCCAAAAATATTAGATAATTAATTGCAGATCCATTTTTTCAGAAAATTATTTAAAATAGGTCAATTTCAATTCATAATAAAGCTACAAATCTATCATAAAAAATAATTTTGGAGGGTAAATGCCCCTTTAAGTTGATTGGGTACATATAATACAATACTTAATATTTATTATGTTACCGCCTATCATACATTTATCTCATTAAATTATTACTTTAATTATATTATTATTATTATATCATTACTTTCAACCGTTCCAGGCATTTCTGAAAGATTATCTGTTGTTTTGTTTCATTCTGGTATTGTTTTACCTGTAAATGAAAACCTCCCAACATTTGTGTTATATCCTCTAATATTTAATTTAAATTTATTGTTGACTCTGCCTCTAAAAGAAGATTTTAAGATTAAAAGGTGAGCTGTGATTGGCTAGAAGGGCTGCTCGTCATCTGTGAGATTTGGCTGCCAACTTTATCTTTGTCGGGTTAAATTGCATCAAGTTGGGCAAACTCTCCTTTCTTTATTTTAAAATCTTTCAACAAATATTTTTATTTTAAGATGCTAGATATTTGTTTAAATGGCAATTCAGACATTTGTCTTTACGAGGTTGGTACTCACGCTTCGCTTTGCTCCCAGCCGCGGACGAGTGGCGACAACGACGACGAAGAATCCTCGGGTGACGAACTGCCGACTGAACTTCCAAACAGCGAGCCAATCACAGGACAGGGTGAGTTGAAAGGCGGGGCTTGAGTTGCCCAATAAATATATATATATTTTTTTTTCAAGATGTTTCACCTAATAAATACAAAATAATAATACTAATTTAATATATCAAAGTCAAAATAGAGCAATGGTTTGTGGCGAGTTTCATATATTATTGGCAATAATTTGTGCGTACAAAAGAAATTTGATTGAACACGAGGTAAACATTATTGTGATAGATCAATTTTTTTATTGTTATTTTGAATTTCTTGAAAGCGGTAAGTTCTCTAATTGCTCAGACGATCCCAATCGCCCATCGACCAACGAGGAGGAGCCACCCAATCCGAACCGAGAAGACGACACGGTGCAACCGGTCGCGGAATCTCACGAAGACCGCTCGGACGATGGCGCCGAGGAGATGACAGCTGCCGATGATCTTGTGGTTGTCAAGCACGGACGTCCGTTGCTTGTCGTTCCTCCGCCGGCCCCCAGCGTACCGCGGGGCAAGCGCAAACGCAACCCTCGTCGCCACGGAGTGCCGCTTGAAGTCCAGGCAAACCCGGGACTGCGCAAGTTCTGGAACCGTCGCTTCCAGCTGTTCTCGCGATTCAACGAAGGGATTCGGATGGATGCAGGTTAGTTATGTGTATCCAACGTCACTTGCTTTACACTAGAATTAATTTGAGTTTGCCACTTTCTGGGCTTCTCAGACCAGCCTAGGAAACATGGTACCACAATGCTACTGTTAACTATCCGAATTAAAAGCAGAAACAAGTGTTTTTCTTTGGTGAAAACATTGAAAAATTTCAGTAAAAATAAATATTTTATGAAAAACAATAAATATTAATCAACCAAAGATCAAATTATTATATTTTAGGTTACTTTTAACTTTTATCAGATTGACATGCACCCAAGCTTGCAAACCGCTCTTTGGCAGCCATTGCTAGAATCCGCTAGTGTACGGCAGGTATTTAGCAGAAGTCACCAAAACATTTAGTTTTGTATTCAAGCTCTTATTTTTCAATAGATTTAGTTTCATGTAAATAAACTGATCAATTCACAAAGAATTAAATTGCTGTTTCTTCATAATTTCCTGGTTAATTTTCAAACTTTCCGGTGAAGACTGGCTTTATTTTGCATTCAAAAGTTGACAACATGTAGTTAGTGACGTCAGAGTCCACCAGGCTGTGACAAGGTAAGGCTAACGCGACTGTAATGGTGATGTCAGATTTTTAGAAAGAAAGTGATTGGTTGATTTTTTGTGTTCAATTTGCGCACTGTTTTGAGAACTGGTTGTATAGTGTCAGTTAATGAGTGGATGAGGATGATGATCCCTGCCAACCTACTTTAGAACCTATTCTAGAAAGGAGACAGGAAATTCAACTCAGAATTACCCAGGATTGGTACCTCCAACAAATATCCTCTCCGTACCCAGCTAGATATTTGTCAGAACGGCATCACACGAGGATATGTTCTGTAAACAAACTCGAAGCCCTCTTTCAAATTCGCTCTACGTCAATTGCATTGCAGAAAGCTGGTACTCGGTCACTCCCGAGTCGGTGGCCATTCACCTTGCTGAACGCTGCCAGTGCGATCTCATCGTCGACGCTTTCTGCGGCGCGGGCGGAAACGCCATCCAGTTTGCTTTCACCTGCCAAAGAGGTAATGAAACTGCACCGTTGATCTCTGTGTACCTAACTATATGCTAGTTGCCATATTCAGATTGTCCATCCTTTGTTAAAAGTATCTGCTAGTTATAGAGATGGTTCGTCCTATGCTTAAAGTAGCTAGCTACACATATTGTTGGTCAGTCCTATGCTTACAGTAGGTAGCTACAGATATGGATAGTTTGTCCTATGCTTAAAGTAGCTGCTACTGGCACTGTAGCCATCAACAGCTACTGATTGACCCTTGACTGCCATCAGTGATTGCGGTGGACATCGACCCAGTCAAGCTGTCGCTGGCCCGCCACAACGCAGAGGTGTACGGTGTGGCCGACCGCATTGACTTCATCCTCGGTGACTTCACACGTCTTGCGCCCAGCCTCGGCGGAGACGTCGTGTTCTTAAGCCCGCCGTGGGGCGGCATCAAGTACCAGACCGCGAACCCCTTTCCGCTGGAGCAAGTCATGCCCCCACTGGGCGGGGCCGAGCTGTTCCGGTTGGCAAACCTGGTGTCCGAGAATGTCGCTTACTACCTCCCACGCAACACGGACACAAGACAGGTGGGGGCACAGATTAAGGTTAAAATAATATGCCATCCTTATGAGGCAAAGACTAGCACAGATAAAGCTTGCACAGATATTCCATTCTTATGAGGCAAAGACTAGCACAGATAAAGCTTGCACAGATATTCCATCCTTATGAGGCAAAGACTGCCTCAGATAAAGCTTGCACAGATATTCCATCCTTATGAAGCAAAGACTGCCACAGATAAAGCTTGCACAGATATTCCATCCTTATGATGAGGCAAATAATACCGCAAATAAAGCTTGCACAGATATTCCATCCTTATGAGGCAAAGACTACCACAGATAAAGCTTGCACAGATATTACATCCTTATGAGGCAAAGACTAGCACAGATAAAGCTTGCACAGATATTCCATCCTTATGAGGCATTTAGACTTCCACAGATAAAGCTAGCACAGATATTCCATCCTTTTGATGAGGCAAATACTACCACAAATAAAGCTTGCACAGATATTCCATTCTTTTGGGGCAAAGACTACCACAGACTACCACAGACTACCACAGGGCTTCTCAAAGGTTTCGATTGGAGATTTTGACCCAGGATGTATCGCCTGTGAATGCTGTTACTGTAATAGATGAATTTTCTTTGTTGCTTGAGATCACAATTCGGCCAGCGACGTTGCCAGTCGCTCCTCTAGGACGAGCTGAAGCATGGTGCTCGATATTTACAGGTGGTTTCGCTGGGCGGCGCCGGCTCGCAGTGTGAGATAGAGCAGAGCTTCCTCGCTCGGCAGCACGTGGCCATCACGGCCTACTACGGCGACCTCGTGCGCAGTGAGTGACCTCGGCAACGATTCGAGAGTCACACTTCTTCTGCGAGTCTTTTATGTGCGAGTGGCAGACGAAAGACTGGCCAACATTAATATTAATAGAACGCGGTCTCTGTACTTTCATGCTTTGATATGTGGCACTTGGCTGGTTTTGTCAAACGAATTGGCAAGTGATTGCATATTGCAATTGGATGCTTTCAGAGCACACGTACATTTGCTTGCAGGTCATGAAGCTATGTTTTCCATTTCCAATTCATATTCCAAGCAGGATCTTTTCTCCCGAAAAGGTTACCAATAACAATTCTTTGGATGGCATCTTAACTTTACAATTCAACCTGAAAGAATTCAACCTGAAAGAGGAGCTTTTTGCAAAAAGGTTATGTGCACCTTTGTGTACGTATGTCATAAATAATTACACCAAAATTGCTTTTCCTGGCTTGATATGTAACCTGCAAGAGTAATTGTATCTGTGATTGCCATTTGTTGGATTGCTGATCAACACTTTGCCTTCATGCTTAGCTTGGTGATGCATCGTATGGACCAGATTATTTTATTTTTTAATGTGTATAATCCATCTAGTCTCCCACCGTAGGGTCCTAGATTTTGGTTCAGATTCTCGATTCTGGGTTCTTAACATTCTATATTTACCTTGACGTAAAGGTATCTTGGGAGATGCATCAATATCTGTTAGGCATACAACAGTTAAGAGCTTTAATACTCTCCGGGAGTCTGACCACGTGTATTTCGGGGCCAACCACTATACTATTTTGTCACGCCAACGAAAGGATTCAATTTGATACACTTTGATCATTTGTAATGTGCATAAACAACGTTTCTTCTTGATATCTCTCTATTCTATTAAGTTTGCTAGCTAAGTTTCCAAAGTAGCTATTTTTTTTTTTTCTCGATGTATGTGCCATGTCGCATTTTTAGTTACCACTAGCATGGCAATCTTTTTTGTAAGATTTCTTACCTGATGACCATTTTGTGATTTTTTCACTTCTGGATCAGTTTGTAGCATCTCAGGACCAATCAAGCTTTGGCCAAGTATCACACAGATACCTCCTTCACCTTTTGTACGCTTTTAAATAAAATCTGTGAACTTTAAAATCCTATGTGTTTTACTCAATTTTTCTGGCATATCTTTGTGAATTAAGAGCCAAAATGTAATTAAAATACATCCTTGCTGGTTGCTCAAACGTTGCTCGGTAGTTTTGGATAAAACCTGTTGCTGGTATGGCTCACTTGCCAGTCAACCAAATGCAATTACATGATTAATAAGGACAAAAGTGAAGTGAATTTATGGTAAGCAAGTTCCCTCCATGACATCATTTTCTCTTCATAAGCAATAATACTAACTGATGCTCTTAGTTTATAAAGAATGTAATTGATTTATTGACAGACAAAATACAATTGTGGAATAAAGACTTTAAGCACGGTGTTGATTGGCTCTACCATACATAAAGGGTAAAGATATCCTTTACTTATGGTGAGACACTGTCTCTGATACCAGTTCCAATGTTCGTGAAAAGTTCGACGCACAAAGAAACCATTTGTCGTTACAAAGATGGTATCTCCATATATCTATGAGAAGGATCAAAGAAGTGTCCGATCACACGAAATAATACCACTGAGAACTCAATGTCGTGTTCAGTCTTTCATTTCACCTTCTTCGTCTTCCTCGTCAACTCCTCGAATGTAGAGAACGTTGTTGCACCTCACGAGAACTTCTCCCAGATTGCCCGTGTTAACTCCGTTGATCAACTCTTCGGTGTTTGCTAGTTGCAGATTCATGTAGCCATCTACAGACACGAGATAGCCTTTGTATTCATGTCCCCACTTGAGCTTGATCATCACTGGCTTGCCGGTGAGACTATTTAGGAAAGGTTTGGGGTTAATGGGCATAGCAGTCGCCATCGTGGTGTCGTTCTGAAAGTAAACAAGAAAGAGATCGAGAAAATGTTGCGTACAAGCGTTGCAGCGTCCACATGGAAAATTTTAAGCGATAGTTTACCTTTTTCAATGAATAAAAGGTAAATTACTGATCGTGCGACCGACGCTTTTCTGTCGAAACCGCGAATCAATGAGCAATGGCGCCGCTTGAGTGGCTATTTACACCAACAATTAATTCACACCAAAGAGTAACTATTCACACGATAGTTAAGCAAAATATGTAATTTTTTCAACAGTCGAGCATCCGGAAGATTCTTTAATTTGATGAAAATTGACTTAAATTCAACAAATCTTTTCGTCTCCCTGTAACTCTGGGGCAAACATATATTTTTCTTAATTGAATATTCTGCAACAAATAGATAATTTATTTGTACTGCTTTTTGTACACCCCTTGAATCCAGCTGATAGCTGAGCTACCCGTCAACTGGTCGCAAAATCAACTGACCCCAACATCCTACCATTTGAAAATGCTATCAGCTGCACATACAACCAGTTGAGTTCCCTATCAGTTGTGTTGCTTCCAGCTGCACATGCTGTCAGTTGGGTACCCTATCAGAATATCCCTATTGATTCATCGACCAGTCGCACAAGTTGCCACTGCACACGCCATCACTTGGCTTTACTATCAGTTGAACATGCTACCAGCTGAAAACGCGATCAGCTACACGCTCTGTCAGCTGCACACGCTGTCGGCTGAACATGCGACCAGTTGACATTTTACCTCCGATCAGTTGCACATGCGGTCATCTGAACAAACGATCAGATTTATTTACGGTCAGTTGACTGGCTACCGATGGCTGTCGTGCGCTCAAATGGAGAGATATTTATAGGTTAAGTTCCTGCAAGTTTAGTTGAATTAAGATTTGAGTATATAAGGACTTGTCAGTGTTTTGCTTGTATGCAAAAAAGAATAGCAAATGACTCCTCTTAGAATTTTCTTCCCCGTTTAAAATGCGTGCTGACCATTTATTCAGATTGTCAGTGTCATCCATACGTATATTTGCAAGGTTTTCAAGTAGTAGGGTAAACAGCAAACTTGAGAGGAACTATGTCAGGAGCAGCTTCTACACAAGTAGTCGACAATTCTCCAAGAAGCCACATCTCCCAGGTGACGGCGGTGCATGGAGCACACAACAGCAACGGGCGAAATCCACGCTATATTATGTAACAGCAGCTGGAGTTCTTGCCGTTGGTCTAAGTTACGCTGCGGTTCCACTTTACAGCATGTTTTGCCAGGTAAATATTTAACAAAAGTCAAGGAAAATTATATTTATGCGAAGTGTATAACTAGTGGCTTAATTATTATTTAATATTCTAGTTGAAATTGGGGCATTGAACCATATTACATTTAGGTAATACCTATATCTATCTACAAATCTGCTTGTCTTGCCTAATAGTGTGTCTCTATTGTAGGCATACAGCTATGGTGGTACAACTGGAATCAGCGAGGATTCATTAAAAGTCGAGACCATGAAGAAGATTGCTGATCGAGTGATTCGAGTGCGTTTCAACGCCGATATAGGCGCCAGCATGCGATGGAATTTCAAACCTCAGCAGACTGAGATACAGGTACGATTTTATAACCTGTACCATGTCTAGATTTTCCTCAGAGGTAGAGAACATTACGGGACTTTGTTTATCTCAGGTTGCCCCGGGTGAGACAGCACTAGCTTTTTACACGGCGTGCAATCCGACAGACCTACCTGTGACAGGCATCAGCACGTACAACGTGGTGCCTTTCGAAGCCGGACAGTATTTCAACAAGATCCAGTGCTTCTGCTTTGAGGAGCAACAGCTTAACCCTCACGAGCAGGTACACAACATAAGAACTTAATGATTTGGTGTGTAAACCATTTTTTCCCAGTTTTACAATTAGCTGGAATTCTTCTCGCCAATGTACTTCAATTGTAATCAGCAAACAAAGCCAGCATCTGAATCACAATATTCCATTGCAGGGCTGATTCATTAGACAAACCACTCTGTGCATTAGTATATAAGTTAGGTATATGATACTTATGTATACATGCTTATCTGCCCTGATCTATGAACCATTGCTTAGAAGGCAGCGATAGAACGTATGCTGGCAAATCACTAAAAAAAGCCAGCTTCACCAACATGTTACTCTGGTCACAGGTGGATATGCCGGTGTTCTTTTACATCGACCCCGAGTTCGTGGAAGACCCCAAGATGGAGCTGGTGGACACGCTGACGTTGTCGTACACATTCTTTGAGGCCAAAGAAGGCATGCAGTTGCCGGTAATGCCATCGTACGCCCGCGCCCACGTATAAATTACATTTTGGCAAAAGTATCAGCTGGCTTTGCAATAGCTTTTGTTCCTATTGAGCTAAGTTAAACTTAAAGGTACAGCACGTACATGCCAGCTCTGAGGTTTCGCTGGAAACGCGGTTGTAACATGCATTGTTCGAAACATCAACATTCAGTCGATCGGCAAGGATTTGGCTAACCGAAAGAGTTGCGAATAACCAGGCTTTGCCGGCTCACCCTCATGGCTCTATATAAAAAAACTTTTGCCTCACAAGTGAATCATTTTCAGAGTCAAAACCACGTGTTTATTTGAACCTGATGATTTTTAGTCTTTAGTTTTAGTAAGTTAATGTTTTTGTGTTTTTATTTCTTGTACAAAGTACACAAACATGTCGAAGTGATATTAAAGATGTGCATAGTTTACCTAGGGTATGTTCTTGAATTGGGTAGCTCTACGATGGATGTGAATTTTGGGTAGGGATCACGTAAGTTGATACCATGGTTACATAGCAAATGCAAATGATGTGGATGAAGATCGTAACTTTCTAATGCCAAGGTGTGATCTGTCAGCTAAATACTTTGTTCCCAAGAGTTTTGAGTTCGCAAAGATAAATGCAATCAGAAATTCTCGTGTCTGTTCATTACTTCAAAATTCCTGCTGAATAACATTTAAAACAGTGATAATTTCCCAACCTGATCTAGATTACCGGCTCCATTGGGTTTATAGTTAGCCACGTCACGGCGCTAATGTGAAGCTGTCATCTCGAAAATGTACCAACCCATACAAATGTCTGCCCAGAGATGTTAGAAGTTACCATCGTTTAAAGTAGCAAGAAATTAAGTTCTTCTCACTGATTACCCACATTTAAGACCGGTTTACAGTAAATAAATCTATATTAACAATCGTTACACATCTATTAACATTTTGAGCAATAGTTAATTGTGTAGGTTTGTTAAAAATAATGGCAAGTGCAATCTGGGCCCACAATTGTTAGTTTATCCATCTTAAAAGAACTTTTGACATATCCTTTGATTTAACATTAGCGCTGTGACTCTGACTAACTTTAAACCCAATACTAGCACGCTTCAATACTTTGCACGATTGTGGTAATCGTTTGTGGGCAGGTAAGAAAGTCAGAACACGTACAAGACAAGCTAAGTCACCAGAGGTCAAACTGAGACATAACATTCCTATCAGGTTTATTTGGTGGCTTCATCCTACACTAAGTAGAAACCGCTGCGAATCAAACATCAGATCAGAACTTTGTCTTGTCAGAGAAGACACGCTTCCCTAGTACTTAATGGTGTTCTGGATTGGGAAGCTTCGTCGCATGCCCAGGCACTTCTCCCTGTCAATGAACAACGTGTTGACCTTGACCTGGAGGTCCGACTCGAGGTTAGACCGAGTCTTGAGCAGCTGTTGGTGTTGCGCTTCTGTCTCCTGGAGCTTGCGATGCAGGAAGTCGATGCATTGCTGCAGGTCGTACACCTCCTTCACCAGCCTGGAACACGTGAAAGGTTAAGTAATACTCCACTGAGTCAGTCATTGGATGGGTTTATTTATTTGGCTGCTGAAAAGATATATGGTAATTGTATGGCCTTATAGAATAAGTTTACATATGGAGCTGTAAACAGTGATGTAAAATATAATAATAGTGATTAAGACTACGATCAGAGGAGTACCTCATAATAAAGTAATGGTTGGTCCTACTCTGTGGTAGGTTTATTAATAAAAGTGGACTTAAAAGGTACCTATCTAATTTAGTAGTGGCCGTCTCAATAAAATAATAATGGTAATACATATTTTAAAGACACATGATAGTTTGTGTGCCTAGAGAGCAATGAGGGTGAGGCTAATAGAATTACAATAGTGTTTATAGAATTTACAGTGGTATTTAACATTATTTGGAAATGTAGTCATTATAGTCATATACGGGTAAGAGGGGGAGGGGCTTGTTCCCACCTGTCTTGGGCACCGTCTCTGCAAAGCTCGATGTCCTTGCGGTGCGTCCGTGCCTCCAGCCGCGTGTGCGCCACCTTGAGCGGATTCGATTTGTCGAGCACCGCCTTGCGGATCAGCTCCAGGTTCTTCTCAACGTCGAAGATCTCCTGCTGGATCTGCAAATCAACCACGGTGGCTCAGTCATCGACTTGTCTGCCACACACACACATTTTCCATACACACAATTGGTTAGTTAGTAAACAACGCCAATTTGTTCGCTGTCATATTTCTGAAAATACAAATTACGTTAGTTTTTGAGTTATTGACCCTGATTATTTTATTTAGATGCATTTAGGAAGCTTGAACTAGGTAATTGTTATAATTTTGTGTGGTTCATTTGTTGTCGGAAAATTGTCAGGACTGCTCTTACCCTTGATAAAGTAACAGGTACAAGTTACAAAACGTTGGGAAATTTAGTTGTTCTTCACTTGGCATTCAAAACCCAGTTGAAATAGTTTTTGTTAAAACTAGTGCTAAGTTTACATCAAGTAGACATGAGTCTAAAACTATCATAATTGGGAATGGTATTCAGCAATATGGGCAAGGTTTTTGGCCTATATGGCATGGTTTTTGGCCAATATGGCATAGTTTTCTGCCATTATGGCATGGTTTCCCTGCCAACCACCCGTTGCCTGCACTCACCTTGTGTAGATGCATCTGCAACTTGCTCTTGGCTTCGAGAACCTCGGAGCTGCGTCGAGCCAACGCGTTGTTGGTCGCGTTCCACGCGTTCCAGATCTCGTTCGCCGTGGAGCTGATAAGGTTCTCGGCGTCGCTGCGGAGCTGAGCAGACTTGGCGCGCTCCGCCTGCGCTCGCGCTATGATGCGGTTGCTATGCTCCGCCCACGACTCTGTCACGCTCACCCTACGCAGACAGGGTAAGTCTCAATACAGTAATGACTTGATTTTTTTAAGTTTAATTTAATGTGTTCTTTGAGAATCAGTCACTATTTTAGAGATGAAACAGTTTCGAATATATTTTTCAAATACAGTTAGATATGTTTTCAAAGTTCTATGGAAACGTAGCCATGATGGTCGTCGGCAGTGATCGTTTCAAAAGCTGCTTCTGCTTAAAAATCCTTGTTGGCCAGCTGTGCATCTATATTTCTGTTTGTAGAATTTCTTTAACGAAACACTGTTTTCACAACGGACCATGTGGCACTGGTCTAATGGCGTCGGTGAATGAGTGGATGATGATGAGGATGATGATGAACCTAACCTAGCCTAGAAGAGAGGAGGTGGAACCTTACTCCTGTCAAAGAGCACCAAGTGGACCACCGGCTTAACGTCCCTCTCGAAGGATGGTACAATGCGAACAACAGGATTCCTCCACAAATCCATGCTGTCGAGAGGTTGATAAGCAAGGCGAGTGAAGTTGCTGTACTAACTTTCATCCCTCCAACCTCTTTCCTGAGCTGCTTGAGTATGATGGTGAAATTCACAGCTGAATTGCCAAAAATTTACACAGTGATGACATACACATCATCTGGCGACCACCGGGTCTTTGTATCCTAACTTGTTTATAAACAAACATTTAAATTGAACCTAGATCATCAGCCGACAGTTAGGTTTGTTTGGGACATGATACGTACGTGGGGTCGAACTTCTCGATGCCGCCGTAGTAGTTAATGCCGCGTGAGAAGTTGTTGAGCTGGTGGCAGACGTTGTCAATGCCCAGCGCGCTTTCCTTGCTGCGCAGGTCCTGCTCCAGCTCGTGCTGCGACGCCCGCGAGTTGCGCATCTGTGACAGCACCTGCGCGTGCTGCGCGCGCAGGCGGTCCTGACCGGCGCGCAGACCTTCCACCTCGCGCAGCAGCGCCTGCTCCACCTGGTCGTGCACCTGCACACACAGACAAGGGTTCGGTTCAAAGGTTGGTGGTGAGGGATGAAAGTTAAGCAACACTGCGCTGGGTCAGGTATTGGATGGGTGACCATCATACACATGACCAGTGAAAGTTAAGCAACACTGCGCTGAGTCAGGTATTGGATGGGTGACCATCATACACATGACCAGTTCTGTTCGGGAGAGAGGTTGGAGGGATGAAAGTTAAGCAACAGTGCGCTGAGTCAGGTATTGGATGGGTGACCATCATTCACATGACCAGTTCTGTTCGGGAGAGAGGTTGGAGCGATGAAAGTTAGTTCAACAACTTCATTCGCCTCGCTTATCAACCTCTCGACAGCATGAATTTGTGGAGGAATCCTGTTGTTCGCGTTGTACCGTCCTTCGGAAGAGATGTTAAGCCGGTGGTCCCCTTGGTGCTCTTCGACAGGAGTAGGCTTTGTGCCGGCACCAGGTCCCCCCCCCCCCCCCCCCCTTTTAGGCTGGGTTAGTTTCATCATCATCCGCTTATTCACCGACGCCATTAGACCAGTGCCACATAACCATATGTCAAAACAGTGCGTCGTTAAACACAACAAATCAATTAATGATGAAACTCGTAGAACTGCCCCTCCTTGTAGTGTTCCTATATCAGTCTTAGGTGGGTCTGTACGCAGACGTAGACTTACCAAGTCGATGCCGTGCCGGTTCTCCCGATGGTAGAGACATTCCTGCGCGATGTGCAGCGGTCCCTCCACGTCTTGTATTGCCTTCTCAAGGTCGCGCCGCTTGTCCTGCATCTGGTTGGCCTCCCCGACGGTACGTTCTAGCTCGGCGGCGACCTCGTTGCGCCAGAATGTTGTGTCCGTGATCCGTTCTCCAAGCCGGCGGCCGGAGTCTCGCTGGCCCTGAGAGGCCTTCTCATCCGTCTCCCTGAATCGAACCAGCCGTTAGTTCGGTTTCAATTACCCCCGGATAAAGTAACTTTTGCCTTTTTTTATTATTATCGACACTATAACCGTCTCAAAAGTTGATGCCCAAACAGGGACTCGAACCCTGATCTCCACCTGTCGCGGGTGTTGCTCTAACCAATTGAGCTACTTGGACTCGTGCCTTTTGAGACGATTTTAGTGTATTTGATGAGAATGACGGATCTCCAAGGAGTAGAACCAAGAGGCTGTGAATACTCACAGTCATTCTGATTCTAGTGACGCTATACCACGTCACAACCTGTCAAACTCGAGTGGAGATCAGAGATCGAGTCCGCGTTTGGGCATCAATTTTCGAGACGGTAATAGTGTTTTTAATAATAAAATCACCCGCGCATTGCAAGCGTTTGAAATTAAGATATGATTTCAACCCTAGTTGTTTCATCAACAACTCCCATGTAAGCGAGAAACTGACCTCATGACGCGAACTGTGTCCCCACGAACTCGCTCTGAGTAATTGCGGTTGGTGTCGGCCTCGTTGAAGTTGCTGATCTGGTTCTGGACCCATTCGTAGGGCGTGTAGCGAGTATAGAGTGCTGCCCGAGCAGCGTGCGCAGGGTTCCGTTCGAAACCTGTCACCAAATTCGGGAAACGCAACGGCTCGGTGGACATACCTCGCGGGGCGCAGCAAGGATCGACCAGCGCATTGGTCACAGGCTGCGTAGGCCTGCGTTCAGAGAACACAGTTAAAATACTGGTCCTTTTGCCTGTTAAATGAATATTGGTTTTGAAATTTCGATGCAGGAGTTATAGCCTTACAAGGGGACGACTTCCACGTTTTCATAGCCCAGCGTGGGACGCCAAGCGTGTGGCCTAGGTGTCTGGTAGTAGTTGCCCACCCTTGTTGGGATGGTGCCGCCACAAACCTGCTCCATGCACGGAGGAGCACCGATTGTGCTCCAAGGCTGGAGTTGCTGCAAGGAAACACAATAAAAACATGAAAAGCTAGTCAAGACACTTTTACAGAGGTTATTGGGTAGTTCAATTTTGAACTCGATATAAAGGGAATTTGCCAACTTACCGAATACATGACCGGGTCCTCATTCATCTTGGCAAATTTATTGAAAGTACGGGTTATAAATTGAAAATTTTGAAGCAGAAAATACGTTAGAAAATCACAATTGGAGAAGAATATTTGGCCAAAGAAATAATAAAAACAATTGATTGCGATTCAATGTTCGCGCTCAGTGGAGTCTATATTCCAGGATAAAGATGGCGGATGTGGAGGTGCCGTCAGATGCGAATGAGCGTGAGTTTATCAAATGTATTTGTATTTAAGAAATATAACGTTTTATTTATGATCGAACAACATTCATTAGTTCTGATTCTCTAAATAACACTCTTCTTGCATGTTGACACCAGCAAATTTTAATAATTGTGGGTACTTTGCGATTGCGGGTTATGACGACATTCAAATGTCATCCACTTCAGCAAATAATGTTTTTATCCGTTATTCAATAAGCGATTTGCATAGACAAGAGTAACGAAACACGTTGGTATGATTTCAGACTGCCCTGGCACACAGAGCGAGACTGCTGGCAAGGTGTCGGCTTGCGCAGGCTGCCCAAACCAGCAAATCTGCTCGTCCGGCGATGCAAGAGCTCCAGATCCCGGGATAGAACTTGTGCGGAAAAGTCTTGCTTCAGTAAAATACAAGATCCTGATCCTCTCGGGAAAAGGCGGCGTCGGAAAGAGCACATTCACTTCACTACTAGCTCGTGGTCTGGCTGCTTCAAACCCCGATACAAATGTGAGTAGTGTAGATTCCAGTGCCGGCATGTGCCATCCCCCTCTATTATTGATTTGTGTTACCTAATGGCATCATGGGAATGTGTCAGGAGCAAGACTCTCTCAGAATTACGTGCCTTGCTGTTGGGCCAGCTACTAGTGCAGGTGGTGCCACGAGGAGATGTCTCCATAGTAATTGATTTTTGGCCGCTCTATTTTCAACCCTAAGTACCAACAACAACTTGTTCGATAGATTTAGTAGACTAGTAAGGGGATGGATTTAGTTTGCATCAAACCATTTATTGCTGTATAAGGAATTCTCCAGCTATAGTCAGAACAACTTTGGAAAGAATGCCAATTAAATATCTATTATCGTCAGGGCAGAGCTTATTTTACCAGGTCAAGTATTTTTCTTAAAATCTTACACAATTTTTATCACGGAATAAATCAAGAGATGAGCATATTTTAAGTCTCCCACCAACTTATCATCGATGCACCTATGCCCTTACTATTTGTGCGCGGTTGAACAGGTAAAGGCAAATTAATCGAGGCTTAATTGCTTACCTAATACCAAAATGCCAGCACGGTGCTGGCCCAATATTATCCCCTCTCAATCGAACTGTTTTCCAACAAAAACGGTGCTCACTTTCTGGCAAAAAGGGTGTCACCTGTTCCTGCTTCCTGGCTACGTCTGAATGACCTGCCGTGACCCGGATAAGCCCGGATGTGGGTCAATCGTGGCCCCTAATGTTAGACATGCGTTGCAGGATCAATATCCCCCATCCCCGAGTAAAGGGTGCGTTTAAACCCGCGTAACTTTGTGCTTACCGGTGGAGGGGAGGCAACAATTTCCTCACTCCCCCTTCTCTTCGCCTTTGCTGCTTTATTAGGGGGCTAACAACTTTGCATGGAGTGTTGTTCTTCTAGAGAGATGGAACTAATCTACCCAGGTTAGGAAACAATTAAAATGCAAATGGAGATTTTTCTAGATGGAATCTTACTCAAATTACAAACGCTTGCAATGCGCAGGTTATTTTATTATTATAAACACTATAATAATACAAAAAATATACTTTTCTGTAGCAGATAATTTATTTCTGCAACATGTCATGTCATGGAAACTTGAGAGTAAACACAAATATTTGTAGCACTTGTCAACCATATGATCGGCTACAGCTGCCGAGTTACTCAGGCTTTCGGTTCAAACTTCCAAACAACTAACAGGAGACTTGAATGCCATCACAGCAAGCACCCAGCAGGGGTGCCAAGCACGGTGGCATTATGACAGGCCATCTGCCTTGCAATTAAGATTGCAATTTCTGTGAAATTACCAATTTTTTGGAAACAGTTTTGCAGAATCAATTGTCAATTGAGATTTATACAGCACATTCACAGCAAATGCAGCAAGCTTTGTTACAGGGCCATGACTTTATGTTTAGCCCAGTCCCAATATGTTTCACTCTACGCCTGTTTTCTCCCCACTTGACCTCTAGTTTTTATCAAACTATTCGAGCTTTGAATGCCAAGTTACGCCTGTTTTATCCCGCTTATTGATTCCAGGTTTCCGTGCTGGACGTTGACATATGCGGACCGTCCATGCCACGAGTCCTCGGAGTTCTCGGAGAACAGGTTCACCAGAGCGGTTCAGGCTGGTCGCCGGTGGTGAGTTAATAAAACCCACGATTCACTCGCATATAGATCACTTCTTTACATTATTACATTACAATTTACATTACTTCACGTCATTGCTCTATTTCCGTATCGCTCTTTTTACCGTCCTTCGGAAGGGACATTAAGCTGGTGGTCCCCTTGGAGCTCTTCGACAGGAGTAGGCTACGTGCCGGCACCGGGTATCCCTTCCTCCCTTCTAGGCTTCGTGGTATTTGGGCTCGATTAGGCTCAGCGAAATCCTCATCATAACGTGGTATTAAACCAGAAACAGTGTTAAGCACAACATATCAATTGTGATAGTTTTTAGACTCATGTCTACTTGATGTAAACTTAGCACTAGTTTTAACAAAAGCTATTTCAACTGGGTTTTGAATGCTGAGTGAAGAACAACTAAATTTCCCGACGTTTCGTAACTTGTACCTGTTACTTTCTCAAGGGTAAAAGCAGTCCGAAAATTTTTTGGAAATTGTTGGAAAAGAACCACATAAGTTAGTTGTTCTTATAGTAGTTTGGAAATTTAGTTGTTCTTCACTTAGCATTCAAAACCCAGTTGAAGTAGTTTTTGTTAAAACAAACCAAGTATCAATGAGCCCGCAAGACACTCAACCCTGCCCTCGCCCTGACCCCTGACAGCCCTGACCCCCCTTCGCTAGTCCCAACCTTGCCATGTCGTGCACAGTTCGTCGAGGAGAACCTCTCGGTGATGTCCGTCGGCTTCCTGCTCGGATCCCCGGAGGACGCCGTCATCTGGCGCGGACCCAAGAAGAACGCCATGATCCGACAATTCTTGTCCGACGTTGACTGGGGCCGACTGGACTTCCTGCTCATAGACACGCCACCCGGAACATCTGATGAGCATCTGTCAGCCAGTGAGTTATACCACATAACAGTCTAGCTCAGTGTAGCCTATCCTAGCCAAGCCTGGCATAGCCTAGCCTAGCCAAGCCTGGCATAGCCTATCCTAGCCAAGCCTGGCATAGCCTATCCTAGCCAAGCCTGGCATAGCCTAGCCTTGCCCTGCCTTGCCATGCCCTGCCTTGCCTTGCCTTGCCTTGCCCTGCCTTGCCTTGCCTTGCCATGCCCTGCCTTGCCATGCCTTGCCATGCCCTGCCTTGCCTTGCCTTGCCATGCCCTGCCTTGCCATGCCTTGCCATGCCCTGCCTTGCCATGCCTTGCCATGCCCTGCCATGCCCTGCCATGCCTTGCCTAGCCTTGCCATGCCTTGCCTTGCCTTGCCATGCCTAGCCTAGCCTTGCCTAGCCTTGCCCTACCTTGCCTTGCCATGCCCTGCCTAGCCTAGCCTTGCCTAGTATAGCCTAGCCTTGCCTAGCCTTGCCTTGCCATGCCCTGCCTTGCCTTGCCTTGCCTAGTCTTGCCATGCCCTGCCTTGCCCTACCTTGCCTTGCCATGCCCTGCCTAGCCTAGCCTTGCCTAGTATAGCCTAGCCTTGCCTAGCCTTGCCTTGCCATGCCCTGCCTTGCCTTGCCTTGCCTAGTCTTGCCATGCCCTGCCTTGCCTTGCCTTGCCCTGCCTTGCCTTGCCATGCCTTGCCTTGCCCTGCCTTGCCTTGCCAAGCCTGGCATAGCCTATCCTAGCCAAGCCTGGCATAGCCTAGCCTTGCCTTACCTTGCCTTGCCATGCCCTGCCTTGCCTAGCCATGCCCTGCCTTGCCATGCCTTGCCCTTCCTTGCCTTGCCATGCCTTGCCATGCCCTGCCTTGCCTAGCCATGCCCTGCCTTGCCATGCCTTGCCATGCCTTGCCATGCCTTGCCTTGCCTTGCCTTGCCTTGCCCTGCCTTGCCATGCCTTGCCTTGCCTTGCCCTGCCTTGCCATGCCTTGCCATGCCCTGCCTTGCCTTGCCTTGCCTTGCCTTGCCTTGCCTTGCCTTGCCATGCCCTGCCTTGCCTTGCCATGCCCTGCCTTGCCTAGCCTTGCCATGCCTTGCCTAGCCTTGCCATGCCTTGCCTTGCCTTGCCTTTCCTTGCCTTGCCTTGCCTTGCCATGCCCTGCCTTGCCTTGCCTTGCCTTGCCCTGCCTTGCCTTGCCATGCCCTGCCATGCCTTGCCTTGCCTTGCATAGCCTAGCCTGGCATAGCCTAGCCTTGCCCTGCCTTGCCTTGCCATGCCTTGCCTTGCCTTGCCATGCCATGCCCTGCCTTGCCCTGCCTTGCCTTGCCCTGCCTTGCCTTGCCTTGCCTTGCCTTGCCTTGCCTTGCCATGCCCTGCCTTGCCTTGCCATGCCCTGCCTTGCCTTGCCTAGCCTTGCCATGCCTTGCCTAGCCTTGCCATGCCTAGCCTTGCCATGCCTTGCCTTGCCATGCCCTGCCTTGCCTTGCCTTGCCTTTCCTTGCCTTGCCTTGCCTTGCCTTGCCATGCCCTGCCTTGCCTTGCCTAGCCTAGCCTAGTCTAGCCTTGACTAGCCTAGCCTAGCCTTGCCTAGCCTAGCCTAGCCTTGACTAGCCTTGACTAGTCTAGCCTGGCCTGGCCTGGCCTACGGTAGCCTAGCCTAGTGTAGCTAAACCTAACCTAGCCTGGCTGATCCTAACCTAGGTAACCAAGCGTAATGTAGCCTAGCCTAGCTTGGCAAAGCCATGACATTGACAAGACATTGACATGGCATGACCAGACAAGACAAAAAAAGCTTCAAATTGTTTGCTGTAACAAATCTCCAGTCAGAACTTGAAATACGGAAATAATGTCTTGCGTTGCGATGATTTTGTTGAAAATGAAGATAATTCTCTAATCTTGCAATCATCTATGCTCAAGCACGTTTGTTGAAACCAGCATTGCGATGAAAGTTGGCCCATTCTATAGAACTACGTTCAGCTTTTGAGTGATACCAAGCTTTTACGCAAGCCAGCGTTGTCTTGCGTCTGCCGCGTGCCTGAGCGCAGTGTTGCCAACCCCGTGTTGTTTTCAGCCCAGTACCTGTTGGGGGCGGGGCTAACGGGAGCCGTGATCGTGACCACCCCCCAAGAGGTGGCGCTACTGGACGTGCGCAAGGAGATCGACTTCTGTCGCAAGGTTGGCGTCCCTGTGCTCGGTGTCGTGGAGAACATGTCGCTCTTCGTTTGTCCCAGCTGCAAGGTTGGCAACCATGAGTTTCAACAAGTTTTTTATATATATATACCGTTATTATTTACGTTTATTTCTAGATCTTCAATGACAGTTTTTCATAAATTTATTTATTTATTACAGTTAAGGTTCTTATAAAGAAAATAAAAATAAAGTTTCCGTACACATAATTGCTAAGTCAGTAAAGAACGCCAATTTGTTCAGGATTTTATTTCAGAAAATACAAAATATATTAGTTTTTTAGTTATTGACCCTGATTATTTTATTTAGATGCATTTAGGAAGCTTGAACTAGGTAATTGTTATAATTTTTTGTGGTTCTTTTGTTATCGGAAAATTGTCAGGACTGCTCTTACCCTTGATAAAGGTTATACTTAGACATGGTACATGTTCTTATGCAAGTTCTTAGAGTAATAGGAAAGTACATTTCTGTTAAATCATGATCGCCGGTTGTATGGTGTCCGGTTAGTGTTACATTAAATTAAATTTAGTAATACAGTGAAGTTATACAATGAAATTAGCTAAGTTATTTAAAGTTAGCGGCGGCTGCGTCACGACTGTGTTAGAATGCTGCGGCCAATAAATCTTCCGATTTATTGTCAACAAATCAATGGGCAGAACCAGCATATAGCCGGGACTTAAAATGCCGTCTTGTTTCCATTCAAGACCGAGACGCGGGTGTTCCCCGCTTCGACGGGCGGTGCCGAGGCCATGTGCACCGAGCTGGGCGTGGCCTTCCTCGGCCGCCTCCCACTCGACCCTCGACTGGCCCGCGCCTGCGACGAGGGGCGGAGCTTCGCAGCCGACGAGCCGACAGCACCTGCCGTCGCCGCCTTCAACCGAGTCATGCAACGTGAGTAAAACCGTTGGCTGCACTTACATCATAATTACATGGAATTTTGTGGTTAGTTTACAAATTTACATTGGTATTTCATATTTTTTGGAAATGTAGTAATTATTGGAGTAATTAAAAAGTATGCCAGCCGTGTCCATTATGTAAAGGTTCTCGGGGTTCAATGGGTGACCTTGAAAGACCGGGTTTTAACTTTAAAACTGTCATTTGGAAGTCAAAGTAAAAAGTCCCGTTGATATTTTGATTGTATTTCCAAGTCACCAAATATTTCGTTTCGAAGCAAACACATTGTTAAAAACTATTTTATTCTTGTTCTTCATGTGTTGTCATGGTTTCTTGGTTTGCAATTATCAAAATATCATTGTTTTAAAGCAAATTACTGCGCTGGTTAAAATCACCCCTGAACGGTGTTAGTGAAATCGGCCCTCAGGGGCACTCGACAGGAATTTTCCGAGTCAAAGCTTTGCGGGTCAACCAAGTTTTCCTCTTGCAGGGATCGTGGCAGAGTGCGAAGGCACGCAGACGTGAAATGGACGCAGCGACCAACCTGGATGAAGTCGTCGGATGCCATTAGAGGGACAGAGGCCCGAGCCAAGCCGCTAGTTTAACTGCGATTTATCATCGATTTAACGTCGAATTCTTTCCGACTGCCCGCAGACGTGGCAGACCCAACCAGTTCCTGGTCGGGTACCAATTTTTGAGAGGTTATTAAGTGTTTCTGATAATAAAACATAAACTATCCATTGCATGTGTTTGCAATTTACAGTTGACAGTAATCAATGTCGGCATTTGAAAACTTGAGTCCAGCGGCTTAGGAACAATTCAGTGGCAAGATCCACCAGGCTGAGTTAATTTTGAAAATGATGTTTTGAATTTAACCTCGGGGGAGTTTAAAGATGATCACAAATGTTGTTTTCAGATTTTCAAAGGTAGTTACCATGGTGATAACAACTTAACCTCCCAATTAATGGTGAACTCTGCTTGGTGGATCTGGTCACAGCTTGTTCAGGTAAAACAAATGACCGAAGAGATTTTTAAAAGCCAGTTGTTTTGATGAAGTTTTTGTGTTTTTTGCAATTTGTTGGCAAATTTTGCTACATCCTTGACTGCAGCTACGCTCGGTTCAATGCCAGGTTGTTTCTCTTCTCTCTCGCTGAGCATTCCATGGAGATCTTTCTGGTCTATTGTTCAGTAAACATCATCTGCAAGCAATACAGTTTCAAGTTGACCTAGGCATCCGCAGTGTTTTATAAGTGCATGGAAATAATATATTTTTTTAAACACTTTTGCTAAAAGTGCCTGTTTTTTGACATCAAACAAAGACTGTCAATTGGCAAATGGTGTAAAGGTAAAAAAATCCATTTGAATTGTGTACAGTAAGCTATAGACAATAAAAGATTTTCATTAGTGTAATACCGTTGGTAATACTGTAGACTTACGGTGATAGGAAAATGTGTATACATCAATTTTCAGTCTTCTGCGCAGTTTAAGGACGTCCAAACTGTACGGATCACACGGCAGCATGGTATGTAATGCTGTAGACCATGCAACATGGTAGTTGTGATCTAGCCTGGATGATATCAACCTAGATGGAAATAATTTGAATTGAAAATGCAATAGGCGTATGGTTTACTATTTTAGATTTCGGCAAAAGGTTGGTTGATTGGATTAGTACAACACTCCTTGTGGTAATGGTCTAATGGCGTCGGTGATTGAGTGGATGATAATGAACCTAACCTAGACTAGAAGGGAGGAGGAAAAACCTGCTGCTGGCACGTAGCCTACTCCTGTTGAACAGCACCAAGTGGACCACCGGCTTAACGTCCCTTCCGAAGGACGGTACAATGCGAACAACAGGATTCCTCCGCAAATCCATGCTGTTGAGAGGTAGTTAAGCAAGGCGAGTTAAGTAACTTTCATTCCTTCAATCTCTCTCCATGCTATGTGCATAATGGTCTGCTATCCAATACCTGATACAGCGCACTGTTGCTTAACTTTGGCGATCTCACAAAGAACCAGCGTTTCCATCACCCCAAACTGTGCGGTGGTCACCCATCCAATACCTGACCCAAGGCAGGGTTGAATAACTCTGTGATGTCACGATATCATGAAAAGCATTTGATATGTTCTTTTTTCATTAAACATAGCATTACGATATATTTCCAGTTTGAAACTTTAATAATTTGGAGTTAAGATCGTGCCTGTAGCAGGTTGCAAAGAGGTCCAACTAGCTCGAATGTTCAAACTCGGCGCCTCTGCGACCTCTGCATTGTCGCGATTTTTTCCTCAACCACAGAAAGCTAGAGAGAGGGATGTCCACTGTCAGATCGCGGTAGTCACTCTTGCGTTGATGTTTTAGAGCAAAGGTTAACGAACAGATTTCAGAAAGTATACAAATTATTGTGGTAAAGTGATCAAAGTGATCCTATAATCCGTAATGGTATTTAATTAGAATAGCAGGTATATGGTAACACCATATATTTGGAAATAGTTAGAAATTTATAGGTTATCCTAAGCGTATAGTGCCAAAGGATTATTTTCCATTTAATCTGGACGAGCAGCTATCACAATGCAACGAGAAGAAAAGCAGTTGGATGCGACCCTCGAGGCCATCAACCTTCGAGTAAATGACTTGAAAACGTCCATTGCCTCGATGATCTTCAAGCTCGAGCACGAGTACGAGACAATCAACTGGCCAACGTTCCTTGACAACTTTGCACTCATCTCTGGACACGTGAGTCACACTATGACAATAGTGCATGGTGATACTAAAAGAATTAGACTTAAACACTGTGATTGTATCAGCAAATTGTTATTTCTTAAGTACGGCCAGATAACTGAGCTTCTTTTGAGTTAGTCTTTCTGTGAGCGTGGTTTCTGAAATAGAGATTAAATGCAGGGTTTAGTGCAATTTCTTATCAAGTAGGCAACATTTACAAGAATCAGTTGGACAGCAGCAGGCTTTGCTACCAGGCTCCTGTTGTCGAGATATGTCATGATATGTCCCATGTTTCTGTCATGTCAGTTGAGCACGCTGTCCAAGATGATAAGCCACGACAAGGCTCCTGCCCTGCGTGGGCTGACAGCATTGCCCCTGCTACTGAGTCCCGAGCGCGATGAAGATCTTGTTCGCCTAACCGAGGGCCGCGTGCTCGCGTTCTCTCACGACTTGGCTCCGGATTTCCTGCGCACCAAGCCTGATCCCGACGTTGAACTTCGCACCATGCAGATGGAACACAAGGCGGCCTCACTTTCCTACGAAGCGGCTCAGGTAACAACCAAACGTAGCATTGTTTTGTGATTGTACAGTCTAGCTGCAAGAGAAGATACCAGCACAAGGACTTCCTCTGCATTGCTACAGTCTAGCCCGTGAGAGAAGATACCAGCACAAGGACTGCCCCCTGCATTGCTACAGTCTAGCCCGTGAGAGAAGATACCAGCGCAAGGACTTTCCCCAGCATTGCTACACTCTAGCCCGTGAGAGAAGATACCAGCACAAGGACTGTCCTCTGCATTGCTACAGTCACTGACGAAGTAAACTTCAGTAGTGCCTTTGTATGGGTTTTTCAAAACATTGAAGAGTGTTCTCCATAAGAGTTACCAAAATTGCTAGGGGAACATGACAGGGAACATTTGCAACCAAACTTAGGGCCCCCCGGGTTCATGTCTTGGTGCGGTTGCACAATTTTCCAGCTTCGTTCTCTTTCTATCCATCGCTTGCTGGTCTCAAAAATCCTGCTTTGCTATAATTGCTAGAAAAAATATTATCACTCAAAAAACGAAAGTTATTGCTACAAAAAACGCTTAAGAGAAAAATGACAGTTATCAACAAAGATCATTTTAGCTGGAAAAATAAATTCTCCCGGTAAACGCAGAAACAATGCCTGCATCGGTGACAGTTGTTGATTGGGTCACGGACGTCAAAGCAAGTCCTGATGGATATTTTATTATTATGAACCCTATAACAGTCTCATAAATTGATGCCCAAACAGGGACACGAATCTTGATCTCCACCTTTCGCAGGTGTTGCGTTAACCCATAGAGCTACTCGGATACCGGCTTTTTGAGACGATTTTAGTGTATTTGATGTTTATGACGGAGCTCCAAGGAGTAGAACCAAGAGTAGAACCCCATTTGGGGATCAATTTTTGAGACGAATAATAAAATACCCCGCGCATTGCAAGCGTTTGCAATTTAAATCAGATTTCGCGTTATGGACATTGTTTTGTGCGGTTGCAGAAACAAGTGGCTGCGTACACCAAGGTGGTCGGCCACGTGTGGGACATTGTCAACAAGGCGCGCGAGGAATGGGAGTCTGAGGCCGGAGCCAGGGGCGCGGCGGCTCACACATCCAACATGGCCGACACCCACGCGCTTGTGGCCGCCGTCGGGATGGGCAAGGGGCTGAAGGTGGGTGTAAAGTTTCACTCGGTATTTGTATTTATGCGTATTTATTTTTCTCTTACAAATGTGCATTTGCTGCACTGTGGTAAGGTACATACTACATAGAACCATAGGTACATAGTTACACATGGAATGTATATTTACAACTATAGTCCATAGACCAACAAATAATTATAATTATGAGTACATAAACATCTAATATATAATACAATAATTTCCAGGCATGAAATCTTTTATCTTGGCCAATATAAACGATACAATCATATGAAGCACCTGTAAAAATGGAAAAATTTAAACCGACAAGAACTTGTTGATTGATGTTGGTAGAAGTGTGTCAGCCATTTTTTCTGCCAGTTATTATCCTGAAAATACTGTTTCGTACGAGATCAACAAGACATCACTTGTTTATTACCGTGCTGTTGCCGTGGTTTCAGATGCAGGCTGCCGGTGCGCCCGGTCCGGCCGGCATGATGACTGCTGCCGGTCGCCAGGCTCCACCTCCCGGAGCGCTGCTTCCCGGACAGAGTGAGTTCAAGTCCGCTCCCGAGTTACCCTATTGTTCTGTTGAAGTCACAGATTGCAAACATCTACTCAATTTTCTGACATTTTTTATGTATCTGCAATGCATTGCACACCTGTTAGCTCTTGCGATTTTAAGTATTTCTGCCGATCCAAGGTCTATGTTTTCTGGTCCCTAATTACTGAGTCGTGCCCTTTTGCTTTAAGCTTGTCTATTAATTTTCATCGCTGTTTGTGCAAATTGACAGAGAGTTCTGGGCAGCAATTCTTAACAGTTTCTCCAGTGTGTTGAGCTAATTCTAACTCACCTCACTGGAAAAAACTTACAGAGCTGCAGTCCTACAACCTTTCAATTGGCACTCACCAATAAAACCCAATGATTTAAACTTTTTTCACAAGCCCCTAGATTTTACGGCCCCAATTTTGAGTGGTTGGCGGCGTTTTGATTTGGTTTTTTGTGCGCAGTGGCAGGCCTGGGCAAGGCGCAGGCGACGATCAAGACGAACATCAAGGCGGCTGCGCAGGTGCATCCTTACGGGCGGTGAACATCGCACTCAACTCACTCATCCACTTCGGCGACTTGTTGCAAAGCTTACAAGTGTCAGAAATCATGTACAGTTAATATTAGTAGACGGCGTTTCTTTGACTGGCATAATTTTTTTATGTCTTTTTATCTCATAGCTCACTTAAAATGTCTAAAATAACAGTTTTTAAACTTGTCTTGTGTGTGTGTGTTTTTTTTAACTACCAGTAGTTTTTGTTTGGCTTACGAAGAACTTACCACGGCAAGTTCAGGTAAGCACTGTGGTCACTCTTATGGTGAGGGTGAAGGCAGCAGCACAAAGTAACCAAGCTGGTAAAGCTGGCTGCGAAAGATTCGGTGAGTTTGTCAACATTTTGGCAGCGTAAAGAATCATGTAGACTAAAAGAATCGCAGAATGGTGTTTAAGGAAAGGATTTAATGGGTTTTTAATGTGGCTAGAGATTAAAATGGGAATTCAATAGGAAGGAATTCAAAATGGAATTAAATTAAATTGGAATATGGGTATAATTCAGCAGAACAAGCAATAACCAATGGGAATAAATGCAAATGTTGCCAATGATTTTTGGATAGTGCCACAATATAATTTATTTATTTTATTTTAGATTGACTCTTGTACGTAAAGATGTTTGCAAGGTTTATTAAAATAAAAATGGAAAACGCCTTTTTCTCTCAGCGAGAAAGATGGTGGCAAATTACAGGAACATTGAAATACAGGAACGTGAAATTACGTTCGCGGTTCGGGGTTTAAATTTATCGCACATAGTTTCTATGCGCGAATTGAGGTTGGCGAAACTGCGTGGAAGATGGCGGCATCGCCTCGGCTGTCAAAATCGCGGTCGCACATTTCGCGAGTGGGTTGCGTGAGGAAGGCAACCGACGCCGGCAATGGAAGAGCTCGAGAGGGACGCCGACGTCGCGGTCAAACTGGAGGCGTGCATAGCCGACAATGACAACCCGGCGCTTGTCCAGGCCATCCTGGAGAAAACCATAAGGTGACACTTCCCCCACTCCCCTCACAATTCGATCACGTTGCTTACTTTATCTCCGGCAGCCGTCACCTTAGGTGGTTTTGTAGACATTTCGCCTGACCTCTCCGTTTAGTATCAGCTCAATCACGCCGAGATCCTACTACTATTAAATACTTTTCTTGCCAAGAGCCGAGTGCGTTCTCTAGATGCACTTGTATGACGTTGAGGGTCATAGCTCACGGGAGGAAAAGTGATAAAAGATTACCTCCAGCAGGCACATCTCAGAATGTCATACTGCTGAACATATTCGAATGAATTTTACATCATAGCCCAATAAATAAAAAATACGCCTAATCTCTTATATGATGGTTCCTTTCCAGCTATTGCTTTCATTGTTTTTTTATCTTTCAGGCAAGTCACTGGAAAATGGGCATTTATGAGCCAATGGAAAAAAGAATGATTTTACCACTTTTAGTTTTGTCCTTTGCACAGGTTATTGAAATTGTTTAAAAATTAAACTTTTTACATGCTGGCACTTATCTAAGTAATTTGAGCACCATGAAGACATCTGTCTCACTCTCTTGATTTTTAATACCAAAAATAAATTAAAAGGGAAAAATGTATGGTCCCTCATTGGCATTACCTGTTGATTGTTGCTTGTTATGGACATTTTTACTTCAGCAATTGATTGCCATTGTGGGCATGGCCACAAAGGTATTGAAGGTATTTAAGAAGACAAAGGCATTCTTATAGTTGTAAGGACAGCAATTATAGCAAGCTTGATGGTTTGTCTGCAGCCCAGAGTCGCAGGATGCTGTTTCGGCAATCTTGGAGCAGGTTTCTCGTCTCTCGGTGGCCGAGAAACTGCTGCTCTACCTGCGACTGCCATCAACTCGACCTGACACCTCCCCTCAGTGAGTTCCAAGGTCACGCTATCCTAGGCTAGAGGAACCAGGAACAGGCAAAGTTCTCTCAAAGTGGTCAATATTTCATCAAATTCAACGTCACCCCTTAAAGATCTTTCCTAGTTTTGAATTCAGACATCAGGCAAATTTCTTGTTAGGCAAATTACAGTTGTATGATTGATTGATTTGTGGTGTTTAACGACGCACTGTTTTGACAACCGGCCTTGCAGCACCGGTCTAATGGCGTCGGTGAATGAATGGATGATGATGAACCCAACCTAGCCTAGAAGGGAGGAGGGAAAACACGGTGCTGGCACGAAGCCTACTCCTGTCAGAGAGCACCAAGGTGATGAATGCAAACAACAGGATTCCTCCACAAATCCATGCTGTCAAGAGGTTGATAAGCAAGGCAAATGAAATTGCTGTACTAACTTTCATCCCTCCAACCTCTCTCCCGAACAGAACTGGTCATGTGTATGATGGTCACCTATCCAATACCTGACCCAGCACAGCGTTGCTTAACTTTCATTCCTCCGACCTCTCTCCCGAACAGAACTGGTCATGTGTATGATGGTCAACCATCCAATACCTGACCCAGCGCAGTGTTGCTTAACTTTCATCCCTCCACCTCTCTCCCAAACAGAACTGGTCATGTGTATGATGGTCACCCATCCAATACCTGACCCAGCGCAGTGTTGCTTAACTTTCATCCCTCCACCTCTCTCCCAAACAGAACTGGTCATGTGTATGATGGTCACCCATCCAATACCTGACCCAGCGCAGTGTTGCTTAACTTTCATCCCTCCACCTCTCTCCCAAACAGAACTGGTCATGTGTATGATGGTCACCCATCCAATACCTGACCCAGCGCAGTGTTGCTTAACTTTCATCCCTCCACCTCTCTCCCAAACAGAACTGGTCATGTGTATGATGGTCACCCATCCAATACCTGACCCAGCGCAGTGTTGCTTAACTTTCATCCCTCCAACCTCTCTCCCAAGCAGAACTGGTCATGTGTATGATGGTCACCTATCCAATACCTGACCCAGCACAGCGTTGCTTAACTTTCATTCCTCCGACCTCTCTCCCGAACAGAACTGGTCATGTGTATGATGGTCAACCATCCAATACCTGACCCAGCACAGTGTTGCTTAACTTTCATCCCTCCACCTCTCTCCCAAACAGAACTGGTCATGTGTATGATGGTCACCCATCCAATACCTGACCCAGCGCAGTGTTGCTTAGCTTTCATCCCTCCAACCTCTCTCCCAAACAGAACTGGTCATGCGTATGATGGTCACCCATCCAATACCCGAGAACCTGCGTTTCCAACAAGCCAATCCAATCGGTACAATTTTATGATGTAAATATGCAGTAAAACGCAATGGTCAAGGCACTTGATTGGCTGGTCCCTGATTTGCTGGTCTCTGATTGGCCAATGTGTTCCAGGGCTGATCGATGCAGCCGCGGTGAGATGCAGCGCGGCATTGCGTGGGTGAAAACTCACCTCGCTCCGCAGCCTGCCGTCTCGTTACCAAAGCAACACGTCTACCGAGAGTACACGTACGTAGTTTCAAGCCTCGTCGTACTTGCTTATTTATTATTTTTTTTATTTATTATCTATTATTTTCTTTTATTGAACATAGAACAATGGTTTGTGAAGTATGGCAACAACAAAAATAGTAAAAAAGTCACAAGACATCAATTACTTATGACAATACCACACAAGTTTGGCAACAACATATCACAATATCAGTGAATAATAAAGTACAATAAGATTCAATGTAGATACATTTGTGGGAGCAACGCATATGCGTTTGGTAATTTTATAACATATTTACGTATAGTATGGTGAAGCTAAAGGGGAACCTAGAAAGGGAATTTTATCCGCATCCATCGCAACCATCTTTTTAAACTTCTGCACTTTGCTTCTTTCCACTTCTCTTTTAAAAAACAAGCCTTTTGGCACTTGTACCATTATAGAGCAAAACAGTAGACATCTTTCCCCGGAGCTCACCATTCATAAATTCACGCGTGTTTCTTTAAAACCAGTGAATGTCGTATGAAAATTCCACATTTCACATTTGAAACACGCATTTTAAATTGTTAGGAACACAAATAACCTTTCAAAAATTGAGAACACAGAGAGGTCATTTGAGTTTCTAAAAATAAAATACTTTGAGCATTGCAAGTATTTGTAATTTAAACCAGATTTCACTATTCACTTGTTTTCTCTCATAAGATTAACCCAGAAAGTCTCTCGGATTCCTTGACCCCAAACATCTTCCTCACAGTTTCTACAAACCACAGCCGACCTTATATTTTATAATAAATAATACAACAACAATTTTATTATTATGAACACTATAACCGTCTCAAAAATTGATAGATGGAGATCGGGGTTCGAGTCCCCGTTTGGGCATACATTTTTGAGACGGTTACAGTGTTCATAATAATAACATACCCGCGCATTACAAGCGTTTGCAATTTAAATAAGATTTCATCTAAAAATACAACGCATCCAACGTCAAATTGGAGTTACTCGAGATTGACAGGTTGTGACGTGATATAGCGTCACTAGAGTCAGAGTGACTGTGAGTATTCACAGCCTCTTGGTTTTACTCCTTGGAGATCTGTCATTCTCATCAAATACACTAAAATCCTCTCAAAAAGCCGGTGTCCAAGTAGCTCAATGGGTCAGAGCAATACCCGCGACAGGTGGAGATCGGGGTTCAAGTCCGCGTTTGTGCATCAATTTTTGAGACGGTAATAGTGTTGTTAATAATAAATAATGCGCATTGCAAGCGTTTGCAATTTAAATAAAATTTCTCCTAACAACCATAATTATCTACCATTTCACATACCTCATTCCAAAGCTTAGTTAAGTTATTAACTCAGTCTACCTCACGTAGTCTAACACTACATTGGCTTGGCAGGGCATACGCTGCACGGCAGGGAGTGAAGCCGGTGTCGTCAGCTGACTTTGGCAAAGCGGTGAAGTCCGCGTTCCCCGCGGTGCGTCCGCGGCGGCTCGGGGTGCGCGGCCAATCACGATACTGCTACGCAGGCGTCGGCAAGGCAACAACGCTGGCCACGCCCACTCTGCCGGGGGAGGTGAGGGAGGATCGCTATGTTATGATTGTTTTTAGACTCATGTCTACTTGATGTAGCCTTAGCACTAGTTTTAGTTTAGACAACGTCGAAAAATTGCCGTTTTTTTCGTACACGTAATTGCTAAGTTAGTAAAAAAACGCCAATTCGTTCGGGATTTTATTTCAGAAAATACAAAATACGTTAGTTTTGGAGTTATTGACCTTAATTATTTTATTTAGATGCATTTAGGAAGCTTGAACTTGGTAATTGTTATAATTTCGTGTGGTTCTTTTGTTATCAGAAAATTGTCAGGACTTCTCTTACCCTTGATAAAGTAACAGGTACAAGTTACGAAACGTTAGGAAATGCAGTTATTCTTCACTTAGCATTTAAAACCCAGTTGAAATAGTTTTTGTCAGAGCTGGAGTCTCCATCATTTTGTGTATTAAGAAATATCATTTAGTTATTTCTTGCAGATTACTCGCATTTGAGACTGATTTACACTCAATTAATATTTATTAATGCTAACCTC
Source organism: Protonemura montana (assembly GCA_947568835.1). Taxonomy (NCBI): domain Eukaryota; kingdom Metazoa; phylum Arthropoda; class Insecta; order Plecoptera; family Nemouridae; genus Protonemura; species Protonemura montana. The sequence goes on along the minus strand of OX387608.1, from coordinate 15,642,942 downwards.
AGCGATTGATAAACATGTATCGATATTTTGAGTTGTAATCATTTAATTGTAGAGGTTTGTTAAAAAGTACGGCATAAAGCGACATCGAGTGGTCACTACCGTTACCCCGTGTTAAGCTGTGACTCACGAACTGTAAACCCAATTTGTATTTGTATTTTATTAGCTGTTCAGTACATTTGTCAATGTGTATACATTGTTATCTGTAGCAGTCTCACATAAATGTTTTTAATTTATTTATTTATTCTCATACTTAGGCATGGTACATGTTCTTATGCAAGTTCTTAGAGTAATAGGAAAGTACGTTTCTGTTATATCATGATTGCCGGTTGTATGGTGTCCGGTTAGTGTTACATTAAATTAAATGTACTAATACAGTGAAGTTATACAATGAAATTAGCCAAGTTATTTGAAGTTTGCTACGTTATTTACAGGACTAGTCTTTTGGATATGTCTAACCTAGTAATCTCTATCATAAAAATCCTCTAAATTATAAAACTCTTCTCGAAGGAGGAAGATCTTGAGGTTTGTCTTGAATGCATCCTTGCTTGCAATGCATCTCAGTTGTTGTGGAAGGTTATTCATTATCTTCACTCCAACATTGAGCAGGTCATCGTCCATGTTACTAAGCCTATGATGTCCCATCTGCAGTTTTCCTGCTCCTCTTGTTTGATATGAGTGAGAGTCACATCTTTTAAGAAGTAAGTCGGCATTGTCTCTGACAAACAATGCGACAGCCAGGATGTGCAAACTGGGTAACGTTAATATAGACAGTTGCTTAAACTTTCCTCTACATGAATCTGTTCTTTGAAGGGACAGTATATTACGTATTGCTCTCTTTTACACTATAAAGACTTGCCCGGCTCCTGGTGACGCTCCGCAAAAAGCTACCCCATAGTTCAGAACAGTTTGAAATTGACTGAAATAAGCTATTCTTCATATTTCCATTTTGCACTGTCGGGTCAGGGCCCTGAGAGCATAGCATACTTTTGCTAGCTTCAGGCTGACGTTATAAGCACGGCAGCGCCTTGCACGATTGTCTTGCCTTACAGCAAAGCTGCGAACGCAGGAGCCTGTGTAAACGGCCGTCCACCGACGCTAGCGAGTTTGTCGATTTCTCGACGGTAGCTTCGCGGCCCGCCTCCGAGGAAGCTCCTATTCGCAAGCCACGTCAAGCCGTTCGAAAGAACCAGCGTTTCGTGCCTATCGGACCCAAGGACTCTCGCACGCTGTTAACTCAAGGTTAGATACCAGCGCCTTTATGGTACCAAACAAGGACCTATAAATTATATATTATTATTATTATTATTGTAATTATTTTTTTATTTTTTTATCGATTTCCTAACTTAGGTACAAGTATACCAGTGGTTAGTGCTAGTAGGCAATCTGGCCTATGCTAGTTCCTAGGTCTTAAGTGTATCTTTGGCACCTTGTATGATTGATTACATAATAAATTAACATAATATAAAATAAGTTAAGCACAATGAATAATAATAAATGTTAAATAATATATCCGTATTACCTCGCAGTAGTTTAGTTTTAAGTTTGTACCGTTCTGTTAGTCTTAGTGCTACCTATTTGCTATGTGCAAATGCTATGCTCTGCTCAAATATTATTTTTTTATTAAGATGCATTTAGGATGCTTGAACTAGGTAATTGTTATAATTTTATGTGGTTCTTTTGCTATCGGAAAATTGTCAGGACTGCTCTTAACCTTGATTAAGTAACGGGTACAAGTTACGAAATGTTGGGAAATTTAGTTGTTCTTCACTTAGCATTCAAAACCCAGTTGAAATAGTTTTCATCAAAACGTCAGAGGAACATTTTAGATCGAGGCTGGGAAGTTGTGAATTCAGCGCGAAGTTCTGTGTTGTCAGATGGAACAGTGGCCGGGCTGGACAACTTGTTGACATCGGGAGCTGCAAGCCCGGACCTGGATGCCGAGCTCCTGCAGTACTTTGCCACTCCCGGGTAAGCTAAACCCTGCGTTACCCAAAACCCAGATAAGACAGAGCACCCGCTTGTTAAACCTGAAGTAAATCCAAGCTCATGTACAACGTAAGGTACAATGCACCTTAACGCTAATCTACAAAATAACCAAAGGATCAGTGCCAAGTTATCTGTGTGAAAAGTTGGGCAATGACGAAGATATTTCCAATCCCGTGCACAAATAAGTTAGACGCACACTGAACTTACTCAACTTTTGGCAACAATTCTATTTTTTGTAATCGAGTGCTACTATTTAACAGACTACCGTATGCAACTAGAATTGCAATCAACGCTGGAATATTCAGGCGCCAGTGTCTTAAACATATTAAAGACCCAAACAAATGGACAAGATGTAGCACCAATAACATCTCATTTTGGTGCACACCTAAAGTTTAAAAAAAAATTGAGCATAAAAATATAGTTAATTTTAAGACTTAGTTTTTAGACTTAGTATTTTGTGAACTAACTGAACTAATAGCTTGATAGCTAGAGAAATAAAGAAACCCACTTTTTTTTTATGAAAGCACATGCTTGTGTAAGTCAGGACTTACTTTAGTCAAAGCCTTCCATTGGGCTGGTTGTTCCCTCCTAGCACAATCAATCAAGTTTGCTTTGCAGGCCTTACCTCTCCCTGCAAACAATGTCATATGGAGCTTTTTGAACCTATGAGCCAAAGAGCCAAACACGTTGATACCAGCATTCATTTGCTGCCTCCAACAGGTTTGTAGGAGAATGCTTGTCTTCAGTTTGTTGTTTTTGCTTGTGTTAACTAAAACTAGCTCCAGGGTAACAAAAGTTGCAGAGTAAAATTTAATAAAAGCACCCAGACCCCAGCATTGGATTCTTGCAAAGCATTGCCGTCGTCACCCGAAAGCCGTGGTAAACGTTAATCCTCCCGATGCATGTTGCCAGGCCGGAGACAGCCGCACCTGCGACTGACGACAAGCTCTGGCGGCTCCGTCGCGTGCTGGAACGAAGCCTAGACCCGCCCACCTTTGCTCCGCCCCTTCGAGGCCCTGCCCCTACGCCCCTCTCCTTCGAGTTTAGTCCCCCCTGGGGGCCAGCGTTGGCCGGAACCCGGGGCTATGCCACGAATCCACCCTCTCCTGTACCCATCCCTTTGAGTGGGAGGGGGTACGTCACTGCTCCCCCCTCCCCGGGGACTTGGCCAATCGGGGCGTGGCCTCATTGGCGGAGCCAGAGCGTGCCAGCGGAGCCTGCGCCAACCCCGGTGCCGACTGCATTCCGTGACTTTGCCCCGCCAGCGCCAGACGGATTCTTCGGCGCCTGGGACGCGGGCACTTCTTTCTCAGGGCAGCCTGCCGTCGGGGACGTGGGATCACAGTTCGGTGAGCGATGCGGCCGTTGTTTTACCGTTTGTCTAAGATTTATTGCAAGGTGGCAGCTTCCATAACCATGGAATTTTATCAAGCTTTGCTTGTGTGTTTTTAAGCAGTAGGTCTAGGTTTTGTTTGCTCCACGGCTTGCAAAATAGACTTGCGAGTTGAATTGTAGGACCCATTGTACTAATTACAATTCTGAAGTCTACCTGATTTGTTTCAGACATGGTGGGCCAGCCTTCGGATGTCAATACTCCTTTGCTAGCCATGAATGCGCAGGGGCTGGACATGAATGGACAAGCACTGGACATGTGCAGTGAAGGACTGGACATGAATGGACAAGTCCTGGACATGTGCAGTGAAGGACTGGACATGAATGGACAAGCACTGGACATGTGCAGTGAAGGACTGGACATGAATGGACAAGTCCTGGACATGGGCAGCAATCAGCTGTTTGGAGAATTCAAGCAGACGCTGGCGTTGTCGCAGGATTTTGCAGACTTGGGCGGAGGTACGCTGGACATCGAGGGGCAGTTTTTGGGCGTCGCCGGGCAGCAGATGGAGATGGACGTGATATCGTACGACCTGGCGCAAGGCCAGACGATGGAGGCCAGCCGAGAAGTGGCAGGTCGGAGGCTGCACTGCGGCAAGCGGCATTAGGGCACGCGGGAAGGTGGCACGCTTTACTGGACTCTGCCAGGATCTTAACTTTCTGCTTAGAATACTAGTAACGTGCGAGCATAGGTTGGAATGCTTACAGAAGCGAACGCAAGAAATGTAGAAACTGAGGTTACGGTGAAAGGATCTCAAATAACCTGGAAAGAACGTAGGATCCAGCCTGCTGATCAAAATTGACGTCGGGCAATCCATTGGTAGCAACAGGTTGGGATTTGTAAATCTGAATTGTCTCTAAGATTTCAATGCTAATTTTTGAGTGTTTGAAAATATGTTCTATGCCATTAATTTGAAATTGGGCCATTTAAGCGGTGGAAACTACAAAACCACAGAAACTACCGATGAAAACACTTGAAATAGCGCAGGATCTTTGAGAGAGTCTCTTATGGCAACCACTATCCAGGATATTTGAGGTCAGTGGGCCAGATGTGCGTGGATTTCAATTTCAGTAGAATATGAAAATGACAGCTGTCAGTCGCTTGTTTTTCCTGACACCGCCATTGTGATTGAAATTAATTTTACTCGTTTAACTATTGTTGTGTTGCTAATAGAAATGTTCCAAAACTCGCTGGATCTACTGGCAAGAAAACTTATTGAATGCACTCGATGGCCATGACCAGGAACTGTGCAGGGCGGTTTAAATCGCATGAGAAGTAATTCACTTGGCGTCTCTGAAATTAGAAGTTTATTCGATAGATTTCACTTGCAGCTGGAACCCTTGGTTTGTAGCAAAGTTTGTAGTCTACTAGTTGGGGTGTTAAAGTATTGTCTTACTGGATGTGGTTTCTGGTCCGGATTGTTTTCCTGGCACTTGGACAATTATAGAACTCATTGGAGAGGGAATGCTTTTTTGCAGCGCGTACCAGTGCCTTCGATTCTCTGAGAGGGATGTTCTAGAGGAATGGCTGGAACCTGGGTTTGTAGCTTACAAGGTTAGCCATGTCAAGGGATCTTTATTCTTCAAGACTTCCCCTTGAACTATTTTTCTGAAATTTTTATTCATTTACAATGAACTTTTACAACGAATTTTCCTTGGCGTGCCTTAAACAGAGCGATGGCTTCATGCCTGAGTCACTTTTTTCTCCTAGAAAGCGTTAGCTTCCTTCGTCTGGTAGTTAATATGTAATTTTTTTATGGGGTTTTTTATTTTGTTTGGGAAACACAGCATCGTTTGTTAAATCGTGGTGAAACGGTCGTAATAATGTATGAGTGCCAAATGGCTGGTGAATGAAACGGGGAATTGGGGAAGAAGGAACTTACTTACCGAGGTAGTTATGGCCGATTGCAAAAGATGTAAAGAGATTTTTCCGATCTCTGCAGGTTTTGCCTTGTTATTTTTTTACGTGTGATCGAGAACGGCCGAACTGAAAGAACTGTGATAATTGACTCGAGTACAATTTTAACCCCGCTCCAGGCTTGGAGCTCGTGGTTCTTTCTATGTTGCAAAAACTAAACTTTGTTAAAGCCAAACTTAAATGAAATGTTTGAAAGACATGAGAGATATGTTTACTGAATTGTTGATTAATATGTAGGTAGGATTGGTAGTGTTTCTAAATTAAATATTGCTAGTCTTGATATATTGAGGTGACAAATTCTCTTGTTATTTTCTGAAAACCTTTCCTACCGCTTCACGCTGTCTTAATTCCTGTGACAATACAATATTTGCTTGGGACGTTCTTGAATTTTAATTTTCTGCTTCATCGCAGAAGTGATTACAGTTACAAGCTAAGTTATTTCTTTAAATGCTTTCCCTTAATAAGTCACTGCAGACCCCACGCATTGAATCCCACTGCGCTACGAGGACGCATATATTGAGACCGATTTGTTATCAAGAGGCAAGTCAAGAAAACAAGATGTAAATAATTCACATCTTGCAGTAGTATTTATATGTGAATCCTGAAGGGTAGACCACCCATCGTACACGTGTGCGCTTACGTCATGTCTGCAATCCAGGCGTTGGGAGTCGAAGAACTCGGGGAATTCTCAAAAGGAAATCAAGAAAAAATGGTAAGTTTCCATCGCAGGTTCAAACAGGGGATTGCATTCAACTGCCCTTGAAATTCTTCCCCTGTTAACACCCCTGGCGGGTCAAAATCATACACTTGAATTTTCACTAAAAAAATATTGAAAAAAATCAATGGACGTTTTTTACGTTTCTTATGTTTTTCTTGATTTTTGAAGATTCGCCCATACTATAGTCTATGGCGTAGTTTGCACCCCCGAACACGATGGGCTATTATGGCCTATGGGCACGATTCCGTTTTTTTCTAGCTTCAAGGTTGGCAGCTCAACAAGGTGGGTACACCTGGGTACACCGACAGATGGCCGTGATTTATCGACATTTTATTTGATCAAGTACATTTGATATCCAACAGACTGTGTGCTTTAACTCGACTGCTGTTCGGTGATACTTGTTTGGTATGGTTGACCAGGAGACCTGCGTTAGAACAACGGGGTTCGACTGGCGTTCCTCCAGTCGGGCTTCAAGGCTTGCATTTTCGCGTCAGATCGTGGCAACTGGTGAAAGCCCATTTTTTGGAGTGGCCGCGTGCCTCATCACTGCTTGGTGTTGGGGTCAGGTCCAGCATTTACACATTGTGTAGAAGCGAAACCTTCTCTCTCTATTAGCGCATGTTTGATGTTGTGGTGTTGGTTGTGATGGTGATGGTGTATGTAATATTCTTAATAAAGTGTTCTTTATTGTCCATTATCAATATTACATGATTTGCAGACTTTTAGGTACCTAGAATTCTAGGTACCAATCTAATTCTAAGTTAAAGTTTAAATAAAAATACTATAGTAATGATACTGATAATAACAGTAAGTGAATAATAAATATGAATATAGTAATGATTATAGTGATGGTAGTAGAATTTATAACATAGTATAAATGTAATAGTAAGGAAAACATAATATTTGTAATGTTAATGCTATTGTTTGTCATTTTTTGTATTCATGTTTCTTAAAACGTTTACCTCTTGTCTATATATGTTCCCTCTTTCCTACTAAACGATTTAGTTCTCCTTCCAAATAATTTCCTATTCTATTCGTAACCGTACCCTCTAGTAACTTTTAATATTACAAATATACAACTAACTTGATCAATATTGTGTCCTCGATGTGTTCAACTAACACCTGGTAGCCAGGCTAGGAACTAAAACATTATTTAAATATTTTTTTTCTTACCTTAAAGGACAATTGGTGTGATTAAAAAAAAGATGTAGGCAACGAGGATCGAACGCAGGATCTTTGTTATCTGAAGTTACCACGTAAACCGCTCGACCACACGACTTACTCTATAATGAATGTTTTTTAGGGATACTAAAACTGTTTAACTGTGACAACTCCGTCAAAAGAATCCGAAAGAAATCAAACAAACTACCTCCATAATTTTCAATGAAAATATTTCAACCATATATACATCAGCTGCAGCATTGCCCACCATCGTACAAAATAAAAAATACCTTCTGAGTCTTGTTCAATTAACTTATCCTGGATCTTTCGCCATTTAAAACATGCACAAGTACAGAAGGAGGCTAATGCCACCGATCTGTTTATTGCTTAGCAACCAAGGAAGTTCTTCAAGTCAATAATTCCTACATTTCAAATATGTATTCGCAACAAAGTCGCTTACAGGATCATGGTTGGTAATTTTTTCCAAAACCAAATATAATAACTGCTCTTAGATGCGAACCCAGACCCTCATCGTATGGAGACAACGACTCTATCAACTTGGCCACCAAGCAGTCATGAAACATTAGTTTTTTTATGCCTATAGATTGGTACGTGACAATATCAGCCTGCGACAGCCGACCAAGTAGTCACCTGTTACCGACCCAATACTAATTGATCAAGTTTGTTTGATGCCCAACAGGTAGCGCTAACATCAAAAAAGCACACTCTAGCGCAGGTTCGGTGATACTTGGTACATGTCTAGGGGGTCGAGTGCGTCAGTAAGTTACTGGTCCCGCACCAGTCGGCCTCCATCGTCTTGCTGATCCACGTCGGATCTTGTCAAGTGATGGAAGCTCTTTTTCTTGGAGTGGTTGATTGCTACTCCCACTCCTCGCTGGAGGCTGGGTCCAGTCTTGTACGGGCTTTTCACACTCTTGCACTCAGTGCAGGGATTGGTGAAAATGTCAGGTGTAACTGACGTCACATGTCAAGTATTTGTGGCGTAGTGCTTGAGGCCAAAGCAGCCGTATATCAAGCAAACGCCTCGAGCGATATGCAGACGTCATCACCAGCTGTACTCAAATCCGCAATCGACATTAAATTTACAAATGGCGCCGCGACGTCGACGGTGGCGCCACCTGTGAGCTAGGCTGGACCTAACCAAGACTGGGAAAATTATTTCAAAATGAAAGGAAAAATCGTAAAAAGACAAAAATGAATATGGCCGACAAAAGTATAAACAAAAAGGAGACACGACGAGTATCGAACTCGGAACCTTCTGCACATCAGTCAGTCACTCTAACCGCTCGACCACTCGAGCCGCTATAAAGTATGGATGTTTTTTGGAAGTAATAAACTGTTCAACTGTGACGACAGCAGCAGAGAATCCGAACAAATTGTCAGCCAATACATCGGAGAAATTTTAATCAAAATATTTTTCGAATGCATCAGTAGACTTCATCAAATATGGATGCCCATGATCGGAAATATTTTCCAAGTCTTTTTCAGTTCACTCATCCTGGATATTTCACCATGGATGAACCAACTGCCATCCAACACAACCATTCGTCCAAATAATGGACGGGATTTGAACTGGTCGCATTGGCCGACTCATCTGAGTCTCGCCTTTTGACCCGTGATACGAATCTTGCCGCTGACGTCAGCCGCGAAGCACATCACTGCACTTCACTACACAGACGTCGGCTGCATGGAGGGAAACGCCCACACCAAACGTCATTCGAAAAATGAATCTTATCTGTAAAGTTTCACCGAACGCGCAGTAGAGTTAAGAGACCCAGCGCAACCTGTCGGCAGAAACTGGCACTCACAGCAACTGAGTGCGACGATTTGCCACCAGAGCGACTCGAGTTTGGCGTAGCCAAAAAGCTCCCCGTTCGGGTATCGAACGCAAGCAGCTTATTTGATAGGCAAGCACGCCTACCTAAGCGCTTGGACGAACGATGATAGACACACTTTTAAAACATGGACAAGTACAGAAGGAGGCTAATGCCACTGATCTGTTTATTGCTTAGCAACCAAGGAAGTTATTCAAGTCAATAATTCCTACATTCCAAATATGTATTAGCAACAAAGTCGCTTACAGGATCATGGTTGGTAATTTTTTCCAAAACCAAAAATAATAACTGCACTTAGATGCGATCCCAGACCCTCACCGTTTGGGGACATCGACTCTATCAACTTGGCCAACAAGCAATCATGATACCTTAGTTTTTTTATGCCTATAAATTGGTCCGTGACAAAATCAGCCTGCGACAGATGACCAAGTAGTCACCTGTTACCGACCCAATACTAATTAATCAAGTTCGTTTGATGCCCAACAGGTAGCGCTAACATCAAAAAGGCACACTCTAGTGCTGGTTCGGTGATACTTGGTACATGTCTAGGGGGTCGAGTGCGTCAATATGTTACTGGTCCCGCACCAGTCGGCCTCCATCGTCTTGCTGGTCCACGTCGGATCTTGGCAAGCGATGGAAGCTCTTTTTCTTGGAGTGGCTGAAAGCTGCTCCCACTCCTCGCTGGAGGCTGGGTCCAGTCTTGTACGGACTTTTCACTCTCCTTGCACTCAGTGCAGGGATTGGTGAAGATGCCAGGTATATCTGACGTCACATGGTCAAGTAATTGTGACGTAGCGCTTGGGGCCAAAGCAGCCGCATCTCAAGAAGTCGCCGCGAGCGATACGCTGACGTCATCACCAGCTGTACTCAATTCCGAAATCGAAATTAAATTTACAAATGGCGCTGCGACGTCGACGTTGGCGCCACCTGTGCGCCAGGCTGGAACTAACCTGGACTGGGAAAATTTTTTGAAAATGAAAGGAAAAATCGTAAAAAGACAAAAATGAATATGCCCGACAAAAGTATAAACAAAAAGTAGAACACGACGGGTATCGAACACGGTACCCTCAGCACATCAGTCAGTCACTCTAACCGCTCGACCACACGAGCCGCTATATAGTATAGATGTTTTTTGGAAGTAATAAACTGTTGAACTGTGACGACAGCAGCAAAGAATCCGAACAAATTGTCAGCCAATACATCGAAGAATTTTAATCAAAATATTTTTCGAATGCATCAGTAGACTTCATCAAATATGGATGCCCATGATCGGAAATATTTTCCAAGTCTTGTTCAGTTCACTCATCCTGGATATTTCACCATGGATGAACCAACTGCCATCCAACACAACCATGCGTCCAAATAATGGACGGGATTTGAACTGGTCGCATTGGCCGACTCATCTGAGTCTCGCCTTTTGACCCGTGATACGAATCTTGCCGCTGACGTCAGCCGCGAAGCACATCACTGCACTTCACTACACAGACGTCGGCTGCATGGAGGGAAACGCCCACACCAAACGTCATTCGAAAAATGAATCTTATCTGTAAAGTTTCACCGAACGCGCAGTAGAGTTAAGAGACCCAGCGCAACCTGTCGGCAGAAACTGGCACTCACAGCAACTGAGTGCGACGATTTGCCACCAGAGCGACTCGAGTTTGGCGTAGCCAAAAAGCTCCCCGTTCGGGTATCGAACGCAAGCAGCTTATTTGATAGGCAAGCACGCCTACCTAAGCGCTTGGACGAACGATGATAGACACACTTTTAAAACATGGACAAGTACAGAAGGAGGCTAATGCCACTGATCTGTTTATTGCTTAGCAACCAAGGAAGTTATTCAAGTCAATAATTCCTACATTCCAAATATGTATTAGCAACAAAGTCGCTTACAGGATCATGGTTGGTAATTTTTTCCAAAACCAAAAATAATAACTGCACTTAGATGCGATCCCAGACCCTCACCGTTTGGAGACATCGACTCTATCAACTTGGCCACCAAGCAATTATGATACCTTAGTTTTTTTATGCCTATAAATTAGTCCGTGACAAAATCAGCCTGCGACAGATGACCAAGTAGTCACCTGTTACCGACCCAATACTAATTAATCAAGTTCGTTTGATGCCCAACAGGTAGCGCTAACATCAAAAAGGCACACTCTAGTGCTGGTTCGGTGATACTTGGTACATGTCTAGGGGGTCGAGTGCGTCAATATGTTACTGGTCCCGCACCAGTCGGCCTCCATCGTCTTGCTGGTCCACGTCGGATCTTGGCAAGCGATGGAAGCTCTTTTTCTTGGAGTGGCTGAAAGCTGCTCCCACTCCTCGCTGGAGGCTGGGTCCAGTCTTGTACGGACTTTTCACTCTCCTTGCACTCAGTGCAGGGATTGGTGAAGATGCCAGGTATATCTGACGTCACATGGTCAAGTAATTGTGACGTTGCGCTTGGGGCCAAAGCAGCCGCATCTCAAGAAGTCGCCGCGAGCGATACGCTGACGTCATCACCAGCTGTACTCAATTCCGAAATCGAAATTAAATTTACAAATGGCGCTGCGACGTCGACGTTGGCGCCACCTGTGCGCCAGGCTGGAACTAACCTGGACTGGGAAAATTTTTTGAAAATGAAAGGAAAAATCGTCAAAAGACAAAAATGAATATGCCCGACAAAAGTATAAACAAAAAGTAGACCACGACGGGTATCGAACACGGTACCCTCAGCACATCAGTCAGTCACTCTAACCGCTCGACCACACGAGCCGCTATATAGTATAGATGTTTTTTGGAAGTAATAAACTGTTGAACTGTGACGACAGCAGCAAAGAATCCGAACAAATTGTCAGCCAATACATCGAAGAATTTTAATCAAAATATTTTTCGAATGCATCAGTAGACTTCATCAAATATGGATGCCCATGATCGGAAATATTTTCCAAGTCTTGTTCAGTTCACTCATCCTGGATATTTCACCATGGATGAACCAACTGCCATCCAACACAACCATGCGTCCAAATAATGGACGGGATTTGAACTGGTCGCATTGGCCGACTCATCTGAGTCTCGCCTTTTGACCCGTGATACGAATCTTGCCGCTGACGTCAGCCGCGAAGCACATCACTGCACTTCACTACACAGACGTCGGCTGCATGGAGGGAAACGCCCACACCAAACGTCATTCGAAAAATGAATCTTATCTGTAAAGTTTCACCGAACGCGCAGTAGAGTTAAGAGACCCAGCGCAACCTGTCGGCAGAAACTGGCACTCACAGCAACTGAGTGCGACGATTTGCCACCAGAGCGACTCGAGTTTGGCGTAGCCAAAAAGCTCCCCGTTCGGGTATCGAACGCAAGCAGCTTATTTGATAGGCAAGCACGCCTACCTAAGCGCTTGGACGAACGATGATAGACACACTTTTAAAACATGGACAAGTACAGAAGGAGGCTAATGCCACTGATCTGTTTATTGCTTAGCAACCAAGGAAGTTATTCAAGTCAATAATTCCTACATTCCAAATATGTATTAGCAACAAAGTCGCTTACAGGATCATGGTTGGTAATTTTTTCCAAAACCAAAAATAATAACTGCACTTAGATGCGATCCCAGACCCTCACCGTTTGGGGACATCGACTCTATCAACTTGGCCAACAAGCAATCATGACGGGATGGGTTTTTTATGCCTATTAATTGGTCCGTGACAAAATCAGCCTGCGACAGCCGACCAAGTAGTCACCTGTTACCGACCCAATACTAATTAATCAAGTTCGTTTGATGCCCAACAGGTAGCGCTAACATCAAAAAGGCACACTCTAGTGCTGGTTCGGTGATACTTGGTACATGTCTAGGGGGTCGAGTGCGTCAATATGTTACTGGTCCCGCACCAGTCGGCCTCCATCGTCTTGCTGGTCCACGTCGGATCTTGGCAAGCGATGGAAGCTCTTTTTCTTGGAGTGGCTGAAAGCTGCTCCCACTCCTCGCTGGAGGCTGGGTCCAGTCTTGTACGGACTTTTCACTCTCCTTGCACTCAGTGCAGGGATTGGTGAAGATGCCAGGTATATCTGACGTCACATGGTCAAGTAATTGTGACGTAGCGCTTGGGGCCAAAGCAGCCGCATCTCAAGAAGTCGCCGCGAGCGATACGCTGACGTCATCACCAGCTGTACTCAATTCCGAAATCGAAATTACATTTACAAATGGCGCTGCGACGTCGACGGTGGCGCCACCTGTGAGCCAGGCTGGAACTAACCTGGACTGGGAAAATTATTTGAAAATGAAAGGAAAAATCGTAAAAAGACAAAAATGAATATGCCCGACAAAAGTATAAACAAAAAGTAGACCACGACGAGTATCGAACACGGTACCCTCAGCACATCAGTCAGTCACTCTAACCGCTCGACCACACGAGCCGCTATATAGTATAGATGTTTTTTGGAAGTCATAAACTGTTGAACTGTGACGACAGCAGCAAAGAATCCGAACAAATTGTCAGCCAATACATCGAAGAATTTTAATCAAAATATTTTTCGAATGCATCAGTAGACTTCATCAAATATGGATGCCCATGATCGGAAATATTTTCCAAGTCTTGTTCAGTTCACTCATCCTGGATATTTCACCATGGATGAACCAACTGCCATCCAACACAACCATGCGTCCAAATAATGGACGGGATTCGAACTGGTCGCATTGGCCAACTCATCTGAGTCTCGCCCTTTGACCCGTGATACGAATCTTGCCGCTGACGTCAGCCGCGAAGCACATCACTGCACTTCACTACACAGACGTCGGCTGCATGGAGGGAAACGCCCACACAAAACGTCATTTGAAAAATGAATCTTATCTGTAAAGTTTCACCGAACGCGCAGTCGAGTTAAGAGACCCAGCGCAACCTGTCGGCAGAAACTGGCACTCACAGCAACTGAGTGCGACGATTTGCCACCAGAGCGACTCGAGTTTGGCGTAGCCAAAAAGCTCCCCGTTCGGGTATCGAACGCAAGCCGCTTCTTTGATAGGCAAGCACGCCTACCTAAGCGCTAGGACGAACGATGATAGATACACTTTTAAAACATGGGCAAGTACAGAAGGAGGCTAATGCCACTGATCTGTTTATTGCTTAGCAACCAAGGAAGTTATTCAAGTCAATAATTCCTACATTCCAAATATGTATTAGCAACAAAGTCGCTTACAGGATCATGGTTGGTAATTTTTTCCAAAACCAAAAATAATAACTGCACTTAGATGCGATCCCAGACCCTCACCGTTAGGAGACATCGACTCTATCAACTTGGCCACCAAGCAATCATGATACCTTAGTTTTTTTATGCCTATAAATTAGTCCGTGACAAAATCAGCCTGCGACAGATGACCAAGTAGTCACCTGTTACCGACCCAATACTAATTAATCAAGTTCGTTTGATGCCCAACAGGTAGCGCTAACATCAAAAAGGCACACTCTAGTGCTGGTTCGGTGATACTTGGTACATGTCTAGGGGGTCGAGTGCGTCAATATGTTACTGGTCCCGCACCAGTCGGCCTCCATCGTCTTGCTGGTCCACGTCGGATCTTGGCAAGCGATGGAAGCTCTTTTTCTTGGAGTGGCTGAAAGCTGCTCCCACTCCTCGCTGGAGGCTGGGTCCAGTCTTGTACGGACTTTTCACCCTCCTTGCATTCAGTGCACTGACCTGTGAAAAACGCGCTGCATCTGACATACGTTAAGATGCAGTTTCTGTTAAATGCATTTGACATGTGACATACCGTCTAAGAAGCGTGCATTAAACGTTGTGCTGACGTCACGATCAACTGTGAACAAAATCGTAATCGAAAATATTCAAATCTCAATCTGTGACGTCGATGATGGCGCCAGCCGGTAGCCAGGCTGGAACTAAACCCATCCTAGAAAATTTTCTGCAAAGAAATTTTCCTCTGAAGAATATAGTTTGGTGTGGTTTGATAAACAAAAAGGCTCCCTGTGCCGTGGATCGAACTCGGTACCTTCTTGTTGGTGTACAGCAACCCTAACCGCTCGACCATTCCAGCCGCTCTGTAGGTAGAAGGTTTTTTGGGAGTTATAAACTGTTTAAATGTGACGACAGCGGCGAAGAATCCGAACAAATTCTCAGCCACTGCATCGATGATTTTCAATCAAAATATATTTCGAAGAGAAATATTTTTCAAGTCTTGTTCAGTTTATTCATCCAGGATATTTCGCCACGGATGAACAAACTGTCATTCAACACAACCATGCGTCCAAATAATGGACGGGATTCGAACTGGTCGCATTGGCCGACTCATTTGAGTCATTTGAGCCTTTGACCGGTGATATGAATCTGGCCGCTGACGTCAGCGGCGAAGTACATCACTGCACTTCATCACACAGACGTCAGCTGCATGTAGGGAAACGCCCACACCGACTGTGATTTCAAATATGACCCTTATCTGTAAAGTTTCACCGAACGCGCAGTCGTGTTAAGAGACCCAGCGCAACCTGTCGGCAGAATCTGGCACTCACAGCAACTTAGTTCAAAGATTTGCCACCAGAGCGACTCGAGCTTAGCGTAGCAAAACAGCTTGATGAAGAACAAAATGAGGAGTGGCCAGGATTCGAACTCGTGACATTTAACCAACGTCCACATGAAGAAGTGGCCGTACCTCACGGCCACTGAGACGTGTTGCTACACGAGAGCAAATAACATCTACTTGAATAGCAGCTGGCGGGGATCACGGTACACCATCGAGAAGAGATGTGAATTGTCTCTGTAAAGATTAATACATATCCAGCAGTTTTACACACATGCGACTTACCAGCTTCGAACCAGCGACCCTCTGCATCCTGGCGCTGAGCACGACAGCGATCTTCGCTGGCCGCCAAATGGACGCTACGAAAACCGGCGAGAGTTGCAAGACAATACTTTAACAATCTTGGTAGGCGATTGTTTCTTAGTTAAAAATAGTGCACCAAGCGGGATACGAACCCGACCCCGTTTCTCCTCTGTTCCATTTGCATGTACCTTTTGCAGGAAGTAAATAAAACAAGATATAAATAAATCACATCTAGCAGTGAATTCTGATGGGTAGGCCACCCATTGTGCACGTGTTCGCTTTCGTGATGTCTACAACCCAGGCGTTGGGACTGGGAGTCAAGGAACTCGGGGAATTCTCAAAAGGAAATCAAGAATCGTTGTAAGTTTCCATCGCAGGTTCAAACAGGGATGTGCATTCAATTTTCCTTGAAATTCTACCCCCGTTGACAGCCCTCGTGGTTCAAAATCCGTCACTTGAATTTCCACTCAAACAATATTGAAAAAATCAATGGAGCCTATTTTTTTTTCTTGATTTATGAAGATTCGCCCATACTGTGGTCAAAAATAACCAAAGTCAATCGGTTATTCTTTGAAAACGGATCGACATAGGCTTTTTTGAGCGCACTTGGGAATTTCTCTCGTGAATTATTTATTTATTGCGTGGTGTTCCCACACTTTTAGTGCCTTCCCAGGATTTCGTCGATTACAAATACTGACATGGTATGCGTCTGCGTGGTCGTGTAGTTAAGGACCTCGATATTTTCTCCTTTATCCTGCCACATGTAGCGCAGGACTTCGACATGATCCTGACGGTCATACCAGGACAAACTCACCCGTAACACTGACTCCACTCAGCAGGCTGCTGGGGCAAATCGTCCTGAAAAGGGTCTTCCGCCAACGCCCTTGCTTTCAACAACTTAGAGACAACGACCACTCCTTTCAGAATTGTTTAGTAGTTGATAGCTAAGCCCGTTGGTTGAACAGAAGGACAGCCGTCAGCCGCTACTGTTGAGAGTAGATACGAGGAACATTTAAAAGTTTCCTTAATTTTTAAGAGTATTTAAAAAAAAAAATCGTATAGTTCTTTAATTATCTAAAGTCAGAACAACAAACTTCAACGCTCACAAAAACCACTCAAGATCAAGAGATACTTTAGTCTGTCTTTGTTAAAAATAAAATCTTGGACATTGGTCAGCATAAAGGATTCAGTCGTATAGGGTTCAAAGCAGGATCAAATCCAAAAGTCTACATACTTTAACTGTCCAACCACCAAATGGTGTAAAACGGGTTGTTAAAAATAGGAGAATAATTGATAGATCAGTTAACGATGTTAACTGTTTTAAAGGAAGTTTATTTTAATTTAAACCCACCTCGTGTTGACTTAAGAAGATGACCAAGTTCGCAAGTGTCCTCGACAGGTACAGCCTCAGCTGCAAAAAAAGTGTTGCGATTCGATGTGGGACGCATAGTGAATAGGAATGTTGCAGACTTAACAGAGTACCGAACCGTTTGCCCACCCCTCGTGAGATCACCGATGTTAAGCAACACTGCGCTGGGTCAGGTATTGGATGGGTGACCATCATACACATGACCAGTTCTGTTCGGGAGAGAGGTTGGAGGGATGAAAGTTAAGCAACACTGCGCTGAGTCAGGTATTGGATGGGTGACCATCATACACATGCCAGTTCTGTTCGGGAGAGAGGTTGGAGGGATGAAAGTTAAGCAACACTGCGCTGAGTCAGGTATTGGATGGGTGACCATCATACACATGACCAGTTCTGTTCAGGAGAGAGGTTGGAGGGATGAAAGTTAAGCAACACTGCGCTGAGTCAGGTATTGGATGGGTGACCATCATACACATGACCAGTTCTGTTTGGGAGAGAGGTTGGAGGGATGAAAGTTAAGCAACACTGCGCTGAGTCAGGTATTGGATGGGTGACCATCATACACATGACCAGTTCTGTTCAGGAGAGAGGTTGGAGGGATGAAAGTTAAGCAACACTGCGCTGAGTCAGGTATTGGATGGGTGACCATCATACACATGACCAGTTCTGTTTGGGAGAGAGGTTGGAGGGATGAAAGTTAAGCAACACTGCGCTGGGTCAGGTATTGGATGGGTGACCACCAAACAGTTTGACGTGTTGGAAACACCGATCCTCGTGAGATCACCGAAGTTAAGCAACACTGCATAAACTCTGGTTCTCTTGAGATCACCGGAGTTTCACATTTGCACATAACTTGCTTGATGGACACTTGTTTTAAAATTTCGCAGCTTTTCAACAAAATCTCCTTATACCTAACATTTACTGTTTGAAATTTCTTACCTAAATTGCGAGACTCGCAGTCGACAGCGACGTCGTTGGCTGTATTGACGCTTATGTCGTCACTTAGGCATTGCACGAACCGTGTTTTGTTGAATTTGCCATCGACGATCAATCCTTCCCACTCACAGAAGCGACCCGCGATGCAATGAAAATTCACAAATTTTGTTTTTGAAAGAAACACGGTCACCGGCCGTGATAAAAAAATATTCCACTTTTGAATTTCCAGAAAGTAAACCGATTGATTGTAGATCAGTCAAAAATATAACAATACAAGTTACAAACTCGTGGAGACAAAATATAGATTTTCCGATTGTGCAGTCCCTACACGGTCTTTGGTCAATACTACATGCGTTCGAATCACCCCAAGAAGCTGCTAAATTACTGTTTAAAATTAAATACCTTCATTTCGCGAGTGTCGAGGTCAGGCGCAGCCATGTGCAGAAACTTCTCCACGTCATCTGGAAAAGTTTGCCAAGATCGGTTAAAAAAAGAGATAACTGCTAGTAGTGCTTAGTGGTGTTTGCCGAGAAGATAGTTATATTTTGAGTTTATTTATGATGATATAAAAATCATTTTTAAAATCATCCGTCTTTGTACAAGATTTAAATACAGTTTTAACTTAGATGACAGTGAATGTTCGTTACCATCTGCCACCCCCGAGTCTTGGGCGCACTTAAGAAACTCCTCCTGTTTCTTGTAGCGCCGTTCGAGGCTCATTCCTCCGTGGGAGATCTTTCTTGTCTTAGTGCCCTGTCGGTGAGAGACAGGCATGAGACTGCAACTCTTGCACACAGTTTTCTAGAAACGCATTCAGAAGCGAACTACTGATATGCTAAGTGACCACACAAGCTGTCCCATCTGTTTCGGCTAGCTAACATATTAGAGACAACTGTAAAGGTCATTTTTAGTGAAGCTCGATTTTAACCAGACGGATTTTATCAAACCAAAATAACTGGAATTCCCGAATACTTTGATGAAAAGGTTTACTGTTACATACCTACTAGTTCTGTTTCTCTGCAAGCGAAGTTCTTCACTTTTTATTTTCCACCAAAACAAACGAAAACAAAATATAAATTTGACCCAGAAAGCGCGATTTGTCGCAACTCCCTATTTTAAATTCAAATAAGTCTTTGTGAAAATGTCCCACCTATAGCTACTAAACCAACAGAAATGGAAGACGTTCGGAGGTGTAGTCACCCTCATTTCAAATGTTACAATTTAATTTGCTCAGTTGGAATTCTGACTCGATCTATAAACTCATTGGAATTACTTAAACAACCACTGCAATTAAAATCTGTACGTCCATTTTCACAATTTTTTTGAAAAATCTGAACTGCACGTGTTCTCAACAAAAAGCCGCTCACCTTGGCTTGTCCACTCCCAGTCGTTGGCCGCTAACGTCAACAGACAGAACCTCTCCTGCATTCTAGCGACGGCATGACGAGCACCCTGAAACACCCGCGTGAACACTTCTACTTTTAGACAGGCCCTGCATGCTGTCGTACAGGTGCATGGCGTAGCTAGCGTCCACGGCGCCCATAACCGCACGCTTATGACCATAGCTCGCCAGAAGATTAAATTTTTCGCTGTAGGTAAAGCCCATGATGGTAACAATGAAAGGACAGACAGGCATTTAGGTGAATTGTGATAAAAATATGGGCAAAGAAAGTTTTCCAAAGTATTCTTTATTCAACCATTACAAGCAGCATGATCTCTGACGACACTTGCACAAGTTTCCCGTGGATATTGGACGTGTGGTCTACACGAAGTTTGGTTTCTCGCAGACGAATGGCAACTGGTTCGAGCACTGCACGTCGTTGTACTTGCCGTTGCGCTTGATGACCCCGCAATCCTCTCGGCCATGGGAGTCGTTGGGCTCACCGTCGTCCCACTCGTCGTAGCCGGACACCGAGACTAGACCGCCTGCAAAGGGTTATCGGAAGGGTGGCAAAAGGAAACGAAAAAAAAACTGACGCACAGATACCAGAACAGGAAGTTTGAAACGGTTGGACTTATTGGTGAAGTCAGAATCACAGAGACCGACAACAATGATGATCGGCCAGAAGTAAAGAATTGTTATTTCGTTGTTTCTCTCTGATAGCTTTCAATTGATCTTTATAAAACTAACTTTAGCGTTTGATTAACATGTATCGATATTTTGATTCGTTATTATTAAATTGAAAAGGTTTGTTGAACGGCCGCAAGCGCCATCTGATGGCTTCAGTCGTCACCACTGTGATGGTTTTTAGACTCATGTCTACTTGATGTAAACTTAGTACTAGTTTTGACAAAAACTATTTCAACTGGGTTTTGAATGCTAAGTGAAGAACAACTAAATTTCCCGACGTTGCGTAACTTGTACCTGTTACTTTATCAAGGGTTAGAGCAGTCCTGACAGTTTTCCGATAACAAAAGAACCACATAAAATTATAACAATCAACTAGTTCACGCTTCCTAGATGCATCTAAATAAAATAATCAGAGTCAATAACTCAAAAACTAACAACACGTCGTCACCACCTGTTGCCGATTCGTTTGCTCAGCAGAAAGTTTGACATTAGAGCTGTGACTTCTCACCGTGAACGTCGCACGCTCAGAAAATTTGCCATCGACAACAAAATTACAGACATAACGTTGCCATGGCGCCGACAAAATGTTTGACCATGACTTCAGTCAAAAGGGACACAATTAAGAGGAATTCGAAAAGCGTTTTGTTAGTCCACATTTTGTTTGAGCATTTTAAAAATATTATCAGATGTAATGTTGCACATGCAGAAACGCGTCCTCCAAAGACAGAAACACTGCATTATTACCAAACACGGTCGACCATGTTCCCTCGACGTTGATGTCATCGATGCCGACGAACAGATCATCGATTTCGGAGTCGGTGATCCTGTTGAACAGTTCTGCGGTGAGGTCGGCTTCCTCCTGGGAGTTGTTGACTACCAAGTGCGAGCCGCCTCCGTCGCCCTGACAGATGGTCAACGCCTCCGACCACGAGAGCTTGATCGTGTAGAGCTTGTAGCGACTCCCGGGCACCAGGGGAAATGACTCGTAACCATCGTCTTGGGCCAAAGCCAGGGCGCAGGATGCCAGCAAAAGGACAGCAAGGCGAAGGGTAGGCATGGTATGGGCGTTCAGTTGGATAGCTGGAATCAGAGACACCATGAATGTAGTAACTGTTCATATTGAGTGGTAGTCCCATACATATTTTTTAATGTTTAGTGTTCTTTGCAGCAGTGGTCAATGCACACGGGTGTACGCAGTCCACCCAGTGATGTAGTGGTCAATGCACGCGGGTGTACGCAGTCCACCCAGTGATGTAGTGGTCAATGCACTCGGGTGTACGCAGTCCACCCAGTGATGTAGTGGTCAATGCACGCGGGTGTACGCAGTCCACCTAGTGATGTAGTGGTCAATGCACGCGGGTGTACGCAGTCTACTCAGATATGTAGTGGTCAATGCATGCGGGTGTACGCAGTCTACCCAGTGATGTAGTGGTCAATGCATGCGGGTGTACGCAGTCCACCCAGTGATGTAGTAGTCAATGCACGCGGGTGTACGCAGTCCACCCAGGGATGTAGTGGTCAATGCACGTGGGTGTACGCAGTCCACCCAGTGATGTAGTGGTCAATGCACGCGGGTGTACGCAGTCCACCCAGTGATGTAGTGGTCAATGCACGCGAGTGTACGCAGTCCACCCAGTGATGTAGTGGTCAATGCATGTGGGTGTACGCAGTCTACCCAGTGATGTAGTGGTCAATGCATGCGGGTGTACGCAGCCCACCCGGTGATGTAGTGGTCAATACACGAGGGTGAACGCAGTCCACCCGGTGATGTAGTGGTCAATGCACGCGGATGTACGCAGTCCACCCAGTGTTGTAGTGGTCAATGCACGCGGGTGTACGCAGTTCACCCAGTGATGTAGTGGTCAATGCACGCGGGTGTACGCAGTCCACCTAGTGATGTAGTGGTCAATGAACGCGGGTGTACGCAGTCCATCCAGTGATGTAGTGGTCAATGCACGCAGGTGTACGCAGTCCACCCAGTGATGTAGTGGTCAATGCATGCGGGTCTACGCAGTCCACCCAGTGATGTAGTGGTCAATGCACGCGGGTGTACGCAGTCCACCCAGTGATCAGTGCACGCGGGTGTACGCAGTCCATCCAGTGATGTAGTGGTCAATGCACGCGAGTGTACGCAGTCCATCCAGTGATGTAGTGGTCAATGCACGTGGGTGTACGCAGTCCACCCAGTGATGTAGTGGTCAATGCATGCGGGTCTACGCAGTCCACCCAGTGATGTAGTGGTCAATGCACGCGGGTGTACGCAGTCTACCCAGTGATGTAGTGGTCAATGCACGCGGGTGTACGCAGTCCACCCAGTGTTGTAGTGGTCAATGTACACTAGGGTACGCAGCCCACCCAGTGATGTAGTGGTCAATACACGAGGGTGAACGCAGTCCACCCGGTGATGTAGTGGTCAATGCACGCGGATGTACGCAGTCCACCCAGTGTTGTAGTGGTCAATGCACGCGGGTGTACGCAGTTCACCCAGTGATGTAGTGGTCAATGCACGCGGGTGTACGCAGTCCACCTAGTGATGCAGTGATCAGTGCACGCGGGTGTACGCAGTCCATCCAGTGATGTAGTGGTCAATGCACGCGAGTGTACGCAGTCCATCCAGTGATGTAGTGGTCAATGCACGTGGGTGTACGCAGTCCACCCAGTGATGTAGTGGTCAATGCATGCGGGTGTACGCAGTCCACCCAGTGATCAGTGCACGCGGGTGTACGCAGTCCATCCAGTGATGTAGTGGTCAATGCACGCGGGTGTACGCAGTCCACCCAGTGATGTAGTGGTCAATGCACGCGGGTGTACGCAGTCCACTCAGTGATGTTGTGGTCAATACACGCGGGTGTACGCAGTCCACCCAGTGATGTAGTGGTCAATGCACGCGGGTGTACGCAGTCTACCCAGTGATGTAGTGGTCAGTGCACGCGGGTGTACGCAGTCCACCCAGTGATGTAGTGGTCAATGCACGCGGGTGTACGCAGTCCACTCAGTGATGTTGTGGTCAATACACGCGGGTGTACGCAGTCCACCTACCGTTTTTATGTAAAGTCTGATCATATCCCATCTTTCACACCTTAGTGGCACGCTCGGCAACTCGGGATTGGAATAATATTTAACCCACTCACGTATATTACAGCATCCCGAGAGCGAAAAAGGACTTCAGAAATTGTGATACAACAATTTGATACTGCAGTAAAGAATTTTTTTTGTAAAAATTCCATGCATTCTATCTTCCAAGTCCCACACCCAGCTGGTAGGTGGAAAAACCTCGGTAGTCAACACATGCATAGCCTCTACGCAACTGCTTTTCGATGCACAAAACAAAAATCTATTTTATTTTGATATACGATTTTGGTTAGATTACTAAAAACAAAATGTATTTGTTTATGTTCGTCTGATTTTGTTGTTAGGGCAATGTTTTTCTTAAAATGTCCAAGATATTATTAGGTAATGTTTATGATGTACGCGTACACAATGAACGTACCCACCTTATGTATTGCAGTCGAGCCGCCGAATAATTAACTTGATAAAAATGTTCATGTTCTGCACCCAGGCTGGGTGCGCCAAGTGTCAGATAAGTAGAACATTGACAATCTTATCTTGGCGATTGATTTGGGCGATATTGGAGCAGCTTGTACACAAGACGAGACAGGCGATGCATAACAATTACTGATTGTAATAAAAAATGCAATGACCGCGCACATTTCAGGTAATTGTCATTGTTTTCAACCACAGTTTGTAATATCTTACATAGACATGTGGGTATTTTATCTAATCACGGGTTTATGCAGATCATTGGCATCATCTTTTCATTATCTAGGGCATTTACAGAGAGACAGCCACTCGACTACAGATCTTTTGACAGTTATCACATGGGATAAATTGCACCCACTAGCCAAAATAGGAAGAAAAATACACTATTTATTATTTTATTTATTTATTTGTGGTGTTTAACGAAGCACTGTTTTGACATCAGGCCATGCGACACTGGTCTAATGGCGTCGGTGAATGAGTGGATGTTGAGGATGATGATGATTAACCTAACCTAGCCTAGAAGGGAAGAGGGGAAACCCGGTGTCGGCACGTACCCTACTCCTGTCGAAGAGCACCAAGGGGACCACCAGCTTAACGTCCCTTCCGAAGGACGGTACAACGCGAACAACAGGATTCCTCCACAAATTCATGCTGTCGAGAGGTTGATAAGCAAGGCGAATGAAGTTGCTGTACTAACTTTCATCCCTCCAACCTCTCTACCGAACAGAACTGGTAATGTGTATTATGGTCATCCATCCAATACCTGACCCATCGCAGTGCTGCTTAACTTTCATCCCTCCAACCTCTCTCTCGAACAGAACTGGTCGAGATGATGGTCACCCATCCAATACCTGACCCAGCGCAGTGTTGCTTAACTGTTATTCCCTCCAACCTCGCTTCCGAACAGAACTGGTCATGTGTATGATGGTCACCCATCCAATACCTGACTCAGCGCAGTGTTGCTTAACTTCGGTGATCTCACGAAAACCGGTGTTTCCAACACGGCGAACCGTTCGGTGCAAAAATATACACTACGATACTAGGTTGACTTCTAGACCTAGAAACTATCTGATGCAAAGAAGTTGAAGAGGTTTTACAAGTTTAAAAGTATTTGGAATATTAGCACTCTTTGCAAGGCGGTTCCTTTTCCAGCGAATGCGTTGGAGTATATACTACAGGAGAGCGGAACGATGGTGTTTTTTGGTTCTATTAATACCCCCGGATTTCATAAATACGACCAGTACTTCGCTTAAAATATGAATTCTTGGGGCCTTATCTTGGCAAGTGTATAATTTGTTTTTGAAAAATCATTCTGTTCGATTAAAAATGTAAGCCATTGCCTGCAACATTCTCAAATATCATCGTTTGTTCTCGCTTCAACAATACAGCTGAAGAACCCATTGCAAAAACAGGTTAATGACAATTTCAGCTAGAAATCTTTCACCTCATATTGGAAAATAAGAGTTAAAATTGTGTACTATACAGAAGAATTGTAAGAAGTGGATGCAAGCGTTTAATTTCTTGACAAGCCCATTGAAGCCTGGCCTAGGCAGTCAGAATCCATCCCATAGGGAAATCTCCTTGAGATGATTATTTAATTATTATCATTGTGTTCAAATACGCGTTTAAAATAAAATCTGATTTATTTCTTCTTTTTATAATCCGATCAAAACTTTTCTATTTATATTTGTTTGAAGAATGGCTAAAATATAAATTCTCGTGGCGGGATGAAAACGGGCCGTGACCTAAAAAAAAAGTGTTCTGACGTCATTTTGGGTCACCTTTGCGTTCGCTTCTGTTTCTTGACGTCAGATATCACTTCATGTCATAAAAAAATGGCGACTCTCGTTTTCGTACGAGATTGAAACGCAAACATTTTAAACAGAGATATTTTATTCAAAATTGGATTTAGAAGAAAATAAGAAAATACGTGCTCATTATTTTCTCACAAAAAAAAAAAAAAATTTGAAATTTAAAGAGATTTCCCTATTATTCCAGGACTTTTGGAACAGTGACGACAGTGTGGCATCAGCAAACGAGTCGGGAAGAAAAGGGAAGAGAATTGGCTCAACGAAATATGAATGCGAAATATGAGACGAAATATGAGGCTTCGTACGAGATTGAAACGCAAACATTTTAAACAGAGATATTTTATTCAAAATTGGATTTAGAAGAAAATAAGAAAATACGTGCTCATTATTTTCTCACAAAAAAAAAAAAAAATTTCAAATTTAAAGAGATTTCCCTATTATTCCAGGACTTTTGGAACAGTGACGACAGTGTGGCATCAGCAAACGAGTCGGGAAGAAAAGGGAAGAGAATTGGCTCAACAGGAATTTAAAACACGTGGTGGGAAAACGTGATAACCTAAAAACATTATTACTTCCATAATTCAGGATGTTTATTTGACCATGTCAAGCCATCTCTCCTCAAAAAAGAGGACCAGGTGTTGGTATTTCATTTTACCAAAACCCATTTTAGAGTCAGGAAAGTAGACAAAGTGAAATTGAGCGTGGGAAAATAACCGTCGAAAGTAAACAGGGACTTGGTTACTAGAAATGTAATGTAAGGCAGGAAGGAAACAACTTTGAGGTTAAGAGATCAATGGCACTTGGCAATTCATGCCTTCATTTATTTCATGCTTTCAATCACTCGTAATTCATGTACCTAAATAGTTCTTCTCGCCGCTTCGGTAGTGACGGCCACTAACCGTCTTGAGTCAATGACCACCGAATTGAAGAACGTCAATAAAAAAATATAAGCCGTCGGCACTCAGCTGTTTTAAATTCTACGTCTGGGAAAGTCAGGCAAGGCACCGAGTCCACGGGGAATCATCTCCGCCGTTCACAACCAGTAGCTATCACAACGCAGCTATCGCAAGGCAGTTATTGCAAAGCGGCTATCGCAAGGCAGTTATTGCAAGGCACCACCACTTATCA
This sequence comes from Protonemura montana, assembly GCA_947568835.1. NCBI lineage: Eukaryota > Metazoa > Arthropoda > Insecta > Plecoptera > Nemouridae > Protonemura > Protonemura montana. The sequence continues at coordinate 15,616,248 of OX387608.1, read as the reverse complement.
CTAGCACTCGGCACATTCCTCGGCGGCCAATCAAACGTGTCTGTTACGCCGAGGTGTGGAGAGTCGAGATTGGTCTGTTTCCGCGGAAACAACGTCACGGATGTCCCACGGGTTTCAGCAGCACTTGGAAACGCTCGCCGTTTACGTCTGAAAACGAGCGCAAGCCGACGGTCAGCTCGGTTCGATACAAAACGATCGATTAAAAGTGATCCGCTCAGCTGTCGAGAGTGTATTGAGTGATAAGAGTGAACTGAGTGATGTGAGTTGATTTCAGGCATTTTGGTACCAGGAAAAAATACCTAATCGAGATCTTCTATTGTGTAAAATTTGAACCCGCTTTGCTTGCTTCAATGTTAAGACTCTGTGTCCAGATAAAATGAAAGAGATTCTAGATGTGCACCAGCTACACTCGAGTGATCTGAGTGATCTTGGTCCCGGGGAAAAATATCTAATTGAGATTTGACAAAAACTATTTGAACTGGGTTTTGAATGCTAAGTAAAGTTCTACGTGAAGTAAAGTTGTTCTTTACTTAGCATTCAAAACCCACTTCAAATAGTTTTTGTCAAAACTAGTGCTATGGTTACATCAAGTAGACATGAGTCTAAAAACTATCATAATCTAATTGAGATCTCCGTTACAGTTAAATTTTGCACCACTTAAATAAGATTGTGTTCTTATTTTCTCCATTTGATTACACCTTCGATTTTTTGTATGAAGGAACTGTGTGAAAAAATTGAAAAGGTACAACAAAACTAAAAAAAAACGCAAAAAACGCAAAGAAACGCAAGAAACGCCTCAATATACGACGATACATACGAGCCACCCGCCTCTGAAAAGATATTCTGGAATCTGATTTGCATTTGACATAGTCTTCTATAAATGCACTAAGTTCAGAACTACATGTATCACATATTGTAGGTAAAATGTGTAGCCATCTAGAAAAATTTTGTTTCCAAAACTGAAAATAACTGAAAAAAAATTATAATTTTCAGACAAAAGCAAGGTAAGCTGCTATAAATCTTATTTAAATTGCAAACGCTGGGGTATTTTATTATTATCAACACTATAACCGTCTCAAAAATTGATGTCCAAACTGTGACTCGAATCCCGATCTCTTGCTATCGCAGGTGTTGTTCTAACCAATTGAGCTACTTGGACACATTTAGCACATGCATTGGATTTAGTGTATTTGATGAGAATGACGGATCTCCAAGGAGTAGAACCAAGAGGCTGTGAATACTCACAGTCACTCTGATTCTAGTGACGCTATATCACGTCACAACCTGTCAATCTCAAGTAACTCAATTTTGACGTTGAATGCGTTGGAATAAATTTGCCCCAAGGCTGGGTTGAAAATTTACTTGAAAATTTGACTCCACCCTGTTCCAGTAGGTGTGCCCATTCTTTTCATACATTGTCTTTTAAATATATAGGGTTGTTCAGTTGTTGAAAATATTGTTTTTACAAAATTTATGTGTTGAATAAACTATTTGTTTTTGATCATCACATTTTAATCATTGAACAAATTTCAGGGGAAAATCAAGTTTAAAATAACTGAACTTCATCCTCGGGACGCATGTAGAGGTCATTCCAGGACAAACAAACGCTCTGTTGCAAACTCTAACAATCTCTTATTGTTGACCTTCGTGATATTTGCTCCAATTTTGACGTTGAATGCTTTTTACGACATGAAATATGGTACGGAAAGATGGCTCACCCGGCGTGATGATCATCCCGAAGACGGAATCGTCGTTGAGATGCGCTACGAGATCATCGGTGACGAGTACGCGGATCCCGGCCGGTCCGGACACGTGCAGGCTCGCCAACCGCGTCTGTGTCATCCCCAGCGCCGTCGCCAGCGCGGCACGCAAAGCCCCGGCGCTCGCCGTGCGCAAGTACAGTGCCCGGTACGCAGGGTCGCTGGCCCCAGAGTCGGCGCTGACGTACAGCGTTAGTGTAGCGCTGATGCAGCTGCGAGGATCGATAGATTGATTTCTTTGGTTTGACGAGCCCTGCGGCACTGGTCTAATGGCGTCGGCAAATGTTTGGGTGAAGATTGGGATGATGATGATCCTGACCTGGGAAGAGGAAACCCGGTGCCGGCACGTAGCCTACTCCTGTCGAAGACCAAGGGGACCACCGGCTTAACGTCCATTCCGAAGGACTGTACAATGCAAACAACAGGATTCCTCCACAAATCCATGCTGTCGAGAGGTTGATAAGCAAGGCGAGTGAAGTTGGTGTCGAGAGGTTGACAAGCAAGGCAAGTGAAGTTGCTGTCGAGAGGTTGATAAGCAAGGCGATTGAAGCCAGTACTCAAAGATAAAAGCGTGGTCCTCACCGAGCGTGCAGAGCGTTGTGAAGTCGGATCCCGTCCGCCAGACCACAGATCTGGGTGAGATCTTCGCGGCTGAGACGCAGTAAGTCGGCTCCCGAGAAGCCGGCAAGGACTCTTGTGTATGGAGCAAACCGATTGGCCGTGAGCCACGCCGTTGTCGCCTGAGGCGGCCAATCAAAAGACACCTGTGCGACAGAGCCCATCCCTCCGCCGACGCCGCAGAGCTCCTGCAAAGGGTGATAAGGGTCATTATAGTTTCGTGAGAGAAGATGCAAGAGTCTGGACCGTACCCCGTCATGAATTACAAGCTTATGAATTAAAGGCTCATGAATGAAATTTCAGTATGAATTTCAGTGGTGGGATTTCCAAACAATGTTAAAAAAATGTATGAAATTATTAGGATTGCTGGAAAAAATGTTTACAATAGCTCAAATACCGGACCCATTGGCATGACAAACGTCCCAGAGCAAAATCAAAATAGTGGACATAAACCAAGATTATTTTAGTGTTTCTACAGTTTTTACCCTGAAATTCAACCCAAATTTCAAATTTTAACTCAGCTTACGTAGTATATTCTCCCTTAAAACATACAGATACAAACTACTATTCTAAACTCAACATTCTTTTCACCAACTTTCAGCCTTTGCCTTGAGAACGTGTGACAGCCCAGCTGTGCTTGGGATGGGTTGGGAAGAGGGTTTACTCACCGGAGAGTCTTGCAGCGAGTGTACCGAGTGTTGGTCAGCTGCCACATGGCTCCCCGCCTCCTCATCTACCACGCCCCCTTCGGCCGCCCCCGCTGCCCCCGGTCCACCTCCGCTGGAAACAAGGCATCGATCAGCTTTACACACGGGCAGCATGCGTAGGGCGGAGCTTAATTCACGAGCAACGCACAAGCTGGGATTTGGGACAAATTCTTGGTCCGCTGGTGTGGTTCATACCCCACGACCTCCAGGCAAGGCTGGGACACAGTGGGCTCTTGACATATTATGAGAAATTAATTGGTTTTTCAACTCACCACAGTCTGTTGTTTTCCTGTGGACTAAGCGCTGGCTGTACGCTGGAAGACGAAACTAGAGCAGAACCCGATTGCGCAGGAAAAACCAGCTCCATTGGAATCTGCGCAGGGAAACATAGCACAGTTGAAAATCAAAATCAAAACCAAGGAGGCTGGAACCTCGTTCTACTGTTTAAATGCCTGCAACGGAGGGGACATTATCTGCGCCTTCTGGAATACATTTTTGGGGACAGAGTTGATCACGTCTGGTGAACACGCGTCAGTAGCGCCACTAAAATGATAGTTAATGAAGTTTTGTAATGAATAACAATTATTATTTAAATAAGAGGACCAATTTAGATCAAGGGGGGATTTGATGTCAGCACAGGATCGAGCCTGCCACCAATCAAATGCAAGAAAATACACTCTTCCCCAGTAGCACGTTTATTTATTTATTTATTTATTTGTTTATTTGCTTATTAATAGCTTTGCTATTACAATAATTACCTGAGGCTAATAGAATTACAATAGCGTTTGTAGAATTTACAATGTAATTACATAGAACTTTGTAGTTAGTTGATAAATTTACAGTCATATTTCATCTTTTTTAGAAATGTAGTCATTATATCGTGGGGCAGCGCATTCCACAATCTAATTGATCGGGCCAAAAAGGCTTGATGGTCTATGTCACTATTGTACCCAGGGAGGTACAAGATGGCTTGATGGCCCATGTCGCTATTGTACCCAGGGAGGTACAAGAAGGCTTGATGGCCCATGTCGCTATTGTACCCAGGGAGGTACAAGAAGGCTTGATGGCCCATGTCGCTATTGTACCTAGGGAGGTACAAGACGGCTTGATGGCCCATGTCGCTATTGTATCTAGGGAGGTACAAGAAGGCTTGATGGCCCATGTTGCTATTGTACCTAGGGAGGTACAAGAAGGCTTGATGGCCCATGTCGCTATTGTACCTAGGGAGGTACAAGAAGGCATGATGGCCCATGTCGCTATTGTACCTAGGGAGGTACAAGAAGGCTTGGTGGCCCATGTCGCTATTGTACCTAGGGAGGTACAAGAAGGCTTGATGGCCCATGTTGCTATTGTACCCAGGGAGGTACAAGAAGGCTTGATGGCCCATGTCGCTATTGTACCTAGGGAGGTAGAAGAAAGCTTGATGGCCCATGTCGCTATTGTACCTAGGGAGGTACAAGAAGGCTTGATGGCCCATGTCGCTATTGTACCTAGGGAGGTAGAAGAAAGCTTGATGGCCCATGTCGCTATTGTACAAAGGGAGGTACATTTTCTGAGGGTGGTCATTTTATACCAATAAATGCGGGCTTGGGATTCAGTGCGTAATGCTTCGAATTTAATTCTTTACTCACGTCGTTGAGCACCGTGCAATCGTACGACGGCTGGAACTTGTCGTGCTCCGAGCTCGGCCTCTTCAGGATCTTCTCGCGATCCTGCTTGTGTTTGCGGTCGCCTCCCTTCAGCTACAAAACAAACACAACCGTCAGCGAGCTCTTTCATCTCCAGGAACCTTCGGAGATGAGGGGCATTGCAATTGCAACCACTTGCATTGTATTTGTATTTAATGTTTCATTGTTTATAGCACCCTGGCTAAGCCTTAAAAATAAAAGCCTTAATACTAGCTTTACTTTTGCACTGAAATTGCTGAAATCAATTCAAATTTACACATCACTCTTATCTGTCAGCTCACACATGGGTGGGTCTACTAGTCAATTTTAATTTTAAACTGTTCAGCTGACTATGTCCATGTCCAACTGGTCTCCCAGGAAAGATCCTGTGCCAATGTTGGTGTTGAAGCCTATCTTTTTGATTTTGAAAAAGTAGTTTCCTCTTTCATGAAAATTCACTCTCCTAAGACGCTTTTCTAGTCGTTTCTAGGCCTCTTCTCCTGATATTATCTTGCACATGGCTATCATCCTTGCGGTTTTCCTTCGTTCTTCTAGGGATTCCCAACCCAGGTTTATGATTATGATTTATGATTATCTTATTTATAATTCCAAGAAAAGTGGGCTAGTTCGGATAATGAAACCCGGTTGTCCGGCTGTCTAAGTTGATGCTATGACCAGCAACGAGGGAAGCAGATAGTTTAGTGGATAGACCATTTACCTTGACAGCAACACTATTCTAGGCTGACGCTTGCCAACTTGAACTCTAGTAGTTAATTTCTGAACTGGAAACTGAAAACCTATTCAGCAATCGGCTATATTTGTCTCTCAGAGTCAAGTTATTTTCTTTACAACTCCTGCACCTGTTGTCTTCTGTCGGGGTAAGTACCTTGAACACTTTGATCTGGCAAGCGGCGGCATGCAGACGTGCTAGCCCCGAGTCTCCTTGCAGGTACGTCTCGACCTGGATGCGGAACGGCACGCCTTTCTCCCCGCCGTGCTTCTTCGGGGTGAACTCTGTGCTGATGCAGTTCACCTGCAGGCAAGGGACGTCACGTTAATATTTAGGAGGCGATGCATCACTTGCCTGGGATTTTATTATTATGAACACTATAACCGTCTCAAAAATTGATGCCCAAACGGGGACTCGAACCCCGATCTCCACCTGTCACGGCTGTTGCTCTTACCCATTGAGCTACTTGGACACTGGCTTTTTGAGACGATTTTAGTGAATTTGATGAGAATGACGGATCTCCAAGGAGTAGAACCAAGAGGCTGTGAATACTCACAGTCACTCTGATTCTAGTGACACTATATCACGTCACAATCTGTCAAACTCGAGTAACTCCAATTTGACGTTGGATTCGTTGTTGTATTTAGATAAAATCTTATTTAAATTGCAAACGCTTGCAATGCACGGGCCATCTGCCTGGGATTTCTTCATACGAGGACAAATTGAAGTTAACCCCCCAACTTACTCCCTTCAAAGCGTAAGCATTATTCTTGATAATTAATTAATAATTATCAATTGTAAGAGTGTTAAAATGCCGTGGTGTATGCGACGGGGAAGAGGAAAGAAGGATCGCAACTTATTAAGGGTTGGAAATACTGGTTGCAATTAGGAGAAGAGGGTTGTATTTCGCCTAGTTCATGTGAAGTAGAATACCTCAATTAAAGAAGACAACATAAAAACATCGAACATCAAGCTTCTTCTTCTTTTGCAAAGTGCGTTACTTTGTTCCTCTTTTTCATTATTATTTATTAAATGCATTTGTACTGCTACTGAATGTAAATTACAAACTGTAAACAATTGGGATTGGATAATATTTGTACAGAGTACAGGAAAATTGCACCAAACAAGAAAGCAGAATCCAATGCAAGCTTTTGACCTGGACTCGCAGAAGAGTCTTGAATCCATTCAAACGTTCAAGAGGTCAAAGTCTTGTGCCTGATTGGTGTCATATGTAATCAACTTCAGGAGATCCAGCCTACGAATCTTGCAACATAAACGAGTATGCTCTGATTTTGATGCAATGGTCCAATATGGGCGACCGCCACTAACCCAATCGAGTAGAGCTTACCTTGATGTATACTCCCACCTCCTTGGTAGGATCCCACAAGAAGTCTACCGTGTTGATGAGCCAGGGATCCTGATTCACCTCACAAACTCCGTACGAGAGCGGAACGTCCACCTCGACGATCCTCTCGCCAGGTCGTGAGGCCCGCCACGCTGACATCTGCTCCGCCTGGAATTGAGGTTCGAGTCATGACTTGGCCTGCCTTAGGGGGATCAACAAGTTGCCAGCAGAAAAGATGGAATGTACATGGGCCCCATCCTATACAATAAGCTACCAGCAAACTATTAAAGAAAACGACAGAACAAAGGAGACTTTTAAAAATGCAGTCAAAGATTTCCTAACGCAGCAGAGTTTCTATTACATTGACGAGTAAATTACCTTAAATGAATGTGATTGTACATTTTGTATGACTACCTGATGTTTAGATACCCAAATAATTATGTATTCATGACCATAAATGTGTCTCATAATGTTTTAGGTTACATATGTTTTTGTGTTTTTTGTATGTTTTTATGTTGCCAACGACTGTTTTACCAAAAATTGTGAAAAACATGATGGCATGGTACAAAAAACAACAGAAAATAAATACAAATACATAAATACATAGGATAAGATCAGAGGCCAGTGCAGTTCTTTTTTTATGTGACTTCTGAGTATTACTACGATGACATCGGCAAAATGCTCAACTGGTTTTCAGACGTAGTCGATGTCTCTGGGTGAAGCCAGTTCGTTTTTAAATCAATTTCGAACGCATTTCAATCGCTGGCAAAGTTAAAACAGACATTTCATCTTTAACAGACGAAGCTTTGCCAATACAAAAACAAACAAAATTGCTGGCATCAGGAATGTGATAAAATTGTGACTAGTGATTCTAGATTTGATAAGAACTTGATGGAGATAATCAGAGATGCACGTGAAACGAGGCTTAATCGCAAATAACACCACTACTGTGGATTAGAGAACTTTATTTCAGCTTATAGACAAGTTAATGACTGTAAAACTTGCAAGGCCATCTCAAAAACAATCATGTCTATGTATGAGCCAACCAATGGCCAAAAAATACATATGTATATCCACTTAAATTAGCACAACATTTATATGTCCCTGCCATTCTGTCATTTTATTCAACATTTCTTATTATTCATTATGTTAAACTTATTTTATATCATGCTACTTTATTATGTAATCATATGTGGTGCCAAAAATACATCTTAGACCAAGGAACTAGCATAGGCCAGATTGCCTACTAGCACTAACCACCGGTATACTTGTACCTAAGTTAGAAAATCAATAAATAAATAAATAAAAATACACCTTAGACCTAGGAACTAGCATAGGCCAGATTGCCTACTAGCACTAACCACCAGTATACTTGTACCTATTATTATAATTATTATTTGTGGTGTTTAACGACGCACTGTTTTGACATCTGGCCATGCGGCACTGGTCTAATGGCATCGGTGAATGAGTGGATGATGATGAGGCTGATGATAAACCTACCGTAGCCCAGAAGGGAGGGGAAACTTGGTGCCGGCACGTAGCCTACTTCTGCCCTAGCCTACTTGTACCTAAGTTAGAAAATCAATGAGTAAATAAATGAAGCAGGCTTTAAATGGCTGCCATTCTGCAAGGCAGTCTCTGTGCCCATATAATAGTTCAGATAATTCTCTAGTTAGTTTTTTTTTTAATTTTCGATAGCCAAAATATTGGAGGCGTGAGAGCAGGTGGCGTTTTTAGCACTCGTCATTAGACTTATGCAAAATAAAATATAGATATCGTAAGATAACACTTCCATCCCAATCTGTATAGTCCTTCAGTATGTAAATTAGATATGAAAACACAACCCAAATAAAGAGACGTAAAACGTAAGAGACGTAAGTCTCTCTGCCGCCGTCCCGTACAAAACCACCAACTCAAGACAGACACTGACCTCCATGTACTGCAGCCGCCGCTCGTGGAAGCAGATCCGGATGACAGACTTGAGGATTCGTCCACGGTACGCAGACAGCTCTCCCAACTTCTTGAGCTTGATCTCGTAGCTCTGACCCTGGTTCAAGTAGGTCAACGTCTCCTCCGTCACTTTGGTGGCGATCGAAGTGGCGGCCGCCAGCACGTACTGGAACCTGCGGGCAACGTGGCTACCTTGTTACCGAGACGCAAGCACATTACTGTTTTATCATTACTTGATTATATCATTTATCATTACATTAAAGGACTGCTCTAACCCTTGAAGAAGTAACTAGTACATGTTACAAAACGTCGGGAAATTTAGTAGCCCTTTACTTAGCATTCAAAACCCATTTCAAATAGTTTTTCTTATAGCAAGCACATTATTTGCTAACCAAAACACTGGGATTTAAAAAGAATAATTAAAATTTTCAAAATGTTTGTAACTTGTAAATGATGAAGAGTGGCAAGAATGGTTTGGCTACCTGCAGTCAATGCCAAGGTCGTGCAATGCACTGGTGGTAGAGCTGGCCGCCATCTTGGCCCCTGGCTGCAGAAGCTGGTGCAACGGTCCTCGGTCCAGTGCCGCCCCTCGGAAGGATGCCACCTCCTTGGCGCCGCCTCCGGTGTTGGAGTCCGCCTCCCGCACGCTGTAACCGGAAGCTGGATGTAATGCCGTGTGTCCCAGTGGCCAAGGTCTGCGAGACGGTAGCGTCAGGATTTCAAAAAGGGATTTTTGAGTTTGATATCTCAACGGTGTTAAATCGAAAGCTCCGTAGTGTTACTGGGGATTGTTGAAGTCAAATTTGAATCCGAAAAACTATCGAGTGAACATTGAGTAAATTACATCTAAAATAATGAGTGAACTCCAGTGGATTGTAATTGATTTTCCCAAAGTTTCATAACAGGTACAAATATTTTTAGATGAACTCTTATTTAAATTGCAAACGCTTGCAATGCGCGGGGTATTTTACTATTATGAACACTAGAACTGTCTAAAAAATCCTGTTTGGGCATCAACTTTTGAGACGTTTATAGTGTTTATAATAATAAAATAGGTACAAATATTTCTTTATCAACGGTGAAAGTGCAGCTGAAGCCAGAGCGTTCAGCCCATGCCGAGACTTTTGTAATTCTATCTTATACAACCGTGGTGAAGCTTTCCAAACACTGACACATGTCACAAACTGTTCACAAAAAGCTAACAGCAACTGACATTCACAACCAATCTAAGCCATTTGTGCCACTTTTCTTAAAAAAAAAAAAAAAAATAGCCTATGTTGGGATAAAGTAACTACACTCCATGCAGCAAGTTACATACTTTTCCAGTAGAGGAGCCACAGGTCGTTGTGGGTGACATGTATATATATTTTTTAACACTACAAATCCACTTCGCTGATGTCTGCTAATTTTATTTTTGCTCAAAATCTTCTGTCGTGCCAAGATCTTTATTTCTCGAGCTATGACAATAATTTCTGTAGAAATTTTTACAATCTTGGGAATTATTTTGCAGACAGAATGAGTATTTTGAAATTCTGCCACTAAAATCAGAACTGAACATTTATTCACGAGTGGGTAGCAATGCTGGGGAGCTCTTCTAGGGCTGGTGTCTTCCCTCCCGGGCTAGACCAAATGTAATAGGAAATGTGAAGTTAAATAAAAAATATTTTATGAAATATAAATGCATGCATTTTAGTAAAAGCAACTTGAAGAGCGCATCAAACTTCTATAAAGCCAGACTGCCCCCCTCCCACGCACACCCTCGATCACGTTGGGGGCGTCGCTCACCCATTGCCGTTGTCCGTGTGGTTCGGAGGCAGCGAGGTCGGTGACGACGCCTCCTGTTTCAGCCCGGAAAGCGACGGCAGCGCCAGCAACGCCTCGCTGCAAACAGACCGATGTCAAAAAAGTGCACGAACCACGAAATTCGGAGAACGCCAGTAAAAAAAGGGATGCATTTTCTGCACAAAACCTAAACATTTTGATTAGTAAACTTCAAGATAATTATCTAACAGTTAGTACAAGTCTAAAGAAATGTTTCTAGGAATTATGTGCGTGCTAAACAAACAAATGAACACTAAACTAAGCTATCAGACACGTTTGTAAATAATTGCCTCAAAATAAACAACCAGCATGATCTATGTATCCAACAGTAAACCTAGCGAGATGGCCGTGCACCGAGATGCTGTAGAGGGGTGGGAGGGGGACCTCACGGGATTCCCAAGAAAAAGCATGCAGTGTAGCACTAGGACTGCAATCAGTGCCAACTGCGCATGTGTCCTCGGGCGACAGGAAGATGGAAACTCGAAGAGTTTACCAGTCGGCGAAACCACTTTGAAGCGGTTGCAGGGTCACAGCTGTTGGCGATTGGGCCTTACCCAACGCGGCGAGTGCTGGACCAGTCACAGGGTCATGGGCAGGGTCCAGGCAAGGCTGGGACACGGGACATTGGGGCAGGGTCCAGGCAAGGCTGGGACACGGGACATTGGGGCAGGGTCCAGGCAAGGCTGGGACATGGGACATGGGACACGGGACATGAGACATGAGGGCAGGGTCCAGGCAAGGCTGGGACACGGGACATGGGGGCAGGGTCCAGGCAAGGCTGGGAGACGAGACATGGGACATGGGAGCAGGGTCCATGTTAGGCAGGGCGCGATAGGACAGGGTGGGTTCTTGGCACGCTGCAAGCACAGCAATGGTGTGGTTCATACCCCACGACCTCCAGGCAAGGCTGGGACACGAGACATGGGACATGGGGGCAGGGTCCAGGCAAGGCTGGGACACGAGACATGGGGGCAGGGTCCACGTTAGGCAGGGCGCGATGGGACAGGTTGGGTTCTTGGCACGTTACAAGCACAGCCATGGTTGGGTTCATACCCCACGACCTCTAGACAAGGCTGGGACACGAGAGGCAAGGCGACTGGAGCGCTGAGAGGGTTCTGACTCACCTCATGTTGTAGGATGCGGTCGACAGGTCGACACCGAGGCCGGACAGGCTGCCGTCGAGGTCGGCTGCGAGGTTGTCGGGAAGCTCCCAAGACGCGCTTATTCTGCCGCTCGGCGAGCCTGGGGGCGCGACAGGGGGCGTTAAGCAGGTTTAGAATTACGCGGCGAGCGATAATCCCGTCCTAGAGTGGTAATTTCAACAATGCTACAGTGTGTTGATTTCAGCACCATTAGCAACCGGTATTACGGAGGTGCTACGACGGTAGCATTATCAAGAAGGCAAACTGGGTTTCAGTTGATCATCACAGTGCAGTGAGGACAAAGCAACCAATTGCATGAAGCGTTAATGAAGCCAGAGTCACTGAAAATGGTGCTTATCAATACTGCCGCTCTAGGTCGGGGTTACTGCTTGGTGCTGTGGTGGTGCTAGTTAGCACGGTGCTACTGACAGTAATACCAGGGTTACGAATCACCGCTCTAGGTCGGGGTCTCTGCTTGGTGCTATGGTGGTGCCAGTTAGCACGGTGCTACTGACAGTAATACCAGGGTTACGAATCACCGCTCTAGGTCGGGGTCACTGCTTGGTGCTATGGTGGTGCTTGTTACCACGGTGCTACTGACAGTAATACCAGGATCACTGCTTGGTGCTATGGTGGTGCTAGTTAGCACGGTGCTACTGACAGTAATACCAGGGTTACGAATCACCGCTCTAGGTCGGGGTCACTGCTTGGTGCTATGGTGGTGCTAGTTAGCACGGTGCTACTGACAGTAATACCAGGGTTACGAATCACCGCTCTAGGTCGGGGTCACTGCTTGGTGCTATGGTGGTGCTAGTTAGCACGGTGCTACTGACAGTAATACCAGGGTTACGAATCACCGCTCTAGGTCGGGGTCACTACTTGGTGCTATGGTGGTGCTAGTTAGCACGGTGCTACTGACAGTAATACCAGGGTTACGTATCACCGCTCTAGGTCGGGGTTACTGCTAGGTGCTATGGTGGTGCTAGTTAGCACTGTGCTACTGACAGTAATACCAGGGTTACGAATCACCGCTCTGGGTCGGGGTCACTGCTTGGTGCTATGGTGGTGCTAGTTAGCACGGTGCTACTGACAGTAATACCAGGGTTACGAATCACCGCTCTAGGTCGGGGTCACTGCTTGGTGCTATGGTGGTGCTAGTTAGCACGGTGCTACTGAAAGTAATACCAGGGTTACGAATCACCGCTCTAGGTCGGGGTCACTGCTTGGTGCTACGGTGGTGCTAGTTAGCACGGTGCTACTGACAGTAATACCAGGGTTACGAATCACCGCTCTAGGTCGGGGTCACTGCTTGGTGCTATGGTGGTGCTAGTTAGCACGGTGCTACTGACAGTAATACCAGGGTTACGAATCACCGCTCTAGGTCGGGGTCACTGCTTGGTGCTATGGTGGTGATAGTTAGCACGGTGCTACTGACAGTAATAACAGGGTTACGAATCACCGCTCTAGGTCGGGGTCACTGCTTGGTGCTATGGTGGTGCTAGTTAGCACGGTGCTACTGACAGTAATACCAGGGTTACGAATCACCGCTCTAGGTCGGGGTCACTGCTTGGTGCTATGGTGGTGCTAGTTAGCACGGTGCTACTGAAAGTAATACCAGGGTTACGAATCACCGCTCTAGGTCGGGGTCACTGCTTGGTGCTACGGTGGTGCTAGTTAGCACGGTGCTACTGACAGTAATACCAGGGTTACGAATCACCGCTCTAGGTCGGGGTCACTGCTTGGTGCTATGGTGGTGCTAGTTAGCACGGTGCTACTGACAGTAATACCAGGGTTACGAATCACCGCTCTAGGTCGGGGTCACTGCTTGGTGCTATGGTGGTGATAGTTAGCACGGTGCTACTGACAGTAATAACAGGGTTACGAATCACCGCTCTAGGTCGGGGTCACTGCTTGGTGCTATGGTGGTGCTAGTTAGCACGGTGCTACTGACAGTAACACCAAGGTTACGAATCACCGCTCTAGGTCGGGGTCACTGCTTGGTGCTATGGTGGTGCTAGTTAGCTGAAGGTATGCGAATGAACGCTATGGGCAAGCCCCCAGGACACCAAGTTACGGGGGGCACAGGCCGGCGTGCTCGAGCGAGTATCTCAAGTGCAAATCTTGGGTCGAAGGTCGTCGCTACGTCATATAGCGCACCGAGTGACGTCAGAGGTGGGACCGGAAGTGCATGGCGCCGGGGTCAGCAATCGCCGACTGGTTGGGCCATACTTCAAACGCGGTTCCAGTAAAGTTAATTCGCAAATATCTGGATGAAAATACAGGGACACAGAGAGATACCGTCTGGGGCGCGGGCGATTTTTGCACTAGTCGAAGAATTTTTTGCTGATTCCTTGAGCTGCGATACGGGAATTGAGTCAGAGTCTTTAGACTTTCTGTGTTGCTACACAAATTAGCGTCAATCGTTGATTTTAAGTCACAGATATACATTCAGAGTGAGTAGTACTAGGAGCTTGCAGGTAAACGTACGGCGACTTTGACATCGACGCAGTGGCAATTAACTGGTCATGGGCACCAAGTCAACAAGAAAAACGAGTTTATCCGAGTGTCCCGCCAATTTTCAGCAGTATTTTCAACGGATATTTCAAGAAGTGCCTCATACACACATAAGAACGATGCCATGGAAAGAGATTCGCTAAATATGATGGTTTTAGACTCATGTCTACTTGATTTGACCTTAGCACTAGTTATAACAAAAAATATTTGAAATGGGTTTTGAATGCTAAGTAAAGGACAACTAAATTTCCCAACGTTTCCTAACTTGTACCTGTTACTTTTTCAAGGGTGAGAGCAGTCCTTGAAGAAGTAACTAGTACATGTTACGAAACGCTGGGAAATTTAGTTGTCCTTTACTTAGCATTCAAAACCCAGATGAAATAGTTTTTGTTTAGATTTGCTTAATGATCGAGTTTTATCTCAGCTGTGATTGGCTACGATTTACTCACCGCCTTTGCGAGCTCCACGCGTCTCCTTCCGGTCGGTCGCATCTTCTTGCTCCCAGAACTTGCGCTTGCGCGGCGGGTGCTCGGCGTGGGTGAACGACCTACGCGCAGCCTCGTCCCACGAGCCACCCTTTGCGCGTGCGCCTTCCGACGGCCACGTGGCCGAAGCACGTGTCTTCATTGCGTCTGGCCAGGGGTACAGCTCGTCATCTGGTGAGTCATCTGCACAGGGCTGCGAGGGGCAAGGACCATGACTCAGATAAAATAGCTTACCTGGAGGACCGCGGCTTATCAGCGGTGTTTCAACTCATCTCACATAACCCAGAGGTATACTCACAGTCAGAGTATTTTTAAAAAAGATCTTTAATGCTGAAAAAGCTGGGTTAACGGTGATTTATGAGGTGGTATACTGGTGAACGGGTATACGGGGGGATTTTGATGAAACCTCATTTAAATTGCAAACGCTTGCAATGCGCGGGGTATTTTTATTATTATCAACACAATAACCGTCTCAAAAGTTGATGCCCAAACAGAGACTCCGTTTGATAATTTTGATAATAATAAAAATACGGATTATTCAAGATTTTTGCAACGATATTTCCTTGTAAGGGCTTGCTAAACATGGATCTAGAAAAAACTGCGACATTTGTAAAATAGTTTTTTTAAGTTGTAGAAATAGGAGTTCGACCAGAGTTAAAAGTAAACAGTGAAAAGACTGTGTACATCCGCGTGCATTGAACATTTCATACGCCTGAAGCCGTTCTAACAAGAAGTGTTTTTGCAGCATTTAGATGCAATACAACAGTTCTATCGTTGTGTGTAGGTTCTAGGTAGAGAAACAACGTCAATGTTACAGTCTCTGCGTGAAAGATGGCCGCCAAATGACTACCTTACCGACAAAAATGCAGAGAACCGGAACGTCACTTTAAGTGGAGCCACTGTCGTATGAAATTTAATTTGAATATTTTTCGTAAGTTACTCGCTTTTTAATATCGTTACATGTATATCAATCGTTGAGGTAAACATTGATGGAGATTTTTTGAGCATGAAAAGTCTCAAAAGCGAGTTAACCTACGAGAAATATCGAAATTAAAATTCATACGACAGTGGCTCCACTTAACGTGATGTTCCGGTACTCTGCATTTTTGTCGGTAAGGTAGTCATCTTTCACGCAGAGACTGTAACATTGACGTTGTTTCTCTACCTAGAACCTGCACTCAATGGTTCTATCAACGGTGGTATGGTAGCGCCAAGACGGTCGTGCACTGAACACAGAGACTGTAACACTGACGTTGTTTCTCTACCTAGAACCTGCACTCAATGGTTCTATCAACGGTGGTATGGTAGCGCCAAGACGGTCGTGCACTGAACACAGAGACTGTAACACTGACGTTGTTTCTCTACCTAGAACCTGCACTCAATGGTTCTATCAACGGTGGTATGGTAGCGCCAAGACGGTCGTGCACTGAACACAGAGACTGTAACACTGACGTTGTTTCTCTACCTAGAACCTGCACTCAATGGTTCTATCAACGGTGGTATGGTAGCGCCAAGACGGTCGTGCACTGAACACAGAGACTGTAACACTGACGTTGTTTCTCTACCTAGAACCTGCACTCAATGGTTCTATCAACGGTGGTATGGTAGCGCCAAGACGGTCGTGCACTGAACATAGAGACTGTAACACTGACGTTGTTTCTCTACCTAGAACCTGCACTCAATGGTTCTATCAACGGTGGTATGGTAGCGCCAAGACGGTCGTGCACTGAACACAGAGACTGTAACACTGACGTTGTTTCTCTACCTAGAACCTGCACTCAATGGTTCTATCAACGGTGGTATGGTAGCGCCAAGACGGTCGTGCACTGAACACAGAGACTGTAACACTGACGTTGTTTCTCTACCTAGAACCTGCACTCAATGGTTCTATCAACGGTGGTATGGTAGCGCCAAGACGGTCGTGCACTGAACACAGAGACTGTAACACTGACGTTGTTTCTCTACCTAGAACCTGCACTCAATGGTTCTATCAACGGTGGTATGGTAGCGCCAAGACGGTCGTGCACTGAACACAGAGACTGTAACACTGACGTTGTTTCTCTACCTAGAACCTGCACTCAATGGTTCTATCAACGGTGGTATGGTAGCGCCAAGACGGTCGTGCACTGAACACAGAGACTGTAACACTGACGTTGTTTCTCTACCTAGAACCTGCACTCAATGGTTCTATCAACGGTGGTATGGTAGCGCCAAGACGGTCGTGCACTGAACACAGAGACTGTAACACTGACGTTGTTTCTCTACCTAGAACCTGCACTCAATGGTTCTATCAACGGTGGTATGGTAGCGCCAAGACGGTCGTGCACTGAACACAGAGACTGTAACACTGACGTTGTTTCTCTACCTAGAACCTGCACTCAATGGTTCTATCAACGGTGGTATGGTAGCGCCAAGACGGTCGTGCACTGAACACAGAGACTGTAACACTGACGTTGTTTCTCTACCTAGAACCTGCACTCAATGGTTCTATCAACGGTGGTATGGTAGCGCCAAGACGGTCGTGCACTGAACACAGAGACTGTAACACTGACGTTGTTTCTCTACCTAGAACCTGCACTCAATGGTTCTATCAACGGTGGTATGGTAGCGCCAAGACGGTCGTGCACTGAACACAGAGACTGTAACACTGACGTTGTTTCTCTACCTAGAACCTGCACTCAATGGTTCTATCAACGGTGGTATGGTAGCGCCAAGACGGTCGTGCACTGAACACAGAGACTGTAACACTGACGTTGTTTCTCTACCTAGAACCTGCACTCAATGGTTCTATCAACGGTGGTATGGTAGCGCCAAGACGGTCGTGCACTGAACACAGAGACTGTAACACTGACGTTGTTTCTCTACCTAGAACCTGCACTCAATGGTTCTATCAACGGTGGTATGGTAGCGCCAAGACGGTCGTGCACTGAACACAGAGACTGTAACATTGACGTTGTTTCTCTACCTAGAACCTGCACTCAATGGTTCTATCAACGGTGGTATGGTAGCGCCAAGACGGTCGTGCACTGAACACAGAGACTGTAACACTGACGTTGTTTCTCTACCTAGAACCTGCACTCAATGGTTCTATCAACGGTGGTATGGTAGCGCCAAGACGGTCGTGCACTGAACACAGAGACTGTAACACTGACGTTGTTTCTCTACCTAGAACCTACACTCAATGGTTCTATCAACGGTGGTATGGTAGCGCCAAGACGGTCGTGCACTGAACACAGAGACTGTAACACTTACGTTGTTTCTCTACCTAGAACCTGCACTCAATGGTTCTATCAACGGTGGTATGGTAGCGCCAAGACGGTCGTGCACTGAACACAGAGACTGTAACACTGACGTTGTTTCTCTACCTAGAACCTGCACTCAATGGTTCTATCAACGGTGGTATGGTAGCGCCAAGACGGTCGTGCACTGAACACAGAGACTGTAACACTGACGTTGTTTCTCTACCTAGAACCTGCACTCAATGGTTCTATCAACGGTGGTATGGTAGCGCCAAGACGGTCGTGCACTGAACACAGAGACTGTAACACTGACGTTGTTTCTCTACCTAGAACCTGCACTCAATGGTTCTATCAACGGTGGTATGGTAGCGCCAAGACGGTCGTGCACTGAACACAGAGACTGTAACACTGACGTTGTTTCTCTACCTAGAACCTGCACTCAATGGTTCTATCAACGGTGGTATGGTAGCGCCAAGACGGTCGTGCACTGAACACAGAGACTGTAACACTGACGTTGTTTCTCTACCTAGAACCTGCACTCAATGGTTCTATCAACGGTGGTATGGTAGCGCCAAGACGGTCGTGCACTGAACACAGAGACTGTAACACTGACGTTGTTTCTCTACCTAGAACCTGCACTCAATGGTTCTATCAACGGTGGTATGGTAGCGCCAAGACGGTCGTGCACTGAACTAATCCCTGGACTCACCTGCGACTCTATCGGCGGACTCTCATGCTTTCCACTGCCCCCATTAGACCGCGGACTGGCGGCATCCTCCGCTTGCCACTTGTTCTCGCCATGCGCAGGACTGCGCGTCCCGTGGAACCCGTTGTAAGTCCCCCCCGTGCCGCCCCCAGCGCCACCGTGCATGTCGGCATAGGGCAGATCCATCATGTCAGCCATGTCGCTCCAGGCGACCTGCAGTTCCATGCCTAGCTGCGTGCGCAGCGAGTGCTACGCGTGCGCAGTGCGGCTGCACACCACGCGGCGCGCCATGAGCGCAGCGCGGCCTGCGCGCGCAGCCGCGGGAAAAATAATTGATTATTTATTTATATATGTGGTGTTTAACTACGCACTGTTTTGACATCTGACCGTGCGGCACTGATCTAATAGCGTCGGTGAATGAGTGGATGGTAATGATGATGATGATGATGAACCTAACCTAGCCTAGAAGGGAGGAGGGGAAACCCGGTGCCGGCACGTAGCCTACTCCTGTCGAAGAGCACCAAAGGGACCACAGGCTTAACGTAGGTATCATCTCTCGTGGGCTAGACCTGCAAGACCACAGCTCCTTACCGTGGTAACGTCGGCGGAGGCTAAAGGTGATCGGCGCCGTCCATGCCGCGTCGTGGACCCCGTCGACGTGGACACCGGGAGGCGTTAGCTGCGCTCTGTCACCGAACGTTGGTCACCACCGGATCGGAATCGTGCCTCCTTGGTTGAACACCGACTCGACTAGATCGCCCTGCAGCGCGCTGATCAGGTTCAGGAGGAAGCCGTTGAAGCAAGTGGTCGCACCCTTACACATAATCGGGGGCGGGGGCCGGCATCTTCGGAAGGTGCGCTCAGAGGGGATAGGGCGTGGTCTGGACGGCAGCTAGCGTGTGAAGCTGCAATCAGACAAGAGAGCGAGGGTCAGACAAAACATTGACCAGCGATGAGATGGCAGAAGAATTGGGTTAGTTGGCCAAGTCAGGGTCTCAGGGTTATTGTAAATTATTATTATTATTATTTGTGGTGTTTAACGACGCACTGTTTTGACATCTGGCCATGCGGCACTGGTCTAATAGCGTCGGTGAATGAGTGGATGATGATGATGAGGATGATGATGAACCTAACCTAGCCTAGAAGGGAGGAGGGGAAGCCCGGTGCCAGCACGTAGCCTACTCTTGTCGAAGACCAAGGGGACCACCGGCTTAACGTCCCTTCCGAAGGACGGTACGACTCGAACAACAGGATTCCTCCACGAATCCATGCTGTCGAGAGGTTGATAAGCAAGGCGAGTGAAGTTGCTGTACTAACATTCATTCCTCCAACCTCTCGCCCAACCAGAACTGGTCATGTGGGTTAAAGTAAAACACAGATACATGTGGTTTAACCAAGGGTTTAACCAAGGGTTTAACGTTCTTCAGTTTCCGAAAGGTGGTAACTGTTGTGGTCACCCAACTGCGCCTGTCTGAGTCCTTCTAAAGGCTGTGCTTTCCAACAAACCTCTGCAATTAAATAATATCGGCGCGAAATATCGATACCTGCATATCAATCGTTGATATTAGCATCGATAAAGATTACTTAAACTGAGAGAAATAAAGGACTTCACCTCGGGGCGACCACCATTTTGTCAGTAAAGTAGTTATTGGAACGCAATGGTAGAAGAGAATGCCCCGAACCAGCAGAAAGCGGCTGACCCTTTCTATCCAAGGACGAGGTTATCAACTGAGACAGGTTGGCGGCGACCTGCCCCAAACTCTAAAAATCTCAAGACGTAGAGCAAATCCCACCACATACGGACGGTCATGAAATTATTCGATTGATAAGATTTGCTGCGTTTAGCGACGCTCTGTTTTAGACGCTCTGGTCTCATGGCAGAAGGATGAACATAACCGTAACTAAAAGACTAGAGATAGAAACCCGGTGCCAGCACGTACGCTGCCCTCGCCGAAGAGCACTAAGGGGACCGCCGGTTTAAAGGGCATTCCGAAAGACGGTACAACACAAAAAAATATGGATTCCCCCACAACAATCCATGCTATTGACAGCAATAAGCAAATCAATCCTTCCAACCTCTCTCCCGAACAGAACTGGTCATGTGTATGATGGTCACCCATCCAATACCTGACCCAGAGCAGTGTTGCTTGACTTTCATCACTCCAACCTCTCTCCCGAACAGAACTGGTCATGTGTATGATGGTCACCCATCCAATACCTGACCCAGAGCAGTGTTGCTTGACTTTCATACCTCCAACCTCTCTCCCGAACAAAACTGGTCATGTGTATGATGGTCACCCATCCAATACCTGACCCAGAGCAGTGTTGCTTGACTTTCATACCGCCAACCTCTCTCCCGAACAGAACTGGTCATGTGTATGATGGTCAACCATTTAACACTGGACCCAGCGCAGTGTTGCTAAACTTTCATCCCTCCAACCTCTCTCCCGAACTGAACTGGTCATGTGTATGATGGTCACCCATCCAATACCTGACCCAGAGCAGTGTTGCTTAACTTTCATCCCTCCGACCTCTCTCCCGAACAGAACTGGTCATGTGTATGATGGTCACGCATCCAATACCTGACCTAGCGTAGTATTGCTTAACTTTCATCCCTCCAACCTCTCTCCCGAACAGAACTGGTCATGTGTATGATGGTCACGCATCCAATACCTGACCCAGAGCAATGCTGTTTGACTTGAAATCCTCCGACCTCTCTCCTAAACAGTAGGTTCACACCCGTCAGACACTCGATTCTCGCGCCCAGGCGCACGTCACGGCATCAACGGTACGAGTCGCAGAACGCGTTGCCGGCGGGCACTGGCCAACGCTCGGGAAAACCCGCGACCTGTTCGACAACAACGCCTGCCCCCCTCCTCCCTCTCCCGATGATCGGGGAAAGTACGGAGATCGGGCAGAGATTGACGTCATAAGTATGAACCGCTTACATGGCAAGCAGGTTACCACGCAGCGAGTTGGGTCGCAAAGCCAACCAAGTGGGCAACGATCCTCCTCCTAACACCAGTATAAACGGTTCTTCGGATAGGTCATAGAAGTTGGCGCCGCCCTCTTCAGAGTCAACGTATGACCCTCAGGATATTAAATAAAGATGAATAAGTGATATTAAGTGCAGTTGAGATGAAAATGTAGTACGATCGAAGCCAAAGGACCTGTGGTCAAAACAGTTCATTGATACCGCTAATGTGTAGATCCTAAAAATGATGCTATTCTATGGTGGCTCTAGCTTCACATTGCATCCAATCTTACTCCAGTGGTCTGTCACAAATTTTCAGAGGAATTAAGAGTTAAATTGTTGGCATTGAATGCCGTCAATGCAATTACTTGAAATATTCTAACCGAGTTGCAACGTGTGGCAATAAAATAACTAATTCAACGCTACTATCCTAAAAAATGTCAGGTCGTTCGCTGAAGAGGTGAGGCAGTGTAATGTTAGCGTTATCCTTCCCTCATACATTTGCAGCACCGGTTCTAGAATGCACTAAATAGCACTAATTATGCACTAAATATCCTAAAAAAGTCGCACCTTCTTCGTGTGAATGGAAGGCGCAAACTACACCACTAGCAGCGGTCAGTAAATCTCAAGTAATGGTCAGTAGCAAGGCCGCCAAAAAGACTTCGAAGGTTCAAAGGTAAAAAAAGAACAGCCAGGTGAAACGGAACACCGTCAATGACATAACCCATGCGTCGTCAAACGGGGCTGACGCTCCCCGAACGAGTGCACCAAACAATTGTCAACACAGTGTGTCAAAGGGACAAGGCTAAGCAGTGGCCAGTCCTTGGTGCAGTTGGACAGGAGCAGCCAACACAGTGTGTCAAAGTGACATGGCTAAGCGGTGGCCGGTCCTTGGTGCAGTTGGACAGGAGCAGCCAACACAGTGTGTCAAAGTGACAAGGCTAAGAAGTGGCCAGTCCTTGGTGCTGTTGGACAGGAGCAGCCAACACAGTGTGTCAAAGTGACATGGCTAAGCGGTGGCCGGTCCTTGGTGCTGTTGGACAGGAGCAGCCAACACAGTGTGTCAAAGTGACATGGCTAAGCGGTGGCCGGTCCTTGGTGCAGTTGGACAGGAGCAGCCAACACAGTGTGTCAAAGTGACAAGGCTAAGCAGTGGCCAGTCCTTGGTGCTGTTGGACAGGAGCAGCCAACACAGTGTGTCAAAGTGACATGGCTAAGCGGTGGCCGGTCCTTGGTGCAGTTGGACAGGAGCAGCCAACACAGTGTGTCAAAGGGACAAGGCTAAGCGGTGGCCGGTCCTTGGTGCTGTTGGACAGGAGCAGCCAACACAGTGTGTCAAAGTGACAAGGCTAAGCGGTGGCCGGTCCTTGGTGCTGTTGGACAGGAGCAGCCAACACAGTGTGTCAAAGTGACAAGGCTAAGCGGTCGCCGGTCCATGGTGCTATTGGACAGGAGCAGCCAACCCAGTGTGTCAAAGCGACAAGGCTAAGCGGTGGCCGGTCCTTGGTGCTGTTGGACAGGAGCAGCCAACACAGTGTGTAAAAGTGACAAGGCTAAGCGGTGGCCGGTCCTTGGTGCTGTTGGACAGGAGCAGCCAACACAGTGTGTCAAAGTGCCAAGGCTAAGCGGTGGCCGGTCCTTGGTGCTGTTGGACAGGAGCAGCCAACACAGTGTGTCAAAGCGACAAGGCTTAGCGGTGGCCGGTCCTTGGTGTTTTTGGGCACGAGTGCAAGGTGCACGGTAGAGGGGGGGGGGGGGAAGCAACGTCACTGGTCACCTACACTCAGCTAGCCACGGCGCACGCGTCACTGCGGCTCCCTTGTGACGTCAATGGCTGGTCAGACAGGTCTGCAGGTTGACGGTGCCCAAGTGTTACCTTTCTCCCGTGGCGACGACATCGGGGCCCACGGCGCAGGCGCACCACGAGGGACCGCGGAGAAGGGAAACGGGTTTACGGGACCGGCGAGCTCGTCGGGAATAACCCGAGCATCGAAAAAAACTGGCTCGCATTTCAGAAAAATGTAGACAAAAAAAACAATCAAATGTCAGAGGTAAGATGAACCGCTATTCATCTGAAGCTACCGTCATGATTCACTGCGGTATTTCATTTCTTCCGAGGGTCGAATCGCTTGTATCCACTAGTTACTGATTGATGTTGCGTTGTACATGAAGTTCACTATCAACACAGCATCTGGACAATGAACTCGACCTAATGACGGCTCAAAACATGTCG
The DNA here is from genome assembly GCA_947568835.1 of Protonemura montana. Classification (NCBI taxonomy): domain Eukaryota; kingdom Metazoa; phylum Arthropoda; class Insecta; order Plecoptera; family Nemouridae; genus Protonemura; species Protonemura montana. The sequence continues at coordinate 15,592,357 of OX387608.1, read as the reverse complement.
CTCGTCCCTAGCAACGGGCAGTTAATACTCTAAACATGTCGCTCGTCCCTAGCAACGGGCAGTTAATACTCTAAACATGTCGCTCGTCCCTAGCAACGGGCAGTTAATACTCTAAACATGTCGCTCGTCCCTAGCAACGGGCAGTTAATACTCTAAACATGTCGCTCGTCCCTAGCAACGGCCAGTTAATACTCTAAACATGTCGCTCGTCCCTAGCAACGGGCAGTTAATACTCTAAACATGTCGCTCGTCCCTAGCAACGGGTAGTTAATACTCTAAACATGTCGCTCGTCCCTAGCAACGGGCAGTTAATACTCTAAACATGTCGCTCGTCCCTAGCAACGGGTAGTTAATACTCTAAACATGTCGCTCGTCCCTAGCAACGGGCAGTTAATACTCTAAACATGTCGCTCGTCCCTAGCAACGGCCAGTTAATACTCTAAACATGTCGCTCGTCCCTAGCAACGGCCAGTTAATACTCTAAACATGTCGCTCGTCCCTAGCAACGGGTAGTTAATACTCTAAACATGTCGCTCGTCCCTAGCAACGGCCAGTTAATACTCTAAACATGTCGCTCGTCCCTAGCAACGGCCAGTTAATACTCTAAACATGTCGCTCGTCCCTAGCAACGGCCAGTTAATACTCTAAACATGTCGCTCGTCCCTAGCAACGGCCAGTTAATACTCTAAACATGTCGCTCGTCCCTAGCAACGGGCAGGAACCAGTGGTGTAGTCCTACATTTTTTTGGGTCTACGCTGGGTTATCAGGCTGTGAGTTCCAAATGCCGTGGTCATCACTAGGCTAGGTACTGGGTGGGGGGGTTTAATTCATTACCTTTAGTCTATTCACTAGTTATAGTTGATAGATAGTTCATTTCTATCAACACTAAAACTACTACTTGGTGTTGGGGTAGCTGCAATAGCGCTTTCTTCGGGTGGGCTGAATGAGTACGTTGACTGCTTGGAAAAACCATTGCATACCCATCCAGATCATACGAACCACTACTATACACGGACTATCCACTTTTCGGAATAAACTTCGCTTTTCCAGTTTTTCTAGTGCAGGTTGTAGGCAGATTAAGAATTGTCGTTGCAAAAGGCATTTTATAGTTTTGCAAAGAGAATTTATTGGGCGTATACCCTGTATATTTCTTTTTGGGTATACGCTCGGTGTCAAAAAGTTTTTTTTTATATACGGCGTATACCCTCGACTACACCACTGGCAGGAACCGCTCAAAAACTGTCGCCTCTCGCCAAGTCTCCAGCAACGGACAGAATTACGGCTCAAAACATATCGCCTCTCGTCAGGTAGAATTTCGGCTCCAAACAAGCAGTTAGTTTCCTAGCAACGGACAGAATGGACATGTTGACAGACCGCAGTGTTGACGTGAGCGAGCGAGGCAGCAAGTCACGTGCTTGTAATTCTCCATGACAACTCGGTGTGTTGACAAAGCCCGCCTCGGGCAAAACACGCCAATCATTTAGATAACCAGCGTCTCCAGTTCGGCGCCGAACCGAACAGACCCGAGCAAGGACATCGGGTCGACGCCTTCTGTCGACGCTGTTTGGTTACAATTCGGCCTACTTGCCCCAGCCTCCAAATAAATTCACTGATTTCTGGTGTTTAACGACGCAATGTTTCGTCAACTCGCCATGCGGCACTGGTCTGGCGTCGGTGAACACAAGTGGATAATGATAAGAAAGATGATGAACGTAACCTAAACTAAAAGGGAGGAGAAAATACCCGGTACCGGCATATAGCTTACTCATGTCGAAGGGCACCAGTGCCCAGTGCGAGTAACAGGCTTAACGTCCCTTCCGAAGGACGGTACAATGTGAACAACAGGATTCCTCCACAAATCCATGCTGTCGAGAGGTTGATAAGCAAGGCGAGTGAAGTTGCTGTACTAACTTTCATCCCTCCAACCTCTCTCCCGAACAGAACTGGTCACGTGTATGATGGTCACCCATCCAATACCTGGCGCAGCTCAGTGTTGCTTAACTTTCATCCCTCTAACCTCTCTCCCGAACAAAACTAGTCATGTGTATTTTATTATTAACAACACTATGACCGTCTCAAAAATCAATGCCCAAACGCGGACTCGAACCCCGATCTCCACCCATCGCGGGTGTTGCTCTGAACCATTGAGCTATCTGGACACTGGCGATAGGAGGTCATTTTGAATAAGTTGCTGTACTAACTTTAATCCCTCTAACCTCTCTCCCGAACAGAATTGGTCATATGTATAGGTCATAGGCGATAGGTATTGAAAGTGTGACCATCAAACACATGACCAGGACACCCGCGATAGGTGGAGATCGGGGTTCGAGTCCGCGTTTGGGCATCGATTTTCGAGACGGTTATAGTGTTGTTAATAATAAAATACCCCGCTCATTGTAAGAGTTTGCAATTTAAATAAGATTTCATCCTAATGGTCATGTGTATGTTGGTCACCCATCCAATACCTGACTCAGCGCAGTGCTGCTTAACTTTCATCCCTCCAACCTCTCTCCCAAACAGAACTGGTCATCTGTATGATGGTCACTCATCCAATACCTGACTCAGTGCAGTGTTGCTTAACTTTCATCCCTCCAACCTCTCTCCCGAACAGAACTGGTCATCTGTATGATGGTCACCCATCCAATACCTGACGCAGTGCAGTGTTGCTTAACTTTCATCCCTCTAACCTCTCTCCCGAACAGAACTGGTCATGTGTATGATGGTCACCCATCCAATACCTGACCCAGCGCAGAGTTGCTTAACTTTCATCCCTCCAACCTCTCTCCCGAACAGAACTGGTCATGTGTATGATGGTCAACCATCCAATAGCTGACCCAGCGTAGTGTTGCTTAACTTTCATCCCTCCAACCTCTCTCCCGAACAGAACTGATCATGTGTATGATGGTCACCCATCCAATACCTGACTCAGCGCAGTGTTGCTTAACTTTCATCCCTCTAATCTTTCTCCCGAACAGAACTGGTCATGTGTATGATGGTCACCCATCCAATTCCTGATCCAGCGCAGTGTTGCTTAACTTTCAGCGACCTCCCCTCGCTGCCAAAGTATGTCGGGTTCAAAGGCCATGGCACGGCGGCGTGGTTCCGGTCCCCACCTTCGAGCCAGAAAATGACCAATGGCGGATGGTACGCATATGGAAGCAATGCACGGCGATTCGTGGAATAATTCTCGAAAACACAACTGAATTCCGCTAAAAAATGCACTGAACATTGTCTCCACTGCAACCACAGACTGAAGACATCACAGCGCATAAAAGCCGCTTGGATTGGACCTCTTTATTTGCCAATCCGTGCGTGTGACAACCACGGGCCAATCAACACGGATTGGCAAGACGGATCCAATCCACGGGACAAAGTGACGTCCGCACCGACGAACCAAGACTCACAAAAGATCGACGGACGGGAGGCACGAGTAGACGTCAGTCGATGAAGCGTCGACCGCGGACAGCATCGTCTACCGTCGAGAGCTGGAGTCGGACTGGCAGTCCAAGTGCCGGCTGTCGTCTCGTGATCCCCCCCCCCCTACCACACCCCTCTTGACACACTCTAAGAGAGCGGAGATAACGCGCCTGGCGGCAAGTTGCAAAGTCCGGTGCACCGAGTGGCGACCAAGCGAATGGTTCAACGCTTCCTCATCGCGCAAAACGACAATAGCAGCTCGTTTGGGATAGGGAAGACTGGTGGACGCTCATGTGATGGACCTAGATGGCCTGCTGGTCAGCGATCAGGCACATTTGATTGATTGATTTGATTGAAAAGCCAGGTTTTGACATAAAGGCCATGTTCCAGTGTTAATAAGTGAGTGGGTGGTGAAGAACCTTACCTAGCTTAGAAGAATGAGGGTATATACCTAGTGCTGGGACGTAGCCTACTCCTGTCGAAGAGCACCAAAGGGGACCACCGGCTTAACGTCCCTTCCGAAGGACAGTACAACGCGAACTACAATATTTCTTTGTCGAGAGGTCGTAAGCAAGGCGAGTGAAGTTTTTGCACTTTAATCCCTCCAATCTCTTTTTTGAACTTATGTGAGTTACGGGTGACTTATGGTAACCCATCCAACAATTGAGCATAGCACAGTGTTGCTTAACTTTGGTGATGTTACGAGAACCGGTGTTTCCAACACGCCTGCAAACAGAGTCAAACTAAATGCCACACTCTTGACTTATTAACCTGTCGACAGCGTTTATTGATATTCAAAATCCCAGGGAATTTGCCTTTTGGTGTTGTTGGTCAGGAGCTGGTACAGAACACCGTCTTCTGCTTCCTTGTCCCACTGAAACCTTCTCCATCCCATCCCAGTGTCATCGGCGACTGCTAGGAACCTTCAAGTCGATCATCTCCTCGCCGAGAAAACTACTCCTGCCGTCAATCAATAAGAAGCCTGAACACGGGCCAAGAACTTAATGAGGCGCTGATGACGAAGCTGACGTAATCGTGGTTCTGTCATGCTTTGGTACACCCGACATAAAAGTCCAGCCGTTTCTAGATTTTGTCTCGAAAGACGCCTACTTAAGAAAAGGTAACGCAGAACAGTCTTCATTCACGAGTAATAATGCTGGAAGTCGGCCTAACGTAAATAAAGTATTGGTTTAGGTTAGGTCTTGAAAATAATGAGTGTTTGGATTTGACCAAAAGAACCAAAATACAGGGCGATGGAAGCTTCCGACGAGAATTTGGAAAGGGGCCGTGAAAAGCCCGCAACGTGGATGAAAATCTGAAGAAGGCCGCCCTTAAAAATAATTCTTTGACGATCAGTTTAAAAGATTTTTAAGTCTACACGAGCGTACCCGTTGAGTTGGGAAAAAAACGTCAAAATCTGGTGGTCAGAGGGACAATTTTTAAGATACTTTCTTTCCAGATTCTTAGTTTCTTTCTCCAACGACGCCCCGAATCTCCCAACCGTTAGGAATTGTGATCAGAAGAGTTTTGGTGACGAACCGAATGTAAAATGTGTTAATTAATCTAAAAATAAACAAAGATCATCGAAAAGAGTCCAAAATGGCCCCGCAATCTGGCTCCGACCGAGACCAGTAAAACATCAAATTCTACGTAGCCTGAAGGGTTCAAAAGGGCATTAAATAACTGTGCAAATTATGTTTTGTTGTGGAAAACGCACTGCCAAGCAAGCTTTGGCAACTCACAACCAGCACCCAACACAGAAATTACGCCGTGACGAATTGCCTACACACAAGTCTCTGCTGATTTCTTTTGCACTGGCAAGGTGCAAGGGTAAGGCTACCAACCACGGCCGGATCGCGCTCAAGTTCAATGTTTTTAAACTGTGCATCAAACTCAGATAGCATCGTCGCCTATCTGATTGCTACCTCTTGGAGTGGCTGCTATCTCCATTGTTAATTCTTTTGCCAGCTGATAGCCACGCTGACAATCCAAGTACCGATCAATCGAGTGGATTGAAGCGAAACATTGGAGATTCTGGTTCAACTATAATATTGAAATTGCAAGCACATGGAATTCTCTGGATTTCTGTATGAGCTCCGTTTTTTCTCCAAAACCAGGTCAATATAGGAACACTACGACGCTAGCTGATTGATTCATTGATTAAAAGTTTGTGGTATTAGGATGAAAGCTTCTTTAAATTGCAAACGCTTACAATGCGCGGGGTATTTTATTATTATTATTATTATTTAGTATTAGGATTTTTGAGACGGTTATAGTGTTGTTAATAGTAAAATACCCCGCGCATTGCAAGCGTTTGCAATTTAAATAAGATTTCATCCTAATACAGCAACGAATCCAACGTCAAATTGGAGTTATTCGAGATTGAATGGTTGTGACGTGATATAGCGTCACTAGAATCAGAGTGACTGTGAGTATTCACAGCCTCGTGGTTCTACTTCTTGGAGAACTGTCATTCTCATCAAATACACTAAAATCATCTCAAAAAGCCAGTGTCCAAATAGCTCAATGGTTCAGAGCAACACTCGCGATAGGTGGAGATCGGGGTTCGAGTCCGCGATTGGGCATCGATTTTTGAGACGGTTATAGTGTTGTTAATAATAAAATAGTTTGTGGTGTTCAAGAAAGTCATGATTTAACAGCGATTTACAACGGATCCTGCAGCACTGGTGCCCAGCTCTGCTCACAGGCGTTGGGCGGTAAATACGGATATCATTTGGCAATGTCAAAAAAGCCTGACGGCCGAAATCAAAGTCCCGAAACTCGGCATGCACGTATAAAGAGGCCACTTCGTGAATAGGATCCATAGCGTTATAAACTGCAAAGCTGGAAAACGGCTCCAATCCATGAATCGGCGGTGAGGGGCTTCGACACTGCGCCCGATAGCAGTGACCAAGGTCGATGACGCAGGTGGCCGGCAAGTGATAAGATTCCTGGCCGATTGCATGCGAAGCGTCATTCATGAGTCACAAGGAACCTTCGGCTCGCTGCGTTTTCGGCCACAAGACTCGACTGACTCTAATGGGACGGTTCTAGGCATAGCTGCAAGCACAGCCATGGTGTGGTTCATACCCCGCGACCTCCAGGCAAGGCTGGGACACGAGACATGGGACATGGGGGGCAGGGTCCACGTTAGGCAGGGTGCGATGGGACAGGGTGGGTTCTTGGCACGCTGCAAGCACAGCCATGATGTGGTTCATACCCCACGACCTCCAGGCAAGGCTGGGATACGAGACATGGGACATGGGGGCAGGGTCCAGGCAAGGCTGGGACACGAGACATGGGACATGGGGGCAGGGTCCACGTTAGGCAGGGTGCGATGGGACAGGTTGGGTTCTTGGCACGCTGCAGCCACAGCCATGGTGGGGTTCATACCCCGCGACCTCTAGACAAGGCTGGGACACGAGACATGGGGGCAGGGTCCAGGCAAGACTAGGACACGGGACATGGGACATGGGGGGCAGGGTCCAGGCAAGGCTGGGACACGAGACATGGGACATGGGGGCAGGGTCCAGGCAAGGCTAAGAAACGAGACACGGGGGTAGGGTCCACGTTAGGCAGGGCGCGATGGGACACAGGGCGAGTTCCTGGTGCCCATCAGCGTTACCTACTGTGAAAGAAATGGAACTCCTGAGTTAGGTTGCTAAGGAACGGGGACGAGAAAAACACTGAATAAAGACAAGAGTTTAATAAAAAAAAAAAATATGCAAAAGCACAAGTCTAAACTATAAAATTAGGAACAGTAGGCTATGCCTAACGAAATAGATTTAAATAGAGAACAAATCTTTTGTAGAATCCCTCGGTTTACGAAGCGTCTAGAAAGCGGCCACAGAGTTTTCTTTGTAGGTTAACCTTAAAGCCTAACCTATAAACCCAGTGATTTTCCTTGGAACTCGGGGCCCAGAATGGCAAGTGTTTCACCCGATTGTTGCATCATAGGAGCACCAGGATCAAGGCCATCTACGCATCCCTGCGCTCCCAAAGTTCCCGACACTCTTGCTCCAACACGCCGCCGTACACCTCGTAGTTGTGGTTCAGACTGCGCACGAGATGAAGCTGCGCGTGACTGCGCAGTGCGCCGCCGGGCGCCGCGCAACCGAAGAAAACCCGGCGCGCGCGCGCGTGTACGAGCGCCATGGCGCACATGGCGCACGGCTCACGCGTGACAAACACGTCATAACCCGTGCACAGGTAGGGCCCGGTCTTTGGGCCAGCAGGCCGCGCTGATTGGACGCCATCTTGCTTCTCTGTCCCTGCGCTCTCTTCTAATTGTTTCGCAGCAATCTTCAAGACACCGCTTACTGGATAAATGTCGTTCAATTTGTCAGCGCCTTCTGATTGAGTAATTTTCCCCTTTTCATGGCACTCATTTTCAACTTTTTTCAAAGTATCAGTTTCCTGTACTTCACTCAAAAGGTCGGGTAATTCAATTTCCTCGCCGTCGCCTCCATCCTCGCCGGCCACACTCGTTCGGCCGCGCTTACGATGCGCCAACACCGACGCCAGCGGCTCGCAAGGTCGCGACGCCTCTCCGACGCCGACCGGTACGCAGACGTCTTCACACCACGCACCGCCGCCCTGCAGCCGAGCAATGGCGTCGACCACCTCCATGACCGCGTGCTTAAGAGGGTGGGCGTCGCGGGTGTCACGTCGCATTGCCAAGACGGCGCCGGTCTTGGGGTCGACGACGGCGGCCGCGACGCCGACGCCATGGCCCGTCGCGACGCAGCTCGCCATGACGCCGCCAAACGTCGCCAACTGCGAAGCCGAGAACTCTGTGCCGGCGAGAAGCCGCTCCAGACGCCGGTCCTCGTGGAAGTTTGACGGCCAGTGACGGAGCGCTGCGTCGTACTGGCGTCGGCTGCGAGGCTTGCACGCCGGCACCGACTGGCGATACACGAGGATCTGGTGGCGTCCCGAAGAGTCCGCCCCTCGCATGGCGTCCACGCCAACAACATCAGCACTGCGCTCGTGTTCTGGCGCAGGATCTGCGACGATGTCTTCGTGGAGGACATCCGTTGCCTCCCGAAGCCCCGCCAGGTCGACGCCGGCTGCCACTAGACGGTCCACGCAGGCGTCGGCCGAGCCGATCGCCAGCGCCAGGATGATCCGATCACCTGCGCAACGCTTCAAGTGCAGCAGCTGCGTGACGGGGCTGCGCGTGGACAGCTCGCGGATCAACCGCGACGCCTGGCGCCGGTCGGCGACGACGCCCGTCCACACGTCGACGACGGGCACCTCGCCTGTAGTCAGCTCGGCGGCGAGCACTGGTGAAAGGGTCCATGAGGTCGGCGTCGTCGGGAGTCCTGGAGTGTCGTCGCAGCGGGGGCGTTTGGGTTTCATAGCCGACCCTGGAAGCAGAGAGCGAGCGTCGATGAGGGCTTCCAGGGCCGGCATGCGAGACTAGCAGCATTGAAAACACTGGTTCTCTTGAGATCACCGAAGTTAAGCAACACTGCACTGGGTCAGGTATTGGATGGGTGACCGTCATACACATGACCAGTTCTGTTCGGGAAAGAGGTTGGAGAGATGAAAGTTAAGCAACACTGCGCTGGGTCGGGTATTGGATGGGTGACCATCATACACATGACCCGTTCTGTTCGGGAGAGAGGTTGGAGGGATGAAAGTTAAGCAACACTGCGCTGAGTTAGGTATTGGATGGTCAACCATCATACACACGACCGTTCTGTTCGGGAGAGAGGTCTTCGAGTTGGCTACGGGTAGGCTACGTCCCAGCACTGGGTCTCCTCTCCTCCCACGAGTAGAATTCACTCACTCACCCACGCCATTAAACCAATAACAACGCAAATCGAAGTAACTTTGCGTTATCACCGCAAATAAATCAAGTCCATCTGTATCAGATTGCCAAGCGATAGATGCACGAGTGTGCACCAGGAACCGAACCCGCGACCATTCGGTGAAAGACAAACAATGCACGTGTACACGTGACCTTGAGAGCATGACAACAAGAAGACGCTGGAGCAAAGACAACATGAGGCCCGCGGGCTTCCATTGCACCCAAGAACGCCTCCACTCTTCGGAGATCGCTCGTCATGGCGTGACATTGCCAGAGGTTGAGAATCGCCCCCCCCCCCCTCCCCGTCCCTGTCGGGAGTGTGACAGTTGTCTGCATAGGAGTTAGCTAACAGACAGTTGTTAACGGACTAAACGGCGTTGACGGAACCTCTATTGGTCTCATGGTCGGCGAGAAGAGAAGAGGGTTGGTGCAGATCGAGATAGGGCTTTGGTCACCCAAAAGGAAACGTGTGCCGGCAAAAAAACGGGCACTAACTTGGGTCAAGATACAGACCAGACAATTCGCTTTTACATGAAGTCCTGTTTTCGAAGTTTGAAAACAAAAAACATTTCACCGTATCACAAAACGAATCGAGGACGTTCAGCAAGGACAGTCGCCTGCGTAACTAGAAAAAGGGCACCGAACCATCGCAACGGAAGCTATCAAAATGCCGGATGTCATCAGTAAAGTCCGCGTCCTTGCCTCGCCGGTCCGACGCGACCGCTCGCCGCTGTGCAGATGTTTGTCTACTGGAAACTGACCACCACGGTGGAGGGGGGGGGGGGGGGGGGCGTTGACGTCATCGGAGCACGCGGCGATTAGGCGCGTCTCTAGGAAGACCACGCCGCGTTCGCGTGCACTCGCCTCCCGTACTCGTCGGGCCTCCTATGGACCGTCTTATGCTTCGAGTGCGAAGACTCTATCAGCCAAAGAGCGGGCTCGGTTTGGTCACATGACATCTTCAGCGGCACGTGCAGCAATCGAGTGGCGAAGGTTTGTTGGGACGAGCCTTCTTAGAACCCCGCGTAAGTCGCGGGATGGCTGGTCTTCTTCCCGTACCAGCGAGCCTTCACCAGCATCAGCAAAAGATACCGGAGGGTAACTTGTACTCCTCTTTCAGTGCAAAGTTGCCGGGTACTCCAATGATTTTCACAATTTTTCTTATTTAAATGAGAATTTTCTTATTTGAGACTTTTCATGCTCAAAAGATCTCCATCAATGTTAACCTCAACGATTGATAAACACGTAACGATAATGAAAAGCGAGTTAACCTACGAGAAATATCGAAATTAAATTTGTATACGACAGTGGCTCCACTTAACGTGATGTTCCGGTACTCTGAATTTTTGTCGGTAAGGTAGTCATTTGGCGGCCATCTTTCACGCAGAAACTGTAACATTGACGTTCTATCTCTACCTAGAACCTGCACACTCAACGGTTTAACATTAACGTTCTGTCTCTACCTAGAACCTGCACACTCAACGGTTTAACATTAATGTTCTGTCTCTACCTAGAACCTGCACACTCAACGGTTTAACATTAACATTCTGTCTCTACCTAGAACCTGCACACTCAACGGTTTAACATTAACGTTCTGTCTCTACCTAGAACCTGCACACTCAACGGTTTAACATTAACGTTCTGTCTCTACCTAGAACCTGCACACTCTACGGTTTAACATTAACGTTCTGTCTCTACCTAGAACCTGCACACTCAACAGTTGAAAACCAACGTGTACTGTCGACACACGGGTCGGCGTAGTCCGCCTCGATTCAATTCAATGCATCGGTGTCACTCATCTCCAACAGATAGCGAGCGTCACATTTTATCAGCGATCGCGGAGTTTACCCCCGACCGGTCGCCGAGACGCAGTGTTGCCTGAAGACCGGGGCCAAGTTCCAGCAGCGGATATTTGGCGACCTACGGCCCACTGGAGTTTGCTAACTTTGTTGTCATCACAAAATCCACGGTTTTCAACCATGAGTTGAGCACTTGAAGCAATGTTAGCTTCCTTAAGCACACATTCACAATCGCTTCGACGTCTTACCCCCCCAACGAGGGTCCAGGGTCACGAAAAAATTCACCACGACGCAAAAATAAACGAAATTTAATAGAATTTCGAATAAAAAAATCATACAGTGCAAGACCTTTTATCGATCAGCGGCATTATGTCACTTAGCATAAAAATATAGGATTTACGAATGCTAAAAACAGCCTAAATGAGCTTGAAAGCAGCAATTTGCATAACCAAGTCTCACAGAATCAAAATTATGTTCCTGAACTAGCGCACGCTTCAAGTAACAATGATTTATTTTCTAAGATTTCGGAAAAAATTGAGATGTCTATTTTTCGCATAATAGAAAGCATCTGAATTACCCCTAAATACTGGCAGCCTCTTTTAAGAAAATGATCAACATGCCTCAGTTTATAGACTTGACCAATTACCCTATGCAGTCGCAGTAACAAAAGCTTGCAAGTCACCGAAAGAAGACAATTATTTGCTTTTACAAACACCAGCGAAACTTTCGATGCCCAGGCTTTCGATGCCCAGGCTTTCAATGCCCAGGCTTTCGATGCCCAGGCTTTCGATGCCCAGGCTTTCAATGCCCAGGCTTTCGATGCCCAGGCTTTCAATGCCCAGGCTTTCGATGCCCAGGCTTTCAATGCCCAGGCTTTCGATGCGCAGGCTTTCGATGCCCAGGCTTTCGATGCCCAGGCTTTCGATGCCCAGGCTTTCAATGCCCAGGCTTTCGATGCGCAGGCTTTCGATGCCCAGGCTTTCGATGCCCAGGCTTTCGATGCGCAGGCTTTCGATACCCAGGCTTTCGATGCCCAGGCGTTCGATGCCAATAGACAAGCTAGAGCTGAATCCGGTCATCTTATAATAGTTTATGTCCTCCAAACAAGCGGTTGTTTACTCACAAATGTTGTGATTGAACATCGGCTAGAATCTGCAATCAATGCTGAAAAGCATTACACAAATTATATAATGTCATGTTCTTACGTTCATTTTTATCCATGCTCTTTTCAGCTGACTTAGAGCAGGAAAGTAAACAACTCGTTTTTTTCATGACTTTATGATAAATCTTATTCTTGCGATGCAAATTTGTTATCATACATAAATAACTTATCTTTAACATATAATCTCCGTTAAACAAAGGGAATTAAGTTAATCCAGGAATCTTGTCCTAAAATTGTCCCACACGCCCCCAAAAAAAGGACACCGTTCCAAGAACCCGCAAATGACTTCTTAGTTAACGTAAAGCGCCTGCAGTCTTGCTACTTTTTCAATTCCTAGTCGAAGTGTAAGGCGAAACAATGGCCATGGCAACTTCCGATGACATGCTGGGAAACTCAGACGTTTCTGCTAAGCGTTTTTGATTATTATGTTTATTTTAATTATTACCATAATTAAATGTGATGCCAGAGTTCAAGAATTACAGAAGAAGCGAAAATTGCACCGCGTCAATGACGTCGGAACAAAGAATGGCCGCCGCCACGTGCAGCGAAATGGGCAGGGGAACTAAAACGTATTAGCGTTGAGTGTAGGTTATAGGTAGAGAAACAACGTCAATGTTACAGTCTCTGCGTGAAAGATGACTACCTTACCGACAAAAATGCAGAGTACCGGAACGTCAATCGTTGAGGTAAACATTGATGGAGATTTTTTGAGCATGAAAAGTCTCAAAAGCGAGTTAACCTACGAGAAATATCGAAATTAAAATTGATACGATAGTGGCTCCACTTAACGTGATGTTCCGGTACTCTGCATTTTTGTCGGTAAGGTATTCATTTGGCGGCCATCTTTCACGCAGAGACTGTAACATTGACGTTGAAACTCTACCTATAACCTACACTCAACGGTATTAGTATCAAAGTTGACACTTGCGACGACCTGGCTGCGACGGGCAAAAATCACCTTGGCACACAAACACCTCTAGAGGTATTAGCGTCCAAATCGGCGCCGTCGTCACCGGCGAGCGATAACCTATCGCCATGTCGCACATGGGCCGGACAGCGTAAACGCCCGGCGAAACACCGAAAATATACCGAGAAAGGTGAGACAAACACCTCAATTACGTGACGTTGATGTGTAGATCTGTTAACGGCCAGGACACCTAGTAATCGCCGTGTAAGAGTTATGCAGATATCTCCCCCCACCCCATCCACCCCACCCCCCCCCCTCAAGGCGTCGGCGCCTGCCAGTCGCGGCCTGGATGCGTGTAAAGCTGCGTATCATGATAATGCCCTCCTCGGGGATCGAGTTAGCGACCTCTTTCTGCAAACGACGCTAAATAGGAGGCCTGAAATCGGAGTCGTGCCAGCGTTTACTTGGGGTAGGTTACATCGGACGGCTTTTGTAGCCAATGGGTTCCGCTAGTGACGCAGGGGCAATAGGAAGGGTACACGGTGATTATCCGCCAAATTATGGGCAGGTAATTTTTAAATTTCCCAAATTTGTGTTGCTTTATTGAGCGAGAATTTTTGTTTTAGTCGCCAAACCCTATGACATATTTTTTATGTTCGTTTGGAGAAATAAAAAAACTCTAGTTCCCTATACGTTGTGAAAGTAGGGGTACGGCTAGTCTTACAAGAAAATAGCGGATGGACGGCGTACACACGCGTGCATTTACATCACTACTCAGTTCTCCCAAATTCTACTTCCAGCTTTACAAGTTTACTTTCGGTGACATGGTATTCGGACAGATCTGGCAGCCAGAGAGGTAAATTGACAGCATGTGATAGAAGTAGTTAAAGAAGCGCCAGATTAATCATGGATACAAATCAAACCTACACAGGTTCTTCCGAATTAATGCGAGCTCGTGCATGGCCGACCCCCGACCGATGATACTGACGAGAGCGTTATGTTTCGAGATCGAGGATCGTAACCTCCCGTCTACCGTGCGAACATTTCAATGTGGATATGCGGGTCTAGCTTTCACGAGATACGAAATACGCTACACGTGCGTGGATTTGGTTGGATTAAGCGAACTCTCAACGATCAATCGATATGCGTAAGATGTTAGTTTTATTGATATTATTGAAATATTTACAAAAATCTAAATCGACATTTATTTTAAACGATCGTTTTGCGTGAATTTCTTAGAGGAAAGTATCGATTTCAGGGTAGAAGACGTTCGTAGCAACATCACGGGCCTTGCTTAAGATCGTTGCGTCGTATTATATGAAGAAACATGACAGGATATATTAGAAAAATTGGCTGAACAAAACTTAGAAGCGACTGGTGGGATTTTAGCAAATAAATGTCCAATTCACTGCCGTCTGTTTTTTACGTCACTCCTAATTTCTCCCTTTTTTGCTTGCCGCGTTGATCTCGCCATAGCTTTGGAATCTTTGACTGCTTGAGCGACTGCAAGAGATTCAACGATGGACCGTGAGCAGCATCCGTCTTCAGCATCCGTTTGCCGAACTGCGGCTTGCAAATATCTAAACAAAGCATTGCGGCGATCCCCCCCCCCCCCCCATATCTTCTGTCACCCCAATTAAACACGAGCTTGCAGCTGATTTACAAAACTATTGGACACTCGCATTATTGGACACTTACCGATTATGACCCTATGAATATGGGAGTCAAAATATGCAACCATTTACCAATTAGTATCAGGGTATCAAACGACGGTAGAAGAGCGTCAAGAAATATCTTTAAACATGAGGTAAAAATTTTCTTATCCAAACATTGTTTTTATACCCTGGATGAATTTTTTAACACTACTTTTTAATATGACAAGCTTCAATAAGTTCATTAGTATTTCGACATTCGTGTAATATAAGCTGTGTAAACAAAGATCATAAGTTAGATTAGAATATTATATCATATACATTATCATTTATATCATATTTTATCATGTGCTGATGCACTATGTCTGTACACCAGCATTTCCCATCTAATGTAATGGTTTTGATGACAATAAACAATAATAATAATAAAACCAGATTGGCAATATTTAGCACCGAACAGAAAGATTACTACACAAGTTCATAGCACTTTGTATCATTTTGTTGCTGTCACTTTGCAGCATTCACAGCACAAACAACAATTAGGCGTAGAACTGTTGAAGAGAATGTTTTTCTACCGACCAAACATAACCAGCATTTCAGGGTTCAGTAAACACAGATTACATTCCCAATATTCAAGAGGTGTTTGTCACATTTTTAGCAACGTATGTCTCACTAACAGTATTAGCCCCACCCACTTTCAACCTGGACCACCCTTGGACACCCTCGGAGTTGTCATAATTTGCTCAAGAAATTGCAACTTCAGTTACAAGTTTCGAGGAAATCAGAATAAAAAGGCTATTCAAATAAATCCCATCGTTCATAAACTCGATTGCCTTCTTTTAGCGACTGGAAGCGTTCCAAGGCAAAGGATTAACTTTTTGGTTACAATAGTTAGTACTTTGGTGTAGTTTTAAATCAGTTTTATACTAAAAAACAGGCGTTTTACACCCTTATTTTCAAGACTTATAGGTGTCTAAATTTGCTAAAAAAAAAAAAAAAAAAAAAAAAAACACAGTGCATACGGGAAGGATGTGGTGAGGGTTTCTTTCGGATACTTTTTCGATTGAAGTTACAGTGACATCACATAACCTTCAAATATGTGCATTTTAACTCTTTTTCAAAAACTCGCCCCGTCTACGTTTTTCAAAATATCAAAATTTGATCCGATAGCAATCCTAGACATACTCTTCCTTTAATCACTTTTTTTTTCAGATCGTTTAGAATAATTTTATACCTCTAAAAGTATTTAGACGTGGACCGCTGCTCGCATAGATGTTATGCAGATTCCCTAACTATAGGTCCTTCCACTCGACTGGATAGACCAGTTGTAATGGCAGTTTGATGACGCACATAGTGAATGTCACAAATAAAGATGCAACCGCTCAGCTTCTCTGGTACATTTAATTAGAGCTTCGTTAGCGAGTGATTGTGTAATACGATCTCGGTTCAGCGATCAGAGGTTTCTATGACGCCATGAATCGGTTTTATTCTAGAACCTTAGAGAAAATAATGGGTCTATGAACCGTTCAAAACTCGGCGAACATGTTGCAGGAACGTACAGTTTAGCTGGCAACGATTTTAAGTAAGTCTGCAATATATTGTGGTTACCTGTGCATGGCGAAGGAATGATGGTAGGCTGTTTTCGAGCAATGGCCACCGAACACAAAGCATGGAATAGAAGGGTGATTCGTTCAAAGTAAAGTCGAATACGGCACGTCAGTTACCAGTCGAGCCAGCGACGACACTAACGTATGATTTGACTGCTGACAAGCCGAGTGATAAACTAAAATGAAACTGAAATGCCAGCGATGTTTACTAGATGCTTCCCCCACCACACTATTTGAAATGGTTGGCGGACTAGGAACCAGTCAATTATCAGTCAGTTTCTTATTTACTTACTGCTATGTTTAGAAGTCTAGCATTACCAATCCTGCAGTTACATACCCGATAATTGCCGTGACGGGATGATAACAAAGTTGACTATTGTGGTAAATCATTTCTAGGTAATTTCTTTTTGGCGATTACTACTCTATAAGGTAAAGCTGTTAAAATTTGAAATTATCAGCCCACTTAAAAAAATTGGGAGGGAAGAACAAAATTACAGAATTTTAGGGAAATTTAGAGAAAACAAATATATGTAGATCGCTCAGGTGTGTACCACGCTCTGTTTTTGGTCCTCAGGAATCAGGTATTGTTTTCAATTTCAATTTTCTTCCAAGCCCCTTAAAGTCCATGGTTGGTCCACGAGTTGGAAGGTATTTACACATTACAAAGCAGGCGGGCCAATGCTTGCACCAAATATACTGTGTCTTGCCTTGTGTTTCGTACGGCTAGAATTGATGTAGAACTTTATCACTCGATTGTGACAACATACTGTACCCTCACAGCACTGACAAATGCCGGTTCGTATCTGTTTTCCATCCATAGCATATTACACAATCAACGATATCACAATATTCCAGTGGCAAAAATGAGTAACCGTTTAGTGAATAGGTCATCACACTCAACGGTGTTAACGTATTCCCAATTCAAAGGCAATACCTACTGGTTGTGGGTAGAGCGCACTGAATCACTGAATATAATAGCATTTTTAAGCGCCGATTTCATTACCATACTCAATTATTCTGTTTGATTTGCGTCTCTCAACTGATACATCTGATACATCCCCACCCACTGATACATCGACCATGTGTTCGAAATGTGTTAGAGGATTGCTCCTTCCGAGATCAACCAGTGGGTACGATGTGCAGTGGCTAATTGCCGCCCCCGTTTTAAGTTTCACGCTATTCGACATTTCGTGGGTCAATGGAATTGTAATTTAACTTGCGCGAATGCCTTGAACATTAAATTATCACAACCCACTCAATGCTTAAAAGTATAGATCCTTATTGTACATGCTAACAGAATTCAACCGTACCTACTTAACCTCACTGGAAATGGGCATTCGCTTGAATCGAGCAGATCCAGAGTCGTAATCATCTTAGAAATCACATTGTTTGGCAACTTACCTCGTAAGCGCACGAAGCTCAAGGCACGGAGATGACGACGAGAAGCACTTATCTGCCCGCACGCACTACGCAACCGTTTAATTATCAATTTAATTATGCAACTTGCCCCATACGCGTGGAACTGGAATCCCCACCTGACTTCAATTGAAGGCACCCAGCGACATCTATGAGGGAAATTCCAAGCAATCGACACCGCGAATTTCGAAATTTTTTAAAACCATTTACGGAAACTTGACGCTTCTTCAACATTGCAGTTCCCAACTCACCAGAATCTTGCCGAAATAAAAATACAATCTCTAGAAGCGAGTCAAAGGTCACCTCTATACTGTTGGAGGTGGTAGATTGCAATGCATTACAAGTCTCGAGCTTGGAAAATTCACAATTCTTTTCCATTCCCAACAATGATATTAAGAAATTACTAAATTCCTTTATTCAGTCTTGTATAGATGGTTTCCAATTACTAGCTCACTGCAGAGTTTATTATCTAGTTCTTACCAGTAGTTGTGGCATGTTATGTCCATAAAAAAATTGCAGATATTCGATTAACTATTAGTTTCTACGAAAGCTAAGACATTGACGCTGAAAGGCACACACAAAAGTAACAAACCAATCTTGATTTCCATTTTATTAATCCACGTCATTACTCGGGAACGAGGCTGCATCTCTGGGCGATCGCCAGCGGTTCCCGGATCACAAGAAAGCGAAGCCGCAGCGGCTTCTGAATACTTTGTCGTAACTTCGTGTAGAGAGGCACAGCTAAGTTAGTGATAATAATCGTTTTGTTTGTTTTTTTTTAAAAAAAAAGGAGGTAGAACTCATTTTTTTTTCTCACGTTTACATTTAACATCGACAGTGTCCAGCGTATTTCCAGCGACGGAATTGTAACTTTCTAAATGCACACACACAACTTACGTGTCTAATATACCCTGAATCATACGCGCGGCACGGCCGACAACGACAAAATCGGTGCTCACGCTTTCAAACACAATCACACAAATGTTGCAACGCTAGACCGACTCCTAACCTACGAAACGCTTCACAGTATCGCTACCTAGTACCTACCGAACTACATGTCTTAGAAATGCCCATAATCAATCGTCGTTTAAAAGTTAAAAAAAAAAAAACCAACACAATGTTGTAATAATAAGAAGAGCATTGCGAGCGTGGTCACCACGCAGAGTCTTGTACAAAACAATCCGATCGGATCACAACGACGCACACAAACTTACGAAACACGCACGCAGTATAATGTTGTGAGGCACAATTCGAAGCCGCACGCAGATATACAGAGAGAGATAATGTTGTACGACATCGGCAAGCGCTACGCTCGTGTAAAAATAAATAATAAATATTAAGTAGAGTGGCGGCGTTCGGCACGGGCCGACGCTAACCTAACTGGAATAAATACTGGATGCCGATTGGCCGGGAGGCGGAATTTCGATGGGGGCGTGGCTTCAGGGGGCGGCGGCTTTTGGGTGGCCGGCGATCTCTGTCCAGCGTGCCTCGAAGAAGTCCCGCATCAGGTGGCCCGCCTTGCCCACTGGCGAGTCGTCTTCGTTGAACGTCTCGCAGTTGTTGAAGATCTGGCGCACGTCCACGCAGAATTCGTCGCGGCCCTTGTACCTGGAACAGAACGTGCGGGTTTAAGTATAGTGTAATCGTACGTAGTGCCAAAAATACACCTTAGACCTAGGAACTAGCATAGGCCAGATTGCCTACTAGCACTAACCACTGGTATACTTGTACCTAAGTTAGAAAATAAATAAATAAATAAATAAAAATACACCTTAGACCTAGGAATTAGCATAGGCCAGATTGCCTACTAGCACTAACCACCGATATACTTGTACCTCAGTTAGAAAATCAATAAATTAAATTTAAAAAAAAGTACTGAAAACATGGGCGTAGCCGCGAGAGATGCCCGGTCAGTAAAACTCGGTGTACGTACGTGGTGTCAGTGAGCTTCTTCTTGATAGTGCTGAGATCCATCGGTGATTTGATGATCTTGCGATACGTGGGGAACTGCTTGGTGTTGACGGGAAGCAGGAACGGCCAGGCGTCGTCGTGTGCCTCCAGTTCCGTCATCAGCGCCAGGCACGGCTTCAGTTCCTTCACCAGCTTCTTGTTGGTCACCTGCCGCTCCTTGCGCGGTGACGGTGGCGTGGGGGCGACCACAGGGGCGGGAGCTGGGGGCGGCGATGGCAGAGCTTCTTCTGCTGCCCCCGAAGGGGTTGGTGCGCCCGGAGTGGGCGGAAGGGATGCTACGGCCGGGCTGCAATGAAACGATTGTCTGTCAATTGCTGGACACAGAGCTGCGAAGCTTTACGTTGTAGCGTCAAAACTTGAGACTCATACTTGCAAACTGTCAGGCATTATCTTTCAAAACCTAAAGATCAAGAACCTACAGTCGTGTTAGCCTTGCCTTGTCACAGCCTGGTGGACTCTGACGTCACTAACTACATGTTGCCAACTTTTGAATGCAAAATAAAGCCCGACTTCACCGGGGAGTTTGAAAATTGGGTGTATGCCAAAACCTGATAAAAGTTAAAAGTAACCCGAAAGATATTAATTTGACCTTTGATCGATAAATATTTATTGTTTTTCATTAAATCTTTATTTTTACTGAAATTATTAAATTTTTCAACCAAAGAAAAACATTAATTTGTTGCTTTTAAATTGGATAGCTAACGGTAGGATCATGGTACCATGTTTTCTAGGTTGGTACAAGCACCCCAGAAAGTAGCAAACTCAAATTAATTTTAGTGTAAACCCAAACCCTCAAGCTTAAGATCTGTGCATGCTAAATCTATGATTCGACTGAACAGGAAAAACCACCGTTTGCCAAAAAGGCTAAATGTGTTGTAGTGAAAATCATGAACAGCCTTCCACAACAACTGAGAGGCATTGCAAGCAAGGATGCATTCAAGACAAACCTCAAGATCTTCCTCCTCTGAGAAGAGTTTTATAATTTAGAGGAATTTTATGATAGAGATTTTTAGGTTAGACATATATGTTAAGTTAGACAGCCACAGATGACAATGTATACACATTAGAAAATGTACTGAACAGCTATGATGGTTTTTAGACTCATGTCTACTTGATTTATCCTTAGAACTAGTTTTAAGAAAAACTATTTGAACTGGTTTTTCTTAGTACTGAACAGCTAATAAAATACAAATACAAAAAGGCACAAGGACATGACTTGCTCCTCACCTTTGCGCCTGCGCCAGCTCAGCGCCTGCGGTGCCCTCGCTGGTCTTGGACTTGCGCGGCGCAGCACGCTTGCGTGGCATCTTCGCGGCGCACGTCGGGCAGTGCCACTTCCCTCGCGGCGGCTTGCCGAGCGGGGGAGTCGCACACTCGAGGTGGAAAGCCCTCGGGCAAGCATCGCACAGAGCCATGTTCTTCCCGACCGCTTTCTTGCCGCAGACGATGCAGTTGCGCTCACCGGTCGCCTTGTTCATGCACTCGAAGCAGTACCTGCGAAAAAAAATGTGAAATACCTCTGTTAATTTATAAACTAACCACAAAATTCTACGTAATTCTATTGTAAATTCTACGAACACTGTTGTAATTCTATTAGTCTCAGGTAATTATTGTAATACCAAAGCTATTAATAAATAAATAAATAAATATTTAAGTGGCACGAACGAGCGGCCATCCCAAAAGTCCCAAAAGCCGCTTACCAGTCTCCGTCGGGCACGACTTCCATCTTCGGTCGGAAGCAGTACATGTGGTAGCCCTTGTCGCAGCCGTCGCAGAGCAGCAGCTTGTCCTCGTTCTCGCCGCTGTGGCAGAACTGGCAGTTCTGCGGCACAAAACTCACTCACTCTCCGAGCCCCCAAGAGCGCCGACTGCACCCTCATTAATTTTGTGGCCCCCGTGAATCTACCAACGCTAATTTTCATCGGCCCAGTTGACAACAAAATGACCGTTTTAGAATTATCAATGCGTGTGTGTTCTACAAAGATGGTGCAGCACTCCAACAGCTGTCACTTCAATTTAACTGAAATGTGTGCCCAACTCAGGAAACACGAATACTGTTCCAAGCAAATATGGGCAACATCCCAAGAAACAGCTTCAATATAGACCGTCTAAATTACGTGCTTTGCCATCTTGAATTGGCTCTTATCAAACTCTTCGATCCTTATCCAATGTGGCCAGATGCTAACATTTTGTGTAAACTATCAAGAAGTTCAGCCACTCAATTGCAGTTCCTTCTTTCCTATGTTTAAACCATTTCAGAAGCTTGATTTATGAGAGATAATTGAACGGTATCAGTAAATTAAGGCATCGATTACAATGTATCGAAAATAACAATTCGAGCACGGTGACGATGTACAGCTGGTATTGAATATCTTGCAAGTTTTGAAACTTTTAACAACTTTGGGTTAAAACACTCAGAAAACCACATATTAATTCCTTTCCACGAGTTTTAGCGTCCCCATGCCTAAAGATTACTCCTCTCAGAAGAGTTGCACATGTTTTTAAACCAGTCCTAGGCCCCGTTAGTGGTTAGCTAGGTGTAGCTTTGAGCGGTGCCAGCGCAAGTATTAATCGAGGGGTGCAGATGCGGTTACGGCTAGGTACTAGTTCGAGCTAGGCTCGCCCAGAGGCAGCCGCTAGGTCAGGTTAGGCTGGCCTAGCGGAGCCCGTCAGAGCACTGAAAAAGAGTTTCACTGCAGGTATCGGTCATGCGTTCGCGCAAACAAACCAAGGGCAAAGAATAAAGAAACAATCTCCGTGCGGAGAGTTAGTTGTTAGCCGTGCAGAGGCAGGCGTCGTCTCCGCGCAGACGGGAGTTCGGCAAACTTGCCCGATGATAAGGAAACCATAAACTAAATTAGGTGCTCTACGGTAACTAAAATTAATGAGAATGAAATGTGCGGCTGGGTGGGTTAAGGTGGAGTTAGACCGCAGAGCCAGCAAAGCTTGCAGCTGCGGGATAGTATGGCTTGCGTTGGATTGTAATGAGCTCGGTTAGCGTAGAGGCTTGGTCTTCTACGCAAAAACATATCTTGCACGAGGAAGACGAAGCGACCACGGAACTTTTAAAAGGTACAATCCCTGCAAGCTCATCTGGCTTTGTGGTTAGAGGATATTACCACCTCCAGTTAACAGTTCCAATGACCTAATTACTGGCAGTCCAAGCATTCACACGAAGAGTGAAGGTTTATTAGGATGAAATCTTATTTAAATTGCAAACGCTTGCAATGCGCGGGGTATTTTATTATTAACAACACTATAACCGTCTCAAAAATTGATGCCCAAATGCGGACTCGAACCTCGATCTCCACCTTTCGCGGGTGTTGCTCTAACCATTGAGCTATGCCAAAAAGCCAGTGTCCAGATAGCTCAATGGTTCAGAGCAACACCCGCGAAAGGTGGAGATCGGGGTTCGAGTCCGCGTTTGGGCATCAATTTTTGAGACGGTTATAGTGTTGTTAATAATAAAAAAGTGAAGGTTTAGTTTAGATAGTCGACTGTAGGTGGGAAAACCAGCGGAGGGGAAAACAGGACCTGAGGCGAGGCAGGAAGCGGAACGGGACGATGATGTCGTTTGGATGAACTAAAAGTAAATAAATAAAGCGAAATCAAAGCGTTAATACCCACACTAAAACCTTTTCCAGTAGTTGCGGTAGTAGATTTTGGTTTTCTCTTTCGCGGCGTTTTGGCACTCACGGCTTTCATGATGCTCTTGTCCCAGGCCACGGAGGCTTCGAGCATGTAGAGGGCCATGGCCAGCTGCGCGGCGGTGTGAGCGCGAGCGACTGCCTCGCGCCACGTGACCAGACCCTTGGGCAGAGAGTCGTCGCCCGCGTCGGGCCCTGCCATGCCCTGGAGGTTCACGTCTCCGCTGCTGAGAGGTAAACAAGACGTTAGCACGTGACACCGTTTATTTTTATTTATTTTATTTCACAACTTTGACATGCATTTCTTTACAAATGCAATCGGATGTTGTTATCTTAATTGGATATTGCTAAGTTAAGCCTTAATTTCTTTAGAGGTTTTTGACAATGGTACAACCGCGCCTCTAGGTATACTAGGATATATTTCCTAGTGGGACTGGTTGGGTATATATTTCCTAGTGGGACTGGTTGGGTTTATATTTCCTAATGGGACTGGTTGGGTATATATTTCCTAGTGGAACTGGTTGGGTATATATTTCCTAGGGTGACTGGTCAGATATGATTGACTAATGGTACTGGTTGGATATGATTGACTAATGGGTGGAGATGTACACTTTGCCCCTCTGTGCTACCTGATGCCGAGGGGAGGCTTGAGGTAGCGACGTTCTATGGCCGACTCCAGCGATGCCAGCCGCTGCTTGGCTATGTGGACGGGATCTTTGCGCCGGGTTTCATCCTCGGGGAGGCACGCCGGCCGGAACTCCAGGCTGGCGTCTGTTGATGCACGACTCGGTACTTTCCAGCCCTGCGGAACGCACAAAATGTCAAGACAAACTCACGAAGCAACGTTTCTACAATCAAGCCTTTGCGACAACACCTAGCACATGACCCGGTGTGTGCCAGATGGATAACCTACTCCTGAGAAACTGCAGTGGTTATTTATTTATTTTATTTTATTTTTATTTCACAACTTTGACATGCATTTCTTTATAAATGCTATCGGATGTTGTTATCTTATTTGAATATTGCTAAGTTAAGCCTTCATTTCTTTAGAGGTTTTTGACAGTGGTACAACCCCACTTCACGGTAGATTATTCCACAGACGTGCTCCCTCTGCGGCTGAACAGTACAATTATTTTCAATCTGCAAATGCGTTTAAAAGTTTGCTATTTACATATTTACCGTAATATATTTTTCGGAATATCTAGCCATATGGCAGGTATCACCGGAGATCATGTAGTGTTTTTTCAGTTTATTTTAATTTATTATATCAATAATATTTTGATATTATTTGATATTATAAGTTGGCCCACATGTAAATTCGCCCCAGGAGAGCCGATGGCCAGTCTACGTGATCTTGTAGAACAGAGTAACAGCGTACGCACCTTGACTTGCATGCTGGCGTTGGCTACTTTGTCCTCCAGTGTCTCCACCTGGTCCAGGATGCTGAGGTCGACGCGCAGGGCCACGGTCGGGTCCCACTGCTCCTCGGGATCGGGGAACGGTGCCCCGCCCGGGATCTCGGAGACCTGGGACAAAATCAGAACCGTCCAACCATTAACTCCTGCCACGGCAATGGGAACCATTCGTTCTATGACAATTCATCCTTCAAAAAACAAATATTCACTCCAATGACAATGTGGATTTTGATTTAAGTTGCTTTCTTTGCACATGTGAGGTTATAGAATGCAATTTAAATTCAATTTTAAAATCAATTTATTGCTAAATTTGTTGGTTGACACCCTAAACATTTGAAGTGAAACAAACTTTATTTTGAAGGCACAGATAAAGCTAGTATAGGCTTTACCATCCTTACGGGATAATTGCTTCATGAAAGAAATTGCTGTAAATCGTTATAAATCTGATGCAAGAGGATTTTAGCCACGCGGTTGTACAAGAGAGATAATATACTGAAAGGCTGTGAATTAGCCAATTATACTCAAAATACTGCAGACAAAACAAATGCCATTTAACTTTTTATAACTCCTTTATCTTAAAATCTATGATCAGCAGTTTTAACCACAGATGGAATATCTGCGTGCGCTGCATTTGCGGAACAGAGTTTCATGAATAAAGCAATAAAATCGAGCAGCAGAGCAGTTTTTAAGTTATCGACCCTAATTATTTTATTTAGATGCATTTAGGAAGCTTGAACTTAGTAATTGTTATAATTTTTTGTGGTTCTTTTGTTATCAGAAAATTGTCAGGACTGCTCTTACCTTTGAAAAAGTAACTAGTACAAGTTACGAAACGTTGAGAAATTTAGTTGTTCTTCACTTAGCATTGAAAACCCAGTTGAAATAGTTTTTGTTAAAACTACATGAGTCTAAAAACAATCATCGAGCAGCTTACCTTGTGGTCGTCGTCGGTGATTGCGAGCTCGGTGGCGTCAGTATCTCCGTGTACGATGCAAGCCGTCCCGGCGCTGGCTTCCAGCGCGTGGTCCAGGTATCGCGCAAGCACGCGTCGCAGCTGTGCCTCGCGGAAGCCTCGAGAATGCAGCGCGGAGAGAATTGAACGCAGCTGATCCACGTCCGTGATACGCCACCAGCCTCGGCGCAGCTCTGCAATACGAATGGAACGGCTCGTTTAGTTTATTTATTTATTGATTTTCTAACTTAGGTACAAGTATACCGGTGGTTAGTGCTAGTAGGCAATCTGGCCTATGCTAGTTCCTAGGTCTACGGTGTATTTTTATTTATTTATTTATTGATTTCTAACTTAGGTACAAGTATACCGGTGATTAGTGCTACTTCAAATAACTTAGCTAATTTCATTGTATAACTTCACTGTATTACTGAATTTACTTTAATGTAACAATAACCAGACACCATACAACCGGCAATCATGATTTAACAGAAATGTACTTTCCTATTACTCTAAGAACTTGCATAAGAACATGTACCAAGCCTAAGTAAGAGAATAAATAAATAAATAAATAAATTAAAAAATGTTATGAGACTGCTACAGATGAAAATGCATACACATTGACAAATGTGCTGAACGGCTTATAAAATACAACTACAACTCACCATGAGGTACGGGTCGCACTGGAGCAGGCTCAACGCTGCTAGCACCGGCCTTCTTCAGCGCCTCCAGCTGCTCAAACTCCTCGGGAGTGAGCGCTAGCGGGCCCGGACTGTCACACTGCGAGCCTCCCGGGGAGGGAGACATGCGGGACGGCGGCGGGAAGACCGGGATCCGAAGTTCACCGCCACCGCAACCACCGAGCAGTCTGCGTAAGAAAACTCAAGATCAGCATCCTCTGTCTAGCGGTCTACTCATCGGCACTTCCATTCGAGCTGATAATGGATATAAACTTTTTTTTTTTAAGTTTTACCGAACAAATATAGGACGCCACTCACTCCTTGGCAGAGGACCTAGGTTATGAAATCACCTGCCATTCAATGAACTTGCCAAAATTGGAAAATTGCACAGTACCACTGCACAGTGCAATTCACTTATTGTGTATAATTTCAAGTTGCTAATAAAACCACTGTTACTACTATTAATGGGATGACTAGCCTGTGTTTAAATTGCTTGTTGAATATTGAGAGTATGGGTTCTGTCAGCCATTAATGTCAGCTGTTTATGCTGTTTCTTTTATGTGGCTAGAATAACAAGACTTAAACTTCTACTTTAAGCAAACAAGATTTTATAGTCAATATCATGCGTCTGCAAACAGCTACCATAACCAGCTTTCTTAGCCTACTAGCAAATTGCATTCCTTCTTATTTATTTATTTATTTTGTCTATTTAATAGCTTTGGTTTAAAAATATTTATCTGAGGCTAACAGAATTTCATCACTTATTGCCCAACCGTTCATTCGACCACAATTTTTTATTATTAGTTTGAATAAAATATTCAGTTGGTAATATAGGAATGAAACAGTTTTGAATATATTTAAACATAGTAAGATACTTTTTTCAAAGTTCTTCGTGAACGTAGCCATGACGGCCTTATTCATTTTGGATTATGGTATGTATTATTGTATCAGGAAAAATGTTGGTAACGAAAACTGCAGACTTGCATTGCCAATCAAAACAGGGTTTAGAAATAGAAAAGGTAATGTGCATGATGATCACCTATCTATTATTATGAACACTATAAACGTCTCAAAAATTGATGCCCAAATGGGATCCGTCATTCTCATCAAATACACTAAAACTGTCTCTCATTCAGATTGCGAGACCCCGTTGCAAGCGCAGCTGATATCTATTTGACGAGGTACGTCACATGTTAAGTACCTGGCCGAGCTGCTACCGCTGATCACAGAAGCTGCGTCGCACGCGTCTCGGGGTAAAACGCTGAACCAGTTTCGCTCGGCACCGTTTGCTGCCGGGAACAGCGGGGACGGCACGGGCGTGGCTGCGTCGGTTTCCTTCTCGATGCATGCGCCGAGGCGGCCGAACGTGAAGCCGGCGCGATCTGCTGCGAGTCTGGCGCCAAACAGCTCGCTCTGCAGCTCCACCTTGGCGCGGCTTAGCGTATCCAGCTTAGGCTGCAAACAAACCCGTGTTAGGATGAAATCTTATTTAAATTGCTAACGCTTGCAATGCGCGGGGTATTTTATTATTAACAACACTATAACCGTCTCAAAAATTGATGTCCAAACCAAGTTGATGAAAAACCATGTGTTAGCTTTAGATTAAAATAATTCTTCCAAGTTTTCTGCTACCGGCACAAATATTTTTGATATTTTTCTCATTATTCATTATATT
Source organism: Protonemura montana (assembly GCA_947568835.1). Classification (NCBI taxonomy): domain Eukaryota; kingdom Metazoa; phylum Arthropoda; class Insecta; order Plecoptera; family Nemouridae; genus Protonemura; species Protonemura montana. Next base: position 15,564,244 of record OX387608.1, on the reverse strand, counting down.
TTTATTTTATATTTTATATATTTATAGTTTACTCATTATATTTTTCTCATTCGCAGAGGGAGTACGTCTGTGGAATAATCTGCCGGGAGGTGCGGTTGTACCACTATCAAAAACCTCTAAAGAAATGAAGGCTAAACTTAGCAATATTCAAATAAGATAACAACATCCGATAGCATTTATAAAGAAATGCATGTCAAAGTTGTGAAATAAAATAAAATAAATAAATATATACTTATTTGTAGCCTGGCTTACTGAATTTTAGCATTTTCTGACCTGGGATTTGGTAGTGTCACATTAACTTTTGAAATAGAAGGGAAGAGAGGAAAAATATGTGACTAGTTTATGGAATTGCTAATTGTGTGCTAGTGTGGATCTGATGACAATTGCAAAATGTACTACAACAGCTAATAAAATACAAATACAAATACCAAATCATGAATACAATTAAATTTTGCTCACTCTCTGGCTACCAGCCCTGTTTCAAATCAATGCATGATTTCTGAAGAATTTGGGAGAGAAAGCTTTAAAGCCAGAGAGAGACCCTTGGACCAATAGCGCAAGATAATTTGGGACAATGCTAGAGTTTGTTGATTTCAGTGGCACTACCAACCGGTAGCTATGACTGTAGCAGTACAAGAACACAATAGAGAGACAACAAGGAAATGTAGACGGAAAATAAGTGAGGACCAAATCACCAATTGCATGAAACGTTACTGAAGCTAGTCTTTGAAAAACGAGTTAGATCGGAGATAGAGCTCGGCAATACAGCTAACGCTTGTTAATGCAGAAATGTATTTTCCTATTACTCTAAGAACTTGCATAGTCAGAACTTGCATAGGCATGCACCATGCCTAGGTATGAGAATAAATAAATAATAATAATAAAATACCGAGGTAAAATCGCAGAATAAATGAACACAATGGTATTGATCTTGACATTAGAGCCATAAATAACCGCTCTAAATAAAGACAGTTTGAAAATCAACTTGATATAAACATGGAAATCGCTTTAGGGTCATTCCATGTGTAATCACTCACTTTTAATTAAATTTCACTTTGACCGACCCAGATTTTGATGAAAATTGGTATACTTGTTAAGTTTGTTGACTTAGGGGCTATTTTTTTTTTTTTTTTTTTTTGGTCCAACCGTTCGGATATTACAAGGGGGGGAAGTTGGGGTCATTTTGCCCCCCGGGCGTGTAGTGACCACCCTTTCTACGCAATATCTAGGGTTCTATGGGAGCTACAGAGCTGGGAAAAAAATCATCTGAAAGGTAATTTCATACCCTACCTGAATATGGAAACAAAAATGACGATATGTTAATACGAATTTAATTGTGATTTTACACATCTGCATTTTCCAAAATGACCATATCGCTGATGAGTCATTTTTGATTTGCCTGATTTTTTTTCTATATATACAGAACATACATATGATCATGTGTTCCAAAAATCAAGATGGGTGTTTTACCACTTTCCAAGAAAAAAAATTTTTTCTATAAAAAAGTGCCTTTTTGCCAGTAGAACAGCATTTTGATCACAATTATTGTGATCAGAGCACTGGCATATATTTTATATTAAAGTTGATTTTTGTTTGCACAGTTGCATGTTCTTGAAATGTTATTCTCTACAATACAAATCGATTGTTTGCCATATTCCTGTAAATCATGGATCAAGTTGAAACAGTTCATAGAAGTCAAAAGTTTGTTCATTTCTTGTCTGGACTTGCATCTACAAGAATCTTAAAATGGTATTCCCTAGAATACAACTATAGATTGTTTGTCATGCTCCTGAATCATGGATCAAGTTGTAACAGGTTACAAGTAAAAAGTTTGGTAATTTCTTGTCTGGACTAAAGCAATCAGTCTCTGGCCTCATGTTGATGAGGATAGAAGCTAATTTGCTCTCAAGCACCTTTTATTTAGAGATTCATAATGTGCTCAATTGGACTGTTCTTTGAAGAAGAATGTGGACCCATCGAAGATCTAGCGATTAAAAGCATTGAAAGTTTCAATAGTGACCAGCAGTTATCATTAGCTCTGCGTACTAAGTGTGATAATGTGAAGACCGTGTGTCATTTACATGAAAAGAAATTCCTTCGTCTGTATAGCTGTCACCACAAGTTATGCTGCGATCCGTTTCAGGCTCACTGTGGAATAGTGAAAGTTAATGGGTTAAGAGAAATTAATGCAGCATCCAGGACGAAATACTTGGAGATTGCCGACCTCATCCCTGGAAAGAAATTATGCTCAACTTGCCGTAAGCTGCTCTCGCTCAGGCTGAAGGAACTAACAACCGTTTCTGTTCTAACGCCAACTAAATCCACTGAACTTGACCTACCTTTCGTGGACATACCCTGTGAAGCAGATGCCGTGAATCAGTCTTTAGCTGCATTTGGTGTGTCACCTATTAATACCACCAAACTAAAGGGTAAATCTATGTTTTATTCGAAAAGAAAGTTCAGCGAAATAACACAAGGTGTAAAGAAGAGATTGGAACTAGTATCTCCCAGTAATGAAGAAATCAGCAAAGAAGATTTGACATCTTCAGAGGAGTGCAAGGACAGCATCCGTGATGGGTCAGAGATAATAGCACAACTGAAAGAAAAGTTTAAGACGAGTACCAGAAGCGAGAAAATAACAATTTTATCTGTGCTTCCAAAAAGTTGGAGCATTAAGAGAATAATGCAAGAGTTCAATGCATCTAACCATTTGGTACGTAAAACCAAACAACTAGTAAAGGCCCAAGGGATACTGCCATCTGCAAATCAAAAAGCAGGAAAAACTCTTTCCCCTGATTGCATTCAACTGATTGAAGAGTTTTATGAAAATGATGATGTAAGCCGTGTCATGCCGGGTAAAAAAGATTTTGTCTCGGTTAAAGTGGGTGACAATCGAGTTCACCGCCAGAAGAGACTAGTGTTAAGCAACTTAAGTGAAGTGTATCGCAGCTTCAAAGATAAATATCCTGACATCAAGGTTGGATTCTCGAAGTTTGCAGAGCTCAGACCCAAACATTGTGTTCTGGCAGGAGCAGCTGGGACACATTCTGTCTGTGTCTGTACGATACACCAAAACGTTAAGTTGATGGCTTTGGGAGCAAAGCTGCCTTTGCTTTCAGACGGTACCATCAAATCATACCAACACTGCCTTGCCAGCCTCATGTGCAACCCCCCGCTTCTCAACTGCTTTGTAGGAAAGTGTGGCAATTGTCCGGGAACCGATGAACTTCGTGAATGGCTAGAAATCTCATTCAGTGAAAATTTCATAGACTCTGTGACTTATAAACAGTGGCTGTCAACAGACAGATGTACCCTAGAGACAATTACGAAACCTACAGATGAGTTTGTTGACTGTTTTATTGAAAAATGCATTTTATTAAGAAATCATGATTTTATTGCACGGCAGCAAGCGGCATTCATGCAGGAGAAGAAAGCCAACCTTAAACCAGGGGAAGTTTTAGTAGTGGGCGACTTCGCTGAGAATTATTCTTTTGTGCTCCAGGATGCTGCACAAGGTTACCATTGGAATAACAGCCAATGCACCCTTCACCCATTTGTGTGTTACTTTAAGCCTGAAGATCGAGACATACAACATTTAAGTTACGTTGTCATTTCTGACTCGCTAACTCATGACACCGTTACTGTGCACACTTTCCAAAAGCACCTGATAAGACACCTGAAACAAAACATTTCGGATGTATCCCATTTAATTTACTTTTCTGATGGAGCGGCAGCCCAATATAAGAATAAGAAGAATTTTTCCAACTTGTGCCATCATGAAGTTGACTTCGAACTAACTGCTGAGTGGCATTTTTTTGCCACATCCCACGGTAAAGGACCATGCGATGGAGTTGGTGGGACTGTAAAACGAAATGCAGCACGGGCAAGTTTACAGAAACCATATGCCGACCAAATAATGACGCCGATAGACTTTTACCGGTGGGCAACAGAAAATGTGTGGACTGTAAATTTTGTGTTTGTAGCCAATGAAGAGATTACAGCAAATGGCATCAAACTTAAAGAACGATTCAAAGAATTAAAAACTATCGTAGGCACAAGAAGCTTTCATGCGTTCTACCCAAAATCGCTAACTTCCTTACATGTGAAACACTTTTCTCTTTCTGAAGAAATCAACATTGTGAAGATTGTTGAGAAAAATGAAGAAGGAGAAGAAGAAGAAGAAGAAGAAGAGGAGGAAGCAACAGCAGCAGAAATACCCGAGTTTGAGTTCAAAGACGTGGGCAGTTTCATCACTGTAGCATACAACGAAGACTGGTGGCTAGCGTGTGTTCTTGAAAAATCATCACAGTCTCTTGAACTTCAAGTCAACTTTCTACACCCTCATGGACCAGCTCCATCATATTTTTATCCCAGTGTACAAGACAAACTAATTGTAGCTTTTGCTGATGTTTTAACACTGGCCGACCCCAACACGGCAACTGGTCGAACATACTTTTTGTCGGCTACAGACACCAACAGGGCAACAGCAGGGCTTATAAAATATGTACCTCAATAAGGTAAACTACATCTCTCTTAAGATATGCAAATTTGTACTTCATAGTAGCTATGATTGTAAGTAATGATCATTTTCTTGAATGTTGTCTTAAATTCAGTTCATATTAATTTATATTATGAATGAATTTGCAGAAAACATTTTTTTTTCTTGGAAAGTAGTAGAACACCCATCTTGATTTTTGGAACACATGATCATATGTATGTTCTGTACATATAGAAAAAAAATCAGGCAAATCAAAAATGACTCATCAGCGATATGGTCATTTTGGAAAATGCAGATGTGTAAAATCACAATTAAATTCGTATTAACATATCGTCATTTTTGTTTCCATATTCAGGTAGGGTATGAAATTACCTTTCAGATGATTTTTTTCCCAGCTCTGTAGCTCCCATAGAACCCTAGATATTGCGTAGAAAGGGTGGTCACTACACGCGCGGGGGGCAAAATGACCCCAACTTCCCCCCCTTGTAATATCCGAACGGTTGGACCAAAAAAAAAAAAATTAAAAAATAGCCCCTAAGTCAACAAACTTAACAAGTATACCAATTTTCATCAAAATCTGGGTCGGTCAAAGTTTGAGGTGAGTGATTACACATGGAATGACCCTTTACTCACCTTCTTGGGCGTGTCCGACAGGTCTCCGTTAGCCAGCTCATCCTTGGTCGCACCCTCTTCCTTAACTTCCCCCTCTTCCTTCAATTCCCCCTCCTCCTTGACCTCGGCGTCCTCGGTGGCTTCCCGCTTCACTACGCTGACGTCGACGTCCATCATTTCGTCCGCGTCTCGCCTCCGAACTTTGCGGTGCTCGCTCTCGTCTTCGCCGTCCGCCGCTGCAAGTCCGTTGGTCTCCGTCTCCCGCTTCACAGTCGCCGTCTCTTCACCGTCTTGCTCTATCGGCTCAGCCTTTGTTCCGCTCTCACAAAGCTTCGACTCGCCATCCTCCATCTTGACTTCAGCGACTGCCACCGCAGGCTCCTCGTTTCCGTTCTTCATCACGATGTCCGCGTCTTTCACTTCCGTTTCGTCTCGCTTCACGTGAATTTCATCGTCGTCGGTCAAATTTTCACCGTTCTTTCCCTCGTTTTCTTCTTTCACCACGCTTTCACCCGGTTTACCATCACTTTCACCATTCGCCACCGTGGTTTCACCGTTTTTAACCTCATTTTCATCATCCTCACCCTCAGTTTTGCATTCTTTCACTTCACTCACACCGTTTTCAGCCTCAACTTTGTCATTTTCAGCCTCAGCTGCTTCCGCTTCGTCGACCTTGACCTTGGTCTCCTCGCTGTCCTCCTCGGCCTCCTGCTTGGCCTGGACTTCGTCCTCGAGGTCGCCCTGCGGCTGCTCGAGGTACGCGTCGGGCGAGGCCGACTCCATGCCCTCGACGAAGACGGCACCGACGGCAGGCAGCGCCCAGTAGCGGCGCCAGTAGCGGTCCTGGCCGACGCTGGTGGCTCGCAGTTGCTGGCAGGAGGCGCTCAAACCAGAGACAGAAGCCTCGTGAGCCTTCAACACCTTGTCCAGCTTCCGTGACAGCTCCTCCACGCTCAGGTTCTTGTCTTCCTCCTGCAAACACGGCCGGGAGTTAGCACATGAATTTGTATCTAAACGTGTTGCACATTTCCTGTTTCTGTCCGTGCTAGGACTCGACAGGACTTGAGTAGCATCTACTTTGAAGATTGGCAAAAGTCTGGTTTTACAAAAATCTCAAGTCCTAGTTGAAACTATTGCCATGACGACTTCCAATGGCATGCAGAGAAATTCAGATGTTTCTGTGAGTTAGAGATCCAAATTATAGTTCAACATTTTGATAAAAACCGACCAAGTAGATGTACAGCAGATATTTTCTGGAAATCTAGTCTCTCCTACAATTTATTAGTTGATGAGATCTCAATGAATTGTCAGTTTGGACTTGAACTTCTGCACTGATGACATAAAAACATTGATTTCAGACCCAAACCAAAGCTTCCTGGGAGGTTCATGGCTGGGAGTAACCAAGCATATTTCAAGAATTGAGCTGCATACCTCTTCAGGCTGCGTGCCAGTGTCGCTGTCGGGTTCGCTGAGGGCCGCATCCGCCTCGTCGTCGTCTACCTCGTCCTCCTCGGGGGCGGCCGGCTCGGGGACGGGCTTGTCTCCGCCACCTTCACCGTCGCCGCCCCCTGCTGCCGCCTCCAGCCGCATGGCCGCAGCTGCCGCCACCGAGCGCACTTTGCGTCCGTGGAGCATGCGTAGTCTGGAAGGAAAAAATTGAGTAACAGTCAGTCAGAGAGACATGTGTGCCAAGGTATAGGGCATGGTGCAAGCATGGATGTGTACAGCTAGGTTGGCATCTTCAATGGGAGCGAGGGACATGTGTGTCAAGGTATAGGGCATGGTGCAAGCATGGATGTGTACAGCTGGGTTGGCATCTTCAATGGAAGCCAGAGACATGTGTGCCAAGGTATAGGGCATGGTGCAAGCATGGATGTGTGCAGCTGGGTTGGCATCTTCAATGGGAGCCAGGGACATGTGTGTCAAGGTATAGGGCATGGTGCAAACATTGACGTGTACAGCTGGGTTGGCATCTTCACTATGAAGGTATTTGAAATGTATGAAACGGCACAGCCATCAAACAGTTTCAGCTTGATTTAGAGTCACCGAAGTCCCCGTTCGTACTCACTTGCGTATCCTTGTGTCGTGGAGCCAGCGATCCTTCCGAAGTTGTGCGGCCGACTCGATGCTGCCGTCGATCTGCCGGATGACCGCTTTGTTCTGCAGCAGCTCGTTGCACATGAAAGCCAAGATGGCCGCCTTATGCGTGGGCGACAGCGCGAGGAACGGCCTGTCGTTGAGCCGTTCTGACATAGCCCACGTGGGGTTCAGGAACAGGTGCTCGAAGAACGCAGCGTTCTTGCCGCAGGTCAGCGACGAGTCTGTCCAGTTGTTGTGGTGGTCGGACTTCTTCTCGCGGTCGCGCTCGAAGTGCAGGCCTGGAGGAAACGACACGGGTTGAGCTTGTCATACATTTCAAGATCACAGAAGCACATAAGGATTTTTTTCCCAAATCTAGATATCTTCTCTCCTTGGCAGAGGAACCAGGCTATGGAAAAGCCTGCCATTCAATGAACTTGCCAAAAAGTATATTTCCAGAAGTGTAAAATAATTCCTTGTATCAGATTCATGTATAATATGTTTTAGATTGTAAAATTGTACAGTAACCACCGGACAGTGCAATTCACTTATTGTGTAAAATCTTAAGTTGCTAATAAAAACCATTATTATTATTTTCATTATTATATTTCCTACTCAGAATCCCCATCGTTATCATGGGTGTTTCCAACACTTCAGACACAAAAATACTAGGTTTGATCATTTTTTCTCAGGTTTGTGATAACTTAGAAAGTGTTTGCATATTTCTCCATTCATAACTAGATGAAGATGGTTATTCACAGCTTTGTTTAGCTTTGTTTATCTTTTCTGCTCCTTTGCTCTACCCAGCATCTTTAGTGTACGTTGTAATTTAACTGGCTGCCGCCTTTCATTTGTTTGTGTCAGATCATGTTTGACTCGCGGTTTCTAACACCAGCCTGGGATGTGGTGTCACATTTTACCGAAATGTTTGGTAACACTGCCGGTATTTAATTGATCTGTACTCACCCGTGAGTGCTTTCACCTCCCCGGTGGCGTTAGCGTAGAGGTAGATGCGCAGGATCTCGGATAGGTTGCCATGCGTGATGTCTGCTTGCTTGAGCGACTGCCCGAGGATGGTGGTGTGCCGCGCTGGGTTTGGGATGCCCGGGTCCTCGATGGCGCAGACCAGCAAGTGTGTCATCACGGAAAGCAGTTCCTCCTCCGCTTCCTCGTCGTTCAGCAGCGCCATCTGCAGGCTGTTCAGCGACGGCAGGCTGTCCATGTCTGCAAGGCGGGGGCAATACGTGTTAGAAGGGAAGACTAGAGTGGGACGCAGAACTATCCGGTTTAAATTCAAGCTCGGGACTGTTAAGTCAAGCAACATTGTGTCACAATTTGCACTGAACGGTTTCGCGTGTTGGAAACACTGGTTCTTAGGAGATCACAGAAGTTAAACAACACTGCGCTCGGTCAGGTATTGGATGGGTGACCATCAAACACATGACCAGTTCTGTTCGGGAGAGAGGTTGGAGGGATGAAAGTTAATACAACAACTTCACTCGCCTTGCTTATCAACCTCTCGACAGCATGGATTTGTGGAGGAATCCTGCTGTTCGCGTTGTACCGTCCTTCGAAAGGTACGTTAAGCCGGTGGTCCGCTTGGTCTTCGACAGGAGTAGACTACCATGTACAATTGTAAGATGAAATTGACCGTGACTCACCAAATCCTAGAGTCTCTCCAAAGTTGTGGAGGAACTCGAAGACCATGAGCGTGTCTGCGAAGGCCTGGCCGCAAAGCTTCATGCCCGGGATGCGGTTGAGCGTCGGCAGCGGCACGTGCGCCAGCGACATATCCTCCGCCGGCTTTCGCAGCTCGCGCACCAGTTCCAGCTCCACGCGACGCTGCTCAGCGCGCCGCTCCTGCAACCAATCACAACGCAGTGAGGTTACCGATCTTCGGACTCATTTATGTTGATTGGTTTTTACGACTTTGTCTAGTTTTTTGGATGAAATCTTTTTTAAATTGCAAACGCTTGCAATGAGAGGGATATTTTATTATTATGAAGTCCATAGCAGTGTCCAAGTAGCTCAATTGGTTAGAGCAACACCCGCGACAGGTAGCGAATGGAGTTCGTCTCCCCGTTTGGGCATCAATTTTTGAGACGGTTAGTGTTCATAATAATAAAGTTTGTCTGATTTTGTAGCACACAGAGCATCATTATTAAGAACCCAGTTTGGGATTGCGATACATCTTAAGAAACTAGTTTCTACTTGGGGCTGGGTTTTCAGTGGGGGACCTAACCGTGCATTAGTTTGTTATTTGCTTAGCAACCGTTGACCAAGAGATAAGTTCTCTTTGTTAACAGACTGTTAACTGCTAAACGTGCTACTGAAATACCGGCACATTCAGAATTGCTAAGCAGGTTCGTACCTCACAAACAAAAACCAATTCAGAGTTTACAATCATAAAATCCATAGTTTAAGTCACTGACCAGTAATCTTGAATAGAAGAGAATTTATCCCCGTCTTTTTTTAATAAGAAAAGACACGAACAAGGGTCGGAAGCAAGTTATTTCGAAGATTTTACTCAAATTCTGAACCCACAGAAGTATTTATGGATTTGCTATGCACAACATGAAAATTCCCAAGACAAGGAAAGATAAAGTAACCATGGTCACTGGAAAGATCCAAGCAATGTCTCATGGACAATGACCTGCTCAATGTTGGAGTGAAGATAATGAATAACCTTCCACAACAACTGAGATGCATTGCAAGCCGGGATGCATTCAAGACAAACCTCAAGATCTTCCTCCTCCAAGAAGAGTTTTATAATTTAGAGGAATTTTATGATAAAGATTACTAGGTTAGACATATCCAAAAGACTAGTCCTTTAAATAACGTGGCTAACTTCAAATAACTTGGCTAATTTCATTGTATAACTTCACTGTATTACTAAATTTAGTTTAATTTAACACTAACCGGACACCATACAACCGGCAATCATGATTTAACAGAAATGTACTTTCCTATTACTCTAAGAACTTGCATAAGAACATGTACCATGTCTAAGTATGAGAATAAATTTAAAAAAAAAAAAATTTATGTTAGACTGGTACAGATAACAAAGTATACACATTGACAAATGTACTGAACAGCTAATAAAATACAAATACAAATTGGGTTTACTATTCGTGAGTCACAGCTTAACACGGGGTAACAGTAGAGACCACTCAATGTCGCTTTGTGCCGTACTTTTTAACAAATCTCTACAAAGACAAGCAGTGGGAGGCCGGTACCGCCACGCAGCGTTCCTAGCTTTACCTTGCTGGCCGCCTTCTCCGCGCGCATCTCCTGCCGCCGGCGCTCCCGTTCCTCGGCTCGCTTCCGGCACTCGAGCGCCTTCACCAACGCCATGTGGTGGCGCCGCCGCTCGCGCTCCTAGAGGCACAGCGCCGTTAGCGCACACGGAGGAGAGAGATCGGCCAAAGCACAAGCCATTGTCTACCAGTTCGTTGCCAGCTCAAAAGTAAACGCGATCCAGGTTGCAAAGATCTGGACCATAAGGTCTTGGTGCCGTTATTGTTATAACGATAATCATTGACTCCATGGACCGCTGGTTATAAATTATTTTGTCTAATTTAGAATCTGCAGGCGAGATAGCATCGAAAGGGCAAACAATAACTTGTGTTGGCAATATTGTTTAACTAGGTGACCTGGTGCAGAGTCGTAACCCTTGAATGCAAACCTTCCTTGATTGGTTTTCTGTTTACACCATAATTCATTCATGCATTACCAATGGAAAATTAGATTGAGTATCTAATTAGTTGGTATTTGTGACTTGTAGCTGATTTTAATTCTTAAGGAGCCAGACTGAAAAAAGTTTCAGTTTGGCTTCAGAGTTTGAAAATGATGAGCCAATCACAGACGGTGCTTCCAGGTTTTGAGTGGTTGTTACCATGGCGATAGCAACGTTAACCCTAAATGTAACTTCAACTCTGCTTTGAATCAAAATCAACTAAGATAGTTCCAGTTGTTTCAACTATTTTCCGAGAAAGTATACACAAATAACGGCAGAAATCTGCCAATGGTAACTTCATGAATATTGGCAAATGGCTGCATTCTACAAAGAGTTCAGCGAAGGCATTGAAGACTCCAACTATTTATGGCACAAACACAACTCAGAACTAGTGGCAAACTTGGGCATGGCACCCCTAATCAGCAACATCAAGCAGTGTTAGCCATCTAAGATGACTATAACAGGACTATATCTATGGAACAGAACTAGCCATCTAAAGCCATTTATAGTATTTTTAGAAAAAGAACAACCAGTAAAAATGGCCCAAACACAGACTTGGGGCAACATTGACTCACAAGAGATACTGCTATAAAAGCCAGCAGAAACAATTTCATTCAGAGCTATAACAGGCTGTGTGTTGGCCATTTTCATGGGTGGTTCTGATTTTGAAAATAATACATTTGGGCTACTAGAGCGTGTACAAAAGCTCTGCTGCACCGTTAGGAAAAACTTAGCCTAAAGTTAGCCTAAAGGAAACTCGCAGGATAGTCCTAAGGAAGCATCTGACGACGAATTGTAAAGGCCAACTCGAACCAATAGTGAACAGTGAATGTCTCGCTGCTGTCAAGTTTGAGGTTAAGGCAGTCGGACCAAGCCACATTGGGAATCGGTCTTCGATGGAAGGAATCTCTGCGTCGGTTGGCTTGGTGCTAGGATCGATCGGGATGGGCTGTTAGCGACAAAAGACTGCTGGGAAGAATCGGTGGGGAACGTAAAACTGCCACGAGTTTGTAATCGGCTCCTTCACTACAAACAGCAACCATCTTGTTGTTTTTAGGCATTTCTTTAGAACTGAACCAAGATTGGCTCTAGTTAAGGGAAAAAAAAACAAAAAAACAGGCAGTTGTTCTTGAATTATCACATTCTGCTGGGCAGAATTAAATTTTACAGTTGGTACTTGCTGCCTTAACATTAGGGAAATGTTTAATTGAACCTTTTGTAAGATTGTTAGAAGATGTATTTTGTTTCCTATGGTTTGCTTGTAACAATTGGCTCCTACAGCAACCAGACGCAGATTTATTTGTGACAGAGTCGATCACACAACAGGACAGCACGCGGGGAGCGATTCCAAGTTGGGAAAAGTTTCGTCATGAGGAGGAAATTAACTTCGCGAGACCCCTGGCGGGCTGTGACGTGGTTAGCGAGTTAGTCAAGAGTGTGTGGATGTAGCACGTACCAATTCGACCGTGTAGAGCATTTCCCTGTGCTTATTCACCTCTTGAATGTACAGCTGCAAACCCCACAGAGAACAGACAAACATTTCACATACTGGTCAGACGGCTGTAGACCGAGACGCTCCAGCTTTGCACGTCCAGCGAAACAATCGGAGCCGGCGAAAACGTTGCCGATAAACGAGTCCGCATGCCACCCGCAACACCAAGCTTTGTCTCGCTTTCTAATGTTTGTCGACAAGACAAGGCGTAGACAACGTTTGCCTCCTCTTTTATCGGCAACTTTCTAGCCTGCACCGTGTCGAGGTTGAATATCTTCGACACTTTACTGGAACCGATTCGACGGCTGGAGCGTCCCAGCCGTTAAATATTCACAAATATACAAGTCGGGCCGAGCGTCAGTTCTGGCCTATCCTATCGTAGAAGCTACTCTACGCCGACGATATACAGAGACACTACAAAGGCTAGAAGCAGACGACATGGCACACAAACACAAACACACGGGCCAACATTAGAATGAGAGAGTGTGCGTCCCAAGAACAGGGAAGTAGAGAGCGAAAGAGAGAAAGATAGCGATCGGCCCTTCGTGAGCGAGAGCCGACATAAGACAGACGAGATTACTCACTTGTTCCTTCATAAGAACGGCCTGCTGCCTCTTTACTTCTCTTTCCTAGAACAACACGACATTGTTAGACGGCAGGAATGCCTCAAATTCAAGCTACGCGAGCAACCAAAGTACGGCGGGCTTGGCCGGGGGAAAATATGTAGGATTCTATGCAAAGTGACAAAATCTAGTGTTAAAGCGGCAATCTACGTTGCTATTTGTGGGTAGTTGGCAAACTACGTTCTAATGCGTGGATTGCTAGTAGACTACATTGGTTGAAATGCGCGTGGGTTGGTGGAAATCCAAAAAGCAAGCGTCGGTGCACCATTTAACTACTATGATAGCTTCCGTTCCTACGGTACATTTGACCAACTTTGTAAAAAAAATTGCCACCTCTGAGTCTGGTTTTCTGTACAGCACGGATTTTAAATAAATCTGGAACTTGTTAGTTGGGATATGAATCTAGATCTCCCCATGACGAGGGTTGCTGCCCCCTCCGTTACTACTTTGGTTATAGGGATTTCATTAGATGATGTAAAAATATATTCAGGTTTGTTGAGTTCGAAACTTGAACCTCGAAGGTGTTGTGATAGATTATTGATAGCAACTCATTCTAATATTGTGTTACTTCTATTTTTCCCGTAATTGAATCTAGTCCAAAAAAAAGAGCTTGGTGTTTTTAATGCTCAAACCCAGCTAAATGCAAGTTCATTACCCTGAGCCAGTAATTATCCTATGCCCCCTACATCTTCTTATGGTCTCTAAGCTCGTCTACTCTTGGTACCTGGTGCTTGAGAGTGCGCTCCTCCAGCCTCCTCTTCTCGCGTTCACGCCGCCGCCGCCGCCTAGCCTGGATTGCACAACGCCACGCCATGCAGTGACAGCCATGCACATGGATAGGACGGGAAACCTACGCTACAAGGTACCTGGCCGCAAATCCTCCGGTCGCATTGAACGGCCAAATTATTCAAGCATTTAGGGATTTCTTATTTCAAGTTTGAGAAATGTAACGAATAAGATTCCTGGAGTTTTTCACAATCTTTTACCGTGTTGATAACTGACTTGAATAAGGACTGCGGGGACCATGAGAGGATGTCAATAGGAACACACTCTCTGAAAATTTGTGCTTTTTCTGCATTAAGGGCCAGTCACACAAGCTCACACACAACAGCATTACGCAGGCAAAAGATTTGACCGCCGTTTGTATCGGTTTGAAATCACAAAACATCGGAATTGGATTGCATCCGAAGCCAACGGCTGCACTAAACGTTTTGCCCCCGTAACGCACGAGTACCAAAGGTAGCCATAGAACACTGGACGGGGGAAATGCTTGCGTTACACTCTGCACTTGTTTCTTTAGAGTCGAGACATTTAGAATTGTTTTGAATTCGCATGAGAATTGCTACATGATATGAAGAGCCACCATTGCGGTATGCTGATTTTATATTGCTTGTAACAATCAAAAGCAGTCTGAATGAAAAGTGCCAGCTAAAATTATAACAAAGGCAGTATCTTAGCCAATGAGGTTTAAATTCGGTCTTGCAATTGCTTGAGAACCTTATGAAAAGAATGATTTTATATGACAATTGACAACTTTAAAGTTTGTACAACCTGAGTTTAGTAGCAGTGGCTGTACTGCGATGATTTCCTATCCCTATTGCAGCCGACAAATTGTCGACAGCCGCGACTCAAAGATACGTGTGTTCGGCAAGCATTTACCCCGGCCACAGAAGGCAAGCCACGACCACAGGTTATCCAACCGCCACCTCGCACAAAGCAGATGATCGTTTTCAGAGTCGGCCACCGCCAAGACAACTCGTCACGGCGATTTGATGAAATGTTGGCCACTGCCATAAAGTCGTGGCGGTTTGTTTAGCAAACAAACATCTTTTAGCAGCATGCCCTGAGCCAAAGCTGGCTTCTCCTATTTCTTAAGTTACTGCAGCAACGGGTTAGCCAAAAAGCCGATGATTCTGATGAAAGCTACTGCTTAAGCAGCCGAGAAATACTTTTTAGTGCGCGTGAATGCAAATTATCGTTAGACGACACAAAATGATTGCCATCCTCGGTCGAGGACGTCCATGCTTTGTTCGCAAAATTCTGAGAGTTAATGCTCGATGGTGAAGGTTTGTCTTGAAGTTGTTAGGTTGTAGTATGAGCAGGAAGTTTGAGAGAGGCATATCCCCTTGCCAATATGATTCAGAGTGACTTTGTATGATCATTAGAGCTTGCTGTAGAATTGTCAGATGGCCTAAATCTTAGAAGTTGAGTTACATTTACGCTCAATTTAACAGAGCCCCATTGCTCGTTCAGATGATTTGTGAGTTATGCATGATAATGGCCGTGATATTGTTAGCGAGCGACTCTGCCGTGTCGTCCGAGTTAACGTGATCGATGAGGTTAGCGCGTGATTCGTCGAGCTTTTACCGCGGAGGCTTCGTGCGCGGCAGGCACCGCGGCGTCGTGCGATCGTCCCAGCGAGTGCCGGTTCTTCCAGATGGTGGCGACCGTCGACGATGCCAGCCCGAGGGCGCGTCCCACGTCCGACTTGCTCTGCCCGGCGGCCACGCGCCCCACGATGTGCGCCTTCTGCGCCGCAGTGAACGCCAGCCGCTTGCGTCCCTTAACACCGGCGTTTTAGCCACGTATCGTCAATCTCTCGCGACCGCATTCCCCTCCCGAAAGCGTAACCATCGTTTGGCGGCACCCAGTCATAGGGGGTTCGCTGCGAAAAGCTCGCCAACTGCTCCGCGATCCGTCTCGATTCTCTTTACCATCGACCATGCTTGATCCCTATTCAACGCTGTATCAAAGCCGTAATCCTTGCCCACCGCATTCCCCTAGAAAGTGCCGCGCTCTCTCTTCGCTGCCCCGTCGAATCCTTGATTGCAATTCAAAGCAATCGCAAGGAAATCAACTCAAAGTCCTCGCCCGGAGGCCACCACATTCCCCAGTGAGAAAAGCTGCTCTTGATCCATTGACATTTTCTTAGCATTAACAACCCATTCGCTGGTCCTGGGATTCTAAGGGCAAGCCGTTTTGAAAACATTCGCACAAGCGCAGAGGATGTTAGATAAAGTCCACCAAGGTTAGAATCGCGGCGGCTGAATGTTAATGCCTGCCGCCCGCCAACGGACTTTCGGATTAGCAGCGTTTTTTCTGTGCCGGTTAATCTCGCCGGGGGTTGCCATGCAGAGTTAGCCCAGTCTTTCGGCGACAAACTCCGTTAAAACGATCACCCGCGACATGCTGAGTGACGTAAGAGAAAGCAAACAAACCGCGTTGTCAGCTTTAAGAGGTTCGCATCATTCTATCAGAAAATTTGTGCAATGCTGAGCTGAGTTCGGCCAATAACAGATTTGGGGTCAAACGTCTCAGCCCAGCTTTAGAGATACAATGGACGACAGGCAGAGTATGATTGTTTTTAGACTCATGTCTACTTTATCTAAACTTAGCACTAGTTTTAACAAAAACTTTTTCAACTGGGTTTTGAATGCTAAGTGAAGAACAACTGAATTTCCCAACGTTTCGTAACTTATACCTGTTACCTTATCAAGGGTAACAGGTATGCTCTTACCCTCGAAAAATGAACAAGTACAAGCTACGAAACGTTGGTAAATTTTGTTGCTATTCATTTAGCATTCAAAACCCAGTTGCAATAGTTTTTGTTAAGACAGGCAAAGTAGCTTTACCAGCTTTAGTATGGACACAATTAGAACCAAGTCCTCAAGGAAAGCATTCTTAAGTGTTTGAGTGGTCGTTGGCAATGAGCCCGTATTGAAAGTTATCCATTGATTCACTGGCACAGAATGATCACGACAAAATGAGTGAACCTCTTAAAAACACCGACAGAACACAAGCTCGGCGCTAATCGAAGATACCGACTCTTGAAGCGCTGGGCAACGAGAGTCAGCGTCGTCCAATAAAAGCCGAGCTCACGTCACGCTGACTCGCATCAGACTTCCGATTCAAACTCGGTGAAAGTGCGTCCCGCGTTCTTACAGGTCGAGCCCGACCCAAAGCGACCCGTCACAAGAACGGTGGGAGGTGCCTACCTCCATCATCTGCTGATTCCGCTGCTCTCGCTCCCTCCTGAGCGCCTCCTGTCTTTCAGAGCGCTCCTGCTCCTTCAGGAGGCGCGAGTGCTCTTTCTGTCGCGCGGCCTCCTCTTTGGCCTGGCGCCGCGCTGCCGCCATCTTCTCCCGTTCCACTGCCAGCGCTTGCTTCTGCTCGGCCAGTGCACGAGCGCCGCCGGACTCCAACCTGCGTGGCAAGTGGAATCAGTTAGCCTCGGGTCACAATCTGGGGCAACTCCGATTCCGTGATATCTTTAACACCTTGGCAACAAGACAATTATGGCAAATACGGTTTCTAAGATACCAAAAAACTAGTTAAAAGAGTTGACAAGTCCCAAGATATAATGACTACATTTCCAAGAAATGTGAAATATGACTGTAAATTTATATTTATTTATTTTCACAGCTTTGACATGCATTTCATTCATTATAAATGCTATCGGATGTTGTTATCTTATTTGAATATTGCTAAGTTTAGCCTTCATTTCTATAGAGCTTTTCGACAGTGGTAAAACCGCTCTTCCCGGCAGATTATTCCACAGACGTATTCCTTCTGCGGCTAAACAGTACTTTCCGAAGTTGGTTCTTGGTTCCAGCTTTTATAAACTATAGCTGTTATAAACTAACCAAAAAATTCTATGTAATTATATTGTAAATTCTATAAAAACTATTGTAATTCCAATAGCCTCAGGTATTTATAATCCTCAGGTAGGAAGCCTCAGGTAGGAAGCTATTAATAAACAATTTAATAATGATAATAATACTGGCATAAATCTGCTTGAAAAACTGAAATTAAATTTTTTAACACTTGAAATGACAGTGAAAATACAATTATTTGTTATTAGATATAGTAATTATCAACCAGCAATTTTTGCAAAGGCAGTTTAACGCAAGCATAGAGACGCTGACAAACTATAATCCCGATATTTCCAGACGTACTCGTACCGATGGTGCAAAGGAGCGAGGCTTCTTTCCAGCCGCAGCTGGTCGAGCCTACGCAAGACCTGCTCGTCGGAGAGGCGGCTCATCTCGTCTGAGCCGGGGGCGGAGGAGGGGGCGGCGCTAGACGGGGGCGTCGGCTGCAGGAACTCTCCCATCAGAACGCGGGCGGAGAAGCTGAAGTTGGCGCGCGTCAGATCCGTCGCGCCTTGCTTGTCCAGGAACTGCATGCGGGAAGAGACGTAGCGTTAGGATTAGACAGTTTCTTGAGCTTTTTAAAATGCAGAGTACCGGAACATCACGTTAAGTGGAGCCACTGTCGTATGAAATTTAATTTCGATATTTCTCGTGAGTTAACTCGCTATTGAGACTTTTCGTGCTCAAAAAATCTCCATCAATGTTTACCTCAACGATTGATATACACGTAACGATATTAAAAAGCGAATAACCTACTATAAATATCGAAATTAAAATTCATACGACAGTGGCTCCACTTAACGTGACGATCCGTTACTCTGCATTTTTGTCGGTAAGGTAGTCATTTGGCGGCCATCTTTCACGCAGAGACTGTAACATTATCGTTGTTTCTCTACCTATAACCAACACTCAACGGTTCTATACTCCATAATGTTGTAAAGTTTGTGAGACTCACCCGAACGAGATCGGAGATCTGCTTGAACCGGCGACCGCACGGTGAGAAGTACGAGACCTCGCCGCGCAGATCGCCCACGCGACTCACGCCTGTGATTACAGTCTCGCGCCGCCAGCCACGCGACAGCGGGACGCGCAGCTCGGGTGTCTCGGTACGACGTCGCTTGGACACCGGGCCTGCGTCGAGACGGGGAACACGAGGGAGTTAGATTATTATTATTATTTATTTATTTATTTGTTTTGAGCTACATGTTATACCTACTCGGTTACATAGTTTTACATCTTAATGTCATCTCTAAATACAATTACACTTTTAGAATTTTAATTTCAGTTTTGAATTTATTAACATTATCATTGTGATAGGATCCACTGGCTCCCTTGTAAGACGATTCCATGCACGTACACTGTCTGCCAGAAAGGAGTATTTTCCTACATCTGTGTTGTAGCCCCTTTCCAGCAGCTTCTTTGGGTGGTCCGATCTTTCGCGGTGTGGTGGTGCCTCCAGTCTCCTAGCAATATCTCCCCTGGACTCGTACCCCACAACTGATTTGTACAAGCCGCTCAGTTTTGCCTCAGTTCGTCTCTGTTTAAGCAATTCCCATCCCAAGTCTGCAATCATTTCTGTTGGGCTTTGCTTCGGACCGTATTTCCGAACTACGTGCCTTGCCGCTTGTCTTTGAACCTTTTCAATAGAGCGGGCGCCAGTCTCACAGTTCCAATAGTTACAATACATATTTATTCATTTACTGTAAATAAACATAGAACAGATATTTATTCTGGAGATTTGTATTTGTATTTGTCTATTTCCAAAGACTCAATTATGAAACTACATTTTGGTAACAATTTCATAAATCACTCCTTTCCATAGTTGAAACTGTTAAGGCCCATTCACAATGCGGCGCTAACTTAAAACTTTAACGTAAGCGTTAACTTATAAAAAGTTTGGCTAACGGAAAGTGACTTGCCTATCCACAATGCACGTCGCTAACTTATAATCGTAAGCCGTTAACTTGTAACCTACCAAGGTCCAAGCTCTCACGTTTCAAGTTAACGGTCAACGTAAGAAGCAACCAATCAGGAAGCCGGACCGATCGTAGGAAGGGCGCAGGAACCGGAGAGACCGACAACAGAATATACCAGCCATTTTGATTCTGTACTTCCTCCTCTAAGCTTCCTCTCTCGCGTTTTAATTATGGATAACAATGAAAAGTTGATCAATTTGTTTGTCACTTGCCCGGCGCTTTACGCTTTACTCCACCATCGTCTAGGTGCACGCTTTCGACTTGAAATATAATTACATCCTAACACAATTGCCATTGTATAACATTGAAAGATAAATACATCTTCTACATCCATAATTCGATGTTTCGGCAATACCACTGACAGTTGTGTTCGTTGACATTCGGTCTCGTCTCAGTGGTCTCGGATCGCTTCATTCGAGAGACAAGAAAGCTGTGATTGGTTGATTTTTCGTTACTAGTTCAAGTTAGCGTCGCATTGTGAATGGGCCTTTAAAATATTACGGTACGTTAACGCTTACGCTCTACGCTTACGATAAAGTTTTAAGTTAGCGCCGCATTGTGAATGGGCCTTTAGCCATATTGCAGCTAATAAGCCCAGTGAATCACAAGCGAGATGAAGCTTTTTTTTATTACAATAAACGCTATAAATATCTCAAAAATTGATGCCCAAACGGGAGCTCGAACTTAGATCTCCGCCTGTCGCGGGCGTTGCTCAAACCAATTGAGCTACTTGGACACTGGCTTTTTGAGACGATTTTAGTGTATTCTTATTTTAGTGTCCCCGTTAAGGCACCCATTTTTGAGGCTGCTATAGTGTTCATAATAATAAAAACCCCGCGCATTGCAAGCGCTTGGAATTTAAATCAGATTTCATCTAAATAGATATGAAGTAAACTCAAGAGCTAACACAGATAGCCGCGGATTAATTTCCTGCTGGAAAGTTTTGTCGGTAAAGTTGTCATTCGGCACTAGCATTCCCAATCCTCAAAGTACCAACGCCATACTGGGTTAGGTCTCCGTCGTTGTACTCACCGTTGTTTCTTTCCAGCTTCTCTGCGGCCGAATCCTCGGAGTCTTCAGACTCCGAGCCGGTGTCCGTTGACAGATCCCCACCGCTGGAATCGCTGAGTCCTGCCAGCGCAGCGGGCTTTCCTGCGCGAGACACCGCCGCCAGCGCCAGATGTCGCTTGCGTCCCTCGCTCGCGGGCGATCGGCCGCCGTCGTCGTTTGTGTCCTCCTCCAGACCTGGCAACGTGAATCACAAAATTAACACGGAGTTCCAATTGTTTCGACGTCAACGTGGTTCGTCTCGAAAAGATTAAAACGGGTTGAGAATCTAAAGAGCAGACACGATTATGTCTACACGCAAAGAATATCTTTTAAATAAAGTCAAGCCTTCTTTGCCCGACCAACTAGACTGTGGAAATGATAAAATGACTAGATTTCCAAAAAATGTCAAATACTACTGTAAATTTATAAAATAACCACAAAATCCTACATAATTATATTGTAAACTCTATAAACACTATTGTAATTCTTTTAGCCTCAGGTAATTATTGTAATTCCAAAACTATTAATAAACAAATAAACACAAAACTAAGAAATAAAAAAATAATCAATTCCTTTAAAAAAAAAAAATTAATAAAAGATGATGGTCAAGATTATACCTAGCTTTTGCCCCTTGCATGGCAATTTTATAATTCTGAATATTTTATAATTCTGGAGATTTTAGATTATTTGTTCTGGAAAAAGGGCCTTTGAACTGGCTAGGAAGTTTTTAGAATATTTCCCGTTTTAAAACATAATTGTCAATGCATTATTTCAAGCCATTGCCCTGGTTTTCCCAGCAGTATGGGGTGGATTGAAATGCATCGAAGCAGGCAGCTCCATTACAATAAGACCAAGTCACAGCTGGAATCAAAGAACATCCAACACAACGTACTTAGCGCAGTCCCCTTGGCGGCCAACTGCTGCTGCTGAGCGGCCAAGATGTTCGACTTGAGCAGCGACATCTGGTGATTGATGGGCGACAGCTCGAGTCCCTTCAACGGCTTGATGCCGAGAGCACGGCTCTGCGCCAACAATGAAGCCACCGTGTTCTTCTTCGGCTTGGACACTCCGCGACCGAGGTTGCGTGGTCGTCCGTCCTGAAACGATGCAAGCAACGTCAAGACCCGTCGTAGCAAAGCCATGAGCCAAAGCTAGTGGCTTTTTGGGGATCGACATTCGGAGTAAAAATATTATGTTTTTGGTAAAGTGGCAAAAAAGGATTTTTGATAAGTACTATATAATCGTTGAGTGTGCAGCTTATAAGTAGAGACAGAACGTTAATGTTAAATTGTTGAGTGTGGAGGTTCTAGGTAGAGACAGAACGTTGATGTTAAACTTTCTGCGTGAAAGATGGCCACCAAATGACTACTTTACCGACAAAAATGCAGATTACCGGAATACCCCAGTTAGTGGAGCCACTGTCGTATGAAATTTAATATTTATATATCTTGTAGGCTTGCTCGCTTTTGAGACTTTTCGACCTCAAAAGATCTCCATACATTTTTACTTCAACGATTGATATACACGTAACGATATTCAAGGCTTGGGATGTTTGCTGAAATAATTTAGTAAATTCAATTTAGGAAAAGTTGCTTCAGATCTCGCACAGATGTGAATGCTATCAAAAGTCTCTATTCTTCTTAGCGAAGGAGATCATCAGCAATGCTGGATGTCAAAGTAACAGTTTGTATAGATCATGATCTTGCCAAGATGTAAGTAGGCTGGCCTGTATAGTGAAAAGCAGTACGGCAAAGTGCTTACCCTAGAAATGCAAACTACTTCGACAAGGTTGAACTGGTTTTTCTGTCTAGTGCCTTGCCATTGGCGACTTCAAAATCATTCGTAACCTGGAAAGCTGCTTTCTGTTTTTCTTTGCACTTTTTAGAAACTAGCAATTCTTTCAAAAATCTAGCTAGAAAATGCTTGCTGCAAAACAGGCTTCCTGTGTTGAATAAACTTTCCATGCTTGCAATTTTTGACATCTTCAGAGTTTTTAGAGTTAACGAAAAGCACAGCCTACTGAAAAATGCATGCCAAGAACATATGGTCAATGATCCTGGGAGTTTTGACAGATGAAAATAAAAGCAGGTTTGTTTCAAATGTCTTTTTAAAAAGTTCTGTTAATGGTCGATCATGTTTGATACTCAATCATTTGCACGTGAATAAAAATAATTATTGTGAAGCAAAAAAAGATAATCGTACACTGTAATTTAACAATAGTTCAACAGTCAAATCCAGATATGAAAATTGTTTCCATATGACAGGGGACAAGTTTCCATTTCTGTGTAACTCAAAATTTAGAAATCATCCCATTGCTGTTAGATGTAAACGTGAATAAGGAATATTTTGTCTCTTTTACCATAAAAAGCCTTGTTAATTACAAGCATTCCTAATTAAACCAAGAATGAACAATCGCAGCACAAATAAAGTTTACACAGATTAACCGTCCACATGAGAAAATTAGAAAACTTGCTAGAAGTTTAGAACACTGCAGCAGAAGCACGTAAGCGTTGCGATTAAAAGAGAAGAAATATTACACAGAGAAAACTGTTTTAAGATAAAACTAAGTTACGAATAACACCGCCCATTTAAAGAGGTTCAAGCTATTTTAGCTTGTAGCTGCGTGGAATCTTGTACAATTTTGTGGGACTCTTAAACCCCAAGGTTTCATACAGCATCTTTACCTCAAAATAGAATATCTGTGCAAGCTTTATCTGTGATAGTCTTTGCCTCATAAGGATGAAATATCTGTGCAAGCTTTATCTGTGACAGTCTTTGCCTCATAAGGATGGAATATCTGTACAAGCTTTATCTGTGCTAGTCTTTGCCTCATAAGAATGGAATATCTTTGCAAGCTTAATCTGAGGTAGTCTTTGTCTCATAAGGAAAGAATATCTGTGCAAGTTTTATCTGGGGTAGCCTTTGCCTCATAAGGATGGAATATCTGTGCAAGCTTTATCCGTGGTACTCTTTGCCTCATAAGGATGGAATATCTGTGCAAGCTTTATCTGTGGTAGTCTTTGCCTCATAAGAATGGAATATCTGTGCAAGCTTTATCTGTTTTGAAAGCTTTCCGCCGCTAGACATATAAGTACCTTGTGTGTTGAGTCATTCTCCTCGCTGCCACTAGAGGGCCGAGGTGAATCAGCGGCAGCAAACAGCTGCGCCAGCGAAGGTGAGGGCGCCGCTGGTATCGACGGCTGAGGCACGCGGCGTGGACCGCGAGAGCCACCGCCGGAGCCCGCCTTGCGCCGTGCTGGCAAGACGAAGACAAGGTCAAGCAAACGACGATCTCAACGTAGCTCCACGTAACACGGAGCTTCAATGTTCACCAATCGGTTCACGTCAAACACCTGCTTCTGCTTCCAAATATAAATGTATTTATTACTTTAGAAGAAGTAAGCTCGGTAAAGTCAATATGGTCCAAGATGTATTGGAATGGTGTTCAAATCTTCAGTTGGTAACGTTGGTGTCAGGTCCCAAGCGATTTACAAAACCATTTTAATGAAACAAGTTTCAGAAATCAAGGATAGTGTTTGCAAAGTGGTCTTGCATTGACAAAACTTCTGCTATACTTTTCAACTGCCAAAAAATGTACTGTTTTTTGAAAACAGAGATGCACTTTTCAGGTGACATTTAAGAGGGTCTTTGTACGATTCGTGTTTAACTTGTAATATTTAAACTCTTCTTGACTCAACCATCCACGGCGTGTTGCCACCTCATGTACTACTCCTCCCCCTTAACATTGAATTCTACAAATGCAGTTCAATTGTTAAAAAGGGCTTAAAACTCTCGTGCACTGTATGATAGCTAATCTTAGAATAGTCTTAATAGGTAGGCTACGTGCCGGCACCGGGTTTCCCCTCCTCCCTTCTAGACTATGTTAGGTTCATCATCATCCACTCATTCACCGACTCCATTATTCCAGTGTCGCATGGCCAGATGTCAAAACAGTGCGTCGTTAAACACCACAAATAATAATAATTGAAACTTATGTAATTGTAATTGTGTAATTGTATCTCAGGCAAAGCTACTCACAGATGCGTTCGTGATGTGAGCCGACGCTAGCGGCCAACGCTTGCAGCGGGTGAACCGAGGAGAGAACGTTGAGTCCCGCGGAAGCCGCAGAGGCGGCACCGGGCTTGAGCGACAGGTTAAGCGGGGCGTCGCCATCGCAGGCTCCGCCTCCAAACGAAGGTATGTTCAGCGCGGCGCCCGTGCCGTTGGCTCCGCCGTGCGCGGGGAGTTTGATGACCTCGACTCGGTCAGAGCGAGGGCTGAAGTCCACCACGCCGGGCTGGGGACAGGCGGCAACGTCACAAACCAATATCTACATTTACACAGTTTCAGGTTCTTTTTTTATTAGATTTATTTCTAATCATGACTCTTTGATTTTCTTATTTATTTTTTTTAATCAGGGAAAAAGTTGGAAGGTTAATTTAACTAGTTTTGATTTCTTTTTCCTATCCTTAGAACTAGCCTTTATACTGGGCTTACTACAGTTAATTATTTTAGCACTCTTCACTTTATTCCATTGTAATTATTATTTTTTTTTTATTTTTTTTAAACTTAATCAGAATGAGTAATTGTTTGCAAACTTCAAATCATTCCTCAACATTTTTGGCATCAGAATTTCTGGCAAAATCTAAAATATGTGGATACTTAAGAAAAACTATTTTAACTGGGTTTTGAATGCTAAGTAAAGGGCTACTAAATTTCCCAACGTTTCGTAACATATACTAGTTACTTCTACAAGGGTAAGAGCAGTCGGGAAATTTAGTAGCCCTTTACTTAGCATTCAAAACCCAGTTAAAATAGTTTTCCTTAAAACTAGTGCTAAGGATAAATCAAGTAGACAATACTCTTCCGACTGGCATCTCCATACAAGGCAATAGGACATGTATAACACGGGGCAGGCAACGGGGCAGGCAACGGGACTGGCACTCACCACCTGACGCTGGTGAGCTCTTCGACCACGAGGCTGCCTCTCAATGGGCATGCCAGTTGACGACAGCGTGGGCATGACGCTAACCGAGGGTGGGTCGAGCGAGATCGTCTTCTTGCGGCCGCGATTTGTCGTGCCCGGGATCTTCGGGCCGACGATGCTCGACGTGTACTTGATTATCTCCGTGTCCGGGGGCAGCCGGACTCCGCCCAGGATGCCAGACGGGTCGCTGCGAGAGAAGGGAACAGTCGTGTTACCAAAGAAAATAATTTCTTTTTATTATTATGAACACGTATTATTATAACGTGAGTTAGACTGAGTTAATAACTAAATTAGGGTTTGGGATGAAGTATGTGAAATGGTAGATAATTATGGTTGTTAGAGGAAATCAATTTAAATTGCAAACGCTTGCAATGCGTGGGGTATTTTATTATTAACAACACTATAACCGTCTCAAAAATTGATGCCTAAACGGGGACTCGAACCCCGATCTCCACCTGTCGCGGGTGTTGCTCTAACTCATTGAGCTACTTGAACACTGGCTTTTTGAGACGATTTTAGTGTAATTGATGAGAATGACGGATCTCCAAGGAGTAGAACCAAGAGGCTGTGAATACTCACAGTCACTCTGATTCTAGTGACGCTATATCACATCACAACCTGTCATTCTCGAGTAACTCCAATTTGACGTTTGATGCGTTGTATGTAGATGAAATGTAAATAAATATTGAACGGAAGATTTCACAAACTCATTCCCAACTGCATTTCCAATAGGCATTTCAAATGCCTATAGATACAGGGAATGTTACCAAAATGCATATAAACTTTGAACTTTTAGAAAGCCTATTTAAAGCTCAAACTGATTCAAAATTGCTGAAAACTGGTTTGTAATATCTTAGTTCATACTGTTATCATGCCATACCATAAACATATCTTGTATATGCCTGCCTATAGTAAAATGTTGGTTTGGAAACCTTTTATAGCTTGAGCTAGTAAATTTACATCCTTCTAAATTTAAAAAATCAAGAGACCAGCTGAACAGTTAATTGAGAAAGGTCTAATTCTCTGCTCATAACATCTAAAAGTTCTTCGATATCAAACAAAAGCAGAGAGGTGCGTCATATTTGGGAATCCGATTACGATTCAAGCAGCCGACCCACTAGATATCATAGCAAACAATGTCGCTGTTTACCTTCCTTCTCTGCCCGTAGGGGAGCTGCTGCATGAGGGACCAAACAAGCATCTCCGGTTACAACGTGCACACACAACAAAATTACACATTTCTTATAAACATATTTCTTAAAAATGATCTCCAAGCCTGCATTTATTGGTAAAAATGACCACCCTCTAAAAATGTACCTCCCTGGGTACAATAGCGACATGGGCCATCAAGCCTTCTTGTACCTCCCTGGGTACAATAGTGACATGGGCCATCAAGCCTTCTTGTACCTCCCTAGGTGCAATAGCAACATGGGCCATCAAGCCTTCTTGTACCTCCCTAGGTACAATAGCGACATGGGCCATCAAGCCTTCTTGTACCTCCCTAGGTACAATAGCTACATGGGCCATCAAGCCTTCTTGTACCTCCCTAGGTACAATAGCAACATGGGCCATCAAGCCTTCTTGTACCTCCCTAGGTACAATAGCGACATGGGCCATCAAGCCTTCTTGTACCTCCCTAGGTACAATAGTGACATGGGCCATCAAGCCTTCTTGTACCTCCCTAGGTACAATAGCGACATGGGCCATCAAGCCTTCTTGTACCTCCCTGGGTACAATAGCGACATGGGCCATCAAGCCTTCTTGTACCTCCCTAGATACAATAGCGACATGGGCCATCAAGCCTTCTTGGCCCGATCAATTAGACTGTGGAATGCGCTGCCCCATGATATAATGACTACATTTCCAAAAAATTTGAAATACCACTGTAAATTTATAAACTAACCACAAAATTCTATGTAATTACATTGTAAATTCTACAAACACTACTATTAGCCTCAGGTCATTATTGTAATACCAAAGCTATTAATAAACAAAATGACAAAATAATAACTAATGCTAGCACACGTGAAATATACATGCTGCCATTATTGGCTCATAGTGCTAGGCATTTTCACTAACAGGACAAAGATGTTGTAGTTTAGAAGCCAACGGTTCATTATTATTAGTTGACGGATGGATGCTGGTTGTACTGGCATCGATGTCACTGACGTTTTGTCGTGAACGTTGGACCAATCAGAGGCTTCCCCGTGTTCACGACTTTGTGTTCGTGAGTCTGTGTCATTGGCGTTCTTGACTTCAGAATGGTTCAACTTTTGTCACGATCACAATGCCCACGACACGTAGATGACGGTAAACGAGGCTTTGGGTTTCATTAAATAATAAGCCATGATTGAGCCGGCGAAACCAACATGACACAAAATGCCAGCTGCTCTACCATCGATCGCGTCTTTTGTTTGTAATTGCAGTGGCCTGCAGCAGCCAGACCAATTTGCGGCTACATCATAAAAAGTGTGCACATTATACCAATGTCCTCTTCTCACCTGAGCATTCCTGGTGGGAGATGCATCGAGTTGGCCACCTCCCGATGTTCTCTCTCCCTCTCCCTATCCCGTTCCCGTTCCCTATCGCGATCACGCTCGCGCTTGGTGGGGTGGTGTTCACGGTCACGTGCCCCTCCTCCTGCCATCAGCGGCAGCGACATGGACATCGTAGTCGTGGTGTTGGCTCGGCCCCCAGACGACTTGCTCTTGCCCCCAGACGTTCCTGTCGGAGGAATGACAAGCTAGAGCAACTTCCGTGGGAAGCTTTAGGAGCAACATGGACCCAGAATTCCAAGCAAATCCACTCAAATTATCTCAATAAGGTCACGTCCAACTAGCTCAAATGGTTAGAGCAACATCTAGAAAAAGCTGAGACCAGGTTTGATTCCCCAAATGGGTTCACTTTTCTGAGCCTGTCGAAATGTGCTGCCCCATGATATAATGACCACATTTCCAAAAAATGTGAAAAACCAATGTAAATTTATAAACTAACCACAAAACTCTATGTGATTATATCGTAAATTCTATAAACACTATTGTAATTCTATCAGCCACAGGTAATTATTGTAATACCAAAGCTATTAATAAACAAATACAATAATAAATAAAAAGACTTCCATGTTTTCGGAGAGCAAAGTCTTCGTGACTTTTTCTTACAGGGATGGTTTTTTTACCGCCTTATCACTGACATTGGCCTTCAAGAAAAAGCATTCAATTACCTCAAGGCATGTGTTTTTCACAAGTACCTACTGGAACTGCTAGCTTTAATTACATAACGTCCAGAGCCTTCATTCTCTTTCAATATGCAAACCTCCTCTGTTTTAGGTGAACTGAAAATAGGTTACTTATGATGAAAATGGATGATTGTGTTAATGATCTATGCTGTGTAAGTGTTTAGTTTTTTAGTGCTATTTGCTACTCTGAGACCAAGATGCAGCGAGCTCAAGAACCAACGAACTTGAACTAAATCAATTTCTTTCTTTGCATGTGATAAAATGTGCAAATCATGAGAATCAAATAATAAACTAATTAAATGTTATTACTTTTCATTATGACGCTATAACCGTCTCAAAAATTGATCCCCAAAGAGGGAAAATGTGAACAGCAAGTGTCCAAGTAGCTCAATGAGTTAGAGCAACACCCGCGACAGGTGGAGATCGGGGTTCGAGTCCTTGTTTGGGCATCAATTTTTGAGACGGTTATAGTGTTGATAATAATAAAATACCCCGCGCATCGCAAGCGTTTGCAATTTAAATAAGATTTCATCTAACAAATAAGACGGCTGGTTCAGGGCCTTCCGAGTGCGTTGTTTACCGTGGTGTGTTGAGTGAGAGGTGTGCGCCGGCGGCATCAGCTGATATCCCTGCGCCAGCGCGTCTGCGCCGGGAAACGAGAGCGCGCCGCCCGCCGCTTGCTGCTGGAGCCGTGCCAAGTAATCCTGGGCCGCCAGGTGACTTGCCATGGTCCACCACGCCGCACCTGCAACCAAACTACGTTAGCGACGGCAAACAGCACCGAAGTGCACAGATGCAGTGCTAAGTCTGCGTTCGAGGCTAAAAATACTGAAACTAAGACGTTTGTCTGTACCATGACAACGTGTGGTGCCAACGCTTAATACGGTATCTTTACTACATATGAGATTTTTTACCCAATATGACAAATCCTACTTTCAATACTAACAGATTCTGTGGTAAAGTCGATCACATTTTAACTGGTGAATTTTGGCTGCAAACATTACAAAATCATAAAAAAAAACTGTAACTGTAATTATCTACAAAGAATTTGTCTTGAATCTTAATGGTTTTTGACTTGATGTCAATTTTGTCTCACAATTGAATTAACCACATGCTATGCCCTTATTCAATACATGATTATCACTCACATGTAGGAGGCAGACTGAATTATCTTTGAATTTATATACTGAATTAATAACGTATAATTACTTGATGTTATATAATAATAATAATTTGTTTATTGTCATAAACACCATTACATAAGATGAGAAATGCTGGTGTACAGACATAAATAACTATCCACTATACTACTACCGTACACTATTCTACTGTCTGTTGCTCCTCTCATTGTATGTTATCCATGACGTATTCTACAACAAATCTTACTCATTTGCAATGTACTGATCCCAGAATAAAATATATTTTATTATTATTATTATTATTATTGTAGATTGCTGACTATTCAGCGCTAATTCAAAACGAGTTCCAATAAAAGTGATTTGTGATTACGCGTTGATTGGCAAAGTACGCCGCAAATTGCCAGCCCATAGATTGGATGCGCCCCCACGCATTGCCAACCAATTACAGTCGGGACAGATTTAAAATGAAGTTTTCGAGCGCTTACTGGCTTGGTTGATCCCGAGGCTGGCCGCCTGACTGGCAGCGACGCTCAACGTTGATGGGTACGAGCCCGTCGTGGGGGTTGGCATGCCGTACGCCCCCACGCCGCCCCCGCCGCTACGGCCGCCACCTCCCATCATGTAGCTAGACCCGGCCATGTGGCTGCCAAAACCTCCCGGGATGCCGCCGAACAGACCTGGAGAAGAGGAGAGAAATTAGTTAACGATGGCATCTTTCAAAGGAACTTTGTGGGAACAGGTTACAATTCTGCTGCTAAGATTGATTGGAGATAAAGTGTTTTTTTAAGGTTGTTAATCAGTTTTAATTGTTTGCTAATTGCATAACATTGGCGAATACATAAGTAGGAAACAATGCAACTGTGCACAATTTATGTAATAGGACGACTTCTTAGCAATTTTAAGCTTATTTCAAGTTACTAGGCCGTTTTAATATCTTCTACGGCCCAAATGAGGGCATCCTATGATTAATTAACTTTGTTCAGTGAAACAAAAAGATAATTGAAAAAAAAATCAAGGACATGGACGTGACGGCAAAATAATTGCAAAGATCATAATAAGCGGAATTCTAACCTACGGCAGTCAGTTCCAGAACGGGATGAAAATTTGAAATTTGAACGACCTGAGTTAGCATGATTTATATAAACTGAAATAATCTGAAACTGTTCACAACTCGTGTCAGAGTTTAGCATCTTAAAGAAGTTCCCGACATTTACTGGGCACGTGCTAATCGGACTGACGTGGATACGTTTCGCCTAGTGACCAGATTGATCTTTATTTTTGTATGTTGGCAGTTTGGAAATCTCCTAGGCGAATGCATGAAACAACGATGAAACTAGACTATTTTTCTTTTTATTCAGGTAAAACAGCGGATTTTAACGGAAACGTCCGCCTGCATGTCATCCTTAATCTACAACATAATTGATTTGTGGCATAACAACAACGATATGACCAGAATCGGTCTGGATTTATAAAAGAAATCCTCCCTCTTTAGTGTTGTCGGGTTGACAATCATTTGAAAGACAACCGCCGACCTGCGATTGCAATGACGACTTAAACGTCCTCGAAACGGTCCACAACGCCATTCCTCCGCCATAAAGTCATCGATTTCAAGTAGCCAAGCGAAGACGGCGACGGGTCCTCCCATAAGCACGCAAACCGCTCTCCATCTTGCGACGCGTCGCCTTCTGTACACCAACATCAATCAGTCCAGCGCATATGCACGGCGGTGTAATTGCAAACGTAGCCTACCATCGATCGAGTCGTTCACATGGAATGTGCGGCATTAGGAGCTGCCCGCCGATTGGCCGGCGAGACAATGAGACCGACATACGGAGAAGAAGCCGACCTCTTAGCGCGAGACAGTCGGTGCAAGAGAGCGCATGTCGCTTGACATTACAAGCACCGAGTCTTGCACGGACCAGCTGGCCTCTGGGGAGGCGACGCAAAGAGATGCATGGCCGCCAGCGTGCGTCAAGACTGTTAATTGCTCTAATTACGCCGTGATGAGCGGTAGGTGCCGGGATCGAGACCAGACGGCTTAAACTGGGCCCAATAAACAATAAGCGGCGCACTGCAAAGCTTGAGAGACTGCAGAATTGTCATGCCATATCGTTTGGTATGTACATGGCGAGGGGTTCTATCAGCAGGGACATAACACAAGTGTGTGAAAGATCTCCTCGAGCCCCTATAAGTGGTCTGACTGGCGGGATTTGGTGGCGTCAACAATTTCAGCACAGAGAAACCGAAAAGCCGCAGAAGACAAATAAGCCATCGAACAACGCAGCGTATCTTCATGGGAACACGCTCGCGGGCATACAATAGCAGCAAAAACCAACCGGAAAACGTATATATCGAAGTTGACTTCTCGGCGAACGATCTGTTTAAAATTCCTCGATCGAATTTGTCCCCCAGACAAATGCTTGGCAGCCAAGATGAATAAATCAACGCGGTTACTCTATGGCTGCCATGGATACCCGGTGCTCGGTCTTGCATGCTAACTCTAGTCGGCGGTCGTCATGTCAATCAGCCACCCTCAGACCAGAAAGGTATACCCAACCCTCCTTGAAATGGCTACAGTGCAGTAAGATTAGGTAGCCGACGCTCATTCTTGTATGGCGAGGTTCTTGCAGGACTAAAACGTGGCATTCTGCGGCCGGTGGTTCGGCGAAGAATGCCGCGACTCGGCCATCGCATGTCTGGTGGCTGCTACGTCTCGACCCGCGACTGACAATGCGTCGCTCGGTGGAGGATAGGCAGCTCAGTACAAGGCGCAGGCGGCATTAGCATAAGTTGGAGTCTGGCAAAAACTAGTCGGTCGCCAGCCGGGCCGGGCACGAACTCGTTAACTGCGTTGCGCTTTGTGTATTCGAACACTGGACTAGGAGAGCGTTAGATTCGAGAGGCGACTCGTTTTAGGATGTGTGATAGAGCCATTGAGTTAAAAGGTGTAGTCAAAGGGTCAGCGATGATGGTTGCCCAGCAAATGAGCCGGCAACACGTGGTAACGGTCGGTGCCACCCGATGGCGTTTGAGGCAGTTCTTTAAATTCTCTAAAATTATATAATCACGACTCAAAATATCGATAGATACATACAAATCGTTGGGATAAGCATCAATACAATTTAATTAAGCGTTAACTAGTCTCAAATGCGAGTACACGGCGAAATGTAACGAGAGGAAATTGAATCCCACGGCTAGAGTATGTATGTGTCAAAAATAATAGCAATGTCACTTTAGTTTCAGTAAATATGTGATCGCGCAGGGGTTTAGGGCACGACTCCTAAAAAAATTTTAAATCGGCGTTTTTTTTTTACACAATCTATGCAATTTGGGGTGAATTGTTTATTTTTTTCCATTTTTTATCTCATGTTTTTGTGGCCACTGAAGTCTGCCACGCTGGGCCAAAACCAAGCCGGCTCAAACCAAAATGCAGGCCTAGCGATTCATCAAGAGCCGAGTGCCAACAGCGCCCAGGCTTCGACCGACGACCACTAAGATGCTGGATCGCTCCGCATGGCTCAGTGCGTCGCTCAGATCAACTAATTGCTGGCCACCTCTCGCACGGGGTCCACGTTGTGAAACGGAGGACGAGCAGGTACATGCATGGGTGAGGCGAAGCGAGGTCAGCGAGGGTCACCGACAATCGGACGCTACGGGGAACATCGCGGAGGCGGCGTTGAATGCTCGGCCAACGAGGGATTCGCTCGACTGAGATTATTCCGCTCCCATTTTGCTCCGAACTGATAGGCGGTGATTTACCTAAAGCCAGCGCAAAGCGATAACGCCATTGTTTTCATTATCTACTTCCCGGTATTTCTGTTGAC
Organism: Protonemura montana; assembly: GCA_947568835.1. Classification (NCBI taxonomy): domain Eukaryota; kingdom Metazoa; phylum Arthropoda; class Insecta; order Plecoptera; family Nemouridae; genus Protonemura; species Protonemura montana. The sequence goes on along the minus strand of OX387608.1, from coordinate 15,530,341 downwards.
ATTTGCAAAGTCGCTAGCGATGCAGGAAACATCGATAGTCGTGACATAGCTGTGACGTCAGTCGATGGCACGGGGTTGGAACCCGCCAGGCCCGAAACACGAACAAAGCTCGATACAAAACAAGCTATCCTGGCTTGACTGGGAGTCAAGGGTAAACCCGGTGCCGCCAAGTAGATTGCTCCTGTTCAACAGCACCAAGGACCGGCCACCGCTTAGCCTTGTCCCTTTGACACACTGTGTTGGCTGCTCCTGTCCAACAGCACCAAGGACCGGCCACCGCTTAGCCTTGTCACTTTGACACACTGTGTTGGCTGCTCCTGTCCAACAGCACCAAGGACCGGCCACCGCTTAGCCTTGTCACTTTGACACACTGTGTTGGCTGCTCCTGTCCAACAGCACCAAGGACCGGTCACCGCTTAGCCTTGTATCTTTGACACACTGTGTTGGCTGCTCCTGTCCAACAGCACCAAGGACTGGCCACCGTTAGCCTTGTCACTTTGACACACTGTGTTGGCTTCTCCTGTCCAACAGCACTAAGGACCGGCCACCGCTTATCCTTGTCCCTTTGACACAATGTGTTGGCTGCTCCTGTCCAACAGAACCAAGAGCCGGCTACCCACGTGATTACCTAATTCCCCCTCCGAGCAAAGTGGGTCACGCGGTCACCCACCCAACACCCCGCAAAGGCCGGTGTTGCTTAACCCGTCGACCGGGCGTCAGACGGGAGTCCACGAAGATGGCAGGTTACACCAAGCTATAAGGGGGTAGGCATGGCGGGGAACAGGGGTCGAGATGAACTGGACTCGCTAGTATTGATTTCCCAGCGCATGGACACCGTGCCGGGGGGGTGGGCGAGGGCGGGGGGCGGAGAGGATCGCACCTCCTCAAGACGCTGTGCGATGGATGGAAGAGGGAGTCACGCGACACTCCTGGCCACGATTGGTGATTTTACTCGACTTGGTTTTCACACTGATAGCAATTTTATGTAAATGTTGGGTTTAGAAGGGAGATTTGTTAACTCTATTACACGTTCAGCTTGAATGTGTAATCAATGAAGGCGAGACCTAATCGAATTTGATCCATACGATAGTTTTTAGACTCATGTCTACTTGATGTAAACTTAGCACAAGTTTTGACAAAAACTGTTTGAACTGGGGTTTGAATGCCAAGTAAAGAACAACTGAATTTTCAAGTAATTCGTACCGGTTACTTCTTCAAGGGTAAAAGCAGTCCCGACAATTTTCTGATAGCAAAATAACCACAAAAAAATTATAACAATTACCAAGTTCAAGCTTCCTAAATGCATCTAAAAAAAATAATCAGGGTCAATAACTCAAAAACTAACATGTTTTGTATTTTCTGAAATAAAATCCCATACAAATTGGCGTTTTTACTACCTAAACAATTACGTTTGTTTGTGGAAAAAATAACAAATAAAACGCAGTTAATAAAAAATAAAATAACAAGTTAACAAATAAGAAAATTCCAGTTCAATTAGTTTAAGTCAGAATTCGGTCCTGTCATAATTACTACAGCGTCGTTCGACCAGCAAGGTTAGTTAAATCTCTGACCACATGGAGCGCTGCTAGCTTAGACATTAAGAGGATCTAAAGCTAACACTTTCAGTCTACGCACTTTACGCATTTAACCCTGAAGACCATGATTAACCAAGTTCATTGACGCCAAGAGAAAAGATAAATGCTTGCCCATCAATCCGTGAGCTTTGCAAAACATAAGCGACAATAACTATTGCGTTCCAACTCGTACAGAACTGGGTCGATGAGACATTTGAACGAAACATGCATAGCGCAATGCGATAAGCAGTACTTTCGATGTAAATCCGAGGTGGACTTTTACCTGTTATACGCATACAACAGGTCGCCCATTGCCCTGGTAAGCGAGAAGAGGTCGCATTTCGTTTTTGATCCCAATTACCGATAACTGAACTTATTTGTTAGGAATCACGAACGCTATCTCGTTAAACAACATTGATTAACCCAGGAATTGACCGTTCGTTATCTTTAACGAATAAGTAATGTGAATCCAAGGGGGACCTCCATATGGCATCGCCCCACAATAACTGAAAGATGTTTAGTTAGTTTAAGATTATGTTATCTCAGCAAAATCAAATGAAAAGACAGAAGTGCAAGATCTGTTATAGCTCTAAACATTTTAGGCGGGACCAAAATCGTGACAGTCGTGGATAAACAAGACGATTGATAAAAGGTATAGCTTTATTAGAGCTTGAAAAAATATTGGGCGTTTCGAATGTGACACAAATGTCCTTGCTGGATTTATGAACAGTAGGCCTCGTCGATCTGAGAGATTGGGCGCCGAATGGAATGTGAAGTACCAAGTGTAATACGGAATACCATTATGTAAAGACGTCATGAGATCACCGAAGTTAAGCAACACTGCGCTGGATCAGGTATTGGATGGGTGACCATCATACACATGACCAGTTCTGTTCGGGAGAGAGGTTTGAGGGATGAAAGTTAAGCAACACTGCGCTGGGTCGGGTATTGGATGGGTGACCATCATACACACGACCAGTTCTGTTCGGGAGAGAGGTTGGAGGGATGAAAGTTAAGCAACACTGCGCTGGGTCAGGTATAGGATGGGTGACCATTATATACATGACCAGTTCTGTTCGGCAGAGAGGTTGGAGGGATGAAAGTTAAGCAACACTGCGCTGGGTCGGGTATTGGATGAGTGACCATCATACACACGACCAGTTCTGTTCGGGAGAGAGGCTGGAGGGATGAAAGTTAAGCAACACTGCGCTGGGTCAGTTATTGGATGGGTGACCATCATACACATGACCAGTTCTGTTCGGGAGAGAGGTTGGAGGGATGAAGTTAAGCAACACTGCGCTGGGTCAGGTATTGGATGGGTGACCATTATACACATGACCAGTTCTGTCCGGGAGAGAGGTTGGAGAGATGAAAGTTAGAGTAGCAACTTCACTCGTCTTGCTCATCAACCTCTCGACAGCATGGATTTGTGGAGGAATCGTGTTGTTCGCGTTGTACCGTCCTTCGGAAGGGACATTAAGCCGGTGGTCCCCTTGGTGCTCTTCGACAAGAGTAGGCTACGTGCCGGCACCGGGTTTCCCCTCCTTCCTTCTAGGATAATAATTCTCATCATCACCCACTAATTCGCTCGATGCCTTCGTCTCATGGCCCGTTATCTAAAACGTTTGTCGTTAAACATCACAAATGAAATCAACTCACCGAAGAGGCTGGCAGCGTCGAGCATGGCGGACGCGTGGTCCTTGTCGCCGCTCCCGCCACCCGAGCCCCCGGGGCCGTTCTCCTTCTCGGTGGGCATCCCGCGCCCCCGCGCGCCCCGACGCTGCAGCTGCAACAAAAACCCTGGTAAGCACAATGACAAGATGCAACAAAAACCCTGGTAAGCAGCAACAAAAACCCTGGTAAGCACGATGACAGGATGCAACAAAAACCCTGGTAAGCACGATGGCAGGATGAAACCGTGTTCCTGGTCTTCGAAACATATACTGGGAAAGAACGACCGCCCCTGGAAGATCGAGCTGACCCTGTATTGCCCCGACATCGGGCTCCACTCGTATGTTAAACCGGGCTTCCAGACTTTGGAACGAGCTGCCGGCTAACGATGTGGAAGAACTCAGAAGAGAGTTGAAGGCTAACAACTAAAAGCAACTCACTACCTTTACTTACTACCTATTACTACATTACATTCCATAATAATGTTAAATACCACTTGGACTAACAAATCTTAATTACTATCCAGCCATCGGAGGCCTACAATATGCACTTGTATCTGCTTCCAAGCTGTAAGTAAATAAAATTAATAAATATTAATAAAAAGTAAGCCTGGTGACTACAGATGTAAAGCATTACCGAGCAATTTTACCGAAATAGTACCGTTTTTTTTCTTAATGTTTGATGCCGTGTTGCATCTGTTTGTGTTTAGTGAGTATCTCCGTACAAATCAATTTTTGCAAAATGTTTGCTCTAAATATCTTTCGCTTCGCCGCGACGTTCAGTTTTTTGAACTAATAAAAGATTTTCTTGAATAGCAATAAAATAGGGAAGTTCGGGACCCCAATCTGTAACTGATATCCAGTTGAATGGAATGAGATAAGAAGGGAGGACTTCTTTCGTTCCATTGTGGGCAGAATAAAATGCCGCTTATTTAAAAGTTACAGAATCAGGTTTCAGTTAAAGGGAGAAGCCAGATTTTGGGGCAAAGAGGTCCAACTCTATAAGGTTAACTTCAGGGAGAAAACGGATGCATTTGCTCCAAATTTTAGTGAAGTAGTTTTAGTGTAGTGAGGTTTAGTTTGGTAGATTTAGTTTAAGTCTAGTGTACTTTACCCATTGGGAATTTTTTTGATTTAATAAGTTTTTTTGAAATCCCGCTACCGAAATCACCAGTGAAATTTTCCTAATGAGTTGCTGTAGTGCCAGGCAGCAGTCATTGTACTGTCATCTTCTGTCACGTGCTGTATTCCGGGAAACAAGCCAAAATCAGTATTTAAAATAAAAAAAAAATTATTATTATTATTTTTAATTTCATAAAACAATTGCAGTTGAGAATATATGTGATGGACACCCTGTGCAGACTCCAGGATGGACTGGACGAACACAGGTGACTTAAGCGCTAGTCTCGAGGAGACGGGGATCGAACCCGGGACATCCCGAAGTGTTGGCTGCACCCTCTGTCTAAGAACAAGAGATCGCTTTCTTACAGGCGACAAAATTGCTTGAGGTAAACCAACAAAGCAAATTAACCGACCGACCGACCGACCGACCGCAAAGCAAAATGAGTTTTCATTTACAGCAAAATGTGCTCACAAATTTCATGCGCAATGCTATATTTGTTAGTGAATATTGCATGTTTAGAAAGCAGGTTAGCTCCACACACGCATAGACGAGTAGCACGCATAAAACAGCCAAAGAAGAGAGTTATTTCTATATCTCCATGGCTCCCAACCCAAACCTGCCCCAAAAACCTTCAAGAACACTAGAGTTTTTCATCGTTTCAGTTGGCAACGAAATCGAACAAGTCTTCCTTACATAAAACTGTGGCTGCTCGTTCCTAGGCGCTAGCTTCGCAGGGTCGGCGTCAGGAGGCGTACGTGAAGGAGGCGACTCGCGGGCACGAAGTTTGCACGGGGCGGACGCGAAGGGAGACGGATCACCCCGGAGCACCGCTCCCCTACCCCACGCCACGGGGACAATTAATCATCCCCCCCGTCTGTCCCGACCCACCACCCCTCGGGGTGCAGGCGGCCTCCTGCTTCGAACCAGATCTTTACTTCGGAGCCGAGCGCGGTGTAGAGAAAAGCCGACCCGAGGCAGGATGGTTTACCAGCCAGCATCGGTATATGAAGCCAGCGTGTGGGGTTTGTATTACCAGAGCACCTTGGCTGTTAAATAGACCTGCACTCATAACGCTAAGAATCGCCAAGCAACGAGAAAATCACATGAACAACATGAAAGAGTCAACAATTCGACCGCGTGCAGTCATAATGGCTGCCGTAATGAAGTCATATTATGAAGGACTGCGTAATTGCAAACCGTTGTTCTTTAAATATAAGGGCAATAAATAAATAAAATCAAGAACACACGGTTGTGAACACGGCTAAAGCCTCTGATTGGTCCAGATCTAATGTCCATGACATCATGTCAGAAATATCGATTTCTTGTTGGAGTTGGAAGCGAAGTTCGCAGAGACGCTGCGGTTGACAGGTGTAATGTCCAGATGTGGGTATTGGCCATCATGAAAATGTTTAGATCAAGACCATTCATAAGAATGCCTTCATCTGACTGTGGCAGCAGGAATATCAGATGCATACATCTCTGAAAGTTGCTTGATGGTTTCAAAAAAAATCGATGACTTGGATAGTAAAATGATGCAGCGTTTATGAGCACGCAAGAAAAGTGGGTGTTCGAGGAAGGTGCGGGCGTGGCACACAAAGCGGGTAGCGTCCAAACTCGTGTAAAACAACTCAACGGTTACAAAATGTAAGAAAATACAGCTAATGTGATATAAATTCAAATCACAGCTCGAGAATTGGAGAAACCCGCATGGTTTAGGTCGCATACATTCGCCAAGTTTTTGCCCAAAATGAATCTGAGATCAGACATAGGGGGGTTGCTTAACGCACACCACATGGAGATTCTTAGACATCTTTGCCGACCACCAGGTGTAAGATCTGGTCCATCGTGGGCGCGATCATCGCGCCTTTAGCTCGAGGTTATTGACTGAATGAACATACGAAGAAACTCGTGAAATCAAATCAACTCAGTGTATCCCACAGACAACAGAACCGACATCTTAACGACACCGAAGACATAGATGGAAGTGGAAATGCGATGTGCTTGCCAACACAGCGCGGCTTAAGAATCGCCGCGAGGGCCGAGTGGATATAAGATTGTTACTCTGAGCAACGAAGCGTCGCCAAGAAACCAACTCGTGGATTCCGCCGAACTCATCCTCATTTGCACGCACGAGACAGTACACATCAGTGGCCACCAGAAGCTACCAGAGGTCTGCAAAGGTCACCAGTGAAATGCAGAGCTCGTATCAAAGTGCCATCCCCAAAGCAGTGCCCGAATTAAGATTTTCCAGGTGACGATGGCCATTCTCAAAGATCATGCTTACTCCGTATCGACAAACGACGTCACAAGCGCTGTTAGAAATGAAAAGTGATCGAGACCTGACAGTGCGAGACTTAAAAGATGCGGTCTTGGCGACTTGGTCATGGTCACATGCCTGTGGTGAGACCGTGACTTTGTCAGGTGGTTTGTTGTTGCCTGTACTTGTATGTGACAAAGTCACCGAGATCAAGTAGGCAAGACCGAAGCGAGGTAGGCAAAATATTTCAAATGCGACATTCCAAACAAATGATTTCTATAAACAAAGTAAACCTACAAAATGGCTATCCGGTAGGTTCGCAACGATTGGGCACGAACTGTTTCAAATCGCCTACAGGTTGCGTCGCTAAGCCGGCTAGGCGTCGATCGTAGCGTGTGTCACCATTGCCACGGCGTCGGCGTCGCGGCGTCGGCCGAATCACGGGGGGGCATAGAGACTAGCAACTCATCTACATCGATCGCCGACTGCACGGGTAAGTCCAGGCCTCGTCACCCTCAACAGGAGGCGTGGATTTATTTTAGTGGCCGACTTCAACTCTTGCTGCGATTGACGGCTGCTACTGCAGCTCATAATGGAGATCTCGAAGCGAATTAAAAAAACTGATCGGTTTGGCGCTTTAGAGACACCGGTTCTCGAGGGATCACTGAAGTTAAGCAACACTGCGCTGGGTCGGGTATTGGATGGTTGACCATCATACACATGACCAGTTATGTTCGGGAGAGAGGTTGGACGGATGTGTGTTAAGCAACACTGCGCTGAGTCAGGTATTGGATGGGCGACCATCATACAAATGACCAGTACTGTTCGGTAGAGAGGTTGGAGGGATGAAAGTTAGTACAGCAACTTCACTCGCCTTGCTTATCAACCTCTCGACAGCATGGATTTGTGGAGGAACCCTGTTGTTCGCGTTGTACCGTCCTTCGGAAGGGACGTTAAGCCGGTGGTCCCCTTGGTCTTCCACAGGAGTAGGCTACGTGCCGGCACCAGGTTTGGACAACGGGCCAGCAGGGCCCGTTATCAAAACAGTGCATCGTTAAACACCACTTATCAATAAATCAATCACTCAACTTAAAAGACAGGATGCCAACTTCAGGCTCCCATAAGAACGGTCAAAGAAAGGTTAGCAATCAAGAGGTCAAACAATCCAAACAGGACAAAAAATACAAACAAAACTCCAATGTACAACAAAATAGATTTGGGCAGAAACAAACCCAAGACACGTACTTCGAAAGAAGTTATCAAAACTTCACTGAAGCAACCCACGTAGTTTATTCAATTATTATCATCTCAGCAGTAAAATCAAGTCTTCAGGAAGTTCACTTTCTCGTCTTCGACAATATAGCGGGGCACAAAACCAACATAGCGAAGACTCGACCCAGCCGTGCCGAGCCGTGGTTACTTTGGCACGGATCGGTCTTCGGACGGGGATCGAACCCAGTCCCTCCCGAACTCGGAGCCGATTCATATGTCGGGTAAATTTATGACCAATAAGATGTAACTTACGGTTAGGGTTGTGTCCTCAGTAGACGCGACATCACAAAGCTGCGGCGAACATCTGAAACAAAACGACAGCGTTAGATCAGCTGATCAGAGGTTTGAAACAAATGGAAGTGAGCCGCGACGGGAGCTGGAGGCGTACCATGTGCCGGTTCATCGTCTTATCCCCACCAAAAGTCTTGCATGTGACATTATAATTCTCCGCCAATTCAGAGTGATTGACCTGCTGGCCCAGGATTACAACATTCCTTCAGTTTTGCAAGCGTACACAAATAGCTTTATTTGGTGGTCACCCATCCACTGACTAGCGCAGCGAGGTGTTTCTCAACTTCAATGATCTCACGAGGGCTGGTGTTCTTAACACGCCATGCCATCCAACACCTGAACCAGCGCAGTGTTGCTCAACTTCAATCACCTCACGAAGACCGGTGTTTCCATCACACCAAACCTTTCGGTGATCACCCATCCAATACCTGACCCAGCGCAGTGTTGCTCAACTTCAATCACCTCACAAAGACCGATGTTTCCGACACGCCAAACCGTTCGGTGGTCACCCATCCAATACCTGACCTAGCGCAGTGTTGCTCAACTTCAATGATCTCACAAAGACCGGTGTTTCCGACACGCCAAACCGTTCGGTGGTCACCCATCCACTACCTGACCCCGTATAGCGTTGCTTAACTTCGGTAACAAATCACGGTGTTTTCAACACGCTTACAAAAAATTAGTTCCCATTTGAAGACATCTTTATCTTTTATTTGACTTTTCCATTGCTATTATGGGTCAATGTTGCAAGACAGCTGTGTGGTCTGCCATTTCTCAAAAGAGGACTTCACTACCCTTATAGGTATATGTTACAAAACACCTGTGTGCTTTCACAAGTATATCTAGCCCTGAAACCATCGAGGTGCCCAATCCGCGACTTCACATTCCAGAATCAATGTCACCCATGCAATCCAGGACTGGGACGCTATCGCCGTTGCAAGGCGGAAGATAACAGCGGAAGCGGCTGCTAGTGATATGAATATCGATCGGCAGGCGCCGGCCGCACAGCAGATCCTCCGGGTGGACGCCCCCCCCCCCATGCCCCCCTCCCTCCATCGACACGACCTTGACGGGGTCGGCAAACTGACCCAGTTACAAGCTCGCGGTCGTGACCTTCAGATGACGTCACAGCTCAGGGTCAACGGGACTCCCGGAAGCACGACTTCGGCGCCGCCGTCGGATTGTGGGGCTTTTCTTCTCCGTGGGATTCAAGGATTGGTTTTTGTTTAACGACGCACTGTAGGCGTCAGTGATCGAGTACGTTCCTCCACAGGAAACCCGGTGCCGGCAAGTAGCCTACTCCTGTCGAAGAGCACCAAGGGGACCACTAGCTTAACGTCCCTTCCGAAGGACGCTACAACGCGAACAACAGGATTCCTCCACAAATCCATGCTGTCGAGAGGTTGATAAGCAAGGCGAGTGAAGTTGCTGTACTAACTTTCATTCCTCCAACCTCTCTCCTGAACAGAACTGGTCATGTGTATGATGGTCGCTCATCCAATACCTGACTCAGCGCAGTGTTGCTTAACATTCATCCCTCCAATCTCTCTCCCGAACAGAACTGGGCATGTGTATGATGGTCACCCATCCAATACCTGACTCAGCGCAGTGTTGCTTAACATTCATCCCTCCAATCTCTCTCCCGAACAGAACTGGGCATGTGTATGATGGTCACCCATCCAATACCTGACTCAGCGCAGTGTTGCTTAACATTCATCCCTCCAACCTCTCTACCGAACAGAACTGGTCATGTGTATGGTCACCCATGCAATACCTGACTCAGCGCAGTGTTGCTTAACTTGCATCCCTCCTACCTCTCTCCCGAACAGAACTGGTCATGTGTATGATAGTCACCCATCCAATACCTGACTCAGCGCAGTGTTGCTTAACTTCATTAACATACAGTAGATATACTCTTCTCGCGTTCTAGTGCAAAAGCAACGGTCTTTCATCAGTTTCCATTGAAGTCATCAAGGTAAACAAGAATGTACAGTTTTTGTTGGAAAATCGACCTGCCGTGGGAACGCAGCCGGGTATCGAACCCGCGACCGCCCGGCTCTAGACCGCGTACAGTCGACACCATAAGAAATGTCTCGGTCGTTATCTTATCTCTCACCTCAGGCAGGTGAGTCAGTCAACATCCCCCCCTACCACCTACCTCCTACCCACAGGTGTTGATTCGAGTTATCAGTATTTGACACCTTCCCTCCCTCCGAGACTAGGCGTGCTCCTGACTTGTTGAACCAAAATTGAACATTTCACTTTCATTCAAACTGATAAGCCAAATATCAGTTGATATCCTCACTTTACAGAAGTTGAGAATGCTTGTCCGTAAATCAGATGACTCTGTTTTGAACTTGCTTACCAATTGGTCGCGGTATCTTTGATTTACACAAATTTGTACCGAACTGTAATTCAGTAATTTTTTTGCAGTAACTTCATTTGTTGCATTGTTGGCATTGGATTGTTACCGTGGTTGAAAGTTACAGAATCGCACTGCAGGTTATTGTAAAAACGAACATAAATACGGTCTCGCTTCCATAATCTAACGGGAAAGTGACAAAGACCAAATATCCGAGACCGAGTTGTTGGGGTCTCGCTACTCGCTCTGTCATGCGGTCATAGGTCCCAGATCACATGTCCCTGTCATTTTGGATTTCTGACAACGCTTGTGACTTTTGCCAATACCGAGTGCGCATAGGCAGAGCCTTTTCTGCGACTCAAAACAAAATGGCTAAACATAACCAGACTCGTGACTCTGTCCTCGGTTGATTTGTTTAAAGTTTGATTGATATTTTTGAACTGAACTCGGCTGTCACCCTTTTGGTTCGAGCTCAAGTCAATTCCTCTAGCTACAAGCTTTTCAACAATCATTTTGGCCTTCGTGATCGCCTGGGACTGTACTAACGAGCTGTCGTCAGGCGCTAACAGGTCGTTAGCATCGTTTACGAGCGTCTGACACATATATCAAAGCTTAAGGTCTAAGGTCTTAAGGTCACTTAAGAATTGACAAAAACCTTGGTTGAAAGGGAATGACGATATAGGTCATATAGGGTGAGATGGATTCAATTGCCGAGATTCGGTTATGTTAGGTTGCTATTTTATGTTTTGTTAGGGTAGGGTAAAGCACATATAGGCTTTTTAATGATCGAAAGGCGCTGAAAAGTGGGAAAGAATCGCTGCGTTGTCCTTCTATTGATCTCGCCGAAAGGACGAGACGTGACGGCTTCTTTCAACCGCAGCCTGCGACGGATTCTCAGAGATGTTGACTTGCGGGCAGCGCACCAAGAGTTTCCAAACAAAGACATCGCTCGCTACGATAATGCACGGAAAGGTGGACGATGTACGTGTTCAAATGTGGGGCTTTGCTAGTAAAATCAAACAGTAACGCATGTGACTATTCGTTTTAATTTCAAACAACTTTAACCATGAAAACTTTACTCACTGCACGTTACAGAGTTGATAAAACTTCTAATGAAAGTGAATTAGGTAAATATTTATGTTGCAGAATTTAAAACTTGCCCGATTAAATGTTAAAACTCTCACAGTCGGTAATTGGGGTGTTCCTTAGACCCGGAACCGAAAACTAAGAAAATCTTAAAATAGAAAGTACTGGAAATATACTTTCAAACTGCGAATTCTGCAAATGAGGTTCTTTTAGAAGTGTTTTCTTATTAGTGGGCCAATGACCCAGTTCGCCCGCGAAGTCCCATTGACCCATATCCTGGGTCCGCGTTCAGGGCTGCCAATCTTTGTAGCATCCAGGAAGAAGCTGGGGTCAATGACCCCACTCCCCACCGCTCCTTCCTCGCCAAGGCCGTTGAGGGGGGCACTCGCAAAACCCCCAGCCCCCCTTAAAAACAGTCCCGAAAAAACAGACGCAGCAAGCTGGCTCCGCCAAAATACCGAGAATTTGTGATCTGTGCGATGCTTTCAATGCCAGAGCGACCTACGGGAAGATGTCTCGACTCGATTTCAGTCGACTTCCAGTGAAATGTTTTATGGGCAAACTCTCGGCCAGTTCATAACAGATCTTAACTTTTCAATAAAAGGACCTGCATCGGTCTTCGTACAAATGCCAACCCTCCTTACTCCAATAACTATATCTTTCCCTTCATAAACTCTGATTTGACTAAAAGAAATGCCGAAATCAAGCGCCATGATCGGCCGCCCTCAGAGGGGGAGCGGGCATTAAGTTGAAGCCGGCCACGCAATCGGAAAAAGATACGAACCCTAATTGAACCAACAACCCCCCCTTCCTCAACCCCCTCAAATACAAGCCACTCGAGCTCCCCCCCTCAGCCACGCGAAGCCGTCTCCGTGAACCGCGCGGAGCAAACCCGCGTCGACCCCGAGTCCGGGAAACGACTGGGTTCGAACCCGGCATCTCCCGAACTCGCAAAGCGAGTCGAGAGCCGCTCCAGCCGCCACGCACGTGTCAACACGAACCCGCGAGACGCCGAGGAGGTCAAGACGTTGACCAGACATCCTCGACGTCCGTCGGCTCGCGCGAAACATTCGCTCGCCTTTCCATCGAGTGGTCGACGACGCCGAGCGGATCGCGTCGGTGAGACGAACAAAGAACTGCGATCGCGGCGTCGCCTCGCTCTCGCCAGGCAGCCAGCCGAGGGGCGCACTCCGAATCGATTGACGAGCGAGAGCATGGCCCGGGGGGTGGTGGAGGCGGGCGGCGGACGGGAGGGACAGGACAGACAGAGGCGGCACGCGGCGGCCGCCTTTCGCTGGTAACGAACGAGGGGTGAGACGAGCCACCGCCACGCAGCCATTTGCTATTTCCATCGCCGCCTGGTAATCGACTCGCCGTGCCGTCGATGTCGCAATGTCTTGGTCTTGCCCGGCACACGCCGCCGTCCTCAGGTCGTCGTCAGCCAATCAATCGTAACCCTTCACCTCAAGCTTATTGCAGAGCAAGACTTATGCGGCTTCGTTTGGGTCGCAATACCATGATATCCCTAAATGCTTGAAACTCGTTGACAGATTTAGTTCTTCTGTTTCACTAAAGTCGGCAGTCGCTAACGCATTCGACTCCACATGACGACGCAGCTCGACGGCGACCCTTGCGAGTCACGACGGCGACGTCGCAGGGCGCTGATTGCCGTCGACATGCCTTGTGCCGATGAGCGGGAGGCATGGGCGACGGGGGGAGGGGGACAGATCGATGTGGACGGACGACAGGAACGCCGACGCGGCGGGTGCAATGCCGGGGCAGGCCAAAGAGTCACGCTGATACTGGGAACGGTGGACGAGCGACTTCCAAAGCAGGGGATATCCCGTCCCTTGGCCTCCGAGGGAAACCCCGAGTGTTACTCTCTTGACGCTGCTGATCGCCTTGCCTTGCGATGTTCATCGTGCAGAGGTGCTCCGTGTCGCCCCATCGTCCGCCTGCATTCCCTCGAGGGCGTACTTTGAAACCGCCATTACTTCAATTAGAAGAATGGGCCATAAAAGGAGGCAGTCGCCGTCATTTCCCCTCCACTCCAAACGCTGCGTGCCTCACGTATGACCACAGCTGTACCGAAGCCAATCTTAGATATGGCCGTTGTCAACAATGAGTGTTGTCGTTGCTATGAGGCTGATCGCACAGCACGACGCTCTTGCGCCTCGTTCGAAGATCGAGTCCGCGACAGAGGAAAGTCTGGTGCACCCCTCCACCCCCCTGCCAAAGTCCTGTGCTCGCCGGGCGGTGCCGGGTTCGATCCCCAGCCTCCCGGCCTAACGGCACAAGCGCGTCTACCCGCGGCACGATCCACGGATTCCCCGCGACTACGTCAGACTTGGCAGCGGTTTAGTAACAATTACTCACTGAAATCAATAAAACTAAGTAGAGAGATGATGACAAACCGGACATTTTATCTCAGATGCTTTCATACAATTTCCTGCCAACTCATTCATCGGCAACGACGCATTATGTGTCCCCGATATATCGCCTAAGAGCGCGTACCCACATCGTCATATAGGAACCCAATCTGCTGCTGGCGTGCACTTGAGTCGTGCGTGGTCGCGCTTCGATGTGCACCCATCTGTCCCCCCTCCCCCCTCACGAACAGCACCAGGCACCGCGAGTCCGTCGATTTGCATGCGACGATCTCCGAGTCTTGGACAGCCCTGACGCACGACAGCCCTGAACTTGAACCGGACAAGCCGGCAATGTCTTCGTCGGCCACCGGATTCCGGGCCCTGGACCGGCGGTGCCCTGTACATGAGTGCATTGTGCTGTACACACACAGAGACCGGCACGCACAGATAGAAATAGCACGCGGCGTGGGTCCCGCAGCGACGGGCACAGGAGTCATCGCCGCATTCGGACCAACGACTTGCTCCTCCGAGCGCAGTGCATTGTCGACGACGGAGTATATGTGAGAGAATCTCGTGCGAATTCAGCCGTGGCAGATGCAAGCTAGCGGTCGTTTGCCAATATGGTGTGCCGCTCTGATCGCTGCTCCGGTACCGGTCGGATGATGGAAATGGCAAAGATCAATCGTGTAGGATTGAAAGTAGGAAGGCGAGTGATTAGCTCATCCTATAGGCTGATAAAACGGAATGCGGCCGCCGGCTACCTATGTCGAGACCGTCTCCACATACCGGGCAGAACGAGGAAAGTATATCCCACTCTTGGGCACTCACATACTGACGCTATGTGAATCTTATCTCATGCTAATTAACCGGAACGTCGCCCGACTTTTAGCCTCATCTGCTTATCGGTCGGTGCTGCCCCGGTGATTGATAACGCCGCCGCTAAAACGACGTGCAATTGCAAATCAATAAACGATAAGTATTCTGTTGATACATCTCTGTCGTGTTGGTTTCGCATGTTGTTTCACAATGCCCCGTCGCGTTCACTCACGTAGCCGCAGTTATCGATTGGTAATTGGTTGATGGCATTCTCGGTTCTCGTCATTGCGTTTTATCTTTGGGAGTATTGTGTTCTCGTCTGTGTCACTGCCCGCTTATCGCTGAGAAGCGCACACAAACCGAACCCGCGGCGGTTCCGACCCAGCCGAGTACCAACCAATTTGCAGCGACCATTTAACCAATTAATTAGCTACCGTCTTAATTGACGACGATTTATTCTGTTAAACGGTCATTGACAACGTTAGCTTAGTTGCTATGCTGAGTTGACAACAATCCCAGCTTACGACAATAATCTAGCTGTTTGTTATCATAACTCGTGCGCAATGGTTTCACTCGAATGGGATTTAAATTTTAAACTCCGAGCGAAGTAATTAAAACGGAGGGGACGCGACTTATCGGCACGAGTAAGTTTCAAACGTTTCGGAAACAACAAGTTACTAACCTTCTAGAGGAGAAATCCGACAATGAGCGGTGAGTAATCCACAAAACAGACACAGAGAACACTGAATGTTCGAATGCGATTCGGCAGCTGTGTTCAAGATAGATGTATGTCACTGACCGCTTCTCAGTTTTACTGTAACTTTCTGCTCTTGTGCGTCGCTACTCGGTAAACTAGAGCTGCTAGCCTCCGAAAGATCCCTCTCACAACAAGCCACACAACTGCCGTAATGCAATCACTGCATCCTTCCTACCCCTAACACACACACACAAGGTTACACACACAACCAGCACACGTGGTCACACACACACACGCACGCCTCATCGCACGCATTACGCACAGCGTATTGTCAACGCACTGTTCTATTACGTCCGCGAGCCCGATGATGGCATTCGTTTCGGCGTGAGAGATCGCACAAAATGTCCGCTCGCTCGTTGTTGCTGGTTGCTCGTGAACTCACAACGGCTGGCACTGGCAACGAGGAGACTCATACAGAGGGAGAGAGGTGGGGAGCGGGTGGGGGCTGCTTCGGCGGGGTGTCAGCCGGCGTTCACGGCGAACGGAGAGCGAGAAATACGAGCACTAGGATATACTAGCGACTGTGTGCAGTGCCTTGGCTGGCCAGACCGCGCGCTGGCAGATTATGGAACAAACCCTACGCTCTTCCCAGTCAATAATCATGTCCCCCGCGCGCGCCCCCCTCACTCGGCCGGTCGGCTAGCAGCTCGCGTCGTAGCTATCCGATAGATCCGATGTTTTACTACCTAGCTGCTCAGTGGCACCACTCGACTCGGCACGACGCAGATGGTAATGCCATTCTATGAGAGCCAGAGTGCGAATGCAGTGGGCAGCGCCGAAGGAAATGGTACGGACATGGCGAGCCGAAATTGCCAGAGACCGGCCAGTCGGCCAAGCAATGAACCAATGGCACACTGACTTAGAATATTTTCGGCAATGCGAAATTCGCATGGCTTAGTATTTTCGAGGATCTCTAAAATTAAGTTGTGTCTTTAAAAAAATTATCAACATTTGGGGTTTCGGTTTACCGGTCCATTCTGGACCTTTCCACTCATTCTATGAATGGGCACCTAGTTTCAAAAACCACGTGGTGGGTACTACGTGCATGTGTGCATGTGTGTGTGTGTGTGTACTACATACACATGTTTGTTTTGCTATTGTTTTCATTCGCTGGCGGCTGTTGACATTTACGCATTTCGCATTTCGGGAAATTTCTACCAAGCAGCTGAGGATTATAATAACTAGTAACACAATTAAAACAACATTCCGATTCGTATTCGATGACGGCGGCATTTTAATGACACTGCTCGATTGTATTTCGTCAGTGTGTTCGCCGTCATGTTTTCCCTGTATGACTCGCTTTGCTGACACGCCGAATCAGCGAAGGGCTAACGACCCTGCCGCGACGCCCGCGCCGTGCGTGCTACATCAGCCGAATTACGAAGTCGCCGCCGCGCTCCGCCAACGAGAGCAATTACAAATGGCACACGGACGGACGCAGAGCACCTCGTCTTGGCTTGACAAAGGAAACGGCTCGCAGCCGACGCTTTAGCCGAAAGCTAGAGCTGCATCCGTGATCCGGCCCCCCCTTTGCCGTGGTCGGGGGGCGCGCGGAAAGGGGCGCCGAAACGGTAGGCAAGCGCATAATGCATAATCACCTGCCAGGCAAGAGCCAGCCAGCCGAGTCTAGTACTGTGTCGATGGCGAAAAAATTATGCCAGAAGCAGAAAACATTCGACAGGAATGTATGATATCGATGTGCTATCTATCTCGATGCGTTATTTGCTCGGCGACACCCTGTTCGGCAATAGAACACGGTCACACCGGGCTAACGCAGTTGGGGCGATTAATGTGATTTTAGTATTTCGTTCGAAAATCAAACGTTTACGCATGAATATTGAATTCTCAGTGTAAAGTTCTGATTTATCGGTTTTGGTAACCATTGTCTAGCTCAGTAATGGAGGTTACAAAGAGTATCTGTAGAAAGCAGCTTACACAGCAGATCATAAAATGGGTGACAGGAAAACAAAAGCAAACAAAAGGTATTAAATTGCTAAATAACTATTCGTTCCTTACCTGCTGTTAAAGTTATTCCAATGTCTTGAGAACTAAACGATGCAATCCATTCGAGTCACAAACACAATCGGGAAACACGCAGATCTCTCGAATTACACGATTTGAGGAAGATTCGATGGTTAACAATAACAGATGATTTCACTAATTGATTCACCGAATCGAGGAAGATGCCCGCACCGCCGAGAACTGACCGATGTGAGGCCAGTAACGAGCCGACTGGCAGCGAAAGGCGGCAACTCCGACTTGCGGTACTTGTTTCTTGTCATTGCAGCCGGTCTCTCAAACCCAAGGGACTGCCATCTAGTAGCCATTTATCGTACTTAAGTCAAAAAATAATTACTCACGTATGTGCTGCCACCTAGCAGCAAAGAAACATGGTAAATTTGTAAGGTTATGATTGGCGAGAATCGTGTTGACGAAAACGTGGTTTCAAATTTATTAAGATTGGTTAATTTGTAATCGTTATTGAAGGAAAATTTACACCTTACCTTCATTCAAAGACATGACTATTACATTTCATAAAAAACACTCCACTGATTCTGAAGAAAAAGAGACAAATGAGCCAGAGAGGGAGAGGGGGCTCACAGCGAATGCAAAGCGTCGACTTCGCAGGGAAAGAATAAACGCAGCGAAGAATGGAATAGTCATACCTTACGAGCCGCGTTTTCGGCTACCGGTAGATCCTGATGCACCTAAGTTGACTAATACTGGGAAACGAATGGCTCGCAAACGGAAGAAATATGCGGCGCAATTGGCTGAACTTGGCTTGACAGTTGAAGAAGGTGGTCCAACGTATTTAAAGACAGCAAAGAAAAGAAAGAAGAATGCACCTGCTCCAGAGCTTGGGGCTGAGGTCAACGATGATGATTATAAACCTAGTACAACAGAAGACCCAGCGGTAGATCAACCTGAAGAAACAACTGACAACACAGAGAAAAAGAAAAGGAAAAAGCTGAAGAAAATCAAGAATGCTGAAGAAAGCATGACAACAGCTGATGATTCCCTAGAGAAAAAATATAATAATGTTTCTGCACCCCAAGAAGATCAACCTGAAGAAACTACTGACAACACAGAGAAAAAGAAAAGGAAAAAGCTGAAGAAAATCAAGAATGCTGAAGAAAGCATGACAACAGCTGATGATTCCCTAGAGAAAAAATATAATAATGTTTCTGCTCCCCAAGAAGATCAACCTGAAGAAACTACTGACAACACAGAGAAAAAGAAAAAGAAGAAGAAAAAGCTAAAGAAAATCAAGAATGCTGATGAAAGCATGGCAACTGCTGATGATTCCCTAGAGCAAGAAGCTAAGGATGTTTCTCCACTCCAAGAAGATATTAAAATCAAGCTGGAAATTGAATCGTCTAACGAAGAAATAGCTACCAATGAAGCACAGCTTCCAGACGCTCATGATAAAACAGGAATGTTTTTCGGAGAGCCATCAAAAAAGCAGAGGTTTATTTTATTTGTTGGCAACCTTTCGTATGAGTAAGTATTTAATATTCAACTTGAAAATATAAATATTACCTTTGAATGTATGAACTAAAATCACAAAATGTCTACTTCTATTTTATATAGAATCACCGAAGCAGAAATCAAATCCCACTTTGCAAGGGCTGGAAAAATTGTGAGCGTCCGTATCTCGAAACACGTGGATCAAGCCATGAAAGGGAAGTGCAAAGGTTTTGCTCACTTGGAAGTAGGTGACGAGGAGTCATATCTGGTATGTGCCACCATTCTTTCTCGTACAATTCCAGTCACTGGTTAATTCCCAGGTTTACCTGGTATACAGTGTATACCCTTGTGTGTACCTTTTATTTTCAAATTACTGTTACCCACTTTCTATGCTAACAATGCTGGGTTTGCTGTAAAAATTTAGGTCACTTTTGGTACTACCTCTGGTAGTACTGCTTGTATTAGGCAGAAGTTAGGATTAACCCGATTAATCGCAAACAGACTCCAAGAATGAAAACCCAAATTGACTAGAAATTTGGAGTTGTCATTTTAAAAGACTTAAAAATAGCTGTGACAATTTTGAATTCAGATCATCCTCTCAGTTAGCAGATAAAATCACTGTACACCCACAATTTTCCCCAGTAATGGTTCTAAGCAGAATTTCATAGATGTCAAGGTGATTGAAGGTTAACATCTTCTTGTAAATTTTTACAGAAAGCGCTGAGCATGCACCACTCGCTTCTGACAGGTCGCCGAATTAATGTTGAGTACTCTGGTGGCCAGACCAAGGATACGCGGCTTGTTCAAAAGGAACGATCTCGTGATATCAAAAAAGCAATTGCCAGCGGCGACACCCTGGACTTGGCAAATCCTTGCAAGTCCAATATCAAGAAGAAAAAGAAGGGAAAAGGCCAGAAAAAGGGCAACACCAATAGAGTTTTTCTGTGAAGAGGGAAAGTGAGCTCTAAGATCAGAGCACAGATTGTATTTGATTTTGTTTGTGTGTGGTTAGCTTTCATGGTTTGGCAAGATCAAATGGATGTTCCAGGGAGTGGCTAGACTAGAAATGCAATTTTATGTTCAATAAATCACTTTAAACAGCTTTATATTGAAAATAAATATCATTATATAATGAGAGACAGGTACTTCTTGCCGAGATATTTATGCTTTGCTATTTTTTTTGGCTCAACTTGTTTTTCAGTATTGTTGGTGTATGTAATTTCTCGTGGCAGAAAATTGTCGTCCACATGCAGCAGGAGCTCTTATCCCCAACGTGATACTCCAACAACCACGTTGCTGGATATAGCCAGCAATCTTTGTAGGAGGGATTAGGAATAAACTAAAACTTGTGCGCTGCAAAATGAAAGAAAAATAAAATATTGTTTGAACAATCTGTTCAAAACAACTGGGAACGTCTGTTACTAAATGGCCATTTCCACTGAAGTTCCCACCTTAAATCTCGATCCTGAAAAACAGTCTTGTTTTGGTTGCTTGTGGTACTGACTAATGTTAGCTATTGAGGAATGGTCATTAAAGCCTCTAGATGTAAAACTTGCATGTGAAGTTTGGTCAGTACTGTAGTTGACCTACGTACCTACGCGGTAGTTGAACGTAGTCACGCTTAAATATCGGCCGTATCAATAAGATACAGCTACACCCGGTTTTTTTTAAAGGAACTGCGAATACCCAAATTCCCCTAAGATGCAGAAAGCCTTCACACTAAAAATACTAGTATTCAATGCTCTAATCAATGTAAAGTACCTATTTAACACATTCTGAAAGCTGCGGAAGGACTGCACAAAACCTGAGGAGGCACAATGCCTTACAATTTTTTGGAGAGCACGCCTATGTAGGTAGGTGATGCTGGTGATGGCACTTTATTTTTATTTTTAATGTTTTGTTGGCTTTGTTTATTTTGTTGGGAGTAATCACTGCATTCCCCCAAACGGCACAGTTACATATTTAAGGATCGTCAATGAGGCTGGAAAAAATATTTGAATTGTGACATTTGAATTTAAAGCAACCATAATTATCCAATAAACAATACCTAGTGAAACAAAACATAGATCATGAGTTACTTATTTTAAACCAAGAATCAGACATTTGATTTTTAGACAGGATGTATGAAACAATAGTATGTTAACCAAGAAGGTATTGTAAATTATGCTAAACTTCTAAAACCATAAATCCTATATTAAATACATAAAATAATAGGTTTTATACAAATACTCAAGTAGCATATAACAGGGTTGATTTTCCTGAACGATTTTGTCTTGGCAGTGCATGAAAGAAAACCCACTAAATGATAACTCCTTGCATATTTAACAATGTGCAAATTACATTTTCTCATTTTTAATATTCACAATAACTATTTATTCTTGTAGAGGTGATTTTTATTTGGTTGCAAATCAAGCATCAGTTTCCCATTCCCCAGAATCACATTTAAAATGTCGATAATATGAATATGATTTAAAAAAATGCACAGACCTTTGCAAAGGTTAGTTTTATTTGTGTTTTTGGGGGTGGGGGGTCAATCAATGCCATTAATGTAATATTCAAATGTTGAACCCCTTTAAAAATCTTTTCCATCAGGACCAAAATCCAAACGGTTTAAATGATGTTCCATTGGGCCGCAGCCAGTAATGAGTAATGTTTCTAATTCCTTATAAATTACATACTTATACATCTACCTTCGTACTTACAATGTCTACGTACTAACTACCTACCTATTATTTTACCTACTACCAGAAAATTATAGTAGCTTCATAAGAAAATATTATTTGTTATCTTTTTGCTACCCTGCTGACCACTTTGTTTCTATTATAAACCTACAAATAAAATTACGGTAAAAAAATATATTAAATATTAAATACTTGTACATACAAGGCTGGTGATAAATATATTGATTCCCAGAACAAACTTGAAAAACATCACTTAAAAGAATTCTCGCTTCCCAAACGCAAATTCTTGGCAGTGAAATATCCCGACTTACATAGCAACTGTTCATTGAAAGTAGAGGACCCAACGCTGCTTAAGATGACACAAACTAAAAGGTTTTACGCCTTGTTCATTTGCCAAAACTTACCAGATCTAATGTCAAAAACAATATTTGAAATTTCGAGCAAATATTGTATAAAGGCGACGACCGACAATGACACAAAACTCTTCAAATACTTAACTTTAAATGAGTATTCAAAAAAATTAAGGAAATTTGACCCTCTAAAATTACCATGTAAACTGTTGTGACAGAAAAATCTCATTTAGTCCGTTTCATGATAGCAACGACCAACTGTATCGGGCGATAGTCCAACAGATTTTACAGGTAGCCTTTTGTGAGCCAGTAAGCCAAGTAAGGCTTCACATGCAAACTGAACTGTTCTTTCAAGATTATTGATGATTCACGAAACCCCTAGCGACCGCAACTAGGAGCGTGGAGAGACGGGAGTGAAGACCTCATAGTCGAGGACAGAGAAGTTGTAACCTCCCATGAGGACTGCGCTGGTGGCGCCATCGCCGTCGTACGAGTGCGGCAGGTTTGAGTATGAGTCCATGTTGGTGTTGCAGTTGCTTGCGATGAGCAAGTCGGCACCCGCTCCAAAGATTGGACCGCAGCTGTGACCAGGGTTGGAGCAAAGAAGAGCAAACACGTTTATGATGGTTTTTAGACTCATGTCTACTTGATTTATCCTTAGCACTAGTTTTGAGAAAAACTATTTGAACTGGGTTTTGAATGCTAAGTAAAGGGTTACTAAATTTCCCTAACATTTGGCAAACACGTTTTTTTATCTTGTACGACATAGGCCACTGTTATAACCGAAGGTTACAACAGTATCTTTGGGCCACACTGTTGATTGGGAAAGATCCCCTAGTCATTTTTAGAGTGTTTTTTCATGGCAAATGAAACAGTACCATTAAATTTAAAATGCTGTTATTGAAGTATGTTGTAGGTTAAGTATAATAATAAAGTACAAATGGCTCTCTTTTTGTTACGTTTTTCTCAACATGCCAAAATAACCCCTGAGCGTTTTTAGCCAAGTTAATAGACAACGTACGAGACAAAGAAAAGATATTTTCCAATGAAAGACCTCAGCAAGTCTTCAATTTAATCCTTTACCTACAACATCTTGCAACATAAAACTGGAGCAAAGAAGAGAAGGAAATTGGTTCTCGAGTAGATTTCCACTGGCTGACCAATCTGATTTTGACAAGTTTTTTTTTTGTTGAGATTTTGGCTTCCAGACAAATGATTTTTCAAATTACTTGCACCAATGTTTACGACACATTAATCTCCATGCCTATCTGATTTGTCTCTTGTTAAAAGAAAGGAATGAATATATATCTGTACTCTGGAGCATTGAGACTCTTATCTATATACATTTATTAATATGCAGTCACTCTCATATAATCACTCACTCAGGGTGGTAGCAGATGGCAAACATCTTCTTGACGATATCATATTTGGTGGGCGGCAGGTCCTGAGAGTTGGCCAGCGTGAAGAGGAACGCCTTCTCCGAGGGAATGTAGTGCCCCTTGGTGTTAGTCTTGCCCCACGGCACGTCGCTAAAACCTCCGCAAATCTCTCCGCGTGCTCCCTACCGAACGGCAAGCCAGGAAAGTACGTTAGGCAGTGCAAAACAGTCGACTGGATAGAAGTTTGAAATTATGTTAGAAATTTTCCAGTTTTTTGCTAAGCAGAGTGACCTCATACATAATTACCAGAAAATATAACATTGCAACTGAAATTTTATGCCCAGAGCAGAGACACTGGATTAGTTATTGTTTACTCTATGAAAGAAGGTACCAATCAAAGCCCTCTGGTGCCATTTGTTCCATAAAGGGTAGTGGAAACAAATTCACACGGAGTGTTTTGACATGGAATCTTCTCTCCCCGGTTAATAAACACCTTGAAACGGAACAAAAACCCGGATGAAACTACAAATGAATGAGCGCTAGACATACAAAAGTGCACTCACCATTGCGATGACATACGTTGGCGCGATTCCATCACAGTGTCGATGAAACGCTTCGGCTGAGTATCCGTGTGTTGAAGCTCGATACACGAGTCTCCAAGCCTGCTTGGGCTGCCCCAGCCACGCATTCAGCACTCGCTGGCAACCTGTCTTATCCTGCGCAAGGATCTGGGAGCCTGCTCAACAATAGAAACAGTATGTTTCAGTCAGTGGTTATTTTGTGTGTACGCTCACGCACCTTTTCTTGCAATAGTGTACGTCGATCACTTATTCCGGGAAAATTTTGGTCTACTCTACATTTAAATTCAAGAAACACACGTTATTTTTACGTGTTAGTGGAAATTTTATTTGGCAATGGCATTTAGCAGAACGTAGGTACATTCACAGAATCTTATCATTCTGAAAAATAAATGCCGAATACACAAGCTCATAATTATGACTACGCAAAGCGATAGCAAGGCTAAGCTTAGCTAAGCTCAGGCAACGCTAGCCTTTGTCAGGCAGCGCCGACAAAGCATAGCGAGAGTATAGAAATTGTTTCAATGTTTTTCGCCTTTTGGCACGGCTTCCTCCCTCCTTTCCAAGAAAACACACGATATAGAACAGCGCCTGAATTCAATTAAGAGCGTACTCAACTTTTCTGTTACAAATTAACGTCTGGTCTCAGTCAAATGCCATCATTATTTGTGCACTATACCTTACCAGGAAAAAGCCGGAGAGAATGTGGCTTACCGGGAAAGAGCTTGAGTGAAATGCGCGGTGTGAGTCGCTTGTCCTCGGCTGGGTCTCGGAACTTGTTGGGCAGCGCCGCGTGGCGGTAACGTTCCAAGCTGAGTTCCATCGGAACGGCACCGGTAGGCTCCACCTCCTCGGCAAACACCTGACTGTCTGAATCGGGCAAAGTGGGCATATTGTTATGTGATGACAGACCAGGCATTTGAAAGAAGAGACGACGGGAAAACACAATCTTGTTTAAAATAGTGACACACAACACTGAAAGCTAACAAAAATATGTTTAGGAGGACAAATAACTTAGTTTAGGTAATTATGAAGGGACATGGAGGGACCATTCTGAGAAAGAGAACCGGAGGGCCCAGAAAAGCAGTCTTGTGCCATTTGATGCCAAAAAATTAATGAACTCTGAATTAGGGAGAAAAATGAAAACAATGTCCTCTTATTGCTATTGTTGATCTGAACAGTCTAGCAAGGTTGTCTAAATCCTCAATATGTAAACTGCGGCGGGATGAAAAAGCAAAGAGGAACAAAATTGGT
Organism: Protonemura montana; assembly: GCA_947568835.1. Taxonomy (NCBI): domain Eukaryota; kingdom Metazoa; phylum Arthropoda; class Insecta; order Plecoptera; family Nemouridae; genus Protonemura; species Protonemura montana. Next base: position 15,505,054 of record OX387608.1, on the reverse strand, counting down.
TTAATGATCCATTCTTTGTCTATAAGCACTTCAGAGCAACGAAAGACAGGTATTGGATGGGTGACCATCATACACATGACCAGTTCTGTTCGGGAGAGAGGTTGGAGGGATGAAAGTTAGTACAGCAACTTCATTTGCCTTGCTTATCAACCTCTCGACAACATGGATTTGTGGAAGAATCCTGTTGTTCGCGTTGTACCGTTCTTCGGAAGGGATGTTAAGCCGGTGGTCCCCTTGGTGCTCTTCGACCGTAGAAGCTGTGTGCCAGCACCAGGTTTTCTTACTCCCTTCTAGGCTAGGTTTATCATCATCCACCCAATTACCAACGCCATTAGACCAGTGCCGCAAGGCCCATTGTCAAAACAGTGCATCACTTAACACAGCCGATACATTTTTTTGTGGAGGTATTTTATAAGAAAAATAAGCTGAGTTTCGGAGCTCACTCCGATGAACTACGCACCAATCAGCAGCAGACGCACGTGTGTGATGGGCGTGGCCAGGAAGGAGCAGACTCGTGCGCGTTCCTCCTCGGACCAATGGGCAGTCGGCTGGGTGACACCAGCCTGGTACTTGGACCAGGCCAGCACAGCACGCCAAACTTCCTCCTCTTCTAGACACAGCTATAATAAAAGACACACTGGTCGTAGCATATTTGCCACCTAGCCCTACGTAGATACCGCTAGGGTTTAATGGTCTTGTCATAGGTCTCGCTAAGCAAATGAGCCTCTGACTGATACATTTTAACGGTAGTGGCCACCCAATGGCTCTTGTTTAGAGTTGCCATACGTCCCGCTTACGGCGGGACAGTCCCGCTTTTCACTCAAAAGTCCCGCGTCCCGCGGAGCGGGACAAATGTTTCGCTCGATCGTAATTTTATTTTAAAAAATCGCGAAATCGAACATTGCATTTGCATTGTTCTTTATAACTAGCTAATTTTTCCTCTATTTGTGCCAATGACATTATGATTGTACGTGAACTGTCGCCAATAGAAAAGTTTAAAAATCTATGATAAAATATATATATATTTTTTAAATAGTTATGCGAATTATACCTAAATTTCCTGCTTATAAATTGAAAGTTGATGCATAAATATGAGTCAGGATTTTCAAGTGCCAAGAAAAACCTTAATATATCTAAAATGCGTAAATTTGCTGAAAATGGCCCTCAAATCCTGTTCCAACATTCACACCCTTATTTTTTGGGGGGCCTTGTCTGTCCCTCGAGCCTCCTGCCTAACTAATTTTCGTTTGTTAAAATTTGTCCCGCCTTCCGAAATTTTTATTATGGCAACCCTACTCTTGTTGCTGTTTTTTTCAACAAACCTCTGCAATTATATAAATACGACTTAAAAGTATGTATACTCGCATGCCAATCATTGAGCTTGACTTAATAAAGATTAATCAAGCATAAAAATAGAAATCTGAAAGATTTAAGAAATGGAATTTCTCAACGCCGGAAAAGATGACGACTCAATTTCTGGCCGAACTCAATTTTTGTCAGTTCAATGGTCATCTGGCTGACATTTTCTGCAAAATGAACTTAGTATTAAAGCTGAGTTTGTGACTTAATTGGAAACCCAGTGTCGATTCGAATTGAAGGAACTGCTAGGCCCAGGCAAGGTTGAGCAACACTAGACTAACGTGCATTATTCCTTTAGAAAAACTATTTCATCTGGGTTTTGAATGCTAAGTGAAGAACAACTAAATTTCCCGACGTTTCGCAACATACACTAGTTAATTTTCAGGGGTTTGAGCAGTCCTGACAATTTTCCGATAACAAAAGAACCACATAAAATTATAACAATTACCTAGTTCAAGCATCCTAAATGCATCTAAACAAATTTAGTAGCCCTTTACTTAACATTCAAAACCCAGTTGAAATAGTTTTTGTTAAAACTAGTGCTCAGTTTACATCAAGTAGACATGAATCTAAAAACAATCATGCGTTATTCCGTCTTTATCAAGCACATGATTGCATTAAGTTTTTTAAAATCACCATAAAGACAAATGATGTTGGTAAAGCAATGAATAATATTGTCAACTGGACAGTTGCTATTGCAGAGTAGGGCATGAGCACCTGGATTCTATTGAATAAAATAAAATTAGATGAAAAGGCAAGTTTTTCCAGTCCTAGCAATGGAACAAATGAAGTATTCCTATGTCATTCCATTCCACTGAAAAAAAATGTTTCTGGATAGGGGTCCAGTCTTAGCCGTACAGGCTTATTGTAGCGTTTTCGTCACACAAACTACGAACAAATTGAAAATTATTCTAGCTACATACTTTTCAGTTGGCATTTTTTCTTTACTAAACCAATTTTTTCTATAACAAGGTAAAGTCACCTTTAAGATCTCTGTAAGAATATCTTACAGCAATACCAACAAAACCAAAGCAGCTCAAAACCCAAATCTTTGCTGCATTAATTGTCATAGTTTTGTAAGCCTCACCTCACTCCCTACGCTATGCTCCGTAGAAAACCTAACATTTTAAAGTGAAAAGTACCAACCATCGACCCACCATTTCATACCAACCATTTTGTCGCATTTTGTCGCCCAGACAAGATCGAAATTCTGTCACCCGTTCTCACACTCGAGTAGAGGGAAATGGGAATCACCAAAAATATCAGAGGGTTAGGTGCGCAGGAACAAATGTTTTCGTTACAAGGTCATATTCTGGAGCAAATCTACACATTTAGAGCAAATGTTTGAAACTGTGGAGCTTTCGCAAATCCGTAAATGTCAAGAAAATCAGGCGTCAGTGTAAAATTGTGACCAATCGCATAAACCTCCGACAGGGTTTATTTTGAGGTCCTTGCGTAAAATATTTTGGGCTCCAGCGAGGAATATATAATTCAGCAGAATCCCTTTCTTTCAGGGCCCTGTCCTTAGCTGTGACTCAATTAGATGTCCAGAACTATATCTGTGATGTTCCATTTCACTTTCGGTCCTTGAATTATGTTTATACACAATAATTGAGTTAAAAAAGCCCGCTTATGTTAAAATTAGGGATTTTGTAGCGGTATATTGGGCCAGCTAGCTGTAGTTGGCTGGGTCTAGTTTGCCCTGCTTGGCATGGTATCAGCAGAGATAAAGGATAGGGGTATCAGCCCTACCCTGTCTGCTTACCTAGTTGAGAAATTATATGAAGCAACAAGCAAAAGATGAAAACTTCAAGTTAGTGATCAAACTCAAGCACCATTCCAGATACTTTCCCTAATCACACAATGGTAGAGCAGATATATGCTTGGTTTTTGTTTGTACTCTGGGCAGATGCAAGCTGCAAAATGCTAAGCAAGGCTTTGAAGTTAATAAATATAAGCAAGCGCATAAATGCCTAGAACCGGAGTAGCGATCACCTCTAGTTCAAGTACGTACGTGGTCTGAAGAGATGAGTTTGATGAGAGCGTCCTTGGGCAGATTCAGGAATGAGCTCGTCTTGCAGCATTCAACAGCGTTCTCTCCAACATAGCTGATGCATCGATCAACGAACGACTTGGCACCCTTCGTTCCCCCTGCAAAGACCATCGCTCGTAACATTGCACAAAAGGACCTAAGATACAAGCAACTGTTGCTCCCAAGTACTTACTACATATTAATTTCCCTAATTCTAGTGGAATAAGTACTTAATATGAGGATAATTAAGGAGAAACGGGTTTTGGTGATGGGATAATTGATTAAAATTCATTCTAGTGTTCAGTGCTTATAAAAGCAACACAGTTGATGGTATATTTTTCAGAATGTGTCAACAATGACCTATCGAGAGTATGTCATTACTGCCAAAAGAGAATTAATGATAAAGTTCTTCAATTATCACATTAACTTGTTGCGGTAGAATTGCTAGGAAAATCACACTCGCGAGTTATGTCATGTCGCATGAATACTATTTCTTACTCTTAGAAACGTAAACACGGACACATTCTGTTTTTGGAACTTGGTTTCAATCAATGATTGGTATCAAGTATTATTTATAGGTTTTTATGGTACTAGATAATCAAAATCGCAGAAGGTCATATAAAACACAAATGTTCATTGAAATAAAGTCTTTTGCACGATGGCCAAGTGGCCGAAGAGACGAAGTTAGAGCGGAATGATATTCGCCGTGGGGTTGACGTTCTGTATGAGCGTTATGTTGTCGCCCTTCATCATGATGCGTCCCAGCGTCTTTCTCGCCTTCGTCTTCGTGTTGTACTCTTCGGCCTCGTCCAAGACAAGGTTCATGTACTCGTCGAAGCCAACGATGTGACCCTCAATGCGGAGGTTGATGTTTTCAAAAAGCCACACTTGCACGCGGGACCTGTTCTGCAGGTAACGGAAGATCAAGTTGATGGGCTGCACCATCACCTTCTGCACTTTCGGTGGGCCTTTGAAAGACATTTTAGTTGCGTGTGTTGCTCTTTTGTATGTGAAATTAGATCAATCACGCAAAACGTTTCAGTAACGAGCGTTCCGGCGTCTGTGATGGTTAGAATTCAAGATGGCGGCTGAGTAAACTGGCGGTCGGACACGTGTACCAACCATGGAAGAAAGTCACTAGATTGATAGGGCCGATTTTGGCGTAATAAAATCGTAAAATAAAATAAAAAGACGGTGAACCTAACTTAAATTTTCTGGACCGTGAAAAACCTAGCGAATCAAAATACAAAAAATAGGTAAGAAATTTGTTAAAGAGAAAAGTAAACATGTATTTATTTTCGAACGAACTACTGGACACAACAAACAAATCACAAGAAGAAGGTCCTGCGGTTGACTTCCATCTCGTGCCGACGTCCAGCCAACAGCCACTCGTACTCGCCGGTCTTTGTGTCGAACGTGCCGTTCTGCAACGACCGCAGCCTCAGCGTGAACCGCGGCCCAAGCTCCTTCAACGCCACCTTCTTGTTCGACTTGAACTCGTAGCGGTGACTCCGGAAGAAGATGTAGTCCCGCTGGTTATGGAAAGTCACGGCACGTCGCCCCTTGAACTCGGGCTCGTAGTGGAAGAGCGCGGCCAGCATTCGCGCGACCGTGTTTCCTAGCCGCGTCCCGAAGTTGTTTAATATCACCTCAGGCCGGTGGTTCGAGATGGCCTTGTGTGGGAATCGCCTCTTATTTTTAGCCAGCGTGTTAAGTGTCTTGACGTTGCTGAGGCGGAAGTGCGCTGTGGGGCCGTCCGGTAGGTGGATAACGACCATGCCGTTTGGCTCGCGTTTGTCCTCGTTGATGATGACGATGTCGGTGTAGCCTTGGGCGCCCGAGACGCGCACCATCTTCTTGACGCTGGACCGATTGCGGTAGCGAAACGTCGAGTTCGGGATGTTAAGGCAGAGCTCGTGGCCGAACTCTCGAGTCTTGCCGTGCACGCTGTCGGAGAAAGTGACGAGCACCTTGGGCTCGTAGGACGCCTTGAAGTACTCGCTGAACTCGTCGGTGGCAAAGTCTTGCGCTACTTCCGCGTTGTCGTCCTCGGCCAGATCGCCCACCGTGGTGGCATCCGGTTCTCGCGTGTTCTCGATCGTCTTGGCTTCGGTCGGTTCCACGCCCTGGCGCTTGCGTGTTTTGCGATCATCCTTCTTCTTCTTTTTCATAAATCGCTCATACTTTTGCATCTCACGGCGTCGCAGCGATTTGAAGCGGATGTTATTGATGGTTGCCAAGTCGAGACAATGCTGTTTTGGGGCATTTAGCTTAGATCGGCTTTCTTGAAGGAGGTTGACCAGCTGCTTTCGCCGCTCTTTCTTAACCAAGTCAGGGTCCACCTCATACTCTACTTTGTTACCGTCCTCGTCGAGCTCTTCCTCGACATCGGAAACCTCCCTGCCTTGTTCGTCATCGTCGTCCTCAACGTCAAAGTCTAACCTCACACTTGGCTCGTCTTCTTCGGGGACGTCAACCATCTCAGCGTCCGACCCGTCAGACATCTCGCCGCGTCGGAAACAGAACCCCCGTCACTTGGACGATGTGGAATGTCAACTTCAGGCGTCGCGACGCCTCGATAAGTCGCCTTTTCAACACCTTTCGTCGTTAAACACGAGCCTTTCTCGCGTGTCTTGTAGCCTGTTTGACCTTGCAGGATAGCAACTTCCGAACTCAAAAATCCCTGACATGTGAGTGCACGACTTCACCTAGTAGCTAAATTTCGAAGCTTACCGCAAGATTCAAAAGAGAGCGCGCGCATAGTGTGCAATTTGCAAAGATTCAATTTCCAAAAATATATAGATTGAATATGTCAGAGAAATTATCGAAAGTAACAATGTGTACCTGATTGACAGTGTAGACGCTTTATGTGCTTAAAATTTCTTCGTGGAACTTGTTATTTGTGATTGTAGATCTGTTAGGCTTCAATTTCGGAGGACTAAATATAAGTTACGACAAATAATATTTCGCAATAGAACATTCATTGTCAACCAAATACATTCAGTCAATACAGTACGTTGCTGTATAGGGAGTATAAGAGGCAACTGGTGAGATAAAAATGATTGTTTACTTGATGGTACACACATCAGAGATTGTAAGAAGGTAGCAACGCTATGTAGAGGTAATTGTTACTGTCTGGGAAATCAAATCTACTCAGAAAAATGGCTAGCTAAAAGCCAGTGCACACAAAAGAAAGACAAAAGAGGTAATTTTAAAGCCTAGTCTTCATTATAACCAAGTATACCAACAAAATATACTGGTGGCGAAGTATAAAGTTAAAATTTACGAACACAAACTTACAAAAATATCATTTACTTTGTGACAGGTTTATGTCATCACAACTCAATTTTGTTTGAATGTTTTTGAGTTTAAATTTCTAAAGATATGTGTCATCTTTTTGTCCTGTAGCAGGCATTGATGGTGTTTTGTCCTAATAGGGCTGACTATTATATTAATAGGGCAGAGACTACGGATTGTACCCCATCGAAAGGACCCCAGTGCCTATAAGACAGACAGGTTCATACATATGCTGCAAAGCAACAAGTTCACTAACTGGGCTTTGTCCAGGTGTATTGAATAGTGTGAACCTGCTGATGAGCATGGACGACACTATTGACGTGCATGAACCCCTGCACAGGGACACCAACTCGGTGGCAATTTGCAACACTCCATTCCGTCTTGTAGTTTACAGAAGTCAATAAGTCTGTAGGTAATTGAATTCAGGTGCACGAACCGATAACTGTCCTCCATGACCCCATTTTAAGGCAAGATAAAATAATTCAAGCCTTATTGAAAGTAAAATTAATACTTTTTAACTAAATTGTATTCATTTCTGCCATAAGAGCTGTTTTTTTTGTGACGTGTGTAAGTAAAAATGTGTTGTAAAGAAATAATTGTGTTTGATTAGAGTAAAGTTGATGATACCTATAAACTCTTGGTGCTACCATCGCTTCTCTCGGTAAGTTCTGTAATTCATTCTTCCTTCCACTTTCACTCTATCATATCTGACGTTTTGGCACACTGCACACGTGCAGTGTGCACACGTGCACACGAGCAGTGTGCACGTCTGCACGTGTTGAGGATATCGTGTAGGTATAGTTAGGGCGCCAGCGTTAATAATTTCATACTTTCTGCTCAGGGCACGTTGTGCCAACACAATGAAATGGAGGATGAAACCCGATTGTGCCTGCAGCCGTCCTTTTTAACAAACCTCTACGGGTAAAATATAATATCGATACATGTGTTTCAATCGTTAAGTTTTGCACTAATACATTATGATTAAGAGTAAAGCAAAATCAAATTCGAGTAATCTGCAAGAAATATTGAATTGAAATTTCTTAACAATCAAACCAACAGTTACAAAATATCTTCCATACTTGCTAGCAAAGCAGTAATTTGGCAGCTATTTTTCAGGAAGACAGTTTAACTACGGTTTAACATAAGCGTTAAGGTAGTACACTATTATCAAGCACTTAACACGTTAATGCACGATTGAGTTTTTAAAAGCCACTGTAAAATCATGCCTTGGTCTTTAAAATATAACGAGCAATGAACGGATACTCTCAACTTCTTGTTTATAATCTGACACAATAATAACCTCTCAACAATTGGTACCCAAACTGAAACGGCTCTTTGAGACTCACCCGGCGGCCGGTCTTGGGACTCCATTGCGGCAGCGAGCAACGTGCAAGCGTTTCCGGGCGACAGCGTTGACGTAACGTGGTCCTCGCACGCCGCTCGCAGCTCCTCAACGCCGAGCTCTTGCGCTACGTTCAGCATCTCAAACACACCGCTGTCTTGAAGTGAGATCTGTTCACATCGGAAGAAACATCCAAAGTTAGTTTTGGGACATTTTTAGCATTTGGTTAGAAAATACGTTGATGAAGTAATGTTTTACTGCAAGATCAAAAAATAACAACATGGCGAGTAGTTCGTATGGTGAAGATTTCATAATCACAGCTAAAATTGCAGAATTATTTTATGAATCTGTGGCAATTGTTAATTCTTACCTGCTTGGCATGCTGCCTACATTGCAAGTGTATTGATAGCAATATGCTATGAAAATAGAGTGAAATCTGCAGACTTATATGATTGTTTTATAAAACCAATAAAAGTAAGTAATTACCATAAAATGATAATAGTATATAATACACATATCTTATGGATTAGGTGAGTATTAATTTAAAGTTTATCAATGGAAAGAGTGTCAGACGCTAGTTTCTTTGAGTGATATCTGCACAGGAAAGAAGGAATGCAACTTACTGAGATTGAAAATCTGTTTGCGATAAGCCTTGCGAGATTCACTAAGTTTACGCTTTGCTCAGGTAGTGGAAAGAATCAAAGTTGGTTCTTTGTAGAAGATGGGAAGAAGATATAAAGAGGTATAGCAGAAATTACCAGAAAATCAATGATTGGCATTGCACGGTATATTTAAATGTTACAAGGCGACAACTTTTTGCGTCAATTTAATCCAGCTAATCCAGTAAGAAGGAATTCCTTCTTACTGTAACGTTGTAATTTACAGTAATAAAAATAGAATATTAATTCTCTACAATCCAAGTGCCTGAGGATCAAGAACGCATCCAAGTAGACCTGCATAACATCCGGAAATGGGTAAACGAGAACAAAATTAATTAAACGCGGCCAAAACCATTATTGTTAGCTTCACCAACAGAAGATCCCCAATCTCAACCACTTACACAACGAACAACCAACAACATTCAAAGAACTTGCCAAAATTGTAAAATTGTAAAACCGTAGAGTAACCAGCGGGCAGTGCAATTCACTTATTGTGTATAATCCTGAGTTGCTAATAAAACCACTATTATTATTATTATTATTACAAATTAATTAGAGTAAATTACATAATGTTGTATGTGCCTACCTTGCCGGTGTAGACATAGAGCAGGAACTGTCGGAAAGTCTCCCCGGGGAACTGCGGCAGCCGGATAGGTGTGGGTGTGCCGGGCGCTGATGGGGTCACCGAGCATCCGGGAATGCGACAGATCTCTCCACGCTTCGGTGTCTGGAAACTCTTGCACCTGCACGAGCCAAGGAGGTGACCGAGTTAACATCAAGGTATATCAGGTGCCAGGATTTGTCTCTAATATATAAGAAGTATTTACTTTTAATTCTAATATACTTTTGTTTACTAGTACCACAATATATCAAAGGTACTTGGGTTAATTTTAACCCACATCTGAATTGTTTGTAATGTAATGCATGAAAATTGGCTTCTGTGCTATCAAATAAACATTATTATTATAAACAAAAACTATTTCAACTGGGTTTTGAATGCTAAGAAAAGGGCTACTAAATTTCCCAACGTTTTGTAACATATACTAGTTACTTCTTCAAGGGTAAGAGCAGTCCCTTGTATATTTTTTTGTACGTTTTTGTTAAAACTAGTGCTAAGGATAAATCAAGTAGACATGAGTCTAAAAACCATCATTATTATTGTTATTATTATTATAATTAGCAGGCGAGCAGACAATCCAATTTGTGTGTACGTACTCTGTGTTCTTATGTGAAAAACATGATAATTGTTTCAAGTGAAATTATGCTTGATTTTTTGCATTATGATAAATTGTAACAAATCAAATTTACATTTTAGAATCAACTCAGATTAAAGTGCTTCTGAGTATCAATAGAATAAAGAGTTAAATTGTTGAATTATTTCCATCTTTAGCCCTTTCATTTCTTTCCATGCCCTCTCCACCCCAATATAATTCCATTTATCCATGTGCTTACAAAATTGTGGAAAAGCATAAGATTTATTTTGAAATGCTTATAATTTGTTTCAAAAATAATTTGACCTCATTATTATTGTCTGATTATCCCCTTTCATCCCCCTCCCCCGTCCCTTGCTCACTCCACTAAGGATCAAAACCCTCTCAAGCCCTTAGCTTTGCATAACCTTGGGTCCGACCACCCCTAGGAACCCTTAATGCACCCTAATATTAGAGCCACCCTTATAAATAAAAGATAATAAACAAATTGCTGATTAATTATCAAAAACAAATATCGGGGATGAGAAAGAACAACATTTGCTGACAATTGAACTTGAAAATAGTACAATTTCAAAAAACAAAAACATGTTTCCGCCCGGGATCGAACCGGGGACCTTGTGCGTGTGAGGCACACGTGATAACCGCTACACTACGGAAACGAGTTGCTGATTGTGTGGTTATTAACAATCTCGTTATCAAGCCCAGGTCTGTCATGCGATCTTGATATTTAAAATTGATTTGCCAATTGTTCTGCTTGACGAGCAATAACTAGAAGAACTTAAGAAGTAAATGCTTTGTTCTTCATATTGTATTTAGCTCATAACAAACTGCACTCCTTGGCGGAAACGATCGTCGTCAATGAGCCAGGACACTTGGCACGTGCTATGATATGGATGGAAGCGATAAAAAAAAACAGCTTTTGTATGAAGGAAGGGGTGGTTTATCCCGGCATTGTCATTGTTATAAACCTACCCACACCCCCCGGTAGCTACCCCTTGCCGAAGGGTGGGGTGCAGATTGACAACAGTTTCAATGTTGCCTATTTTAACTGTTTGTAATTTATGTGGATAAATTCGATGACACAGTGTGCTCTGGTATTCGAGTCAGAACATATGGTTTAAACCTGCACAGCTCAGGAATATCATGTAGCACAACAATTCCAGAAGGAAATCCCGTTTGTTAGTAATGACATAAGCCATGTGCTTGTCTTGGCACCCTGTCAAGAACCGGAAAGGTGCGGGAGCCGTCTAGCCCGACGCAGCCCTCGTAATGGGCTGGCTGATTTTAGGGAGGCCGGGGGATCTGGGTTCGACTCCCTCTCCCGACGCTAATGTTTTCGGCACGGCCAGTAGCGCCCACTCTCAACTCGCGATCGTAACTCACCCCGACTGACATGCCGGCTCCCCCCCTAGCTAGACCAGTTGCCACTGGCAACCGGCAGGAATAACAATTTCCCCGATCCGTGTAGTCCTGACGATTTCGCCAGGAGGACGTTGCCGAACTTGAAACGCTCATCTTCGATACATTTTAACGATCTAGTTTTTAACACAACGGACAAACAAAGCATTCGGCTGTACACTCTGTTTTTGTGCGCGTGACACATTCCCACGAGATTCTAAAGTAGACCCTCGTCAGGGTGATCAAATCGCGGTACACTTTGACCATTAACAGATCCAGGGATAATTAATTAAGATCCTAACAATTTTAATAGCACCAGGTTAGGACGGGAGCGATACGACGAGTTGCTTTCTTATATTAAGTTCGTTCTACATCACTGACCAGCCCGGGAAATCAGAGTTGAAGTTATACACCAGCTGATTCCTTATTTGTAAACACGTAAAGCCAAAACATCTGACGGCGCCGCTAATGACTTTAACAGAGACCACATCGGCGCCCTCATACGTGCAAAACGCGACCCTCTGACGTCCTGGGTTTGTCCTTGGGAGAGGCACGGGACAAATCACCTGACACACAGAGAAAACATCCGATGAAGTTGGAAAGCGCAGTCCACTGCGACTTGGAAGAAGCCAGAGAACAGAGACATGGATCTTTAACTTGGTTCGGTGCCCATGTGATTCGGCAAAACCGCAGAGTCATTGGAAAAGCGTGCACATTCCATCACCATTGTCATCGGAAAAGCCGTAACTGCCAGGAAATTCTGTGGCCGGGAGCCACGCAATTGATAATTTAAGACAAATGGGGATCGTAGTTTTTCTAAGATTGTCGGAGCTTTGACTGTCACTGCAATAAGATGGTAAATGCTTTTCACATGCTTTTTATTTTTTTCTATGGACCTGCAACAATAGAATTGTGGCCATAGCTTCATAGTCATTTTAATTTTCCAAGATGTGGGGCGCGGGGGAGGCCGGGATTTCCCCCTATTGCTATTGATATTGCTATTGATATTGCTGCTATTGGATCAATTATTCCACCTTGTGCAACAAATCACCAATCAAACGCCTCCAATGAAACCGCACAATCCCTATGTCTTCTCGGCTACCTGGCCATGAGGATGATGCGGTGAGCGTAGACGGACACTTCCGGCTCCCTGCCGACCAGGAACAAGATGTCGGCCGAGTCGTGGTCGTCCAGAAGACGGTGCAGGTCATCCAGCAGGTGTGGCACCCCTGCCAGGGACTTGTCGGGCAGCCGGGAGCCCATCGCGCAGGCAGCTGCAAGAGTGGGGGCGTTTAGCGACGTCCGCGGGTGTCGGCCCCACGCAGCCAGCGACTGTCTCACAGCCCCCGCTTAGCCTTGTCACTTTTACACACTGTATTGGCTGCTCCTGTCCAACAGCACCAAGGACCGGCCACCGCTTAGCCTTGTCACTTTGACACACTGTGTTGGCTGCTCCTGTCAAACAGCACCAAGGTCTGGCCACCGCTTAGCCTTGTCCCTTTGACACACTGTGTTGGCTGCTCCTGTCCAACAGCACCAAGGACCGGCCACCGCTTAGCCTTGTCCCATTGACACACTGTGTTGGCTGCTCCTGTCCAACAGCACCAAGGACCGGCCACCGCTTAGCCTTGTCACTTTGACACACTGTGTTAGCTGCTCTTTTCCAACAGCACCAAGGACCGGCCACCGCTTAGCCTTATCCCTTTGACACACTGTGTTGGCTGCTCCTGTCCAACAGCACCAAGGACCGGCCACCGCTTAGCCTTGTCACTTTGACACACTGTGTTATCTGCTCTTTTCCAACAGCACCAAGAACTCAAGGATTGTTTGTGTTATAATGAGGCAAGGGTTCCTCCTTCACGGCGCACTGGCCCAGGACAGAGGACAGTGAATTTGTGCCATTCCTTACTAAGCTAGCAGAGACCCCACAATTTTAGCGGCTCACAAACTGGTAATATGAATCTTAGCATGACCACCCAGAGCTCTTTTCTGAGCCAGGTATCCTGCAATTGTCCTGCGCTAGTCCGCGCGCCGGCGGGCACCGGAGCCGACCGTGCACGCACCCGGCCAGCGACGCCTGCGTCCCCGCCAACCTCGACGACCATCGACCGTACTTTGCAGCGGCCAGCTCAGGAATGTGACCCCGTCAGGTTAGAATCTTCTCGGCTGCTAGGCAGCACACTCGCGTCGTCACGTACCTTGTCTCGACGTGGTGGGATTCGGTCAGGACGACGACGGTGTTGACTGGAGGACGCCGTCGACGGAGTTGTGATTACGGGACGGCGACTTTGGCTGGCTGGCACCTATGTAGCTAGCTGTCAGTGACCAGTGTTTTGTCTGTGGTGTTTGACCTTCGCAGGATGCTGGTTCGGGGGCCTGGGTTCGATGCTGTGGAGGTGTCGATCGTTTGGCGCGATGCTTGAAATGGTTGGAAGGATCTTCACGGATGGCGCTGACCGTTGTCATGGTAACAAGCATGTACTACAGTTTTTTTGCACACTCAAGGAACGGTTGTCAAGGTTTTCAAGGAACGGGGAGAAATCTCAGCCTGTTTTTTTGTCAAATAATTCGAAGTTTGTAATTTTTCGCTGAAGTTATCACAGAATTTGGAATAATTTGTTGAAATACCTAGAATCAGAAACGTACTTTCCGATCTGAGCATCTCCATGGCTACCAAACGTTGAATCTACCATTAAACCTCCTATGCTAGGCCATGATATACCCGTGGTAACATAAGATAGCAGAACTGAGAAGCTCTGCCAGGCGATCTCAGCATCTCCATGGCTACCAAACGTTGAATCTACCATTGAACCTCCTATGCTAGGCCATGATATACCCGTGGTAACATAAGATAGCAGAATTGAGAAGCTCTGTATTAATTTGTTTTCATTTTGCTCTTATGCCAAAAAAAGGCTCTAGATTCTAGAATGTTTTGTAAAATTTTAATTGTACTATATCATTAAGGAGTAAATATGTGATATTATATATTTACAAATATTTCTTTCAGTTTTCAACTCTCGGTGCCAATGACAATAAAAATCATTGCAGCGATAGTTTATGCCTCTTTCTGTGCCTCACACCTTCATGACCGTAGAGCATCTACGTGCGGTAATTGTATGTTTATTACTTCTTTCCATCTTCTTTGTTTTGTCTCCGTTTTTATTCTCTCGTCGGTAGGAATTCTGTTGTTTCTCACCGAAGCCGAGATAGTTTATAAACTCCTCGTCGCTCTATTCCCGTTGTGAGACAACAGGAGGATGGCGTGCATCCAGTTTACATGATAAATTTTAGTCAACCTCTGATCGCTTCTTTCGAGGGGAGAGAAGCGTGGAGATCAACAGAGAGGAGGAAGAACCTGTATTTTGGGACAGAGCTATCTACTGTACTTTGTCTCGTTTTATTTGTATTTTTTTATTCAGCGATTTTTTTTGTCTTCCACAGGCGAAACTTAAATGAGTTAATTAATTCCAATTGATTGATTTGTTATGTTTAACGACGTACTGTTTTGACAACGAACCTTGTGGCACTGATCTTTTGATTGGTTGATGAGTGTTTAATGATAATGATGTTGATGAACCTAACCAAGCCTAGACTGGAGAAGGGAAAATCCGGTGATGGCAGGTAGCGCTGCTCCTACTTGGATGGGTGACCACCGAACGGTTTGGCCGAGTTAAGCAACACTGTGCTGGGTCAGGTATTGGATGGGTGATCATCATACACATGACCAGTTCTGTTCGGGAGAGAGGTTGGAGGGATGAAAGTTAAGCAACACTGCGCTGGGTCAGGTATTGTATGGGTGATCATCATACACATGACCAGTTCTGTTCGGGAGAGAGGTTGGAGGGATGAAAGTTAAGCAACACTGCGCTGGGTCAGGTATTGGATGGGTGACCATCATACACATGACCAGTTCTGTCCGGAGAGAGGTTGGAGGGATGAAAGCTAAGTAACACTGCGCTGAGTCAGGTATTGTATGGGTGATCATCATACACATGACCAGTTCTGTTCGGGAGAGAGGTTGGAAGGATGAAAGTTAAGTAACACTGTGCTGAGTCAGGTATTGGATGGGTGACCATCATACACAAGACCAGTTCTGTTCGGGAGAGAGGTTGAAGGGATGAAAGTTAAGCAACACTGCGCTGGGTCAGGTATTGATGAGTGACCATCATACACATGACCAGTTCTGTTCGGGAGAGAAGTTGGAGGGATTAAAGTTAAGTAACACTGCGCTGGGTCAGGTATTGGATGGGTGACCATCCAAGATTGACTAAAAAAACAATGAACAAAATAAAGTTAAGATCTGGTAATCTCTTTAAAGCGCGACGCCATTGACGACGGCAACCCCGAAAGGACGATGTCTTAGATTTGGTGACGTCAGGCCGTCGCGAGGGATTCCCGGTGGCAGACGGCTCCAAGCGACGCCGACGCCAATATCGACCCCCCCCCAAACCCTCGGCACTGTAGTGTGGGTGGGTTTCACACCTAGCTTTGTCCACGCGAGGCACGGAACTCAGGAGAAGCAATTCGACGCCAAACCGTCGCGCAATTATTCAGGCAGTTTAACACTCTCGAAGCACCAAGCACATAAGTAACGAGTTGAGCAACACGACGCTGTGACGCCTGGCGGATGGGTGACCGAAGTTAAGCAAAAACGGTTCCAAGCCAGGTTTTGGATGGGGTATCATTGTGAACGAAAGCACTTCACATAAACAACATACAACAAGTAGATGAAATCTTATTTAAATTACAAACGCTTGCAATGCACGGAGTATTTTATTATTGTGAACACTATAACCGTCTCAAAAATTGATGGCCAAACGGGGACGTGTCCAAGTAGCTGAATTGGTTAGAGCAACACCTGCGATAGGTGGAGATCGGGGTTCGAGTCCACGTTTGGGCATCAATATTTGAGACGGTTATAGTGTTGATAATAATAAAATATAACTACATTTTCGTCTGGTCAAGTCGAGCCAAAACGGTTCTAGCAAGACAAATGTAACAATCATTTTGGTAAAAAGCTTGTTTTTCCAGAGCCAAATAAAATGATCGGGAAATATATAAAAGTGAGGGAAACAAGGTGGGTGTGACTGTGAATTTAGACCCCACCTTTTCCAGCATTAATTTTTTGATTGTTTTTTTAAAATACTCCATAAAAACTAAAATAACCGGAAGGATAATACGAGCCATCGCAGGGAAACAATCAAATAGACATCGCCCTTTAGAAGGACAAGCCAAGTGGCTACATTGTCCTTCAGAAGGTCGCTACCACGAGTCTATAGCACGCTTTCAACCTCCCGGAAATGAAAATCACATCCCACTGCCTTACATCCAAAAAGGGTCCGTTTATACGCATGATTTAAGACTCTTAAATAATCATCGACACTAATCATTTCCACCATACAATTACCAACATCTACCAGAGTTATTCACAAGCATAATCTCCTACCAGACTGATATTCCCATTAATTCAGCAAATCGGCCACTTCCCCCACCCTCACCACCCCTGGGGCTTTCACCCCCCTCCCGCACCACCGATCAATACGACGCCTGCGCGTGCGCTATGGCGTCGCGGCGTCGTCGGCGTCGTCAGTACCGAGCCAGCCTCGTCGCCGATGAGCAGCGTCGTGTCAGCGTTGCTTTGACCGGTCGAACGCAAGGAACTTCCGTTCGATTTCACAGAACCAAACTCGAGTCCGACAAAATTACTGCAGGTTACTTTTGTGTCACTCTTTTGTTAAGTATTGATCGAAAGTTTAAATCCACGTGAAGTTGAAGGTGGGGACTTGTATTTATTTCTGCGTTTGTGTCCATTGCCTGGGATTGTTTCGCGGTGGCGGTGGACGGATGCGCGGATCTCTGACAGGTGAGTGTTTAGCTATCAAGGTGGCGGTGCTTTTGGAAATGGGATTTCTTGGATAATTCTTGAAGTGGGTCTTTGCTAAGTTTAGTGACGCTTGGTCTTAAGGGTGAAAGAAGATAGCCGAACAAAAGAGCGAGGTGAGGGTGAATCTGGTGCTGCTTCTTTTGAAGGTAGCTCCCCTATAGGATGCGGCCAATGATTGTCGGTAATGGTGAGTGAACGCTTAACAAGGCGTTAGAGAAGCTGTAACAAAGCGTTAAAAGCTAGGAGCAAACTGGAAATCTGTTGAAATGCCTGAAGTTTATTGGAGGAATCCAATCAATTAGCTTTGACAGTTGTTCTGACGTGGTAATGAACGGATGACGTAGGTGAATGCCATGCTCGTCACGAAGCTTGCCTAGCAGGGAGCCGAGATTGAACCCGGTGCCGACATGTATCCTACAACTGTGTAGCAGCTCTGCTAGTTGCTTAGCGACGACCCTTCTGAAGGACGGTAAAAAGTCACAATGAAGGACAAGGCAATTTGTAACACCACGTGTCTGGTGACATCAAAATCTTGTCATTAATCAACAAATGTTTGTCAAACGCCTCCGTCCAAGTCTCCCATTCGCTTTCATCCCAGTTCGCCTCGTCCAAGCCGGCGAAACGCTTCCATACCACAAGTGCTGTACGTAGACAAACGCCCCTGGTCCGGGCAAACACGCCGCCGTTGAACGAGAGCTTGTAAGACTGGGTCGTTATCTTGTACCTCGCCTTGTCGAGACACCTGAACGGGGGACGAGGGGGAAGTGTTTGCACTTCGATGTCGCTACACGCGGGAGCAAACACGGGCGAGATAACGCGCACGGGAGGGAGGCGTTGAACATTGCAGGGTACGCGTCGGGCACTGATTTTTACAACTCCTTTATATGGACTCGGTCTGAGAGCGGTAACTGCCCCCCCCCCCCCCCCTTCCTCTACAGTGACTGACGATCGGACACCTGTGGTAACATAAGATAGCAGAATTGAGAAGCTCTGTCAGGCGATCTCAGCATCTCCATGGCTACCAAACGTTGAATCTACCATTGAACCTCCTATGCTAGGCCATGATATACCCGTGGTAACATAAGATAGCAGAATTGAGAAGCTCTGTCAGGTGATCTCAGCATCTCCATGGCTACCAAACGTTGAATCTACCATTGAACCTCCTATGCTAGGCCATGATATACCCGTGGTAACATAAGATAGCAGAATTGAGAAGCTCTGTCAGGTGATCTCAGCATCTCCATGGCTACCAAACGTTGAAAGTACCATTGAACCTCCTATGCTAGAGCGTGATATACCCGTGGTAACATAAGATAGCAGCATTGAGAAGCTATGTCAGGCGATCTCAGCATCTCCATGGCTACCAAACGTTGAATCTACCATAGAACCTCCTATGCTAGACCGTGATATACCCGTGGTAACATAAGATAGCAGAATTGAGAAGCTCTGTCAGGCGATCTCAGCACATCCATGGCTACCAAACGTTGAATCTACCATTGAACCTCCTATGCTAGGCCATTATATACCCGTGGTAACATAAGACAGAAGATACCAGGGTACTATTGGTACCATGGTACATAGACATTGCAAGACTTCAGTCAAAGTTTGACCTGGTGCAACCCGCCAAGGTTCCCCGGTGACATCCGGTACTCCTGTCCTCCGAGGGTCTCGCCGGCAAATCAGAGGCTTTATCTTGTCTTTGTCACATAGGCATGTCTTTTGGGGGCAAATCTTGCAAAACGCAAAGTCTTTTCAATGTTTTGTTGGTGATTATTTGCATGAAAGCACTAAAGGCTTGCATGATACATCTGCAAAAGAGTAGTTAAATAACCGAAGAAACGCGCGTTTAATTGGTTGAATATTCGTTCACACTATAAACCCCAACTTATTATTGCCAAAAAACACAGAGGAAGAATGGAGGAGGATTCTCAAATTATTTGAATTTTATCTGATGAGAGGTTTGTCTAGGTGCTAGGGGTCGAAAAAGCACTACGGGTTATTTCTTATGGGAGTTTATTTTCTAAGCACCCAAGCAGAAAAACGCGGAGTTTGGCAATTTCTGCACGGACAGCCGTGGACACAGGAGTTTTTTTTGCGAAATGCCCAAATGCCATTATTAAATCTTTTAAATCTATGATTTAAGTTAAAATTCAAGGGTTAAGACCCCTTTAAGTAGGAAATAAATATATATGTCCTAGGTATTTCACAAAATTTTGTAGGTAATTCAAATTAAAAAACCAGGTCCCTTGGATCTCTTAGGACCAAAATCTGCCTTCTCTCTGCTACCCGATGTTTCATATCACAACAAATCATTTGATTTTCGCAACCAGCTCAACTGGATCGTTATCACGGCCACGATAAGACAGCTTCAACATCGCGCGTCACTCACCATATCACGGCCAGTTGGTCGGCAGACTCCAACGTAAGCGCACGCATATCTGTCTCACGCGTGACTAAACCCACGCAGTGCGTGAGGGTGTAAAGTTCGGCGACACGCGCCCCGGTGAAGTCCTCTCAAGGGCTGTGAAAGAGTTGAAAGTGTTGAGTGTGTTTGTGACTGTGGCCATGGTTTCGCAGCTCAAGATCTTGACTGGCACCAGAGGCAGAGAGTGAAGACTTTTAAGGTAAAGTCTTTGATTGATTGGAAAGGGAGCTAGACAGTAATAATGTGAACCCAAACCGGGAACCAATTGCCGATCGGTTGCTCTACCAACTGAGCTATCCGGACAAACAGATTCTAGTTTTGACAAAAACTATTTCAACTGGGTTTTGAATGCTAAGTAAAGAACAACAAAATATCCCAACGTTTCGTAACTTGTACCTGTTACTTTATCAAGGGTAAGAGCAGTCCTGACAATTTTCCGATAACAAAAGAACCACACACAAAATTATAACAATTACCAAGTTCAAGCTTCCTAAATGCATCTAAATAAAATAATCAGGGTCAATAACTAAAAAACTAACGTATTTTGTATTTTCTGAAATAAAATCCCGAACAAAGGCTAAATCAAGTAGACATGAGTCTAAAAACCATCCTAAAGATTCTAGTTTCGCGGTGTTACTGTTATTGTAGCAGTTACTGTTTGGTAGTTCCGGTTAGACCGCAGTAATTCATATGGAAAATCACTGGTCACATTTCGTTCAGTATTTTCCCAACTGTGAGGCAGTAATTTTAGTAAATGCTTCGAAAGTAAATAGATTTTTAAAAGTTTTTTCAATGGTGTTATGCATATGAAACTATATTGCCCATCTTGACTTAGCTTTTAATAGAGTTATCGCTATAACTTGACTGTCCATTAAATGGATTTGTCTTTATATTGAATAGAAGTTTAGTAAATCTTATAAAAATTTAGAGCAAATAATTTTGTTTTCTCCACAATACCATCTTATTTCGTTTCATTGGAAAATACAATCTGCAAAGTGGTCCAAGAGGCTGTTTTTCTCGCCGAGAATAAACAAATGGGTTTGCTCTGCCGGTTAAAAAGAACCGCAGCTTCGTGTCCCGCCGGGAATCGAACCCAAGACTCGAGATGAAAGCAAACAGGGGCTGGAAAACAGGGTGCAATTAGACAAGATAATATTTGGTCGAGTGGCAGATGTTTATCTTGCGAGCACGTGGTCCTGACTTCCGGTCTGTTCGATCGCACGAGGGACCGCGTGCATGATGGATATCAAAGAGACAGTGTGCCATCAAGGCAAATATTTTTTTTGCAAATGTTTTCAAATCTACTTGAATTAAGGAATGCCGGTTCTGGATTTCTCTCGAGTTTCGTTATTCGAGTTTGTTTTCATAAATCGTGGTCGTATTCTGCTATCTTTATGGCTAGTGTCGTGCCAATAGCAAGTGTAGTGTTTGTGACGTGCAAATAGTAAGATCTGTGCTAGAGGATTTGCTGACAAACGGTTGCTGCGATTGTTGGCAATCTTTGAGTCGGTTTCTTGGCATAACTTACAAATGATAGCAGACAGCAAAGCGATGATGATTTGGCAGAACCTGATATCTCCACTTTTTTTGAAAATGGGTTTATTTATGAACAATTTTGGGAAAAAAATCGCGGATTTTTGTGGCAAAACTTCACATCTCTGAATTAAAAAATTGTAAAACCTCATTAGTGGCTTGCAAAACTCCACATCTCATTTAGATTTTATTTAATAGGTAGCAAACCCTCACATATCAATTGAATTTAGAGGATCATTTTATTATTTTTAATTTTGATTAGAATATTATTTATGGGATGTTTGTTGACATTTAAAATGTGAGTTTCACTAATAAGGTTTCATTGTTTAACTTTTAAAACACTTTTATGTTTCTCCTAAACAATTTAAATTTTGGAGATGTGAGGTTCGTCCACGTCACAATCGACAAGGGAAACAACTGGGCCAAGTCCGTGCTTCGTTGGGTAGACTGGTGTCCCCGATCCAACGCAGATAAATAATATCACCTGATAGGCTGATGGGATATTTACAAATCAACTGTGTTTTCAGATAATTGTAAAAACCGAACATTATTTTATTATTATGAACATTATAACCGTCTCAAAAATTGATGCTCAAACTGGGACACGAACCCCGATCTCCACCTGTCGCGGGTGTTGCTCTAAACCATTGAGCTACTTGAACCCCGATCTCCACCTATCGCGGGTGTTGCTCTAACCCATTGAGCTACTTGGACACTGGCTTTTTGTGACGATTTTAGTGTATTTGATGATATTTGTAATTTTTGAGACGGTTTTAGTATAATAAAATCCCGCGCATTGCAAGCGTTTGCAAATAAGATTTGATCTAAAATAAACCGAACATTATTCTTCAGTCACAAGCTATTTCACGAATGGTAAAATCACTGCATGGTATTCATCTTGCCTACTTGGTCTCGGTCTTGCCTACTTGTTCTTAATCTTGCCTACTTGGTCTCGGTCTCACCTACTTGGTCTCCGTCTTGCCTACTTGGTCTCTGTCTCGCCTACTTGGTCTCTGTCTTGCCTACTTGGTCTCGGTCTCACCTACTTGGTCTCGGTCTCACCTACTTGGTCTCTGTCTCGCCTACTTGGTCTCTGTCTTGCCTACTTGGTCTCGGTCTTGCCTACTTGGTCTCTGTCTTGCCTACTTGGTCTCGGTCTTGCCTACTTGGTCTCTGTCTCGCCTACTTGGTCTCTGTCTCGCCTACTTGGTCTCTGTCTTGCCTACTTGGTCTCGGTCTCACCTACTTGGTCTCTGTCTCGCCTACTTGGTCTCTGTCTTGCCTACTTGGTCTCTGTCTCGCCTACTTGGTCTCTGTCTCGCCTACTTGGTCTCTGTCTTGCCTACTTGGTCTCTGTCTTGCCTACTTGGTCTCGGTCTTACCTACTTGGTCTCGGTCTTGCCTACTTGGTCTCTGTCTCGCCTACTTGGTCTCTGTCTTGCCTACTTGGTCTCGGTCTTGCCTACTTGGTCTCGGTCTTGCCTACTTGGTCTCGGTCTTGCCTACGTGGTCTCGGTCTCGCCTACTTGGTCTCGGTCTTGCCTACTTGGTCTCGGTCTTGCCTACTTGGTCTCTGTCTCGCCTACTTGGTCTCCGTCTTGCCTACTTGGTCTCTGTCTTGCCTACTTGGTCTCTGTCTTGCCTACTTGGTCTCTGTCTTGCCTACTTGGTCTCTGTCTTGCCTACTTGGTCTCTGTCTTGCCTACTTGGTCTCGGTCTCACCTACTTGGTCTCGGTCTTGCCTACTTGGTCTCCGTCTTGCCTACTTGGTCTCTGTCTTGCCTACTTGGTCTCTGTCTTGCCTACTTGGTCTCTGTCTTGCCAACTTGGTCTCTGTCTTGCCTACTTGGTCTCTGTCTTGCCTACTTGGTCTCTGTCTTGCCTACTTGGTCTCGGTCTTGCCTACTTGGTCTCCGTCTTGCCTACTTGGTCTCTGTCTTGCCTACTTGGTCTCTGTCTTGCCTACTTGGTCCTGGTCTTGCCTACTTGGTCTCTGTCTTGCCTACTTGGTCTCGGTCTTGCCAGCTTGGTCTCTGTCTTGCCTACTTGGTCTCTGTCTTGCCTACTTGGTCTCTGTCTTGCCTACTTGGTCTCTGTCTTGCCTACTTGGTCCCTGTCTTGCCTGCTTGGTCTCCGTCTTGCTCGTTGGTGTCGGTGACTTGATTTCTAAAAAATTCACATCACAATTTGATATAGTCACGATCTCGCTCCCAGAATCTACTAGAAAAGTCACCAAGACCGCATCGCCGCGGTCTCGGGCAGGGTTTGAGAGACGTTAACCAATACCCACCCACAACCAAGACCAAGGAAGAACACGGCTTAAGACGGCATAAACCCTGGAGACCATCACTAAAGTCGCGCTCTTATGAATCGTTATTGACTTAATCCACTACGGCAGTGATTCTGTCCTAGATTTCAAACCTTAAAAACATCTTCAAGCTACAAGCGTTAACAAACACAATGACAATACTAGAGATCTGTTACCCAGGAGATAAGACTGTTATTTCTAGCGGTACCCAAGCAAACAGACCGCGAGTTCATTGAGGCGTCCAGGATGTGCTTGTCTTGAGGAGGTTGACAGCCCCAAGGAAGGTGGTAGCTGTTCACGATCGGTAGCCCGTTAAGATTAGCTATCTGCTGATAGCGCGTCTCTGTCGCAGATAGCGGTAGACGAGGAGCAAACACTGATAGCGTCGTGCCAAGACGGCGCGCGTCGTCCCACTGGAGGATGACGTCGATGGGATGACTTTGGAGACGCAAGTAGGTCGCGTCTTGGAAGTTAAGCGCCTCAGTGGTCAGTCGCAGTATTTGGTTGGGTGGCTGATTGATACTTGTGTGTCCTCCTGAGCGACCGGTAAGAGTCTGAGGGTCGTGACTTTCTGTTGTTGACAGCTAAAGGTGGCAGAAGAAACCACGAATTTCCAAGTTTCTCTGCCCAATATTGAATTTTGGTAGTTGAAAATATATTTTATTTAGATTGTAGTTCATCTAAAGAGGAGATGCAAATTATTGGGCCTTCGGTTCTTTTAGCAGCTAAATTCGTGGCAGAAGAAACCACGAATTTGCAAGTTTCTCTGCCACAGCCTTGTTTATCACCATAAACGGTTAACTATTCACCGATGGCAGTATCAGTACCGCAAAGGGGAGGACTGCCCTTGATGCTGTAGAACACAAGCAAGCCGTGTGCCAGCACCGGGTTCACCCTCGGCACCCTTCCATGCCAGACAACAACCAAAAGTTCATATTAAAATTAAACAAAGTTTACCCGCCATAGCAGATCTCGTCGAATCGGCACGTCATTCTAATTTCGCGCGTCTACGCAAGCGCTGATCGAGGTTTGGGGTCTGGAAACCGTCTTGTGCCCATCATCCCCCGGCCCCCTTCATCCGCGCGCGTGCATTGACAGCTTTATGCACCCGAAGAATGCCACCAGGAATAACACACGCACCCACACCACCGCACGCACCGCATACGCATCCCGGAGACACGTGGTTAGCGCTGCAGAGACAGTGGCGTACGGACAACCTCCTGTCACGGGTCATTAGCGATGTCATTATGACAGGCTGATGATGAAGGTAGCCTGGCATGACAGGCAGCCGAGAGTGAAAATATGTAAACACGCAATCTGCTCCGGCCACCGCTTAGCCATGTCACTTTGACACACTGTGTTAGCTGCTTCTGTCCAATAGCACCAAGGACCGGCCACCGCTTAGCCTTGTCACTTTGACACACTGTGTTGGCTGCTCCTGTCCAACAGCACCAAGGACCGGCCACCGCTTAGCCTTGTCACTTTGACACACTGTGTTGGCTGCTCCTGTCCAACAGCACCAAGGACCGGCCACCGCTTAGCCTTGTCACTTTGACACACTGTGTTGGCTGCTCCTGTCCAACAGCACCAAGGACCGGCCACCGCTTAGCCTTGTCTCTTTGACACACTGTGTTGGCTGCTCCTGTCCAACAGCACCACGGACCGGCCACCGCTTAGCCTTGTCACTTTGACACACTGTGTTGGCTGCTTCTGTCCAACAGCACCAAGGACCGGCCACCGCTTTGCCTTGTCACTTTGACACACTGTGTTAAAACATGTAACACATCTTCAAATGTAAGAATTAAGCTGGAAGGTGTCATTTTAAAACGAGAACGTAGTTCCCCGTCGGTGACGCCACTGAAACTCTTTCAGAGCAACGCTGTGCTCGCTGGATACACGGGGGCGTTGCGCCACCTCGGAAAGTCAAATAAACACCGACTCTGTTAGTGTTAGAGGCCTGGCCTTTGTCTGCCCCAGGGATTGCCTTGCATTCGGTGCCGCGGTTGCCTGGTAGGAAGGAAACCTAAAGTTATGTCTGTTTTTGTTGTCAAACAGAACCGTAAATGCAGTAGCGTAGCGCGGTTTCGCTGAAAGTTTCCACCTTCCCGTTCCGTGCCGTGGTTTGTTCATCGAGTGTTTTCTGAGAGTCGTCGGGTTCGTAAATCATTTGCAGTGTTTGTTTTAACCTTTATGCAGTGGCGCTGCGAGTTCATACCTTGTGCTGCGATCGTTGGGTTCATAGGTTGTGTCACAGCACTAATGATAGTCGATCTGCTAAGCAAACGAGCGTCCAAAACTTAGTATTGGTGGCAGCCACCCGATAGCGCTCGCAGTTGTTCTATTACAAATATCTTTGGATTTTTATAATTATGAGTCAATATGCAGAAAAAATGCTAACCAATCGTTGGGTTAGCATCAGTGAAAACAATTTCAGCGTTAATTAGCCTGTAATTTGAGGAAACTGCGAGAAAAAATGAAAATATATATTTTTGCTCTCCAACGGATGGTGACTCCATCTAGTAGCAAATACCATTTAGTCTGTTTTACACGAAGACCGTTTTGCATTAGAGGTTGGACTCTGAATAAACATATGAACCCAATGTTCTTTCTAAAAATGTCTAGGAAAAGTCTCGAGGGAGACTGTTTACATCTTTCTAGTTTTGCTGGTTTCTAACTTAACTTCCAAAACTTGGTAATATTATGTCACAATTATTACCTGTCTAGCACTGCATGGACTGTACAAGATTTACTCGAATTACGATCAGATATCAGCTGTTATCAAATCCAAGAAAGTTATAAATCCTGACCATATACAAACGAACAATTTGATTTTCCACCTCGCAGCCGTACGCAATGTTTCTGTGCTCGCTTCACTGCCAAGCGACGCTCTTGAGAAGTTAACCTCGTTACCTACGACGTCCATCTCATGCCTTGCACGTTGCAAGTTCCTGACCCTCGTCCCGTTCGACGGCGTCCCTCCCCCGCCAGCGTCGTCATCGATCGGCCACACGAGCTGCCCCGAAGCAATTGCGACGTCCCTGTTGATGGTCGATTGAAGGTAAACCCGGGGCCCGGGGAGTCCTGGTGGTCAGACTATGACAGGTGGGGGGGGGGGGGGGGGGGGGGGGGGGGGCGATTAACTGCCTCATAATTGTCTTGGCGTGAGCCTGTTGCTGATCTTAGGCTGTTTATTTTGTTAAAATACATGATTTTCTTCGTCATTTTTTGTAGATTTTGGCAAAACTTTATAGCAAAAGTGATATCAGACCATTTTAAAATCATAATAGTTAAAAAATCGGAAAAACCGGGGATGAAAAAGTTGATTTTATTCACAAATGTTTTGTATTAAAGATTTGAAGGTTTTTAATGGTTTCGTGTCAGTGCTAAATGTTAAATGTTCTTAGCAGAAAATGCCGACCGATTACTACTTTACCGATAAAAGTGGTATTTGCGTTCAGATGGAGTCACTGTCTTTTGTAAAAGCCACGAACTTTCTTGCAGACTTCTTACATCTGAGACTGTTTTACGCTTAAATAATTCCCATTGATCTTTATTTCAACGATTTATACTCATTTATTAATATTTTTAGTCGTTATCATTGAATTGAAGAGGTTTGTTCAAAAGAACGGCTGCAAGCGCCGTAGCGTGGCGTAGGGTGTTAATTTTATTTGCACAAAAAAACACATCGTGCTACAAAGAATTGTCATTTTACATTTGTATAGGCGATTAAAAACTCGTCAATAATGTACAAACAATGTTTAGTGAGATAATTATTTAGTCTTTCGTTTAAAATTACATCCATTCTTATCTTTCACATCGCACGGTCTGGCGTGTTGGAAACAAATGTCCAGTTCTGTACAGTAGAGAGGTTGGAGGGATGAAAGTTAAGCAACACTGCGCTGGGTCAGGTATTGGATGGGTGACCATCATACACATGACCAGTTCTGTTCGGGAGAGAGGTTGCAGGGATGAAAGTTAAGCAACACTGCGCTGAGTCAGGTATTGAATGGGTGACCATTATACACATGACCAGTTCTGTTCGGGAGAGAGGTTGGAGGGATGAAAGTTAGTACAGCAACTTCACTCGCCTTGCTTATCAACCTCTAGATAGCATGGATTTGTGGAGGAATCCTGCTGTTCGAGTTGTACCGTCCTTCGGAAGGGACGTTAAGCCGCTGGTCCCCTTGGTGCTCTTCGACAGGAGTAGGCTACGTGCTGGCACCGGGTTTCCCCTCCTCCCTTCTAGACTAGGTTAGGTTCATCATCATCATCATCATCCACTCATTCACCGACGCCATTAGACCAGTGCCGCATGACCAGATGTCAAAACAGTGCGTCGTTAAACAGCACAAATAAATTATCTTCCAGTTCTAGTGGTAGTATATTGTAAAATAGGCAGCCTGTATATGAAGATAATTTCCTTGTAAATGAGTAGATTGGTTTATTGTATCACAACGTCTAACATTAACACTGGTACTCTGACTAATCCTGTAAACCCAATGTTAACACTCTGGACAGACCGACCTGGATGACAAACACACTACCAATCGGTTTGTCTACAGCTTGTGTGTATTTCCTGCACTAAAACAAACTCACGGCCGGCGTGAAGAATGAAATACAATCTCGTCGTCGGCGAGAAAACAGAAGCCACTCGACGTCGGAAACAAAGCGCATACAAATCCTAGTCCCGCTCGCAGGTGTCGCCATGTTTGCTTTGCACCGACAATCACCGCTTCTAGCGGCCGGCAGTAAAACTAAGTCCCGAACAAGCGCGCGACTGGCGGGTGGCTGCGCTACTAACTTGTATGCTTTGTGAGGCGACAATGTTACAATCACTATGTGTTAGTGGGGGTTAGAGTGAGCTATGGCAGTCAATAAACCATAAAAACCAGTGGCGAGCTGTGCGGGTTTTGACGACAGTTTACTTTCATGGCTGCATTTATTTTGAATAGCCACTTTTTCACGCTCTGGTTACTTTGATGATGCAGGGGCTGGGATCATCTCGCTGATTTTTGTGGGGAAAAAATTCCTCCCACTGCAGAAATATTGTTGCGTACTTCAAATCAAGGATGTTTTAGATCAAGGACTACATTTTGGTATTTTTTATTTATATTTTACTTCTGCAATTACCAAAATGAACGCCGAAAAATGCATTTTTTAGTCAGTAATCTTTCCCCTTTTCCAGAAAACTTGTTTCCTAAATTGGCTTCAAAACCGAGTGTTTATCACGGCTATCTCCAGAGACATCATACGATATAATCTTGTCCTTAAACGAGCAAAATATGACAAATCGTGTCTTTAAATTTGATGCTAAATGCTCGAGAGTTGGTAAAAATCGTTGAAGAAACCTTGGTCGAGCTTTTATCTGTTCCATTGTTGGTATACGAAAACAATTGCCAGTTTCATCTCATTCCATTCAGCTGAAAGAATTGAAATAAAATACAGAATAGCGATCAAGTGCAGTGTTCAGCTCTGTCAGCTGTTTTTTAGTGTTACCTTCAGGTCACAGTTCTCACCCTGCCACCAAAGTTAGCGATGGGAACTTTAAGAACCAACAAGTCTAGAAGTTGAGAACTAGAATTTGTTTGTGCTAACGAACAGAAACCCTGGACCAAGTTATCGACATGCTATAGAAATGGCAAAGTGTGAAAAGTGCTGAGCTGGCAAACAGACTTATTGTGCTGCTATTGCGGTGGTTACTCGCACTAATGAAAGCCAAAGCAAAGGCGAGTCGACTAAAAGGGGGTGAGTCGTGGTGGGCATGCGTCATGCAATGATGTCGTCAGGCGGAGGGGCGAGGAGGCGTTTAGCTAGAGGTGAGATGGAATCATAAACTGTTTAGAAAATTAATTTATGACTATATTTTTTTACGACTGGCGTTTATGCCGCTGCCGCGTGCTACGCGTTGTTGTTGTAGCAATGATAAGCGTACTTCATGTTTGTGTCGGGCAAATTTGCTTTTAGTTGACATGCAATGCGAGGCTTGTTACTTTGTAGTTATCTTGTAATTCATTAATCGTTTGCATTTGCCAATCCCGATGCTCGAGGTGGCTTTGAAAAGGCAAATATTTTGCCGGTGGTTCTTTTGCAATTTAATACAAGAATCCAGCAAAGGATCGGATTTACGGCGGTGCCTTTTTGGTTTAATGTATCGAACGACGTACTTTTGTCAACCGGAGCCAACGGCGCTGGATGACGTCAGTGAATTAGTGGGTGATGATGAGGATGACGATAACCCTCACTTAGCCTACAAGGATGGTGAGGTAATTCGGTGCAGGCACGTAGCCAACTCCTGTCGAAGAGCACCAAGGGGTCCACCGGCTGAACGTCCCTTCCGAAAGTCGATACAGTCTGAATAACAGAATTCCTCCACAAACCCATGCTGTCGAGAGGTTGATAAGCAAGGCGAGTGAAGCCGAAACTTTCATCCCTCTAAAGTCTCTCTTGAATATGACCGGCCATTTGAAATGAAAACCTGAAAGAACCGGTGTTACCAACTCGCCAAACCGTTCGGATCCCATTGCTTTAATCGCTACACATTAATTGTGCAGCAAAGGATACAGGTTATGTGTTGGCAGCAATGAAAATCGATTGATTTCCTCTCACGTAGAAGTCCTGTACGTTGTGGAACTAGAATAGGAAGAAACCGCAAGGCACAAACTTTTCGGGAAGGCCACGCAAAGCTCGTTGCCAAGGTATCGGGAAAGTGACATTTCACAGCAACCACCGCCTTCAAAAGTTCACCGCGATCCCCGACGGTCTCGTAACTCTAAAACTGGCCCCAAGAGACATCGGCGCTAGTATGTGGGGTCCTCGTTCATGCGTCGGCTCGTGGCAGCATCGGCGCTGACTTGGTATTGACTGAACAGGGTGGGTTCTAGGCATAGCTGCAAGCACAGCCATTGTGTGGTTCATACCCCACGACCTCCAGGCAAGGCTGGGACACGAGACATGGGACATGGGGGCAGGGTCCAGGCAAGACTGGGACACGAGACATGGGACATGGGGGCAGGGTCCAGGCAAGGCTGGGACACGGGACATGGGACATGGGGGTAGGGTCCAGGCAAGGCTGGGACACGAGACATGGGACATGGGGGCAGGGTCCAGGCAAGGCTGGGACATGGGACATGGGACATAAGGGCACAGTCCAGGCAAGGCTGGGACACGAGACATGGGACATGGGGGCAGGGTCTAGGCAAGGCTGGGACATGGGACATGAGACATGGGACATGGGGGCAGGGTCCAGGCAAGGCTGGGACATGGGACATGGGACATGGGACATGGGACATGGGGGCAGGGTCCAGGCAAGGCTGGGACACGGGACATGGGGGCAGGGTCCAGGCAAGGCTGGGACACGAGACATGGGACATGGGGGCAGGGTCCAGGCAAGGCTGGGACACGAGACATAGGACATGGGGTCAGGGTCCAGGCAAGGCTAGGACACGAGACATGGGTCATGGGGGCAGGGTCCACGTTAGGCAGGGCGCGATGGGACAGGGTGGGTTCTTGGCACGCTGCAAGCACAGCCCTGCGCACACGTTGCAGTCAAGGAATGCAGGAAAAACAAACATCTCTCTGAGGGCGGAAGAGATGGAAACCGGATGTGGATTCCTTCCTGCAGAGGGCGATGCTTCTGACGCGGGTGGGCAGGAGTTTGGAATGCAGACGATGTAGCCAACCACGACGGGAACGTTCCAACGTTTAACGACTTTTAAACCACTTAAATGTCACTGCTTTTATCATATTTTATTGCGCATATCATTTTTTTTCATTTTGATATATCACCACACTCTGTGCTTTGCAATTTCCGGCACATTAACTACAAACGTAAACTTAGCAGTAAACGCAACGATTTTTTTGTGACTCGGTGCATTGACGTTCACATTGCATTGTTGCAACCGCTGCATTGTTGCACA
Source organism: Protonemura montana (assembly GCA_947568835.1). NCBI lineage: Eukaryota > Metazoa > Arthropoda > Insecta > Plecoptera > Nemouridae > Protonemura > Protonemura montana. The sequence continues at coordinate 15,473,690 of OX387608.1, read as the reverse complement.
GGGAGTGACCCGAGAGCGAGCAACACATGCCCAGTCGAACACGTGAAAGTTGCACTGGGACAGAGTCACATGTCCAGTCAAACACGTGGAAGTTGCACTGGGACAGAGTCACATGCCCAGTCGAACACGTGAAAGTTGCACTGGGACAGAGTCACATGCCCAGTCGAGCACGTGAAAGTTGCACTGGGGTAGAGTCACATGCCCAGTCGAACACGTCGGGCAGTCCCCCCATTAAGCAATTAGTTTATGTTGCCATTAATACGTCTGGAGAAAAGATTTTAGAGGAAAACTATTATTGCTAAATTTACTAATTGCTTTCTGCTAAATTAGGATGTGAACAATCTGATTTTGCGTTTGCATTACGCTAATGCTAAGAGCTTGTTGTTAATGTAGTTGACACCGGTTCCGTCCCATCCATGTGTTACTGACCTCTCTAACAATAACAATCTTAGACGGGCGTCAAGCGCACTCGACTTGACGCTTGCATTCTAACGAGCAATTAGCACTTGCATCTATCGTCATGCATTCATTTGTTCACCCGGCAAGAAGCGTTTAAATCCGTCTCAAAATAGACCCGTCGTTGCTTGCGCTGCCTGTCACAGAGTGAAACACCGGAGTCGATGACTCACCTGTCATTGCTAATGGGTGTAATTAGTTGCAGCCGTGATGCGACTTGCAATTTTCTTGCAATCTGACGTGAATCAAATGGCAAGACCACTTGGGTTGTGTAAAAGTACCGATAGGTTTGCGATGGAATGTTGATTGTTGTCTTTCTGGGGATCGATTGCGAATTACGAATCATGTTTAGAGTGAATTTCAATTAAATATACCTACCTGTTTCGCTTGTCGAAAATATACTGAGTTTTCGTAGCTATTAGGACCAACATTCCCGAGCTAGTCTGACTAAACGGAATTTAAGATGATTCTCATTACAGGTTTTACCAACAGCTGCAGTGAAATACAAATAAAAAGGTCCACTAACAAAAAAATGTGTAGTGACATTGTATTGTAATCAATCGTCAATCATGTCCGAAGGTTTCGAGCAGCCTGGTTTGATGGCTGATAAGAGATAACAGAAGAAAAAAAGTGACAAAAAAGAAATAGACTAGGCCATGTTCTGATAACGTCATGGAGAATGGAAGCGGCTGGCGGTAGCTACAAGAATGAACGCAGGCGTCAGGCGTTGGCTTTGTCAGATTCGACAAGAACCACCCCGAACCGAACGTTGGTTAGTCAAGCCAAAGGAATCCTCCGATCACGATCCACGCTCTCTCAATTCTTAAATAAAGTTAATCCAATCACTGACATCTCATCCAGTGCTTGAGTCCATGAAAGCGCGTTCGAAGACACGCCGTCGCCTCCCCTAGCAATTAGAGCCTGTCTAAAATGTTGGGTGGGGGCGATTGTCCCCTGTCGAGGGTGCCAGCTGCCGCGCGACACACGACCCGTCCGGAGGGGTGGACGATGCCGGCAAGGGGACACCGAATTAACATCGACATCGGGGGGGCGGTGGTCAAGATTAGCACGCTACAATCAAACTGCCGTAAAATCTGTCAGTTGGGCAATAAATGTATTGTGTTGCAATGGGTGATGAAGTCGTCGTGGCTTTATTTGGGTATGAACCGGACCAAATGATGACAATTGATATCGCTTTTGGGGTTATTTGGGGTCTTTTTATTGCAATGAATTGTCGTTGAGCATAAAATTCTGTGCTAAAAAATATATGATACCAGATCGACCTGTCCACTGTGAAGGGAGAATTTGATTCATTTTTAACGATTAAAAATATAACCCTCCGTTACATCTTGTAATTGGATTGCCTAACGGAATGCAATCTTTAGCATTTCGCCTTTTTCATTTAACATTTCAAAAGAGTTCGTAAAATGTTCAATCTCGCACCATTCCTGGGGCCTCTTCCTCTCTCCCGAACGCGAAAACGTCGAAGGGCTTCGCCGGGCGCTATCCAATCAAAATCAGCAAAATTCAATTATTTCTGCGATTTCAAAAAGCAATTGCAACCCCCCCGGGTTGAGATTGGCTAGAGGTTGTACGTTCTAAGCAGTCCGTCGAGCCTGCGTCTTGAATGTCTTATGAGACGTATGACGTAAACGAAAGTTAAACAGTCTAGCCCGTGAGAGAATATACCAGCCCAAGAACTGTACCCTGCATTGCTACCGTCTAGCCCGTGAGAGAAGATACCAGCACAAGGACTGTCCCATGCATTGCTACAGTCTAGCCCGTGAGAGAATATACCAGCACAAGGACTGTCCCATGCATTGCTACAGTCTAGCCCGTGAGAGAAGATACCAGTACAAGGACTGTCCCATGCATTGCTACAGTCTAGCCCGTGAGAGAAGATACCAGCACAAGGACTGTCCCATGCATTGCTACAGTCTAGCCCGTGAGAGAAGATACCAGCACAAGGACTGTCCCCTGCATTGCTACAGTCTAGCCCGTGAGAGAAGATACCAGCACAATGACTGTCCCCTGCATTGCTACAGTCTAGCCGGTGAGAGAAGATACCAGCACAAGGACTGTCCCCTGCATTGCTACAGTCTAGCCCGTGAGAGAATATACCAGCACAAGGACTGTCCCATGCATTGCTACAGTCTAGCCCGTGAGAGAAGATACCAGCACAAGGACTGTCCCCTGCATTGCTACAGTCTAGCCCGTGAGAGAAGATACCAGCACAAGGACTGTCCCCTGCATTGCTACAGTCTAGCCCGTGAGAGAAGATACCAGCACAAAGATTGTCCCCTGCATTGCTATGACTGATATTTCAGATATGATTTTGGTGGTGGTATCTCAAAATACTGATAACGTTTCCAAAATAATTCCAAATACTGTTATAACTGCTAGAAGAATTCTAATAATAGCACTTAAAGTAAAAGATCTTGGTAAGGGAAAAGCTTTAGAGCAATAGGAAAATGGTGGACATCAGCGGAGATAATTTGTAGTGTTTTTAAAATGACGGTTGGCCAGCATGTCATTCCAAAACGACCAGTGGCACCTCTACCGGAAAATAATGTACTCTCGCAGAACGGAGCATAACAGTCGAGTCATTTGCTTATCTCTTTGGAGAAATCAGAGGGTTTGAACTCCAAGAATTGTACAGGAATCAGATATAACGGTGATCAATCACACGAGGCTTACATTCACGTAGTCAGGTGATCTTTTACAGAGCCAATAATCGGATCTAAATGTCATTCCGTTTTCTCTGCTTGAGTCGCTCTACCCCCAGGCTACCCTACTGGAAAGAGCTGCAATCGACTTGCATTCTATAGGCTCTGATATCAGCTGCAATCAGCGCTGCATGTGCATCAGCTAGATGCACTTTGCACTCGACGCAAGCAGCTCTTATCTGGCAGATAACGTTGGTTTCGAGGGGTGGAGGTTTTAAAAAAGGAGCGGGAAAATTTGCTACAGGAGCTAGTTGTGCATTGTCGGATTTGGCGTGTTGGAAATACCGGTCCTCGTGAGTCACCGAAGTTAAGCGACACTGCGCTGGGACCATCATACACATGACCAATTCTGTTCGCGAGAGTTGTTGGAAAGATGCAAGTTAGTGGAACATCACCCACTCACTCGTCAGGACACAATTAGACCAGTTCCACAAGCCCAATTGTCAAAACAGTGCGTCGTTAAACACAACAAATCTATCAAAATGATATTTCTACGGGCACTTCACCTCCCATAGTGAAACCATCTTGTCTGTCCCCTGGAGGATTACGCTGGCTACCAAACGTCAAGCGAAGAACCAAAAGGAGATATCCTTTCTTAGTCTGTCTTTGCTTGGGTGTCAGCCTCTCTGAAGATGCTGACTTGCACATTTCCAGCATCGCAAGTTCTTCTAAGCCCTTTACAACAGCTCGAAGATCGACCGAAACAGAAGCGACATCGACTATGTCAATAAACCGCCGATGGAGCGCGCTGAAGTGGACACAGCTGTTATGTTTTAGCAAAGCTTGGGGCCAATACGATCTCTCCAGACGCTAAGAGCAGCGTATCAAGTTTCTGCACTATCAGGCATCGGGTGTCGAATTGAAGTTGTTGTCCCTCACATTACCGATCTTGTCCATCGTTTTCGTTTCTAAATTTAGCTTCTTTCATTTGACATTTTTATCATGGTGCCTGACATTATGCCAAAATGCGACATACATTTTCAATGGCGAGGGCCATCAGTAAAATGACCGGCCTTTTTGCCAAATTAACCTTAAAACTTTGGTAGGTGATTTTATTATTATCAACACTATAATCGTCTCAAAAATTGATGCCCAAACGGGCATTTTGCAAGCGTTTCCAATTTAAATAAGATTTCATCCTAATTTGGTAGGTAATATAGCATAATGTCCATTCAATGACATTAGATATCAAATGAAAACCCTTTAGAGCCGTTTTTTCCATAAAAGACAGTAAAAACAAATTCATACAGAGATCTAAGAAATGGCATCTTCTAGTGCAGTCAAATAAAAACATAGCAAAACTGTTCTAGAAGGCTGTGCATCGTCCATTTTGAATATTTGCTTGTATTTGAAGATTGCACCAATATTCTTCAAGGCAGCGTCGTGTTCCATGTCTTTGGTTCTCACTGCGGCTAGGGGTGGGCCGCGAGGTTGGTGTCAAATACAAACTTGTTTTACCAGCAAGTGGAGTCGTGTTAGCCGTGCTGTGACACATCTGTTCCAATATGACAGCAGGCACGAGCTGGCTTGTTACCACAAACCACCAACGCACATCCGTCAGATGCGCTCAGTAACGGGACATTTTTGACTAAAATTTCGTGTCCCCAAACGACTAATTAGTGATTATGCATACAGCTGGCATTCGCAGGGACTCGATAAACAGGCTGATGTTCAAGCCACGTGTAATTCTCAGCACTAGTACTCGATTACATGCACACGTCAAAATTTAGATGATAGCTATTATATCAATATATGGTTAACATTAGGAGGAGTCCAGGTAGACTAGAAGGGAGCTGAGGGTCAAACAGGTGCCGACTAGTAACCTGATCCTGTCCAACAGCATCTAGCCACAGCTTAGTCTTGTCACTTTGACACACTGTGTTGGCTGCTCCTGTCCAACAGCACCAAGGACCGGCCACTGCTTAGCCTTGTCCCTTAGACACACTGTGTTGGCTGCTCCTGTCCTACAGCACCAAGGACCGGCCACCGCTTAGCCATGTCACTTTGACACACTGTGTTGGCTGCTCCTGTCCAACAGCACTAAGGACCGGCCACCGCTTAGCCTTGTCACTTTGACACACTGTGTTGGCTGCTCCTGTCCAACAGCACCAAGGACCGGCCACCGCTTAGCCTTGTCACTTTGACACACTGTGTTGACGCTGTCCCTATGGCAGGGATGATGAAGCTAGCCTAGCCTAAAGGGTACCGATGATGAAACCATAATATTAACCATCAGAATTTTTTTTTAAATTTCCTGGATTTATTTAAAATGTTTGCCTATAATGTTGATTTTCAGAATTGAGTTAGAACTTCTGTATCATAATTATGTAGCTCCAACCTCATGCAGCCCATGTTACCGTCGGCGTCGCGTGCGGGAAACGAGTGGTTATTAGGGGGGCGTTCGGACGAACATAAAACAATCAGTCGGCACCGCCCCCGACGCCCCCGACGCTTACTAGCGTCGATGCATGACATTAGCACCGATCGTAAAACACATGGTTCATGGTTTGGTGCCTCGTGGCGTCCATTACCAGGAAGAGAATCACGAAGACCTCTGAATCGATAGGAAACTTAACATTAAACTTAAGATACTTTAGGTTAAACAGTGGTTAACTTCAGTGGTAAAAAAGGTAACCAAGAAAAGTTATAATTTTTTGTGAAAAATCCATTTTCCGGGTTCGTTTTTGATAGAAAAAACAATTATTTGTGTGAATTTCTAGAATTATTGACTCTGGTTTACTGTTAGATGCATTCAGGAAGCCTTGGCAACGTGCTAATAGGTTCTTTTGTTACGATAAGTCAAGTCAGTCGAGCTTTTCCCATCGATAAAGTAACTGTCACAAGTTACAAAACATTGGAAACCCATGGTTTGACTGTTCGTTATAAACTAAACCTAGATTGAGAGAGCAGTTTTTGTCTAAGCTAAAGCTAAATAAAGTAGAGATTAGTTTGAAAAACATGAAATCATCATCAGAGCTGTTTTTATTCAACAACTAACCCATCTTGAAGTATGTGACGGGGGTCCCACGTGGTGTGGTGTGTTGGGGGGGGGGGGGGGGGGCGTTGATTGTGGTCGTGGTCGTGGTCTTCTCCACCGAGACCGAGTCAGTCGCCAGCCACCCGCCGCCACGGCTGAACGCGCTCGCTAGCTGATAGCTGCCTCCGGATAACGATCGTTAGCCGCTAGATTAACGCGTGGACTGACAGGTTACCTGTCAGCTGTCAGTTACCATCTTTACTGTCTCGTTAACTGCTGTGTTAAGTGCATCGTCAACTGCTACATTAACGCCCACGTGTTCGTTTAACGAGTGGTTAAGTTTGAGTGCCGAGGTTTACTGTCGCTTGGTTATGCGTTGGAGAGCGACTTGCGAGGTTGAGTGAAGTTTTTGGAGAACGCCGTTGGAGGACGCCGTTGGAGGATCGGGAGGTCGTCGGTTGGGTGCCGGTAAGGGGATGGGATTCTGAGGTGGAGCTTCAAGATTGGTAAATTGTTTGATTAGCCGTTGGTGGCGTTAGAGATGTGAGTCAATTCAAAAAGGAAAATCAATTTTGTTCGGTTCTATCCCGTGAACATAGCTATAACCTCGTGCCAGACTGAGATATTTGAAAGCTACTAACAGAAAAAGTGTGGTTTTGAAACTCATGACTACTTCATCTAACCTTACCAAAATTAGTTGTTTCAAAAACTATAGTCTAATATAGATTTTCCCAACCCATAAGAAGTATTTGCAAATTGATGCAGTGGCAAAAGGGCAATATTTTTCTTGCTGTCGACCATTCTGCTTTTTTTTACCGCGATGTCGAGAGTTTTTGAAAAGGTCATTAATTTCCTTTTAAAAATGTATGATGCGATGGTCAAACACAGGCTACGGAAAAGTGGGGTCATGATTTCCCAGGTGTACCAACATGTTTAGATTGATGACCTAGAATGATAACAGAGTTTTTTAATGTGGATTTAGGCTTCGCGCAAGTTTCTGTTGGGCACTGACAGGTTTTATGTTGTTTTTACTTGGCATTCAAAAACCCAATCGCATTTTTATTTTCAAAACCAGTGCCTGAGGTAAGGTAAAGAGACATGAATCTAAAAACCATAGCTTCGAATTCAGTTCCGGATCTCTGCTCGCGATTTTATATTGTCGCTTTTGCTGGAATCAGGAGTTAAAGTAACAAAAACTCAATGAAACTTTTTTTAGATTCCATTTTTCGCAAGCAGTTTTGTTCCAGTTTTTAGAATTTGGGGAAAAAAATTGACAAAAATGACACAATTTGAATCCCCAAATACAAATTGATCCTCGCATGGCTTAAAAAATACTGGAAAACGCCACTATTTTTGAGAACGGATTGAACTTTTTGTTAAACCTGCACTCAATGCCAGACATCCCTTGCTTTAGAAACAAAAACCGTCACTAGGCAAGGACACTTGGCCGAGGCGTCAGAGACTGCCAAGGATCGCGACGTCCTCTAGAGAGGCGTCGAGACGCCTCTAAGTGCATACCCATGTCACGTCCGCCACCCCTGACAGACAAGGAGGGGGGGAGGGGGGCAAACCCAAAAGTGCCCACGCGCTAAAGTTACAAAACAGAAGCACTACAGTTGCCTTGGCACAAGCCCTCGTATTCCAACTCGTATACCAATCGTGGAGGCGTTGAAGCTTTTCTCTTGTAATGTCAGACGAATCTCCCTGTTATGGTGAACCCCAATGTGCGGTGGATTTTAACTACCATGTCGTTCTTCTGATAGGGAGACCACAGCATCATATTTTTGTTGGTTGCTCACTAAAAACGCAGCACTTTTAATCAAGATTGGTACCTCACATCAGGCTTCAAACTTTGAGGGTCTTGTCGAAGGAAAATAATTACCGATTAGATTTTTAAATGACTTATTAATGAATCACAGAAAGTTTTCTTTTTTATATTTCGACTGGATGGGTGTGTCGGTGCCGGCTCAACGTCTCTTGCGAAGGACGGTACAACACGAACAACAGGATTTCTTAAAAAAACATGCTTGTATTAAATGTAATCACTCAAAACTCTCGCCCGAAAACTGGTCATGATGACTATCCATCTAAAACCTGACCCAGCGCAGTGTTGCTTAACCCCGGTGACCTCACAAACCGTTCGGTGGTCACCCATCCAATACCTGACTCAGTGCAGTGTTGCTTAACTTTCATCCCTCAAACCTCTCTCCCGAACAGAACTGGCCATGTGTATGATGGTCACCAATCCAAAACCTGACCCAGCGCTGTGCTGCTTAACTTTTATCCCTCCAACCTCTCTCCCGAACAGAACTGGACATGTGTATGATGGTCACCCATCTAATACCTGACCCAGCTCAGAGTTGCTTAACTCCAGTGATCCACGAGCACCAGTGTTTCCAACACGGCAAACCGTAATTGACTTTTAAGACGATGGTTCCCAATCCTATCAAGTAATGGAACAGACCCCTTCTAATAAGCAAGCTAAATCACATACCATAGCATCAAGTATAGAAGATTGGAATCTGCTAAATTGGGCATCGGTAGTTCGAAGCGATTGCCTACCAATATAGCACGAGTGGACTGCTTGAAGCAGTCGTTGTCGATAGGAAATAGATTCCTCTGCCAGTTTATGTGTACAAGAGAGCAGCGGAATACAGAATGTGGCGAGTAACGTACGACAAATGGTCACACAAATCACCACAAGCTGCTCGATATTCAGATATAGAATGGTGTGATATTATAGGTAACAAATCTGCACGGTATATAGCAGTAAGAAAATCGTTCATTTCATATTTTTCACAGCAGAATTCACGTAAATACTTCTGGTTTACGAGATGTGCGATGAGGATAACGAGATGCTCTTGCCACGTACTCGGCCTTGTAACTTGTTTGCTAGGTCAGCCGCCATTTTGCGATCGCTGACCGTAAACATATTCAAAATGGCAGCAAAACTGACGGACGAGTATCATTCTACGGTATAACCATGCAGACAAGTTTATAATTTGGTTCCGATTGTTTCTTAAAAGATAAAAAAAAAGAACAAAGGTCTGATTCTTGCCGGCTGCGACGCTTTCGAAATCAAAGTACTTTGACAATTTCGTATTGGCATAAAATGTCAATAATGTCGATCCCATTAGAGAAAAGTACCATTTCAAAGCAACCTAGATCAATTTTTGCCAAAAAAGCTCCTGGTAACCGTGTGTAAAAACACGGCCAGAGTTGATTTACACCTCGTCACACATGGGCACCAACTTAACTCGTCTCCGAAGTCAGAGTCGATAACTCACGTAGTGTCACCGTGACATCCAAGTCCCTGAGTCAGCGTCGTATAACCATCGTATGAGGCGTTTCATTGAATTCAACACAAACACCGCGTTATCTCTGGTCATATAAAACTGATTCAGTTCACACTGATTTTTACGGCCCACCGCTGCGGTCATATAAAGTTATATTGCCGTAATATCGAGCATGCTGTCTCTCTTGCACTAGTCTGGTTAAATGGGGTGCAAGAGAGATGGGGATAGGCGCGGGCACGCGAGGCGCAGTGGATTTATTGAGTGAAATGTAAACAAAGTATATTTGATGGCATGTCATTAAGTTGGTACTAATTTATGGAAGGCGTTGGAGTGTTTCCTGCCGTATGGTTACCTGCCCTGGTCTAACGTTTAGGGTGCCAATGGGAAGGGGAAGGGAGGGGGTGTTGTGAAAAGGGGATCCGTAAACTAGGGTGGGACAGAGTCGATTGAATTCATGAAGCTTTTTTTTGGTTGATAATAGCTATTACGCCATTCAAATGAAAATGTAATTTTAAAGTAGTAAATTTGATATTACAACATAAATCCATATAGAAAGGAAGCTAGACTGGAAAAATCCATAAGTTCACGTTCAGATTTGAATCTAGTTAAAATGGCTGATTTACAGTCTTTTATATTCTAACCGCTCTGACAGGTAAATATTGCAAGAAAACTCTTAAACCAGCCATTTTATATAAAGCTTATTATCTAAAAAATAATTTACCCTTCGCTAAGAAGTGGCATTTAAATTAGAAATGCTCACAATTTTGCAATTACAAACAAAGATGGCTACCACACACTTTTGACAGATGACAGCGCAGCCCAGCTGGCCACTCTTAGAGCCAACTCTCGCTGGCACCATGAACCTACCCGCCACAGACATTACCAACGATAACAAATGAACACCTATTTCCGAACGAATCTACTGCAGTGAGAAAAGTCTACAACGAGCGGTGATAAGTCCTGAACGCCCACATTTCTTGTTTTTCTAACCATTCGAAAGCTACGACGCCGTGCGTTTATTTTCTCGGTATCTATCTTATGCACTCTCTCTCCACGCATGTTCTATTTCCCTTTCGGTCTTTCTCTCTCTCTGAGTTATCGCCCTTCTGTCCCTAATACATGGCATTCGTTCCCTGCGTGGCGTGCGAAGGGAATTCAGGGAAATCACGTGCAGCGCTGTTCGGGAAGGGTAGCATTTCTGGGAACTACTGATAACAGCTTCTGGTTGTTCGTTGTACGCTTTAAAAACTATGTGTTTGCTGTAAGCTTATGCCAAGAACACTCGTTGTTTTAGTCTCTTTATAGGCGTTTAAGCTTTTCATAAACTCTGGGCTTCAAACTCTGTAAAAGCTTTTTATTGTAAGCTTTATTTATTTCTTATTATTTATAATGCTTTAGTAAACTTTGCAAGATTTTTAGTTAATTTTTATTAATGTTAAATGCATCCAGGAAGCCTAGGCAAGGTGCTGATTGGTTATTCTGTTATGGTATGTCAAATTAGTTGCGATTTCACCCTTGATAAAGTAACTGGTACATGTAACAAAACGTTGGGGAACACATTTTGACTTCAACAACATTTAAAATCTAGTTTTAAAACATTCTTGCTAAAGCTTGACATGGACATTTAACCTCAAAACCGCTGTTAAAGCTGTTCACTTTAAGCTTTCCATAAACACTGGCCGTTAACACCTCTTTTCAGGACAGAGGACGTCAATAAAGCTTAAATAAAACCCTCCTATAGCCAAGGGGTGGACTAGAACAAAAGCAACCCAAGCAATTCTCGCGCCGAGGCAATAAACAATTGTACACCCCTGAAGCGATCAAGTGCATAAGTCTCGGGTTAACCCCTCCTCCAGCATACGTGCGCCGGGGTACGAACCTGGGACAATCCACCGATGACGTCACCACGCTGGGCACGGGTATCGATCCGGGTGACGTCACGCGACGAAGGTGTGGCCGACGGCGGCGCGAGTCAAACCGACGCTCGGTTTATACGCTTGGAAATCAACTTCAATTGATTGATTTGTGTTTTATGTTGTTTTAATTGGATAACGGTCCGTTTGATACTGATTTAATGGCGTCGTTAGATGAGTAGGTGATGATGATGATGAACTTAGCCTAGTTTAGAAGGGAGGAGATGAAACCCGGTGTCGGCACGTAGCTTAACTTCTGTCCATTAGCACCTAGGGCCAAAGGATGATTTATTTCGGAAAATAAGATGCTTCCATAAATCCGTTCTGTTAAGAGGTTGAGAGAAAAGGCAAATTAAGTTATTGTACCTTTCCTTCTTCCCCTCTCCAGCCAAGAACTGGTCATGTGTATGATGGTAACCAATAAGATATCCACATCTGGACTGTGTAACTATACTTCGGTGATCTCACGAGGACCGGCGCAGTGTTGCTTAACTTTCATCCCTCCAACCTCTCTCCCGAACAGAACTGGTCACGTGTATGATGGTCACCATGCAATACTTGACCCAGCGCAGTGTTGCTTAACATCGGTGATCTCACGAGGACCGGCGCAGTGTTGCTTAACTTTCATCCCTCCAACCTCTCTCCCGAACAGAACTGGTCATGTGTATGATGGTCACCATGCAATACTTGACCCAGCGCAGTGTTGCTTAACATCGGTGATCTCACGAGGACCGGCGCAGTGTTGCTTAACTTTCATCCCTCCAACCTATCTCCCGAACAGAACTGGTCATGTGTATGATGGTCACCCATCCAATACCTGACCCAGCGCAGTGTTGCTTAACTTTCATCCCTCCAACCTCTCTCCCGAACAGAACTGGTCATGTGTATGATGGTCACCATCCAATACCTGACCCAGCGCAGTGTTGCTTAACTTTCATTCCTCCAACCTCTCTCCCGAACAGAACTGGTCATGTGTATGATGGTCACCATCCAATACCTGACCCAGCGCAGTGTTGCTTAGCTTCGGTGATCTCACGAGGATCGGTATTTCCAACACGCCAAGCAGCTTGGTACCGCATGCCTATACGATTTTTGCTGCCATCGAAGCTTGGCATTTAGTCACGTTTACAAGTTCACTTTATTGGCAATAAAGAACTGATGGCCGCACCAAATAAAGCACCGTAAGCACCGTATCTCGGAATGTCCTGCACAGAGGCGGAGGAGAGTGTTCCCTCATATAAAGATTGGAAAAGATGCAACGGGTCTTTAGCATTTTTTATTTTATTATTTTTTTAGGGTTGTAGGGTCAAAAGTGCCCTATGTTAGGCTGGCAGGGGGTAGAGGGGCCCTACATGAGACAAGATGGTCCATTAGGCTGGTTTTGTCGATTGAGTGGGTGGCGATAGGGGTGGGTGGGTGTGTATGTGTGTATGAAACAAGCTTTGCTAGTGGCGAGAGTGGCCGACTCTGCGAAAGGCCGCCATTTTGGCTTTCCGAGGATGATGATAAACCGTACCTTGTCTTGAAAGGAAAAGGGAAACCCGGTGACGACACGTAGTTTATATTGTTGAAGAGCACTAAGGGGACCACCGGCTTAACGTCCCTTCCGAAGGACGGTACAACGCGAACAACAGGATTCCTCCACAAATCCATGCTGTCGAGAGGTTTATGAGCAAGGCGAGTGAAGTTGCTGTACTAACTTTCAGCCCTCCAACCTCTCTCCCGAACAGAACTGGTCATGTGTATGATGGTCACCCAACCAATGACTGAACACAGCGTAGTGTTGCTTAACTTCAATGATCTCACGAGGACCGGTGTTCCCAACACGCCAAACCGTTCGGTGGTCACCCATCCAATACCTGACCCAGCTCAATGTTGCTTAACTTCAGTGATCTCACGAGGACCGGTGTTCCCAACACACCAAACCGTTCGGTGGTCACCCATCCAATACCTGACCCAGCTCAGTGTTGCTTAACTTCAGTGATCTCACGAGGACCGGTGTTTCCAGCAAGCCAAACCGTTCGGTGGTCACCCATCCAATACCTGACCCAGCTCAGTGTTGCTTAACTTCAGTGATCTCACGAGGACCGGTGTTTTTGCTTGGGCTTTGGTTTAGCGTGACCGACCACTAACGAGAGTAAACAGGGGCTATCATTCAATCATTACGCTGCGTCCGCATTAACACGTCGTTGCTGTCGACGTCACGGGAGGGGAAGGGGGATTTCTGTCAAGCTAGAGGTGATTCTCTCTCCAATCTTAGAGGGTTTAATCAGTTTGTTTCTTTTTTGAATGAGCGGTTATTACAGTAATCTTGCGCTTGATGAGGTATTTATGCCAATTGGAATGCAATTGTTGTGTGAAAAATCTGAACCCGCATACAAATGGCCAGCCGTCTCTGGAATTTCGGAAAAAAATATTTTATGTTTCTGTGATGGTTTTTAGAGGATTATGTCTACAGATTTATGTTCTGGCTTAAGGAGAGCGGCTCTTTAAAGGACCTAAAATCTCATCCTGAATATGGCGAGCCGTGCCTTGCCGAAACGTCGAGAAAAAATGTCAAATTGTTCCATGCTGCGTCCGATCTTTATCGTCAACTTGTCATTTATTTTGAAGCATTGTAATAAGTTGGGAAAGAGACTTTTAATCGAGTGTAGGCTGCGAATGGGTTTGTTCGAGACACTGTCTTTAAAAGTAGATACAGTTGTAGGATTTTTCTGGTTTTTCTGGTGTTTCCACTTGGAAGCTGAAACCAGCAAGCGATGGATGGAAACGAAGCTAGTCTGGAGAATTGTGCAACCGAACCGGGATAGGAACCGGGACCTCCCAATTGCCGGTCGGGTGCTCTATCAACATTATTTTTAAAAAATTCAGTAGAATAGAATGGAATGAGATGAAATATACCATTTTTCGTATGCTAGCGATGGAATAATTAAAGGTCATGAACACTTAATCTTATTCTATTCCATTTTTTTTGAAAACGGTTGATTTGTTGCTTGGTTAGCATATGAAACAATTGGTTTCCCCATTTCCTTTCATCTCATTTCACTGGAATAAAGTCACAGAATCGCACAGCTGAAGCAGAGTTGCTATCACCAAGGTAAAAACACCTGAAAATCTGGAAAATCTTGGTCATCTTTAAACTCTTGGGTTAAACTTAACCTCTCGTTTGCAGATTCACCCCCAGAGTGTCTGTTCGTTAGCAAAAACAAGTTCAAGCTCGCTACAGCCTCGCTGGTTCCAAAACTAGCCTGTGGAGGTTGCTATGAGATAGATGTTGTAACTGGCTTGTCTAATGAACTCATTGATATAGTGAACTAGAGCTTGACTAGCGTACAGTCAGGGTAATTGTGCACAAACAAGTAAAAATTAGGGGGTGAGAAGCTTAATAACTACTAATATGTGTTTTAAAGTTGTAGGGCTGCTTTCCTGGATGAACGTCTAATTTCTTGAAGTCAATTTCTACTGGAATAGTGACTAATTTTTGTTCCAGTGAATTATCGCTTAACATAAATTAGTTCTTGTTCAACTGAATGAAATTGATAATAAATCTAGACGTTAATTCAATAGATATTCGACTACAGATTTGTGGTCGCTATTCTAGGTCATAAAAGAAAGGGGACAGAAAAAGAGAAACTAGAATTAGTTAACACATTTTAGGTGCAGATCCAGGTTTAATTTTGGGAGATTTACAAGCTGGATCAGCATCTACAATCTGAGAGAGCAAATTCCACAGCTCAAACGCAACTTCTGGTTCGCACGAAGTCAGCTCTAGTGGTAGGGAAGCGACGTTTCTTCCTATCCTAGCCACAATGTCGCTAGGACAATGAACAGTCTTGCGGCTTACTGCAACTTGATATCGACCAACTGTTTTGACACCTGTCAGAGCTGTCAGAACTGTCAAAACTGTCAAAGATGTCATTTCGCTGGCTCAGATTACTCGATTGCTCTGACCGCGCAGTGGTCGATCGACCTTCAGCAATTCACAGAGCTTAGAAATAAGTAGGATCAACTTTAGGCAGGACGGGAAGAATGACGAATGTTAGTTCGTGACGTGCACCTCGTTCAAGAGGGGCGTTTGACATTGATTGAAGCTTAAAATCGAAGCTTTAGTCGTCTGCGAAGTGATCGTAGGCAGGCGAATTTCTAGCTCTGTTATAAAGAGATTAGAGATCAGAAAGAGACATATCGTCTTATAATTCTGTGATTTTTTTTGAATCCATGCCACAGCCTTCTTCGTGAAGTTGTTTCTTTAGCTCAAGAGGGTTTTTGTTTCATGGAGGCTGTGGTCGACAATGCTTTAAACCATTCTTAAAAAATACTTTGTGAACTTAAATATATCTTCTGATATATTTGTTTCTTCGATATTACATATTTTAAGGATAGAACCGCCAATACAAATGGTCGATAGATAGGCTAAGATCCTTTTGGCATTGACTTTTCAAATGTTAAGTCAGAAAGCCAGTGTTAATGTTAAGGTTTTGCTGAGCAAACGTGCCGGCTTCAGATGGTAACGATAGGTGCCACCCGATGGCACTTGCCACCGTACTTTTCAACAAACCTCTACAACCATAATAATTACAACTTAATATCGATACATGTATTCAAACCATCAAGTTAAGCAACAATAAAAATTAATTCAGAGTTGACCAGTCTCAAATCCGAGTAAGCTGCGAGAAATAACGGAACGAAATTTCCTAACACTCCGTACTCCTAGTTGATTCCTCATTTGACGGTAAAACATTAATTTGGTTTCCATTTTTCGCGAAGTCAGTTTAAAATTAGCGCTATTGTAGTACACTTCACTTGCTTTTATGGCTACATTTTGTTGTCGGGTATTTTAATGACGTTGACTGCATGGAGTGCCTTCTGCCTCAACCCATTGTAGCGCTGGTCAATATCTTAAAACACTCCATTAACGGGCGATTTATTGATTGCGTCGTGTGCGGTAGATTGGTGATCAGGGATCGGTGACGACACCATGGGTCACCGCGAGGTCACCGCGAGGTCACCGCGAGGTCGTCGCTATCACGGCGCGAACTGGGAAAGGGCAGACGCTTGCGTCGATCGGATTCTGTCAAGTCATGCAATATTGTGACACGGGACATAATGTTTCAACGAGATGTCCCTACGCATTACTGCTGTCTTTTTTGTGGACATTTGAAAAGCCAGTGCCACAGGGACAGCGCCAACACAGTGTGTCTTTGAGACAATGCTAAGCGGTGGTCGGTCCTTGGTGCTGTTGGACAGGAGCAGCCAACACAGTGTGTCAAAGTGACAAGGCTAAGCGGTGGTCGGTCCTTGGTGCTGTTGGACAGGAGCAGCTAACACAGTGTGTCTATGGGACAATGCTAAGCGGTGGTCGGTCCTTGGTGCTGTTGGACAGGAGCAGCCAACACAGTGTGTCAAAGTGACAAGGCTAAGCGGTGGTCGGTCCTTGGTGCTGTTGGACAGGAGCAGCTAACACAGTGTGTCTATGGGACAATGCTAAGCGGTGGTCGGTCCTTGATGCTGTTGGACAGGAGCAGCCAACACAGTGTGTCACAGGGACAAGGCTAAGCGATGGCCGGTCCTTGGTGCTGTTGGACAGGAGCAGCCAACACAGTGTGTCAAAGTGACAAGGCTAAGCGGTGGCCGGTCCTTGGTGCTGTTGGACAGGAGCAGCCAACACAGTGTGTCAAAGGGACAAGGCTAAGCGGTGGCCGGTCCTTGGTGCTGTTGGACAGGAGCAGCCAACACAGTGTGTCAAAGTGACAAGGCTAAGCGGTGGCTGGTCCTTGGTGGTGTTGGACAGGAGCAGTAAACACAGTGTGTCAAAGTGACAAGGTTAAGCAGTGACCGGTCCTTGGTGCTGTTGGACAGGAACAGGCTACGTGCTGGCCCAAATGCCAGCCTTACCAACGGCCTGTTCATCACTGACAGCCAACGAGCCCCTTGGCCTCACAGTGCATCTTTTTAGCAGTTCATCATCTATGAATAAGTTTGACCGCCCCTATGGAGGGAACCGCATATACTTGACAGAAGACTTGCGCTAACAAACATTTCCCGGCTCTTTGTTGCAGAGGTCCAGGTCGTCACAATGCCGCGGTCGCCGCCGTGAGCGGCCCGGCCCGCACTCGGCCCACACGGGACATGCGTCGCCCCAGGGCGCCTAGACTTTCAGAGGCGTTTCATACTTTCGGTGTCGAGCCCGTCCATTCGGGGCGACGACGAATCGAAGGGCGGCCCTGAACGCGCGACGACACAGTACTACAGTGAGTTACTTTATAGTTCAAGCCCGAAGAGAGACACCCCGAAGTTAAGCAGCTCTGTGCTAGGTCAGTCATTGGATGGATGACCACCGAAGTTAAGCAGCACTGTGCTAGGTCAGATAGTGGATGGGTGGTCGTCATTTTTTCTGTTGATTTCTGGGGTTACACTCACCTCGCCTGTCAATACCTTGACCTCCTGGAATAATTATGGAACTTAGGGTTCAAAATCTTTATAAAATTGGCCCTTAAAAACATTGACTTGTCTTGAGAAGACGCTTGTTCCGATTGGCGGACGCCACGCTAGAAGAGAGCGATGATATTGTTACGACCAGAATTCAAACTATTATTTGAGCTAGGCCGAAAGATCTCGCTTGGCAATGTGAGAGGTCGTAACTTGCCGGGATATAATTTAGATTCTACTTGGCCAGTAAGGAATATAATAATGCGCTTACCAAAGCTGTAGTCCACAATCAGATCTGTTCAAGCCAGGAGCTGGTTTCTCTCTGCCACACTTCCTGACCACATGAATACAGCTGGACAGTTGGATATTGCTGACGCTTATCGTGCAAATTCCTACCTGCACGCGACAGCTCACCTGAGCACCAACTGCAACCATGCAGTTCACAACAATATTAGAGACAATTAAGCCAAACTGTTTCACCTCAATGTTTCTTTGATCTTCTCCGCAGATAGTCATGCTACCAGTACTCCTGCGCCTGACGCTCCTCCTAGCGACGGCGTCGGCGACGTCGGGCGTCGCCGTCAAGGCGCGGTGCGAAGAGATCACCATACCGATGTGTCGTGGCATCGGGTACAACCTCACCGCGATGCCCAACGAACTAAATCACGACTCACAGGAGGAGGCAGGTCTAGAAGTGCACCAGTTCTGGCCGCTAGTTGAGATCAAGTGTTCACCTGATCTCAAGTTCTTTCTTTGTTCGATGTACGTGCCGATTTGCCTCGAGGAGTACCACAAGCCCCTACCGGTGAGTCTAAAAGTCAACTCTTATGAGAGAGCGTTTCGCTATCTTTCTTTTAGTGAAGTAAGATGAGATAAGATGCAACAAATGCATCTCGGGTAACTGGGGAAAAGTTACCAAGTCTTTTATTATTAACAACACTATAACCGTCTCAAAAATTGATGCCCAAACGCGGACACGAACCCCGATCTCCACCGTTCGCGGGTGTTGCTCCCTTCAGCCAAAACGTTTAACATTAGTGCCGGAACCATACCATTAGACCAGTGTGTCAAGAGAGTGCGTCGTTAAACAAAGCCAACCAATCAATCCATGCTAAAGTATCGTGTCTCTGCCCAGGTGTGCCGTAGCGTCTGCGAACGTGCGCGCGCCGGCTGCATGCCGCTAATGAAGCAGTACGGATTCCCGTGGCCAGAGCGCATGGCATGCGAGCGGTTGCCGGCACAGAGCGATCCCGACAACCTGTGCATGGAGCGGGATAACTACACAGAGGCGCCACCCCCGCCGACGCCACCGCCCCCCAAGACGTCTAGGAGACCGACGCCGCCTTCGACTGCCAAATGCAAGGTAAGCAATTCATATGGAAGCCAAACTGATTGCTTCGCTGTGTTTCTTGCACTTATATCAAGGGTGAAACGTGCTTGTTTTTAGATTGGGCCAAACGGTGGTGGTATCGTAGGTTACTCGCTTTTTAATATCGTTACGTGTATATCAATCGTTGAGGTAAACATTGATGGAGATTTTTTGAGCATGAAAAGCCTCAAAAGCGAGTTAACCTACGAGAAATATCGAAATTAAAATTCATACGACAGTGGCTCCACTTAACGTAATGTTCCGGTACTCTGCATTTTTGTCGGTAAGGTAGTCATTTTTCACGCAGAGACTGTAACATTGACGTTGTTTCTCTACCTATAACCTACACTCAACGGCTATACTGATTGCTTCGCTGTGTTTGCTGCACTTGGATTAGCGGTGAAACGTGCTTGTGTTAAGATTGGGCCAAATGGTGGTTAGTTCTTGGTGCTGCCGTACAGATGGCGGCCGCGTAATGCACGTTTCGGAGACTTTTTTTACAAATATTTTCCATAAATATCAAAGCCACCACACGAGCAATTCTGAAAAAGGAACCCCTTTTCTGAAGGTCGTTTCACCTTTTGCTTGTCAGCACAATTGGCTCTCACCTAATCATTGCAGACCCTTGAAATATTGGTGAATAAACAAGTAGCTCGTGCCCGGCATCGAGCAGTTCATCGCAATGTAATTTTATCTTGGGTGGGTGAAACGAGGGTCCTCACGTCAAACTAAACAAGATCTCTGATGAAAAGCCAGCTTTGCACAGACTGTAGGTAATCTACACTTAATTTGAGTGGTTATATCTTAGAACTTCTCTTCTTTATACATACTTTGAGATCAGCTTGTTTTACTCATCATCATCGCCATTACTTTCAGCCAAAGCCACTATATATATATATATATATATCTGTAATAATCCTTCTTTCTATAGACATAGTAGCTCAACCCTTTCATCATCTTTCATGAACCTCATCGATATTGACAGTGTCATCCCCCCCTAACCGTCTCGCCTGTCTGTCCTTTTCATGGGTGACCATCATACACATGACCAGTTCTGTTCGGGAGAGAGGTTGGTGGGATGAAAGTTAAGCAACACTGCGCTTTGTCAGGTATTGGATGGGTGACCATCATACACATGACCAGTTTTGTTCGGAAGAGAGGTTGGAGGGATGAAAGTTAAGCAACACTGCGCTGGGTCAGGTATGGGATAGGTGACCATCATACACATGACCAGTTCTGTTTGGGAGAGAGGTTGGAGGGATGAAAGTTAGTACAGCAACTTCACTCGTCTTGCTTATCAACCTCTCGACAGCATGGATTTGTGGAGAAATCCTGCTGTTCGAGTTGTACCGTCCTTCGGAAGGGACGTCAAGCCGGTGGTCCCCTTGGTTTTTTAACAGGAGTAGGCTACGTGCCGTCACCGTGTTTC
Organism: Protonemura montana; assembly: GCA_947568835.1. Classification (NCBI taxonomy): domain Eukaryota; kingdom Metazoa; phylum Arthropoda; class Insecta; order Plecoptera; family Nemouridae; genus Protonemura; species Protonemura montana. The sequence continues at coordinate 15,453,095 of OX387608.1, read as the reverse complement.
CCCTCCTCCCTTCTAGGCTAAGTTAGGTTCATCATCTTCCTCAACATCATCCACTCATTCACCGACGCCATTAGACCAGTGCCATACGGCCAGATGTCAAAACAGTGCTTCGTTAAACACCACAAATAAATATAAATGTTTGTTCTTTACAGGGCAAACGCTGTGGTGTCGGCGCCGGCGACAACCCTCTACAACCCGCCGACTGCCAGTGCCGGTGTCGTCCTCCTCTAGTCTCTCTCGACGTGCACTCGCCATGGTACAACCGGTCCATCTCGATGGGGGGCGTCGAGAACTGCGCGTTCCCCTGTCGAGGCGTCTTCTTCACCACCGAGGAGAAGGAGTTTGCCAGCGTGTGGATCTCGTTGTGGTCGGGGTTGTGTTTCGTGTCCACGTTGATGACTCTCACTACTTTCTTGATCGACACTGAGCGGTTCAAGTACCCAGAGAGACCGATCGTCTACCTCAGCGCCTGCTACTTCATGGTGAGCAAGTTCTTAGTTGCATTGTTGGGACACTTCCAGTTTCTATTATCGAAACAAGTAACCCGTGCCCGGCATCGGGCAGTTCATCACAATGTAATAGTAACGGGTGAAGTGAGAGATAAGAGTGATGTGATTAAATTGAGTAATTCAAGTAATTTGAAAGGGTCAGACGCCCTTTCCAAAGCCTCCAATAATGGGACCACAACCAATTGAGTACATTAAGAAAAATGCCCTTTAGACTTAATAATAATGAAGAATCAGAATAATAATAATAACAATATTAACTTAACCTAGCCTAACCTAGCCTTACCTAACCTAGCCTAACCTTACCTAACCTAACCTAACCTAACCTTACCTAACCTAACCTAACTTAACCTAACCTAACCCGTTCGAATCGCCATGAATCGCATACCCCCGCTGCGTACCCGCTGCGTACCGCAGAAAGGATCTTTTTACCAGCCTTTTAAATTAAATCTAAATTTTATTTTATCTTTGAGCTCTGAATTTCCGTCCCCCCCCCCCCCCCCCCCCCCCCCATGTCAAACATTGCCTGTGCAACGCCCTCGCCTTGCTAACTTCAACATGGACGACTTGTTTCAGGTGAGCGTCGGCTACCTAGTGCGCGTGGTGCTCGGTCACGAGGCAGTCGCCTGCGAGGGCAGCATCATCCGGTACAGCTCCACGGGGCCCGTAGCATGTACCCTCGTCTTCCTCCTCGTCTACTACTTCGGCATGGCCTCGTCCATCTGGTAAGTCTTCACAGGCCATCGAGCTCATGCGCCCTTTCCAGACAAAATCACGTTACCTCCAGTGGCGACCACCAAATGACTGGCTACACTCAATTAGTTCATGTAGTTTATACGTTGATGGAGGCGTAAGTCAATGTCACAAGCACAGTCCACGGTCACTTTGATATGTCACCTTGTTCTGTAATCATGGCAGTAACATGCCCTGCCCTAAAATCTTTCTGTGCTGATGTCAACCTAGATGATTTTTAGTTGAAATCTTATTTAAATTGCAAACGCTTGCAATGCGTGGGGTATTTTATTATTATGAACACTATAACCGTCTCAAAAGTTAATGCCTTGGAGATCCTTGGAGATCCGTCATTCTTATAAAATACACTAAAATCGTCTCAAAAAAAACAGTGTCCAAGTAGCTCAATGGGTTAGAGCAACACCCGCGATAGCTGGAGATCGGAGCTCGTTTCCCCATTTGGGCATCAATTTTTGATGTTATAATGCGTTCATAATAATAAAAATCTATATGATTCTCTACACTCAAATGCATGGGACTGTCGTCGTTTAGTTCCTCTAACCAATCAGCAAAGGCGACATCTTGTTGCTCCGCATGCCAACCTCGCGCACTAAGCCTGTGATTCGCCCCTTCAGGTGGGTGGTCCTCTCGTTCACATGGTTCCTCGCGGCGGGACTCAAGTGGGGCAACGAAGCGATCGCGAGCTACTCGTCATACTTCCACCTAGCCGCCTGGCTCGTACCCACCGTCAAGTCTGTCGCCGTCCTCCTCGCGGCCGGCGTCGACGGCGATCCCGTCGCCGGCGTGTGCTACGTGGGCAACCAGAACCCCGCCAACCTCCGCGGCTTCGTGCTCATCCCGTTGCTCGTCTACCTGCTGGTCGGCACCTCGTTCCTGCTCGGCGGATTCGTCTCACTGTTCCGCATCCGGAACGTGATCAAGCAACAGTGCGGACGCTCGAAGGCAGACAAGCTCGAGAAGCTGATGATCCGCATCGGTATCTTCAGCGTCCTCTATACGGTACCGGCGACGGTCGTGATTGGCTGCCACCTCTACGAGACGACGCTCTACTCGGATTGGATCGCCTCCCTGGCGTGCCCTTGCCGTGACCCGGGCGTCGGCCCTCGGGAGAGGGTGCGACCTCTTTACTCAGTGCTGATGCTCAAGTACTTCATGGCACTCGCCGTCGGCATCACGTCGGGTGTGTGGATCTGGTCGGGAAAGACTCTGGACTCTTGGCGTCGTCTGTCGCGACGTCTCTTCGGAGGTGGAGGCGGTGGAGGCGGCGCGGTGCGAGGGGGCAAGCCTAGGGCAACGTACGGGGTGACCAACAACGTGCTCATGCCCGCCGTCCATCCGGCCAGCAGCTCGCTACTCTCAGCGCCACACTGTAACGCTGGCGGTGGCCCAGGGAGTGCGGCTCCTTCCTCGCTCAAACAGTTGGCGCATGTATGACAGCAGGATGGGGACGCCGTCAGGGAGGTTGTGGTCGCGATACAGTCCGGCCACGGCGAGGGGCTTAGCAACTACGGCCCGATATGAGCAGGTTTCGTCTGATAACGTTGACTATCGTTGCGTGATTATACCAATCAGAACATTAATTTCGGCTGGTGACCAAAGAAACACAAGAATCGTGGAGTTTTTTGACAAGTTTGGTGATGATCGCTCACAGTGGTGGACACCCCACTAAGACTTTCGTGGGGCAAGACCGATTGCCGGAAGATGGAGATCTAATATAGGGCGCCCACCCTGAACGACGAGAACGAGGGTGTGTCCCTACCCTTGCCAAACATATTGACCAACTCTGTAAACACGAGTAGGGGTCGGCTATTCACAACGAATGCCCGACGGCGAACTGTCACTGACAATTTTATACACCTATTTTTACAATTCTCGACCTCGTATAGGAGGTAGTGTGCAAGAGGTACTTACGCAATACTCGGGCTCTGAGAATGTGTCCACGGACAAGACGGTTTCACACGCATACCGGCATACTTTCGAGGAAACTCACGAGTTGATCTGACTGAGCCTAAGTTTAGGAAGTGTTCGGTTTTCTGGCGGCATACACTCTGAATGTTTCATCGAATAATCTCGAGATTAAGTTGTGCTGACCGATACAACATTCGGTTGAATGTCAAAACATCCGTTACTGACAGCGAGTTTCAATATTCAAATATGACGGCGCAATAACGATGACCACGCCATCTAGAAGCCAGCCGGGAATCTAAAGGGAGTAAACTTGGTTTTGCTCCTTGAATTTATAAGGGAAAAAATAATGAAGAAGCAGTTATTGTGTAAATTGAATGAAATCTGATGGAAAAGGTGACAATTTTATACGCGCAGCTTGAATTGTGAAACGCAAATACGTAAACCTATTTATACGAACTTTACTATGCATGTCTCTCGAATTCTTGTCCCTCGTGCTAATATCTGTGTACATTGCCGACGTTTTTACAGTGTAAAATATCCAACTTTCTACTTCTGTCAATCTCGATATTGTGTGACTTGTTCATCTAGTGCAAAAGCATCCACATTTAGACGTTTCGGTATGGTGTTGTTGTCCCAATCCACCGTGCGGCAACGATGTCTTTTGACCACGTCTGTCTAGTCCCTTCGTATCAGTAAGCAGGGTACTTTTCTGTGCATACTCTCGAATATTTTCACCTTCATGGACATATCTGCCTGGCAATGCACCGGCAAAATCTATTTTTTAAACGGTTTGCAAAAGTTGCGGATGTTTTGTACCCAAACCTGGCAAATATAGCGCCCAGCAACTCGAATAAAATATCTGCCAACTGTGGCCCATTTCGGTCGACTGCCAGTGGATCACGACTGTTTGTAATGTTTTCGACACACAGGGTAGTTTTTGGTTGGTGTTGTGATTTTATACCATGTCCATATCGTATCGATGTAAATAGTCTTGACTTTCTATGTGACCTTTGTACATACATACCACAAATAAACGTCGGATGTACGGAAATGTGCCTGCCTTTTGATTTCACCTACTTTGCTTGCAAACTAATAAATGTTGGCAGGAAGAAACAAACACTGATAGAAGATGACAATCGTAACTCTGAAATCTAACAAGGTTGGTTATTGAAGGTAAGGTTAAATGGCTTCCATAAAATTACTGCTCGGACTGATTTAAAAAATCTAAGCTCATTTGTTGACTCAAGGAGTTCACATCACATATTGCCAACCTGCTGATTGGATTTGTTGTATATATATCCATTGAGAGACTATCTGGCAACCAGGCATTTGAATAATGTCTGGTTGATTTCGACTTCAAAGTCCATGACAGAGGGGCTGGGTTCAGCGTCGTCTGATGGTCTATGGGTGAACACAGCCATTAAGCTGTCGCGATACAGCATGAGCTAGATATAGGTTAACAGAGATATTGCAAATCTGTTCAACAGGGCAAGTGCCCCAAACTTTTTCTCATAAAGGCCTCCAAATGCAATGCACGCAGTGTTTTACACGAACAGTCAAAGCTGACATTCCTAATTCTACATAATTTCTGAACAAGCAATGAGCTTAGAACAGAAAATTGTATAAACCTCACAGAATTAAAATATTTGGATTTACTCCAAAATATAACCTTGACCTGAAACCCCCATTTTTTTCAGTGATTGTGTCAATCTGCATTACCATTCACCATTTACATGACAGATTCGTCTTTCAGGGATTCAAGGAAATAATGCGCACGAGTAAACACGACAGAATAACGTATATTTGATAACAAAACGGAAAAAAGCGCCCAGCTAGACGTTGTAATTGGGTAGACTTGGTTCTAGCCGTCGTCGTAGGACGCAAACGTGCAGCCAAAGCGACGAGATGACGTAGACTGCAACCTGCCACGAGTCCCGCAGTTGCGTCAAGACGGCACCACACGCCAATGATGCGACCAGGACAGCCCAGCTCTCAGCTGTTCGGTACCTGATTGCAGACATTGCATAAGTATTGTTAACAATCTACCGTTCCATCAGGAAAACACCAGAAAGAGAATAGCTGAGCATGGTTTTAGTAGAAGACGCATTCGTCAACGTGGCAAAATCGATTGATTCTGACAGCTGCCATGTTTCAGAGTTAAACGTTTAATCTTTAAACACTAACACCAAGACAAAGAGTTGTTGTTAGCAAGGTTTAAAACTCTCTGGACCTCTAAGTGGAGGGTCAACTGTAAAAGGGAACGGTGAGTAAATCCAGGTCGACAGGGAGTAAGTGCGGCTGGAATTAAAAATGTTAACAATTTTTTCACATAACTTGATAAACTAAAGCGTAAAACTGATGATAAACTGCTCAAACCTCTGAAGAAGTAACTAGCATATGTTGCGAAACGTCGGGAAATTTAGTAGCCCTTTACTTAGCATTCAAAACCCAGTTCAAATAGTTTTTATTAAAACTAGTGCTAAGGATAAATCAAGTAGACATGAGTCTAGAAACCGTCATACTTAATAAACTGATGAAGTTAGGTGTTTAAATCATACCTACCCCATTCAAAATTAGGTCTGATTTTAAATCGCAAGCGTTTAATGGAATATTATAAATGTGTAGTCTTAGTAACCACTGTAAATATTAATAAAATGGAATAAAATTTGTGTTTGTGTATTTCACACAATGAAACTGTGATGTGACTTTTCACTGAAAAACCGAAATGTGGCTCTCTTTGACCTCCAGCGTCACCCACGATTCTATGAGCGCAATCTTCACGCTTGCAACCGAACGGTTTGTCGTGTTGGAAACACCGGTTCTCGTTAGATCACCGAAGTTAAGCGACACTGCGCTGAGTCAGGTATTGGATGGGTGACCATTATACACATGACCAGTTCTGTTCGGGAGAGAGGTTGGAGGGATGAAAGTTAGTACAGGGTCATTCCATGTGTAATCACTCACCTCAAACTTTGACCGACCCAGATTTTGATGAAAATTGGTATACTTGTTAAGTTTGTTGACTTAGGGGCTATTTTTTAATTTTTTTTTTTTTGGTCCAACCGTTCGGATATTACAAGGGGGGGAAGTTGGGGTCATTTTGCCCCCCGCGCGTGTAGTGACCACCCTTTCTACGCAATATCTAGGGTTCTATGGGAGCTACAGAGCTGGGAAAAAAATCATCTGAAAGGTAATTTCATACCCTACCTGAATATGGAAACAAAAATGACGATATGTTAATACGAATTTAATTGTGATTTTACACATCTGCATTTTCCAAAATGACCATATCGCTGATGAGTCATTTTTGATTTGCCTGATTTTTTTTCTATATGTACAGAACATACATATGATCATGTGTTCCAAAAATCAAGATGGGTGTTCTACTACTTTCCAAGAAAAAAAAATGTTTTCTGCAAATTCATTCATAATATAAATTAATATGAACTGAATTTAAGACAACATTCAAGAAAATGATCATTACTTACAATCATAGCTACTATGAAGTACAAATTTGCATATCTTAAGAGAGATGTAGTTTACCTTATTGAGGTACATATTTTATAAGCCCTGCTGTTGCCCTGTTGGTGTCTGTAGCCGACAAAAAGTATGTTCGACCAGTTGCCGTGTTGGGGTCGGCCAGTGTTAAAACATCAGCAAAAGCTACAATTAGTTTGTCTTGTACACTGGGATAAAAATATGATGGAGCTGGTCCATGAGGGTGTAGAAAGTTGACTTGAAGTTCAAGAGACTGTGATGATTTTTCAAGAACACACGCTAGCCACCAGTCTTCGTTGTATGCTACAGTGATGAAACTGCCCACGTCTTTGAACTCAAACTCGGGTATTTCTGCTGCTGTTGCTTCCTCCTCTTCTTCTTCTTCTTCTTCTTCTCCTTCTTCATTTTTCTCAACAATCTTCACAATGTTGATTTCTTCAGAAAGAGAAAAGTGTTTCACATGTAAGGAAGTTAGCGATTTTGGGTAGAACGCATGAAAGCTTCTTGTGCCTACGATAGTTTTTAATTCTTTGAATCGTTCTTTAAGTTTGATGCCATTTGCTGTAATCTCTTCATTGGCTACAAACACAAAATTTACAGTCCACACATTTTCTGTTGCCCACCGGTAAAAGTCTATCGGCGTCATTATTTGGTCGGCATATGGTTTCTGTAAACTTGCCCGTGCTGCATTTCGTTTTACAGTCCCACCAACTCCATCGCATGGTCCTTTACCGTGGGATGTGGCAAAAAAATGCCACTCAGCAGTTAGTTCGAAGTCAACTTCATGATGGCACAAGTTGGAAAAATTCTTCTTATTCTTATATTGGGCTGCCGCTCCATCAGAAAAGTAAATTAAATGGGATACATCCGAAATGTTTTGTTTCAGGTGTCTTATCAGGTGCTTTTGGAAAGTGTGCACAGTAACGGTGTCATGAGTTAGCGAGTCAGAAATGACAACGTAACTTAAATGTTGTATGTCTCGATCTTCAGGCTTAAAGTAACACACAAATGGGTGAAGGGTGCATTGGCTGTTATTCCAATGGTAACCTTGTGCAGCATCCTGGAGCACAAAAGAATAATTCTCAGCGAAGTCGCCCACTACTAAAACTTCCCCTGGTTTAAGGTTGGCTTTCTTCTCCTGCATGAATGCCGCTTGCTGCCGTGCAATAAAATCATGATTTCTTAATAAAATGCATTTTTCAATAAAACAGTCAACAAACTCATCTGTAGGTTTCGTAATTGTCTCTAGGGTACATCTGTCTGTTGACAGCCACTGTTTATAAGTCACAGAGTCTATGAAATTTTCACTGAATGAGATTTCTAGCCATTCACGAAGTTCATCGGTTCCCGGACAATTGCCACACTTTCCTACAAAGCAGTTGAGAAGCGGGGGGTTGCACATGAGGCTGGCAAGGCAGTGTTGGTATGATTTGATGGTACCGTCTGAAAGCAAAGGCAGCTTTGCTCCCAAAGCCATCAACTTAACGTTTTGGTGTATCGTACAGACACAGACAGAATGTGTCCCAGCTGCTCCTGCCAGAACACAATGTTTGGGTCTGAGCTCTGCAAACTTCGAGAATCCAACCTTGATGTCAGGATATTTATCTTTGAAGCTGCGATACACTTCACTTAAGTTGCTTAACACTAGTCTCTTCTGGCGGTGAACTCGATTGTCACCCACTTTAACCGAGACAAAATCTTTTTTACCCGGCATGACACGGCTTACATCATCATTTTCATAAAACTCTTCAATCAGTTGAATGCAATCAGGGGAAAGAGTTTTTCCTGCTTTTTGATTTGCAGATGGCAGTATCCCTTGGGCCTTTACTAGTTGTTTGGTTTTACGTACCAAATGGTTAGATGCATTGAACTCTTGCATTATTCTCTTAATGCTCCAACTTTTTGGAAGCACAGATAAAATTGTTATTTTCTCGCTTCTGGTACTCGTCTTAAACTTTTCTTTCAGTTGTGCTATTATCTCTGACCCATCACGGATGCTGTCCTTGCACTCCTCTGAAGATGTCAAATCTTCTTTGCTGATTTCTTCATTACTGGGAGATACTAGTTCCAATCTCTTCTTTACACCTTGTGTTATTTCGCTGAACTTTCTTTTCGAATAAAACATAGATTTACCCTTTAGTTTGGTGGTATTAATAGGTGACACACCAAATGCAGCTAAAGACTGATTCACGGCATCTGCTTCACAGGGTATGTCCACGAAAGGTAGGTCAAGTTCAGTGGATTTAGTTGGCGTTAGAACAGAAACGGTTGTTAGTTCCTTCAGCCTGAGCGAGAGCAGCTTACGGCAAGTTGAGCATAATTTCTTTCCAGGGATGAGGTCGGCAATCTCCAAGTATTTCGTCCTGGATGCTGCATTAATTTCTCTTAACCCATTAACTTTCACTATTCCACAGTGAGCCTGAAACGGATCGCAGCATAACTTGTGGTGACAGCTATACAGACGAAGGAATTTCTTTTCATGTAAATGACACACGGTCTTCACATTATCACACTTAGTACGCAGAGCTAATGATAACTGCTGGTCACTATTGAAACTTTCAATGCTTTTAATCGCTAGATCTTCGATGGGTCCACATTCTTCTTCAAAGAACAGTCCAATTGAGCACATTATGAATCTCTAAATAAAAGGTGCTTGAGAGCAAATTAGCTTCTATCCTCATCAACATGAGGCCAGAGACTGATTGCTTTAGTCCAGACAAGAAATTACCAAACTTTTTACTTGTAACCTGTTACAACTTGATCCATGATTCAGGAGCATGACAAACAATCTATAGTTGTATTCTAGGGAATACCATTTTAAGATTCTTGTAGATGCAAGTCCAGACAAGAAATGAACAAACTTTTGACTTCTATGAACTGTTTCAACTTGATCCATGATTTACAGGAATATGGCAAACAATCGATTTGTATTGTAGAGAATAACATTTCAAGAACATGCAACTGTGCAAACAAAAATCAACTTTAATATAAAATATATGCCAGTGCTCTGATCACAATAATTGTGATCAAAATGCTGTTCTACTGGCAAAAAGGCACTTTTTTATAGAAAAAATTTTTTTTCTTGGAAAGTGGTAAAACACCCATCTTGATTTTTGGAACACATGATCATATGTATGTTCTGTATATATAGAAAAAAAATCAGGCAAATCAAAAATGACTCATCAGCGATATGGTCATTTTGGAAAATGCAGATGTGTAAAATCACAATTAAATTCGTATTAACATATCGTCATTTTTGTTTCCATATTCAGGTAGGGTATGAAATTACCTTTCAGATGATTTTTTTCCCAGCTCTGTAGCTCCCATAGAACCCTAGATATTGCGTAGAAAGGGTGGTCACTACACGCCCGGGGGGCAAAATGACCCCAACTTCCCCCCCTTGTAATATCCGAACGGTTGGACCAAAAAAAAAAAAAAAAAAAAATAGCCCCTAAGTCAACAAACTTAACAAGTATACCAATTTTCATCAAAATCTGGGTCGGTCAAAGTGAAATTTAATTAAAAGTGAGTGATTACACATGGAATGACCCTACAGCAACTTCATTCGCCTTGCTTATCAACCTCTCGACAGCATGGATTTGTGGAGGAATCCTGTTGTTCACATTGTACCGTCCTTCGGAAGGGATGTGAAGCCAGTGGTCCCCTTGGTGCTCTTCGACAGGAGTAGGCTACGTGCCGGCACCGGGTTTCCCCTCCTCCCTTCTAGGCTAGGTTAGGTTCATCATCATCCTCATAATCATCCACTCATTCACTGACGCCATTAGACCAGCAGTGCCACATGGCCCGTTTTCAAAACAGTGCGTCGTTAAACACCACAAATAATAAACAATTCACGCTTTCAAATTCTCACCGGGTCATTCGTGAAAGCAAATAGAGCTGCAGCATCTTCGAGGCACTCTCAAGCAAGAAGAGGATTCCGTGCACAGCAGCGGGTGCCTCGTGCTCGTCAAGGCTGGATAGCGTGGAGATACCACGGTATGCACCGATTCCTGCCAGGCCAACGGACAGCGCCGCCGCCACGATCGCAGGCCACGATATCGTCTCCAGTCGCGCGGGTGGACCCACTGTACGCACCGGGAACACAGGCGTTGTAATCGGGCACAATTCTTGCGATAAAGCTGTTTTACTTGTATTGTATTTATTTGAAGCGATGGACAAGTACATAGTATTTGTGTGTGCTTTTTACGATAACTCGTTAACAATAAAGTGACAATAGTAATTAGCAGGTCATGCAGGCCAACAGGTCATGTAGGTCATGCAGGTCATGCAGGTCATGCAGGCCAACAGGTCATGATTATGGGGGAAGGTTTGGAGTTTGGAGTCAGAGGAGAGATGGTAGGTGAGATGTTGTGGTGAGGTATTCTTCGAGGCTGTAGAAAGGGTTTTGGAAAACTTAGCAAACGCTAAGCAAGCATTGAAGGAAAGCATTTCCGTATCATAATACATTTTTGTTTTTCTAAAAGTGCGACAGACTTTAATTAATAAATTCTGTAAAATGTGTTAGAGAAATTTTAAAGCAATCAATTTTTGTTGCATCTAGAATGAAAATGTAAAATATGCTAAAAATATTTCTTTAAAAATGTGAATTTAACAGGACTCTAAAAGACTTGCAGATCTAAGATTTTTTGGTCTGTTACATTGTTAGTCTAAGAGACCAGCCAGGCAAAAATATTTTTTCGCTGACATCAAAAATTGTTTCTGTTATTGGAAAGAATATCCACATTGTGAGTGCGCCATGAAACGTGGCGGGTGATTCGAAGAGCGATTTATCAAGGTCTGTGTACCCAACCATGCGAAGAGGTACGACTGGCATATCTCGTGCTTAAAGAGGCAGCGGAAAGAAGGGAAGAATCTGACGGAGCTTGAAAAAGATGGTTGCCACAGATGCAGAGATTTGTACGACGTTTTGGTCACCAAGTGTAGAAGACATTATATGTTACATTTTACAATAGTTGTGTTCGTTCTTTCCTCTTCCCAATCACTTATAGACCAGACTTTCAGCATTCTTACCATTAACATGTCTTTTTAAATATTTAATAAAACGCAGAGCAAATTTTCCTTCACTACCACCGCAAAGGTGCAAGAATTTGGCGGCCACCCATCTGAGTTGGTTACTAAACCTAGACCTGGTCTGACAGCTCACCTGAAAGCCGGGCAAGGCTTGGACCGTTTGCCAGCATCCCATTGGCTGGCTCTACAACGTCACGGTCGATGATGAGCGGTGGTCGCAGGCGGATCTCCTCGCTGAGTCGCGACAGATCGATACGTGTGGAAAGACTTTGCGGCTTGTTGTACCTGCCGCATCGAAAGAAAACGATGTTTTAATGCGAAAATAACAATCAGGTCTTGGTCTGGTATTTGGTCTGGTTTATATGGCAAAGCAGTCATAGCTATCATACATTACACATTGTTTGAGCAAAAGGCTATAAATTTTAACACCTTTAACTTTATAGTTAAAAAATCTTCATTGAACCTTTGAAAGCTGGATATTTTTAAATATTTTCTATGGATGATAGAAAGGCATTGAATTTGTTTCTAACCTTTGTTTCTATCAAAATTTATAACCCTAGAACAGCATAAAGTAAGTAAGCCTGGTAAGTTTTTATGAATCTTTTCATAGGATTGTCCTTTTGTTATATTTTTGCCTGAATGCTGTCTACTTTTGTCTAATTTATGTCAGCATATATTAGGGGGTTGATTGTGTTAAAGTTTCCAATCATTTGTCACTCATTGGCACGACCCTTGGTCTCATGAAACCGATATTTAACCACATAAAGTTACCATTTTTACACAATTGCCCATTCTGTAATGTTTCTTGACATGAGACAAAACTAGAGCACCAATTTACGAACCTTTGTCAATGTAGCAAATGGAACAAATAAAACATTTCTGTTCCGCACAATGAGAGATAACAACAACAAGCCCCAAGGAAATAACTTACAAAAAAGGGTTTTAAAGGTCAAGTTTCAATAAAAAAAAAAAATTATTTTCATGCCTTGGCTCTGTTAACTCGTACCTCTGTCGTGCAGCATGGATCACGCTGTCGAATTCGATGAACGAAAAAGGACGTCGGGCACGGGTCACAACGCCAGGCTCATACTTCATGAGGAACTCACGCTGCAGCTCCGAAAGGAAGCTGAAGGCGAGCACGGGTGGGTACGATGCTGAGCACAGCGCCAGGAACGACAGCCCTGTAGCACTGATAAAGCTGGAGACCGAAAAGGAAGCATTGAGAAAACATCAATACGGTTAAACTAGGTGCAGACATTACCAACCAAACGGGGTTAGTAAGATCAGAGTGGTGAGTATGAGAAAACGTTTGACAATATTGTAAATAAATACTGGCAAAAATGAGGGAGCGTTTAAGGCACTTTCTTGAAGGGTCCACAATTCACACAATCTCAAAACTCACTGAATCACAAAGGCTCCAAGTGTAAGCGTACATCGGTCAGAAAACTGTGACGTCTTCTTTGCAAGAAGTTTCACATATCGTTTGTTGTCACGGATCTCCATATTGGCCTCGTCATTGAAGTCTGTGTTTGCCGTTAAAGCCATGCCGTCAAACGTTCTTACGATCAGTGAGTAGATAATCATCTTGCCACCAGCTCTGTTTATGACCCGGCGTTTCTAGCAATCCACAATCCTAGACCTAAAGAAATATAACAGCAATAACACCTAAACCTCAGCATACAGTAAAAAGAGCACCCATAGAGGCATGTCTTGGTATCAACATTGAGCTCACTCAAGTGACCAATGTAACTCGAAAGGGATTGAATAATCTCGACGACTATCGTCGGAAGACAAGGCAAATAGGATTAATTGAACGCTACGTGGGCACTTAACAGGCTTAACACATTAAAAGTACCACCGCCACGCAAGACCGCGGGCTTGGAGGTTAAAGTACGACTGTCAAAACAAAAAGTGCCCCTCCCATACAGGCATAGCCCGCCCCAATTAAAAACTGAACCTTATTATTATTATTATTTATTATTATTTTTATTTAAGTCAAAAAGTTCTCATACTGTAGGTATACCTATGCAGCAGAACGTACAGACTATTTTTAAGAATTAGAACTAAGTACTATACTAAAACACAATGACATACAATGTTGACATTCTTATGAACTAATAATAAAGATAGTAATAACACAGGTAATAATAATAATACTACTGATATAATAATGATAAAAATAAAAACGAAAATAATGATAGAAATAACAACACTTTTTTACAACTTTACATTTGGACATCTAATTGCTGATTTGAATTCGTCCACAGTATAAAACACATTTTTTACGAGGAACTTTTTTAATCTAGATTTGAACTTATTTACAGCTAATTGTTTAATATCTTTAGGTAATAGATTAAATAAAAGAAGGCCTGTCGGTTTCACTTGTTTTTTTAATACAGTTAATTTTTCTCGAGGTAGTTTGAAGTTGTTTTTATTTCTAGTCCTATGGTTATGGTCATGTGCAGAAAAATGGTCCTGATTAGTTTTTATAAAGGTTAGAAGTTGATAAATGAAAAGATTAGGCATTGTCATTATCTGTAGTAATTCAAAATATTTGCGACAGGATTTTTTAGGTTTTAAATTTAGCATAGTACGGATTACTTTTTTTTGGAGTGTGAATATTTTTTTGTGATTTTGAGAATTACCCCAGAACATTATACCATATCTCATATGGGACTCTGTCCACTGATATAAAATGATGAACCTAGTTCATAGCTTATGCGAATTTGTCCTAACCATGATTGTCTAGATCTTCAAAGCAATGATTAGTTTGCTCAAATAAAATGGTAAAAGAATTTTGGCACCATGTTCCCACAAAAACGCTTTTATTAAAATCAGTGTTGAAAAGTTACAAGTCAGACACAAGCAACCTTTATTAAGAATAAAATCTATCAAACTCAAGTCACATTTCAAATAAAACTTAATCAACTGAGCCAGTAAACAAATTTTACTGGTCAAAACAAAGCTTGGAACACAAGCTCAGTTTTAGGTTGCTTTTTCAGGCAGGCAAAATAAAAAAAGGCCGGTCATTTCACTGTCAGCACATACTTTTTGGTGATAGTTGCCTATTTTGGCACCTTCTAGAGCTGCAGCTGCTTCTACCAACTTCACAACTATGCAATAGGAACAAGTAAAAATAAAATCTTGAGCATAAGAATTTAAGTAAACCTAATTAAAAATATCTACAATACAAACAGGCAGTTCAACACTTTGGTAAGTTAAAGTTGTACCTAGCTGAAAAAAATAGCTGCAGTAAATTCATCTTTGGTTCCTTCGCGGTGGTCCTACCGGCAGAGCTTGCTAAAACACTCAAATACCGAAAATTCATTTGAAATAGTCTCCTGTCCCATGCTCTCAAAGCCTACCAAAAAAATAATGCACACAAGAAATGTAAAATTATGGTATTACCGGGTAAAACGGCTACCATGATAAATGCGTTATCTACGACTACCTTGAGGCACCAGCCCAGTTTGGACGCAGACAAAATTGACTCTGCTTTCTTTGCGTGCAACGCACGCAATCATTATTATTAGGGGAAAATTATGATGCCTCAATGGCCCCTTGTTGGTTTCCCAGTGGTTTTTAGCATCCTTCAGCATCCAGAGTATCCGACATGTAAGTGACTTTTAGCACGCGACGGAAGTATTGCTTCTCCGAGGGCAGGTTCACTGTGAATGCGATGGGGCGCACTCCTCGCTTGCGCCACCTCAGCGCTGTCTCCCTGCTCAGGCAAAAAACAATGTCAGGTCAGGGTCTCGATCATGTAACTTTCGAGAGCGTTATCTCGTTAAATAACGTTCATTAACCCTGGAATGTTCCTAGATAACATCCATTATCTTTAACAGAAATGTTACCTGATCCCTACCCAGGTCAGGTTAGATCTTTAGGGGGACAAAATAAACCATAGGTTGAAGCGCCTCAAAATCAAAATAGGTAAAAAGAATTGGAGTCGCATGCTAGTTCTCACTCTGCTATACTCGCAAACTCTGCTAAGTTAACATTAACACTTTAAACTAAAATCACGATTAAGATTAATAGTCGTAGAAATGCCCAGACTTTTCTGTCGACTATTTACTACTCTGGCTCAATTACTACATTTAATATTCAGTGACCTACATTTAGATTCAAACTCATTTGTAGAAGGAACCTATTAATAATATATAGCATTATTAGCAGCTAGTTATTCAGCCGGTAATATGATTCCGCAATCTCTAACAGAATTTTAAACACGGTATTGTGAAACAATTAGCTGCAAATCACTGGATCAGACATGATGCAATAGTGAGCGTATATTACGTTATGTCATTGTTTTAGTGTCACTGTGTGCTATTTTATGATTGCTACCTAGGACTGTTATTTTTTAACAACCTAACAAATTTCTTTTAGAACAAGATAGGAAAATGACTTTTATAGTAATTTTTTAAATGACAAATTTGAGCAATCACAATAACATACAACTACAGATGGTCTCACAAAATGCTGTGGACAAAAACGGTTTTAACAGGAAGCAAAATTAATTGTGGCAAATGAGCACCAGCAAAATTAGGAACCAAAAACATCTATTAACCATACAAAAAGTTATTCAGCCAACTCTAGACAATGTCAAGACAAAAGCCACTTACGCATTGAGAATGTCCTTGTGCAACAAGATCGTGGAGAGTCCCAGGAAATAGTATCCGAGCTTGTCCAACGCCCAATCGTGCACGATGTCCGCAACCCGGGCCAGTACGTGAACGACAGGGTTCCCAAACCGCTTGCTCTCCGGTCCAGTCGCCGCAGAGTACTGCCCGTAGGAGTAATAGTACGGTCGCCACGCCAAAGAGCCAATAATGTTTGGCTCTATTCGCCTGATCATGTAGACCAGCGCAGGGTTGAACGAGCTTACTGCCGCTCGGCCAAACAGCACAGGATACTTGCGAAATGTTGCAACGACCAACGGGATAATGCGGAAGTCATCGCCCTTTAAGTCGATAAACATCCGGAGACCAAATTTAATGCACATCTCGATCGTCTCGTCAAACCTCGCGATCCTTTCGCCAACAAATCGGTCGCGGAGCGGATGCTTGACGGAGATATCAAGCTTGCTGAGCTCATCCCATGTCATGTCGGAGACTGAACCCGATGCGTCGCACATGCGGTTGATATCAGGGTCGTGGAAGATCACTGCGACGTTGTCCTTAGTGAGCACCACATCGAACTCGACGGCCATGCAACCGCGTTCCTTTGCCTTATTCAGGGCGGCGATGCTGTTCTCCGGAGCGTCAAGCCCGGCAAACCTATGGGCGCAAGTCTTCATGAAGAAACCGTCTTCTGGTGTCAGCTTGTTCTCGTCGATGGCCCAAGGGTCGAGACCTACAAATTCCTGTACGATCGCGCTGTCAGGTGCGGGGATACGATACCAGACGATAACGAGGAACAATGCCAGTGATCCCAGGAGTGTGACAGGTATCACGCAACAAAATATTTCTATCGAAAATAGCCACAGGGAGTACATGTAGAACCATGCGAGTACGCAGCCCCACATGACGTTGAATAACTCAGACATTGCTGCCGTTAGTCCCTTGTGCCGATCAGCAACCACGAGCACCGCAAACGCCCACAATGTCAACGATGACAATAACACCCAACCCCAACCTGAAGCGGATCAGATTGAACATGGCGGATATTATTGTACCCCTGAAGAGGCTACATCGAGAATTCTATGTACATTTGAACATGCTGCACGGCATATTAAATCGAGTGTATCTACCAGAATACATTCTTGTGAAACTCAACAATCTTGTGAAATGATACAAATATACAGAGGTAACTTGAAGTAGACGCAAATGATGTGCTCGAATATTCAAAATAGGTCTAAAAGTATCCAACACCCAACAAAGACACAATTTCTTGCTACCTTGAGTTACTAAATCGGCTGTAACTAACAAACAAAAACTCGGCCCAACTTAAAAATCTTGTAAAATGATAAGACCTTACAGAGGTACCTTAAGGCAAAAGGAAAATTTAGGGTGGATTTTCTGAAGGGGTTAAACGGCGTCCTAATCCCAAGACATGATGCAGATATATTGATTACTATATTAAAGTCTGTCCAGTGTCCACTCAAAGTTGGTCTGCACTGCCACTAAGTGTTTACTAACTCATGGCTAGGACCCTACTATGACCTTGGAATCGTGCAAGTTAAAACGTAAATGGGTAAATGGGTAAAGGGTAGAGAAATGAATTCTTCAAAAACCACGAACAGCCTTATAAAACAACGACTTATAAAACTACTTATATACAAGGAAAGCACTAATTAAATAAAAAAGAATATAATTGAAACGAAAAGAAAAAACTTCCCAGAAAACTGTGAGTAAACAGGCTGTAACTACCAAACGAGCATCAGGCGCAAATAAAAAGTCTTGTAAAATGATTAAAAAAATACAGAGGTTTTTGGTACCTCGAAATCCAAGGAAAATTTGGGCCGGATTTTCTGAATGGGTCAAACGGTATATAAACCCAACACAAACACGAGTTGTTGGTTACTTGAGTTATTGAGCAAGCTGTGATCTCACGAGGACCGGTGTTTCCATCACGCCGAACCGTTCGGTGGTCACCCATCCAATACCTGACCCAACGCAGTGTTGCTTAACTTTCATCCCTCCAACCTCTCTCCCGAACAGAACTGGACATGTATATGATGGTCACCCATCCAATACCTAACCCAGCGCAGTGTTGCTTAACTTTCAAGACAAGCAGGATAAGGATGAGGAGAAGGAGAAGGGGGGGCGCGGGATGATGGAGACGAAGACGAAGACGAAGACGACGATGAAGAAGACGAAGACGAAGACGAGAATAAAGACGAAGACGAGAATAAAGACGAAGACGAAGAATGAATTTTATTTAAACTGGCTGGCAAGGAAATGTTTTGACAGTTCTCAAACAATGTCAAACAACTTAATTACCGAAAAAACTTACATTTTGTCAATTTTAAATGCATATCCGTTCTATAAACATGTTTTTAGTAAGATCTGGTGGAGATGTAAAAGGTATTTCACAAGTTTCACTCTCTAAGAAATATTTCAAGAAATCATGCACGAAAATCTTTGACAGCCAACGTCGTTTGTTTTCGAAATTGTCATTGTGGTCACTTTGGAATTCACAGAGTTTCCACAATGCAGTGACCCCGAGTGACATAAGCGGCAAATTTCAAATTCAATTAATGGGGGTACTGTATGGTATTGCATGGTACACTTTACATTTAAACCAAAATGCCCACTCCCTCCAAATCTTAAGCGGCCGTAGGCAGCGGGTACTGCTAGTCATACAAATGACCAGTTCTGTTCGGGAGAGAGGTTAGAGGGATGAACGTTAAGCAACACTGTGCTGGGTCAGGTATTGGATGGTTGACCGTCATACACATGACCAGTTCTGTTCGGGAGAGAGGCTGGAGGAATGTAAGTTCGCCTTGCTTATCAACCTCTCGACAGCATGGATTTGTGGAGGAATCCTATAAGAATCCTGTTAGTACCGTCCTTAAGCCGGTGGTCCCCTTGGTTCTCTTCGACAGGAGTAGACTACGTGCCGGGCAGGCACCGGTTTTCCCCTCCTCTCTTCTACGCTAGGTAAGTTTTATCATAATCCTCATCATAATCCACTCATTCACCGACGCCATTTGGTCAGTGCCACAAGACTAGAAACAGATCGTCGTTAAACCTTACTAATCAATCATTCAATCGTGGTATTTATTAAAACAGTTTAGTACAAAGAGGAAACGGACACAAAGACTAAGTAGCGATGACAGAAACTCGATCCAAAATTCCAATAAAACGGAAATGTGGCAAAAGAAGAGGATAGTTATACAATGAAATATTCAGCGAAATTAAATGAAAACCGGCATGATCCATTCCTCAGAATTGCAAGGTGCGAGAAGGTATTGTTCAAATTGTGACCAAGAAATCAAACTCCCTGAAGGAAACTACTTTCTTGACAAGAAGCTACTCATTATTCACTTACGGTTATTTAAATGGCAAAAGATGACGTGCCAATAACAGAATGTATACCCTCCTCTGCATGGCACGATAAACCGATGGGTAAATACATTACATTACAACGAGCACTGAAATAGTAACAAACACCGCAAACGCTTTGAATCTAAAAACTCATCTGAAACATGTGAGCCCAGTTTTGCCAACCAAAGCGCCCAAAAAACGCTCACACTCGAAAAAGTAACAAAATCTCCCGTGCGCCTTAAAACGGCGCGCATGTTCAAAGTCCATCCCCCGGCGATCTTCAAACACAGCATACTGGCAATGGTACACCAGACCGCCCACGTCATCCAGACAGCAGTGAGGTGCACCTTCCCAATGCCGCACTACGCCGAAGTCCACGCGTTTAGCACCAACCCTATTCGCCAGGACCCCCGTGAAGTAAACGTCTTCAGCCACGTGCATGAACATCCCTGTGGTTTCAGCGGCACTCACGAGGGCGTTGAACGTCCTGGGCGACGTCACGTAGAACCCACCGGCCAGATAAGGAGATAGATTGATTGTGTCAATGTGCAGGTGGCCTCTTATGGCGTGGACGGTGGCGTCGTCGACCGCGCCGAGCGACGCGGCGAGTGTGTAGTAGTCGATGAACATGTCGTCGTCCGTCTTGGCGATGAACCGTGCTTGTGGACAGTTTTCGGCTGCCCATTTGAAAGCTGCGAGCGCTTTGTTGGCAAGGCTATCATACGTGTCGGTAGAGTTGGATAGGAGCAGGTCGCTCTCCCTGGTGGCGTTGGCCTGGAGCGAGTCGCTCTCCCTGGTGGCGTTGGCCTGGAGCGGGTTGAGTTTCGCGGCGTCGTCGTCGCCTCTCCTCGTGCCCACCACAAATGCGCGCCGGAACCCGAGGGTCGCGATCTCTTCGTCGGGGTACTGGTCGCGCATTGCTCGCCGCTTGTGGACGTAGTCTGCACAGGAAAACAGGGATGATGAAGGCGTTAGGAGGAAGCTTCGAACCCGTGGGGTAAACGATAGGCGCTAACAACGCGTTATCGGCGTTTATCAGCATTGCCCGATGGTGTGCTAAAAAGGTACTTGATGTATCCGTCAGTCGAACCGGAGTAACTTTCATAAACGCTACCTGAGCGGCTATGTTCAACCCTCAAAATGAGACTTCTACACAACAGCGTGTTTTTTTTGTTTTCTTTTTCTTTTGGGTTGTGATATATAATGGCGTATTTGACTGACTGCCCCAGTGCACCCCGGATTTGCACTGGGGGCGATGCACATGTGTTTGACTAGGCATGTGACTCTGCCCCAGTGCAACTTTCACGAGTTTGACTGGGCATGTGACTCTGCCCCGGTGCAACTTTCACGTGTTCGACTGGACATGTGACTCTGCCCCAGTTCAACTTTCACGTGTTTGACTGACAGAGTTGCTCGCTCTCGGGTCGCTCTCGGTGCACTTTTCTTGCTTCGAGAATTTCGACAGAACAGTTGGAAAGCAAATGAATGCACTGACAGCTAGCGATCAAGTGGTCGGGTGGGAGCACCCTCGCTCGGAGCTGGTGCAAACTCGGTGAAGATCATGACGCCATCGAGCAAGTTTTAAATCAATGCAGTATATAACCAGTAATAACCAACGGTAATTTAACCGGTTGAAACCAGCACGTACTCACACCTACTGTTTCTTTGACAATAACTAAGAAACATTTGGTGACCTACCCGGGTGCGACATGACCAAGACGAGCGCCAGAAATGAAGTCGGATCCTCGCAAACGCTACCGACCATCGGGAGTGGCTCTTCTGGAGCGGGCAAGAATACGCGCGGCAAAGCACGTCCCGTCGGCGCGGTGGTCACAGCAAGCACGCCCCACAGTGTACATACCCACGACAACGATGACATCTTTGACATCTTCGTTTGTACAGCAGATTGCGAGATTCGTTGCTGAGGATATTTCAACCGAACTAAGCTACACGTTGTCTTCTTTCGATTGCTTGAGTTTGTTGTTGCAACAGTTCTTCTGGATCTTCTGTGAGGAACTGTAGCCGCATAGATTGGCTGTTCTGAGCTGTACTAAGCTGGGAGTCTTATGGAGGTACTGAAAGATTACTGCTTCGAAACTTTATGAAATAATTTATTATTTCGTATTGCTGCGATGAGTAACACCTTCCTCGACGTACAGCAAAATTATTCGTGCTTTCTTACCTCTTAAATTGTCTCTACTTGCTGATTTAACTGTCATCGAATCTTTTGAAGGTGCTTCAGATTTAGACATATCATCTCTTTATTTTCAGAGTTGCTTGTTTAATAATCAGAAACATGAAATGAGAGTTAAATCTGGCAGAAGTCACAAATATTCGATCTGATATATTGGCTGTGACAGATCAAGCTGTTTTAAAAACACTGCTTCTTTGAATTTTAACACAATCACTTATGCAATTACATGCAATGGATAGTCTCAAGCACGTTTGTGTTAACTTCACTCTAGGAACAATTTTACTTTTAATTGATGATGTTTCACCACAGAGCTGATTGCCAAGGCTTAGACTCTAGAATACACCTACAGCCAAGTATAATATAGCAACACTTCATAATTACCATAACCATAATCATAAATATTATTGATAAGAAATTTTATTTTCTAATATAGATTAGTAAGCTAGACCTTAATGGTCAACCATATATTTGGATAGCTGTCAATTGCTTAATAAATTGACTTTCCTCCTGCATTTATCAACAGGCTGACTAGTCTATGGTCTGAGGTGACATCGAGTCAATGAATATGGTAATTTTACCAATATTTCAGTGCCTTCATGTTAATAAATCTGATATAAACTGCAAATGCTTGTAATTTTCACAGTATTTTATTATTAGGTACTCTTATCTCAGAAATTAGTTTTCAAACGGGGAATCGAACGCCGATTCGCGGGTGTTGATCTAACCCATTGGGCTAATTGGACATGTCATTTTGAAGAGGAATTTAGTGCATTAAACGCACTAAATCAAGTGCAAAAATGTGAATTAAATTAGCCACTTGACCGAGCGCTTAGTGCAACTGCAAATAGTTTCCATTTATTGACGTTACTCGATGAGTTTGCCAAAAAAACACAGTTTTTTAGATTTTTCCGTACACGGGATATTTCAGTAATTGGTGTTCTTGACTCAAGAGATAATCTGAAGAGCAAATCGGATATGTACTTTAAGTATTTCTAAAAAGAGTATTTGCAATTAAAATCATGTTATTTGTTTACGTCCAAATCATTGGCCACTTCTTTCCAGTCTTCTGTGACTAATTTTGAATTAGTTCTTCTTATCGAAATCTAAAATAAATCCCACAAACTCTACGCAGAGAAGCAAATACAGATAAACATTGTTAGCGTCAAATGTTTCCATAGCAGAACTGAAACGAAGCGAGAGTCCAATGCAAAGTTCAGATAATAAAACGACTTTCGGCCAACTTACCACAACCGGAAAATGATATTCTACGTTATGAGAAATAGTTGATACCTACACTTGTAAAACTATGGCAGATGCGGACAGCTGCAACCTGGATTCTATTATTCGGAGACTTCTGACCGGTACGAGTAAACACATTACATATTTAAGTCGAGTGCAGTGACCTGGAATTTAGAAGCAATTTGTAAAACAAACTCATGGACACAAACGATGCTCATTTCACTGAGGAAGCTGATTACTGATAATAAAACCAGATTATCTGAACGAGTTTTAGGTCCACACAGTCAGGTGACAGGTTAATATCTCTCAATTGAGACAAAAGCTACTTGCTCCCGGCCACCTTGACGACAATTGAAATGTCAATCTCAAGAAGGGAAATTGAGACGACAAAATATGGAACTTTTATGACACCCAGTTGATCAAGACTGAAAATTCAAAGCTTTAAATGCAAATAATTGTGTAGAATGCTTATCAATCGATGTCTCTGGTCCTGATTGCCAAGTTTTAAAAGTCACTTACGGTGTTCTTTCTGTAAAAAGTTGAAATTATTTGAGAAAATTAAACATTTTGTTTTAGGAATGCGCAATTTATTTAAATTTAGTTTAAACATTTTGAAAGTTGGATGAACTTTTAAGTAACCTTTGTTAATTTTTTGGTTTTGACCATTTCGTCTAATAGATAAATGGGTTATGTACAAAACCCTCTTGCGCGTGTGACTATCATACAGCCTAGCACCCCGGATTGTTAACAAAACAAAATTACAGCGTAACGCGTTGCACGACGTTGTTTTTTCAGTAAAAATGACACGTTTTGGCCCGTTGCCAATTTCGGAAGCTGAAATCCGCGGCCTTTGTCTAAAATCTCGCCAAATTTTCTTGGAGCAACCCATGCTGATCGAGATAGACGCTCCAGTCAAAGTATGCGGTGAGTTTGATTTGTCTTCAATTGTCACCGATTCTTGTGGATTTGCTTTAAATCCTGTGCATTCCATGAAAAGGTGACATCCATGGCCAATACAAAGACCTGTTGCGATTGTTTGAGCTGACCAAACATCCTCCACACTCGAAATTCCTGTTTCTCGGAGACTACGTCGACAGGGGCAAATACTCTCTGGCAACTCTCTGTCTTCTGCTTGCCTACAAGATCAAGCACCCAAAGATCTTCTACATCCTCCGAGGAAACCACGAGAGTAGCGATCTGAATCGGGTGTACGGCTTCTTCGACGAATGTAAATGAAGGGAATACTTACTCTACCTAAATACGATAAGAGTTGAGTGCCACTTTGCAATCTTGTCAGTCAAAATCAAAACAATTTTAGAGTTGTTGAGATTTTCTGTCTTTTGGCCCCTTGTGTCCCATTGCTGTTTCTGTGTTGATACATATTTGCTAGTAATACTTGATTTAATTTATTTTACAAAACATTTATAAAGAAAGCAAAATTTGAATGAATACCTACCCAGATAAGTCTTGGCTTGTGTGTGGGAAATGCACAAAAACTGTTTGGTACCTTAGTAAGGTTATTCAATTCAAGGTGGTAACATCCAGTCAAATAAATTTAAAAATATAGAAGTACGGTGTAGGATCAAATCGTCCATAAGTAGGTACCATAATTATATTCAGAGGTAAGTATATAATAGCATTATAAATATATTCAAAAGGATAAGAAAAATAAGATGAAATTTGATTACATTGCAAACGCTTGCAATGTGTGAGGTATTTTACTATTATGAACACTAAAACCGTCTCAAAAATTGATGCCCAAACGGGTACAAGTGTCCAAGTAGCTCAATTGGTTAGAGCAACACCCGCGACAGGTGGAGATCGGGGTTCGAGTCCGCGTTTGGGCATCAACTTCTGAGACGGTTACAGTGTTCATAAGAATACGATAGGAATAATCTTTCTCTGTCAATTATGCAAAGTAATATCCTAAATATTGCATTTCTAGCCGTAAAAAGTAAGTTCGTTTTGCGAATCGCTGATTGGCTGCCAGTGTACAAGAACAGAACCACAAAACGGCCGACATTCGTGACATTTAATTGACAGGCTGTGAACGCTACAACGAGAATCTGTGGAAGACTATCGTCAAAGACTGTTTCAACGTGTTGCCCGTCGCTGCTATAATTCAGAAGAAAATCTTCTGCTGTCACGGAGGATTGAGTCCAGATCTGCACTCGATGGATCAGATCAGAGGATTGCCTCGTCCCTCTCAAGTCCCGCATTCTGGACTGATGTGTGACCTCCTGTGGGCCGATCCTGCCAGGAGGGGCCTGGACGGTTGGCATGACAACACAGAGCGTGGTTTATCCTTTACGTTTGGGGCTGACGTTGTCACCGAGTTTCTAGATCGCCACGACTTGGACATGATCGCGAGGGCGCACGAGGTGATTTGTTTTTGAGTTATTGACCCTGATTATTTAATTTAGATGCATTTAGGAAGCTTGAACTAGGTAATTGTTATAATTTTATGTGGTTCTTTTGTTATCGGAAAATTGTCAGGACTGCTCTTACATTTGAAGAAGTAACTAGTATATGTTACGAAACGTTGGGAAATTTAGTTGTTCTTTACTTAGCATTCAAAGCCCAGTTGAAATAGTTTTTGTTAAAACTAGTGCTAAGTTTACATCAAGTAGACATGAGTCTAAAAGCTGCTTGTTTGTAAATACTGTGATTCATAACAGTATTCATGTACTGGCATTACGCTAATGTCAAACTGTCTTCGCAAAAAATTGTCAAAATCAAACGTTACATCGGAAAGATTCGCACAAGGATGCCAAATAATCAGAGAGTCGAAAATTTTGTGCATACAAGTCTCCAAAAAGCTATTCGCACGAAAATTTTCATAATGTTCGTGTTAAAAGGTTTGTGACGTGTTCGATGCACGGACATTTTCGTGCAAAAAGCTTGGTGATTTGGGTGGCAAGAAAATTTACAAAAATTTCGTACGAATCGGCCGGGCCTGTAATAATGACAACCACTAAATTAATTATTTTAATGTGACATAACTTCTTGAATAAATGTCACATTGGAATGTGAATTTTCATATTTTTTTGTTTATCTGTTTTACCCTTATACATATCAGAAACTAAGTCATACTGAATGGGAAATGGAGGGGTTGGAATAAAACTCGATTCTCCTCCTTACAAGAAGTTGGCCGCCTTGATTTACTACAAATCTCTGCTTTTACTTCGCAACTTTTGAAGGTTGTCCAAGAGGGCTACGAGTTCTTTGCAGCCAAACAACTGGTGACGGTTTTCTCTGCGCCAAACTACACCGGAACTTACAACAACGCCGGGGCGATCATGCTCGTCGAGCGTTCGCTCAGGTGCTCCTTTCAAATCCTCCAGGTGTGTATCTAAAACTTCCGGTAATGTCGATCAGAGGCAGCCAATTGGCTGGTACCGGGGCAACTAGGAGTCAAGTAATAAGTTAAACAGGATCATTACTCTTTAAAACACTAAATATGACCATATTTATGAACCCCAGCAGAGAAAATTTTGAGAAATTTCTTGAAAAACGTTTATGTCGCCACAACCCCGAGCGTCAATGATCAAAATTAACTTTTTTGGCTTGCGAACTTAAAAAAAGGTTAGCCCATAATAAAAACACAAAGTAATACTTCGACCAAGTATGTAGCTAGAACATTGGGCTGCTTGACAAAAATATTTCTTCCGAGTATTAAATTCGTTATCATTTAAGTGCTCGCTGAATTTGAAATTGGTTGTGTTTGCAAATGTTTCTTTTTGTACAGCCTTGATGACCTTGAGTTGACCTCGACCGTGCAATCGTTGTTTGGTTCAAGAAAATGGTCGAGGCCTTGAAGACGCTGGTGCCATCTTTTGAGAGCCAAGAGCAGCGTCTGTGCTTGCAGCGAACAGTCGGACATGAATTAAAAATTGCCTATGAAATTGTGACCGACGGTGATATTCATTTGCATGTGATTGGATTATGAATACGAGCGGTCACAAAAACGTTCGGAAGTAATTGAAGATGACCGTTTTCAGGGGTGTTTTTCGTCAACCGGTTCTCGTGAGATCATCGAAGTTAAGCAACACTGCGCTGGGTCAGGTATTGGATGGGTGACCATCATACACATGACCAGTTCTGTTTGGGAGAGACGTTGGAAGGATGAAAGTTAGTACAGCAACTTCACTCGCCTTGCTTATCAACCTCTCGACAGCATGGATTTGTGGAGGAATCCTGTTGTTCGCTTTGTACCGTTCTTCGGAAGGGACGTTAAGCTGGTGGTCCCCTTGGTCTTCGACAGGAGTAGGCTAAGTGCCGTCACCGGGTTTCCCCTCCTCCCTTCTAGGCTAGGTTAGGTTCATCATCATCCTCAACATTATCCACAAATTCACCGACGCCATTAGACCAGTGCCGCAGGACCAGTTGTCGAAACAGTGAGTCGTTAAACGCAACAAATAAATAAATAAATAAACCTCAAATATTTTGGGCTCTTTTTGCTGAGAACGTTTGTCTTGATAATGCCCTACCGACTTATGTGAAGTTTCTAGTTCGTACTGATGGGCATCATATAAGTCTGAATTCATCTGAACTTTAACAAATATCAATCTTTCACTTAAAATAGCGGCGGCTCAGAATCAAAAACTTATAACGCATCGCTCCGTTTCGGGGACTTGACAAAGCAGTCTGCATGACCCAACAGAACTTAGACTTTTAATAAACTTCACAGATGTTTAATTTCTCTCTTGATTCACGAGCCAACTGTTGAAATATTTGTTTGAAACATTTCCTTTTAATGAGCGAACACGTTAATACATTTGTACATACAAAATTAAACCTGTCGACAATATCTTCCAAGTTCAAATTTGACATACAGTTAAGTTTTAACAATCCCAGTAGTAAAATCACCGAACTATGACACAAAAGTAACCGCCAAGAATGCACAAAAACTGTACCTACTTGTGAGTGAAAACTAGATGCAGCGGGCAAAGTTTTACCTGAGCTCAAATACATCAATTGCACTAAAAAAAAATCGGGAATGTTGCAATAAAAGGATAAAAGATGTGAAAACCCCAGATGATATATTTTTTGTTCCATTACAAGTTTCAAGAAAATACATTTGGGTATGTTGCATTTCAAAGAGATTGGATGCTCTGGCAAAGTTTGACACAAACATTGTCCAAAGATTGGGTCCAAAGTTTGACACAAATGTATCTGGAATACCGTGGATGCTGTTTGCCTTCAAACTTATCCCCATGCGGCTTACTCAGGTACAGACGATTTAACGCCAGAACGTTTACCTCCAGTTGGCTTAACTTTTTTAGGTTTTTTATTCGGTTTTTCATTCGGATTTTCTTGACTCGGCTTGGAAGTCACCGAGCCGTTGGATTCGGGGAATTCGATTGGGGGAATCTCTCGAAGATCTCGTTCTTCGTCGACGTCAGCGGCGGAGCCGTTCTTGGTGATTTCCGTGATTTTTACTTCGAACGTTCTTGGCAAAAATGATTTTCCTGACGGATTTTCTTTTTTTAACGGAATTTCTATTTCGAGCGGAATTTCCCTTTCCTTTTCGAGCGGAATTTCTCTTTCCTTTTCGAGCGGAATTTCTCTTTCCTTTTCGAGCGGAATTTCCTTCTCTTGCACAAACTTTTTCCGAATACTTGATTTAATCTTGTTGAAAAAAATTGCTGAAACTGATCAAAACATTATTCCAGTTGCGACAACAACAGCTAAAAATAACAAACATTTCTGCGAAAAACACAAAAAGAAGGTATAGCTAAAAAACAAAAACAAAATCTATCGACAATATAACTTCACAAATTTGATCGAAAAGGTAATTTTTTTTAATAAAAACTATTTCAACTGGGTTTTGAATGCTAAGTAAAGAACACCTAACTTTCCCGACGTTTCGTAACTTGTACCTGTTACTTCTTCAAGGGTTAGAAGTAACAGGTACATGTTGCGAAACGTCGGGAAATTTAGTTGTTCTTTACTTAGCATTCAAAACCCATTTGAAATAGTTTTTATTAAAACTAGTGCTAAGTTTATATCAAGTAGACATGAGTCTAAAAACAATCATAGGTAATTTTTTATTTGTTTTTGTTATTTTAGGAATCAAAACTGTCCAAAAACTAATTTTTACACCAAAAAAAAAAGCGAAAAAGCGGTAAGTTTGGAGAATTGCATGGTTATTAAAAAGTAGTGTTAGTTACCAGGCTCTGGCAGTGAAATGACCATCAAGATCACGGCCACCACGAGCCAGATTCCCAGTCCTTGAGTCTTCATCGTTCAATGTAGCTAGTTGAAGAAGTCGTTGCCAGATATTCAAGACTGTATTTATATGCCCCACGGCACGTGCCTAGTCCTAGGGTGCCATTGTTCAAGGGGTTAATAGGGTCTTTGGTTAATAGTGTACGGCCCGTTAAGTTAACATCTTATTAAATAAGCAGAACAATAGGGATATCTCCTTAAGATTATTATTTAATTATTATCATTGTAATAAAATACGCTTTTAAAATAAAATCTGACGTATTTTTTCTTTTTATAATCCGATCATAACTTTTCTATTTATATTTGTTTTAAGAATGGCTAAAATATGAATTCTCGTGGCGGGATGAAAACGGGCCGTTATTAACTACAGGTAGTTCTGACGTCATTTTGTTGTATCCTTTGCGTTCGCTTCTGTTTCTTGACGTCATACTGACGTCAGATATCACTTCATGTCAGAAAAAATGGTGACCCTCGTTTTCGTACGAGATTCAAACGCAAAACATTTTAAACAGAGATATTTTATTCAAAATTGGCTTAAAAAAAAAAAAAAAATACTTGCTCATTATTTTCTCACAAAAGAAAATAAAAAATAGTTTCAAATTTAAAGAGATTTCCCTACTGCAAGGTAGTTTCATGAAGCAGCAAGAGTGGGGGTGACACTTAGTGTCACCCCCACCTGAATGGACAGGCAACCCGTCGTACGTCAACTAAAATCATACATCAATAGAACTGCTCTATCAGTGGCATCTGGCTGCTTCCTGGTAAAAAGAATAATGAGAACATGTGACCTACACTCTGCCAAATCTGTGTACTTCGCCTATGTACACTCCAAACTAAGTTATGGCATTATTCTATGGGGGCAATCAGCACACGCCCTGAAATTGTTCATCCTTCAAAAGAGGGCAATAAAGTACCTGGCCGAGGCAAGCTACGATCCCACCACACCGGGTTTCTTTTACAAAGACTCGTGCAGACCCTGGTTTAAAACATTTAAAATTCTACCACTACCATGTTTATACATTTATTGTATAATTGTATATATTGTAAAGAGCAAAAAGGTGTCAAACATTGTGGAAACCCATGGGCATATATTGAGAGGCAACATGGAAATAAACCTAATTGCGACGAATTGCGCTGACAAAGGCCCGCTCTATGTGGGGGTTTGCCTCTTCAATAAACTACCCGCTGTCCTGAAGTCGACATTGAACGACCAAAACTTTAAGGACAAACTGTTCAATTTCCTTATAAGTAATTGTTTTTACAGTTTAAAGGAATTTTTAAACTATAAGTTAACATCAGTTAATGAATAATTGTATACTGTATTTTAATTGTAATTGTAATTGTATATTTTAATGACTCACCCAATATTACAGTGTAATTCAATTTGGAGCAATAAAAATTATTATTATTATTATTATTATAAGCGCGGGTTGCCTAGGCTTCAAGGAGTAGGCCCCGCTGGGCGCTGGCCATGCAATTCCGCTTCTCGTTAGAACGCAAGTAAGATGCCAAATTCCCAGGACAGCACATTTTTGCAATAGATATTTATTTAGAGTAAGTAATTGCGTATCACAGACATTAAAATTGCAATGTTCACAATAAACACTTGGGTGTTTGATATTACCTGTCGCAAATTCACGGCATGGTCGAAAATTCTCAACTTTTCCACGGCTTCTTACGTCGATGCTAAATAATAGTGCATTTTTTTCAATCTGTCGCTTAAAATCAAGTTTTATCGAAATAATGTTTAACATATTTATTTAGTTAGGTTTGGTTGTTGAGAAATGTGTATTTCATGCTTAGGATACTTGCAATTGACGTTTAACCCACAGGTGATTTAAAAATGAGTCAGAAATATCATTTTCGCTTGGAATTGGTTGTGTAATCTTGTTAAGGCTGAGATTGAAAAATGCGCGTCGTATTTTAATCAATTTCTAACCAAGTAAGCATCGAATCGGTATGTGTTTTCTTTATGACAGAAGCGAAATCGCACTAATACTGATACTACTTTCCAGTTAATTTTGTGCTGAAAAATGCAGATGAAATTGTAAAAAGAAAAAAAATCAATGTCTTTTTTATTCTTATCCGTATTAAGTTGTCGCATTGGATTTGAACAAAGCGGTCAGTGGTATTCGTAAACCACCGCCAACACCCGCTCAAAAATATTAAAAAGTGCCAAAAACAGTATATTTTTGTAAGCTTGAGAATCACACTGGCTGGTACGTGGTAGAGGTTAAAGTACTCAAGACATTCATTAAAAGTGTGGCATTGCACTTTGATTGCGTCTTTCGATAATATTAATTTAAACTGCTCTCTTCAAAGATTTGAATTGAAAATACCTGTAGAGCGATCACGGCATTCTCAAAAATTAAGTAAATATCCACGGCGTGCTAAGTCGATGAACATCCGTCATTTTTTATCAGTCACTCCAAATCTAGTTTTGGAAAATTTATCGATAATATGAAAAAACCTTGGTTAATATCTTAAACGCTCACTGAGTAAGTTAAGATTATTGGTGAATTGCTTAAGTCACAAAAAACATTGATCAATTGTTATCAACTGCGTGACTTTTCTAGGCTGAGGATGGAGAAAATTCGTTGTATTTTGACAAATTTTTCGACTAGTAACTGACATAGTTGGGGAAGATCGCGATCGTTTTTTGTTAAATTCGAATTCAAATTCGTTCCAACAAAAGATCCAAGTTCATTTAAAAGATCGTTTTCGGCAAATCATGTGATCCCTGGAAAAACTTATTTTTTGGCACCTACATCCGTTATGACACGAGTGCAGCTGTTCAACAAAACAATCCGTCAAGTGTAGTAGTTCAATGAAAAGATGTAACATTCAGAGTTGAAGCTTCTTACAGCTCACTCATCAAAACAAAGAAAATGATCATTAGACAGGTTAGGTTGCACAACAGAAGACTTCAAAGTAAGAATATTGCTTAAGATGCTTTATTATTTCTAGAAATTATTCATGTGAATTATAAAAGTCCATTTTTTCATTCATTGTACCAGTGTAATAGTTTATAAGTGTATGACCCGCTTCCTTCACCCGGACCTTCGTCGAAGGTACAAGGTGGAAGAAAAATCTCCGACCGATCCTTGCGAGGTTCACCTATCAACTTGTCAGCCTGGTCGAGCACCCTACGCATGCTGCCTACGTCTATAGGTATACACTCCACGCTGTAACGGCCTGAAGCCTCTTTTGCTTCATTGCTTACAATGCACAAACTTCTGAAACATTTGCGCGCTTTAGACTTATAACGAGTCTTGAGCCAGAAAATGTCATTATTGTAGTGAACCATGTTAAAAACCACGCTATCATAATTTTGAACAATTTTCCCCACGCATACAGAAGGTAGGGTCCCATCTGTTGAACATTGCTTGAATTGTGTCCGATGATTCTTCTTCACGTGTTCTTTAAGATTCTGTACAGATCCTATCACTACCGTACATATCAAGCATCTTAAACCATAGTTACACAGTGGCAAGTGTTTACCCAGATCCTCAATATTAAAAGTGAGCGTGCAGCCGCGTTGCTTGTTTTCGCATGGAAATTTCAAAAGTGTGGCAATTTTCTCAAGGTGTTTGTTGCGCAAATTTGGCTTCCCTCGAGCTCGACAAGTGCTGCACTCGACGAGATGCGGTTGGCACTCCGCGCAGACGCCGTGCCCGTTGGTGCACATGTAGATCGGCGATGAGAGAGTCTCCAAACATACTGGGCACTTCAGATGGCTTAGCAGCTCTTCGTGGAGTTTTTCAGCACTCATTTTAGGCTGAAACATACAACCAAGTCATGAAACATGGCGAGCGGCTGGACTAAATAAGGTTTGTAGCCCGAAAAAAGGGGCCTGAAATCATAACAGGCCCTTATAACTGCCTCAACCCACAGATCAGGGTAGGTATAACCGAAAAGCACATCACAACATTCAATCACGGCTCTGAAAACCTTCACGGAACTAAAATTATAATTATCTAAAAGTTATTATTTTTTCTAAACCCAACTGAAAGTTTCCAATTGAAGTGCCGTAGCGTTTAACGGCTATTTTTATTTAATTTACGCTGTAGCAGTTTTGCTGTAACGGAATCTTATCGATGAGATAGCCGTTAACGATAATCATCTAATTTGATCACGTTTTAATTGCTACCACCAAAAACCATACGGCCTCAAAAAAAAAAAAAAAGGTTAAAGCGTGATGGTAGGACGGGTGTTAACCCGTTGAAGTATACTTTTCGCCACCTTCCCCCCCCCCCCCCCCTGCCACGGAATGGCCGTCGGGCGCAGACGCTTTCAGAATGGTCCTTCAAGGTGGGTAGGATGCGGGTAACAGTCTTTGACTAGCCAAATATAATAATACAAACAGAACTAATTTACTCTAGTATTACAATACATAAGATCCCCAATTCCCTACCTAGCTGTTTGGCCAGAATAAAATTAATAATTTTTACTTGAGTACGATAGCGTCGAAGAAGCGGTGCGTCGCTGTCGACCAGACGTCGTTAATCGTGTTGCTCGTAGCTCGGGACGGCGTCGCAGCTCAAGATACAGTCTCGAAGGCGTCGTGGTATCGAGGCGTTGGCGTGGTTCGAAATATTTGGCGGATATCGGGTTCGACGGTTCCCGAAAGTTCTCGTCTACTGTCCGCTCGGTTCGGCGCTATCAGACTGTTCCTTTGATGGGCTGGCTGACGATGGTCCACTAGCGTACGCGTGGTCTCGCGATCCCTACCGACATTGTTCCTTACGTCTACTCGGTTCGCTTGTCGCCCGCCGTCTATATGCATGTCCCTTGGTCTTCCTCGCGCGTTCCTCAAGCTCCCTCTCCAGATTCCACACCTCATGACTCCGTCGACCAATTAGGAATCGCGTCCAGCTTGTGACCATATTTGGATATGATCGTCCACAGGGATTCCCTATGTCGCTACTGTCCAACTTACTCAAATATTCCTCTATTTTATATTGAATGAACATTGCAAATAATTGGGTGAGGCAGCTTGGAACGGTTAGTAAGGACAGGACCTCACTGCGAGCGTCAGCACATTCTCCCGAGGAATCAGCATTCAGTATCGCCACTTCGAGATTTAACTATGTCGCAATTTGCAAACTGAGGCAAGAATACTGGCGCTCCTTCTGGGACTTATCAGAGAATATTTTATATGCGCACACCCTTTTAAAAGAATTTACATAAGGTAGGTTCCTTTCAGTGTTAAATTTCTAAAATGAAAGGGTGGGTGGACGCTTGACGACATTCTTTTAAGTGATAGTGGAATGATTGGTTGATAGTTGTGGTTTTATTGTCGGCAAAGAGACTTTGTGTAACTAATTGAGAATTACCCGAAGAATACGTAACCATCCTACATGAATTTGAATCCAACGAATTTTGTTTGTTTCAGTAAATAACTCGTAATATTACCCTCCAATTTGTGGAAATTTCTAAAGAAATGAGAGGCGAACAGTACAGGTGACGGATGGGGTTTTTAAAACAACAAGGCACATTCCGGGAGGACAAAGGAGAGGAAATGGTAATTCACGGAAAGATTGTGCGCGTGGGTTACCTCGGTCAACCTCGATTTCCCTGCTAGTGCCATTGTTTCTTCCTGGAAATGAATTGTTGAAAATATCGATCAACTAACGTTGCTTGCCTCTGCTCGCACGAGGAGTTGGGGATAGGAATTCCAAGGCAATCCTGCTAACATCTTTTGACCAAAAAATTAGCTCGAAACAACTCGACCAGAAGGAATTCTGTCCAACTTACA
The DNA here is from genome assembly GCA_947568835.1 of Protonemura montana. Lineage (NCBI taxonomy): Eukaryota > Metazoa > Arthropoda > Insecta > Plecoptera > Nemouridae > Protonemura > Protonemura montana. The sequence goes on along the minus strand of OX387608.1, from coordinate 15,417,989 downwards.
AATCGTAAGTTTGTACAAAAGAAATTTGTGTATCGTCTGCACTTGGTCTGCACTCTGAGTTAATTAAAACAGCGCATTGACAAGTATGTTTTACGACAGAACTTACCAGCTCCTTTTGAATCAACAGAGTTTGAGTCAAATCCAAGATGAGGTAAAAGCTTTGAGTTATCTCTCTTCATAAATCAACACGATATATTTATACTTGTGAATATATACACATTATTTATTATTTTAATTTCATTATATAATTATTATGCGAGTTGAATTCCAGCGCTAAATACACATCACGTGGTCTTTTTTTCCAACAGACCCGAAATGTCATGGCGGCAGTGAATACATAACCTATAACCTGTTTGTACGTCTTATGAATGTAATTATTGGTAAAATTGTTTTAATCTTCACATGATGGAGGCGGAAGAAGTATACAGACTTGAAGGTAGTAAAAATGAACGTGGAGGACTTATAATAGCAAAGAAACCGCCTGTTGACGCTACTTTCAAAGCACCAGCTCGAGTATCTCTACTTGGACTTGATAAACTAGCAGGTAAAGACGATCATTTCCATTAATTAATTGTACTTGTTTATTTTATAAAACAGATACTTATTGTTCTTTCTCATCATTCACATGAAGCTCAGCGACGGAAGGAGCGAGACGATAACGATGATGAAGTCAAGCGATCCAAGATTATGTCGTACCTCGATGCCGATGACGAGGGTGGGGACTTGGAAACTGGTGTCAGTCTTTCAAAAGGGGAAAGAAGATATCGGCCTGCTGGGGAGGAGACTCCAACGTACACAGGCGGAATGTCGGACGAAGCCAGAGAGAGGTTAGCGAGCCGATTGCTGAAAAGTAAGGAGAAAGCAGCAGTGGCTGCATCAAGCAAGGACGAACGGAAACGAGAACGATACAATGAGGACAGAAGGTCTAGAGATCGAGATCGGGACAGAAGAGATTACAAAAGAGAACGCCAAAGTCGAGACGATAGGTATAGTGACAGGCAGAGTGACAGACACAGTGATAGACGAAGCGAAAGGGGTAAGTCGTGACTTTACCATTTCAGTTAAAATTCTGCTATTTTCTTCTTATTGTTCCGTTAATACAAAAACATCATTTGATTCTTGACATAAATTGCAGTATAGAGATTAATGAATGTTCAGATTTGTATCTGAATCTGTTTTCATTAACTATAGAAGCATAGAATAATGATTCCAAGAAGTACATAGAAGTACAAGACATTTTTTTAGTAACCCCCAGACAAAGTTATTGATCCGACCCCAATAGAAATTGGCAATTTTGTAATGTAAATATTCAAAATACTAAAAATTTAGCTATTCCGAACTTTGATTCAAAAATATGGTTTACCTCATGTTTCATAACCTGGGTGTTGGGTTAGATCTTCTAGCCTTACATAAATTAGTTACTATCAACATAATGACATTGTATCCAGGTAAATCAAATACGCCTACAACAATAAATAAAGTACAATACAATAAAGCATCTCACTTAGGAAAGTAAATGAGAAGGAAATATTCAGAATGTCTGCCAGAAGCATTTGCAGAGGAGTTTGAACAGATCTTTTGGAGCAGCTACATTTCTTACAGAAAAACAATTTTATAGCCTGGATGAGTTCCTTACATCTCATCTCCATAGAATTAACTTGTTGAATTTCTATACTAACTGGAACCATGTCTCAATTTACAACTAGGAAATAGTTGTACAAATTCTAATTCTAAATAAATATAAAATAAATAAACTTTCGCGTGACTCAGCGATTGTTTGTGACTGGAACTGGTCCACAGGGTCAGAGCGCGACTGGGCAGAGACGCCACGTTTCAAGGATGAGCCGCGGACTCCTGGTTCCCGCATCAAGGCGAGCCCCGCCGGCTGGGACGAGGACGACCTTAGCGGACCGAATCGATCGACGTGGGACCTACCGACTCCGCCCCCAGATTCCCGTGGGCAGACTCCACGCCCCACGCCGGCACACAGGTACACTCTGCGCTGAAAACCTCGGTCATTGACGAAGCCCGGCACATGACGAACTAGCCAATCTTATCTTATTATTATCAACACTATAACCGTCTCAAAAATTGATGCCCAAACGGGGACTCGAACCCCGATCTCCACCTGTCGCGGGTGTTGCTCTAACCCATTGAGCTACTTGGACACTGGCTTTTTGAGACGATTTTGAGTGTTTTTTATAAGAATGACGGATCTCCAAGGAGTAGAACCAAGAGACTGTGAATTCTCACCGTCACTCTGATTCTAGTGACGCTATATCACGTCACAACCTGTCAATCTCTAGTAACTCCAATTTGACGTTGGAAGCTTTACATTTTTTGATGAAATCTTATTTAAATTGCAAACGCTTGTAATGTGCGGGGTATTTTATTATTATGAACACTGTAACCGTCTCAAAAATTGATGCCCAAACGGGAATTCAAACCCCGATCTTTACCAATGAGTTAGAGCAACACCCGCAATTGCAGTTTTTTCTTCGGAAAAAATTAAATAATTAAATATGCTTGTGCGATATCGATATGCAAAATCTAGCACACAGAAGGATGGCGTTCTTTACTCAGCGTTCAAAACCCAGCTGAAATAGTTTTTGTTAAAACGAGTGCTTAGGTTATATCAAGTAGACATGAGTCTAAAAACAATCATAACATTGGGCAACTTTTCGGCGCAGGTACAACGCGTGGGCCAACGATCGACGGCAGTCCGGCGCGACTCCGGGCGATAACAACGCGCGGTGGGCGGCAACGGACGACCGCCGCGCGTGGGACGACGAACAGAAGCGGCTAGACCGCGAGTGGTACAACATGGACGACGGTAAGCCCCAGTCCGGTTTTTACACTGATTTTTATTTATTTATTTTTTATTTATTTATTTTTTATTTATTAGTTTCTTCGTTGAGTGTAGGTTATAGGTAGAGTTTCAATGTCAATGTTACAGTCTCTGCGTGAAAGATGGCCGCCAAATGACCACCTTACCGACAAAAATGCAGAGTACCGGAACGTCACGTTAAGTGGAGCCACTGTCGTATGAATTTTAATTTCGATATTTCTCGTAGGTTACTCGCTTTTGAGACTTTTCATGCTCAAAAAATCTCCATCAATGTTTACCTCGATGATTGATACAGTTGTGTTCGCCTTACCTTGCTTCAAGCTGGTGGACTCTGACTACACATTGCCAACTTTAGAATACAAAATAAAGCCAGTCTTCACCGGAGAGTTTGAAATTAACCAGAAAATTATGACCAAACAATGCATCATGCACTTAAATTCTTTGTGGATTTATCAGTTTATTTACGTGAAATTAATTCTATTGAAAAATAAGAACTTAAATGCAAAACTAAAGTCCTAATGACTTCTGCTAAATACCTACCGCACACTAGCGGATTCTAGCAATGGCTGCCAAAAAGCAGTTTGCGAGCTTGGTTTCCTGCCTAAACCTGATAAAAGTTCAAAGTAATCCAAAATATATTAATTTTAACTTTGGTTGATAAACATTTATTGTTTTTCATTAAATATTTTGTTTTCCTGAAATTATTAAATGTTTCAACCAAAGAAAAACATTATTTTGTTGCTTTTAAATCGGATAGTTAACAGTAGCATCATGATGTCATATTTTCCTGGTTGGTACAAGCACCCTAGAAAGTGGCAAACTCAAATTAATCCTAGTGTATACACGTAACGATATTAAAAAGCGAGTAACCTACTATAAATATCGAAATTAAATTTCATACGACAGTGGCTCCACTTAACGTGACGTTCCTGTACCCTGCATTTTTGTCGGTAAGGTAGTCATTTGGCGGTCATCTTTCACGCAGAGACTGTAACATTGACGTTGTTTCTCTACCTATAACCTACACTCAACGGTAAAACCTATAATACTACGTTGTATAATATAAATGACCAACCAAACACTCTGTAAAAGATCCTATGGAACATTTTTTTTTTATTATTAACAACACTATAACCGTCCCAAAATTTTATAGCCAAACGCGAACTTGAACCCCGATCTCCACCTTTCCCGCGATAGGTGGAGATCGGGGTTCGAGTCTGCGTTTGGGCATCAATTTTTGAGACGGTTATAGTGTTGTTAATAATAAAATACCCCGCGCATTGCAAGCGTTTGCAATTTAAATAGGATTTCATCCTAATCCTATGGAACAATTTTTTTTAATTTTTTTATTTGTGAAAACAGCTTAGGAACTAGTATACATTCCAGTGGCCGCTGGTCAGCACAGGAGACAACACGGTACAATTAAATAGGAGAATAATAAGTAATAATACAATCGTACAATAATACATAGTACAATAAGAATAATAAAAGATTTAAGTATGTAATAGTTAATGATACTAGTTTGAGTCACAATCACTCTTGTTGATCATTCAGTTCAAGCTTGGTGGGAAAGTAAACATCATCCCCTGTGTAAGGCTATTCCAGTACCGGATAGTAGTGCCCAGGAAGGAGCATCTGCCAGAGTCGGTCCTGTACCGGGGGAGGAAAAGCTTATAGAGAATTATTATTATTATTATTATTATGAGGGAATGGCTACACGAAATCGTCGCCATCGTAACAGAAGAGGTTATGTTACGCTGGGGTCCTGTCGGTGCTCGACGTTTTTATACCGTTTTTAATACCGACGTTTTTCACTAACTTCCTCAAGCGTTTCATCATCTCGCTCTCATTATTAGACTCTATAGTTCCTGCCGTTGTTAAATCATAAATTTGCATATTAAACAACCATTTGTACAACAACAATTCATAATTACAATGTGTTCATTTCATTACCATAATCATAAATAATATTAATAACAAATTGTTAGCAGTAAATGATTAGTAAGCTAGACCTTAATGGTCAACCATATCTATGAAAAGCTGTCGATTTTTAAATAAATTGATTTTCTCTCTAGAAAAACACTATTTAGATGCTCACAAGGGCCAGTGGGACTAGATTTAATATCAAATAATGCAAAACATCGAAAGAGGTTCTGAAACTTTGCATGGCATGAAATCGCAAGTTTTTACATTGCTGTTTTAGCCGAAGATGAAATGTCTCTGTAACCTATTTATAGAATAGAATGGAAGTTTATTTACAACTTTGGATGATACATAAAATGGAATGAACACATTTTTTCTTCCTGTTGGTTGCAATAAATTGTAAAGTTAAGATTAAGTTAACAAGTCAGTTTTCCATTAGTTACATCAATGTATCGGTCGGTAGCTTTCATTACAAGTACAAATTGGGCACGGTTTCCTTTTAACTCGAGCTCACGGCTTGGTGTTGAGTAATTACAGCGAACGGAATGAAATATCCATTTTTCGTAGCATGTTGTTTGGTTGGTTTGTTGCATCTTCCTGTACCAATCAAATGGCTGTAGTACGTTCTATTTTAGTAAAACCTGATTATAGGTTAGAAGGAAGAGAGAAGATAATAGAAAGTTACCGAAGTTGAGAAGGTATGCTGTGACAGAATGAGAAGATTTTTGGATTAATCAAGAATCTTCTATTACGGTCTAACTTCTAAGCTTTGTTAAATCATAGCCAAGAACGAACTAAGAAACAAGAACGGACCGAAACATTTTTAAGAGCAGGGTCAAAACTTTTTTAATAGAGCATTGCTTTTATACCATCGACGAGTACACTAAACGACAGAATTGCAATTGTTCTACTTGTAAATAAATTTTATTATATTGACGTATTTCAATGCTCCTAAGTGTATCTATGTATTATTTTATACTTTTATTGGAGCGTGTGTGTAATTTAAAAAAAAAACTTATGTACAACGAAATAAAGAACCTTTGAAATTGAAATTGAAAATTGAGCCAGCCCTTTGACACACTTCTACCAACAATCAAGAATCCTTTGTTTCTTTTAAGCTTGGACCCCGAAACTTTTTTAAATATGATAATTACGTTGCCCTCGATACGAATGGTGGAGTAATATTTATTGTCTGTAAATTGATCAATTACATGATATTGAGACAGTCAATTTTCTAGTCTTTCGTATCTGTATTTATTTCTCTTACAAGTGTGCATTTGCTGCACTGTGGTAAGGTACATACATAAACATCTAATATATAATTATAAATATAAAATATAATTGTAAGGAACACATATAATATAGATATATCTATAGATTATATAGATACTTTAATATTAATTTACGTTTACATATCTAGATAATGCTAAATATTAAAAAACTGGTTAATGGAATAAAATATTTTCAATCAGGTACTGTTTTTAGGATGAAATCTTATTTAAATTGCAAACGCTTGCACAACAACCGCCATAACAATATAACCGCCTCAAAAATTGGTGCCCAAACGCGGACTCGAACCCCGATCTGCACCTATCGCGCGTGTTGCTCTAACCCATTGAGCTACTGGGACACTGGCTTTTTGAGACGATTTTAGTGTATTTGATGAGAATGACAGTTCTCCAAGGAGTAGAACCAAGAGGCTGTGAATACTCACAGTCACTCTGATTCTAGTGACGCTATATCACGTCACAACCTGTCAAACTCGAATCACTCCAATTTGACGTTGGATTCGATGCTGTATTAGGATGAAATCTTATTTAAATTGCTTTTTATAATTTTTAATTTCTTTTTTAAGAATTGTCTACAGGCTCTAATTCAAATAGCCACTCGCCGGGAAATTCATCGGCTAAACGTTTCTCTCTTGCAGGCTTTGACGAAGACAACAGCGCGTTTGCGTCGCTCTCCGAGGAATACACCGCCAAGAAAGAGGCGCAAGTCGCCCAGCGGACGAAACGCATGTCCGCCCAACAGCGGCAAATCAACAAGGACAACGAACTCTGGGAACGCAACCGAATGCTCACGTCCGGCGTCGTGTCTTCCGTCGACGTCTCCGAGGATTTTGACGAGGAAACAGCCGACCGCGTTCATCTGCTTGTGCACAACATCGTGCCGCCGTTCCTGGACGGGCGGATCGTCTTCACCAAGCAGCCAGAGCCGGTCGTTCCCGTCAAGGTCAGTAGGGTTGGAGAACGATGAGGATTTGAAATAATACAGAGATAGATGTGGTGCATGCGGATTTGGTTTTGTTTGGTTGGGTACACTGGTCTTGAATGTGCTTTTCGTTTAAGTTTGGGCTGTCAAGCCATGAAATATAGCAAAAAATGCTAGAAATCACTTCAATCTTTAGATGAAAGCTTATTTAAATTGCAAACGCTTGCAATGCGCGAAGTTTTTTATTATAAACACTATCACCTTCTCAAAAATTGGTGCCCAAATGGGGTTGCCCCATTTGGGCACCAATTTTGAATAAACCACTTCAATCTTGTTTATCGTGTTTTGTTAACATTTTTTGGAAATTTAGTCATTATATCATGGGGCAGCGCATTCCTCAGTCTAATTGATTGGGCCAAGAAGGCTTGATGGCCCATGTCGCTATTGTATCTAGGGAGGTACAAGAAGGTTTGATAGCCCATGTTGCTATTGTACCTAGGGAGGTACAAGAAGGCTTGATGGCCCATGTCGCTATTGTACCTAGGGAGGTACAAGAAGGCTTGATGGCCTATGTCGCTATTGTACCTAGGGAGGTACAAGAAGGCTTGATGGCCCATGTCGCTATTGTACCTAGGGAGGTACAAGAAGGCTTGATGGCCCATGCTGCTATTGTACCTAGGGAGGTACAAGAAGGCTTGATGGCCCATGTCACTATTGTATCTAGGGAGGTACAAGAAGGCTTGATGGTCCATGTTGCTATTGTACCTAGAGAGGTACAAGAAGGCTTGATGGCCCAGCATTATATTATATTATATAATGTTAGATAAGGGTCTACCTCCTATCTGTAAATGACCACAACCAGCTGCCCTGGTTGGTTTGGAAATGTAGGTGCTGATTATGACGTCTTTTTTCCGTAGGATCCTGGGTCTGACATGGCGCTCGCCGCGCGGAAGGGGTCAGCTTTGGTGCGAGCGTATCGTGAACAGAAAGAGCGACGCAAGGCTCAGAAGAAGCACTGGCAGCTGGCCGGCACCGCCATCGGCAACATCATGGGCGTCGAGCAGAAGCAAGATGAACCGGTACGCTGAAAGGGAGATAGGGGATCGTACCTAGAGAAGGCACGTAGCCTTCTCAGGGGCCACCGGTGGAATGGATTGATTTTGTGGTGTCTTGCAACAAACTGTTTTGATAATCAGTTCTGTGGCTCTAGTTGTAAGTCATTGGAAAATGTGTGGATGATGATGAACCTAACATAGCCTCCTAACAAGAGCACCAACGAGACCACTGGCTTGATGTTCTTTCTGAGGGATGTTAAATCGGGGTTCCTCCACAAATCCATGCTGTCGAGAGGTTGATAAGCAAGGCAAATGAAATTGTTGTACTGACTTTCATCCCTCCAACCTCTCTACTAAACAGAACTAGTTAAGAAGAGTATGAACTAGTCTAATGTGTATGATGGTCACCCATCCAATACCTGACCCAGCGCAGTGTTGCTTAATTTTCAGAGGGATCCTCGAGAACTGGTATTTCAAACAGGTTTAACCGTTCGGTGTACTTACTTATCGCCCCTTTCAAAAAGCAGTACGTCTCGTACAACAGGATTAACCTGCAAAATGTTCAAAGCAATGCCAAGTTAATGGACCATCCATCAATCGTATCATTTCATGCGGCACGTAATTAATCATTGGGCTGAAAAAGGAGGAGACAATGCCGCTAACCGAAGGCGGTATCGTCAACTTTTCCAGGACGAGAAGCAGAACGCAGCTGATGAGACGGATTATCGCACGGACCACAAGTTTGCGGAGCACATCGCCGGCAAGTCGCACGCGAGCAGTGACTTTGCTCGTAAGAAGACGATACTGGAACAGCGTCGATACCTGCCAGTGTTTGCCGTCAGGCAGGAGGTAATAGAAGCTCTACCGCTCTGTTGAGTGTTGATAGTCCTGGCTCTTGATTCATATCCCAAGATCCATTTTATTGTTTTGCTATAATTTTAATGCGTTCATGGAGTGTTGCAAACCAACAATTCAAATCAAACCAAACTGAATTTACTATTTGCTTCTTGTTAGCCACATGGTTAAAAGATCAAACAAATTAGCAGGTTATTCCCATTATTATTATACTTTATTGTTTTCAGTTCATTACACTGGGTCATTCATTCATTCATAATTATTATTATTTATTTATTCTCATACTTAGGCATGGTACATGTTCCTATGCAAGTTCTTAGAGTAATAGGAAAGGAAATCATGATTGCCGGTTGTATGTTTATTATATGTTTATCTATTCATCTACAGTTTCCAAAATTCATATCCAATAATAACAAATAAAACGTATAAAATAAATGATAATCGATAATAAATAATAAATATTATTCCCAATATAATGAACACTAAATAATAAATACACTAAAGTCCTATCAAAAAGCACAGACAATAAATGCAATGAGGTCTTACCAATGGCAAGCAATCGTGATTTTAAATGAGAATCACCTTTAATAACGGCTTGATTCTCGTGTCAGTTGCTGAACGTGATCCGAGACAACTCTGTGGTTGTGGTGGTGGGAGAGACCGGCTCGGGCAAGACAACGCAGCTGGCTCAATACTTGCACGAGGACGGCTACTCAGCGCGAGGTCTGATCGGAGTAACGCAGCCGCGACGTGTTGCTGCGATGGCGGTCGCCAAGCGAGTCTCCGACGAGATGGGCACGAGGCTTGGCGACCAGGTCGGCTATGCTATTCGATTCGAGGACTGCACTTCTGAGGTGAGTGGGGACATGTACGTTTACGTTGGTGGATGGAGGATAGTCGTTGTCAACTATTCAAATCCATGATTTGTTTAGTTTATTTTATTTATTTGTTTATTTAAAGCCTTGGTATTACAATAATTACCTGAGGCTTATAGAATTACAATAGTGTTTATAAAATTTACAATATAATTATACAGAATTTTGTGGTTAGCTAATAAATTTACTGTGGTATTTCACATTTTTTTGGAAATTTAGTCATTATATCATGGGGCAGCGCATTTCTACAGTCTAATTGATCGGGCCAAGATCAATGACAAACGCTTTTTAAAGCTGGAGGAAATTCACTGCAGGGCTATTTGAATCGTGTATCATTTCAAATGGTTATCGTGTGGTTTTTTTTTTGTTTGAAATCTATTGCATTTGGGATAATGAGTACATTAAATGTATATAATTTGAGACAACTTTCAAAACTAGGGGGAGATTTCTCTCTCCCTATTTCTAGTTAGATACCTTATTCTTTTTGTGAAAGTACCAGCGGTGCAAGTCAGAATCGCACGGTGAGCTTTCGATCGTTGACTTGTCGATCGGCGTAGCTTTAGATCGAAAACTTGATAAAATCCTAGAATCGCACTAACTACAAGAGGGACTGAACTTTTGGAAAGAGCACAAGCTTAGGGAAAGAGGTGCTAGGACCAAAGTAGGGAGAAATTCTTTCCTGAATCGCACAATAAGTCGCTGGAACAGTTTGAAACTAATGAAGGTCAGCTGCAACCAAATTATCACATAAATCATTCAGACAGATTTTGTGAATGTACCGACCCAACGAATTAGTATTTGTCTGATGCTCTCTAGTTTTAGCAATTTATAATATAACAATACCTTACCAATTTACAAAACTGTGCGCTGTTAGAAGCAACAAACAAATAAAATAAAAGTATCAATTTGTGAAGTACCGTGGCCGCTAGTATCTCATATCGTTTGGGACGGATATGAAGAAGTGAATCAAATTAATTGGACAAGCTAGTTATGAAGCTGTCAATGCAGCTGGCATTTCAATGCCATTTGAAGTGTCATGTCACCGGACTCCAGCCAGGAACCGTGTTTGCGTTGCAGAAAACGCTGATCAAATACATGACGGACGGCATCTTGCTTCGAGAGTCTCTACGCGAGGCCGAGTTGGATCACTACTCTGCCATCATCATGGACGAGGCTCACGAACGTTCCCTGAGCACAGACGTGCTCTTCGGCTTGCTAAGAGAGGTACGTGCACCACGTACGGTGACGTTTGTTCATATACACAGGATCGACAACTTAGCTCCCTGAATGAGTTTCCTAATTTTACGCAATAGGGAAGAGTGGTTTATGGACTGGAGATGAGAAAAGAAGGAAACACAACTTATGATGGTTTTTAGACTCATGTCTACTTGATTTATCCTTAGAACTAGTTTTAAGAAAATCTATTTGAACTGGGTTTTGAATGCTAAGTAAAGGGCTACTGAATTTCCCGACGTTTCGCAACATATACTAGTTACTTCTTCAAACCTCTGAAGAAGTAACTAGTACATGTTACGAAACGTGGGGAAATTTAGTAGGTCTTTACTTAGCATTCAAAACCCATTTCAAATAGTTTTTCTTGAAACACAACTTATTTATTTATTTATTTTGTTTATTTCTATCTTTGGTATTAGGTATAATAATTACTCGAGGCTAATAGAATTACAATAGTGTTTATAGATTTAACAATATAATAACATAAACACTTTCCCAATTGCAGGTTGTGGCAAGACGGCACGACCTAAAGCTGATCGTGACTTCTGCCACGATGGACTCGAGCAAGTTCGCCAGCTTCTTCGGCAACGTTCCTACGTACAACATCCCAGGCCGCACGTTCCCCGTGGACATCATGTTCTCGCGGAACCCCGTCGAGGACTACGTCGACGCCGCTGTCAAACAGGCTCTGCAGGTAACCGACTTCCGAGGGAGCTTAGCGTGCGGTATTGTAGATACGCCAAATCATGGTTTTCTAAAATAGAATTTTAGAATTTTTCATATTTTGTTTGTGAAATGCAGGAATTTTTTGTATTTATCTTTTTACAGTTTGCTCTCATTGGCTTAGATTCCAAGTACAATATATATCTTTGACAAAACAGATATATAGAGACAGAACGTTAATGTTAAACTGTTGAGTGTGCAGGTTCTAGGTAGAGACAGAACGTTAATGCTAAGCCGTTGAGTGTGCAGGTTCTAGGTAGAGACAGAACGTTAATGTTAAACCGTTGAGTGTGCAGGTTCTAGGTAGAGACAGAACGTTAATGTTAAACTTTTGAGTGTGCAGGTTCGAGTTAGAGAAACAACGTTAATGTTAACATTCCTGCGTGGAAGATGGCCGCCAAATGACTACCTTACCGACAAAAATGCAGAGTACCGGAACATCACGTTAAGTGGAGCCACTGTCGTATGAAATTTAATTTCGATATTTCTCGTAGGTTACTCGCTTTTGAGACTTTTCATGCTCAAAAGATCTCCATCAATTTTTACCTCAACGATTGATATACGCGTAGGTAACATTATTTTAACTGTAGAGGTTTGTTTAAACGGATGGCTGCAAGCGCCATCTGTATTCATCTTCCGTTACCAGGTGTTGCCGGCTCATTTTCTCCGCAGGTAGCTCAAAAATAACGTTTTGTCTCTACCCATAACCTTCACACTCAACAGCACGATGTTGAACTAAACTAGCTATACTTGTTGCTAGGGAGTCTTTGTGCACCCTGGGTAATGTGTTGTGTGGTTGACTTTCCCCAGATACACCTGGGACCAACTGGCGGGGATCTACTGCTCTTTTTACCTGGCCAAGAAGACATCGAGGTCACCTGCGAAGTGTTGGCGGAGAGGTAGGCAACTCACCTTTTCCGAAACCAAGATATTGCTTTGTTTTATATCGATTTAGATAAGAAATGCTAGATCTTTTGAAGTCAAGCTGTGAATTGACTTGAAAACATCGGTCAGGTTTTAACTACGGAGTTATTTGCTTTGGTAACCGGCATCACTTATTTTCGGCTTGATGGCTTGGTAGAGATAGATTGAGTTGATTTTTTATTTTATTGCTTGATTTGAAACCAGATGGAAAAACTTGTTAAGTGTTTTGATTGGTGATCTCACCCTCATTAAGGTGCTGCACGGTTGATAGGAAGTGGAGTCAACTAAATACGTCCAGTTTTAGCTGGAAATTAAATTCATCACCAGGATTACTTACTCAATTTGATTGGTTGTTAGGTTTAACGACATGCCAGCTGCTAGGCGAGGCTATAACTCGGCCCAGAGCTGAGAGAGTTGTCACAATCTCCAACCTGTCCTTTTTACGTTCAAAGATCCTTACTGATATCAACATCGTAATGATTGCACCTGGACGATTTTTTCAAGCAACTTGACCTAGCATCAAGGCATCTGTTATTAAAAGAAACTGAAATCTGTCTAACAAGCACCCTTGTACCGTTCAGGCTGGCGGAAATCGACCACGCTCCCGAACTGTCCATCCTGCCGATTTACTCTCAGCTGCCTTCCGATCTGCAAGCCAAGATCTTCCAGCGCTCAGAGAAAGGCCTACGCAAGTGCGTCGTTGCTACAAACATCGCCGAAACTTCACTCACCGTTGACGGAATCATGTATGTGGTCGACGCCGGGTACTGCAAGCTGAAGGTGAGCACGGAGCCGACTTGAATCAATGACGAACCTAAGCCTTGGTCCTTGAGGAACAAGTTTTATGTCTGAAAAATATATATTTAAGTAAAAAACATCAAATTTTCCTGGCAGTTTTTACCTTATCGTAACTTAAAGTGCACCGAGAGTGATTCGAGAGGTTGTTGGACTCTACCAGTCGAACATGTAAAAGTTGCACTGGGGCAGAGTCACATGCCCAGTTGAAAACGTGAAAGTTGCACTGGTGCAGAGTCACATGTCCAGTCGAACACGTGAAAGTTGTACTGGGACAGAGTCACATGCCCAGTCGAACAGGTGGAAGTTGCACTGGGGCAGAGTCACATGTCCAGTCGAACACGTGAAAGTTGCACTGGGACAGAGTCACAGTCTTACGAACCTAACTCCAAATTTGCCTATCCTGACAGGTGTACAACCCTCGAATCGGCATGGACGCCCTACAGGTGTACCCGATATCGCAGGCTAACGCCAACCAGCGTTCTGGTCGCGCGGGACGAACGGGTCCCGGCCAGTGCTACCGCCTGTACACCGAGCGGCAGTACAAGGACGAGCTGCTTGCGACCACCGTGCCGGAGATCCAGCGTACCAACCTCGCGAACACCGTGTTGTTACTCAAGAGTCTCGGCGTGCAGGACCTGTTGCAGTTCCACTTCATGGACCCGCCGCCGCAGGTGGGTGGCGCAGTTGGCAGGAGAGTGTTATTATTATAATGATGCTTTATTGTTTTCAGTTCATTACACTGGGTTACAATTCATTTATATCAGTATTAAACATATCCAATCCATGAAGCGTTATCTAATTGATTCCTGTATTCAATCGTAGCGCTAGAATTGTTTGGCTGTGTTGATGTTTTTGTAATTGTAATTCTTCCTTTATTTTCATTTTTCTGAAGAAAACACTCTCCGTACATATTATGACATGTAGGAGCATGGAGACAAGTCTCAAAATTTACAATAATATACGAAGGTATTTTCAGTTATCATCACATTCGTTCTAGCAATGGAATCTGCTGGATTAAATGGCTCCTTTGCACCACTTTGATATAAACACATTTCCAACACTCTTTTGTATTCAACACGATAACATCGCGTTCATTTGCTTCAGATTTGTTGCAATAGATCGTATTTGAATCTTGTTTTCCTTTTTTTTTCGACACCAATATTTTGTATTTGTATTTTATTAGCTGTTGTAATACATTTTTCAATGTGTTTACATTGTCATCAGATAATATTACTAGTAGCAGTCTAACATAACATATATGTCTAGCCGAGCACGCCCTAACCTAATAATCTCTATCATAAAATGCCTCTAAATTATAAAACTCTTCTTGGAGGAGGAAGATCTTGAGGTTTGTCTTGAATGCATCCTTGCTTGCAATGCATCTCAGTTGTTGTGGAAGGCTATTCATGATCTTCACTCCAACATTGAGCAGGTCATCGTCCACGATACTTAACTTAAACGTTGTTCTGTTGCTTTCCTCAGGACAACATCCTGAATTCGCTGTATCAGCTGTGGATCCTGGGAGCACTGGACCACACTGGAGCGTTGACTCCACTCGGCAGGCAGATGGCTGAGTTCCCTCTCGACCCACCTCAGTGCCAGATGCTGATCGTCTCGTGTCAGATGGGCTGCTCTGCCGACATCCTCATCATAGGTATGCAGGGGTTCTCAGGGTCAGGGAAAAATACTGGAAAGATGGGGAAAAAACAGACTCGTATTAAACATTTTGTTCTCTTTTGAGTGGCACAAACGCTAAAATAACATTTTTATTGGGTCTAAAAGTTTTGAAATCTGCCATGGGAGCTCGTAAGCGTTGCAATCCTAAGAAAGGGGCAAGTTAAGTTTATGAGTTAAGACCATGAAACCGATTTCAAAAATAAACAGAGTAATTTTGCGATATTTTTGCATCTTTTTGCACCCCTATGTCGGGTCAGGCCAATTTAACAACAGCCTGACCATTAAAACTGTTTCCACGATCAGGGCCGGGATCATATCCCTTTTTGCTAGTAATCAGTAATTTCCAAGCGTAACTGACTTTATTTAACAAGATAACGTAGCTAACTTCAAATAACTTGGCTAATTTCATTGTAAAACTTCACTGTATTACTAAATTTAATTTAATGTAACACTAACCAGACACCATACAACCGGCGATCATGATTTAACAGAAATGTACTTTCCTATTACTCTAAGAACTTGCATAAGAACAGGTACCATGCCTAAGTATGAGAATAAGTAAATTATTAAAAAAAATAAAAAAAAACTCAAGCAAAAAAGTGAAACGATTGATACCCAGCAGTGTGATCAAGACCGAAGTCTAAATTTCAGACAGTAATGTCGTCCTTGCCGTGTTTCAGTCTCGATGCTGTCCGTGCCAAGCATCTTCTACCGGCCGAAGGGTCGTGAAGAGGAGGCCGACGCCGTGCGGGAGAAGTTCCAAGTGCCCGAGTCCGACCACTTGACCTTCCTCAACGTTTACAACCAGTGGAAGAGCAACAAGTAAGTTACTGCCGTGGCCGAGTGGAGTTTCGTTGATTGATGACGTTTAGAAATGTTCAATTAACTTAAACAAACTTATTTGAAATCTTAGTTAAATTGCAAACGCTTGCAATGCACGAGGTAAAGTAGCTCAATTGGTTAGAGCAACACCCGCGACAGGTGGAGATCTAAGTTCGAGCTCCAGTTTGGCCATCGATTTTTGAGACGGTTATATTGTTGACAATAATAATGAAAAGCTTCATCTTGCTTGTGATGGTTATTCACTGGGCTTATTAGCAGGAATATGGCTAACAGTTTCAACTACATAAAGGAGTTAAATTAATGGTTAAAGTGTTCATAGTAAAATTGAACAAACTTGTTCGTTATCCAAACTTGCGTTTACTGAAGTCATGTGTCTCTCACACAGCTACTCGAGTTCGTGGGCCAACGAACACTTTGTGCACATCAAAGCGCTGCGGAAAGTACGCGAAGTCCGACAGCAGCTCAAGGACATCATGATCCAGCAGAAGATGGACGTCACTTCGTGCGGCACAGATTGGTAAACACCTTCAGTATTTCACTTCCTTTTTAAACAGCTTATTAAAGCATGGGATATAACAGGCCCAATTCATATAGGTTTATCAAATGGTATGTGTATTTATTATTATTATTATTTATTTATTCTCATACTTAGACATGGTACATGTTCTTATGCAAGTTCTTAGAGTAATAGGAAAGTACATTTCTGTTAAATCATGATCGCCGGTTGTATGGTGTCCGGTTAGTGTTACATTTAATTACATTTAGTAATACAGTGAAGTTATACAATGAAATTAGCTAAGTTATTTGAAGTTAGCTACGTTATTTACAGGACTAGTCTTTTGGATTGTTCCGTCTTTAATTTTCTTTTAACTTTGTCTCATTTATCTCATTCTCATCAAATAAAATACAAATAAAAATAAAAATACAAATCAAATACTCGTCATTCTTATCAAATACACTAAAATCGTCTCAAAAAGCCAGTGTCCAAGTAGCTCAATAATTTTATTGTCCAAAGAATCACAAAGATATAGAGACAGTCAGGATAATTCCTATAGTTTGATATAAAATGTATTTACAAATATTTACATTTTTCATAATATTCGTCAGAAGAGTAAAAACAGCAAAACAATAAAAATTCTTTTCGTTTATAATTAAAAGTATTTTCACTGCTAGCTTTAATCTGTGTCGGGAGAGCATTGTGCAATTTGGCTCCAGCATAAAGAGGGCCTTTAGTTAAAATTGAGAGCTGGTGTTTTGCTAGGGGAAGGTTTCCTGTCTTCCTAGTGTCATGCGGGTTGCTATTAGGAGGGGCTGTTTGTTTGTTGTTATGTACAAAAATAATGCAGTTGAATATATATACACATGGTAACGGTAGAATATGAAACTTTTTGAAAAGGGGCCGGCATGAGTCTTTAATGAATATATCGGCACAAGGGTCACTACTGGCCTTGGCCATTATGCGGATTGCTCTCTTTTGTATTTTAAAAATTCTTTTTGCTTGAGCACTGTGGCCCCAGAGTATGATGGCGTATTGTAAGTGGGAATGGATGTTGGCAAAATAGACCATCTTGACGGCGGTAATTTCGGTGGGCTAGAGCAACTCCCGCGACAGGTGGAGATCGGGGTTCGAGTCCCCGTTTAGGCACCAATTTTTGAGACGGTTATATTGTTCATAATAATAAAAAACCCCGCACATTGCAAGCGTTTGCAATTTAAATAAGATTTCATTTAAAAACCCCGAGTTTCTTTTTATTAATTTATTAAACCTGGACCCTTTTGGCATCTGTACCCACACACCAAGAAAGTTCAGACTCACGTCGCTGATTTGCCGCTAAACCCTTGTGTCGCTCACTCGACAGGGACGTGATCCGCAAGTGCGTGTGCTCGGCGTACTTCCACCAAGCCGCACGGCTGAAGGGCATTGGCGAGTACGTGAACTGCCGTACGGGTATGCCGTGCCACCTTCATCCCACCTCGGCGCTCTTCGGCATGGGCTTCACGCCCGACTATGTGGTCTACCACGAGCTCATCATGACGGCCAAGGTACAATTTCACGCTTTGACTTCTTATACTCAAATCTAATTATTTATTTATTGGTTTTCTAACTTAGGTACAAGCATGCCGGTGGTTAGTGCTAGTAGGCAATCTGGCCTATGCTAGTTCCTAGGTCTAAGGTGTATTTTTATTTATTTATTTATTGGTTTTCTAACTTAGGTACAAGTATACCGGTGGTTAGTGCTTGCAGGCAATCTGGCCTATGCTAGTTCCTAGGTCTAAGGTGTATTTTTGGCACCACGTAAGATTACATGATAAAGTAAATTATTCAAATCTAATTTGTCTACCTTTTTCATGGCGTGTTGTGTGCTGAATATGATTAATTTGGGAAAAAAGTAGAAAAAAGTTGGGAATCTTGCTACGCTGGAGTCTTTGTGTCTGGATAGCTCAGTTGATAGAACCCCTGACCGGCAATCGGACGGTCCCGGGATCAAATCCTGGTTCGGTAGCATTTTTTTCCAGCTTCGCTCTCCCTCTAAATTTGAGCGTGTACGATGTAAAGCATCCATGTATCGTCGTATTTGTTAATTATGTCTTTGTCTGTTACGCAGGAGTACATGCAGTGCGTGACGGCAGTTGACGGGCAATGGCTCGCAGAGCTCGGCCCGATGTTCTTCTCCGTCAAGGAGACGGGAAAAACGGGCGGGGCCAAGAGGAGACAGGCGCTGGAGCACCTGCAAGAGATGGAGGGTCAGATGAAGCGCGCGCAGGAGACAATCAGCCAGCGCAAGATGGAGGCCGATCGCAAGATGCTGGCGGGCCAGAGAGTGTAAGTCCACGTATTGGCAACCCTTCTCAAAGTAATTTCAGTTGCCGTAGCGATATAATCTGGCTTGACCGTAGAGATGATAAACAAAACCAACTTCATTACTTTATCGGCTCAAAATAAGTTAGATAACGATTTTTTTTTTTTGATTTTTGGTTTTTAAAGTTTTAAAAATTTCTCCCCTATCTTGGAAAATATTATTAAAATATATGTGTTTAATGTATAAAATATGCTTTGCCTCTTAGCCAAATTGCCTGTATACGTTTCTTTAACTGTGCAAACAAAATAATAATACAAGAAACTTAACTTAGCGAATCCCTCCCTATCCCGCAGACGCTTGTCACAGCGGTTCATTGGACGTTTGGTCGATGTTTATATTTTTTACCGTACGTTGCAGTGCCGAGATTGTTACGCCAGGGAAACTGGAGGCCGACTCCCCGCGCCGCACCCCTGCACGCTTCGGCCTCTGATAGGCGCGAAACATTCGTCAGGCGCCTTCTTTCTAGCAAACCACATTTCCATCCGACTGTCCGTCTCAAAGCTGCTCCCAAGAGTTCAAAACATGCCCAGAAGTTGCCGTCGTTGATGATGAAACGTCGAGATAAATTCTCCGCTTACGATGTGTGGCAAAAACATACACAAAAGCTTGCATGATTCAGAACAAAGATATCCAGCATAGGACAACAGAATCTTGACTTTCGAGTCTTGAGGAATGTTTTTCTAAAACATTTAACATGGAGTACTCTGTCAACAGCCCCCAGATTGGGAAAGATTTTCCAGCTCAGTACGACGGCAAACACAATTTTAGCTGCGTCGTTCGATGAGTACGCCTACGTTTGTCGCAGATAAACTGTGACGTCGAACCGTTGTAAAAAGTAGTTAACTCTAGAGCACAATAGTATTATTGCTATAAAAGCGCAGGATATTTTATTCTGATTGAATTTGATTTTGGATTCCAATTAAATCTAGTTTTAGAGCTAAATTATGTTTGAAAAGTGCAAATAAAGAGATAATGAAATGACAGCTCAAAAAACTTTGGGCGAGGTTTGTTTTATTGATGAAATAGATTTGATTTCAGACATTTGCATCGACATTGATGGGTATCACATGTGGCTGTACTAATTACATTGTAGAGTTGACGCTAACTTAGATATTTGAAATGTGTAATTAGAGATTGTTGAAGCTCTCGTTCCATATCGGTGTACTCTGACCCCATTCAACCAAAATATGAAATGATATTGTGCCCTTTTAATGCACATAGCAATGTCTTAAGGCAGTGCTACGGCTCTATGGGGGCTCTATCTGGAAAAAAGCTGAAAGCAAATCAAAACTGCCAAGAAAGAAAAAAAAAAATTGAACATTGGTTTTAAAAAATTCATGAAAATATGATGAATTGATATGATTTTACATGAAAATACATGAATTGTACAAATCTTGGTTCTTTATTCACCCAGGCATCTTAAAATAACAATTAAAAAATACCTGGCCTCGTTATTTTATTAATTTCTCAAATAGGGTAGTGGCAATAAGGAAACGAAAAGTGACAAGGTTGAAATAGCTGATTGCACAAGATGAGAAGCTCGTGAACAAAGCTGCGGTTGAAAAGCCGCAGCAAGTTCCCCCTCTTCATCATTCACAATCGGTCATTTCTGTCTCGGTGAGTTGTGTTTCCTCATTTCCACTTCCCAACTAGTAGACCAAACTCGGGTTTTCTCACATTTTTTTATTTCAATGCATCAACCAATTAAAGTATATTGACGTACAGGAGAAACAATACAAATTAATAATTATTGCTAGAACTAACAGAACAAACAAAGAATGGTCTACGTCCAGCGAGAAATAGAATTCAAGCAACGTCTCGCAAATTTTGCTTACTCTTCCCCTGTTGTTCCAGCAACTGAATGCAATCCCCAGTCAATCGGTTCAAACCGAGGCACTTTTTCGCAAATTGCATGCCAAATACCTCCCCTTTCGCCAGCGCCAGAGCCTCCGCCTCCTCCCCTTTTCGATTGCCGATCTCCTGCAGCATCCTACCAAGACAGATAAGGTTCCGAGCCCATCCTGGCTGCAAGGTCACCGATTTGTTCCAAAGCTGAGTCCTCGAGTGTGCCCACGGGGGCTGGGAGCTGTAGGCTGATCGCTGCAATACCGCCGGTCTATTCCAGGTCGAAGGCTCACTTGGACCCCATAGCGGAGTGCCCAAGAGTCTTACAGCCTGGATTCCAGATGGTAGGGATGGCGGTTCGTGGGGAATGTGTAAGATACGAAGGCATGGCATCGGATTCGGCACAGGAATCAAGGGTAGCAGACAGTCGTCTGTTGCGACGGGTGTTTTAGTTTCTATGGAATTCTGAGTGGCAGTGTTGATTTTTGGCAACGAAGCAGGGGCTGGCTTCCTCTTTGGTCTTGGTTTTCGTTTACGGGACACAAGTCCACGCCCTGAAAAGGCTTTGTAAAGGTTAGAAGATTAATTTATGTACAAACTTGCAAGTGTGTCTATTTTGGATGAAGTATCGGAATTTTCTTTCACCTGATTGCGAGCAGCAGAATTTTTCATACCATTGCGGTGGTCTTACCGCTATTTTGGGTAGTTCTTTGGTAAGGAACAGAGCCGGCAGTGAGAATGCTGGTTTTTGAATCGTATATTCATAATCATGGTCGAGCCCGTCCAAAAACCGCAGGTCATTTTTCCCATTGCTCATAAACCCTGGAAATTGATAAAATATTGGGTTTAAAAAAAGTCAAACCAGTTTTTATGAAGTTTGTAATGTAAATTAGTTTGTATATGTACTTGAGAATTAATTTCTCAGTTTTAGGCTAAATCAAGGAGTTTAAAATTAAAGAAACAAGTGATGTGCAAGTGATATGTTTGTGCCAGAAGGGAAATCCATATATATTTAAGGTTGCCCCTATCTGATAAATTCTTTTGAACATTGGACATTTTTGCAATCTGTCTAGACTCAAATGGGCTAATTGTTAACCCTGGGTAAACCAATTATACGCTCTTCGGGTAAACCCATTATTAGGCCACAGGTGAGAAATCTGTTCAAGTAATCTGATTGGCTGTCACCATGGGGACGACGCTTTAGCCACAGAGGGAAGGTATTAGAACTGTTGCTGCAGGGTGTACAAGAATTGGACTAAATGGAACCTTAAATATACAATGTGAACCCATCTAACCACAATAGAATAGTTTTAGAAGGGCTTTCCATTAATTAAATATTCAAAGATCAAATGATAACATTACGCTCACCTTTTCTTTTAGCCACAGCCATATTATATGAAGGACGCAAGAAGACAAATGCAATTGCTTTTACAACATAAGGTATCTTATATGGTGAATTGTTGGAAAAAACTCTGCACGGATAGAATCCACAAGGCTTAGCACTACTTTAATTCAAGAGATGATCTCTTTCCAGAAAATGTTAACAGGTAAATAACTCAGTAACAAATGAAATACACCAAATTAAACGTTTGAATATTAACGACAGAGAATGCCAACATCTGAAACTAAATTTAGCGTGGTCGGTGTAAAATCTTCCGTCTGCAAGTTGGCAACAACGAGCCCAGCACTTAGCAGTGCAAGATGGCCGAATTTTGTCTCGAGTGGTCGCGTCTTTGGCTATGACTTGGTCAGTGCATTTCGTCCTTCCAGTGTTAACAGGAGTCTCCGTGCTAACGTAGCGGGTATCTGAGAGTCTAGTGATTATCCCAAAATGGGAGCAAAAGCAAGCACGCCCACCGGCGGTCCTAGTCCGGGTGCTCGCGGCCGAACCCTTTCGACGAGCTCCAGTTCGGAGTTAGTGGCTTCGGGACCAGGCTTCTCTCTTCTCCGTGCCATACCAACCGCATCGCCCTCCGACAGAATCCGGGCCCGTTCCCTATCAAGCGTCCCGGACAGCCACTCAAGCCACGAACACATGCCCGCCGCCTACGACATTTCGGAATCAGCCGAGACGGACTCTGGAAGCGACGAGCACGAGAGTCCTTTAGCAGCCAACATCAGTTTGGGTCGTGTTTACACAGCACACTCCCTGCCTTCACACATTTTCTCGCTGAACGGTGAGTGGTGCGCGGCCTTGGCGCGACCTTGGGGTCAGTGGACACCTGACAAGTGACATAAATAGCCCCATGTTAGCGCGCGGGGTGGGTGGGGGTTGGATCGATTGCCGCCCCGCCGGAGAGATCGCGGCCAGGCGTCAGTTTGCGACGACGGCGGCATGGGCATCATCATCGGCTCTTGCGTTCCCCAAGAGCCAGTCATCGCGCACCACATGGTCCATAAGGGTTCGTCGCCGTCTTATTTAGTGTGTTTGCCAATTTTCGGTCCATTCCAGACTTGTCCAGCGGGAAAGTGCGTCGTAGCTGTCACTTTGTAGCGCGCAATCTGGCAACACTGTAGCAACAAATCACGGCGCCGAAGTCTTTGTTTACCTCGACCTTTGCCCTTTTATTTGCATTTTATTGGTATCTTCAGTTCTGAACAACATTTTAAGGAAACTTTAAAAAGTTGCTTTGGATGAACCATTCCCCATCAATAATGCAAAATGGGTGTACAATCACCATGGTGATGTTCCACAACAAGTGCCAAGGCCACATGTTCAATAATGCAAAGGTCCTCATATATTGTGACAGTGAACTTTCCATTTCCAGGCTTGAAATGTCCGGTGTGCTCCAAGTTTGCACCGCCGGAAGACATCGAGTGCCACTTGGTGATGTGTCTCACCAAACCTCGTCTCAGCTACAACGGTGAGGCTTGGTTATGACTTATGCTCGATGCCAACCACGGATAGAATTAATTGTCCTGCGGATTTCTCCGACGTTCAGGAAGTTAATTTGTCCTCGAAGTTTGGGTAGTAATCGTTACAGAGCTGCCGAGTGAGTTTACGGAGGCCTTAGATGTCGTTAATCTGTGATTCAAATCACTTTTTGTTGCATTCAGGGTTTGTCTATGCAATTAAAATCGACTACCCCATTAACAAAAACTATTTGACTACCCCATTTTTTAAGTTCTGTCATTGCTTAGCTGATTATTAAAAGCAGAAATAAAAAAACTGAAAAATAATTCCTACCAGGAAACAAAATCCTAGCTTATCGAAGGATTAAAACTTCTCTCTGATAGCAGTTATCAGTGAAGTTTCTATAATTGGTGGCTAACTTAGATGTAAAGTTCAAAGGTCACAGCACCTAGGCTGTTTTAAATTACCCCCCTAACCGTGCTTTGTGGCAGCTTTCCTACCTTCTCCACAACAGCCTTGACTAGCATTTCAACTCATTATTATGGCCTCATCATTATGAATCGTTAATAACAAACTAGATGGTGCTAATTGCCACTTGGTATCCTTGCATCAATAGTAAAGCTTCCAGGCCGAAACCCCGGCGCATGGATGATCTAACAAAAGTGTATTAAAAATGCATGCCTTAAATATTGACTTTCCGGCCATGGACAGGGTCAATCAATATAGAGAAAAATTCTTTTGTGCTTGCGTGATAAAAAATATTACCTGCCAGTAGGTATGAACCTTTTGAGATGATTTTACTATGGTTAATTATTGTTTTAGATGGATAGATTAATTAATAATTTTATTACTCAGATATGAAATTGTTGGTTCACTGCAATCTTTTCCTTTGGGAATGCGTAATTAAGAACGACTATTCATTTTTGGTTCTAATAGACTGCTGTTTTATGGTATGTCGGTGTGGTTACTTTGCACACAGAAATTTTTGGTAAACGTTTAGTTTAAAAATGTCTAAAAGACTGAAATACCTAATCTTGACCTTCACATATTTTGCCCCAGCTTGTGAATAAGTTTATTCAGCTCTTGCATATGAAGTTAGAGGCATCAACATACTTTGAATGAAGTTAGGCTACCTAATTAGGTGCTCTGAGATTTGGTAGCTTCCCGAAATAGACGGTGATACGTGTTTATCAAAGCAAGCCATGTTGATTTATGCTGATCAACAGGCGGTGTTGACATTGGCTTGGTGACAATATTCTATTGTCTTCCGTAAGTCAGGCGGGTTTCAACTCAGCCAGGAAGAGATGCAATTGTTTGGTTGTTTATTTCTTGTGAGTTGGGCAAACATAAATAGTTCCTTAAAAGCTTTGTTATGAAACCTTAGCAGCATCGAGTTTATAGGTACAGTCCAGAAGGCCGGTGCTAGTGTTAAACTTTCTGCTGAGCAAGCGAGCTGGCAACACGGGGTTTGATATCTTGTAATATCCTAAGTTTGGTCTGCCACTGCTATTGTGCTTTTTTGCTGTACAATTTGTTAGGAACCACATTCCCAAGCAAGGTTTTTTTTTTAGGGGCAATCGTAACTTACATCAAGTTAAAAATTTTCTATAGGGTGGTAGGTTGTCTAAATGCTTCTAAGAAGTTTTGTCCTATCTGTGATGTGGATAAATAACTGTTTCCTTAATGAGGCATGCATTTTTTTTTTGTAAATACTATTTTAAAAATGGTTTAATTTTAAAATACTATTGCTTCCCACTGAGACTCTGTCTCAGAAAGTTGCACAGCAATTTGAATAGTGGGGGCAACCATATTTGAACTAACAGTAGAAGGGTTAAATGTCTTCAAGCAGCTTACCCCAAGTTTGGTAAATATGATTGTTTCAAGAGTTTTATCTCAACATGTTGGATTTGGTTGGCAAAACTTGAGGGGAATCTCGTAAATGGTCTAATTACTTTATTTATTATAATTATTTATTTACCCGATGGTATGATAATTGTCGATTGCTCAGTGACCGTAAGGTTTTTCAACCTAGTTGATAAATTATGTAATTTTGCTAGGAAATATTTGGCTTAAGTCTTGGCAATGTCAAAACATGAGAGCAATAAATACAAAATAAATGGAATAGTTGAAATGGTTTAGAGCCACTTTGATGGTCATGTAGTAGATATGGTTTTACTCTGTATTTTATTTTTTTTTTTTAATTAAAAAGAACAATTTCTTGACAACTTTTTCTGATTACAGAGGATGTTTTAACGGACGACAAAGGGGAGTGTGTCATCTGTCTGGACGACTTGGTCCAGGGTGATACCATCGCTCGCCTTCCCTGCCTTTGCATCTACCACAAGGGGTGAGTATCATCTTACAAGTCTAAAGTCTAACTAAAGTCTAAACTATGACTCAACTTTCTGCGAATGTCAATACAATATAACGGTCTAGGTTGTGTGGGTCTTTGATCTTATTTCACTACAAGACAAAACTGTTTCTGGGCAATATTCACGAAAGGGGAATGCGAAGGGATCATTGGTTAAAGGTTACAATACCCACATTTTTTCCTGTGCTAATAACCAAACAATTGAAGGAACCTAATGTCACTTCTCGTTCCAATAACGAAAGAAAGAAATTGTGTATGCTGAAGATAAAATAATAAATAAGCGGATAGGAATTCTGTTCAGCGCACCACACTTCTGATAAAACCCGTGACCCGTAAAACTCCAAGCATTCTCTAATACTTTTATTACAAGTATACCATCCATTCTACAAGGTTAAACAAAAAGGCAAATCCATTCCTTGTTGCAATTGCTTTTATCCTTTCTTTTTTTTCTTGTCCAATCTTTTATTTAGATTTAAAAGAAATTCACAGATATACAAAGATCAGATACATGTTTTGATACACTTATATATTTACATATTTACAATTACATATATTATTATTCTTTACAGACAATTAATAAGCTGTCTCATTAGTCATTACTAATATGTGTTACAAACTAGTCAGTGCTATTCAATTCATTATCCATCAGTAACTTCCTTAATTTCGTCTTGTAGATTAAAAATGACATCTTTTTTAAATCATCTGGTAACAAGTTGAAAAATCTGAGACCTGTCTGTTTCGCCTGATCTCTTAACTGCGTCAAATTCTCTAGTTCTAAGTTATAATTCCCGTTCTTTCTTGTGCTGCATGCATCATACTGGATTGCCATTCCTCCAAACAAAAACATACCGCCTAATTCTCAGGTACCTAGATTACAGGTTCCGACTGTATGTGGAAAATTCCCTTGGGTGCGGACGTGGTAGGTGCTAGCGATTGTAAAAAAAGGGTATGATCGGATAAGAAAATCAGGCCTACTTTTCCGCTTTTATCTCGATGGCAATGAACGATGTATTTTTATCTTCTTATTTTGCATTCCATTGTCATATTAGCTTTATAATAATAATAAAAGAGGTAGTTTTTGCGATCACTGATAAGGTCGAATGACAAAGACTTTTTTTTAAAAAGGGTGGATCAATTGAGGGTGGCACCAGCAGCACCTAGATTTGAGAGATATGATGATGTTTTATTGCAAATTTAAAATTTTATCACTGCAGTACATGCCAATGACTAGTTTAAACCTATGTGATTTTATTTGCCCATGAATAGAGTTAAAAATGTATAACCATTAAGTGTGCAGGTTCTGGGTAGAGAAACAATGTTAATGTTACAGCCTCTGAGTGAAAGATGGCTGCCAAATGACTACCTTACCGACAAAAATGCAGAGTACCAGAAAATCACGTTAAGTGGAGCCACTGTCGTATGAATTTTAATTTCGATATTTCTCGTAGGTTACTCGCTTTTGAATATCGTTACGTGTATGTCAATCGTTGAGGTAAACATTGATGGAGATCTTTTAAGCATGAAAAGTCGCAAAAGTGAGTTAACCTACGAGAAATATCGAAATTAAATTTCATACGACAGTGGCTCCCTTAACGTGACGTTCCGGTACTCTGCATTTTTGTCGGTAAGGTAGTCATTTGGCGGCCATCTTTCACGCAGAGACTGTAACACTGACGTTGTTTCTCTACCTAGAACCTGCACACTCAACGATATAACTGTAATTAAATTGGCAATCTATGCTCCATCCCTGGAATTATTTTCCCGGCTTATTTCGAGATCAGTTGGTTGACTGTTGCAATTCTGTTCCAGTTGCATCGACCGGTGGTTTGAAGTGAATCGCTCGTGTCCTGAGCACCCCAGCGAGTAGCAGGCAGCCACCGAGCAAGGACGCTCTTCGACCCTCTGCTCGTGGCACGGGCGGCTAGCCCTGCCTTCGGCCTACGCGCTTGCCAGTGCTGCGTGAATATTTTTGATACTTTCATAAGAGACAACCTGGGAGAGAGACCAAAGAAGTGACGAGCGCTCTATGAGCGCGAATGCTAGCGAGTTGCCATCGGTTTTTGTGACAAACTGTGATTCACGACATGAGAGACAAGGTGCTGCTGCAGTGGCTGTTTTATTCACTGACAAAACCAAATATGTTGCGTTATTATTGATAGATAGACTATTATGTATTAAACTGACTAATATTAGCCTGTTGAGTGTTATTTCGTTACTGACCCTTCCTAATAAATAAAGGAGAAAATCGATTGCAATTTACATATGTGTTAGGTAATCTGTCCCTGTTGTTCCATTCCCGTATGATTCAAACTTCCCACCAATATCCACAGTCTTTTGGCGACGATAAAAGGCAACGCTGTTCGGTCGGCCGCCGAAACGGAGGAGCTAAGTGTCATGGCGGACGTAGTCGAGTTGTTATTTTTCGACACGTTTTCGCATGAAAGCTCTGAGGTGAGGAATTCTACTAACTTCTTGACATATTATTCGTTGAGTTGGTGGTTTCATCTTTCATTAGCTGTGCGATGGGCTTTGAAAACAATGCAGTTTCACTCAATCACAACATTTCCAGTGGCCGGTTGGCTGGAGAGGCCTCGCCCATCAATCATGTTCAATGGCATTCTATGGCCACCTAATAATATAGCGTTGGTATTTTTCTTTTCAGGAACTAAACTTAGACTTGGTTCAGTTTCCGAAACCCGTATTTATCAGTGAAGTACGTATCATCCCTTTGGGTGCGCGTGTCCAGGCCGATTTGCCTGGTGGTGTACGTCTCGGGTAAGTATTTTCCCTCATCGTAGAACTGTCGTCCCAAGCATTGCCCCAGTATTACATGTTTTCCCAAAACATAGGGCCACCAATCCGTCACAGTTCGAGATTGAATTCTTCGTCAACGATCTGAGCAAACCTGGTGCATCAACTTTCGAAAGTCTGGGTGGCTTGGACTACAAACAGAACGGCAGTATTCATCTCGAGACAGAAAGAAGGGTGAGTTCAATTCACATCCCAATTGAATGCTCTAGGTTTCTCCAGGTTTCTTGCTTCTCTAATTTAGATGCATGAAAGCTTGACTCACCACTGGTCTGTTTCCACAGGTACCAACGGATGGCTTAGTACTGCGAGGATGGTACACTACAATTACGCTGGCAGTTTACGGAGCATTAAGTCGAGCTCCAGAACCTACCATTCACGATGCCACAGCAGATTGGGTCCATCAACTTCCGCAGGTAATGCCAACAACCGCTTTGTGCACACAAACGACTCGATTGTTTAAGAAGTGCATATTTATAAACTGTCAATACGTTTGCAGCCAATGGAGGCGTCCGCTGGCGAGAGGGGTGGCTACGTTGTGGAGCCTCCCTCGGACTACGGCCCCCCCTTGCCCCCCGCGTGCTCCGCTGTCGGCGCAGAGCCCCCCCACCATCGGCCGCGCACGCCACCGGAGCAGCCGTTGTCGGCGGCGTCGCAAGTGAAGCCAGGTACTCTCGAAGATCACGCTCGCAACCGGCACTTGACACAAGGCCGAGGTGCGGCGGCGGTCCCGCTAATCGTTCTCTCTCTAGCCGCGTATCTTGGCGTCAAAGTGTGTGGTGGCAGTGTCGCGGTGTCGGTGGTGAAAGCAGAGCTGAGTTTGCATCGCGAGTGGAAATTTGGGAAGTGAAAAATCGGTTGGGCGAATGATGTTCGAACGAAGCGTTTGGCAAATCGTGAGAGCGAGAGGTGCTTCTATCGAGAAGGTTTCGATTGAGATGTCTCTATAAGAAATAACTAGCCTACCTACTCAACCACAGCAGAGTTTACTGTCACTTGCTTAGCTGCCTTAATGTAACCGAGGTACTAGTAGCATTTTTGTCAATTATTCTGGATAAAATATTCAAGGGTGAATATTAGGTAGGTTTGTTTGTGGTAGGTACAAGAGAAACCGAAGAAGGTTGAGTGAGTGCAGAGTTCCGTGATTGCTCTAGCGTCTGTGTAGCATAAGTCCGTGCATTGTGATATGCCGTTCCGGATCGAGATCAAAGTGAAAGCCGAGTTGTGAAATGTTTGTGCAAGACAATCTGCCGATTTGCTCGTTACGCCGAGCTAGAATCAGTGATCGTGTGCGGTTAATCCGGGTACGAAAAGTGTAACGGCTTCACCGTCGTGGAAACGAAATGGGCCGGTGATCTTGGGCCGTCAAAGAACTGCGCCGTCGTTAAGCCAAGCTCGACAAGTTGGCTTGAATCATCGCGGGAAACGTACGTTCAGTGTCGATGTTTGTTTGTCGCTCCTCTAAAAGCGGCCTCGAAGTCGAGTGTTGTCCGTAGAAATGAAGCCGTCTAAGCCACCTCCACCTGGTTTCTAAACGAGAGTCTTCAGTCGCGTCGCAATAAGAGCCATCTCTCTCTTGGAAGTCGATCTTTACGACTGCTTGCGTTGATAAGACGCTGTTCTAGAGCAAGCGCTTACGGCGAGGGTGGCGTCCACAGGGTCAGTAAAGACTAATGTTGATTAGAAATGATAAATGGGCCTTACCATTGACATCGTGAGGGCTCGTTAGCTGTAAGGCACACGTTAACGACTTAACGACTTAAGTTGCCTGCCCTGGAACTGAGATAGTTGCCTACTTTGCTCCCCATTTTAGAAGTAAAATTCCAGTGGGCTTGTTAAACGTACAGTAACTTTTTGGCATTTGGGCCAGTATTTGGTACTTAACTTTTTAAACAAGCAATAGGCATTTTTTTAAATTATTATGAACACTATAGCCGTCTCAAAATTGACGGTTATAGTGTTTATAATAATATAAGGTACCCCGCGCATTGCAAGCGTTTGCAATGTAAATAAGATTTCATCTAAAAAGCCATAGGCCTGTCTGCCAGCCTCTCATGAACTGCCACTGATTGGATTCCATTGGTTAGTTTTTCTGTTAGCTAACAAAGGTGAAACAATCGAACCAGTTTGTAGTTCTTGTTCAGTTCAGGACCGGCAAACATTAATTTCTGGGTGAAGAAGCGAGCCGGTCTAAATGCATAATACCACCCGTTATTTTAGTCCAACTTTGTCAAATGTACCTGCTAAAAGTTTTCTTTGTGGATTTCAGATTTAGATATGGAGGTGTTATCCATTATTTCTGTCTGTTTTAAATTTCACTGCGTACCCACGTTGGTATGAGTTGCAACAGATAATTTAGTTTCGTTTTTTGCGATACGATGGCATGCTTCAATGAGCTGTTGTAACTTGTTAATCTTTATTTTGAAAATTAATCATCTTCAGCAACTTGTACTGCAGCCAGCTCAGTAAGTTTCTACGGTCCCTCATCGTCGCAACTGTTTTTTTGATTATTTTGCCGAGAAGAGACATGCAAAACCCAGTTGCTAATCAAGAATCAAATTCATTTCCGAAGCCCTTTTTGTGCCTGTGGTTGTTAAAATGACTTAATAACTTAATAATCTATCTATGGGGTCATTCCATATCAAGTGCCCACACTCAAAACCTTCACTATCTCAGAACTTGACGAAATTTTCAGGAGGGTTAGAACACCGGAAATAAAAAATCTCTTTTAAAGTTTTTTTCCAT
Source organism: Protonemura montana (assembly GCA_947568835.1). Lineage (NCBI taxonomy): Eukaryota > Metazoa > Arthropoda > Insecta > Plecoptera > Nemouridae > Protonemura > Protonemura montana. The sequence continues at coordinate 15,386,540 of OX387608.1, read as the reverse complement.
ATGTCTAGCGGTTTGCCCGTGGCAGGGGATGGAAAAATAAAATATTTTACTTTTTGCCCCGCACGGCCATTCACTATATTCACTCTAGCGTTTGAACAAATAAACTTAAAACAATGGGATTAGTTCTAAAATGATAATCGTGCTTTCATTAACAAGAAAAAATGCATAAATTGCTTACTTATCAAGTTTAGGGGTAGAAAAAATCCACCCTTAAATTTCAACCCTTAATAACTCGAGAAGTAATATTTTTTTTTTTTTTTGTTTTGTTGTGAAGCATCTCCTGTCTATTATCTTTCCATGAAAAAAAAATTAATCATTAACAGCCGTATGATCAGAAGTTATGAGATTTTTATTGTATAAATGTGTGTGCATTTAGTTGTGTTTCTGCAAGTCTGTTAGCATGGTCCATGCAAATCACCCGTAAATTGATAGATTATATAATTTTTCAGTTTAAAAATTGTGTGTAAGTACTACAAAGATTCTTTTTACTCACTCATTTCTTCGTTTCACTCTGACCTATCACTCTGGCTTCTTCGAACAACGGCGAGGAGGAGAACACCCGCGTGGCTACTGAGTGCTCAGACACGGGTACGAAGCAATGCAGTTTTTGCGTGCCGGGAATTGGCCGGGATGACGCAAATCGTGTGGCTAGCACCTGTTCTGTGTCTTGGTGCTCCTCAATAGTTCCGAATGTGAAGTTGATGGTCGGGATGGCTTCGACCGCCCAATCGAAGAGTTGCCGGGGTGTTATTATTTGCGACTCGTAGGGGCGCTGAAGACTCGCCCGCGCTGCCAGCCGCTTGACCGTCCCTCCGACGCCGTCGCAGGCGCTCTTCCCATGTGACGTCGCCGTGAAATGCCACTCCACGTCGGCCCCAAAGTCTCTTTGATAGTGGCACAAGTTGGCAAAATTTTTCCTATTTTTATATTGCGAGGCTGCCCCATCAGAAAAATAGAACATCTTCTTTATGGTCTGAAATTTATTGTGCAAAAAGCTCACGAGTTTTTTTATGAATAGATGCACTGCGACAGTGTTGTGGATCAAACTCTCGGAAATTACAACAAAGCTGATGTGGCGCTCTTCCCCGCCCTCTTTGTAATATGCCACGAAGGGGTGGATGGTGGCGGACGCATTGTTCCAGTGGAACCCCTGGGCCTCGTCTTGTAGCACGAACGCATAGTTTTCGGCAAAATCACAGATCACCAAAAACTCGCCGGGCAGGAGACCGCACTTGATGTCCGATTGGTGCGAAGATTGTTTTTTAGCAATAAAAGAGTGGCGGCACAGAGCAACTAATTTTGCACAACAACTGTCCACGAATTCCTCGGATGAATCGATGTGCGTTTGCAGGGTGCATCGGTCGGTGCTCTCCCACTGCTTGTAGATAACATTGTCCACCATTTCGTCGTCCAGCAGTTGCGTGAGGCGCTCCTTTAACGGCTCGATGCCCGGGCACTCCTCACACTCGCCTAGATGGCATTCGGGGAGGGGACCGATGTGCGATGTGCAAACGCACATCGATTCATCCGAGGAATTCGTGGACAGTTGTTGTGCAAAATTAGTTGCTCTGTGCCGCCACTCTTTTATTGCTAAAAAACAATCTTCGCACCAATCGGACATCAAGTGCGGTCTCCTGCCCGGCGAGTTTTTGGTGATCTGTGATTTTGCCGAAAACTATGCGTTCGTGCTACAAGACGAGGCCCAGGGGTTCCACTGGAACAATGCGTCCGCCACCATCCACCCCTTCGTGGCATATTACAAAGAGGGCGGGGAAGAGCGCCACATCAGCTTTGTTGTAATTTCCGAGAGTTTGATCCACAACACTGTCGCAGTGCATCTATTCATAAAAAAACTCGTGAGCTTTTTGCACAATAAATTTCAGACCATAAAGAAGATGTTCTATTTTTCTGATGGGGCAGCCTCGCAATATAAAAATAGGAAAAATTTTGCCAACTTGTGCCACTATCAAAGAGACTTTGGGGCCGACGTGGAGTGGCATTTCACGGCGACGTCACATGGGAAGAGCGCCTGCGACGGCGTCGGAGGGACGGTCAAGCGGCTGGCAGCGCGGGCGAGTCTTCAGCGCCCCTACGAGTCGCAAATAATAACACCCCGGCAACTCTTCGATTGGGCGGTCGAAGCCATCCCGACCATCAACTTCACATTCGGAACTATTGAGGAGCACCAAGACACAGAACAGGTGCTAGCCACACGATTTGCGTCATCCCGGCCAATTCCCGGCACGCAAAAACTGCATTGCTTCGTACCCGTGTCTGAGCACTCAGTAGCCACGCGGGTGTTCTCCTCCTCGCCGTTGTTCGAAGAAGCCAGAGTGATAGGTCAGAGTGAAACGAAGAAATGAGTGAGTAAAAAGAATCTTTGTAGTACTTACACACAATTTTTAAACTGAAAAATTATATAATCTATCAATTTACGGGTGATTTGCATGGACCATGCTAACAGACTTGCAGAAACACAACTAAATGCACACACATTTATACAATAAAAATCTCATAACTTCTGATCATACGGCTGTTAATGATTAATTTTTTTTTCATGGAAAGATAATAGACAGGAGATGCTTCACAACAAAACAAAAAAAAAAAAAAATATTACTTCTCGAGTTATTAAGGGTTGAAATTTAAGGGTGGATTTTTTCTACCCCTAAACTTGATAAGTAAGCAATTTATGCATTTTTTCTTGTTAATGAAAGCACGATTATCATTTTAGAACTAATCCCATTGTTTTAAGTTTATTTGTTCAAACGCTAGAGTGAATATAGTGAATGGCCGTGCGGGGCAAAAAGTAAAATATTTTATTTTTCCATCCCCTGCCACGGGCAAACCGCTAGACATATGGAAAAAAACTTTAAAAGAGATTTTTTATTTCCGGTGTTCTAACCCTCCTGAAAATTTCGTCAAGTTCTGAGATAGTGAAGGTTTTGAGTGTGGGCACTTGATATGGAATGACCCTATGGCTTCTTCGATCTGCGCTGATGACCTCTTCTACTACCAAAAGCCAGTAAATGTATCGGGTTTTCTTCTATCAGCTTCTGACAGGTTGACGAGAGGTTAGGGGTAAACAAGATGAGTTTAATTTGTGATTTGCAAGTGGCTCGACGAGTGTAAAAACCGGCAACTAAATTATTCCTGCCGAATCTCCCTGCAACCGAACGACCGCCTACTTTCCAGACGGTTTGGACACGCTGATGTCACCCGGCGATGTCGAGTCGATCTCGGACACGGAGCTGGAGCGCATGGGCCAGGAGGCGGCGCTGCACGAGTCGGAGACTCCGCCCCCAGGCACGCCCCCGCCACCCCTGCCGGTCGTAGTCCCTGCCCCCGTTCCCGTCGCAGTTATCGTCGAGCAAGCCGAGGCCGAGCAGTTTGAACCGATTCTCAGCGACGAGGAGATCGTCGACGATCCAGACCAGGTACGGTGCTCAAGTTGATTCCGATTTTAGCTGTGGCCGTGCCACGGCCCTACTTATCCCTACTTGATGTTAACCTTATATGGTTTGCTACACACCTGGCAATGTGGAAAAACTGCACTGGCAACAATTTACTAGAGCCTAAAAGATAGCATTACCTAACCTTGGCCCAGATTGAAATGCGTACTATCAATTCAGAAAACAGTGTCAGTGATTATGGTATCAACTATGGGTGCGACAGTCGTTTCACTTCACTGGCAATGTGATGTAAGGCTTACAAATTACAACCCATTTTTGTATTTCTATTATTGCTATTTTGTGCTTTGTAAATCGAAACTAATTAAAATACAGTCCATGGTGAATTTCCTCCTAGCGGCATGTCCAGACTTTTACACACTTTGTTGGCTTTGCTCGATGAACTAGTTAAACATAAAAAACCACTTGTCAAGGTAGTATGTTGGTGTTTTGTCCGATTTTTTGACAGTGGCTATCTTCTGGTGAAGCACTCCATGATGACAGACGACCTGATCTTTTTAGTTTTTGCCTTTACTGGCAGTTATCCATTGCTTTCACTGCACTTATAATAATAATAAAACCACACACAATTGTTGAAGACAGCACAGTTTTCCACTTAATTTAAATACTAAAATCAACGCTATCTTTGCTGATAGGTTTCTTTTATTGTTGTTTACCTAATACTGTTATGAAGTCGAGTTTGGAGGCATGGAATCCAGAGTATTTGTACTGCTCAAGGGGAATATGAGGTACACAGGTCAGTTTCATGATCGGCCATACTAGACTGACTCAGGATTACAGTTCGCCCGACTAAACCTCTTTTGCCGGCTGTTTCCCTAGGACTGTTTCTGTGATATCTATGGACGTGTACGTGACATTATATCTGAAACTATAGTTTGGCGATTGAGGTCTTCATCCTTGCAGGTGCAAGAATTGGAATACGATGAAAGTAACAATGTTTGCTCGCTCAGTTCCAGGACATGGACTACGAGCTGGCACCAGACGAGGAGGAACTCGTCAAGACGTTCAACCCGTTCGCTTTCGAGCTGCAGCCGTTTACAGTGAGTGGACTTGCAACCTCACCTAACCTAACCTAACCTAATCTAACCTAACGTTACCTAACCTTTGGCAATCAGAGAAGACAAAGATTCGAAATAGGCTGGCATTATTCCTTACAGGAAAACAATTTTATAGTCTGGATGAGTTTCTTTCAACTCATCTTGATGGAATTAACTAGATATATCTATAAACACACTAGAACCTTGACTTGATTTATAACTAAGAAATAGTTGTATACATTTTAATTGTAAATAAATAAGTTATGAAGATTTGGCCATTGGATGCTAAGGTCAAGAGTAGAATCAAGTATTCCACGATAGATAACAGTCAGAGGGACTAAGCAAAGGCATGTTAAGAGAATTTAAAACTGCTAGCTTTTTCCTTTCCATGGATGACCAATATTTGAAGCATACATTAATCACAACCAGCAGGGTGTGTGTTATAATAATATAATAATATATTTATTCAGCCATAATTGATCACATGACATGATATTGCCACGTCAGTTCTTATGGTACAAGTTATTATCTTTATCACATAGGAATTCTTTCACTTTGTAGTAGCATTTGGTCAGCAGATACAGTTTTAGATTATCTTTAAATTTGTAGCCTTTTAGATCTTATAACTCCACTGGCAGTTTGTTAAATAATAATGAGCCTACATAAATTAGGCAGTTGTCTGTCATTTTTAATCTATTTTTCGTTACATAAATGTTGTTAGTTTCTCTTGTAAAATGCTGATGTACGTCACAATTGTCTATTACTAGATAGTCGTTATCCACTATGATGCCTGCGTGCTTGTATTTTCTAACCATGCGCAAACTCTCCAGGTTCTGGGAGGTCCGTGGGAAACACGATGCCGGTGGTCACCTTGCGCCGATGCAGCTCGACTTGAGCAGCTGTTATCGGCCGTCCGGGAGCCAGGCCCGGACGGGCTGGAGGACTGGCTGCTGCTGGCCGAGCAAGCCCCGGCGTTGCTGGCGCACGGTCTGCCCTGTCTGGAACACAAACCTGGTGAGTGACCGGGAGGGGCCAGAGGAAGATATTACAAACTTTGCTTTAGTACTTGGGTTAATTTTAACTTACATCTGGATTGTTTGTAATGTAATGTATGAAAAATTGGCTTCTGAGCTTTTGAAATAAACATTATTATTATTATTATGTTAGGTTGGGCTAGGTCATTATCGCAGTATCTAACATTCCGCCATCTTTGCGCCAACAGAAGTGATGTCTCGCCTGGCCGACTGGGTGGCTCTGGGTCTCGATCTCGCCAGCGCCAAGGACCAGCCGCGACCCAACCTAAAAGTGCGGCACCTGAAAGCCGGTGCGCGGCTTGCCGAGGCTGTGTGCGCTTGCGGTCCTCGCCACTCGGCAGCGCTGCTGTCTGCCGTCCCGCTACACTCGCGGCTACTGGAGCTGCTGGAGGCCGAGATGATGGCGCTTTCCGTGCGGCTCATGTTTCTTCGTGCTCTAGACGCCAGCATTAATTGTCCCCAGGCCATAGAGGTGATATTCATTAATAATAATAATAATAGTTTATTTATCACAATTGGCCGCTTTTGGCATGAGACATGTCGATATATATATATATATATATATACAATTCACAATTCACATTGTACAAGACAAAAATTCGTCAAATGTATAAAAATGCATTTAGAACCAGAAATGTTTTTACAGTACTCTTACAATATGATACATTCAAAGTTGTTGGTTTAATTTTGCAAATAGCTACTGCTACTGCTTATTGTATTGTATTTTATTTTCTCTTACAAATGTGCATTTGCTGCACTGTGGTAAAGTACATAGAACCATAAGTACAAAGGTAGACATGGAAATTATAATTACAACTATAGTCGCTCGGTTTTCCCGTTCTGCTCGAGGAGATCGGGGAAATTGTCGGCCCCACGTTCGGCCCCGTGCTAGTCAGACTAGTCTAAAGGTCATTTGCAGAGAGGATTTCTTTGATCTCATCTCCTAGTTGCTGGTTCCAGTCTCGTATGGCTCGACCTAGTAGCGGCCCAGATCCGTTACTTTATCTGGGGAGGGATACTTTTTTGCAATGGTCATTTCTTCTGGTGAAGGTTGAGATGTTCATTGTTCAATTGGTGAAGCTTTTAGTGCTGTTCTGTCGAGGGGCATACCTTAGTGCTGCCATTTTTAGCTTCTTTATTACGATCAGTAGCACCGTAAATATAGATAGCAACCCGATGCTGGGTATGAACACTTTCTGGTCCACAATAGTTTAAAAGTATTACAGGAGAACCTTATATTTAAAAAAAAAAAAAAAAAATTGTTACTATAACATTTATTTTGTAAATATATGCAACAATAACCGTATTATTTACATAAAAAATTTTTTAAAGTATAATTACGGCAAAAGCATTTGCCAATACTTGCATTTTAACTATCGTGAAAAAAAATTGAGGAATGACCTACAAGCGTTTTACAACATTGGAGGACCGAAAAAGGGTTCTCAAGTTAAAATAAATTAATCCCCCCCCCCCCCCCCTGTCGTGATCTGTGACCGTCATCTGACCAGCTTCTGTGACATCCAATGTAATTGAATGCCAGGCTCCAGAACTTGCTAACGCTTACATTCTTCGACAGAGTCTGGTCGCCGAGGCGCCTGGCGGTTCAGGTTACCAGCGACTGCTGGGCATGGCGCTGGCGCCGCAGTTGGCTCGGGTTCAGTTTGCGCTGGCCAGCGTCCTGCGCAAGCTGCACCTGCACGAAGCGCTGGCTGACCTGCGACACTGCGCCGCCGCGATCTCTCGTCAGGAGCACGATCAGGTGAGTGATCGCTGGGATTGTTTGGTGCAAAGACACATTGCTTTGATTGTGTTTAGACTCGTGTCTACTTGATGTAAACTTAGCACTAGTTTTAACAAAAACTATTTCAACTGGGTTTTGAATGCTAAGTAAAGAAAATCAAAATTTCCCAACGTTTCGTAAATTGTACCTGTTACTTTTTCAAGGGTAAGAGCAGTCCTGATAATTTTCCAAAAACAAATTGAAACACTTGTTGTTCATTGTAAATTGTAAGGGAGTTTTTGCTACTGGAGATTTGTTTCATATTGTATATGCTTCTAAATCTCTGAAGATATTCGAGAACAGAAACTCGGCAAGGATGCTAGCACATTTTTTTTGCCTTGTAAATATGCAAGCTTCAATTCCTCCAAAGTGATTTAAAAAGCCCAATCTTCTGGCTTCTAAACTTAGCACCGAACGGTTCGGCGTGTTGGAAACATCGGTTCTCGTGAGATCATTGAAGTTAAGCAGCACTGTGCTGAGTCAGGTATTGGATGGGTGACCATCATACTCATGACCAATTCTGTTCGGGAGAGAGGTTGGAGGGATGAAAGTTAAGCAACACTGCGCTAGGTCAGGTATTGGATGGGTGACCATCATACACATGACCAGTTCTGTTTGGGAGAGAGGTTGGAGGGATGAAAGTTAGTACAGCAACTTCACTTGCCTTGCTTATCAACCTCTTGACAGCATGGATTTGTGGAGGAATCCTGTTGTTTGAGTTTTACCCTCCTTCGGAAGGGACGTTATGTTGGTGGTCCCCTTGGTGCTCTTCGACAGGAGTAGGCTACAAGCTGACACTGGGTTTCCCCTCCTCCCTTCTAGGCGGTGTTAGGTTCCTCATCATCATCCAATCATTCACCGACGCCATTAGACCAGTGCCTCATGGCTCGTTGTCAAAACAGTGCGTCGTTAAACACCACAAATCAATCAATCTAAACTTAGCATCAGTATTTCAGATTTAGTAATACACATGCCCTTGTGCCAACCTATTCAATGTGTTTTTATACCGTGAACTTGTCCATCAATCGATACAAATAAAAAAAACAGAGGTCAAACTCTAACCGTACTCGTTGCACCGCGTTCTTTGCAGGTCTCGGAAGAAGACGCTCGACTTTCAGTGTGCACGCTAACAGAGGTGGCGGCCATTTTGTCGCAAGCGCACGCGCTCATCGGGCAGCCGCGGCGCCTGCTGCCCGCGACCGCGCAGTTCGAGCTGACGACAGACACACACGATCCATACCCAGGCTTGTACGCGATCTTCAGGGACCAGCGACTCCTGCAGGCAAGTCTGGGTCTCGATGTTGACACTCAATTTAGTCGTTTTGTTTGCGAGAAAATCAAGTTTCAACCAACAACTTGATGCATCTATCATCTCCAATCACTATTCATCATTTGGTGGCCATGGAGATGCTGAGATTGCCTGACAGAGCTTCTCAATTCTGCTATCTTATGTAACCACGGGTATATCATGGCCTAGCATAGGAGGTTCAATGGTAGATTCAACGTTTGGTAGCCATGGAGATGCTGGGATTGCCTGACAGAGCTTCTCAATTCTGCTATCTTATGTTACCACGGGTATATCATGGCCTAGCATAGGAGGTTTAATGGTAGATTCAACGTTTGTTAGCCATGGAGATGCTGAGATCGCCTGACAGAGCATCTCAATTCTGCTATCTTATGTTACCACGGGTATATCATGGCCTAGCATAGGAGGTTCAATGGTAGATTCAACGTTTGGTACCCCAGGTGCTGCTTCTACTGCTGACCCACCCTGGCGCCGGTCAGCGCTCCGAGGTGGTGTGCGCTGTTGCCGAGGTGCTGGAGGCGCTGAGTGAGCGCCGACGAGGCCTGCAGTTCCTGGCGGCGCATCCTGAGACCGCGGTGGCGCTGGCCCGAGCGCTGCTCCTTGGGGCGGAGGAGGTTGAGGTTAGTGCTCGTTGATGTGGTTACAGTTGTTCATTGTTTGAATGTTACACCACTTACGTTGTTTTAAATTTTTTAAATCTTTATCAAAGGCCACCATGAACCACTAGGTATGGACTTGAACATCATCAATTTTGCCAGATAGCTGTACAGTTGTCCATTTCATTCCTTTCTATGAAAATGCTGTAGTGATTGTGGCCGTCTTTTAGGGTGACTTATTCATTAGGGGGTGATTTATGACACGATTTGATAGCCTTTTTGGACTTCCGAGCTCGGCAGAAATTAAGTCCTTAGCTACTACAAGATTTTGGTTTGATGAAGTGGTTCAGAGTTTTGTTGTGATGAGTCTCAAACTTGCTCTGTTCAGATTTATTGTGGTCCTAAAACGAACCTAAAAACGGGAAATTTTTTTATGATTTTTTGATGAAATCAATTCACATTGCTCTGACTCAGCAATTGGTGTTCAATGTTCTCAAGCTGGCGGTTCATGTCCCATCCAACCGTTGACCTGTTGCCGATTCCTCGTCCCGATCCTTATCCTTGGCTGAGAAGAGGTTGCCAAGTTCCCTGCGTCCTCGGTGTCGAGAGAAAGGTAAGACAGTTGACATTTTCCCTTGTAACTCACATGCTCCGTTTGGCAGTTCAGTAATGTTTTAACATAACTACGATGGTTAGATCACAAGGTTCAGCTAGCTACTTGGACTCAAGTGACAAATTAGCTAATTATCATAAGTGAAGCATCTCTTCACATGATTTATTTGGTTAGAATGTCAAAAGGCAATGATTAGATTAACAAAATTGCCAAAAGGAAAACAAAGAGGTACTTTTACTAGAGTCACTTTCGAGAGGATTTAGTCATGATGCCGGGAGCTAAAACATTTGTGGAGAAAATGGTTTAACAGAATCACTAACATATGTAATTTATGGGTAATTCCATGTCAAATCAACCAACCAATGTTTATTTTTTAAATCTAAAAAAAAAAAAATCTTCGAATTTTTTTTGATCACAACTAACCTAACCTAACCCAACCTAACCTAACCTAACCTAACCTAACCACACAAAACCCAACCTAACCTAACCTAACCTAACCTAACCACACAAAACCCAACCTAACCAAACCTAACCACACAAAACCCAACCTAACCTAACCTAACGTAACCTAACCCAACCTAACCTAACCTAACCACACAAAACCTAACCTTAACTTCACATAATATTTTCAAAAAAAAAAAAAAAAAAAAAAAATTTATTTTAAAAAACTTTTCTAAATACATATATTAAAAAAAAAATTAAAATCATAAATCTAACCTAACCTAACCTAACCTAACCTAACCTAACCCATCCTAACCTAACCTAACCTAACCTAACCCAAACCTAACCTAACCTAACCTAACCTAACCTACCCTAACCTAACCTAACCTAACCCAACCTAACCTAACCCAACCTAACCTAACCTAACCTAACCTAACCTAACCTAACCTAACCCAACCCAACCTAACCTAACCTAACCTAACCCAACCTAACCCAACCTAACCTTACCTAACCCAACCTAACCCAACCTAACCTAACCCAACCTAACCTAACCGAACCCAACCTAACCTAACGTAACTTGAACATAAACTTTTCAAAAAATAAAAATTTCAAAATTTTCAAAAATTCAAAAATTTAAGGAAAACCTTTTTTAAGTATTTGAAACTATTTTATTATAAAAACTTTTTTTTTTTTTTTTTTTTTTCTTTAAAAACTTTTCTAAATTTATATATATATTTTTTTTAATGAAAATCACAAATCTAACCTAACCTAACATTACCTAACATAACCCAACCTAACCAAACCTAACCCAACCCAACCTCACTTAACTTACCTGACCTAACCTCACCTAACCTAACTTAACATAACCTTTAAAAAAAAAAAAAAAAAAAAAAAATTCAAAAATTCCTGAGAGTTTTAAGGATTTTTTTTTTAAATATTTAAAACTATTTCATAATTTGCAAAAAAAAAAAAAAAAAAAAAAAAAAAATTAAAAAAAAAAATTTTAAAACCTTGTAAAATTTTTGGATTTTTTGTTTTATGAAAATTTCAAACCTAACCGAACCGCTCCGTAGTAGTGCTTGGTAGTTGCTTACTATGGAAACGCGCTGCCACCGAGCGTTCAAGACGCGACGGCTGTAACTTTATTATTCAACATTTGTTTTTTGTTCTGTAAACACGCATTATTACAAAAATAAATTCTTGATCATTAGTTATTGAAAATTTTTTGCGAAAATTTTAGAAGCTAACGAGACACGTAGGAAAAACTTGGATCTTATCCAGAAGTTTTTACAAAGATTAGTGTTAGTTCATCGCTAGCCGGCTAACGATGTGGAAGAACTCAGAAGAGAGCTGAAGGCTCACAACTAAAATCTACTCACTACCTTTTCTGACTACCTATTTCTATTTTCCATTCCATAATAATGTTATATACCACTTGGACCAACAATTCTTAATTACTATTCAACCAACGGAGGCCAACAATATGCACTTGTATCTGCTTCCAAGCTGTAAATAAATTAAAATAAAAATTTAAAAAATAGCAGTTATTGATATAAAATTACATGTATCAGCAATGATAATTGAAGCGCATGAAGGATTTGGAAAAAAAATTGTAAAAAATATATGTCCTCAAGTGCCTTTGACCACGTGCCCCGGGCCCCAGGAATGTCCCAGCTTCGCAACTGACCTTTAGTGGTCCAGATCATCCGTTTGAACAAAATGAGGGGTGTTTGTTGCCTGCTTGTACTCCTTCCTGACTAGAGGGTTTCTATTAATAACATAGGTTGTATAATTATCCATATTACACCAAATTGTTGTAATCAAAACATGTCTCAAAAACTGCTGCATACATCAACGGTCACATTGTTGTCTGAAAACATTTGAGCCCACTTAATATAACTTGCCGTGCTGTGAAATTTTGTTAAGTCATTTTTTTTTCTAACCTTAAAACACTGGTTGTATCCAAATGTATTAAAAATTCTTAGAGAAGTCTTTGATTTTTACTGATTTGAGGAAAATTTATATACTACATTGATGAAATCTTATTTAAATTGCAAACGCTTGCAATGCGCGGGTTATTTTATTATTATGAACACTATAACCGTCTCAAAAATTGATGCCCAAATTGTTTTTCTTTTGGGCATCAATTTTTGAGACGGTTATAGTGTTCATAATAATAAAACATGTACTACTTCATGACAACTTTCGTGACGCTCGAATCTCTCTCCTGTCCGCAGACCCCAACCGCGTTACAAAGCCTCGGCCTGCGCCTGGCGTACCGTTTGCACGCCACGCAGCTGACGGACAAGCTTCTCTCCGCGCTGGTCGATCCCTCCCAACCCTGCACAGACGACGCCGACCCCTCGTCTCAGCTGCAGAGCGAGGAGGCGCTGGAAGCGCTACACACGCTCTTCCTATTAGCGCTGGCAGCGCCGGGGCGGGTAGCGCTGGCGCACGTTCTGTGTAGGGGCGATGCACCGGCGGCGCTGCTCAGCTTCTTTGCAGACGGCGTGGATAAGAACCCGGCTAAAGGTGAGCGGTTTAGATTATTATTATAATTTGTGGTGTTTAACGACGCACTGTTTTGACAACTGGCCATGCGGCACTGGTCTAATGGCGTCGGTGAATGAGTGGATGATGATGAACCTAACCTAGCCTAGAAGGAAGGATGGGAAAACCCGGTGCCGGCACGTAGCCTACTCCTGTGGAAGAGCACCAAGGGGACCACCGGCTTCACGTCCTTTCCGAAGGACGGTACAACGCGAACAACAAGATTCCTCCACAAATCCATGCTGTCGAGAGGTTGATAAGCAAGGCGAGTGAAGTTGCTGTACTAACTTTCATCCCTCCAACCTCTCTCCCGAACAGAACTGGTCATGTGTATGATGGTCACCCATTCAATACCTGACACAGCGCAGTGTTGCTTAACTTCGGTGATCTAACGAGAACCAGTGTTTCCAACACGACAAACCGGTCGGTGTGAGCGTTTTAGCATCTGCTTTCTGGGGGGAATGTTCAACGTTCATGAAATTATTATTTTTTTTTAATTAATTAATTAATTTTTTTTTTATTTAATTTTACAATCCAAGTATGCATAGCTTGTATGTGTGAATCAGGTCCATCACTTTAAAATTATCACATATTATACAAGATTAATTTACATTGAACATTCAAGAATTTGTCTAAACTATAGACATTGTGTTTCAACAGTTATGATTTGAGTTCTTTCTTAAAGTCTTTTACGTTGGTTTTCTCCTCCCTTATCCCAGGCAGAAGTTGTTACCACAAATTAAGTGTTCACAGATGTATAATTATTATAGGGCAAAGGATACCACGGATAAGTGTTCACTGGTAATTATATTCTTGAATGGCAAAAGCCATGATGATACAGATATACCTACCTTTCTTATCGGAACATGGCTAAAAGAAATATATTGCTCCTCTAAAAGCTTGGATATCTGCGGCAGTAACATGATAGGGTAGCCATCATAAGAGGGATATAGAGACGGTTCCCAGTTCAACATTTCGCTTACCACAACGTTTGAAATACGAGTATTTTTCACATTGCGTCCTTCAATCGCCAGGCTACGCCGGTGACCTGCTGATGCTGACTCTGCGCCACTCGGAGCACGCTCCGTGGCTGCTCCGTCACGGCCGCGACCTGATGGCGGCGGCGAGGCGCGAGGAGAAGACGCAGTCGTCGCGGCTCGGGGACGCGGTGCCGTGGTTGCGACCGCTAGAGAAGCAGCACACGCACCACGACCTTGGCCCTCTTTGCGAGGTATGGACACTAGCACGGTCATCAATCATTTCAACAAGCCTCAGTACATTTCAGTTTGTACCAATGTGAGATCAGTCGAAGGTTAACATACCTATAACAGACACAAAATATTTCAACAAACATAAAGAAATATTCATTGTGCACAGACTTCATCAGTTTCCTAATTTCAAACCGTCGATGCCATCACTGGACTAAACTAGAGTGATAACTAGTAACTAGTTTATTGTCCGGGATGATCAAGAAATAATAATTTACAGACAGTCAACAATTGTGTACATTTTTTTTTCTTAAAGCTTTTACATTTCATAATAAATTCGTTCTTATGATAGAAAAAATTTTCTACGACAAAGTCATTCAACTTTGTTTTGAAACTAGATTCACAGCCTCATGGTTCAACTCCTTGGAGTTCCGTCATTCTCATCAAATACACTAAAATTGTCTCAAAAAGCCAGTGTCCAAGTAGCTCAATGGTTGAGAGCAACACCCGCGAAAGGTGGAGATCAGGGTTCGAGTCCGGGTTTGGGCATCAATTTTTGAAGCGGGTATAGTAATGATAATAATAAAATACCCCGCGCATTGCAAGCGTTTGCAATTTAAATAAGAGTTCATCCTAGATTCAAAGCTTTTTACAGTTTTTGGCCGGCATATTTGGGCGCTTTTGATGTAAGTGTTAAAGTGTGCTTTAAGCTGGCGTTTGTTTCGTAGCGTTGTGAGCCGGTGTGTTGGATAACCGATCATTGTCGTGATAATTATTGTGCAAGTGTAAAGAATAGGCGTGAGGCTCAATGAAGTCCAAAAGCAAGTGTATGAATGGCAAGTGACGTCGAGTGTTTTTCTCGAGTTTTGTAATATGTGTCAGTTGTATTATCAAGTGTACAAGCCAAAGAAAACCAAAGAAATAACATTTCTTTCCTAAGTTACCACAATGCAGGCTTTCACAAATCAATCAATTGGCAGACCCTTGGAAGTGTTGAACATTAGACAAATAAGTTGTTCCTGGTTTCGATGTTTGTTTATTTAGGGTAAGGGGGGGTAGGTTGTAACGATTAATTCGCCATTTTATTCCTCAGTTGAGTCAGATCCTCAAGATCTTCCTCCTCCAAGAAGAGTTCTATAATTTAGAGGAATTTTATGATAGAGATTATTAGGTTAGGGCGTGCTTGGCTAGACATATGTTATGTTAAACTGCTACTAGTAATATAATCTGATGACAATGTATACACATTGAAAAATGTACTACAACAGCTAATAAAACTTAACTTTAATTTACAAAGATACTTGGTCAGCCTTTGAGATGGATTCTGCGTTTCTCTCGCGCAGCTTTCAACACCACGAGCCTCACTAACCTCGCACCTTCTCTCGCAGATCCTGTCTCGATGCGCAAGAAGCGCCGGCGGCGCGCCAGGCGAGCTCGTGACTTGCGTGCGACTCTTGCGCCACCTTGCTGCGCCACCGCGCCAAGCCATGCGCCAACTCAAGCACCGCCACGCGTTGCTCCAGCTCAACTCGCTCGGCGGAGTCACCAGCCTCGTTGAGACTCTTACTGCGCTCGGTGCCGGGCTGGAGCAACCAGCGCTGCATGCAACCACACTGATTGGTAAGAGTCACTTTGATTGGGTTCGTTTTATTATAGGAACACTAAAACTGTCTCAAAAGTTTTTCCCAAACGGGGACTTGAACCCCGATCTCCACCTGTCGCGGGTGTTGCTCTTACCCATTGAGCTACTTGGACTGTCGCATTTTGAGACGATTTTAGTGTATTTGATGAGAATGACAAATGGCATCAATTTTTGAGACGGTTATAGTGTTTATAATAATAAAATACCCCGCGCAAAATGTATATTTTCTATAACAATTATTTTTTCACTGAGATAAAGAAAATTATAATTACTGTAATTATTATTATAACTCGTGACGCTCTCTTTGCACAGGTGCGCAGGGTGTTGCGCTGGCCGGCTTGGCGCTGCCGACGTTGCAGTTGCTGCGCAGGGTGTTGACTGCGTTGATCAGGTGTCGCGCTGCGCACGCTGACCTGAGCCCGGTGCCGGCGCTGCTCTCGGTGCACGACTTGTTGCACGCGTATCCTCCGTCCGCCGCGGGTCACGCGATGGCCCAGGCCGGCTGTCGGGAGGTCGTTGAAACGCTGCTGGCTTTCACTCAGCCGGCTGCTACCGAGACGGATGTGAGTCGCTTTTTTACGTGTTTCATTTCAAACTGATTTGCTATTTAAATGTATATTAGCTGACTCAATTTCTTACTCGTTGTTCCTATTCTCATTTTCACATCGTCTCTTTCGACCATTTGTTAAAAACTTTTACATCACTTTTTCAGTCATCAAACTTATCCTAACTTAACAAAAACTATTTTAACTGGGTTTTCAATGCTAAGTGAAGAACAACTTAATTTCCCGACGTTTCGTAACTTGTAAGAGGGTAAGTACTTTTTCAAGGGTAAGAGCAGTCCTGACAATTTTCCCATAACAAAAGAACCACAAAAAATTATAACAATTACCTAGTTCATCGCATCTAAATCCCTACATCTAATCCACTTCTCAATACTCGTTCATGAAGCAAGCACTTAAATTCTTCGTTCTCAAAGATTATTATTATATTCTAATATTTAGCTGTTTTATCATAAGGATGGCATTGTTGTGTAAGCTTGATCTTTTGTAAGATTAGTGATCCTGATGTCATTGCTGTATTGGATTCATTAACTTCATCTAGGAGCCAGCTGGGACATTCTTTCATTCACTCATTGATGTCCTTGTAACATTTTTACTTTTTTAATATTTTGTTCTTTCCATACTTCACGTTAAATTTTTCTATGTTCAATTGAAGAAAATAATTAAAATGTTAAAATGTCTGGCCTGCTGCTAGCTACGCTCTAAAAAACCTAACAGAGTCATTGTTCCGTTTGCAGCCGGTTGCCAAAAGCCTGTGGACGCTGACCATGTCGGAGGTGGCAAAGCATGCCGGGTCGTCTCCGCACTGTTTCTTGCCCGGCTTGCTGGTGCTATCCGAGATGCTGCCATTGCCGCTTCCGGTCCATGCCCGGCAGCCGCTAACTGCCGACCAGCAGCTCAGAGCCGTGAGTCAACCTAGCTTTGTGTTGTTGCTCATTTAATTTGATCTCGCGATCGGGGTAGATGTAGAAATTGTATTTCCTAACCTTACAGGGATCTTACTTGTGTTTATGAGTTTCTTTTGCTTTGTTTATACTCAATTCTTCCTTAGCAAAGCCAGATAAAATGCAAAGTGAAGAAGATAAAAGTGAAGATAAAATGCTAAAGTCCTCGATGAATTTGTTTCTACTAGATCTTATGGCAAAAATGGCCTAAGAGGGCTTTGGTTTTGTACATGCTTGACAGGTTGCATTCCAAAACTTGCTGGATTCTTCAGCTGCAGTCAGCTTCTGCTAAGATCTATTGGATGAATTAAGTCCAGTAGCTCCCAGTACAGTAAATAGCTGTGGTTATGGAATCGATCCTGGAATATATCCCGGTAAACCCAGTATCACCTAACGAGACCCTCTTATATAAAATACAGCGAATACGCAAAGTTATTTTATTATTATGAACACTATAACCGTCTCAAAAATTGATGCCCAAAATTGATAGGTGGAGATTGGGGTTCGAGTCCCCGTTTGGGCATCAATTTTTGAGACGGCTTTAGCGTTCATCATAATAATAAAATACCCCGTGCATTGCAAGCGTTTGCAATTTAAATCAGATTTCATCAAAATATGCACAGTTCACTGCAAGGGTTACCTATTATATCCCCTGATTTGAACTCTGAAAGCACCGGCCGTGCATCCCCTGACTGACCGCCTACTTGTGCCCCGCGCAGGTAAACGCCCGGACTCTCTGGTCGGCGCACCTCCTGCCACTGAACAGCGCTCTCCAGGAGCTGGTAGCGCTCGCTAGCGCCTCGTCGTGCGCGCCACTGTTGCAGCTCGCACGTCGCGTCTGCGTGCAGTTGGCAGACCTGGCTGCGCCGTCAGCGCTGGCCGTTGCGCGTGGCTTGCTGGACCCGGCGCTAGCTGCGCTGGGGGCGGAGCCAACGCCGCCAGTTGGTGAGTCTCGACATTTGATCTTGCGCTTCCCAATTTGTTATATATTTATTTATTTATTAATAGCTTTGGTATTACAATAATTACCTGTGGCTAATAGAATTACAATATAATTACATAGAATTGTTGTGGTTAGTTTATGAATTTACAGTGGTATTTCACATTTTTTTTAACTTTATAACGCCTTCTGTCAATGTGAATGTCTTGCTTAAAGGAGCTGTCGTGATTATGGTTTTACAATAATTTGTTAAAATGCTAGATTTTTGGTTTCGCTGGTTACTGATAGGAACTCAAACCAGTGAGCAAGGCTGAAAAAGGTGACACCAAACTGATTTTAAGGAATCGAACAAATTTATTTGAACCGAAGAAAACTTAATTTCTTTTCAATTAGGTCTGGTTCTCAAATAAACTCTTATACAACGTGGGCTTTGAAAAATAAATTATTCTGTTTTCCTGCGTTCCATTGATATGAATTTCTGGAAAAACAAAACGAATTCACTTCTGAAACGGTAAAAAAATGTTTGTCAATGTTTAAGGGCTCTAGTCAATCATTTAAACGCTAAAGCTTCTTTGCAAAGGGTTGAAAATCAAGTAACCTGTGCCCGGCATCAGGTAGTTCATCACAATGTAATAGTACTTATAGTAATGGGAGACTGAGGCAATGGTTCTCACCACAGGCTGCAGGATTCAATACCCATTTCAAAAGCAACGTTTTCAAATAGTCACGAGTCTCTTAAAAGTTTCAACCATTTGTCAAACTCACGTCTCAGAATTAGAATCGCTGACTGCAGCTCCGACAAAAGCAAAGACCGAGTCTGTTTGTCCGCGTTTAGCAGCGGGAGCGGCGGTGGCGGCGGTCCCAGCAACTGAAGGCGGGAAGGAGGCGGAGGAGCCGCTCTGTTCTGCGCACGCCGCCCGCCAGCTGGGCTTCTTGGCCGGGCTTCTTGCCCACGCGCCGGTGAAAGCTGCGACCCTTCATCTACTAGCCAGTGACAACAAGGTAAGACTTGCTTCCTTCATTGCACCAATAATCCACTCAAAGGGTATTCAAACGTTAAAATCGATTAGTTTAAAATTCACAATGCGAGCTGGGACTCTGTCTAGACGTGTAAAAAGTATGGTTACTGAATACAAATGACTAAATAACTATCATTGACCCTGGTGTACTAAGCCCTAGTTTTACCAAATTAGAGTCTCCAAATCACAGAAACGTCTGGCACTTGTTAAAACGTTTTGAGAAGCTTATTTGCTTATGTATTTTTAATGTAATCTTATATTTTCGAAACGAAAATAGCTCATCTTCAGCCAGGACAAATGCATGTTAAGAAACGAGACAAAAGAATCAATTGAAGTTACAAAAAACAAACCTCGTTTGTAAGAAATGACCTTCATATGCAGGCTGCTTAATTTACAATGTACTGCCACTAGAACTGAAAGATAAGAATGAACGAATTATTCAGCATAGAACATTGTTTTTACACCATTGACGAATTTTTTACTGCCCATACAAATGTAAAATAACAACTCATCTTCTGTGGAAACAAAAAATAAAAAAATAATAAATAATAAATAAAATAAAAAAATCCTCTGCATTTGGTTGGAAGTTATCAGTGCAATTACTTCAACTAATACTTCAACTAGGAGGCTAGAGTTTAGGAAACCGGAGCTCACTGAACCTACAATCTGAACGGCGACGTTCTTCTCTCAAAACATAATCGGCGCCGGGTAAATCAACTTTCCGTCACAGTGCGACCTGCGCTACTCGTCGCTGATCGCGCGGCTGTGCGTGGTCCTGCGTCGCGCGGCTCCCGACGCTGCCGCTCACGTTCTCGCGCAGGAGGCTGTGATCTCGATAACGCAGGCGCTGTGCGATGCTGACGTAAGCTTAGCACCGGGCGGAGCGCTGCCTCCCCGCGCCGTGCTGTCTGCGCTCGGGTCTGCACTGCTGGACCACGCGAGCGGCCCACATTCTCCGTCCACTCTTCTGCCGGCGGTCAGGTGAGGGATCTCGACGGGGGAATGAACGTTTGACCGATTCTTCAAAGTTATTCTGTTATTGATATTTGATATTGATTTAACAAAATCTATTTGAAATGGGTTTTGAATGATAAGTAAAAGACAACTAAATTTCCCATCCATAAACATCCCAGAAAAATTTAGTTGTCTTTACTTAGTACTCAAAACCTAGTTTAAATAGTTTTTGTTAAAACTAGTGCCGAGGCTAAATCAAGTAGACATGAGTCTAAAAACCATCATAATGATATTGATATTTTTTATTTCATCTTACAATTGTGCATGGTATGGTACGTGGTAAGAAACTATTCTAGGGTTACTGACTAGTTTAATATAATTTAAAATAATACTATTATTGGGTTTAACTGCATGTACCCACAAAACAAAGTAAAACATGTTGGAAGTTGTGTTTTTTATTTGAATTTTGTTTCTATTGTTTTTAGCTCACTGGCTTGGTTAGCTATAAGACTGTTTATTATTTTTAGAATTGGAACTGCCATTAAATATGGCAGACACTCAGCCTTCTTGGCTAATAGCTCGGATGGGTCAATGTTAAAAACTAGAAAGGTTTTTTTATTATTATCAACACTATAACCATCTCAAAAATTTATGCCCAAACGGGGACTCGAACCCCGATCTCCACCTGTCCCGGGTGTTACTCTAACCAATTGAGCTACTTGGACACTGGCTTTTTGAGACGATTTTAGTGTATTTGATGAGAATGACAGATCTCCAAGGAGTAGAACCAAGAGGCTGTGAATACTCACAGTCACTCTGATTCATCCTGAAAATTCATCCAGAAAATGCATTCTGAAAATACAAAATGTACTCTAAATCCCATCAGCACAACACTTTTGAAAGACTCCAAAGATCTGACCGACTCTGTCCCTTGTCCGCAGGGCACTGGCTCTACTTGCCGAAACCGATGCTGGCTTCGCCCAGCTCAAGGCGAGCCTCGACAAAAGCCCCGCGGCTCTGAAGAGTTTGTTCGCGCGGCTGAGCGTAGCATTCAGTGCTAGCAACACGGCCGTCTTATGTGCCGTAGCAACCAGTCTCGAGATGTTGAGGTGAGTGAAATTGGCTTTTTGAGACGATTTTAGTGTATTTGATGAGAATGACAGATCTCCAAGGAGTAGAACCAAGAGGCTGTGAATACTCACAGTCACTCTGATTCATCCTGAAAATTCATCCAGAAAATACTAAATTTACTCTAAATCCCATCAGCACAACACTTTTGAAAGACCACAAAGATGAAAGACTTGCTCGACAACTGCAAGCGTTTGCAATTTAAATAAAATTTCATCCTAATACCACAAACTTAAGCTACAAAGCTAAGCTACAAAAGGTTGTAGCTCGCTGCCGAGACCTAAACGTTCCTCGTTTCCTGTCTTGCAGACTGTGTTTGCCGGGCGAGGAGGGCCGGTCGTTGCACTTGACCGTCTCTGAGCTCTCTGCCGGTCTTTGCTGGGGCGAGGAGCATCCGATACGAACGCTGGAGACTCAGCTGCGTGAGAGCGCTGCCGCTGAGGAGGACGTTCTGAGCCTCACCGAGAGCTTGGCCGGCCTCGTCAGGCTGCTTGACGAGGAGGATGGGAAGCCACCTCCGCCTAGAGGTACGTGAGAGCGTTCTTCGTTTTATCGTAACTGTTTCTTATTTATTTCTTGGTATCACTTTTCAAGACAAATTGATTTGCTATAGTGCAGAAATCAAGTGACTTTTTAAGTTACCTAACATTTGCTGACCATCGTGTTTCACCATTTGAAAAAGTAATATTTGGAGTTATAATTTCCTGTCCTATGTTGATTGCATTCGACATGTTCTTTTGTTTTCATGATGGCTAAATTGCAGATATTGGCGAACTCTTTCACCGTTATCATAACTTAAAAGTTTTTAAAACTTAAATAATAAGGTCATTGCATATATTTCAAAAATGCATTGTTTCTACAGTTAATATACATTATTATTTATTGTTACTATAAACCAGTCTTTTTTTATATTAAAATATTACGTTCCCTTGTCATACTGTAAATCTATTGTAACCCAGAAAGATGACAGCTTCCCTGAATTTTGGATCAAAAAGACAGTTTTTTTGTAACTTCTATCTATCCCTATAATTTTAATTCACCTCGCTTTTAAAGCGACCTACTTGAATAAAATTGTGGTTCTTTATGTGATGAATCAAGAACTCATTTGGTAACCATTTTCTACTGGAGATTTGTTGAAAAAACATCAATCCCTTTCCCAATTCTTGCGATGGAAATGGCTTTAACATCTATGCTGGTTTTTAGACTCATGTCTACTTGATTTATCCTTAGAACTAGTTTTAACAAAAACTATTTGAACTGAGTTTTGAATTGTCAGGACTGCTCAAACCTCTGAAGAAGTAACTAACGTCGGGAAATTTAGTAGCCCTTTACTTAGCATTCAAAACCCAGTTGAAATAGTTTTTCTTAAGGCTTTAACATCTTGTGGTTGTGTTTGGTTGCAGAGTGGATCGAGCCGCCTTGCTTGGCACCGGAACCGTTGCTCTCGCAGTTTGCCGCTCGGCCCGTGTTTGTGCTCGGGGAGGTGGAGGAGGAGAGACTCAGCTCGTCGTACTGGCTCGCCCCACCCCCGGTCGACGATCTCGACCAGGATGTTGATCAGGTACGAACGACTGGATTCTTTGAGCGGGAAAAACTCTGTCGCGAGTTTTTTTTTAACCACCAAACAATTGGGTGGCCCAATTTTCTTGGAATTTTCAGAATTTTTTTCGTGGTTAACTACAACCCTTAGCATTCTTTAAGGAAATTGGTCAAACAGTTTTTTGACCCATCAGAACTACACTTACAAGAATTTTTATAATTTTCAGAGCTTTACTTTCCTGAGCCTTTTCTTTTTCTTACCTTAAACATATTCATATTTTATTGCCGAACTTAGCAAAATTTTGTAACACGGGAAAATATAGTGATGTCTTAAAGATCTTACCAAAGATGAAAAGGTAACGTTTTGGTTGTTCCTTTTGACTTTTCTACAGTAGCAAAGCTTCTTAGCTTGGGTAAGTTCCTGCTTTTTGTCCCTTCATACTCCAAGAATAATCTAAATATATCTTCTTTAGAACTTGCATTTTTGTTGAGCTATCTTTCGACACTCAGCATTTTCATTCGAGACTGGTTCGACAAGTTTCCCAGTTTGCCCAAATCGTGTCACACCGTTCCGTTCATATGATAATAATAATAATAATAATAATTTTCTTTTTTTTTCAGAGAATAAATAATTGTTATAGAAAGTGTCATACAGATGAATAACAGATAAAACATACATTTTTGTCTGTTTACTTAAGCGTTACGAAATTCTTTTTTACTGTAGAAACAATTTTATCTAGGAACTTCTTTAGTTCTTTTAAAAGTGACTTTGTCTTATGTAATTTTTTTATTTTTTTGGGTATATGGTTAAAGAGAACAGCTCAGAGAGGGATAGGCGACAATTCTCAATCTTCTGTACACATCTTCATCTTCATTGCACAGGTTCCTTGCGACTTGGTTGCACTGGCGCGGGAACTGCTGCCAGACTTTGCGCTGGCAGCCGAGACGGAGAGACTGTGCCGAGTCCCAGCGCAAGCGCAGGATGCGGGAGACAAGCGCAGGGAGGCGGCCCTGGCTGCAGCGTCTCGAAACAAACGGCCGTTTGGTACGTACAAACTGCGGCCTGGATTGTGATGGACCCGACGTTCTTATGCTAGACAAGCTTCCTCAGAATGGTACGAGAGCGAGGCTTGAGATTGTCGGTCATCAGGTGCTCTATCAACTGAGCTATCCGGGTACACAAGGAAGGGGTACACTATCCACTGACTCTTTTCCCAGAATCCAGCTTTAATTTATTAATTTATTAACAGTTGTTGCCATATTCTAAGGCAAGTTTTTTTTTTTTTTTAATTGAAAAGAATTGTAGTACGTAAATAAATTGCCAATTAATTTGGCAATAACTTGCTATGCTACAACTACAAGTTTTCAATGCAAATTTTGGCTTGAACTTATCTGAACATATTCACATCCATTCAATCCAAAAATTTGACAATACCTTGAAGATTTTTCAACCAATAAAATGTTTGGTATCTGTCTTAAAATTTGATTCCTAATGCTGATTGCTTGGACCACAATTAAATCGTCATAAACTATGGTTTAAGCATTTGAATACAGATTCTGAACCTGACGTTGAATAATACCTGCGTGTTTAATTTTCAATAAATTTTGATGAAATACAGCTGCATTTTTAGGACACGCAAAGAGTGAAAGATGATTCAGAGATATGGAAGCGAGGCGTTTACTTCCTATTATATATGTTTGTTACTGTCAAGAAGAACACAAGTGTTATTCAGGAATATTTGTACAATTTAAGACAATACCATATAAAATTTATTAGTTGAGTAGAAACATTTCTTAATTAACAATTCTTTTAACTATATTTTTAATTTAGAGAGGTTTCAAGGATCAACATGGCTGGCACTTTCCTCCCCACTAACCGAAACTCGCAATCTAAACCTACAGTGGCCCCAATGAGAGGTCGCGGAGCCGGCCGCGCGGCCAACCAGCGCGGGGACGTGTTTCGTTCGCGGCCGCCCAACACTTCGCGGCCGCCGTCGCTGCACGTTGACGACTTTGTTGCGCTCGAGAGTTCGGGCCAGCAGCCTACTGGGCCGACTGGATACAACAAGCTGGCCATGAGGGCTGCCAAGGTGGGTAGGGTCCTAGACCGTGGTCATTTACCTGTTGTAGGCGAGGAAATCGAAGCCCTATCTCTTCTGATAAACCAGTTTGTTACACATATTGGACCACAATTTTCAGAATATTTAATATACATATATGATTTTAGACTCATGTCTACTTTATCTAACCTTAGCACTAGTTTTAACAAAAACTATTTCGACTGGGTTTTGAATGCTAAGTGAAGAACAACTAAATTTCCCAACGTTTTGTAACTTGTACGTGTTACTTTATCAAGGGTAAGAGCAGTCCTGACAATTTTTAAGACACAGCTCAAGGAACACCGCGAAGCATGGACTGCTCTTGGACTCGCTATCCATTGCTTAACCCACAGCAGTGGCAGCTCAACTAAACCATCCTCCTTCCACACTCATTCAATCCTCAACATGACATTTGGGTTTCTGGGTTCAATCTCTCGTACAAAGTACTGATTCCTTTTTTTTTTTATTATTGATTTGGTTTACTTAGTTTTGGACTTAATGACCTGTGACTAAGATCATACATTGCAGTAGCTTACATAATTATTTACAATATTTTCCTTGAAAACTTAGACATTTGACGGCCAGGGATGCACGAACGCTGTCGGACATAAACGAGTGCCTTCCAGCGTTCGTTCGATGGCCTTTCTCTATTAATAGGCGAAGATTTAAAACTGAAAACTGAAATTTTGTTACCTCGGTGGTATATCAAGCTGAATTTTGTACCACGTGTTCAGAACACCCTAGAGGGGCTGTGAAACATTCTACACCCGAATCGTCCTTCCGGAACAACCCCAAAAAAATTGCCAAAGTCAAAATTTCACGAAAAAAATGGAAAAATTGCTTTCGCGTTCACTAAAAATACAGACTTATTAGAAGTTCCAAATATCTTCTGATGCATTCTATAACATATGGGTAGTAATATTATTTGTCAATATTCCGACATATTTTTATTTTGATAGTCGAAACCCGAAAAAAATAGACCAAAAATCGCACTAAAACGAAATACGCGGCGCAAAGTGAGTTGGTGTATGCGAACTATTGGTTTCCGCGAACTTTTATTAGTACCATTCGATAGATCTGTTCATTGGGCACTAGGAAAAAAATATAAAGTTACCAAAACGCAAACTTCATAGCAGACTTTTGTCCGAAGAAGCGGCGCGCGACGCGCGCAACTCTTTTCCCGCCGTTTTTTACAACGTCTTAAAAACACTCACAAAGCAAAAAAATCTCGCATTTTTGCTAGAAATCATGTCAGACTATTTTATTTGACATCCCTATATGAAAAAAACACAGCATTTTCATCCCCTAAAAAACACCCCTATTTGCATTTTTTCGTATTTTGCGTTATCCTCGCAATTTTTGGTTTGCAATTAAGTTACATTTAGAGTAAGCGGCTAAATAATATTACATGTGATATATATTGCGAATAAGGGGTAAAACATCCCCCTGTAGACTACTAAAATAACCAGCAGTGGTGTACATTGCCGTTAGTTCGTCGTCCACCCAATGTACCACAGGGCATCTAATGCGATATTTTATTGTATGTGTAAATTGTTTTAGTACTTGAGATATTTATAATTAACAAGGTTTTACCAGGAATGCAATTTACAAGTCGTCTTCGTCGTCAACAAATTTAGCATTGTTGAAAGTGTTGTGACAATTGCTGCAGCAGCGGCACACTTCTGTGCATGCAAGGCCATCGCGATTACAAATGCATGTTGTGGACCGATTGCACTGCAATTTCGTCTTGCACGTGCAAAAAAAATCGCTAAGTTTCTCAGTCACACAGAGGCCGATGTAGTAGACCGGAGAAACAAAATTCGCTCCTTCAATTCTCTGCCAGCCGTGATCAATCGGGCCTTTAAAACAAAAATTTAAATTACAAAAATGAACCGATAACAAAATGAAATATTATCATGTAAATTTGGAAACAAGACAGAGCATCTTACTTGGAATATTGGGAAGTTGCTCGTGTGCTGTCGTCCAGGTCAGGCACTGCCATGCAGCTCGCTTGACATGCTGTAAGAAGGAGGCTTCGCACGGTGGTCGTTTTGAAACTGACATCGACCTTGCTGTTGACATTTTGATTCGCATGTCATTTAAAGAGCCGTGTTGAGTTTTAAGCTTCTTGCCTTGGTCGTAGAGAACAGCCACAAATTTCCTAGCTTCATCCACAGCATAGTTGTCATTTCCTTTGTGAAAGTTTGCAAAAATCATCAACTTGCCAGTCGGGATCTTGTCGGCGTGGCACTCGATGAAAGTTGACAGAAAAGCCGTCAATTTCTTCTTGTTTTCATCGAGTGTCATGATGTGTCTCCAGTCTGGCACAGGTCGACCCCCTGCGATGTTATAACGGTGGCCGGTTGCCCCTTGTCTCTTCGCTCTCTCCTCGTTCTTGGTGGAGTCAATGTCATCATAGCGGTCGAAGACCACATGGACCTCTGTTGCGATGGAGTAGTGGGCTAGCAAGCGATTCAAGAAAGCAGCGCCGACATCATTGAAATATGACATGGGCTTTGTGTTTATGCGCTGTAAAAGTGCCATTGCGTCAACAATGTAGATGGTATTCACGACCCCATCTGGACACTGCGGCAACTGCAGAACAGATGAGCTCGTAATCGCCTCCAAACTATGTAATAGGTCTGCCTTTGTGGTCGTTCTTCTAGTGCCGTCTTCCTTGAACAGGGCTGGCGGTAGAGCACCCATTGGCAAGCTCAAAAGCATGCCCAAGTTGACCTCTGGACGAACTTTTGCCAAAATTAGGGCTCGCTGGTATATTGCCTCCGAAGAAAGAACGATGTGTTTGGTTTTTGTGCCAATGAGTACCTTCGTTGGTTTCTGCATATCTTTGAAGGTTAAAAGCGAAGATCTTTTGATGGGATCATTGAATAGTTTTCCTCCGTCCTCGGGGTGGGGTTCAAGTCGCGATTGCACGAAGCTTTTCAGCAGCGCTTTTCCTGTGTCTACAGCGGTGACTAGCGACGAGGTAACTTCTTTGCTCGCAGCCAACCCACTGCTGATATTTATAACTACATCGGAGTTGTCCATCGGAGAAATCGATGTCCTCATCTAATGCAGAAAATAAATGAATAGGTATGAGGAGATTTGTATCACACCGCCCTAAGGCTAAGTCCTCTACTTTGTTTTAATTAACCAATGTGTCTTGAACTTAACTTACCCATTGAAGATCAGTTTACAAATCCATGAAATGATGTAGGTACACACATTAAGCGTTATTATATTCGCGCACAATTACCATATTTACTGATTGACACTAGTACATCTAAAATTGCATAATTCACTTGAAACTATCAGCACTGCACTATTCCTCAGAAACCAGACCGTGTACCGCTCAGACGAGTGTTTTGAGCCAACTGAGGAACAAACCCTTAACATTTGCAGATACCAGATGTAACAAATATGGCATATTTATGGTGTTCTGGCACTAAAAGTATTTAAAATGAACTGCAGCGGTGAAGTAACTGTCTGAAACTAACGGCAATGTACACCACTGCTGGTTATTTTAGTAGTCTACAGGGGGATGTTTTACCCCTTATTCGCAATATATATCACATGTAATATTATTTAGCCGCTTACTCTAAATGTAACTTAATTGCAAACCAAAAATTGCGAGGATAACGCAAAATACGAAAAAATGCAAATAGGGGTGTTTTTTAGGGGATGAAAATGCTGTGTTTTTTTCATATAGGGATGTCAAATAAAATAGTCTGACATGATTTCTAGCAAAAATGCGAGATTTTTTTGCTTTGTGAGTGTTTTTAAGACGTTGTAAAAAACGGCGGGAAAAGAGTTGCGCGCGTCGCGCGCCGCTTCTTCGGACAAAAGTCTGCTATGAAGTTTGCGTTTTGGTAACTTTATATTTTTTTCCTAGTGCCCAATGAACAGATCTATCGAATGGTACTAATAAAAGTTCGCGGAAACCAATAGTTCGCATACACCAACTCACTTTGCGCCGCGTATTTCGTTTTAGTGCGATTTTTGGTCTATTTTTTTCGGGTTTCGACTATCAAAATAAAAATATGTCGGAATATTGACAAATAATATTACTACCCATATGTTATAGAATGCATCAGAAGATATTTGGAACTTCTAATAAGTCTGTATTTTTAGTGAACGCGAAAGCAATTTTTCCATTTTTTTCGTGAAATTTTGACTTTGGCAATTTTTTTGGGGTTGTTCCGGAAGGACGATTCGGGTGTAGAATGTTTCACAGCCCCTCTAGGGTGTTCTGAACACGTGGTACAAAATTCAGCTTGATATACCACCGAGGTAACAAACTTTTTTGTTTGACGACTTTTCGGGTTTAGAATCCTCGCCTATAACTTCATGCAGTTAATCACAGTTATTACTGCATCACAACCACCCACCTGCCCCAAAATGCTGAGCCAACTTCCCCAACCGAGAACCAAACAATATCAACGTTGTGCTGACGCCCACAGGACATGATGGTGGTACGAGGTCGAGCACGCGGTCGCGCCTTCTCCCAGGACCGCGGCGGCCGCTTCTTCCCCGCGGCGCCATATCGCCGCGAGAACGGCGCAGCGCGACCTAGTGGCCCGTGGGACGCCCCGGATAAGTTCCCGCGCTTTGGACGCGGTGCCTGGCCGCTCAAAGATCACCGCGAACGGTTCGGTGCTAGAGGCGCAAGACGAGAGCCGGCCAGGCATCCAAGGACGTTCACTCGATAAGCCTCATCTGGGGTCAAAGACGGCTTTTAACCGCACTTTTTTGATCATGTGACAGTTTGTGGTGCAATTAGAAGGATGTCAATGTGTGTGAATTTATGTATATTACGTGTTAAATTTGTCGATTGCCTTGTGGATTGTTGTCATGTTGACGGAAGAGTGCGTTTGGATATCATTGTCAAAATGAAGAGATTTTTTTTGTGTTGGGCTTTGTTGAATTGAGAAACCGGAATTATTCATAACCTCACAATTTTAAATCGAAGAAATCAATTTTTTATTTTAAAAGGAAGTGCTAGAGTGATCTGTTGAGTGGTGTTTTGATCATTGAAAATCATGTTTACCTGAAAGTTGGTGAGAACTGTTTTGAAGTTAATAGACACTGCTCTACAGTGCCTCAGTTTTGCTCAAGTGAAAGTGGAATCCAAGAACAGTTACAATTTCTGACAATATTGAGAGATTTTAGCGTTGAATCACTTCTACTAAGAGAGTTGGTAAGTTTGAAGAAAAGGAACCTTGCTTTTGATGGCTGCAAACTTTAAGGCCATTGGGCGAGGAATGCATATCAGCGACCGGTTCTTGCGCAGACTTGCTTCTGCGGTGTCGAACCTGTTCAAGACAGTTTCACAAAAGTGCTGGTGGAGTTTTAGCCATGAATGCGTCTGTGACTTGAAGAATTTTGTGATTTTTGTCAGCGAGCTCCAATGCGATTAATTAATTTTTATGAAATTTTTTGCCTGTACAGCCATATTTTTAACACAGCAAGAGGACTCGCAATTTTTATAATTTTTTTTAAATGATCGTTCCATTTTTTTTATTTGTACATAGTTTTGAGCAATTACATCATCACATTATTTTGCCAGATTTACTGTGAACAAATAACAGCTTAACAAACTAGCCAACGAATTAAATAGGTCTTGAAAGTGCTGATATTTAAAAAGCTCATACAAAGTTAAGAAGTTTGGGGGCTCATTTTAAATTTAAACATGCATTTTTATAATTTTTTTTCTGTCGAAGGAAGTTTTAGTTGATGCCACCTCTTGGAATGCTGAATTTTGTAAGCACAAATATGAAATTGTTGATACATCACAGTTGTGACCTAGACAAATGTTTCGTTGTTCGTATGAAAGAAATATACATTGCTCTCTAGTCTGCCAGATGTGTTCCATATCAACCACACTGAAGATAATTGAGCAACGCACATATACCTACTTACAGTTTGTTTGTTTGTTGATTCTATTTATTTGCCGTTTTTTTGTGCAAATCCTTGCAGATCCCTTTTACCTGGTTAGTTTTTCCCAAGGGCAACGGCAGCAAAACGCTACAAAAACCCGGGCATTTTATTTCGGTTGGCTGTTGAGGAGGGAGAGTTGAAATGGTTATTAACGACCGATAGATGACTGTCTTGCATAAAAATGCACATTTGCATGAGCTTTTTATAACTGCTCAAGCTTGATTGAGTCAAATCTGTGTGTATGTATGGTTAGGCAAGAATTGAAGAGTAGTGTTTGGAGAAGAAAAAGTAAAAGAAGATTAGAGGAAAGAGAAAGAAAATGGAAGTGAAAGGAAGTTGAATGGACAGAGAAATATGGAAGAAGTTGATTTGTGAAAAGGAATGTAAAGAAGAAGGATAATTATTTGGCATATCATTATATACATTTTTAAGTTTTTATGAATATATCCCAAGGCGTCTCGGTGGTGTCTCGAGACCAACGACCCTCAAGACACAGGGCCATGTGCCTGAAAACCAGGAAAGCTTGGGAAAACCGGGGCGTCTCGTCAGATTAATGCTGCTCTCGCTCTCTTGTACAATGTTACCAGCATAACCTGAAAAGAAAGGAGAAATATTTTGAAACAGATTGGATCAGACCAACTTAATGAATTTTTTAAGACCTTTATTTCTCTTGCCTAGCATTTAAAATGGTACGCTCGGTGACCACATTACTTCCATTCTCAAGACTGAGAGTAAATACACATCTTTGCTCGGCAAATGACACCTAGTTTCTCGCATTCACTTTTTCTGTGGTCTTTGAACTTGACAAGTGACATTGCAAGCAACTTGCATTTTTGTCTGACACGGTGGCAATGACAGGCAAATACCCGAGCATTTAAAAAACCTGAAGATTTCACGTCTCAATAAATCTTTCACAAAGACAAGTCAAGAGCAAACAACTCGGTAGAAAAGATTTGCTGCGCATCGATCATCATTATGGAACTGGTATAAAAACCGATTATTGTTCCTTTCGTTTCGCACTTTCGTCTGAACGTCACGCAATTCTTTGCCCCAGGGTAGATCGTGTTTTTCACATGACTCACCTCTCCGGGCACCATGCAAATTGCAAGAAATCTTCCCCCCACCACGACAGTAAAAAACTAAGAGGGAAGGGAGTAAAAAAGGGGACTTCATTTCCTTCCTGCACCCGCCGAGGAAGCGATTCGCCTGTGAACACCCAAGGAATGCAGATCGGACAGAGCAAGAGCGATCCATCTCGGTAAACAACAGACCGAGACACTAGCAGGAGAGTTGAACGCGCGAATAGCCAGCAAGCGGGGAACCATAACGCCTAGCGGAGAGGGAACCGTCTAAGAGCAAGCGAGAGACAACCATCCGTCTCCGAATCGACCCGACAGAGACCGCACCTCGTCGCTAGGTGGGGGTAAGGTCTAGGACAGGTAGCTTCGAGCAGGTCATTCACACGTCAGCTGGCTTCACGAGGACGATGTCAACATCTCACCGGGCTCAGCGAAGACACCGGGATGCACCAGTGAAGCGACGCCACTGACAAAAGTGTCTTGATCAACGTGCGGGGAGTCCGATAGCTTCCGGGATCGCTCGAATCGCAAAGAGTGTGACGATTCCGATCATCAGGACGTGCAGGTGACGAAGAGGACGATGCCAAGGCTTGTCGGCCTGCTCCTGGGCCTGCAGCTAGTCGTCGCATCGCCTGTCTGGATGCCGCAGTTCCTCTCTGGCGGTCAGTACTCTTCCTGTTCACCTGTCACGCGCTAGTCGCCAAACGACAGACGCTGCAGAGTGGTTTTACTCAGTGTCCGGACCGGCTAGCTTGTTCTGGTTTCTTGCTATCTGTAGCCTCGGGATCTGCTTGCATGACCGTTAATTTTTGTTAATTTCCGTCGATTCGTTTCTGAACGGTAACCCTTTTCGTAAGACGCAGTGATACGTGTCCGTGAGTGTCATTACCATCCCAGAGGTCCGTTACCCGTCGGCAAACATTATCGCCCGCATTGCAATTCCCTTTCTGCGTCAGTCCTTTTGAGACTGTATGAAAACCGTGCTTTAATCGTGGTTTATTTTTTGTAAATTTTAGTGCTGTAAGGCCTGGGGACATATACTACCCGTATCTCTAAGCCAACCAATACAAAATCAAGATACCGAATCGCGGTTCCATGCGGGCGAAGCCATCCTCAGCATCTCCCATATATATTGCCGCATATCGCACTAGATCGTCTTGCTATCACACCCGGAATCAGCATCCCCCCACATCGCCGCGGTCCTCGTGAGCGCCTCGCGCCGTTCACTTCCCGTCCGACTTTTGGTAACCCCTGTCGGCACCGCGGCGGGCAGCTAACGGGACCCGTTTGCAGAGCAGGGTCAAGGCTGCCCCTGGTGCTAGGCACCCCGCACTCTGGCTACGTGCTGCATGTCGAGCTCTAGTCGTCGACGGCGTCCTCCAACGGTAAAACCACGGGCCGACATACCGACTGGGCGATCCTGCGTGACGTCACACGAGATGTCGTATTGACCACAAGCCGTCCGGGGAGGTGAAATGTTCGGCGTCTTTTAGTGCAGTGCACAGGTCGCGTCGGGTCGTTTTTCTCCTGGTGACACGGTCATGACGCTCGAACTGTGGGCGTTTGCCGAATCGTCTGGTAACTTTTCTACTTTCTTTGAACCCTGCATCGTCATCGGAAAGAGTCGTTTGGGTTTGGTTCTTAGCGTTCGAGGTTTTGACGACGGGGAAAAGGTTAGCCAGCCCCGAGGCCACACAAATAGCTGTTTAGATCGTTGAGATCCTTCAGGGTTGCTAAAGACTCCGCCGAGATGTCGACCTTTCTGGATGGTTTCATTTTCCGCTACCTTCTTACAGTTTCATCGAGGCTTGTCTCTGATCTTGACTCAATCCAATGAACCGTGCCATACCCACAAGACACGAATAATTCTCTATGTCAAGGGCCACTCATCTGTCTGCGTCCTTGCCCTTCATATTTCGTGCATGATGTACGCATAAAGTAATGGTGAGGGGAGGGGAGAAGTGCCAAACTCCGCCATTCGCTTTCGTTTCGGCTGACAGCGCGCTAATGACCACTTGTAGATAGCAATCACAGGTCTGTCCGCTGGAGATGTACACATTTTGTAAGTGTCCAAACATGTCCGATCCTCGTGCACGATCTAACGACGGCGACTCTTGCCGTGCCAGATGTTACCAGCCCCGATGCCCACGACGCCCGTCCGCCTTTGGTCATGGTGTCACACTCGGATTAGACATACCCACAGACTGCTGGCCGAAACACCGCTACCATTGTCTGTGTTATTTGCACACCGTTTTAACGATTCAGCGGCGACACGCGGCATCCGGGTTCGAATCCCGACAACGGTCCCGCTATCCTTGTCGACGTCGCTAGATGTTGTGCTTTCGTGGTTTTTCCTGTCGCCTTACTGGTCCAATTTAGGTTCTTGACCAGCTGTCTTTGGTTGGGTTGGGTAACAGTTTGGGTTGAGAGGACTCAGAGCGAGTAACCCTCAACTTATTGATCTCAATAACAGTGTTGTCATAAGTCTGGATTTACCCATCAAATGCAAATGTAAATTCCGAGCGTACTGACTTTATTTTGGCAAATTTTTCGCACCTTTTTGGTACAGTTGTTTGCTTTCAGTTCAAGTTTGTCGCCCGGAAATTAGTCTGACTCGTTCGGTTCTTGTTCATTATTCTCTCTACGCAAAGATACTTTGCAAGTCGTACCGCCAGGAATTACTTCAAAATTAAATGTCTTGTATATCCAGTACAACAAGCGTTAGTTTAAAGTCTTTGTCAATACTCTTTCCTTTCTAAAATACGCATTCTTCGGCGCATCCTCGACCGCCCAATTGTACCTATCACACATCTCCTAACCTCGTCAAGCGTCATTGTTAATAACAAGAATGCAGACCCCGCTGCCCTCGTCTATCTTCTTGGCACCAAGGTTCGCCCATTTTCCCGGAAGCTGGCTCCAGAGTGCGTGAGTCATGACGCAGTCGCTCCACATCCAACTCATTGACCCAGTAAGTGGCCGCCCACTCCTTGACTAGTACGTCTGTCTTGTCGTCGAGTCATAGGGCACGTCCTCGAGTCTGTCACGTAAAGTAGGTTCCATTTCGGGAGGGACCACGTGCTTCATTGTTTCCAAAGCTATTGTCAGAGTATCGCACCGACCCAATTGAACCAAAAAGGACCCCGCATTACTGCGTCCCGTGGATTTTGATATTAAATCAGGAACATTATACAATTCCCTGTCCCTGCGTTGACATTGTAAAAGTTGGCGCACTACTCTGACTTGAACAGTTTCAAACATCTTTCAGCAGGTGTTTTTGCCTCGCAAAAATCGCAAGCGAGCTGTTAAATTTTTTGTGTGGCATTGTTTGGACCAGGCTATGTATGCGAAACGCAGGACTGGCATTCCAACAAAACGCGTTTTTCTGAGATCTTGCTCGATTTAAATTTGACAGCGCCGTGGAATAATGTTCCGTGTGGTCTTCGAAAACCCCCGTAAACGACTGTAAAAAAATCCCACTGAGCAAGATATCGAGGCGAGCTCTTCCGCGTTTATTGTGTTAGCCTGGGATTTCGCAACGATTGTCTTGACAGGTAAAGTAATCCAATACACGCGAGTGCCACGAAAAGACTGCCGTTCATTTCCCTGGCCATTCGACAAGACTTCCCTGCAATATGGCGAATACCTCGCGTACACCCCCCATCAGGGTCATTACACTAGGATTAATTTAAGTTTGCTACTTTCTGGAGCGCTTGTACCAAACTAGAAAATATGATACCATGATGCTACTGTTAACTATCCGATTTAAAAGTAACAAAATAATGTTTTTCTTTGGTTGAAACATTTCATAATTTCAGTAAAACAAAATATTTAATGAAAAACAATAAATGTTAATCAACCAAAGTTCAAATGAATATATTAAGATTACTTTTAACTTTTATCAGGTTTGGCATGCTCCCAAGCTTGCAAACCACTTTTTAGCAGCCATTGCTAGAATCCGCTAGTGTACGGCAGGTATTTAGCAGAAGTCATTAGGACTTTTAGTTTTGTAATTAAGTTCTTATTTTTCAATATAATTAATTTCAGGTAATTAAACTAGCTTTATACTTAAGACTAACTAACTTAAGACTAGCTTTATTTTGCATTCTAAAGTTGTCAATATGTAATCAGAGTCCACCAGGCTGTGAACACGACTGTACCAAGCCAGTGGCGTACCCACTCATCAACCAGCCGCATGCGCGACATGTTCCAGGTTCCGGTCGCAACATACGCCACCTGCCGTGCGTGTCCCGACGCACCGGCGAGCATGGCACCTGCATGTTCGCCTTCTCGTGTGCAAAAGCAAACGGCACGCACCTGGGCACCTGCATCGACCGATTCTACTTCGGCTCGTGCTGCCACATACCGGGCGGTGACAACAACACGCTGACCAACAGCATAATACCGCCCAATGCCGCAACGATCGTCGAAGTGCGCGACAAGCCCACCAGGAGGCCGACCAAGCCTCCTCGACCGGCCACCGCAGCGTCGACCGAGCCCAGCTATCAGCTGTCAACGTTTCAGTCTGTGCAAGACAACAACGCTCCTAGTGTCGCCGCGGAGAAAGTGACTAGCACGCCCCCTAGACTTGATTTGCCACTCCCATCTGGTGTGGCCACCAGCAAGCCACGCCCCAGTGAAAGTGTCACGGTTAGGCCACACCCAATCTTGACGAATAGGCCACCGTTGAATGATGACGAGACGAGTGCAGCGACGCCGTCGACGACGCCGACACCGACGACGGAAAGTTTAACGGTGGTGTCTTTGATCACGAAGCCCACCTCGAAGCCTGTTAAACCTGCGAAACCGGTCAAAACGACGGCGAAGCCCGTGAAAACGACGTCTCGACCAGTGACGACGGCCCGGCCAGCGACGTCGGCGAAACCCGCGAAGCCCGTCAAGACGCCGACGACAACGTCGAAACCCGTCAAGCTGGTGACCAATCCCCCGACAACAACGACGCCCAAGCCGGTGAAGACAACAACAAAGCCGGCAAAGGTGACGACTCAAAAACCTGTCAAGGCCACGCAGAAACCGGCTAAGAAACCGGTGACGAAACCCGAGACGTTGGCGACGACGACGTCAGCGCCGCCTGTCGTCAAGCCTCGACCCACGAAGCCGCCTAGGCCTAGCTCGAAGCCGGTGACGACGACGACGACGACGACGACGACGACCCCCGCTGGTCTGGTCACGTGGCTGCCGGAGCCGGTCACCGAGGGGACCCAGCAGAAGGTTACTACGCAGAAGGTGACCACGCAGAAGGTGACCACGCAGAAGGTGACTACGCAGGCGCCGGGGTCGACGGGCAGCAACGAATCATGGGAGCTGCTCCCGGCGCTAGCGCCAGGTGAGTTGCTTTGGTGGAACCGGTGTAAACCTAACCTAGCTTTTACATAATCTGAGTTTTACCATTAGGCTTCAAGTTTAAAGTCTGAGTCTTTGCGCTAATGTTCAAATTAAAACGAGCCTTGAATACATTAAGGCTTTTGTGGCAACCAGGTGGCGCTTGCAGCTGTTATTCTTGAAAACCTCTGCAATTTAATAATTGCGACGCAAACTATCGATATGGGTTTGTCAATCGTCGAGGTTAGCAACATCGAAGATGTTTTGAGCATAAAACATCTTTAAATGCAAGTAATTTCCCCAAAAAAAATATAAATGTGGAAATAAGATTTTACACTCAAAACGACAAAACGACTTCAGATCTGTGCCACCACAATTTTTTTTGGTGTAGAAGTTGTTCGGTTGGTACTTTTTCGCGAAGCGAGGTCAACATCAGCGATTTGACCCTGACTTTAAACTATAACCCCAATGCTTAAACATTTTAACCCGCAGGTTTTAGGGAGACGTCAGACTTCGATCGTCTTGAAACAATTGGGTTTAATTATTTTTGTAGTCTCATTCCTGATTATTTACTACCGCTCGCCACTGGCGAGGTTCAAGTCAGGTCCATCACGTGTGTCCACTGTCTCTAGGCTGCGATGACATTTCATCTCTTTCTTGTACATATCGGTGCTGATAAACGCATCTCTCACAAAATTTGGGCCTCCGACTCAAGAAATTACCAGACTTTAGGCTCAGGTTTTAGACAATTCGCTCAATG
The DNA here is from genome assembly GCA_947568835.1 of Protonemura montana. NCBI lineage: Eukaryota > Metazoa > Arthropoda > Insecta > Plecoptera > Nemouridae > Protonemura > Protonemura montana. The sequence goes on along the minus strand of OX387608.1, from coordinate 15,348,564 downwards.
GTGCCTGGGGAAAGATGCACAACTTTACAACTTTTCGAAGTGTACTTCGAAGTTACCTGGATAACAAGTTCATTTTGTCGAAAGGGTTTAGGTGTCCCATTCTAGACACAAGATACGACCTAAATTCCTTGTCTTTGTCCTTGTCCTTGGTATCCCTCTGATCGATTTTTTTTTTACCACCGATCCTCAGAAGACGATTCAGGCAGCGCGGAGTCCAGTACTTCCAAGATAACAACGACACCGTCAACCCCGTCTCCACTCTCTTCTACGTCAGCGGAGAGCAGCTCATCCTCCGAGGAGCAGTCTTCAGAAGAAGATGAAGACACAGCGACCCCTGTACTGATCGATCAGGCAACCACTTTGTCCCCCGAGCTGGAGCTACCCGCCACGACGACGCCGGCGTCGACGCCGGGCGCTCCTGATGGACTGAACATGAGCGATTTCAGAGCCGGTAAGTCAAGACTTTATTATCGCTGTGATATTATCTTTGGTGCTCTAGGTTTGGTAATGTATGGCCCAGCCTAGAAGGAATAATGAGAAATCTGGCGACTCATCATGCCCAGGGTTGGTGGCATCACTGCGCTGGGTCAGGTATTAAATGAATGACCATCATACACATGACCAGTTCTGTTCGGGAGAGAGGTTGGAGGGATGAAAGTTAAGCAACACTGCGCTGGGTCAGGTATTAAATGAGTGACCATCATACACATGACCAGTTCTGTTTGGGAGAGAGGTTGGAGGGATGAAAGTTAAGCAACACTGCGCTGGGTCAGATATTGGATGGGTGACCATCATACACATAACCAGTTATGTTCGGTAGAGAGGCTAGAGGGATGAAAGTTGGTACAGCAACTTCACTAGCCTTGCTTATCAACCTCTCGACAGCATGTATTTGTGGAGGAATCTTGTTTTCCGCGTTGCACCGTCCTTCGGAAGGGACGTTAAGCCGGTTGTCCCCTTGGTACTCTTTGACAGGAGTATTCTACATGCCAGCATCAGGATTTCTCTCCTTCCAGCTCAGGTTATCATCAGCACTCAGTTATTTACCGAAACCAAAGGAACCAGTGTCACAGGGCCAGTTGTCAAAACGGTGCTACGCCACAAATCGAGTCACGTTATCGGTCTCACGAGTTGACCACACGAAAACCGGTGTTAGCAACCCACCAACCCGTTAGTTTATAGCTTCCGTGGTTTGTTGTCATGGCACAGGTAACAACTCGATAGGAACGAACTTTAATTATGTTGTTAGATGTACTAAATGCGTTTGTGCATTGCGCTTGCAAGTGCAGAAGGGCTTCCGTGCAGATAGGAACGTGAGGACCATATTTTAAATTTCGACTTCAAAATTCAAATTACATATGCTCTCTAGAGAACGACCGTGCCAGGTAAACCTTCAGAACACGTAAAGTTCAGATGCAATGTAACACAATTTAAACATATAATTGAAATGTTTCGTGACTACTGTAGGTACTACCGGTCTTAGCCTCCAGAATACTTTACCCAAACTACTTTACCGACAAAACTCCAGGATGCTACTAGATGGAGACACCGTTGCCTGGTATTTGAAACTGGTTTACGCTCGATTTAATCTTTATTGATGCTAACCTCAACGATTGCTTTGCATGTACCGATGTTTTGAGTCGCAATTATTTAATTGTGGGTGTTTGTTGAAGAACGGCTGCAATCGCCATCGGGTGGCACCAACCGTTACCAAGTGTTCGCAACTCGTATGCTCAACAGAAAGTTTAACATGAACGCTGGCCCTCTCACTGCACTTATAAACTTAATGCTGGAATTGTATTAAAAAAGATTGGGAACTGACGCAAAGATCGCCAAAAAGGGGGTTCCTTTTGGCACCATCGGTGCGTGATGTTTACAGCCTTGCAAAAGTCTCTCCAAGCCCATGGCGTCCGCCAACCATCATTTGACACATCAATCTTGGATTGGTTTCTAATGACAGGCCACGAAAACTGAGCTGTTGTTCACACAAACCAAACGAACCTGAAATGCATGCGAGGATAGTATTTGTAATATCTGAAGGGAATTAAGCCAATTAACGCGAAAATTGCCGGTCGGAATCAAGTCGTCTTTTCCACTTGCTCCTGGATGCTGTTGGTCTTTGCATCACTACCCGCGTTAGCAGTTTTAAATTGCCGAGAAGAGACCAGAAATAGTAACCTTCATGCTTGAGAGCGAGCTATTTTGGAGTTTGGTTGCCAAGAAGTTCCCGATATTCCTCGTGGTGGGATGGATACTTTCGACCGATACCACTTTGGTTATTGATTTGAGATTATCGATTCCATTGCGTTGGTCCACGACTTCACATCTGCTCCGACAGTATTCCCAGAAACTATTCAAGCACCATAATTACGATAATTACAGTTTTACGAGCAGACGCGACCCACGGTGATTGTTGTCAGGACTGAACTGAACCATCAAATGGGCGCCCCTGGCGAAGGAAACTTTACCCGTGGTTGTAATCTTGGGGTAAACGAAGAGACTCGAGGAAGTTCTCTTTTGTGGGCACCAATTGGTGCACAATTTTCCTGCAATGCACTGCATTCTTAGTGTGCTATTTTTTTATGCCGATAAGAAATAATTCAGCAATATAAAAGCAAAATAGAAGACCAATGAAAGAAGGAAAGGACAACACTTTACTAGAAAGTGGAGAAAAGGGATGCCCCATTCCTATTTTTTGTGAAAAAACACGCTTATGTTTAATTAATTGGTCGCTGTCGTTCATTTTTGCAACATCGTACCTATCTCTGATCTAGGCACAGATGCGCCTATAAATTTACAATGAAATCACTTACGAGCTACCACTGGAAGTAGGTACTCTACTCATTCACAGCTCCTTCGCTCAATGGCCGATGCCAGCTATCATAAATATGAACACGCTATCCACGCGTAGGCATTCCCACGCTTGCATAATTATTCGGTAACTCAACCACACAAACAAAATCACCCACAGTTCGTATCTCTCTCTCTACGGAGTCTCCGTAATCCTCCAAGGACATCGACGCACATCTCCCCGACAGAGATGCTCGTGGTTGTCCTTGGACGGCGACTCGCACACACACCAGAGCTTGCCGTGCATTTGTAACAGACAGCCAGTCGACGTGTTTGTCGATCACCGGGTGGTAGTCCCGGGTAACCAGTCCCGCGGTCCAGTCTTCCAGTCCAGGCCCTGCAGAGATATGCAGCTTAACGCAACGCTATTGGTGCTTTCAGTGTGTGGACGGCGACTTTTCCCGGAGGCGAGGGTTGTCGGCGGCGAGAAGAGCACGTTCGGGAAGTGGCCGTGGCAGGTATGTGGCTCCTGGATTGTCAGGGAAGTCCTCAGGGACACTATCCTATTTTTATGCATGTTTTACCGGAGAGTTTAGGTTGCAGTACGAAAGAATATGAAAAAGCGTTATTGTTGTCTCTCTACGTGCACGTGATTAATGCAAGGTTATTACAATAAGGGGTGTGGTTTTGCCAGTACTGTTGATTTCCGTTCGGTTTTGGCTCTAAATAAGGACTCTTTTGAGGCTTGTGGAATTGTTTACAAATATTTGTATACACTTTATTGTGTCTCTGTTAAGACTATGTCCAGTTTCACGATATTCTCTAATCCTACTTGACACGATTGCTATCACATCTTCCAATCACTTGCAGTGAAATGCAAGTTTCTGCCAGAGTTTAAAAATGTCTACGCCTTTTACATCTGAAATGTTTGCCATATATCAGCATCCAAGCAGCTAATCAGCTGTTTTTGGTTTCTTGACTATAAGAACGTTGTCCTGCTACTGAACACCATTTTGACAGAACACCCAGAGGATTCCCTTTGAGTTAGAAATCTGACAAACGAAGATATCAATATTATGACCTACTGGCATGCGTACGAACTAAGTATCTAGAAGACAGTGTCGTAGATTTCACTGTGGGAAATTCGCTCGACCGAAATTTCGGAATGTTGGTGTGGCTACTTGCTAAGCCTTCCACGGCTTCCTAGCAAACTCGCCATCGGTCTTTGATCCTGTGGCCTTGGCAGCCCCTGACTGGCACATGTTTACATACTACGTACTTGGGCGGGTCATGCCACCGACGCAAGCTCATGAGCCTCTGCGGGTGCCAGGCTAAAAAAAGTGCTCGCGGTTTACCGCGGTATTTTCACACAATCCCAGTCGCGGTGAGATGAGATAGATGGTAGGTACTAGCTGTAGAATTGTGATTTGTTCATAAATTATAGTGTTCCTACAACAATATGCCGGGGGGCCTGATAACCAAGGCCTCGAGTGATTTACTGCCGTCTTCCTTTACTGCTTCTCAGCGTTCTACATCTCCCTATTGCATGATTCAGTATTCAATGTTTGCCCAAGGGAGTAGACCAAAGATTGCCATTCTACTCCGAGGATATCTTCCTTACACAATTATTTGATGAGTCTTCTTCGCCCCGGTAGTGCCTTGAAATGCAACCTGTCTCGTAGAACTACTCTTTGTTCAGATCAACATAACCTCTCTGCCACCTCCTGGTCAGGGAGAAACCAACTAATTGGATTCAAGTTGATTGCATATTCCAGTCAGTTTCAAATTACAGATTAGCTAGTTACGTTAATTTGTAATTAGTTCAATTACAATTTTTAATTAGAATGGGAGCATGAAATACAGGAGATACAAGATTAAACAGATATAATTTCGCTAGTGTTTAAGGCTCCTAAAACCCGTGCATACCACAACCATCGTCCATCCCTTATGTCGGAGGGTAGCACACAAAATAAACCAACTCATGCGTAACGCACCTCCCCAAAGACAAAGAGACAAGTTTTCGCCGAGGCCCAACTGGGTGCCCTGCACGAGGACGAGGTCCCGGTCCTTGATAATGATTGGCCCTGCAAGTCCTTGGAGCTCAGCCGCGTGAACTTGGGTCGGATGACTTCGACCGGCACTGATTGCAGCACATTGTTGAACTTGACATCGCTTTTTGTCGGCTCCCACCGAGCATGCGCAGTCGCCGGCGTTATTTAGTTGTGTTTGTGTAGGAGACAGCTGTTTGCTCTTTGGCTGCTCGTCTATGAATTGCACGGAACTGCGGTTCGAGGTTTAGACTTCCTTCGTAGAGTTTCGTTATTATCTAATTGATTATCACGTTAGGTTTGTGCTACCTTGATAAACCGGCGCAGAAATATTTGGATTTTGAACTTTAAAGAAAACAAGCAATAGTGCTAGAATTGTGTAACGAGACTTTCGGCAGTCAACGATGATTTTTGAGTTTACAAAAACTCTCAAAAAACTCCCATGTCTTTACAAGAGATACGGCAATCAAATGGGACACATGTTTTAGGTACATGAGTTCTTTTTTTTTGCTGAAAAGAATATTTTTGCCCTACGTCAACAAGTTTGAGTGAAAATTTGGCGCATCACGCCCATCTTGATGCGCCCTCGGATTATGAGCCCCTGGCTTGTAGCCAGCCACGGCACCATGGATGCACCTCGATAGTCGAATGTCTTGCGATGCAGAGTTCACATGTTCAAAACTTTTGACAATACATTACCAGGGCTGACAACTCTAGCTAAAATTAGTTTTAAACGCGATACGGTGGTGGGGAGACATGATGTTAAAACCATCTATAGCAAGTTTTGCCATGAGAGTTCTTGGAAAAAAATCTCGGTGATCTTTAAAATAGTACTTTCTCTCTCGGGGCTATGCTCGGGCTATGAGTGGCCCAGAGGGTGGATCAATGAGATGACAATTACGATATGACTGTCTTTGATGTGACATTAAACCCTGAATACCGTATTTGCATTTACCAAAGTTTCGCAAGTCGATGATCCCTGGCGGTTTGCTGCCCGCTGACACATGTGTATTGCTGGTTGCAGATCTCGCTGCGCCAGTGGCGTACCTCGACGTACTTGCACAAGTGCGGCGCCGCGCTGCTCAACGAGAACTGGGCCATCACCGCCGCCCACTGCGTGGAGAAGTGAGTGATAACCTAACCTGAGAAATCTGCTAGGCCTCTGTGTTAAAACAAGAAAATTGACCGTAAGAGTAGCGGAAAAATAGAGAATGAGTTGTTTTTCAAAGTGTTTTAATTTGGCACAGCTGTGATTGGCTGCCCCACGGGTTTTTGAGAGGTCACCAAAGTCAGTTATTGAATTAGTGACCATCATACACATGACCAGTTCTGTTCGGGAGAGATATTAAAGGGATACAAATAATGCAAAGATCAACTCCATTTGCCTTGGTTATGAACCTTTGACAGCATGAATTTGTGGAGAAAACATGTTGTTAGAGTTGTACCGTCCTTCAGAAGAAACATTATGCCTGCGTTTGCTTCAATGCACTTTGACAGGAGTGGGCCATGTGCAGGCACTGGGTTCCCTTTCCTCCCTTCAAGGCTAGGCTAGGTTCATCATCATCCTCCTCATCATCACACAATCATTCACCGACACCATTAGACCAGAGCTATTTGACCAGTTTCAAAACAGTACATGATTAACAAGCGACAACATAGGACAAGCCATGCTTTTTAACCTTGCGTAATGTCAAACCATCAACGACTAACCGACAAACCGTTGGTGTTCAGCGTCCCTCCCAGCGACCTGCTCCTGCGTCTCGGAGAACACGACCTGAGCACCGAGGACGAGCCCCACGGCTTCCAGGAGCGTCGCGTGCAGATCGTGGCCGCGCATCCGCAGTTCGACCCACGCACGTTCGAGTACGACCTCGCGCTTCTGCGCTTCTACGAGCCAGCCAAGTTCCAGCCGAACGTTCTGCCCGTTTGCGTGCCGCAGGATGACACAAACTTTGTAGGCGCGACGGCGCACGTAACTGGCTGGGGAAGGCTCTACGAGGGTGAGTTTCAATAATTATCGTAGGCTAATGAAACCAAGATATTTCCTCTGGATATATATCAATCCTCTCAGATATTTTGTTGTTAAGAACCAGCACTGTGCATTACTATTCCGGTTCCGAGATCTGTTCTAATGAACGTAGACAATCGGGAAATCAAACCCTGATTTAGTTAAAAAATTTTGAGATGGTGTTAGCTAACGAGCTATATAATGGTTTATATATAATAGCTATATATATAACCCTTTATATAGCTCGTTGGTGGTAGCCTTGTCTTACTTGTTGCACGGCTCATTTGCATGAAATTGTTCAATGTAAGCATGTTAACATTGCATTCCATCATCTTCTTTTTGTGTGACTCCAAGTCTCACAGGTATGAGAAATCTCACTTGTTTATTACAATGCCCAAGTAAGAAAAAAACATTGTACCTTTCCCAAGGATGTTTATTAGGAAGTAAATATTCCTTGCAATTCAATAAAAATAAAAGAAATAATATATATATATAGGTTTAATGATCAACACTGCTGAATACTTTTGTGGTTAGCGACCTTGCTTCTAGGACAGGAATCTAGATTCATTCAACTCATGACCATGCCATGAGCAAAAATAGGCCATGTGGCATTTTGCAATTGCAATCTAATCGATCAAATTAATCATACACGGCAAGCACATCGAAGGCTTTCGAGCACCAAACAAGCAAAAGTATGAATGAAATGGCTCGAAAGTTCCACAAAACGTGAAAACAGAAGAAAAGTGGAAATTATTGCTCACAAAAAGTGATCTGTAGCTCTCCGCTGCCAAGATTACGAAACGTTTGTGGCGAATAGGTTTTTTTTTAAATGCTGAGTCACGTTTTGGTTGTTTTGCAGATGGTCCGCTGCCTTCGGTATTGCAAGAAGTGCGTGTGCCCGTCATAAATAACACACTCTGCGAGACCATGTACCGCTCGGCTGGCTACATTGAACACATACCAGAGATCTTCATCTGCGCGGGCTGGAAGAAAGGTGGCTTCGACTCATGCGAGGTAACTATCCACTATCTGTCAGGGAATTAAAGCCATAAACGTTGGTATGCATGGAACCAGGGCAGAAGGTAGATTCAAATAAAGGTACTCTAAGACAAGATAGTTAAGCTAAAAATCTGGTTGGAACTGTTAAATTATTTTTGAGTAACTTCTGAGCTTTGTTGGTATGATTACACAAAGCATACAGCAAAGCACTATTTACCACTGATCAAGTACATTTTCATGCCAAGTTTGAGATGTATACACCCCCACAAAAAAAAAAAAAATGATGAAAATCATGCAGAAACCCAACAGAAAAAATTAAACATCTGTGTTGGTAGACTTAAGTGATTAAGTCTGTGCTTATTGCTTGGTAACTGTTTGGTGAATTGGGAACAGAAAACTATCAACACAGAGTTTCAGTCTGTAAAATATCCACCTCTCGCACCCAATTTCATAATTGATGATCAGCCACTGTAAGTTTTGTTTTGTGTATGACCCCATTAACCTCCAAACCAATTGTGCCATTAAGATCCATCGAAAACAACTTGAAAACACTCAATGAATTACACAATATGTTTCAGCATAGACGAAAAATAGTTCTGATCTCCAGCAGCACTTTTAATTTTAACAACTTTTCTAACTTGGTGAATAAATCAAAAGCTCTAGTTTTGCTCAGTGTACCACCATGTTTTACATAAAATAACAAATAATAATAAATAATAAAAAACAAATAATGTTTTACAAGTACCTTTTTTTTTATCTGCTATTGAAGTGAATATCGAGGTCGCGTTGAGCATCATATTGGAATAACGTAGCGTTATGTTACTTTATTTTACATGTACTACGTGAACCTAATTTCAAAACAAGCATTCAATTATTTCAAGGAAGGTCACAGCAATCACTTGATTGCTGATGATTTGCTGCAATATATTAAAACCATCATGGTAGATAACAAGAAAGATTTATCAAGGTTTTTATGTATTTTGATTTAATATTAATAATTAATATTCTTAATCTGAAATTTTAATTAAATTTTAAGCATGTGGACTTGGCTAATTGACCAATTGCTTGCAGGGTGACTCGGGAGGACCAATGGTAATACAGAGACCCGATCGACGATGGCTTCTGGCCGGTGTGATCTCGTGGGGCATCGGCTGTGCGGAGCCAAACCAACCCGGAGTCTACACACGAATCTCAGAGTTCCGCGATTGGATAAACCAGATATTGCAATTCTAGCCTCGTGTGTAAATTGTGTGCGTGTATGTGTGCCTTCAGTCTCTCGTTGTTACGTTGGCGTTCAGTGAATGTCAGTCCCCTGTACATAGACCCACCGTTTGTAGTATTTATTGGTTATTTATTTTGAGCAGAGCTACTTATTAACACTAGGCTAGAGCTATAATCGTGAAAACCCACACGATGTCCACAACCGTTTGTAATACTTTGATAATAAACTTGCGTTGAAAACAGGAAAACGAATTCGATGTGCTTTGATATTAAGTTTTTGTAGTAACAATCCGAATCTTAATCACTGTTTCTTCCTTGCTTACGAACAAAAGAAATATATCAAACTGCCACGAACAAATATAAACCCTACGATAGTATTAATATTCATCTGTTTCTAATCTCTGCTTGGCATAGCTATCAAAGAACTGAACACCATGGAAGATATTGTGGTGTCATGCTTGCCAGCTTTAAGAACATTCCAGGCACCCAAAACACTGGCAAGTATTTTTTTCATTTATTCATAGATTTTCTGTTGCAATGAAAGGTAATTTATTTAAAAAATTTCAAGATTGGTGCCTAAATGACAACTGAAGCGCAATGAATTGTGGGCGCTGTCCGTCATCCGCCATTATCCGTCGGCACGTTGCAAACTCTTATTTATCGTTATATTCCTAATAAATATATAAATAGGTAGCATTTTCTTTGCTCACAATGTACGGGAACGACGATTATGTCGATCAGGTACGATATTTATCTTACCAATCATTACGTCGCTGTACAATATGGCTAGAGCGCACTTAACCTATCTTTTATTCACAGGGCTACGACAATAATTATGGAAATTATGGGTCAGCGGATGCTGAGCCTCATACGGGCGATCCCCATGCCGATCTCGAATATGATCGCTATTATAAGATTCCGGACGTTATCAAGAAGTTTCTTATCTACTTCCGCAATTGTATAAATGAGGGACTTATCTTCGAGATCCAAAACCTCTACGAGAGCACGTACGTTTTGGGCCTGCAACATTTTCTGTTTGACTAGATTAATTCCAAGATTATGTCGGTATCATAATTTAAATTTATTTTTCTAGGTTCCCCAAGCTTACTGAGCAGTACTTTGAAAAGCGGCCGTGGATAGATGAGGCCGACGTTGCACATCTAGTGGAGAACGATACTGTAAGATCATTTGGGTCCTCATTTCAAAGTGTTCTTTATTGTCCATTATCAATATTACATGATTTGCAGACTTTTAGGTACCTAGATTTCTAGGTACCAATCTAATTCTAAGTTAAAGTTTAAATAAAAATAATATAGTAATGATACTGATAATAACAGTAAGTGAATAATAAATATGAATATAGTAATGATTGTAATGATTGAAGTAGGCTTAAATATCATCAATCCTCTACTTGTTTTGACTTTTCAATTTGTTGTTGTAGGTTTTCCTCATTTTGTACAAGGAACTGTACTTCCGGCACATCTATGCTCATGTACCTGGTGGCCCATCGTTAGAGCAAAGATACAACTCTTTCTACAACTACTGCGACCTCTTTAACTATATTCTCTCAGCAGAGCAGCCGGTTAGTGTTTGTCTTTGCTTCTTGGTTAGCGAATCTTTAAATGATTGAAAACTCGGAAATTCCAATTGTATAATTATTTTGTTTTAAATTGCAGGTTCCCCTGGAACTTCCGGACCAGTGGCTGTGGGAACTCGTGGACGAGTTTGTGTACCAATTCCAGGCGTTCGCCCAGTACCGTGCACGTCTGTCGAAGAAGACGCCCGAGGAACTCGAGTCCCTATCGGCTGGTGCCAACAGCAAGATCTGGAACGTTCTTTGCGTACTAAACGTACTGCACTCTTTGGTAGAGAAGAGCAACATCAAGAGACAGCTGGAGGTAAGAATTTAAAGCTCTGTACCTTATGTTTCATTTAAAAAACCTATGACAAATTAAAAAAGCATTGCTGAAATAGTAAAATAATTTCATTGGTCATTGGAAAACTCTATAGGAAAGTAGGAAAATTAGAATTAATTGAGTGACGTTTACGAATCGTACGATTCGAACCATACGTTTTGAAACATTATATGCTGAAGTACTAATATTGTACAAAATTGTTTTAACATTTTTTGTTTCCTAACAGGTTTACGCTAGCGGTGGCGAGCCTGACTCGGTGGCTGGCGACTTTGGGCGGCACTCGCTCTACAAGATGCTCGGTTACTTCAGCCTTGTTGGGTTACTGCGCCTGCACTCGCTGCTGGGAGACTACTACCAGGCCATCAAGGTGGGACTGAGTAGACAAATCTAAATTCTGCTATCTTATGTTACCACAGGTATATCATGGCCTAGCATAGGAGGTTCAATGGTAGATTCAACGTTTAGTAGCCATGGAGATGCTGAGATCGCCTGACAGAGCTTCTCAATTCTGCTATCTTATGTTACCACGGGTATATCATGGCCTAGCATAGGAGGTTCAATGGTAGATTGAACGTTTGGTAGCCATGGAGATGCTGAGATCGCCTGACAGAGCTTCTCAATTCTGTCATCTTATGTTACCACGGGTATATCATGGCCTAGCATAGGAGGTTCAATGGTAGATTCAACGTTTATTAGCCAAGGAGATGCTGAAATTGCTTGGCAGTCTAAAAACAACCCGCTACCAATCAGACATTCGGCTGTAACGTTCGCCACGTGACTCACCTTGCCGTCGTTTCCCCGCAGGTCTTGGAGAACATGGAGTTACACAAGAAGAGCGCGTACTCGCACGTGCCCGCGTGCCAGATCAGCACCGCGTACTACGTCGGCTTCGCGTACATGATGATGCGGCGCTACGCCGACGCCATCCGCACGTTCAGCGCCGTCCTGCTCTACGTCCAGCGCACCAAGCAGCTGTTCAAGTCGCGATCGTACCAGAACGACCAGGTTCGTGTTTTGTTGCATATCGGAATGTTTGGGGTTGGTCAAAAACTATTGAACTGGGTTTTGAATGCTAAGCAAAAAACAACAAAATTTCGCAACGTTTCACAACTACTACCTGTTACTTTATCAAGGGTAAGAGCAGTCCTGACAATTTTTCGATAACAAGAGAACCACAAGAAATTATTACAAATACCTAGTTCAAGATTCCTAAATGCATCTAAATAAAAAAATCAGGGTCAATAACTAAAAAACTAACTTATTTTGTATTTTCTGAAATAGAATCCTGAACAAAGGTTACATCAAGTAGACATGAGTCTAAAAACAATCATATTGGGGTTCGTTTTGTTGGGAGTCAAGTTGCCGCTGTGGCACTCATTTGCTATCTTAAACCAAGCACAGTTAAAATGCATGGACAGAGGTACAAAAACATCTTGACCTGAACATTGACATGGTAGTCACCTTGTGATCAACCTTGTTATCAACTCTTTGTTCACTTTTATGAATTATTATTTGCTAATTATTATCATTATTAATATTATGGACTGACATAGGCTATCCATCAATCTATCTTTTGGCAAAAAAAACTATTTCAACTGGGTTTTAATTGCTAAGTAAAGGACAACTAAATTTCCCAACGTTTCGTAACTTGTACCTGTTACTTTATCAGGACTGCTCTTACCCTTGATAAAGTAACAGGTACAAGTTACGAAACGTTGGGAAATTTATTTGTTCTTCACTTGGCATTCAAAACCCAGTTAAAATAGTTTTTGTCAAAATTAGTGCTGAGTTTACATCAAGTAGACATGAGTCTACAAACAATCTATTGGTCTTCCTTTTTTCTCATCCTCCAATTTTCTAAATCACATTCACATTAGTAACAAACAACGAAATGTAAGATTCTATTCTGTTATAAAACTGCTGCTAATCCATACGCCACGTTCTTCCCCGTCGCCCGCAGATCAACAAGCAGACGGATCAGATGTACCACCTGCTGGCCATCTGCCTGGTGCTGCACCCGCAGTGCGTGGACGAGAGCCTGCACCAGGTGCTGCGCGAGGGGAGCTACACTGACAAGATGTACAAGATGCAGTGCGGAGACTTGGCTGAGTTCGAGGCTTGCTTCTTGTTCGCGTGCCCCAAGTTCCTCTCGCCGGCGCCGCCAGCTACCGACGCCGCCCCAGAGGACCTCGGCAAGGACGCCACGAGACACCAGACGCTGGTCTTCATGGACGAGGTCAAGCAGCAGAAGATGCTGCCGACCATCCGCAGGTAATGACAGACGTTGGGAACTCTGAACTCTGATGGTTGATTTTTTGTTTTATGGCTGGACGATTGGTGTAAGAACGAGGTAGCGAGAGCGCAACTTACTTGAAATACGCTCTTGTTTATTTGCCTCACTGGCCTACATTTTTCATATTTTATTTATTTGTATATTAATCGCTTCAGTATTACAATAATTACCTGAGGCTAACAGAATTACAATATTGTTCATAGAATTTAAAATATAATTGCATAGAATTTTGTGGTTAGTTTTCTAAATTTACAGTGGTATTTCACATTTTTTGGAAATGTAGTCCTTACATCATGGGGCAGCGCATTCCACAGTCTAATTTACATTCGAGAACACCAGAAAACCCCATACTTCAGGTTTCCGGTACGTTGTTACTTTTTCTCCTTCTGACAACAATTGGTTCGTTGCGTTACAGCTACTTGAAGCTGTACACGACATTGCCGCTGAGCAAGCTGGCGAGCTTCATGGCGCAGGGTCAACAACGTGACCTCGACAAGGAGACGGCCGCGCTGGCCATCCACCTGTTGTGCTTCAAGCACAAGATGAAGAATGTCGTCTGGACCAAGGGAGCATCTGGTCTGGAAGGGCGATTCCAGTCTGGTTCTGAGGTAAGGGAAATCGCGCCGGTTCTGTCAAGGATTGGCTTAATCACAATGCACAGCCAATTGAAAGAATCTAATAGGCCTGCTTTCTCCTGTAGCATTGCTATGAATTAAATGGCAGGGGTCAAAATCTGTATTTAATCTTTAATTACGCTGGTATTTCCTCCAAAATGTCTGACTTTTCCCAGAATACTTACAGTAGCATAAGAAGGCAGATTTAATAAGCTTTATCAAGCTATTTCAATAGGAGATCTCAGCATTGCAATCTTTATTGACAGTTTTTGTCAATCCCCTTTTTATGATGACCCAAAGGTCATAACCATTTAAAGATGTGTCAAACTGCGATCAAAACCTCCGAATAAATAATCTAAAAGCAAGACTAAGATTATGAAGTTGCCAGGAGTTTCATCACAACCCTCGCCGAAATCGTAATGAGTCTTCTCTGTGCCCAGCTGGATTTCTACATCGATCGAGACATGATCCACATTGCCGACACCAAGGTGGCCCACCGTTACGGAGACTTCTTCATCCGCAAGATTCTCAAGTTTGACGAGCTCAACCGCAAGCTGCACAACATCAAGATCTAGCCGCCGCCGTTGCCACACGGCCGGCCAGTATTACCAACCTCAGCGAGGGTTTCTTGTTCGTTGAATGCTAATAAAACACGTATCTTGTAGGAAAAGTTTTATTTACAAAACACATATGTTTACATTGTACATTGCTTGGTAGCTTAACGTTGATTTCATCACTTACCCTAAGAGATTTTTGAACTCGAGTGTTACAAAGGATTTGCAGACAAGTTATCAGCCTTCTCCAAGGGATTTACAAACGTAACTCTGGTGTTGCCGTTGGCGATGATGGGCGGTTGATTACAATGAACAGAATGAAACACACCATTGACAACAGTGGGGGGTTTTAAAAAAGCAGGAAAGTTGAAAAATTGTTTCTTTGGAGCGCATATTTAAAAATTGAGTAAAACTAACTACAGAACAATAGCATCAAAATTCTTTTAGGGTTATCCAGTCATAAATTAAATTTCTCTATGTGTGAAAATGACGTGGATCCTGGAAACGTAAATCCCTGCAGTAACATAAGATAGCAGAGTTGAGAAGCTCTGTCAGGCAATCTCAGCATCTCCATGGCTACCAAACGTTGAATCTACCATTGAACCTCCTATGCTAGGCCATGATATACCCGTGGTAACATAAGATAGCAGAATTGAGAAGCTCTGTCAGGCGATCTCAGCATATCCACGGCTACCAAAATTATACTACTCTATTTTCTGTTTTCAAAGTTGGCAAAAAAAATGTCAGTGCAGGATATGATTCAACAGCTCGGGCAATAAACGGGGATGCCAGCTCTTGAATCTACTTTCGAACCTTCCATGTTCGATTTTCATCGTTAAGTTTCAAGTAGTTCCTATTTAATTTGACCTACACAAAATCCAAACCGAAATTCACCTAGCACTAGCCTATCTCTTGCAACAATCTCGCTATAGAAAAATCACTTTCAACGACGGAACTTCGCGCTCATCGCGACTAATTTTCTGCCGGCATACGTTCCGAAGCTTTCTCAGTGTCTGTTGGCGCTGTCGGCTGATCCACAGGCACCTGGACCTCCTCCAGCCACGTCTTGTAGCGCATCTGGAAGCGCCTGAAGCCGTCGCGGAAGTAGCCAGTTTCTACTAATCTATTGCCCATACGACCGAGATTCTAGAAACAAGACGAAAGTAGGTTAGCAAATAGCTAATATGCTCATCTTCGACAGTTGGACGAGCAGCTAGCTTTGGTAAGGCAAAAAAGAACATTATTTGAAAAGTTTTTTGATATGATGAACACTATAACCGTCTCAAAAATTCGGACATCGTCTCAAAAAGCTAGTGTCCAAGTAGTTCAATGGGTAAGAGGAACACCAGCGATAGGTGGAATCGGGGTTCGTGTTCCCGTTTGGGAATCAATTTTTGAGACGGTAGAAGTGTTCATAATAATAAAATACCCTGCACATTGCAAGCGTTAGCAATTTAAATAAGATTTCATATCATTTGAGTTGTCTTAAGCAAAATGTATATTTATTTTCTCGTATAATTAGTTCGGTATCTCTGGAAAGATTAGTGGCCGTGTTTTTTTTGCAAAAGCAATAATGCCAATATTCAGCATCAGATGCAGTAAAATTCAGCGTGGCATTGGCTCGTACCTTGTCGTGTTTCATTTGCCGGCACTTAGTGTGGAATGTGTGCAGGTGCCCGTAGAACTGTCGGTTAGGAGTGATCTCGGCAGCGATCATCGTCTCCATGATGGCGAGCAAGTAGCCGAAGCTGAAGCGCATGCACGCCTGCTTGGCCAGCGCTCCCAGGATCTGCACGTTAGGCCTGTTGAAAACGGGAGCATAGTTGGGGAAGATCGTTTTGAAATCGATCTTTTAAAAAGATCAAGATCGTCGTCAAAAAACAATCTTTTAAAAATATCAAAGTTTGTGATCTTTTTTTTTTATTTAAAATTAAATTTCATTTCAGTAAAAACCAAGTTCATTTAAAAGATTGTTTTCGAAAAAAAATGTATTTTTTAGCACCTATAGCCCCTAAAGGCACAGATAGACAATCTGTGCTATAGGCACAGATAGACGATCTGTGCTATAGCCTATAGGTACTGGGAAATGCAATATTAATATAGAAATAGTAGGAACACAATGCGACAAGGACTATGACTTAAAGTCAAGAATACAAGAAGAAAATTAACAGCCTGTAAACACTTAACAAGAACAAAAATTCCTTGCATGTTGAAAAAGAATCTTTTTAAAAAGATCGGGGAAAATCCGATCGCGATCGAATAAAAGGATTGTGAAATACACAAAAGATCGCAATCAGTTTGAATTTCACTAAAAAAAAATCCTTCCCCAACAATGCCGGGAGCGTAAGTCACAGCTTTCAGATTTCATTGTTATATATATGATATATGATTGTTATATTGTTATATGTTATATAGTGTTTAACGATACTCTGTTTTGACAACAGGCCCCGTGTTTCTGATCTCATGGGGTCGGTGGGTGGCTGATTCCAACACGCTATACCGTTTGGACTATTACGCTGGTAGGAGTATGCTAGGGTGCAGTAGGCTACGTTGGGTTAAAGGAACTTGAGACCAGCACTAACAATAAATGTCGATCCCATTTTACAAATATTTAAACTGGAGTGGTCAACTAAGAAATTACAAATGTATTTTGTTTTCTCATATTCAATCCACATAATTTAAATTTGTGCTCATATAGCACGGTTCTAGCTTGAAGCTTTTCAAAATTATAAAGTTACACTACTTCAAATGTATTGATTATTTCTTTTGACTTAATCAGAATTCATGACTTAAAATGTTCAATGATACAGTTGAATACAGTCTAACCTTAAGCCATAGGTACAATAGGTGACTCGACCATAAGTGCAAATTGTATAGTGCATACATTCTTTATCAACATAAATGCGCGTTAAACTTAGGATATCGACATCGCTGGTCTCCTGCCACATTGCGAGGCCGCCCACTCACCTGATTCCGGCCGCCTGCAGACCCGTCAGCAACTCAGCCGCCTGCTCCTTGGTCTGGCAACCGAGCGCCAAAGCACCGAAAGTCTTCTCGTCGGGCGACAGGTGGCGTCTGGACATTTGCGCCAGCGCGTCTGTCGCCGCCTCGCGGTCACCACGCATTGAGCGCCGCGTCAGCAACAGGTTGAACCACGGCACGTCTGGCACGACGGATAGTTCGCGCATGGCACGAGACAGGGACTGCGCAGGCAAACGCAGGTGGTCAAAATGTTGTGTGCCGCTAGGCTAGGCTATTATTGGGCTTGTAATTCACTTTGCTAATGTTTTTAACGTCCTGTCATTGGGTGTAAAAGTGAAGTCAGAGGCCCAGGGCTAATGTCAAACTTCATGTGCCAGGTTTATTACCAGTCCTAGTGCTAACGTCGATATTCAAAGCCCAGTGCGGAAAAAATGTCTTGAAAACTAATGCGAAAATGACAGGCACTCTTTTCTCTTAAAGGGGCATTTACCCTTCGAAATTATTTTCTACCATAGATTTGTGACTTTGGTATGAATTGAAATTGACCTATTTAAAAGAATTTTCTGAAAAAATGGATCTGCAATTAATTATCTAAGATTTTTAACTTTTCAAGCGGCGCGATCTGCAAGCTGAGTACGATTCTCTCAATTCTCGAAGGATGGAGGACTATGCTCAAATTATTTGAATTTCATCTGATGAGAGGTTTGTCTAGGTGCTAGGGGTCGAAAAAGCACTACCGGTTATTTCTTACGGGAGTTTGTTTTCTAAGCACCCAAGCCGAAAAACGCGGAGTTTGGCAATTTCTGCACGGACAGCCGTGGAAACAGGAGTTTTTTTTTATAGTCCGAATGCCAATATTAAATCTTCCAAATCGATGGTAAAAAATAATTTTGAAGGGTAAATGCCCCTTTAAGAAAATTGATTTTTTTCTGCAGAATTTGTAATTGAATCTGTTGCTACAAATTCGGTTACAGCAAGCCTATAATTTTCCTTAGAATTCACATCGATTCTCTACGGGTGCTACTGGCTGATGTCTCAAAGCTGTGGGGCATTATTGTGTTATGCTATGTGATAGGTACGATAATATAATTATGCTACGTTAGTAAACCCTGGATATGTAAAAAAAGCCGTTTGGTAGGCTTGTATTCGATGTGATCAATGCGACAGTTGTTAAAAACTCACTTTCTCTGCAGCCAGCGTCTCGGGAATCAACTGCAGCATGTGCGTAAAGGTCTTCACATCCGGAGAAACGCCAGCCTTTTGCATCTCGAGCAGGAAGCTTGAACTTCCGCCGAGGACCAGCAGCTTGTCCGAGGCTAACATATCTTCTTGGCGCACTGTCAATTCGTTCTGTTCCTCTAGCACCAACAACTGAGATTCGTCAACTTCTTCCACAGATGTTTGGACAGATTTCTTTGCTAAGTTATGCTCTCTTTCGGCTGCCCTCCGAGCTCTTTCGTCGTCAGTCACAGCTTCAAAGCCGTATGCAAGTTTTGCCTTAGCGCCAGTAGTCATGTTAACATCACCTTCAGCAATGGAAGGCTGCAATTCTGAGCTTTCTTCCGGTCCCGGGCCTAGCCTTTCCAAAGATTCTGGTGGTGGCAGCGAGTGGCCCCAAGGTCCTATCAACGCCTCATCTTTCTTGCCGATACCACAGTCGCGAGCCACACGTAGCAACAGATGGTAGCCACGTTGGTCAGCACCGCAGCCCGAAAACCTCCGCCACACATCCAAAGCTAGTCGGAAACCTGTATCTGTATCGCTGGCGCATGCCATCAGTAGGTGGTTTAATGTGTCAGAAGTCAAGGGTATATTTCTTGCTAACATCTCGTCAGCCAGGGAGAATGCAGTGGCAAGATCACCACACCGTCCGAAAGCCTTCATCATGGCGTGATAATGCGTAGCATTGACGTCGTCTCCGCGGGCTCGCATCTGACTACGAAGCCGATGAGCTCGTCTCAGGCCGTCTTCGTCACCAACTCGGGAACACGCGTCGAATAGGGCAGTGAACGTACCGCCAGTGGGCTTCAGGCCGCAGCGTCGCATTTCGGCGTAGAGGTGGAAGGCTTGTTTGGCACGGCCATTCTTTGCACAGCCTCCCAAGACAAGGTTATACAAGTAGCTAGAGGCTGGTGCTTTGTCATGGCGCATGTCTTTGGTTACTACCGTAACGGCGGCGTCGATCTCATTGCGAGATAGGTGTGACTTGATTCGGGCGGCATAGCGACCGGGAGACTCACGTTTTCGTGGGTTTTCAAGGAATTCACGTTCACGCCGGTCGCCGTCCTCTTCGAAGTTTGAACTTAACCTAACTTCTGCTGGCGAGGCGATGTCCCGGACTGAGAGAGAGGCAAAGCGCAGCTGGATCAGTCGAAGGAAACGAGAGGATTGAAACATCACTAGTCTCAAAATATTTATGTTTTCTTAATTAGGATTGTTCAGTTCCTTCCCTTACAAGGCGTTGTATAAATTCATAACGTGCGACTCCACTACAACCGTGTGCTTCGAACAGAACAGCTGGCAGCTGAGGTTTCTCAGATGTGATTGGTCGACGAGGGTCTTGGAAGGAGAAGTTTGTGCCAACTGTCAGGGAATTTACAAATGGCGGCCATGTCACCGGCCGAGGTGAGTTGATAATTTTATTTCTTTTTTCTCTTTCTTTAGTGAAACCCCACGATATATTTGGCTATGTCTTTTCAAAAATGATCATTCCATGTAAATACGGTGACGTTAACATTAAAAAATATTCCCTTGATGTAGCCTGTTATCACGAAACATAATTCGGTGGTCCGCGTAGTTGATACGAACATTTTTCATTATCTTATCTCCACCCGTATAATTTCATACACACAATGCGACTGATATGTTTTGTATTCAGGTAAAGAAACACCAAGGAAACTTTCTTTCATGAAATAGCAAATTTTTTCAATTTCGTCGCTGCGTCGTCAGACGGTTCGCACTGCGACGGCGTGATGAATTTGTGAGAGCATGTGGTGGGGGAAGCCAATTCTTGGTAATAAAACACAGAGAGCCGTGTTTTTCTCGACCCGACTGTTTTCCTGGAAGCACTCGGCTCGTTGGGATGGCCAGAGTGAGCCGATGACAGATATCAGTATATGCCGTGGTGTGGATCTGTGAACTTCTGCCATGACGTACTCGTTCACGCAGTCTGTGGTCTTGCTGATTAGTTCGCACTAGTTTCATTTCTGTGACAATGTGATAGGGTCATGAGCACCCCGTCTACGCCGACGAAATCACGAGCTTCTTGTTTGGACCCGGCAAGATTTCAGGTCAGTTTCAGTGACCCCGTAGCATTAGGGACAACGTGCCCTATTTTGCATCTTAATACCTGAACTTGCATCTTCGGGCATTGATAAACACTTGAACGGGTTCCCCTGTCTGGAAACATCGGAATTCCTAGAAGTGGGACTCATATCCCGGGAAGGGTCGCGTGTAGAGGGTCGCGTGATCGACTTACTGCTATTGTTAGAATCCATGTCGAGGTCAAGCGAAACCCTTGTGATGATCTATTATCCCGGCATTTCAGCTGAGAGACATTGACACCCTGAATATGTCCCTGTCCGATCCCAGCTCCCCCGGGCCCTCCAAGTCTGGAAGTCAATTCACTCTGCTCCAATCCAAACCACAGGTAAATATCCTAACCCAATTATTTTCCCCGTGTAACCTAAATAGGATTTTACGTTATGGGGTTTCATAATCTTTTAAGTAGTCAATAACCGTCACAATTACTCAAATATAACCGCAATATGAACTCAGGAATCAACTTGGCAACTTGCAAGGGATGCTCTGTCTTCAGCTATCTTGGTTGATAATCAAAGTTTTCCTCAAGTGTTTGGATTAGCTTAATCTGCGAACTGCTAGCAGAATCCTAAACACATCCGAAGCACTCTAGCCCCACATGTTATTGTTATGGTAGAAAGCTAGTAAACAAATATCTCGGCATGATCGATCCTGCGATCATAAAACTTATACAACCGAAGATCTTGCCAACACTCAACGAAAGTGGTCAGCACTAGAAAAGTGATCGTAGCTATCAAAGCGAACGTTGGCATAACCCTGAAAAAGTCTGCCCAGAATAATATTTTTGCGGCTTCTTCCGTAAAATAAACAGCCTATCTCTAAATCCTAAATCGTCGCTCGTCGATGGATGATACGGCAAATACAGTTTTGCCTGCCACCCTAGAACATTAAAATGCAAGTTGCTCTTCTGAACTCAATGCTCAAATGAACTGCATCAGATTTCAGTTAGCTTCTAGCGCCTATCTAACTAACAATTTTCCGAGCGACTCTAAAGATATTGCGGATGCGTAAGAGCCCCGGGTGTGAACCTTATCTCTCGTTATCGGACACCCTTGGCGCAGTCCCTTGGTACTTTCCTCCACCGACCGCTAGAAACTTTGTCGCGGCGCCTGCGGAAATGCCGATCGCCGTCGCCACATAATTATAGCGCATACGGGAATAGTCCACCGAGACAAAGATTTGATATGGCGGCAGTTTGTGGTGCAACTGATACAAGGAGTGCACTGAATTGGAATTCATTTTTAGAAGGGGACCGCCTGCTAGCTAGCATACCATTAGTCAGCCTTGCTTGCTGCTTGCTTTAGGAGCCAAAAGGTGTCTTTACCCGGCCATAAATAAACAGTGATACAAAAACAGAACAACATTAATTATTGTGTCTAATCAACATTTTTGGGGAGCAATATATGAGTAGCACTAAAATGTGTGCCTCAGATATAGGGGATATCTCTGCAGATATCATTGTTTAGCTGATCGAAGTTAACACTCCTCATTCAATAATCGTGATTTATTGATAGCGAATGTAAGTTCTTAGTTTCTCAAGCAAAATTTTGATAAAATCTCTTCTGTTAAGTTAAAATAGAAGTATCTGATTGGCTGGGACAAAAGATATGTTTTCAATCACGGTAGATAACAAGTTGCCGCAATCAGAAAAGCTATAAGGGATAAGCTTACGCCACACCTGCAAGTACCATTTTAGAAATTGCAATGTTCTTGTTTGTGTCGGTATTTATTGCTTGGTTAAGTTTCGAAATGACCTCTTTAGCGCTGAAAGCTCGTTCGTATTTGCGCAAGCAAAGTGGGTATAGGATGAAAACACCCTGACAAACGTGGTTGGTGGTCGGTTACTTTGGTTGGTGCAAAGCATAAAAGGCGGAAATGAGACGACTGAAAGAGACGGCGAAACGACCTCATTTCTAGGAAACCGGGAGAGGGTTGTTACCGAGCTGTCTCTGTAATAATTTTATCGAGTGGATTTAAATTCGGTTGCGTCACGGTGGCTGCACTTTCTGATTAAACCTATAATGCCTTGGTGCAGCCATGGTGCAGCGATGCACAATACGGTGCATGAGGAAAGGGATTATGGATTTTAAGCGGATTGGGGCGAGCCGTACTCAAAAGAGTCAGCTTAATAGCTAGCTAATGGTTCTCATTTCTTTGTGCTTGGGATACGGGGTCAAGTCAATAATAGGGAACGTGTTAAACAATGGCAGTAAAATTGATTTGAAAGCAATCTAAAGCCCATGGCGGTCATTTAATCTGTGCTTGATTATTTTTATCTGCACTTAATCGTGGAGTTATTGGAAACTTCTTTTATCTAGATATTTTCTTTGAAAATACGACTAAAACAGGTGGAGGATATTGAAATTATTTAAAAGGTATTTAAATGATAACAAGGTCTTCAACTACAGTACAATGTCTGCGCCTAAGGCGACAAAACAGTTTTTTTTAAGAACCTTGGAGGTGAGCAAAATGCATATAATCACTTTCTTGTAACCCTTTAAGGTGTTGTTTCACAATGATTGCATTCCTAGACTTATTAGATTTACTGGCTTCAGCAGCCTTCCAGTAAAACCACTGGATGAATCCCAACACGACACAGTGTTGTGGTTACCGTGGCTGCGTGAGATGAGGATGGGACGTCTAGAACTGTCGAGGGTGACTTTGGCTTTTGTTTGCAGCGTCGATTGCAGAAGGAGCTGATGTCGTTGATGAAAGAGCCGCCGCCGGGAGTCACAGTCGACGGGGAGCAGGCGTCGCAAAATCTCACGCTGTGAGTTGACTTAAACTAGCAGTGATGTAGTGGTCAATGCACGCGGGTGTACGCAGTCCACCCAGTGATGTAGTGGTCAATGCACGCGGGTGTACCCAGTGATGTAGTGGTCAATGCACGCGGGTGAATGCAGTCCACCCAGTGATGTAGTGGTCAATGCACGCGGGTGAACGCAGTCCACCCAGTGATGTAGTGGTCAATGCACGCGGGTGTACGCAGTCCACCCAGTGATGTAGTGGTCAATGCACGCAGGTGTACGCAGTCCACCCAGTGATGTAGTGGTCAATGCACGCGGGTGTACGCAGTCCACCCAGTGATGTAGTGGTCAATACACGCGGGTGTACGCAGTCCTCCCAGTGATGTAGTGGTCAATGCACGCGGGTGTACGCAGTCCACCCAGTGATGTAGTGGTCAATGCACGCGGGTGTACGCAGTCCACCCAGTGATGTAGTGGTCAATGCACACGAGTCTGCAATATTACTGTCTTTGAAGTTATTTTCGGATTTTCCAAGAAAATTACGCCATTTTATTGTGTTCAAAGAAAAACACTTGCCGTGGTGCGAAACAGGTAGATTGTGGTCATCGCGGCGCATTCAGGTCGATTGTTTCTTACGCTGCTTTGACGGTTGCAGGTGGACGGTGCACATGACTGGCGTGGAGGGGACGCTCTACGAGGGGGAAAACTTCCAGCTGCAGTTCAAGTTCGGCCCCAAGTACCCATTTGACTCGCCTGAGGTCAGTGCCAAGATCATAGGACAACTTTTTTGTTAGAGATCACAGACGTTATTAACTCTGGAATGTACCAAGATAACGTTCGAAATTGTGCCAAATTGTCACTTTATATGGCTCAGAATGGATCTCAAATCGTCCAGAGGACAGAAGACGACATCGATACGCAAGCACTGGCTCGGCATAGGCGCTATAGCCAAATAATGAGTCAGTCACGGAGCCGTGGGGGGGCTCAAAAAAACTACATATGAATGTTTTCGTCTGGAACATCTTTCCAAAACTGAAAAGTAGAAAACTCGTTGTTTTCTCCTGCAAGGGAAATCTTTCAAGATACACATGGTATCCTTAGAATGGCGCTAAATGTCTCTGTACACGGTTGCTGGTTGCAGATTAAATAGGTCTGCAGATCATTTGCAAAGTGCAACTGTTGCAAAGTGCCATATCCAGTGAACAAACCATAAAATATACCTTCATAACCTATCGTAACAGTGACGGTATCACAATTTAAGAATATATCATACATTATTTTGTGTATAAATTAAAAATTCATTTTTATGCCTGGAAATCATTTCCAAGCGCAGATCATGGCCTCAACAACATTTCTCAAGTCAGGCTGTAATTCAAACTTTTTCTATGTTATGGTAATAACTGAAATTCAATGGTAGATTCAACGTTTGGTAGCCATGGAGATGCTGAGATCGCCTGACAGAGCTTCTGAATTCTACTATCTTATGTTACCACGGGTATATCATGGCCTAGCAGAGGAGGTTCAATGTTAGATTCAACATTTGGTAGCCATGGAGATGCTGAGATCGCCTGACAGAGCTTCTGAATTCTGCTATCTTATGTTACCACGGGTATATCATTGCCTAGCATAGGAGGTTCAATGGTAGATTCAACGTTTGGTAGCCATGTGGCTGAGATCGCCTGACAGAGCTTCTCAATTCTGCTATCTTATGTAATCCAGGTATAACCAAATTTTTTCCAGCAATTGAAAACTTTTTGTCCCTGATTCGGCAGGTGACGTTTACGGGCGAGCACATCCCGGTTCACCCACACGTCTACAGCAACGGCCACATCTGTCTTTCAATCCTTACCGAGGACTGGTCGCCGGCGCTTTCCGTGCAGTCCGTCTGCCTCAGCATCGTCTCCATGCTTTCCAGCTGCAAAGAAAAGGTGAGTTGGTGCACATCGATGGCACCGGAGGCTATAGCTATTATTGGTGAGGCCTACTTCTAAATTTGTTGTTTTTATTTGTAATACCATCCTACTGTTGAGTGTGGAGGTTAAAGTTAGAGATAAAACGTTAATGTTGAGCTATCTGCGGAGTAATCGAGCCGGCTGCTGAGGATCGATTCCAAGACTAGCCAATTTCACAGTTTCCACTTTAAAAATGTGTTGTGTTATTCTGTCCTTTTTTTCTGGGTAGATGAGATAAGATAAGAAACCTTCATTTTTCCCATGAATTGACTTCATCACTAACCTGGATAAAGTTGGGCAGAATAGGAATTAGTTTGTTAATAAGATCTTTGTAAAACTCAACGAGTTCCAGTTATATGATTTTCTGAATTGGCTGTTCTTGCACTTTGATGAAACACATGTTTGGATTGTTAGTTCTTGGGCAAAGCAGCTGGTAAGGTCACTTGGTAGTTTAACCTAAGCCCAAACAATTAAAAAAAAAAAAAAACTTCTAGGTAGAGACAAGAGAGATACAGTTTGGAAGTTCAAGATGCTTTTGTTTTTACTGCAGAAACGCCCACAAGACAACACGTTCTATGTGAAAACGTGCAGCAAGAATCCAAAGAAGACCAAATGGTGGTATCACGGTAAGTGTGCCGGAAACTGGAACCAAATGTGAAGAATATATCTGCATTCTTGTGATTCTAATCATGCTTAATCTCTGTCCACAGATGACTCTGTATAACGACTGTGATAGTCTAGGACAATTTACAATTTTAACACAATAAATTCTACCTTATTCCACCGCCCTTGAGACGGCTATCGAGGGAGTGGGTTTTGAGTGATGTACGCGAGACATTCGGAGGTATACAATGCACGGCACTTTATTACCATCCACGACATTACATTTACACGGTAGCATTTTTGTTTGTGCAAATTCTACTACTAGTATTATAGTCATAAGTTCTCCGCTGACTAGGTTTTTAGACACCATGTTTACTTTTGTATAAAATACTTCGTTCTTAAGTTAAAATTAAATTTAATAATGTGTTGTTGAGCAATCATGGACGATAAAGCTTTAGTTGATCCTGTACCTCTTCCATAGAGCTTACGTTGAATTTGTCCCCTTGGTTGCTGAGAAGGCTGTAGATGGCTGCCAGCTGTTCTTCCTCAATCCTTAAATATTATGTGAATTATTAAATAATGTGGGTGGCTGGTAAATAAAACTGTTCTACCTGTACTAGCTTCTATCAATCGCAAATAAGTGAGTTCAATTTTAGGGAGTGAAAAAAATTGGTGTTGACAAACAGGTGAATGGTTGACAAAGGTCTCAATATGCTAAGCCTCACCTCTTCTCTTCTTGGAGCTGTTCCGAAGACATACCAGCAGTGAGCTGGCTGGCAATTTCTTTCTGCCTTGTTCGCTTCATTTTTGTTAATAGTCCTTCCGCTTCCTTCTCTTTTGGATCAACCACAGTTGCCGCTTTTGGCTTTTTTGGTGTAAATTGCCAGCCTATAATCACTGTCAAAAGGGTAACCCCAAGCATGCAAACAGCTACAACGTACTCGGTTAATACTTCGCTACAATAGATCAATGCATCTCCGAAATAAGGAAAACTCATTTTCACATTTTCGATTAACCGCGTTAGCTGTCACAATGACAGTTTCGGTTTCAGATCTTTTTTATGCGACACCGGTTGGCAACTGTTCAAGCAGTTCAAGTGTCCGCCATTGTTTTCCCGTGACGCAATTCTTCTTCATTCCCAGCTGGAAGCCATCTTGTCTTTTTCCGCTGAGGTAGGAACCTAGGCGAAAGATTCTCCCTTTTTCGCACCGTTAACGAGCCTTTTGATTGCCGTAATTATCTGTCGTGAGTGTGTTAATATATTTTTACCAGCTATTTAGCCTATGCACTCCTTTTCCAGTTATCCGTTCGAATCCCAAACTGATTGTCATGATCGGTCCCCAGCCAAAGCTGTCGTCCCGCGATATGGCTGCAGGCTGCTTATCGATTTTCAGCTTATTACCCGTGTTTTAGCGAATTGAACTACTGTCAATAGGCTTTTGACATTACATGTGATAAATAATGTTTTTGGCAGTCGTTCAAATCGAAATCCCAAAACAATCCAATCACTGTTCAAGGCCAACGCTCCCCAAAAATCAGGTCACCTAGCCTTACCATTGTTCCTACTATGTTTTCTGATTGACGGATAATTCAGTGAAGACTCGTGTCTGTGGTGGAATTTCGACGACATATGATTACACCAGGAAGTTTCTCTTATTTTAGGTGATGGTGTATCATAGGTCTGAGCCAGGCGGTAGGCGCCCAAGAGACGAAGATTACTCGGACAGCACCAGGGAGTCTTATTCTAGGCACCATGACCGTAGAGAATCTCATCGACATCAACGCGATGAGCGTTCTCATTATGATAGAGAGCCATCACGTCATGATAGAGAAGAGCGAAGAGATCATCGACATCAAGAGCCAGCCACAAAGCAAAACGTGTTCCAGAATGACGGTAGTTTCCTTGAGATGTTTAAAAAGATGCAGGAGCGTACAGCCGAACCAGCAGTTGAAGTGAAACAGGAGGATCAAGCTGGACCAAGCGTGGCACCTAACGCAGTGGTAGCAGAAGACACAACGGCCAAGACTCGTAAAATTCCAATGGTTGGCAAAAGGCGGGGTGGCCGTGTTCTCAAGACGGGGATTGTTAAAAAACTTAAATTGGCTACGCCAGAAGACGACGGGCCAAAGAATGCGTGGTCGATGTACATGAGCGAAGTGAAGAAGTACAAAGAAGCTTCGTGCGAAGAAGAGGGGAAGACGAGGCCGCTTGTCAAATAGTGTCTTCTTTTTGCATCTCATCCTATTTCTACTATAGAGAACATTCATCGTTATACCTTGATTAATATTTAAAAGACAATTTAGAAACTTCGTATTATCAATATCTACGTTTAAATGTATCAACATAATCTGTGTCGCAATTGAGTCAATTTGCTTCGGTAAGTTGGGGCTCACTGAATTATCCGTCGATCACAATTTTTAAGTTTGATGCATGAATGTTTGAAAGCCAAATGGCCTTGTATAAGTAGTGCAATACAAGTAGAAAAAAATCGTTGCAAAACCCAGCCGACTTCCTGTGACATGAAATATTGAGACAATAAAAGGGACACTTAATTTGCTGGTCAACAACTAAAAATAGGACCAAATTTACAATAATGTTAGACGTTGGCAATAATTGATGTCATATTCCTTGTTGGCATGGTTTTGTGACTTGATTTTGATCTCTACAATAGCGTACTGCCGCTAACAGCTTGCAATGGCGGTTGCAGATTTTTGATGCCACCATCAATCATGAGCAACACGAAGGATTCAAAGGAAGAGCTGTCGACGGCTCCGTTCGACCCCCGGTTCCCCAACACCAACCAAACTCGGTAAGTTTTGCTACCAAGCTTGGGCCCAGAATGCATCTGAGAGAATTGAACTCTCTACATTTGTTAGATGGTTAAGAGTGCCAAAAGGCTGGTTTGGAAAGAAGGAGAAGGAATACAACTTACCAGAAATAAGAAAATTGACTTTGCCTGGAGCTCTTAAATATTGGTGTTTTGGCTCTTTGTTACTTTTGAAAGTGAGAAAGGTCAATATTTGAGTGCACCTTGAAATTCTAATCTTCTTGTTTCCGATAAGTAGCCCTCTTCCTCTCTCTTTCGGCACTTTTACCAACAGGAAAAAATTAGGCTTAATACATTTTAAGAATTTTTGAGAAATAAAAGAGCCAGGCCACATGCATAATTTTTATTTGGCCTCATTGCCTTAATTGCATCTGCTATGCTATTAATGAAGTAAAAACAAGAACCAGTCGAAACAATTTAGCTACGATCGATCTAGTTAGCGCGATTGGATATCCATCATGGTGTGGGTACAAATACAGCGTAATGGTTTCTTAGAATTGGAAAACGCAGTAATTTCAATAGAAATATGGACCTAGTGGGTGTTTTGGCTCTTTTCCCAGCTACTGCAATGAAAAATGCAGACACTGATGTCTTAATGAATGATGATCAATTAATTAGACACCTGCTAAGAATTAATTATTGTTAGTCGGTATCCACCTGAACAGGAACCTGCATAACTAAAACAGGATTTTATTTGATCTAAGATTTACATAGCATGTTCCCCCATAATCCATGACTGGCAAAGTACTACTCGGTAATCTGCATTGAATGAAGACTACGTGAACTGACATTGACATGCTATTATAGCTACCTACTTCAACCTTTATAAGATATCTGCTGCCTACGCCAAATGACCGCCCTCTGGAAAGATTACAAATCAATAGTATAGCGTAATGATGCACAAATACAATAAGATATGAAGTAGATGCTCAATGAGTTACATTTTACAAGACCAATTTTAAAGGAATTTAAAACAAATACCTTATTACTTGTAACAGTCTGGATTATTGGTTAATCTACGCACATAGTAATGGAGTCCTTGCCTACAAATATGCGTTTTCACATCCGTACCTACCTTCGAGAAGCATTTGATCTTGCATTTCTTGTTGCTTATAAATTCACCATTGATAGGGAAGTTGGAGGTGGGAGTGCAACGAAATGGGATGCAGAGCTTAATTTATTACATGTACCGAACATTAACACAGTGTTAAGTATGCAAGGCTTTTGGTTTTTGTGGTGATTACGCTAGGGAGCTGAAACCGGCAAGCAAAGGATGAAAACAGAGCTGGACAGCAAAAATGTGCGATAAAATCTGGTAGAGCATCCGAATGGAAATTTTTGGAACTTTTTTCTAGCCTAGCTCTGTTTCCAGTATTAAGTATATTGAGCCAAATCAGATGTCCTAAACTCCCTTCGGCATAAAAGAAAAATCTGGCAGATGTGCCACCAGTCGTTTTGGGGTGACATGGGGGCCAAATTAATTAAATTAATTAAATTTCTACATATCATCTCTGCTGACATCTGCCATTTTACTTTTGCTCTATAGCTTCTGTCGTGTCATGTTTTGAGCTATTTTAAGAATTTTTCTACCAATTGTGACATTCTTTGGAACCTTTTGGTAGATATAAGAGGTATTATGAAATCCAGCCACTGAAATTAGAACTCAAATGTCGCACATGAGTTGGTAGCAATGCTGGGGGATAGTTCTTGTGGTGGTACATTCTTTCACGAGCAAGCTTTATGTCCTTGTCAATGGCTGTAGCGGTGAAGCGCTCTCGACCTGTAGCTGCCTTGATCCCTTTAATGACCATCACTTGCTGTTTCTCTAGCTATACTTCTGCTATGCCAATACACCTTTTGCTTTTAGATTTATGGACACATTTACACAGCATATGAAAAAAATAAGCAATTTTGAGAATTCAATTTCATTCTTTTGGAGTATGTGGGCTTCAAGTTTCAGCTAAGGTTAAGAACCGATTTTTAACTATTTTCTGGGCTGGGTCAGACATATTGCATTCCATCTCGAACGATTTGATGTCATCCGATCTACACCTGTGGATTCCAATCAGCTAATTCAAACTGAAGCCCTAAAGTTTAATACAAAATTCTTGTTTTCAGCGCCGTAAATTGGTTGTTGTGCTTAAACATTTTCACAGAATAACCACATCTTTTGTTATGTATTAGTGTTCAAAGTTCCTAAGTTTCCTTTGCCACAAGCTCTGTGTTCCCACTCTAACAGATATCTCCGACTCTGTTTCACAGTTACTGCTATCAGAGCTTCGTGGACTATCACCGATGCCGGCACGTCAAGGGCAATGACTATGAGCCCTGCGACTACTTCAAGCGGGTCTTCACCTCGGTCTGCCCTAACGCGTGGATCGAGAAGTGGGACACGCAGATCGAGGAGGGTCGCTTCCCTGGCCGTCTCCAATGAGCGGTCTCCTTCTTTCGACCACTAGTAGCAAGCCGGCAAGCAAATTGTCTCGTCACTCGTGTTATATACTTACAATAATCAAGGTTTAGATGTTAACACAGTCGTTTCGCTTAATGAATGGCCCGACTCTTGCGTGTCCTCGGTCCAAAATTCCGTTTCCTAAACCTTGCCTAAGTTGTCATAATTTTGTAATTAACGTTTTCGAGTGATGTTGGCAGTTATTGTTATGTCAAATATATGAGCTGTAAATGTGTACTTACTGGCTTTGGATGACAGTCCTGTTTCTTTTAATGAGGAAGACCACGTGAAAGAATTCTAAATGTATAAGGATCTTTCTAGGTAGTGAGGGAAAGCGAATGTCACCCATTTTGGTGACAGAATCGAGCCAAATATCCTGAAAATGTATTGCGTTTTCCATTGCTTTCCTAAACTAACCTCGTTTTCTGAGATCTTGTATATTTGGGTTTCTTGGTTCCCATTTTGATGAAGCAAGCTTGAAGAAGCTTGGTGTCCATGTATGAAATAACGTCAGTTTTAGCTGAAATTAAAGGCTGGTTCTTTCTTCAACGGCTGTTTTCATTCATACACAAGGGGAAATAGAAACCAAACAAAGAATTCCTGCAGGTTTTATATTATTCATTAATCGTACTCATGTTTTTACAAGTTTTATTATTTTACAATGCTATTTTGTGGCAACACTGGGCATTTAAAATTCCGAGCAATACTGTGCGATTCATCGACTCTGACAATTAGTAATATGGCCGCCGCGGTTGACAGCTAACAAACGTGCGTTGAGCTTCAAATTAATTTCAGTGCGTTTATTGATGTTTAGTGGTTTATTCTCTACATAAACGTTCGAGGATCGATCGAGCAGAGGTTCAATCGAGCAGACGCCGGAAGCTGAATCGAATAGAAACGGACCCTAACGGCCCACGTGCAAAGGTAAAGTCCCGCTGATCTCTTAACCCTATTACCGGTCACGTTGCACACACAATAGCCCCTTTGTCGCTAGATTTCGACCGGCTTTTGTGCCATTCGGAAGCTGGGGCTTTCGTTAAGCTTCTGATTGTGCTCTCCAACTTCAAGCTACCTGACCAAGCGGATTATCGTGGGGGAGAGAGAGAGAGAGAGATAGATAGATAGAGAGAGAGCGGCAGAAGCAGACCACAAAAATATTTCAATTTTCACAGGGGGCTCAAGTCTATAAAGTCCACTCCGAAGCAAAGCGCATCGCCTACAGTCTTGTCTAGTCGCGTGGGACTTGTTACTTTTCCCGTGCGTTCTCTTTCCACTCCCGTCGTCTTCGGTGCTGTCGCCTTGAACACGTACGTGGTTGGCGTGTTTTAGCCACATCAGAGAGCCGTGCGAATAAGTTACGTCAGATGGCCGAACGTGATAAGCTCACAAGTCGGCGCCACCCCTTGGTCACCCCCTCGACCCTCGCGTTATGTCACGCTCGCCTGAGCCCGTCCGGAGGAAGGTCAACTTCAAGGCCCCTTACACGCTGGAGCGGTCATTCATAAGCGCACCTCTCTTCTGTGAATGGAACGCCGACGACGACGACGACGACGCTGCGCCTGGTCACGTGACGTGAGTCACACGGCCACGTGGGCGCAGCGGTGGGCGCAGCACAGTGACGTCACTCTCGGGTAGGGCAGCTGACTGGTCGCCAAGAAGACGTTTTCAACGGGCGACGCAGGCGCGGGCAGTAGAAGTAAACAACAACATCTCACGAGCGGCTGGCGCGTCGCCACCCCACGCAGGCGCACTCACACACATAGACACACACTAGCCTATGATTGATGCCGTTGTGTACGATGTTAGCCAGGGAGCACACGACGAGAACTGCGTTCTACTTTTCACTCTAGGTGCACAATGCTTGGGTCGTGCTCTACCGTTGTTCTGGGTTCGACCACGGGTCTGCACGGGCTTGCCAGCGGCTAACAAGCTCGAAGCTGTATTCGCTAAACGTTTGCATGGTTCACGGCGCACGCGCCTCACGGTTCGCTCGGCGCCAAGAATCCGGCGGAACGCTTGATCGACTCTCTTCACAAACTGTGTATACGATTCAGCGCAGCGCTGCGCAAATTAAGGGTCCATTTTGTCCCGCGACTAGAATTACTCTCTTGACGTCACACGACGCGCACCGCTCACGCGTCGCTCGGATTCGGACATGCGCACGAACACTTGGTGACCACCGGATACTTGACCTCGACCCAGCTGCACTTGGGCGCAGCCAGCTGCACGTCGGACTGCGCCTCGTCGCCGGCCGCGTACCGAAAGTGGCTGCGCCGACACGCGAAGCGCAGCAGCGTGACGTGATCGCGCGCAGCCGGTCGACACGACATGCCCGGTGGGATGCTGCACGAGCTGCGACCCGCCGGGCAGCTGCCCTCTTGCAGGAATCGCGGCCAAAAGCGCAGGCCGAGATCGCGCCAGCTCGCCGCCAGTGGACATGCCGTGTACGCCCAGAGCAGTTGGCGCAGCTTGTGCTGGAGCTGCGCGGAGACGTGCGTGCGCAGGCGGCTGCCGTCGGCGAGGCGCACGTGGCGGAAGTCTGCCTTGCGCAGGTGTTTGGGCATTGAGCCGACGGGGATGAGGCGACCTCGTGCGCTGCGTCGGAAGGGCAGCTCGGGCTGAGCGAGGCGACCTCGGGGACGTGTCTCGCTCATGAGCCGTGCGTTGAAGTGACGGCCGAGGCGCGCGCGCAGACGCGTCACGTTCAGGTCACGTGGCGTCGGGTCGAGACGGGCGTCGGGCGTCTCTGCCAGTGGCGGTACGGCGGCTAGTCGTGAGTCGGTTGGGCGCAGGCCCCACTGGTCGGGTGAGCTGCGCATGTGTGAGGTCACGTGGCAGCAGGTAAGCAGCAGCAGGTGGGTGAGCAGCAGGCGGCTGCACATCAGCTCCATCTGGAATCGGGGGGCACGACTAAGTGTTAGCGAGATTTCTGGGGTCTAGCACTTGAGTGCTGAGACATTTTATTTGGCTCAAGACTGGTATTTCTGGGATTCAGATCTTCACCACTACTCGCTTCATTATGACCTTGGAAACCACCAGCTCAGTTTATCCGAATCGGCAAAAGAACTTTAACCAACTTCCTTCCGGATTTCATCGAAAGTGCGACGTTTGAGCCAAAAGGCAAATCTCTATTTGGTATTTTGAAGACTTGGACCACTTTTTATCATTATTATGAACACTAAAACCGTCTCAAAAATTGATGCCCAAACGGGGCTAAATCCAAATGGGTTAGAGCAATACCCGCGATAGGAGGAGATCGGGGTTCGTGTCCCCATTTGGGCATCAATTTTTGAGACGGTTATAGTGTTGATAATAATAAAATACCCCGCGCATTGCAAGCGTTTGCAATTTAAATCAGATTTCAACTTGGACCACTAGTCAATTGGCCGACTCACATCCGCCAGTCTTTTAGAATGGATGTGCGTTACATTTCTCCATCGATGACCATCCTGGAAGTACTAATAGAGGTCTGCGCAATGATTGACTCAGAATGTTTCCACCGCAAGTTCGGCGTTTGACACGTGCGGTCGACAGCTAGTATGGCGCGACTTGTCGCGGGAGAGGCGCTAAGGGCCCGACGGTGAAAGCCGTCTGCCGGGAGGCGGCGAACGCCTCCACTGGCGACAACGCCGAGCCTTGGACGGCGGCGAGGTGGCGGGACGGAGCGCGCGCCCCAGTGGCGGCGTCTACGTCGACGTCAAGGACGTCGCGACGCCGTGGTCGCCAACTGACAACCAGCATACGATCCCACGAATGGATCATATTTTTGTTAGTTTTCTTCCGAAATGTAGAAATACCCCGGAAGAGGATGAGGAGAATAGAGAGGCGTTTACCGGTCTGAGCAAAGATCCAGTTAAAAAAGCTTCACGTAGAAACGTGAAGGGATATCTAGGCCCAACGGAAACCCGTACCTGGAGCCAAAGACGCCTCAAGGGGACGCCTATCGCGACGCCATGGACGCCGACGATCGACGACGTCGTTTATATCTGCGACTGTTGTCCGGTGGACACAATGACTCCCTTGTCTTCAAGACACGACGTCAGCACGGAACGAACGCCTATCTCTGTGCCCCGTAAAAGACAGCAGCGCCGTTTTCCGTCGAAAGGAAATCTACCCTCGCACTGGGCTACCGATATCAACGCACTAACGTCCACTTTTCACAGACTATCAGAACAGTCACCGACTTCTTATGAAGAATTTCACTCACTGGGATGTTTTAACACGTAAGGAAAACCAGAAAAGAAAAATAAATGTTTAGTTTTCACCAAGTTTTAGCTGCGGTTCTCGACTTTGTAATAAACCTGTTCAAAAGACGGTTGGCTGGCTGGCACCCTACGCGGCGATTAGCGTTTAGGCGCTGTTAGCTAGAGGACGGGACACGGGCGGCCTCGCTTGAGCCTGGTAACTTCACGACTGGACTGGACTGGAGGCTGGGGAGATGTCGTCGGGCCACGGACAAAGCCGGCCCGCCGAGTGGCGCCTGGCGCCTCCTCCCCCCCCCCCCCCCCTCCCGTCTCTCCCCGTCTCCAGCCACCTCCCCGGCCCCCCCGAGGGGGGCGACGTTGCCCTGCATGGCGACCGACCGGAGGAACGTGATTGCAGCTCTCGGACGAGGCTGTTTATATATGTGAGTTGCAGTGGTGAGTGGTTGAAGGTACGGGACGCGTGGGTCTCAGGTTTGTGTGGCTGATACCGGAACGCAAAGCAAGTTATTTCATGGTGCACTTATGTGATTGGCTTATGTGGGCTTCATTCATATTTAGGTATAGAAAGAAACAGTATTTCGTTTCTAATTCTGTATTGAATTATTTGAATTGTGCTAAGTTTGACTCACTTTCTTGTTTACTTGCGATTTGTGGATGAAAAAACTCCATACAATTGAAGTGAATTGAAATTATATCCACTCATAGTATTACGAGAGATCACATAGACATTTAAAAATCTATTAACGGTTAGCACACCCGTTTTAAACGCATGCAAATTGTCAACAGATATGCTTCGACTCATGCTAAGCTCTTAAAAAAACGCAAGAGAGTGAACCAAATTGTCATATCTTTCTAGATCTCAAATCGTATCCTCTTGCGAAACGGATTTTCGAATTGCGATCTCGATTCCTTGGTTTCCCCGTCCATTTCCCGCGCGCCGAGTGTTTTCCTATGCCGTGCGCAGCCGGCAACGCTGCGCACAGACGCTGCGCCGCCCGACCGGTCGACCGATCGCGACGCTAAATAAGGCGGCTGCGGCGGCTGCGGCGGCGGCGGGCGCAGCGGTGATAGTAGGCGCGAGCTGGGTCCATTCATGCCGGCCACGGGCTGCGCGTGGGCAGCCCCTGGCCGCTGCGCGGGGGTGCGCGACGCAGGCGCAGCGCGAGGTGTCGGGGGCAGAGTGCGAACAAGAACCGTTCATATAAAACACGTTTCTACGTCATTTTCTTTAGTCTTTTTAGCGAAGAATTTTAATTTCGTGCGAGTCTGTTGGTTATTCTGTTCAAAGTAAACGCATCCTATCTCCGAAAAACCATATTTTTTCTGAAGACTAAGAAAATGGATGTATTTTGACCGGAATTTTGACACGTCGCAACGCTTGAAGGACGCTTGACCCTCGGTAATTCTTTTCAAGTCCACGACACGAACTCTGCACGCATACATTTCTTGGTAATGTTGCAAAGTGGCAAAGTTAAGCAACACTGCGTTGGGTTCTCTTGAGATCACCGGAGTTAAGCAACACTGCGCTGGGTCAGGTATAGGATAGGTGACCATTATTGCTTTGACCAGTTCTCCGAAGAGAGGTTGGAGTTCTATAAGTTATGTAAAGCAGCCGATGGTGTGGCGAAGATTATGACAAAGAGTGGGTATAGGTAGGGTGCTTGGGGTGCAACTGGGACACGAAGCACAGTCTGCATGTCGTATAGTGTCCATCTTTGCAGGGCAGGGACCCAGGGCAGGGACCCAGGACAGGGACCCAGGACAGCGACCCAGGGTAGAGACCCAGGGCAGGGACCCAGGGTGAGGGACCCAGGGTGAGGGACCCAGGACAGGGACCCAGGACAGCGACCCAGGGTAGAGACCCAGGGTAAGGGACCCAGGACAGAGACCCAGGGCAGGGACCCAGGGTGAGGGACCCAGGGCAGGGACCTAGGGCAGGGACCCAGGGCAGTGACCCAGGGCAGGGACCCAGGGCAGTGACCCAGGGTGAGGGACCCAGGACAGGGACCCAGGACAGGGACCCAGGGCAGGGACCCAGGGTGAGGGACCCAGGGCAGGGACCCAGGGCAGGGACCCAGGACAGCGACCCAGGGTAGAGACCCAGGGCAGGGACCCAGGGTGAGGGACCCAGGACAGGGACCCAGGACAGCGACCCAGGGTAGAGACCCAGGGTAAGGGACCCAGGACAGAGACCCAGGGCAGGGACCCAGGGTGAGGGACCCAGGGCAGGGACCTAGGGCAGGGACCCAGGGCAGAGACCCAGGGCAGTGACCCAGGGCAGGGACCCAGGGCAGTGACCCAGGGTGAGGGACCCAGGACAGGGACCCAGGACAGGGACCCAGGGCAGGGACCCAGGGTGAGGGACCCAGGGCAGGGACCCAGGGCAGGGACCCAGGGCAGGTCAGGGACCCAGGGCAGGGACCCAGGGCAGAGACCCAGGGTGAGGGACGGGGACGAGGACAGCTGATGTAAAAGCGATGCCACATCATATTGAAAAGCCAAATTCACTGTTAATGGTTTACCGATTGCGCATCGAATTACGTGGTAGCCTACCGTTTTGCCAGCGGTGTAATGGTATGGGTCTGAGGTATGGGTCTCCAGTTCCTAGCACTTGTTATTCGTTGTTGGGTATGGTAAGTTATGATAACGACCGAGTTTGAAAATCGATTTCAAAATATGACAGGCGTCAAATAAATCTAAGAAACTGCGGATTGAATTCGGTATCGCTCAAAAGTGGCTGTAATTAAGAAGCGGATTGTTGTTCTCGCGATTTTGGTTGACGAAACCGCTCGGACGTGCGAGACCTGCATACCCTTGGGCAATGCGTCGAATGCCCGATTTTTTTCGGAGCCGAATTTCTTGAATATTTTTAGATTTGCCCCATTGTAGACCATTTTTATTGAAATCACCACTCTTAAAAAAAAACGTTAAAGGTCGCCACTTTTAATTTTGAACTAATAAAAACGACGCTCATCTAAAGCAAAACAAAATTGCGACAATCAAACTTTGACTCCGCTACAAGTTAGAAAACTGGAAAGATACATCTAAAAGTCCTCACGATGTTTTATTTCCGACTGGTATTTTTGTGCAGATAAGTCAGCAGGTCTTTGCAAAAGCCCAACAGTCTATTGACTAGAGGTACCACCAGATCTGTCACATCGGGCAATGCTGGTGTTGAACTAGCGCCGTGCAGACCTGACCAGATATAACCAGATCTGTCACATCGGGCAATGCTGGTGTTGAACTAGCACCGTGCAGACCTGACCAGATATAACCAGATCTGTCACATCGGGCAATGCTGGTGTTGAACTAGCACCGTGCAGACCTGACCAGATATAACCAGATCTGTCACATCGGGCAATGCTGGTGTTGAACTAGCACCGTGCAGACCTGACCAGATATAACCAGATCTGTCACATCGGGCAATGCTGGTGTTGAACTAGCGCCGTGCAGACCTGACCAGATATAACCAGATCTGTCACATCGGGCAATGCTGGTGTTGAACTAGCACCGTGCAGACCTGACCAGATATAACCAGATCTATCACATCGGGCAATGCTGGTGTTGAACTAGCACCGTGCAGACCTGACCAGATATAACCAGATCTGTCACATCGGGCAATGCTGGTGTTGAACTA
The DNA here is from genome assembly GCA_947568835.1 of Protonemura montana. Lineage (NCBI taxonomy): Eukaryota > Metazoa > Arthropoda > Insecta > Plecoptera > Nemouridae > Protonemura > Protonemura montana. The sequence goes on along the minus strand of OX387608.1, from coordinate 15,309,394 downwards.
GCACCGTGCAGACCTGACCAGATATAACCAGATCTGTCACATCGGGCAATGCTGGTGTTGAACTAGCGCCGTGCAGACCTGACCAGATATAACCAGATCTGTCACATCGGGCAATGCTGGTGTTGAACTAGCACCGTGCAGACCTGACCAGATATAACCAGATCTGTCACATCGGGCAATACTGGTGTTGAACTAGCGCCGTGCAGACCTGACCAGATGTAACCAGATCTGTCACATCGGGCACTTCTCATATAGAACCTATCACATCGGGCACTTCTCTCACAGAACTAGCGCCGTGCAGTCCAGACCAGATTTAGGTCTAGACCTTTGTATAGTATAAGTCCCGACGCGCTGGGAGCGTGATTTGCAGCACGCAGCGACATAAGGAGCCTAAACCGACACGACCAAACAATGCATGAACGTTGGACCTTCGAAATATCTACATCGTTTTATCTGATTTGTCTTAGGGGACAAACGCGCGGCAAGTTCTTTCTTTTAGATCGATTTTTACTATAAATCTAGTTTTTTTAACGATTTGTAAACTTAGTAAATGGTAAATTTTTCTACACAACTGTATGCAATTTTGCAAATATTTTGAGAGTATTGAGTTGTGTTATTGGCACTTATCAAGTGATTTTTCGTGGTTTTTGCTTGTGATTTGAATGTAATTTTCTATAAGACATATTTCAAAGAAGCAAAACATATCTGCCTCATTTCAAAAGGACAAGCGCCATCGGGTGGTCACAAAATTCAACACGTGTTGGAATCTGTAGAATGTTTAACATCGGCATTGCAAGGTTTTACAAGGTAATTATACCCCTTTACGAGCGAAGGGAACAAATCGTGCGCCGGTCCAGGCGCCTTGCTGCTGTGCTAAGCCGGAGGACACGATCGCGTTCCCCAGTCTCGATTCAATTGAATCTGCGGCCGCGCCACACGGCGCACAGGGCAAAGCGTGAAATCACCGAGCTGTCAAAACGCTCTCCAAGCTACGGCGGCGGCGCCGGACCAGCGGCGTGCGGTCAGTGGTGACGTTCTGTTTAAAAAACGGGTCGTATATGACTGGTCTAATCGGTGAATGAGTGGGTGATGATGAACCTAGAAAAGAGGCAAAGAAACCCGATGCTAACGCGTAGACGACTATTGTTGAAGAGCACCAAAAGGATTACTGGCTAATGTCTCTTCCGAAAGACGGTAAAACTCGTACAAAAGGGTTCCGCTAGAAATTCAAGCCGAGGAGAGTTGATAAGCAAGGTGAGTTAAGTTCACTTCAAGCTCTCTTCCGAATAGAACTGGTCATGTGTATGATGGTCACCCATCCAATACCTGACCCAGCGCAGTGTTGCTTAACTTTCATCCCTTCAACCTCACTCCCCAACAGAACTGGTCATGTGTATGATGGTCACACTTTCAATGCCCGACCCAGCGTAGTGTTGCTTAACTTCGTTGATCTCGAGAGGGCCACTTTTTCCAACACGCTAAACAGCAATGGACGTGATTCGTTCACACATTTTTACATCCCATAGTCTCTTTGTCACCATTTGCCGGCGCTCTACAAATTGTATCTGAGGACTCACTGCTAAACTTGCTGGGAACCGCTTAAAAACTCTATGAGTACTTTTGTGTACCTCAGGATATGGTTTAAGAAGATTGGAACTTTCAAACTTGTGATTGAGAAGAATAATCTGGTGGTTGGGGTTGAAATCAAAATTGAAAGTAACAAAATCCAGCCACCGATGCTTTTCACTAAACTCCAACTTCAAGAAACTCTGGTGTTGATCGTTTTGACAACGGTCCAACAGCATCGAATGGCGTGGGACTGTCCGACGCGCGATCGGAATCTTACAGAGACGGCCACGTCTTGACTCCGTTGACATTGAGAAAAGTGCGAGAATCCGCCTTTCGTGACGAAAGGACCCTCGACTGCTCTTCACTTGACAATCACCGTTCTCAGAGTTGGTGGAAAAAACTCAACTCTCTCATCTGGAGAGAGATAGAGATAGACTACCCACTGTTGGGGCAGCCCGCTAGTCATAGACAATTCCTCTTTAATCGGTGTTAATTTTCAAAGGCCCGATCGACGGAAATTACCATACCGGCTCTGATCAATCACGATCCAAACATGGACGGCGAAGGACCTGTAAGTAACGAACCATCTGTGCCCGTCAGTCATTTATCTCATCCCTAAAAAATGATCCGTCGGAAGATATGGAGAGACGTCGACTTTAGTAACATGAAAACATTTTCCAATTCATGAGTTGTCAGGGGGGTGGACTCGGGATTGGCCGTTTACTTTCAAAAAAGTACAAGCTGAGACTACGTGTGGCTGTAGTTATCACAGCCTGTGCGATTTTTGTGAATATGTCCGTCGTTTGGTTTGTAAATTTACATAACCACGTCTGCAAAACTTATGTGATGCTCGTATTGCCAAGGATTTGAACGTGAATCTCGCCACTGACTTCAACCATCTCAACTTATGAGATGCATCCCCAAATATTCAGCACCACTTACCCCGCTCGCACTAAGGTTTCACTCAAAGCGCATGCTAAAATTAAATTGTATCGCTTATTCATGTTACCTGACATAGCTATGCTTTCAAAACAATTCAAGCATTTTCTATTTAAAATGATCAAAGGTAACGTTTTTCAGCGCAGTTTTCCATAACAAAATTAACCCTACAATAAAAACACAGACAATGCACCTGTAAATACGTTGACCAAAAAGACCGAAACAAATCAAATTTTAATGAAAAATTTCGTTAAGAAACAGAAGCAAATCAACCAATCAACGCGTCCAATTTGGAACACACGTCGATGGAGGTGCCGTGCTCTCCGACGAGGGTCTAAACTTTCTTAGATCAAAGTAGTCTATACAAAAATGTAATTTCTTTAGGTAGTAATGACAGGAGACGGTTTGCCACTGATATCAAAGCTCGGAGGGGTTGACCCGTAGACCCACGCCACTGGAGACATAGGTGTCTGCTCCGACTGGCCAGCAAGGTGTTGGGTAGACTCGAGTGCCGCTGTCTCGCTCGGCCGCACAAACTCGTGTGCACCTCGCCTTGTTATGTAGCGTGCCTAGCGCCTGGCGCCAAGAGGCTGGAGACGCCCCCGCGCTTGCGTAGAGTCCGCCCGCCGCTCGGGCAACAACACTCGAAGCTGGTGGGCACCACGGTGGGCACCACGGTGGGCACCACGCTTGGTGGGCACTATGCTCGGTGGGCACTATGCTCGGTGGGCATCACGCTCGGTGGGCACTATGCTCGGTGGGCACTACGATCGGTGGGCACTACGATCGGTGGGCACTTCACCGTGATTTGATTAAGACCCACGTTGTGACAACGGGCCCCGTTGCACTGGTCTAGTGGCGAAGTTGAAAGATTGGGTAATGATTAAACCTAAACTAGCCTAGAAGGGAAGTGGGGAAACCAGTAGTCTAATCCTGTCGAAGAGTACCAAGGGGACCACCGGCTTAACGTCCCTTCCGAAGGACGGTACAACGCTAACAACAGGATTCCTTCACAAATCCATGCTGTCGAGAGGTTGATAAGCAAGGCGAGTGACGGTGTTTTTACTAACTTTGATCGCTCCAACCTCTCTCCCGAGCAAACTTACCTAGTGAGGTCTAGACGATGACAGGGGGTAGCCACCAACTATTGCAGAAATCTGGACTTTGCCATGTAACCGATGCCGACTTAGTTGCATCTTGTTCGGTTTAACTTCGGTGCGGCTCGGATCCAAACCGGTACTGGCAAGACCAGGAGTTATCACTTATGGGTGCTACCCGAGTTTGATTCTGCGCTGCCGCCAAATTAACCCTTTCTCAAAGAAATATGTAACAGTCTAGCCCGTGACAGAAGATACCAGCCGAAGAACTTCCCCCTGCATTGCTACCAACGCATTAGTAGCTCTTTTAGTAGCGCGATTTCAAATTACTTATTGTATCTACAAAATAATTCCCAGGAATGTTAAAATTGGTAGACAAATTAGTAAAATAGCTCGAAATTCAAGAGATCTTGGCACGGCAAACCTTTTAGAACAGAAGGAAAATGGCGGACATCAGCGGAGATGATTTGCAGTATTTAAAAAAAAATGACAGTTGGCCTGGATGTCATCTCAAAACGACCGGTGGCGCCTCTACCGGGAAATTATGTATCTCAGGGAGAACTTTGTTCTGGTTTGCGGTTGTTTTACGAGAGAGCCACGTGGAAAGCGCGCGTCTGAAAGGGGAACACGTCGTGTGGCTGCAGGTTTGGGGCAGGGTTTGAGGGAGGTATAGTTTACGATTTGTTTACACTGCCCGATGGGTTGGGGGCAATCGACGACCGTTCATAGGCAGAGTTTGGAAATGTGAAACTAAAGCATTGTCAGGCTGGACTGGGTGAGTTTATGGTGTTTTTGTTTACCAAGTTTTTAAATCGTTTTAATAAATAAACCATTTAGTTTTTGTTTTGAGAGAATTTCTATAAATGGTATTAATACAGTAGATTTTTTAATAGTTTTCTGCTTTCTCTAAAATGCGATGTCTCTTCCGACTTCTTTCTGTGATTTATTGATTGCTTGTAGTCTATACTCAATGTTTCTTACATGATCATTTTCGTTGCCAACTTTGAAAACAAATAATACTATCAAGCATATGAGATGCAATGGAAGATTCATCGTTTGGTAGCCATGGAGATGCTGAGATCGCCTGACGGAGCTTCTCAATTCTGCTATCTTATGTTACCACGGGTATATCATGGCCTAGCATAGGAGGTTCAATGGTAGATTCAACGTTTAGTAGCCATGGAGATGCTGAGATCGCCTGACAGAGCTTCTCAATTCTGCTATCTTATGTTACCACGGGTATATCATGGCCTAGCATAGGAGGTTCAATGGTAGATTCAACGTTTGGTAGCCATGGAGATGCTGAGATCGCCTGATAGAGCTTCTCAATTCTGCTATCTTATGTTACTAATGGTAAATTACTTTTATCGACAGCTACAACTGGTGGTTACCCTCTTGCCATCATTATACCAGAAGAACTTGCCACTGCATTGGGGTAGGTTTCGTAAACCGTCGTCCTCTTTATCTCTCAACGTTACAAGTGGTCACTATATTGTCACCCGTCTGTGCCGATCTATTAGCCACTCCACTTAATCATTACTTTTCGAATTGCCTCGGCCATTTCGTGGAAGGGTCATCTTTTCAGTCGGAGGCGACCCCCACACCCTACCATGTTTTACAATGTTTACGACATGTCTCCCGGCTGGCGGTCGTTTTTTTTCTCGGAGGGGTTGTAAACAAGGAAGTTTGGCCAGACTAACAAGTGGCCACTCAATCTCGAAGACGTCAGACTCTAGATCATTTAGTCAGACCTCTCTTCATCAAGGCGCCATGTATGAGTCCCGCTTGAGAATGGGTGGGGAAGGTATGAGATAACAAATGAAATGTTCTACGAATGCGATAAGCAGGGCTTGTGTGAATCGCAATGGTTACTCTCGAGATCTTTTTTCGGGTTCGGTGAGCAATTGACGTCGCGTTTTAAATCTTTCGAGGTAATTAGAACGTTTGTAAATACCGGCTGGCCACCTTGGCGCCGTCGGAAATCCACTCGTTACGTTTCTGGCGCCTCGGCGATCGCGCCGTTCGAAAACATAGCAAAGTTTACAGAGAGAAGTTTAGGTGGTGCATGGCAGCTCAGACGCCGGGCGATTGTTTGGGTATGATTCAGCGAGACTCGTAAGTCATTTCATCTTAAAATATCGTCCCAAGTTTTGGGAGAGGATTTCTGGAAGACGCATGGCATGCCCCCGGGCGTTGGCTAGACTATGGAATGCGTCCGTGTGAATTCTACTGTTGAACGCGTCGGATTCGGCAGGCGGGGAGATTTACGCGTCGCATGAGCAGACCGACGGCTATTGTTTAGGAGAGCTCACGTCATAACAGTATTTAATTTGGAAATATCGACCAAGTTTGGCGTTGGCTTTCTTGTAGTATATGGCCAACCAGGCGCCGTTTAGACTCGGTATCGGGCGAGACGGTTCGCTGCCCTTTCTCGGAGCTGACTTTTATTTTGCTTTTACCAGGGCAGAGTTCACTTCTTGGATATTTGTTAGCAATAATGACACGGCCGAACGGTTTCACGTGTTGGATACAAAGGTTTGTGTGAGATCACCGAAGTTAAGCGACACTGCGCTGGGTCAGGTATTGGATGAGTGACCATCATACACATGACCAGTTCTGTTCGGGAGAGAGGTTGGAGGGATGAAAGTTAATTAACACTGTGCTGGGTCAGGTATTGGATGGGTGACCATCATACACATGACCAGTTCTGTTCGGGAGAGAGGTTGGAGGGATAAAAGTTAAGCAACACTGCGCTGGGTCAGATATTGGATGAGTGACCATCATACACATGACCAGTTCTGTTCGTGAGAGAGTTTGGAGGGATGAAGTTAGTGCAACAAATTCACTCGCCTTGCTTATCAACCTCTCGACAGCATGGATTTGTGGAGGAATCTTGTTGACCAAGACCAGGTTTTCCCTTCTTCCTTCAATAATAAGTTAGGTACATCATCCTCTTTTTCAACACCCACTCATTCACCAACGCCATTAGACAAGTGCCACGGGGCGTGTTGCCAAAACACTGCGTCGTTAAACACAATAAATCAGTCAACATACATCTGCTAAGAGTGTTACCAAAAAATAAAAAAAAAATCCTGATTCAAAAACGACATGGGGCTTTTTAATTGTTGACTTCTGCGACAAGTTTGTCGCAAGAGGTCGAGACAGCGTTGACGAGGACCCCAGGCGAGACTTCGGTCTCGGCGTCGCCGTCAGGTCGCTGCCAGCAGCTACTCTAGTTTCAGACGCCGGGTGGCGCCCGACGCGCCCTCGAGCTGCGTCAAAGGGGCGCCATGCAATTGCAGACGCGACGGCCCATGCCCCTAATTTTGTCAACATTCGCCTTTTTTTCTAGCTCTCGAATTTCAAGAATTACCTTTAGATAAATGATTAGTTTGTTGACTGAGGAAAGATTTCTTTCGGCCAATGTTTGTTTGGGTCTCTGAGCTTCTGAGAGTGCGGACGTTTTCTTGAGAACGAAGCAACTCTAAAAAACCCTCGACCTCCCCTTGGCCAACTATTACAAAGCTACAGGCGTAGTTCTTTATATCTTTTAAACGTCAACACCAACGCGTATTGCCCGAATGTGTGCGTTCACGTTTACCTGGCTATTATTAGCTGTTTGCTTGATCCATCGACAATAAATTGAAAGAAGACCAAACAATATGTCCTCTAGCCACCTCCATATCATCTACAAACGCCTGGACCCAAGCGTCGCCAACCCGTCGGCACCGTTGCCGCCCCCCTCACCACCACCGGAGACCACAAAAAATCTTCGCCAAACGACTCGACGGTCCACGCCGTGAGTCACACATGTCCAGGGCGCCCTCACCTCGCCCGGCCAACGACCAACAATTGCCTGCGCCTCCAAAACTCGACGGCGCACGCGCTCAAAGGTCAGGGCCTCGCGGTGATTCGTTCGCGAGCCTGCGCGACGGGAGGTGCAGCACTGGTCATCGGCGCCGCTCCCCCTCGGTGTCCCGCACCGTCCCGCACCGTCCCGCACCGTCCCGCACCCAGATGTCAAGTCGGACGGCCGTGACTTGAGCGAGCATCTTCCTGACCATCGTCTGAGTCACTAGAGTCAAGGATAGACGGTTTCCCTGAGGTGTGTAGAGCCACCCTCAAGCTACCAGACGCTTTCCTCGGCAGGAGTGAGTCACGCGTGATCGATGGACGCTTCCCGTGAAGGTCTGGACGCTCCCACGGCATAACCGTCTTCCCACCACACAGACGCACCTGTCGAATTTATGCCCGGAAGTCTTTGGTAAATCTTCTGCATTGACGATCTTTTGTATTCGGCCGCTCTTTTCGCAAGGTCTTACCAATCCCGCTTGTCCTTAATAATAATTTCCTTGAAATGTCCACTGGTGAACCCTCCCTTAAGTTGGTATCTTTTCTTACTATTGGCGATACCCATTTCCGCGTTCTCAGGTATGCAATTCATCGAATTTCTTTCTGCAACCACGCTTTAGACATTTTTGTGGCTCTGCTTCCTTCCGTGGCTTGCACCCTATCTTCCTCCACGCACAGCCTCACCCTGCCCCTGCCCCTGGCTGGCTACGACGTCGCGACGCCTCGAGTGCACGACGGATTTAGCCGCGACGGCGACGGTGGCACTCGAACCGTCGGCCATCTGGTCGACATCAATGCTGCGTTTGTCTGCTGGCAGAGCGTCCGTACTTCCGGCTCCGGGAAGCTTCGTGGACGCCGCGAGTCGCGAACGATGCGACCGTTGCGACGTGCGTTTGTTGCTCGGGTGTTTAACGACGTGTTTTAACGAGGCGTTACGTGGTGGAACGGTTCGTTTGACGATGTGACGATCGTTGCTGTGGTGAGACAGTGTCATGGGATCTTGACACATACGATTTTTTAGACTATAAGTACGTACAATCATCCGTCCTTCGGAAGAGATGTTAAGCAAATGGTCTCCTTTAACGGCACCGGGCTTTCTTTTCTCGCTTCTAGGAGTTGAGGTTAGATCATGATAATCTCCTCATCTAAAACGATGCTGCGACTCAGAGTAGTGCGTCGTTAAACACTAAAATTCAAAGGTTAGACCAAAAAGCAAGGATCATGAACCCTTGAGTTAATAGCAATACAGAGGGCTAGCTTTGATGTGAACTTTTGTGCCGAGCTAATGAGCCGGCAAGTCTTGGAAACGGTACGTGCCACCCGATGGCGCTTGTGGCCGTCCTTAAAAAAAAAAAAAAACTCTACAGTTAAATAATTACATCGATACATGTTTATCAATCGCCGAGGTTTGTATAAATAAAGATTTATTTATCGTAAACCAGTCTCAAGTGCGAGTAATCGGTGAGGAATAAAGAATTAATTTCTCAGCTCTCCAAACGACTGCGACTCTTTATAGTGACTTCCTCCTTTTTTGCGAGCATTGGAGCTATGGTATTTCAATGCGAAGATTTCACTAAGACTTAAGAAGTCTGAGTTATCGAAAAATTGCGGATAAAGAGAGAATATCAGAGATGTACGAGCTTAAAACTTCAGAGAAGCGCCATTGTAGAGAATTAGTTCAAAGTAAAGTGATAAAATACTTGAGAAACTTTTGCTACCTCCGCCATAAAGCGTTAACATATTTCAAAAGATTATGCAAATTTTCATATTGGTTGATTAAAAAAAGGAATTTACCGCTTTTGAAAAGTACACGTAACATAATTTAAAAAAATACTAATAAGTGCCCTTAATTTTTTTTTAAATCGTTCGGTGGAACGTAAAAAAAACAGACTCTTCGTTTATTGAAATCGCGGATTTTCTCGCTTAGAACGAATCTTTGTGTTTTCAGTATTGCCAACCTAGCGGCATGACTATTGTTGTTAGACAACAGGTTAAGTAACATAACACGGCGTTCATTTGCCGGATGGGTGACCGACAATAACAAATGCACGATTCACTGCAGCACGCTAAACAATGCGGTATGCCAACCCACCGACGAGGCGCCTATGAAACAAATAAATGAACAAAACAACGCAAAGTTTTGGCAAGTAATAAACTACGATCCTCAAGGTGCGCGTGTTCGACGCCGAGACGGGTGACGGGTCGTCGGGGAATTTTGCCGAGACTCTCGGGAGCCGAGAGCCAGACCGCAAGACACCAATCCTGGAGAATGTTTCGCGAAAACCGAGACAAGCCATAAATCACTCGGGTTCGGAATCCGGATGAGCCACTTGCCCCCAAGTCCCGCGCACCCTGCAATTATATCTGCCCTGTCCTTGCACTGTGGACCACACCCTGTCCTTGCCTCTGTCCTGTCCCTGTCCCTGCCTTGCCCCTGTCCTGTCCCTGTCCCTGCCTTGCCCCTGTCCTATCCATGCCTTGCCCCTGTCCTGTCCCTGTCCTTGCCTCTGTCCTGTCCCTGTCCCTGCCTTGCCCCTGTCCTGTCCCTGCCTTGCCCCTGTCCTGTCCCTGTCCTTGCCTCTGTCATGTCCCTGTCCCTGCCTTGCTCCTGTCCTGTCCATGCCTTGCCCCTGTCCTGTCCCTGTCCCTGCCTTGCTCCTGTCCTGTCCATGCCTTGCCCCTGTCCTGTCCCTGCCTTGCCCCTGTCCTGTCCCTGCCTTGCCCCTGTCCTGTCCCTGCCTTGCCCCTGTCCTGTCCCTGTCCTTGCCTCTGTCCTGTCCTGTCCCTGCCTTGCCTCTGTCCTGTCCTGTCCCTGACCCTGCCCCTCGTTGCAACATTGCCACCGACTGATTTTGATTCGGGAATTGCAGAGGCCATCCGTCTTCTCTCACAGCCTTCTCCATCGATCCGCAGTCGCCGGTGTCTCCGTGCCGCACGTGTTTCGGCCGTTCTAACCTAACTCGTCGTTTTGCTTTCATTCTTCATCCCCATGGTTCGGATTCCATTTGGCACTGCCGTCTACTTTCCTATCATCTTCTCGCAGACGCCATTCTTCATTCCTCTCCTGCCGACGCCGCCGACGGTTCGCCGATCGACGCCTGGACCGCACGGCGACGCTGGCTCGGCGTCGTCCAAGTTTTCGGCCGTAGATCAACGTTACGCGGATCGGTTTTTATCGACGCAACGCGATTTTGTTTGTGTGTTTGTGGCTGACCACCGTGCTGTTTGGTTGCTTGGACGGTGATTGCAATACGGCGATAAATCAACTTGTTTTTAGAATGACAGCAATGGTGCAGTTCAATAAGATACAGGCTCGACTTTTTAGAGGCATCTTGTCGGCGCCATGCTGTGGAGTTTGTACGAACGAGATGAAGCTCGCAATCGCAACTGGGAATGGGGAAAAAACATCTCAATTGTCTGCCTCTCTATAATTTATACCAACGCCATTCGGCTCAACTCTGTGGTGTAAAGTATTTAAAAAAAAATCGAGGCTACTTTTACGGTGATTTTCCTCCAATTAGAGGCGATGGGAAGGTGCATGAATTATGACCAGTGATATTTAAATTTGATATCTTGCAAACTATTTGCTACGAGGTTTAATTTAGGTTCAGTATCACAATTTTCTTAACTCCTAGATAAAGTGGGAGTTAAATTAATTGCAACAACCAATCACACACAGTGATTGTCAGCTGTTTCTGATAGTTAGGAGCTTAACTCTGAGCTAAGAATATGGTTATATTGGGCCTCAGACCAGTAAGTTTTAACTAATCCTTCATTACTAGTGGAATGAGATTGAATTGAAATGTCTTTATAGAATCTTTAAAATTTTCACATCGATATTGAATTCTCGTAACATTTTATAAAATTCCGCATCCCTTATGTATTTTTGCATTTTTTTTCTCGGGGTGGTCTAGTCTTTGCCCGGGTTTCACCAATTACCGGGTTTTTAACACCCGTCTGCCCCCAAGTTGTTGAATTGAACACGGGGTAAAGACATGGGCCTACATATGAGAGAGCGTGGACGCGTTTACCACTTTATCACTTGATCAACCCTAAAGAAATTTTGATCAAATTTTGTCCAAAAATTAGAACTTGTATCTATCAAAAAGATGCAATAGATTTGTCACCAAACCTGCAGCTTTCGTTCATAGCTTCTGAGCGCAGAACTCAAAACGAGCCTCGACAGCAAAGGGAAATCTTCAATTCCAAGGCCTGCATACCACAGCCTGGACCCTCTTTGGTGAACCGACTCTCCCCGGCGTTTCAAGGGAGATTCTTGCACGCTTTGGTAACAGGTCGTCACGGAAAACCACAACGTGATCCTCGTTGTGGTTACAAGATACGCCAATTGTATGCTTTAGGCACAAATAGGTATCGATTAAACGGCACATTTGCCCGAGACGCGTCGCGGTTTGCACCATGCGTTGTCATAAATCATGATACGTGCGAGACGCTTGACTCGGTGTAAATGTCCGATGAATCCTCTCACACGAGCGGTGACTTTCAATTGAAGTGATAAAGTGAGAGATTGTGGAATGTTGCGGCGGTAGTAGAAACAAGGGTTCGCAACTCGTGAATCTCGGTAGGGTTGCGTTTTGACGATCGGTATTTATGTGTGCGAATTAAAATGGCTTCTCTTTTGTGGGCCAACGTCAATGATTTCCGTCCGCCTGTCTCCGCTGCCCGCGCGTGATATCGGTGGTAACGCAGGTGTAATCCAATCATTCGCCATAAGCAAACACCGGTATGGATCCCCCACGAACCTTGATATCTATTTCATCTGTATAGCTATTAATCATTATCAATCGCTCCTAGCACGTAACGACACACCAGCGAATTATCAAATTGAGCCAAATTTCCGTGGATTCAATTGTGAAGTTACTAATTGCTGTATCAGGTACTATTTTGGCGACTAGTACTGGTATTTTTCAACCCCTGGTCAGTCTTAACTCGCTCCACATAGGTATTGCATATAGAATTAGCGACAAATCGGTAGTCTACCTTTTCCCGTAACACCTCCTTTCCTCTGGCTTCGTCTAATTGGCCAGAATTAGGCACACAACAATTGGCTGCGCATCTAAAATGAGCGTGCGCAGCGTGGTTTGGGCAGCCGGAGCGAGCACATGGGCAGTCACTACACTGTTTACCGCGCGCTGCGTTATCAGCGACAGCCTATCCGCATGTCAACACACAGAGTCAACAATCAACATCTCGAGGCCTGCCGATAGCCGGGGATCTGTTTACATGCACCAAACGATCTGGTGTAGCCAAGGAGTCGAGCACCAGCAGCGAGGACCAAAGAGTCAGACCATGATGGGCCACGGTGATTTCAAGTTCTTCCTTCGCCCTTTTTGTTAAGTTGGTCTAGGCTTTGTTGACCTCTCTTATGACTTTTTGCTTGTTAGGTGTCTGGCGTATCCCTCCAGTTCCTCGTTCTGTTGGATAGGTCTGGGATTTCCTTTGCTGGCTTTGCCAATTGTCTTTGCTTTTTTAGGCACAAGGTGGTTTTAATGCGATTCAAATTCGCCAAGCCACACACTAGTTGGCCCGTGCTAACTAAGAAAATATTTGGTAAATATTGATAATAAATTTCATGATAATTTGCAGTTTTCTTAAAGCCGTGGCTATTAGGTCCTAATGAATGAGTCCAAACATTTCGCCATGTGGCAAGTTCCTTTCGTTAATTACCAAAAAATCAAGGTGCGTTTAATGTGATGGGTTTAATTTGAGTTGCAGGCAATTAAATTGATCGGTGGGAGTCGTCGAGGGGTCGGTGCTTGTCGATTCTGTTCGGTGTTCAATCGATTAAAATCCTATTTACATTGTATAACTATATTTAGACTCCCAAGAAGTTAACTCGACATTTCTTAGACTTTAGAAAGAACTTAGAAAAATGTTGTAAAGACATTTGTAGAAGAAAATGATCTCTAGAATTTTAATTTAGCCACACTTTCCTATTGCGTCCTACGGTTCTTCGGAAAACCTTTGGCACAGAACGAGAGTACGACTAGCACTAAGAAACAGGTACCTGTTCCATGAAGGTAGAGCCACTGGAAAATTCGACGTCGTTTTCCGAACCGATTCGAGAATATTCAAAGGGGAAACTGTTTTCTACCATGAATCGCCAAACATGCCAATCGATGAAGAAAATCTGCGAACCTCCAGATGGAAACGATTTCCTTGTATGATTCCTACTAAAATAACCACATTTAATTGCATGTTAGGAAATCGTTGGCCGCTGAAGAGGAACCAACTGATTACTGAATTATTCGCAGCCACAAACTCGAGTGCTTCTATGATCTTCAAGACTCTGACTTTGATCGGTATTTACTTGGGAGACTTCGACGCTCCACATGCGTCAAGACTTTCAAGCAAAGATTTCCCAGCATCTTCGATGACCAACACAGGAGAACCAACCAGATATTTCGCATGCATTCTTAAGAATAACAGAACCAGAGGCTCTTAAGGGCTAACAGATTTACATTTCCTAGAAAGGTGAGAGGAAATGTGCCTGAATCATTGGTGCGAACAATACTAACAGATGGAAAAGTCGTTTTAAAATCACAAAAATCATCGAAATCACATATCAAACATGGACAAAAAGCCCTGAAAATCGCTTCGTCAAGAAGAAAATACAACTCTTGTCTTACCTTGGTTGTCAATGATCTCGCTGTCCGTGTATAGCGTCTCTCACGCGCAACTGTCACCTTCTGCGACTGCTCCTGACTGCATGATCCTGGATGCTGGTCGACAGACGATCTCGTCGGCGCGCCGGCTCCAGCCACTCTGTCTCATGGCGACAGCGATCATCTCTCGGCACATGAAGGCGGCGTACCGTACCGCGTTCGGCTTCTTCCGTGCAGCCTCGGGCGAACGGGAATGCTACAAATACGTAACACCCTTGGAAGAGATCGACACAAGCAGAGATACGCAAAATGACAATTGGGGAATTTAACTTGTGAGGATCTCAAGAAAATATTGTTTTGAAGCTACTAGAAATTGACGATGGTCAGCTCAGTTACGTTGGCGGCTCTAGTTTCGATCCCTTTCCGAGGTAGATGTAATGACGGGACCAAATTCTTAACGGACTTTTTTCACATGAAGGCGATGTTTCACCACGAGGAACAAGTCATCGATGTCCTCTCCATTCGGCTAGGAAAGCCGTTGTACGCGCTAGAACGTTCTGGAGCACGGTACATCGTTGTCGCCTCCATTTGGTAAGGGGTTGGCGTTGTCAATGTGAACGGTTTAGTGGGGTAAACACAGTCGCCGCTGTTGTCGCATTTAGAGAACGTCATTATATTCTCTTTCAGAGATCTGGGTTTAGCGCTTAAGCATGGATTATTGCCTTGCTTTCTGGATGGGGGTCGCCGGGAATTATTGCGTGGTTTTGGGGTCTGCCGTCAATGCTGATTAGTTCCTTGCTGGGTAGGCAACTTATGGCACTGACAAGTTCCCACTGCTGCCTACTCGTTAAGTTGCTGTCTAGAGGGCAATGGGTTTTATTTATTGACGCCTCTTGATTTGCTTCGAAGTGTGTTTTTATCTATGTTCATATTTTAACTTAATGCCATCTTCTCGTGGCACAAACTTAAATCAATTTTAACACATTTCCCTGTATTTTATTATTAGGAACACTAAAAACTACGAAAAAATTGGTTCGTTTCGCATTTCACTGCGTGTGAAGAATCCAAAATAATTCCCTGCTCCTCTGATCTAGGTTTCCCATTGGTGGAAAGTGGAGTTTACAAATCTCACCTCCTAGTTGAATGAAGTGTTTGTTAAAACTATTGCCATGACGACTTAAGATGTTCCTGTAATTTGGAGGTCCAACTAATAGCTGGCAATTTTGGTAAAACCAGACCTAAAATTTCTGCTAATTATATATCGTTAAAAAGTGGGCTGTTGTATACTTTGCTAACTTGCCTGCATGATGTTCTAGAAATCTGAAGAAAAAAAACCCCAAGGGCTTTTAGAAGAAATTATGTTGTATGTATCAGGAAAGTATAAATAAGCCAGAGAGACATTTGGTATTTTGTATCATCAGGAGAGTATAATTGAACAAAGAGGTGGTTGTTCCACTCATTTGCACAGCAAGAAGTTAAATTTGGCCAAGTATCAGGCGATTATAATGAACAGGGAGATTATTTTATACTGCCTTCCTTGAAAATATCCGAGATTTCCTCGGAGTCTTCTTGCCGAGTCTTATACTCTGAGAGCCACAATCAAAAATGGCCGACACTCCCCTCTTACCTATTACCAATTATGGGCGAATGTTGTTTAAGAAGGCTGTGAGTATCAGCTGTTTTTTTGGTATGTAGAATCATTCTGAATCGACTAGGTGCATGTGCTCGCCAGCCCGGATTAAGGTATTGTTACGATCAGAATTTAGACTTTTACTTGAGCTAGGCCGAAAGATCTCGCTTGGCAATGTGAGAGGTCGTAACTTGCCAGGATATAATTTAGATTCTACTTGGCTGGAAAGGAATATAATAATGCGCTTACCAAAGCTGTAGTCCACAATCAGATCTGTTCAAGCCAGGAGCTGGTTTCTCTCTGCCACACTTCCTGACCACATGAATACAGCTGGACAGTTGGATATTGCTGACGCTTATCGTGCAAATTCCTACCTGCACGCGACAGCTCACCTGAGCACCAACTGCAACCATGCAGTTCACAACAACAGTATTGTGAAAATACTACCAACTCACTTTCGATTTGACTAAATCCTTATTTTCATAGATTTCCTCGCACCCTCAAATTGGGAATGGAACGGAGATATGCATTCGGTTTGTGGCTAAACTGAATAACTTTAAGCTTGTGCGTTTGAAACCTCTGTCTTGATACTGCAACAATTCTCGGTCTTTGGTAATGACGGCAACGCGGTATAGCGGCCAACTGACTTAACAAAAGACCAAAGAAACGTGACAAAATTAGTATGATTGTTTGAAACCTATGTTCGTTTTTTTCTTTATTTTTTTTAAATCGACGAAAATGACTGTAATATCACGATTAATGTCAGTAAAATCAAGTAAGATTGTATAATTGCTAATCAAACCTGGTTTTTTATTATTATCAACACTATAACCGTCTCAAAAATTGATGCCCAAACGGGGACTTGAACCCCGATCTCCACCTATCGCGGGTGTTGCTCTAAACCATTGAGCTAAAATCGTCTCAAAAAGCCAGTGTCCAAATAGCTCGATGGGTTAGAGCAGCACCCGTGACAGGTGGAGATCGAGGTTCGAGTCCCCGTTTGGGTATAAATTTTTGAGACGGTTATAGTGTTGATAATAATAAAATACCGCACATTGCAAGCGTTTGCAATTTAAAGAAGATCTCATCCTAAAACCTGGTTTGACTCTAAATCTAGAAAATTTTAAAAGTTATGTTGCAATGATTTGATTCATAGCATAACTGCAATCTCATCATAATCAATGTCAACTTGAATTCATTTCAAATTCTATATTGCCACGTGGTACACCATCGCGACTTCTGTGCCTACGGGTTGATATTGATAATCAATGCTTGCCCACGGAAGCCAGGTTCAATCCCAAACCTTCCTGGTACAGATGAGAGCATCCGCTGCCCATGCTGCCCATGCTGCGCTGGGTGCTAGGGACCAGCTGGTGCTAATCAAACTCGCCGGACATGGCCAACTGCTTCAGAATCAAGTCGCACCCTTTCCAATTAGCGCCCCCACGTCCACGACCAAGCGTCTGGGAAAGACTCGATGGGCTGGGTATACTAATTGTTGATTGAAAAAAAATTGTTCTCCTAAGTTATATCTTTGAAAGCTGTTGCTACTGCTTTTATCGTCAATCTACGTAGGAAGGGTTATGACTGTAAATATATCGGTCCATCAAGATAGAACTTACCAAAAACCAAGTAAGAAAAATGTAGAAGAGTGAAGATCAGAATGTGGTAGGTACTTTAGGTATCTTGTTGAATTTTCACTGGCGGATTCTGAAGTCGATTGGATTTTTAGACTAACTCTTCAACCGGGCTGAGGATTTATAAAAAAAAAACAGAAAACAAATCTATTTCACTTGTAAAATATCATTTATTATAATCACAGCAAGTGACGTACTTGTATACAATAAAGTTCAGTATCGGTATTCGTGTATAAATCGTAATAGCAACGTGGTTTACATGGTTATAGCGAGATAAAGAGGAGGAGAGAAGAGGGAGAAAGGGAGAAAGGAGTTAATAAAGATTAAAATGAGATTTTCGTCTGGCCGCACAATTCCGAGCCCATGTTTGCGCGAAACGAAAAATTGTTTCCGATGATAAACTCGCATTTCTTGGAATCGGATTTTCTCTGAATTTACACACACCCCAGCGAGTGCGCTGCACTTTGTTTTCGTATGGGTGCCCTTCTCGCGTCCGTCTGACTGCTTCAGTGCACACCAGGGATGGGGTTCTTAGCTAGACAAAGATACTGTGCAATATTTTCATGCTCATTGTGCACCCGAAATCAAATTGCCTCGTGGAATTTCAAATGCACCGAATCGAGTGCCAGCCATCGCACCATATTGCTTATGGTGCTACATGTTGCGATTTCTTGGTAGAGTAATCCTTGGGGTAACCCAAGCTGCAGACCAATGGCGCTCTTAAAGGGTGGCGAAAAATAGCATTGATTGCTGATGAATGGTCGACCACACAGCTGTCTTTTAACATTAATCCAGAAGAGCAACGATGAAGGTGACCAGCTAGAATGGTCGACCACACAGCTGTCTTGCAACATTAACCCATAAGAGCAATGATGAAGTCCACCAGCTAGAATAGTCGACCACACAGCTGGCTTGCAGCATTAATCCATAAGAGCAATGATGAAGTCCACCAGCTAGAATAGTCGACCACACAGCTGTCTTGCAACATTAACCCATAAGAGCAATGATGAAGTCCACCAGCTAGAATGGTCGACCACACAGCTGTCTTGCAATATTAACCCATAAGAGCAATGATGAAGTCCACCAGCTAGAATGGTCGACCACACAGCTGTCTTGCAACATTAACCCATAAGAGCAATGGTGAAGTCCACCAGCTAGAATGGTCGACCACACAGCTGGCTTGCAGCATTAATCCATAAGAGCAATGGTGAAGTCCACCAGCTAGAATGGTCGACCACACAGCTGTCTTGCAATATTAACCCATAAGAGCAATGATGAAGTCCACCAGCTAGAATGGTCGACCACACAGCTGTCTTGCAATATTAATCCAGAAAAGCAATGGTGAAGTCGTTCATATCATCCAAGGTGGCAACTCAAAGTATTGTACATATACGAGCTTGCAATCTATGATTGCTTTGCTAACCAAGCATTGAAATTATGGCCATTCCCCACCAAACATTTCAAACATTAGAGCCCGCCATTTTCGCGGCAATACTCAATTTCCATGCACTTTTTAAGCTAGCGAGTTTGTGTGCGAGAGAATAGATGCGCAGCAGCAGGTCCGCGCAGCTAGCAAGCGCAGACGCAGTCTTGCGGCACTGGGTAAGGCACTTTGAGCCACTGGCACCGGTACTTCCGGCGTCGCTTCTTCCGACGCTCCTGCGTCCGTCGCAGCCTATCTTCCCCGCCCCAGACGTTGTTCTCAGCTGCGTGACCCGTCTTGCGTAGTCTGGAACAAAGTGGTGCGCAGCCGTTAGCACAGTGCGCAGTCATCGAGGAGAGCAGCGGGTCATCGTAATATCTGCACGCTGTTTGCTTTTTGCCCATTGCTCGTAATAGCAAATCCTTATTTCGGACCAGAAAGCTAACTAGTCATTCAAACTCCAGGTATCTCATACAATTTCGACTTTGGGATTTGGCGATTTTTGTTACACGACGGCGCATATGATGCCATCGCAAATCCGGGTCGTTAATGGATATTTCGAAATGACCCGACCGCTAAAATTACGACAAGGAATGCAGGAATAAGTCCATAAGCTTGCACCAGATCACGAGCGCAATGTTTCTCATTTGCTTCATGGTTTAAACCAACCCAGATTTTGCTTCTCGGTCATCCAGTTCCCTGGTGGAGTTGGCAACGCAATGGCTTTGTTACTCGCCCAAGGATCCAATAAACAACTCGACTTTAAATCAAATGAGTCACTGCACGGCTACAGGTGTCACCTATTTGCGTGCAGGAGGTGACCTCGCAGACTTGACTAGCAACGGTGCACCTTAAAACTTCTATTTAATAACAATAAAAAAAACCTACGAGAAATTCACACGATGAGCTTTGCGACACAGTGCGCGATGGTCTTACGTCCTTGACGACGCCACCACAGTGTGCCAACCGGGATCAGGTTTTCTTAGAATTTAGTACGCCGAGTTAATTCCTATTTTGGAAAAATAGAGGCGTCATGCCAAGAATAATATGAATTGCCCCCAGACTCGAATATCATGGCATAGCGGAAACCATTTTCTGGAAATCAAATCGAATTGGAGTTTTTAGTGGCGTTTGCCTTGGCACTGAATCTCAAGGTCACGAAGCCAACAATTCCGAGAACAAGATGTCAGAGGGCTGTTGTATTTTTTTTACTATTATGTGCACTATAACCGTCTCAAAAATTGATGCCCAAACGGGGCATCAATTTGGACATCAATTTTTGAGACGGTTATAGTGTACATAATAATAAAATACCCGGCGCATTGCAAGCGTTTGCAATTCAAATAAGATTTCATCTAAAAATTTAGTAAACCGTATTTTTTAAGAAAAAAATTAACCATCGAAGTCCAGCCAGTGTCCTTAAAGTCATATTGGGCCCAACACTGGGGCCGCGGGGTTTATTCCCAGGACTTACCACCAAAGGTAGATAACCTGGAGTCCTTTTAGCGTCCTTGCCATCAAACGAAGGCGTCTTTATTGTTTATTATGCCTACTGACAATAAACATATTTTTTTTTTATTATTATGAACACTATAACCGTCTCAAAAATTGATTCCCAAACGGGGACTCGAACCCCGATCTCCACCTGTCGCGGGTGTTGCTCTAACCCATTGAGCTACTTGGACACTGGCTTTTTGAGACGATTATAGTGTTGATAATAATAAAATACCCCGCGCATTGCAAGCGTTTGCAATTTAAATCAGATTTCATCTAAACATAACATTTCCTCGTTGTCTTGGGATCAAAAACCGTTGACTTCGTTTCGTATATGGAACCCACCTGCAATGCCAGCGCAAAATGTGCAGAGTCCTAGCAACCCCGGGCACACAGCGCATGCCCGGCGGCCAGCTGCAAGACTTCCCCTCGCCCGCTGCACACTCGCCACTGCGCAGCCAACGCGGCCAGAAGTAGGCGCCGAGGTCCGACCAATCGTAGCGGACTGCGCACGCAGCAGTGGATACCAACCAATCGGCTACCGCCGTGCGCAGCTCAGGGGGCAGACTGGCGGGCAGCTGCGTTCGCGCAGCGAGCTCGCGTAGAGCACGAACTGTCTGGCGCTCCTCATCCTGCGCAGAAAGAGATCTTGGTCTGGTGCTGGCAAGGCGCAGGCAGCGATAGCTTAGAGGAGAACTCATGGACTTTTTTTTTATTAATAACAACACTATAACCGTTTCAAAAATTGATGCCCAAACGCGGACTCGAACCCCGATCTCCACCTTTCGCGGGTGTTGCTCTGAAAGGTGGAGATCGGGGTTCGAGTCCGCGTTTGGGCACAATTTTTGAGACAGTTATAGTATTGTTAATAATAAAATACCCCGCGCATTGCAAGCGTTTGCAATTTAAATAAGATTTTATCCTTAACTCATGGACTTCCTCTGAATTTCAGCGATTTATCTAGGTCGGTGGTTTTCTTTTATCTAACACACTGTTGCCATCCTAATTACAGTATTCATTGCTGTTATAATAGGGAATTATCAAACACCAATCACAAAATACATGTTAATGTCCTCACAGAGGGAAAGATTTTGGTTTCCAACTGCGTTTAGACTGCTGCTTTCAATTGCTGTTAACTCGCTCATCTTCAAATTGATGCTGAAACCTTTGATGAAACTTAGATCCGAAAACACACTATCTCGAAAGAAAAAAATTAAACTAGGTTTTCAATGCTAAGTAAAGAACCACTATTTTTCCCGACGTTTCGTAACTTGTACACTAGGTCAGGGCCGAATAGTAAAGTATTTTCTTATGAGCGAATGTTGTTAGGAGGCTGTGTTTTTATTGACAGTTCTTATTCTTCAAATGTTCCAACAGAACTGGTTGTTTTCAGACGAGTCCATATCTTGACTTCTGACAGTTCGCCTCTTTCCCCCACCTTCTTTTCTTGGTGCGAGGGAAATAAGGGACTACATAACAAAGGTCAAAGTTGATTCTCACCGGTGGCGGCTGCACCGCACTTGCACGCTGCGCTCGTCGCATCCACCGAGAGTCGAAGTCAGGTCCCATGAGCCGCAGAAGACTGGGCTCGTGCAGGTCTCTGCGCCGCGGTTTCAGCGCAGACTTGCGCGGATTGGCCCAGAACTTGAGCGGAAGTGCGGGCATCTCGGGGGCGGAGCCAACGAGTCCCGTGCCGTCGGGTGCAGCGCTTGACGTCAGGTGGCAGCACCATGCTAACATGACCGCACACCACTGCAAGCAAGGATCGATCTAGTGAATTTTAGCTTAATGAAACCTGAATCAAGACAATGTTTGCAGAGTTAAGCAACTCTGTGCTGGGTCAGGTATTGGATGGGTGACCATTATACACATGACCAGTTCTATTCAGGAGAGAAGTTGGAGGGATGACAGTTAAGCAACACTGCGCTGAGTCAGGTATTGGATGGGTGACCATCATACACATGACCAGTTCTGTTCGGGAGAGAGGTTGGAGGAATGAAAGTTAAGCAACACTGGGCTGGGTCAGGTATTGGTTGAGTGACCATCATACACATGACCAGCTCTGTTCGGGAGAGAGGTTGGAGGGATGAAAGTTAGTACAGCAACTT
This sequence comes from Protonemura montana, assembly GCA_947568835.1. Classification (NCBI taxonomy): domain Eukaryota; kingdom Metazoa; phylum Arthropoda; class Insecta; order Plecoptera; family Nemouridae; genus Protonemura; species Protonemura montana. Next base: position 15,287,019 of record OX387608.1, on the reverse strand, counting down.
CTCTCGCCTTGCTTATCAACCTCTCGACAGCATGGATTTGTGGAGAAATCCTGTTGTTCGAGTTGTACCGTCCTTCGAAAGGGACGTTAAGCCGGTGGTCCCCTTGATCTTCGACAGGAGTAGGCTACGTGCCGGCACCGAGTTTCCCCTCCTCCCTTCTAGGCTAGGTTAGGTTCATCATCATACACTCATTCACTGTACATCATTAGAGTAGTACCTCATGACCCGTTGTCAAAACAGTGCGTTGTCAATCTCCACCAATCAATCAATCAGCTATGAACCCACTTCTTATGGTAAACTGCCCCAAATCGAACAGTTTTAAGAATACATTATTTTGGCACCGATAGCAAGACATTTTCTGTACCGACTTTGAAGATAAAAAATACTGCCAAACATATAAGATTCAATGTTAGATTCAGCGTTTGGTAGCCATGGAGATGCTGAGATCACCTGATAGAGCTTCTCAATTCTGCTATCTTATGTTACCACGGGTGTATCATGGCCTAGCATAGGAGGTTCAATGGTAGATTCAACGTTTGGTAGCCATGGAGATGCTGAGATCGCCTGACAGAGCTTCTCAATTCTGCTATCTTATGTTACCGCGGGTATATCATGGCCTAGCATAAGAGGTTCAATGGTAGATTCAACGTTTGGTAGCCATGGAGATGCTGAGATCACCTGATAGAGCTTCTCAATTCTGCTATCTTATGTTACCACGGGTTTATCATGACCTAGCATAGGAGGTTCGATGGTAGATTCAACGTTTGGTAGCCATGGAGATGCTGAGATCGCCTGACAGAACTTCTCAATTCTGCTATCTTATGTTACCACGGGTATATCATGGCCTAGCATAGGAGGTTCAATGGTAGTTTCAACGTTTAGTAGCCATGGAGATGCTGAGATCGCCTGACAGACCTTCTCAATTCTGCTATCTTATGTTACCACGGGTAAACCAGTAATAATTGCTTTTAATGGTAGAATCTACCAAGAAAACTACTGCGGGCAAACACATTATGCGTAGAATTACATTTTCCGTGACTGCTATTTTTTTTTCGAATGAAGTTTTTTGACAAAGAAAAACGGATTTTCTGGCAAAATGTTCCCTAAAAGAAAGTTTAAGCGGATCGTGTACGACTACCGATTCTGGCATCGAGTCAAGATGTGTCAAAAAACTATATCCTAGGACTGAAGATTAAATCCGCCTTCCGACCTGTACACGCCGTCCTCCGGAAATAGATCACTAGATGGCAGGTAACCTATCCAGTCTCGATGACACACCCGATGTTGCTTAACGCCAGTAGCAGGCAGGTTCACGTGGGCGTGCAAATAGCACCTTGAGCGTTTAGACGCTAGCCAGGTGGACACGGGCGCTCCCGTCTACCGAAACCACTTATCGCCGTATATACGCGGCGTCGAGTGCCAGCCAGATTCGATGACTGAGTAAATTAACATGCCCGTTCAGTGGCGGCTACAGTGGTGCACTGGCACTAACCCTCTACGTGCCTTTCTTCGGTTTGACCATTTGGCTAATCGAGTTTGTGAGTTACATTGTCGTAAATCTTAGTGCTTTGGCCAGGCGGTCGAAACAGATGTCTTACCACCGTATGGCTAGCGGGCCAACTTTTTATCCTCGCCTTGCAGCATGATAAGTCTGCAGACGTTCGTGTTTGTGGTTTTCTTTGATTTCAATACAATTTTCTTTTAGAAAAATCGCAAGATTCTGCTGTTTGTCGTGGGAGCGGCAGTCTCGTTGCAATTTCTATATATGCTCTCATTGTTATGCGATAGCTGTTTCTAATGACAAAACACTGCATGGAAAAAAGTGTCCTAGGTACATGACCTAGGTTGTTACGCTATGGTAAATTGCGATTGCTTAGAGTACTTGGTGTTTCTCTTCATCGTTCGCTAGGTGCGCAGTTTAAAAAAAAAAAACGCTCTCCCTTCTCTCCCCAGTGAAGAAAATCCACGAAATTATTCATGGCAAACATTGACCCCTGTCATCCAGACTACCCATCAACCCTGCACGCAACGCGTGTAGCCTACGAAGCGAGGGGCGCCATAAACCCTTAGTTAGAGCACTTCGTGTCCTTGGCTCGCCGAGGCGTTGGTTCGAGTTCGACCCCTGACCCTGTCAGCCGTATAGAGACGAGGGTCGAGCTGGCCCACGTGGTTTACGACCGGTGGCGGCGGCGGCAACACTGACCAGTGGCGGACCCTTTGTGCGACTTGCATTAGACTTGTTGCTGTTGTTCAATACAAGTGGAAAAGGTTGCAATCTTTGGCTCGTTGTAAACGATGCATCTTCATCAGTCGATAATCAATTCTTATATGACGTTTTAAATCGATGCGTTGTCAAGTACTTTTGTAAGTAATTGTGGGGAGCACTCAATCGGCATCTTTGTTAAATTTTATGTTTTTATTTAAGTTAAACATCCAAAGTCTGAGTTGTACTTTTTGTGGAAAGGTGCTATTAGGCCGGAATAAAGAAACCCACATGAATAGAAATACCATCTTTAATAACGGTTTAAGTAGTTTTTGACTTTTAAGTTGCGCGAAAAATGTTACCGTCGAGTTTGTATAATTAAATGTGTGACTGGCGTAGTCTTGTGACATTGACAGGGTAGCTAGAACATGTAAAAATATGTAAGTGGATTTTAAGATACACACATTTTTTGACTGGAGGTCACGGTTTAGGAAAGATTGACCATTGACTAATTCGTCTACGACTAAAATCTAGCTCGTGCACGAATATGTTTCAGCTATCTTGACAAAATTTCTCTAAACTCTAGAGAGCATTGATTTTGTATCTTCTCCCATCGAATTGCCAGCAAAGACGTCTCAAAACACCGATGTGTTTCTACTCCAAACCGGGTGTCGCTTCGGGGTGTCCCCCCCGCTCGTTGATCGGCCCGCCCGTGGCCTGTCCCGTGGACTCGGCCTCGGATGGCTTGGACACCGCCACCGCAGCATGTGCAACACCTGGGAACAAACTGCTCGCCTCCCACGCGAACGCGATGGGTGCAGCAGCCGTCCGCCTGTCCGTTCGACTCCAAGAAACCAGGGCCTGCTCGGGGATCGACGTGCGGAGGTGCAGGCGCTCTCCAACGACCGGCGACGGCTGGGTTTTATGTGTTGGGGGCACGCCGAAGACGTCTTACAAGATTAAGAGTTGAGATTGTGTGAAGGAGTTGAGTTTTATTGCTAATTGCGATGGCTTCGTGACCGATTCTTGGCGCCTGCTTATCCATTTTGTCTCGATATGGTTAAGGCTTTGAGGGGGCATGCAATGCAACGGAAATTAGACGATAGAATTAGTAGGGTTTATGTCACCGCAGATCATTGGACAAGTCTCGCTGGAATGATTTTACAATTTGCCTTGACCAATAATGCAATTTACAATTTTCTGAGGCGTTAAAATTCTAATTTGAAACTGAAATATCGACTTCGAATAGCCAAAACGTATTGTCACAGTGATATGAAATTACATATGCACTTGAGCAAAGCACTCGAGGCTCCTCTCCTTCTCAGACTTTTAAAATGTGTAAAAAGCTATCTGTTTTTGACGGTGCAACTACCACAGGTTGGTCTCTCATGCAAGTGACTTAACGAATAGGTTCCAGTACTGGGACCGGGCGAATAGGTATATATACAACCAGTTTCAAAAACGTGTAAACCGTTTTAAATGCTTCTATTTTAGTTAAAGACAAAGTCGGGTGTGAATGCCTCGTAGCCAATACAACACCAATACAAATATTTAGTTGTCCGCAGTGGCGGATCTTCGTACAATGAGCCCAGTGTAAAAATTGGACGTGGACCCGGTAATCGAAACAGAGTCAAACTGAAGAATGGGCAAAATTCGATTAGTAGTTGAAAATGAAATGTTTATGGCGATGCGACCACGGCCATAGCTCATTGGGTTGACAGCTCTAAAATGTGGTGACCGTAGATTCATCTTTACCAACGGACTTTTGAAGAGAGCTCGAATTTTTAAATTTCTAACGGTTATCACATGTCCTGCATACTGTGTCCACATCACTTCGCGCTCTTATCTCTTTCGGTACTCCGCGGCGAGCGTCACATTCGATAACGAACACCGATTTCAATCAACGGATAATTTGTCTTCGGTCGCCCGCAAGCTTCCTTTGCCTTCGCCGCCGAGCACCGTCTCGGTTTTTGTCCGGTTAGGTGCATAGTTTTGACAGATGGCCCGTTTCATGTACCCACGGCGGAACAATGAAAGGATCCTGTCGTTCGGAGGTGTTCCGTTGTACCTGTGCCTACCTCAGCTGTCTTGTAATAAGGTGTCTTACAAGAAGAAGGCACGTACCTGCCGAGCTGCTGTCGTGGGAGGCAAGGAGGCAATGTTCCTTTGAACGTGAGATTAATTTATGGTGGCGTGTTGATGACTGAGTAGCGACTAACTAGCCATCACATTACAGTCATCACTCATGGGGTAAACCGATCATTACCAGGCGCGATAGGAACGCATCAATGATAATCATTATATACCCGTCTAAACCTAGCTGCCGATTGATAAGCATGCTAAGGCGGTGTTTTGGCAGCGTTTATTTGTGAGATTTAGGACTCATAAATTAAATGGTTGTGGGTGGGGGGAAAGGGCGGTTTGTGGTCTTCGATTTCTGACTGGTAGATTTTCAGTTTAAAATTTATTAGATCGGTAAACCACAGAAAGGAATGTACCGTGGGGTAGCGGGCGGGGTTCGAACCTGCCCAGCCGAATAGCTACCCGATTACTTGTTTGACCACGGATGACCACGAATCGTTTCCCCGGCACAGAAAAATGTGAAATTCGTGCTCGCAGACTGGAAACTGGCATCCGCTGGCAAGAATGCAAGGCTGGCAATTCATTCTTTGATGATTCGTTAATTCGTTAGAACGCATACCAATCCACCCAGTTCTTGCTACACCCCACGATGGCTATTTATGGTCTAGGAAAATAAAAAATTCACGACGCTTTCGGCCATTCGGCCAACGAATCCACGCGTCGCTTCTACATAATTCGGCGTCGCCGGCGTCGCTAGCGTCGACATGCAATTAACGGGCTGTCATGGTAACGAACAGACGCGGTGTTGACGGGCGCCCCGGTGCGACGCCAGATCTCAGAATAGCATCGAGGAAGTTTTACACATGCGGTGCAGCTACGGCTTAGGGCCGTACACGAGATAGGGCAGAGATAGGGCAGAGATAGGTCTGGACCTACCTGACAGATGATCCTCATGCTGGGCGGCGGTGCGAATCGCTTGAAGACGGGCGACCGACTGGCAATGAGGCGGCCGTGATCGGGATAGGGGAAGACCTCGAGGACGGGTAGGGAGCCGTCCTCTGATGCGGGGTGCAGGGAGCCAGCCCGCTAACAATAGTCGCCAAGCTGTCTGCCACGGCGCGGACTAGGAATGTGGCTCGGGCTGGCCGTGTTGGTCGGGGGGGATGCGACGTTGCCCAAATTTGGTGGTAGCCTGACAACCCCGGCTGGCCTTGAACGACGAGGCGACATTTTTCGCGAGCGGCAACATTCGTCTTCTTTTGAAGAGAGAATGGAGAGTTTTTTATTCGTTGTGTTTTTTTTTTTATTTCTAGCTGTCAGTGCCGACTTTTGTGTGGCGATCGCCGGCGAGATTGGATTTGCGTTGCGCGCTCTGGGAAAATTATGTACTGTGCGGGGCCGTGGCATGACATTCGCCCTTGACGGGTTCCATCGACTCTGGAATCCTTCTTCAATCAGTCGCCATTTTAAATCGACTGAACGTGGTGTGTCTGTTGTCAGATTTTCCGAGTTCACCACGTTTCTACTGGCCGAGGATCCCAAAAACTGTATTCAAACATAACGGTTCACAAGTGATGTCTGCTGCATTGCTTCGGAAATCCTTGGAACTGGTGGATTCGTCCAGACCATCAGGTACGCACCTCACCTAACCTACATTCTACTAGTACCTCCTCATAGCTCTAAGAAGTCATGGGTAAGCACGAGGCTGGTACCCCCAAGTACATTGCGAATAAGATCAAAGCCAAGGGGCTTCAGAAATTGCGATGGTATTGCCAGATGTGCGCCAAGCAATGTCGCGACGAGAACGGCTTCAAGTGCCACATGATGTCCGAGTCCCACCAGCGGCAACTCCTCTTGTTTGCCGACAATTCGTCCAAGTATATCGACGAGTTCTCTAAAGAGTTCGAAGAAGGCTACTTGGAACTTCTCAAGCGGCAGTTTGGCACAAAGCGGGTGTTTGCCAATCGAGTGTATCAAGACTACATTGCTTGCCGAGACCACTTGCACATGAACTCAACCCAATGGGAGACGCTAACCGAGTTCGTTAAGTTTCTTGGGCGAGAGGGGAAATGTGTGGTGGACGAAACAGAAAAAGGTTGGTTTGTGCAGTATGTTGACCGTGACCCAGAAGCCATTGCCCTAATGGAAGCGACGGCCAAAAAGGAAAAAATGGACAAGGATGACGACGAGAAGTTGATGGACTTTATTGGGAAGCAGATTGAGCGTGGAAAAACTGAAACTACTGCCACAGTCTACACTGAGCTGGTTCGCGAAAATGAGGAGGAAAAGATTGCAATCGACATGAAGCTGAGCACCGTGAGAAAAACTGAGAGACCGGAGACATCAAATCCATTCAAAGAACCCAAACAAGTGGACAGTCGAAAGAAGGCTGACAAGCGGAAGGTATCTGCACTTGACGAAGTGATGCAGGAGGAAGAACGCAAGAAGGAGAGAGCTAATCGGAAAGAGTACTGGCTTACGGAGGGCATCGTCGTTAAGGTGGTAACAAAATCGCTCGGAGATAAGTTCTATAAACAGAAAGCCGTCATCACAGAGGTCCACGACATGTTTGGTGCCACCGTGTCTATGCTGGGATCCAACACAAAAGTGAAATTAGATCAGGCACATTTGGAGACTGTTATACCCGCGGTGGGCAGGCGAGTGAAAATTGTCAACGGCGCTTATCGAGGTAGAGAGGCCACATTGAAGGGATTGAACGAAAAGAATTTCAGTGTTTCGGTAGAGATTGCGAGTGGAGTGTTGAAAGGAAGACAGCTTGACAATATTGCATACGAAGATGTCAGCAAATTGCATCAAGTATAGCCGCAATATACAGACACTTCAGATACTTTTTCTACTCTAAAAAAAATGTTATGTCATGAGATAGAAACGTGAAGTAATATTATAAATGAGCTTCATGTGAATGGATTTTTTGGGAGATTACAAGTAACACTTGCTTTTACAGAGAATATAAACCTGTACCTGTGGTTCTTTAAAATAAAGAACCAGTTGAATTTGAGCATTATTCCAATTCCACCGTGTTTGTAAACGAAAATACTTGTGAACGCTTATGTAATTAAAATATCATGAATTTACCGTTATTTTTGGACTTGGACCTGAATCTTGTTAGGGTTGAGTGATAAACCTTTCCTCCCCCAATCCTTTCTTGAGATCTTGTTGAGAAACTACACGGCAAATTAGACTGAGAGTTATTTTGTTAAAACAGGATTCACTCCGCCCAGCAAACAACTGACGATTCCCGAATTTGGTGACCAGAACTGGACTGGACAAGGAAAGGGCCCGCACAAAAACAAGAAAAAAGGAACCAAGTCTGCTGTCGATGTAAGTTTTTTTTTTAAATGATAGATGATTGTATTTATTTAAATTGACTATCGGTTGAATTGATTTTTTGTGAAATTCTTACATATTTCAATGGTGTTATTGAAATCTTTACGGTTTTTGACCCTCATCATGCAAGGCACATTGCAACATTCATGTTAGATATATTAAATAAATAGGTCGTATGAATAGCCTGTTATATTAAAGTATGTTTTTTCTCCCAGATTGACAAGTCCCAGAAGAATAAAACCGGGTCGTCCAAGAGGAAGGCTGATTCAACAGAGGTTAGTAAGAAACCATTAAACATATGAGCCAATTAGTGTATGCTGTGGTACAGCTTACATTTTTTTCTTTTGAATAATCACATTGAACTAAAGTTTTTACTGGGAAGGCCTTGTAACCAAGACTTTTGTTTGTTTCCACAACAGCCAGGGCAGAAGCTGACGCCCGAGGAGGAAGAACAGGAACGAGTGGAAGAGAACGTCCGCCGTCTGCTCCTACTGAGCGCTCGTCCTACATCTGAAGAAATAGCCACCAATGTAATCCACTCGGGTGTTTTTTTAGTCTTGTATGGTTCAAATGCCTGGTTTAAAATATACTGGTTAATGTATTCTAATGTCCCCGTGGGCTTGTATCAACAGAGCTTCTTTTTTCTTGGAAGTCAGGTGCCATTCTTAACACCTGCAGACAGGAAAAACCTAAAAGCACTTGAATAATATCAATATTAGTAGTATTAGTAGTTTTTTTATTAGTATCTTCACTTGCATGTCTTTACTACTTTTGTTTTTGATCAGATATCCAACCGGAATCAAAAAGTATCCACTACAATCAAGAAACTCAAGAAAGACGAGAAGTCGGTCTTCTCCCAAGCCGACTTTGACAACTTCAGTAAGGATTACTTTGGTGAATAATTGGCCAACTACAACAGTCTCTGGCATCCAACTACATCGTTGCAAGACTGCCATCGCACTTCGTCTGTGGGTTCTGCCTACATTCAGGAAGAAAGAATCATTAGAAGGTAGACATCGGTGTATGGATCTGACAATATTTATATCACAGTGCGGAGTGATCTACGCCGGACGTACTTCGAGTTAACGTGAATGTGCTACACTTTTAACCAAGGAAATCTACACCCATGTTTGTCTAAACAATAACTCTTGCTGATGCAAGACACAACCCTGGGCCGACTGATCCTGGGCGTTAGCGTCGTCTCCTTTGCCTACTACTTCGCGTGGGTCGTGCTGTTGCCGTTTGCGGAAGGCGACCCAAACCTGACGGCTCTCTTCCCGGCGCCGCGATACGCTCTCTTGGTTCCCGCATTCTCTGGGCTGGTGTTCCTGGGAGGACTCTCCGTTTTCACGCTACTCGCGCTGCATCGGGCTTGAGGTGCTACAAAATTCGCAGTCGCCTGGAGAACGTTGTCGGACGCAGAAAGTTTTCCCTTGCCAGTTGTAATCTAAAATTAGTTGATCAACATTACATGACTTCTGTTTGCTTTGCTAAAAAATAATCGATACGAGTGTGCTGATCAAATTATAAGATTGTGGTAGGTTTGCGACATCCTTGTTCACTGTCACTTCTGGATTTAAGATTTTTTTTCTTTCTTCAAACAGTTCAAACAGATAGCAATGTTTTAAAAATCAAATAGATAGTAACCATATCAAATAACTAGAACAAAGTTCATAGCAAAGGCAACAACCACAAGAATCAACTGTCAGTTTCTTATCTGTCGTTCCCTTGCACGCTGCCAAGCTCAAGTTTTTTTTTGGCGACCAAACGTGAACTAAAATCGACCGCAATGCTCGTGGTCGGTTTGTCGGGAGTTACGTGCGGCGGCAAGACCACCCTGGCTAACCGGCTCGAAGCCGAACTGAACTGCTCCGTGCTCCATCAAGACCTGTACTTCCTTGATATTGGCGACCCCCGACATGTGTTTATCCCGTCGCTGGGACACAACAACTGGGAGCTGTTGACGTCGATGGACATGCCGAAGATGCTGGAGGACACGCAGGCAGCAGCGGCTTGCGGTGGCCGGGAGGTGCTGCTGGTCGAGGGGCACACGGTGCTCAACTACTCGCCCATCGCGCGGATGTGCCACCTCAAGTTTTACCTGACGCTGGAACGTGACGAGTGCAAACGACGCAGGGAGGGACGTGTCTACGACCCGCCTGACGTGCCAGGGTACTTTGATCAGGTAGGGGAATTTGTTTTAATTTTTTTCTGGACAGTATGGACAATTTTTTGAAGGAGGGAATTATAAGTTGACTCATTTGAAGTTCACTGTGTGTGATTGGAAGTTGCCATCGCGTTTCGACAAAAATTTCAGCTAGGAGTTGGAGGTCTTATTTTATTTTCATTTAGAGAGAGAAGTCAAAACTGATAAACTCAGCTGGAACCATCTAGTACTTATACAAGAATTTTGCTAATGCAGTGATTACCTTTCCGCTTGTAGCATCAAGTCCAAGTACTTTTAAATAAAGAAGTAGATGAAATATTATTTTCAAATGTAAGTGGATTATTTCCACATTGTCAATAAATTAAAAAAAAATCTATGCACTTGTTTACAAAGAACCAAATTTGGAAACATTTAAAGCGTAGGGAAAATGCAGCCTCACGTATTATGGACCTTGGTATTTTTCATTCTAGATTACTCCATTTACAGAAAATGCTCAGAACTTTTAATAAGGATATGACTCAGTAACTTACTTCCATCATTTCGTGCAGGTGGTTTGGCCAGAGCACGAGCAAATGAAGAAGGAGTTGCCAGAGGTGATCTGGCTGGATGGAACTAGCAGCCAAGAGGATTTGATGGGGCAGATCTTGAAGGAGGTGGTGAGAGCAAAGGCTACCATAAAGGCAGCAACGCAGCATTCATAGCATTCAGCATTCGTAGCATTCAATAGGAAAGGATTGTTCAAGACTGACACCATGAATTTCTCTAAGTCTTAAACTTGATTTCGGTACTTCATGAATTGTCAGCTTGCTCTGCCTAAGCCTAAATTCCTTTTTTTTTCTCTGAATTGTAGTTTTGATTTAAGACATTTTTGTTTGTTTACTAGATCTTTACAGAAACTGAACCTAGATTTTTAATAAATAAATCATTGTGAAAATAACCCGAGTCAAGTAGAACTTAAATGGGGAAAAGTGCAGACCAGGGTCACAATTCCAGTACGGATTTTTGGAAGGATTTCAAAGGAAGTTTTATGATTCCATTGCAAGAATTTGCAAATTAAATAATAACCAACTTGGATGTAGCAGTATGTAGATTGAATTAATATTTATGACCGATTAGATACAAACTGGTGAGTACATTGGGAGTGGGGCGGGGTGTAATGGCGTGACACTATTGAGCGTTTACATTGGACACACGTACACTTTGGGCGCAGCTTCGTCTTCCTGTCCGTGGCCTAACGCCTTCTTGACAAACTGCGGGTTGACAACAATCTCTTCTTCCATCGCGAGCATCCGCCGATCCAAATCGGCGCACACCGCCATCTGCACAAAAAGAAAACAAACTTCGAGTCATTTTGTGGAACTCAGAAATGCAACTTGTGCAGTTAGGTTGCAGCAGCTGTGTTAACTTATTCAAACTACATTTAAGCTCAATCTTTAATTTCTGTCATTTATTTATTGCAGGAAACTAAGGACAGAGAAATAGTTCCCTTACCGATGTGTATTATTCCTAATTAAAATAATTACATTGTGGTAACATTTTTATTGGGTAATGCTTTCCCATAGCAGCAAAAAGTTGTGCAGAAACAATACTTTATAGCGAGGTACTTTATCTCCCAACAAAATTTCGTCGAGCTATTCCGTTGGTAATAATGTTGTATTATTAGTTACTTAGTTATTAGTTTTGGTCGGCTAATTTCTATTTGAAGTTTTACAGTTAGTGACTATGTCTAACATGAATACAAGTGCTAGGAGATGAGCAGTCCCCGTAGCCAAGGTTTTTTTTTTTAACGTTTTTGGCATGGCAAGGTTGTTGGCAAAATATGACAAGGCAAGAATTCCAATCTGTTGTTTGAGTTTGCTTGTATAACATCACTTAAATAGAACTTAATAAAAGAATTTGTAGACGACAGGTGAAATAAATCAATAATCATGCAGTCTATAGATCTATGAAACAAACGTGAGCATTGGTATGCCCGCCAATCCTGTAACGAGGAATCCAAAAATGCACGACCCCAAGATGCATTATGAGAACCCCCGCTGTAAAAAGTGATCAAGTGACAACCACCAAACAGTTTTGGGCAGTACTGGCCCCTCAAGGAGGTTATAGCTACATACAAAATCCAAACACTTATGTGGAAAAAGGCAAATAGTAATAAAACCAGCAAAACTCCAGCACTAACCAGTGATAAACAGGAGGTTAAGTGTTATTTGTACGCACCTCTTCCTCGAGGAGTCTCAGCATGGCCGGACTATTGTACGTCTCTGGGTCGTCGTGGAATATCACCATGCCATCCTTCTGGTTGATCGTAGCAAAAATCTCGCCGTCTTCGATCTGAAACAACTCGCAAAATAAGCAGCCAATCGAGGCAAGCCACGGATGGCTCAGAATGTTTCTTCCTATATATCAGGAGGTCATTTCTAGCGGGAAAACCGAAGACCGTTTTTTTTTTTTAATCCAGTGCCAGGAATATTTGCAATAATCACACTATAGTATTCTAGGAGAAAGGGTCTAAAAATCCAAAACTAACTAAATTGCAAAGATTATTCCCAACAATTACATTGCATTAAAACCAACTTGATCATAAGGGCAAGCCCCCATAAGGCCCATATATTTCATGTTCGTTTCGGATGCTGTATCACATACCAAATTCTGGGAGTTTTTGTGGTCTATCCTTAACCAGGTCTGGGTGGGTACATCACATGATTGTAGAGTACCTATCTTAGCTATATTCATTTGGCCCTAGCTTGCACAATATAGTTTCTAACTCAAATATTTCAAGTTCAAAAAGAAATCGGTGGTTTTTAAGACCAGAAAAATGTAAAGGATTCTATAACTGTGTGTACGAGTCTTATTTTGTAGATTCGGTCTTGCTCACCTAAAGAAGTTACAGGATGTTATTCATTTTATTGCCAAATTTGACTAAAGGGTCATTCCATGTGTAATCACTCACTTTTAATTAAATTTCACTTTGACCGACCCAGATTTTGATGAAAATTGGTATACTTGTTAAGTTTGTTGACTTAGGGGCTATTTTTTTTTTTTTTTTTTTTTGGTCCAACCGTTCGGATATTACAAGGGGGGGAAGTTGGGGTCATTTTGCCCCCCGGGCGTGTAGTGACCACCCTTTCTACGCAATATCTAGGGTTCTATGGGAGCTACAGAGCTGGGAAAAAAATCATCTGAAAGGTAATTTCATACCCTACCTGAATATGGAAACAAAAATGACGATATGTTAATACGAATTTAATTGTGATTTTACACATCTGCATTTTCCAAAATGACCATATCGCTGATGAGTCATTTTTGATTTGCCTGATTTTTTTTCTATATATACAGAACATACATATGATCATGTGTTCCAAAAATCAAGATGGGTGTTTTACCACTTTCCAAGAAAAAAAATTTTTTCTATAAAAAAGTGCCTTTTTGCCAGTAGAACAGCATTTTGATCACAATTATTGTGATCAGAGCACTGGCATATATTTTATATTAAAGTTGATTTTTGTTTGCACAGTTGCATGTTCTTGAAATGTTATTCTCTACAATACAAATCGATTGTTTGCCATATTCCTGTAAATCATGGATCAAGTTGAAACAGTTCATAGAAGTCAAAAGTTTGTTCATTTCTTGTCTGGACTTGCATCTACAAGAATCTTAAAATGGTATTCCCTAGAATACAACTATAGATTGTTTGTCATGCTCCTGAATCATGGATCAAGTTGTAACAGGTTACAAGTAAAAAGTTTGGTAATTTCTTGTCTGGACTAAAGCAATCAGTCTCTGGCCTCATGTTGATGAGGATAGAAGCTAATTTGCTCTCAAGCACCTTTTATTTAGAGATTCATAATGTGCTCAATTGGACTGTTCTTTGAAGAAGAATGTGGACCCATCGAAGATCTAGCGATTAAAAGCATTGAAAGTTTCAATAGTGACCAGCAGTTATCATTAGCTCTGCGTACTAAGTGTGATAATGTGAAGACCGTGTGTCATTTACATGAAAAGAAATTCCTTCGTCTGTATAGCTGTCACCACAAGTTATGCTGCGATCCGTTTCAGGCTCACTGTGGAATAGTGAAAGTTAATGGGTTAAGAGAAATTAATGCAGCATCCAGGACGAAATACTTGGAGATTGCCGACCTCATCCCTGGAAAGAAATTATGCTCAACTTGCCGTAAGCTGCTCTCGCTCAGGCTGAAGGAACTAACAACCGTTTCTGTTCTAACGCCAACTAAATCCACTGAACTTGACCTACCTTTCGTGGACATACCCTGTGAAGCAGATGCCGTGAATCAGTCTTTAGCTGCATTTGGTGTGTCACCTATTAATACCACCAAACTAAAGGGTAAATCTATGTTTTATTCGAAAAGAAAGTTCAGCGAAATAACACAAGGTGTAAAGAAGAGATTGGAACTAGTATCTCCCAGTAATGAAGAAATCAGCAAAGAAGATTTGACATCTTCAGAGGAGTGCAAGGACAGCATCCGTGATGGGTCAGAGATAATAGCACAACTGAAAGAAAAGTTTAAGACGAGTACCAGAAGCGAGAAAATAACAATTTTATCTGTGCTTCCAAAAAGTTGGAGCATTAAGAGAATAATGCAAGAGTTCAATGCATCTAACCATTTGGTACGTAAAACCAAACAACTAGTAAAGGCCCAAGGGATACTGCCATCTGCAAATCAAAAAGCAGGAAAAACTCTTTCCCCTGATTGCATTCAACTGATTGAAGAGTTTTATGAAAATGATGATGTAAGCCGTGTCATGCCGGGTAAAAAAGATTTTGTCTCGGTTAAAGTGGGTGACAATCGAGTTCACCGCCAGAAGAGACTAGTGTTAAGCAACTTAAGTGAAGTGTATCGCAGCTTCAAAGATAAATATCCTGACATCAAGGTTGGATTCTCGAAGTTTGCAGAGCTCAGACCCAAACATTGTGTTCTGGCAGGAGCAGCTGGGACACATTCTGTCTGTGTCTGTACGATACACCAAAACGTTAAGTTGATGGCTTTGGGAGCAAAGCTGCCTTTGCTTTCAGACGGTACCATCAAATCATACCAACACTGCCTTGCCAGCCTCATGTGCAACCCCCCGCTTCTCAACTGCTTTGTAGGAAAGTGTGGCAATTGTCCGGGAACCGATGAACTTCGTGAATGGCTAGAAATCTCATTCAGTGAAAATTTCATAGACTCTGTGACTTATAAACAGTGGCTGTCAACAGACAGATGTACCCTAGAGACAATTACGAAACCTACAGATGAGTTTGTTGACTGTTTTATTGAAAAATGCATTTTATTAAGAAATCATGATTTTATTGCACGGCAGCAAGCGGCATTCATGCAGGAGAAGAAAGCCAACCTTAAACCAGGGGAAGTTTTAGTAGTGGGCGACTTCGCTGAGAATTATTCTTTTGTGCTCCAGGATGCTGCACAAGGTTACCATTGGAATAACAGCCAATGCACCCTTCACCCATTTGTGTGTTACTTTAAGCCTGAAGATCGAGACATACAACATTTAAGTTACGTTGTCATTTCTGACTCGCTAACTCATGACACCGTTACTGTGCACACTTTCCAAAAGCACCTGATAAGACACCTGAAACAAAACATTTCGGATGTATCCCATTTAATTTACTTTTCTGATGGAGCGGCAGCCCAATATAAGAATAAGAAGAATTTTTCCAACTTGTGCCATCATGAAGTTGACTTCGAACTAACTGCTGAGTGGCATTTTTTTGCCACATCCCACGGTAAAGGACCATGCGATGGAGTTGGTGGGACTGTAAAACGAAATGCAGCACGGGCAAGTTTACAGAAACCATATGCCGACCAAATAATGACGCCGATAGACTTTTACCGGTGGGCAACAGAAAATGTGTGGACTGTAAATTTTGTGTTTGTAGCCAATGAAGAGATTACAGCAAATGGCATCAAACTTAAAGAACGATTCAAAGAATTAAAAACTATCGTAGGCACAAGAAGCTTTCATGCGTTCTACCCAAAATCGCTAACTTCCTTACATGTGAAACACTTTTCTCTTTCTGAAGAAATCAACATTGTGAAGATTGTTGAGAAAAATGAAGAAGGAGAAGAAGAAGAAGAAGAAGAAGAGGAGGAAGCAACAGCAGCAGAAATACCCGAGTTTGAGTTCAAAGACGTGGGCAGTTTCATCACTGTAGCATACAACGAAGACTGGTGGCTAGCGTGTGTTCTTGAAAAATCATCACAGTCTCTTGAACTTCAAGTCAACTTTCTACACCCTCATGGACCAGCTCCATCATATTTTTATCCCAGTGTACAAGACAAACTAATTGTAGCTTTTGCTGATGTTTTAACACTGGCCGACCCCAACACGGCAACTGGTCGAACATACTTTTTGTCGGCTACAGACACCAACAGGGCAACAGCAGGGCTTATAAAATATGTACCTCAATAAGGTAAACTACATCTCTCTTAAGATATGCAAATTTGTACTTCATAGTAGCTATGATTGTAAGTAATGATCATTTTCTTGAATGTTGTCTTAAATTCAGTTCATATTAATTTATATTATGAATGAATTTGCAGAAAACATTTTTTTTTCTTGGAAAGTAGTAGAACACCCATCTTGATTTTTGGAACACATGATCATATGTATGTTCTGTACATATAGAAAAAAAATCAGGCAAATCAAAAATGACTCATCAGCGATATGGTCATTTTGGAAAATGCAGATGTGTAAAATCACAATTAAATTCGTATTAACATATCGTCATTTTTGTTTCCATATTCAGGTAGGGTATGAAATTACCTTTCAGATGATTTTTTTCCCAGCTCTGTAGCTCCCATAGAACCCTAGATATTGCGTAGAAAGGGTGGTCACTACACGCGCGGGGGGCAAAATGACCCCAACTTCCCCCCCTTGTAAT
Organism: Protonemura montana; assembly: GCA_947568835.1. Taxonomy (NCBI): domain Eukaryota; kingdom Metazoa; phylum Arthropoda; class Insecta; order Plecoptera; family Nemouridae; genus Protonemura; species Protonemura montana. Next base: position 15,270,318 of record OX387608.1, on the reverse strand, counting down.
ATCCGAACGGTTGGACCAAAAAAAAAAAAAAAAAAAAATAGCCCCTAAGTCAACAAACTTAACAAGTATACCAATTTTCATCAAAATCTGGGTCGGTCAAAGTTTGAGGTGAGTGATTACACATGGAATGACCCTAAACTATTTTTGTGTCTTTCTTAACATACATTTATATAAAGATAAAACATCCTCGTAGCAAACTCACCATGCTCAGGATATGTTTCTCCGCGTCCGCCGGCCCATCCAGCTCCACCCTACTAGCATCATCCTCGTAGCAAACTCACCATGCTCAGGATATGTTTCTCCGCGTCTGCCGGCCCATCCAGCTCCACCCTACTAGCAACATCCGACAGCGACAGGGTCAAGAATGTCTTGGTCAGCCTCTGCACGCTCTTCCGCCGCTGTGACGCCAGCACCTGCTTGACCAGCCCCACGTTGGAGTCGCGTGCAAACACTTCAGCGTGGCGAGTGGCGCACACGCGCAAGGCGCTGCCATCGCTGCTTGCGTACGCCGCAGCCAGTTCGACGTACGCCTGGCTCAGCGGCTTGATGAACCTCGACACCACCTGGCAATGCATGTGAGTTGATATTTTATCTCCGTTTCAGCCTGGTACAGTCGGTTTTATAACGTTGAGTTTGTTGATGTGGTGCCATGAATTCTGTGGCGATGATTTATGGGGGAAAGGTGAAAAGGACTAGGGAACTTATTGGAGTTTAAAAGGTAAGCCGCAGTAGATATATCCAGGCATGGTTTCGGGTTAAGATTGAGCGAGGCAACAGCCGAAATGTTCTGCAAGGTGCGACATTCTATCCTCAGGAGAGCCATTCGAGTGCGGAACGCATTTCCAACAAACTTTTAGCTCATCCCAAAAGATGCATATATTTTTTAAAAGATGATGAAAAAAAACATGATGCAACCACCAGAGGAAATATAACGTGCAAATAAAAATGTAATATTCCAAAGTTGTCGATAAAAACAAGAAATACAATAATTTGGCTAGGCTCTAATTCCATGGCCTGGTCTTCTCAGACTAACCTGGGAGGTGTATTTGGGCACCGGCTGCACCTTCCCATGCAGCAGCAGGGACACGAGGATGTACTTCTTGTACGCCTCAAGCATCACGTGAGAGACGGCCATCGCAGGGGTGGTCACTGCCACCTCGAAGAAGTAAAGCGCTCGCTCGAAGTTTTTTAGTGCAGCATACACCATGCCGCCGTAGTAGAAGTACAGGAGAAAGTGCCTGAAAGTTTGCATCGCAAAGTCAGTAGAAATCATCTGGACATTTTACGTGCAAACGCAACATTTCCGTGGACAGGAGTGCAATGTTGCAACATTTTCCCAGTAAATTGGGATGTGATTAGATGAGAAACTTTCAATTTTTCACTGGAAAATATCATGTTAGTTGTATTTTTTTTTTTTTACTATTTGCCTTCTGTATAAACTTTGTTGCTTTCCTGTTCTTCACTCATTTTTTTGTGAAAAATGAATTAGACTCAAACAAAATATCAAGGCACTTAGAAACTTTTTCAAAAAAGAATCTCCTTTTTTTAAGTACTTTTGAAAAACAAAAATGAAACTATAACTAAAAAATCGTCCACTTTTCCAGAACCATAAATTCTGGTTGATAGCTTATTTATTACGTTAAAAATGAAAGGAGTTCAAACAACATGCTGATGTCTTAACGACAAAGATAGCTTGCCTTGCGTCGAGGCCATCCCTCGAGAGCGTGGTGACGTCGGAGTCAAGGAATTCCAGCGCAGGCGGCAGACATCGCGAGAGAAGACACAACTGCATCAGATCCGCGTGCAGCGCCGTGAGCTGAGCGTCCCGCAGTTGAACTTTTCTGATCGCACGTCTCAGCAACTGGATCCCACGTAGAGGCACTCGCAGCTCCGATAAACTGATGGTTACCAAGTGGCAAAGCTCGGCAACTGAAACGTGGCTAAAGTTAGACGACGTGCAGCTGTGCTACAGGCATAATTACTTGTGCCACAAAGTTTACTTTAATAATCATGATTAAATACATTTATTTACAACTTTGGTAGTACAAAACAACTTACAATAATGAAATTCAATAAATAAAGTTCATTACATACATTTGATATTTTACTTTTGGGTTGCGCTTGATTAGATTTCAAACTAGCCAAGCCCTACAAACTATTAACCATCTAGATTCTAACCCCATTGAAATGCCTCTGCATTGACTACCAGTCGGAACGATAAGCCAGAACAAACTACACGAATGGTCGCAGTTTCTGAACGCTGACGGACTTCTCATAATCATAACCTGTGAAAATTTCTACAAATGAGCAAACTATCTTCATTGCGACACAAAATAACCCAGCAGTTTATATGCTGGCAATATCATGTGATGATAAAGGTGATGGTAAGATGATGATGAAGGCAATATTATTATTATAATTCTTACTATAATACATTATTATTATTCTTTATTTATACAAAGTAATCAGTCTGGAGGGAAAATAATTAGAATGGAAAGCCTAGAGGGAAAACAACAACTAGTAAGAAGATATCTGTTTGCTCACATGTGTCAGGTGCAAAGCGTACTTGTTCTCCATTGCAATTATTGACAAACTCCTGGACTTGCGAGAAAAGCAGCTCCTGCTGCTCGGGTGATCCGTTCGCTGCAGCGAGTGACAGCTTGGTGGTCAGAACAGCCATAACGCCAAGAGAGTGGTTTTGGTGGTCCAGAGTTTCCAAAACATTGTCCAAATGTGCTCCATTTTTGACCAGAAGTTCTGAAGATTGATTTAGCAGCTCGCACAACTCGCGATAGTTTCCTAAAAAGCAGGACACAGAAACACATTAACCTCACTCGCAAGCAAAAACGCTAGCCGAAACACCGCATTTAAAACAAACCTTGCATAGAAAGAGTGCGAATGTTATTCACAAAAATCTCCAAAGCGGAAGCCATTGCTATAGTGCCAGGTTACTTCTTCTTGGAACTAACTGATTAATTTTTGAAGAACAATGTCACTGGCTTGAAATTGTCCATTCACAGAACAAATGTCCAAACCAGAGGTCCAAACCTTTGGTGTCGCTCAGAGAGTGTCGCTACAAGTCTCGTCAATAGATCCAAAGCAGTTCAAGAATCTGTCGCCATCTACCAGCTAACTACAAAGCTATTTTCTGACCGCTGTAAGGAGAGGAAAACTAGCTCAATTTTTAAAATGTGTTACACATTTTGAACAACAAGCTGATATTTTCAGGATAAGTTCAGAACACTTAAGATCATCTGCTCTTATCAGTTCTTGGGAAGTTAGCCTCAGCCTCAGCCACCAATAGCTGAACAAACCGCAGTAAAAATAGTGTATACAAAAGTAACAAAACCAAAATATTCCATCCATAATACCGGATAAACGCGAAAAGGAACATACTTAAATTTTTCACAGATGATAGGAAACGTGACAAGCTTTCGATCCATCATAGTCTTAATTTTTTTGCCCAGCCCTGGACAAAAAAGGCTAACATTTATAATAATTTGGTTTTCATTTATTTGCGCGAAAATAAAGCGGGGGGGGGGGGGGTACCTTCTTGAAATTGTCACAGATAATAGCCCAGCCCTGGAAAACTCTTCAATGGGAGCCAGGGACATGTGTGTCAAGGTATGTGCAAGTATGGAAGTGTACAGTGAAGGTACACTGGGGTTTGATATTGTATTCCAAAAACCGCTAAGCCGCTAAACAAGAAACAGGTCCCTAACCGCTTCCACAACAATGCTAACGGTCGGATTCGAACTCGTTTCTACCATTCCTGTACCAGCTGCGACGCTAGCACGTTACCAGTGAGCCAAGCTGCCCTTATGGCAACTGGATGGTAGAAGTCGTATATAAGCACTTGATTTTGAACTTTGTAAAAAAAAAGATTGAAAGTATAACTTCGGATTATCTCTCCCCATCCCTTCAATTGAACTATGTTCCAAGTAGGAGGTGCCGGGAAGCGAAGTGCGGACCCCACCGTCTGAAACTCACGACCATCCCACTGCGCTATGAGAACGTATATGTTGGGACCGATTTGTTATCAAGATGCAAATTAAGAAAACAAGATGTAAATAAATCACTTTTAGCAGTAATATTTATCTGTGAATCCTGATGGGTAGGCCACTCGTTGTACAGATGTGCTCTTACGTCATGTCTACAGTCCAGGCGTTGGGAGTTGAAGAACTCGGGGAATTCTCAGCAGGAAATCAAGAAAAACGTGGTAAGTTTCCATCGCAGGTTCAAACAGGGGGATTGCATTCAACTGCCCTTGAAATTCTGCCCCTGTTAACACCCCTCGCGGGTCAAAATCATACACTTGAATTTTCACAAATGAGGTAGATTACACCCCCGAACACGATGGACTATTATGGGAACGATTCCGTTATTTTCTAGCTTCAAAGTTGGCAGCTCAACAAGGTGGGTACATGGGTTACCGACCGATGGCCGTGATTTATCGACATTTTAATTGATTAAGTAAATTTGATATCCAACAGACTGCGTTTGCGATCACTGTGTGCTTTAACTCGACTGCTGGTTCGGTGATACTTGTTTGGTATGGTTGACCAGGAGACCTGGCTTCGAACAACGGGGTTCGACTGGCGTTCCTCCAGTCGGGCTTCAAGGCTTGCATTTTCGCGTCAGATCGTGGCAACTGGTGAAAGCCCATTTTTTGGAGTGGCCGCGTGCCTCAGCACTGCTTGGTGTTGGGGTCAGGTCCAGCATTTACACATTGTGTAGATGTGAAGCCTTCTCTCTCTATAAGTGCATGTTTGATGTTGTGGTGGTGGTTGTGATGGTGATGGTGTATGTAATATTCGTAGTGTCAATAATGTTTGTAATGTTAATTTTACTGTTTGTCATTTTTTGTATTCATGTTTCTTAAAACGTTTAACTCTTGTCTCTATATGTTCCCTCTTTCCTACTAAACGATAAAGTTCTCCTTCCTAATAATTTCCTGTTCGTAACCGTACCCTCTAGTAACTTTTAATATTACAAATTTACAACTATCATGGCCAATATTGTGTCCTCGATGTGTTCAACTAACACCTGGTAGCCAGGCTAAGAACTAAAACATTATTTAAATATTTTTTTCTTACCCTAGAGGACAATTGGTGTGATTAAAAAAAAAAGGTGTAGGAAATGAGGATCGAACGCAGGTATATTGGTTAATGAAGTTACCACGTAAACCGCTCGACCACACGACTCACTCTACAATGAGGGTTTTTTAGGGATACAAAAATTGTTTAACTGTGACAACTCCGTCAAAAAAATCCGAAAAAAAACTAACACACTACCTCCATAATTTTCAATGAAAATATTTCGAAAATACTATATATACATCAGCTGCAGCATTGCCCACCATCGTACAAAATAAAAAATACATTCTAAGTCTTGTTCAATTAACTTATCCTGGATCTTTCGCCATTTAAAACATGCACAAGTACACCGATCTGTTTATTGCTTAGCAACCAAGGAAGTTATTCAAGTCAATAATTCCTACATTTCAAATATGTATTAGCAACAAAGTCGCTTACAGGATCATGGTTGGTAATAATTTCCAAAACCAAAAACAATCCTGCACTGGGATGCGAACCCAGCCCCTCAGCGCTTAGAGACATCGACTCTATCAACTTGGCCAACAAGCAATCATGACGCAATGATGTTTTTATGCCTATAAATTGGTAAGTAACAATATCAGCCTGCGACAGCTGACCAAGTAGTCACCTGTTACCGACCCAATACTAATTGATCAAGTTCGTTTGATGCCCAACAGGTAGCGCTAACATCAAAAAGGCACACTCTAATGCTGGTTCGGTGATACTTGGTACATGTCTAGGGGGTCGAGTGCGTCAATAAGTTACTGGTTCCGCACCAGTCGGCCTCCATCGTCTTGCTGATCCATGTCGGATCTTGGCAAGCGATGGAAGCTCTTTTTCTTGGAGTTGCTGAAAGCTGCTCCCACTCCTCGCTGGAGGCTGGGTCCAGTCTAGGTCCAGTCTTGGACGGACTTTTCACGCTCCTTGCACTCAGTGCAGGGATTGGTGAAAATGTCAGGTGTGACTGACGTCACGTGTCAAGTATTTGTGGCGTAGCGCTTGGGGCTAAAGCAGCCGCAACTCAAGCAGACGCCGCAAGCGAGACGCTGACATCATCGCCGGCTGTACTCAAATCCGCAATCGAAATTAAATTTTCAAATGCCGTCTCGACGGTGGCGCCACCTGTGGGCCGGACCGGAACTAACCAGGACTGGGAAAATTATTTGAAAATGAAAGGAAAAATCGTAAAAAGACAAAAATGAATATGGCCGACATAAGTATAAACAAAAAGTAGACCACGACGAGGATCGAACTCGGTACCTTCTGCACATCAGGCATTCACTCTAACCGCTCGACCACTCGAGCCGCTATACAGTATAGTTGTTTTTTGGAAGTAATAAACTGTTTAACTGTGACGACAGCAGCAAAGAATCCGAACAAATTGTCAGCCACTGCATCGATGAATTTTAATCAAAATATTTTTCGAATGCATCAGTAGACTTCATCAAATATGGATGCCCATCATCGGAAATATTTTCCAAGTCTTGTTCAGTTTATTCATCCTGAATATTTCACCATGGATGAACCAACTGCCATCCAACACAACCATGCGTCCAAATGATAGACGGGACTCGAACAGGTCGCATTGGCCGACTCATTTGAGTCTCGGCCTTTGACCGGTGATACGAATCTTGCCGCTGACGTCAGCCGCGAAGCACATCACTGCACTTCACTACACAGACGTCGGCTGCATGGAGGGAAACGCCCACACCAAGCGACATTTGAAAAATGAATCTTATCTGTAAAGTTTCACCGATCGCGCAGTCGAGTTAAGAGACCAAGCGCAACCTGTCGGCAGAAACTGGCACTCACAGCAACTGAGTGCGACGATTTGCCACCAGAGCGACTCGAGTTTGGCGTAGCCAAAAAGCTCCCCGTTCGGGTATCGAACGCAAGCCTCTAATTTGTAAGGCAAGCACGCCTACCTAAGCGCTATGACGAACTATGGAGCTTAGCTTTTAAAACATGCACAAGTACAGAAGGAGGCTAATGCCACCGATCTGTTTATTGCTTAGCAACCAAGGAAGTTATTCAAGTCAATAATTCCTAAATTTCAAATATGTATTAGCAACAAAGTCGATTACAGGATCATGGTTGGTAATTTTTTCCAAAACCAAAAACAAATCCTGTATTGGGATGCGAACCCCGACCTTCAGCCTTTAGAGACAACGACTCTATCAACTTGGCCACCAAGCTATCATGACGCAATGTGTTTTTTTAGATCGCATGGAGATCGCTTCACACTACATCGCCTCTGCCCTGCACTATCAAAGATTGTGCAAGTTATGTCGTGAAGAACAAAAAGCGGAGCGTCCAGGATTCGAACCTGGTCTCATTCGGTTTACACATTCAAGGAGCGTCTTTTCCAATCGGCCATCGAGACGACATGATTATAATGTGGAAAAAATAGATACATGAATAGCAGAAGACGACTACAGTGTAAAAATGAAAAAAGTCTAAAATACTTCCAGAGTTTCGATGGATGAACGAGCGATGCAATATTTGGGGCAAACAATGAATGCCAGTCGCCACTTGATGAAGAACAAAATGAGGAGTGGCCAGGAATCGAACTCGCGACAGTTAACCAACGTCCCCATGAAGAAGTGGCCGTACCTCACGGCCACTGAGACATATTGCTATTTTAGAGGAAATAACATGTACATGAATAGCAGCTGGCGGGGATCACGGTACACCATCGAGAAGAGATGTGAGTTGTCTCTGTAATCATTGATACATATCCAGCAGTTTTACACACATGTGACTTACCAGCTTCAAACCAGCGACCCTCTGCATCCTGGCGCTGAGCACGAGAGCGATCTTCATTCGCCGCCAAAGCATGACAATATTCTAACAATCTTGGTAGGTGATTGTTTCTTAGTTAAAAGTAGTGTACCAAGCGGGTCACGAACCCAGCCCCGTTTCTCCTCCGTTCCACTTTCATGTACCCTTTGCAGGAAATAATGCAGGATGTAAATAAATCACATCTAACAGTTATTATTAATTACTATAAATAACATAAAAATTTGTTTGTATTCTTATTTTATCTCTACTTTTATGTCATTGTTACAATTATGTTCCTTATTTTTTTATCTTTGTGACATATGTGCCTCAGCACTTAGGCTCACACAAAAACTATGTTATTGTACGCAGCATTAAATAAATAAATAAAACATATCTAGCAGTGAATTCTGATGGGTAGGCCACCCATCGTACACGTGTGCGCTGACATCATGTCTACAGTCCAGGCGTTAGGAGTCAAGGAACTCGGGGTATTCTCAAAAGGAAATCAAGAAAAACGTGGAAAGTTTCCATCGCAGGTTCAAACAGGTGTGTGCATTCAACTCCCCTTAAAATTCTACCCCTGTTGACAGCCCTCGTGGGTCAAAATCTGTCACTTAAATTTCCACTCAAAAAATATTGAAAAAATCAATGGACCCTACGTTTTGCTTGATTTTTGAAGATTCGCCCATTCTGTGGTATCAGGGGTAGTTTGTACCCCCGAACACGATTGACTTTTTGGATTTTGCGTAAACATCATACTTTAGCCGATATATTGATTTTAAACATAAAAACTAAATTAACTCCCTTAATATTAATCTGAGACACAAACGGGGGTGTGCATTCAACTCCCCTGGAAATTCTACTCCTGTTGACACCATTCATGAATCTTCTTTGAATATCACATTCGTGAAAATGAATATTACATTTTCGAGCAAATAAATCAAGGCCAATTTTTTTGTTATTGTTAGCTTTTTTTCAAAGCTGGGCAAAATTTTTTTAGATTACAATTACAAAAAATTACAATTTGCCGGATTAGCCGGTGGTCTGATTGGTGATTTTCAGCAGGATTAGACTACGTGCCGGCACAGGGTTTCCCCTCCTCCCTTCTAGGCTACGTTAGGTTCATCATCATCCTAATCATCATCCACTCATTCACCAAAAGTGCCACAGGGCCTGTTGTCAAAACAGTGCGTCGTTAAACACCAATAATCAATAAATCCATCAAATACTCCGCTACCATCATTAGGGTCATAAGCGCGCCGTTATTTGTCACGATTACTGCAATTCGCAATGTCCTCGTGATACCAGGGTTGCTTATTTGGCTATCGAAATCTTTACCTCTCCACGAAAGTAGATAATTGCCGTCGGTAATGTTAAATATACTTCATCTTACATCCTTGCCTGTAGACCCGTATGCACCTTTTCGGAAAGATGGTATAATTTGGAGCTGTACAGTAACAACATATATTGTGATAATTAACTTTTAGATAGAAGACAATACAAGGAGATCTTACGGTCTCACCCTCACCATTATTTTCTAAATTTCAAAAAAATATTTTTTGCCTGTATAAACAGTCATAGTAAACAGATAAATCTCAAGATAAGAAAAATTCTTATCTGACAGCGCTTGCTTTGAGTGGATAATGTTGTATGATTTTACACACTCAAAGGTGCTAGGCAATTGTTCTAGAACTCGTTGGTTCTTGCATAAATAACAGTTAATTATTCTATGGTATAAATACTTCATTTATAATATCAGCAAAAGCACTGAATGTTTAGGTTACTTGGACGCAGTTGAACGTTGTTCTATGTTACAGGTACACATCATGGTAGTAGGTGTCACAATTAGGAACCTGGATTAATTTTTTCCAGCTTTACTTTGTCCAACTTGCCAGTTTGTTCGGTGGTCACTCGTCCATCCAAGCCTGTCTCAGCACAGTGTTGGGGAACTGGTGGTTCCAACACGCTATACTCCGTTCAACGAGAGAACTTACATATGTGGCAAAGTCGCCACTAACCGTTGTGGAGTGACATGTGGGCCAACTGTCATTTTTGAAAACAGCTGATGTCCGCCGTATGTATTTTGGTCTAAGGCTTCAATCGTGCCAAGATGATTTTTCTTTTTTTGAGCTTTTATTAAATGATCTTTCAATTAAAACGATTCGTGGAATTATTTTGCAGACATACCATAATAAGTTTTTTGCAATCCCCCACTGAAATTTTAACTTACATTTCCTGCAAGACTTGGTGATAATTCGGGGGGGGGGGGGGGGGGCTGTTTTCTCTCACGGGCTGGACCGTACACCGTTCGGTGGTCACCCACCGAAGCCTGGCCCACCTTGAAATACACGACCTGGTAGGCATAGACACAATTAAACAAAAATTTACAAAATTACAAATATATGTAGTTCTTCTTCATAATATTTTAATTTTTTTTCCTCATTTCAAGGAAAATGGATAGAAAGTTAAAGCACGTTAAAGATAAAAATTAATAAATAAATGCATTTTTTGTCTAGCGATTAATTTATTTTCTTTAAATCCCTGACAGTACTTGTTCTGTGAACTCCACGTAACCAGAAAGTGAACGACACCAAATTTATGAAACGTTTCTTCGATGCTCGATCTTGCTTCAAATTTCACCCGACGTTTTTTTTATTTTCATTTTCATTTCATTTCATTTCTTTACAGCTTGTGAGCAGATACACGTGTATATTGTAGGTCATCGGTGGCTGAATAGTAATTATATGGTAATAGTAATAGTAATAGGTAGTCAGTAAAGGTAGTGAGTTGATTTTAGTTGTTAGCCTTCAGCTCTCTTCTGAGTTCTTCCACATCTTTAGCCGGCAGCTCGTTGCAAAGTCTGGAAGCCCGGTTTAACATACGAGTGGAGCCCGATGTCGGGGCAATACAGGGTCAGCTCGATCTTCCAGGGGCGGTCGTTCTTTCCCAGAAATTAAGATCATAAGATCATATGTTTTACACCATTACGTAACACTGGATGTTGAGGGTAGTCAACTGGAAAATATGCCGCTGTCACCGCTGGCTGCGAAAGCCATTAGTGGTAATTGTGAAGCGCATCAATATTTTGTAAAGATAATTCAAGATAAGATTCAAGTTAAGATCAAGATAAGATGAAAGTAATTCCTAACCTTCAGTCAATTTTAGAATTTAGTAAAATTACTGACAGTTGCAAGTGCGTTTTTAAACAGCTAGTGAAAAATCAATTTTCAATGCAATGACGATGGCTTTTGCACTGGAGTTATCAAAATTCGAGATAGTGTGATGTAAAAACATATATATTTTAAAACATAAAACGATGATAAATATGATAGGCAGTATTTTTTCAATTTAGGATGCAGTAAACACCCTCAGAAATAAATGCATCTGAAGGTTGCATTATGTGAAATGCACTTAAGGCAAGGTACAGGAGATAACATGCATTGTGTCACCTTGTCCCAGAGGGTATAAAAGAGCTGTTAACTTCGACTCCCGCCAACCATGTTGACCCGAGTGATTCTGTTGGCGGCGTTGGCAGCGTTGGCAGCTGCCCAGTGCAACCCCTCACCCACCAAGGCCAGTGGCTCTCACGCGCCATCCGAGATCTGCTCTGGTGATCTCATCTTCAGCGATGACTTCGACACTCTGGACTTGAAGAAATGGCAGCATGAGATCACCATGTCGGGCGGTGGGGTGAGTTTGTTGATGAGGTTTGGTATATACGTATTAAGTGTTCAGAGATTGACGAGGTCAAAAGAAAAGATCTCTCAAAATGATTCCAACCGTCGAAAAATATCAGTGTACCTAGCTTTGAAGGCGTTTCTCTATATGGTTGTTAATATTAAAAACGTAGTCGGATTGAGTTTCGTATGATTTTGTGTGACATATACTTTACATTGAGATGTTGTTAGCACAGTCTTTCCCCATGCAGTGTATTATTTTCTTAGATTTTTAAAAGTAGATTTTGATCTTTAAAAGTCTGGCAGCTTAGGGGTAGCATCCACAATTTTCGGTACAAGCTGTGGTCAATGTAGTCAGTAGTGATTTCATGATAAAGTCTTCGGGGGTTGAGTTACAATAGTCAACGACGGGTTGGATTGAGATAGATTACATTGAAACAGATTGGGTTCATCTGATTATTGCTTTAGAAGTACAAGCTATCGAAATTGTCAGGAAACGTTCGTGGAATCGTGAGATAAGATCTTCCTGAGGGGGGACTGGCGAACTGTGCTTAGTACAGCTTTGATCTGAATATCTAAATATCTGACATATGAGATGCAATGATAGATTCAGCTTTTGATACCCATGGAGATGATGAAATAGCCTGACAGAGCTTCTCAATTCTGATATCTTATGTTAACGTAGATATACCTCAATTCCATGTCCTATAGTGTAATACTAATATTGGTTCGGTGATAGATTAATCTTTTGATAGCCGTGGGAATACTGATATTGCCTGCCAGAGTTTCTCATTTCTGCTAACTTTGTTACCACGGAATAAGATTCTGACCATAGGTGATAAACCCTCTGACGTGTTCTCATTCCCAACGCACACATCCGGTTTGCAGAACTGGGAGTTCCAAGTGTACAGCAACAACCGCTCCAACAGCTTCGTGGAGGACGGCAAACTGCACATCAGACCGACCCTTACTTCCGACCAGCTCGGCGAAGAATTCCTCGGCTCTGGCACCATCAGCCTCTATGGCGGGGCCCCAGCCGAACAGTAAGTCGAGAAATTGACTCTAATTGTAAAGATTGTGCGTTCATTCATGCCAGTTATCATGTAAACCACAGCTGGCCAGTCAGTTTTACTTTTACGTTCAATATTTTCCTTGCGGAGGTTTCAAAGGGTTTCGATAGGCCTTTAATGTCAAGGCTCAAAGTAAGAAATACACTGAATTGGCAGCGACCTTGAAGCAGAATTATATTTATGGAAGGAAATTAAATATCAAAGTAAAAAAAAAACATTTCTTAAACTTCCAAAATCTAGATTTATGTCCTTCTAGCATTGAACTTGTATCTATTGCTTTGAAGGATTCTATGTTTACCTCTTAAGCATGTTACTGTGTTGGAAAAGGGTGAAGTGAAAAGGTCGAGGAGGATTAAAGTGTAGACACCTGACAAAGTGACCATGAATTGAAGAAAGTCCTTCGTAATTACCATTTAAAAACTATAAAAACCGCACCTATTTATTTGAGATACATTTCAGCACCTCCTTCATCTAGTTACCAAGTGGTAGCATATCATGTGGTCGGCGTTGTCCCCAGGTGCACCAACCCTTCGTTCTACGGGTGCGAACGGACCGGCTCGCCCACCAATTACCTGAACCCCGCCAAATCAGCGCGACTCCGCTCTGTGAACTCGTTCAGCTTTGTCTACGGCAAAGTGGAGTTCCGCGCCAGAATGCCTCTGGGAGATTGGCTCTGGGCTGGTGAGACTAAACATAATGTATTTATTAACTTACCTGCATGCCAGTCTGTGTCAAGTCAGGGTAATTCTTGCTAGGGTAAACAGCGATCTGTTAATATTCTCACGTTGCCACGACCTTCATCCATTCCATTTTATTATTAATTGCATTATTGTGCTATTATTTCATTATATCGATTGAGTTTATAGGTATAGTCAGAGGTCCAGCGTTCATGTGAAACTTTCTGCTGAGCAAACGAGCCAGGAACTCGAGGTAACGGTAGTGGCCACCCGATGGCACTTGCGATCGTCTAGACACCTCTACATAATTACGACTCGAAATGTCGATACAAGTGCATAGAACGTCGAGGTTAGCATTGATAATAAAGTTGAATCGGTATCAAATGCGAGTAATCTGTGAGTAATAACGAAATTAAATTTCTAAACGCTCAAAGTGATGGTGACTCCACTTATTAGCGTTCTCCACTTTTGTCGGTAAAGTAGTAATATAGCGGCTATTATTTGCGAAAGCAGTTAAGCTATAGCTTTTAGGGAGTACGGTTTAGGGATTTACATAATCGAAGACCTAGGCAAATTCCCAGAAGGTATTGAATTCGCTTTATCTTGGTCTTCTTTCTGGTTGCAAATTCTTTCTATTTGTACTTAGGTTGATTAATTTAAATTACAGTCGTTTAGAGCATGTTTGGAGTTGAGAACAGCAGCTAATGCAATATTTTCACGCCCCCCCCCCCCCCCCCCCCCCCCCCCACAAATTAACTCCCTAACACCACCAGTTTCAACGTTTTCATCCCACCCTTGTCACCAATTGCAAAGCTGGTAGTCTGTAAAAATCCCATCTCTGTCACCAATTGTAGAGCGAGTATTTTTTTTATGATCCTAACACCTGTCACAAAGTGTAGGATTAATATTTCCCACCTGTTGTCATAATTCGTAAAGAAAATATTTTAATTTTATTCCCTTGATAGAAAATTTGACAAGTGTACATGTCGAATTATAGAAATCTATTACGAGATCTCCTAAGAGCGTTTAATCCACCAATTTTTGTAAACAATTGCTCCCTCCAGAGTATAAGAACAACTTCTTTGAGGTTCTATAGTGTGAAAGTAACCCGAACCTCACAACCACGGTCTGCCCTCTATCCAGCCCTGTGGATGATGCCTACTTACAATGCTTACGGAGTGTGGCCGATGTCCGGCGAGATCGACATCTCTGAAGTGCGTTGCAACGCTGGACTCACCGCCGAAGGCAAGAACATCGGTGTAGAACAGACTGGAGGCACGTTGCACTTCGGACCCTTCTGGCCGCTCAACGGATTCGAACGAGCTCACTACGATGTCAACGTCGTTCCTGGTCTTGACGCCGACTACCATCTTTACCAGTTTGAGTGGACACCCAGTGAGTATAGAACCATCGATAACAGATCCTATGCTATCATAGGATCAATGATATACCTGGCATCCATACCTCTGTTTGCCAAAGGCACGGATTCCCAACCTTTTTCGCCCCATTCCCCATTTTGTCAACGTTTACAATATAGCCCTCCCCTCTTTAGCAATCGTTTAACTGCGTTTAAAAGGTATTTTACCTTTCTCTAAGAAAAGACCTTTCTCTACGCTTTTACTTTTATTTTCTCTAATGATGAATTCAATCAATGAGAAACCTGTGATTGCTTCCCTTTGCCAGTACTTGGATACAAGGAGGAATGCGTGAAAGGACACATCGCAGGCTATTTTCAGCATCATCCAGTCTATTTAAGTGCTTCGTTTTAATTTGCAACAAAGTTGAAAATCCTAACTCCCCAAGATATGTTGACACGAGTGGTAGTAATGTATGAATAGCTCTTTCTGCCACTTTTCGATAAGAATCGCACATTTTGGTTCAACATTCTGTGATTGACTCGATTTTTTAATTCCCCCTTGGTACTCCCAAATTCCTCCCTAGGGGGGTATCAATCCCCCCCCCCCCCCCCCCCCCGGTTGGGAACACCTGGCCTAAGATTACACAGAACCTAAGCCAAAGTGGTCAATATTTCTTTCCCATTTACAAGTTTGAAGTACGGTTGTGTTACCATTTGATTACTTGACCAGTTATAAATATAGTTGGCAATTTGGTTCGAACACAATTTGCTTCTAATAATCTTATGACCGTGTGTACTTGTTAGGTTGACAATCTTGGTTTCTTTGACTTGTTACGGTTAAAACTGATCTTCTCCGCCGTCTTTTACCACGCCTCAGCCCATTTCAAGTAATATTGTGGTTCAATGACAATGATGCTTCCCTTATTTTTCCAGCCTACATCAAGTTCTCCCTGGACAACAATGAGATGGGTACGGTCGCACCCCCTGCCGGTGGCTTCTGGGAGCTGGGAGGTTTCGCCCAACAAGCGGCCGGAATCGACAACCCCTGGCGACACGGTGACTTGATGGCACCCTTTGACCAAGAGGTAGGACCTTAGAGAAATAATAATTTCTCTAAGGTAGGACATCCAACCCTTTTATCATACTACTCATTTCCTGCTTGCGCTGTAGTGCACTCCACTGCATTTGGTATTTCCTGCATTACAATTTTTGGGAAATGGCCCAAAATTACTTGAAAGTATCCAATAAAAAAACCAAAATACTTTTAAAATGTATGTGTGATACAATATCAAGATACTTCTCAAAAAGGTTTCTTGAGATACGTATCTCAGAGACTGCTCATCCCCGGTTATATGAGTACCATGATATTATTGTAGGATGATTTTAGCTTACCTATACTTGCTCTCTTTGAACTTTTGATGACAGAATTCGCGTGACGAACTAACCGCTCTGTTTCTCTCGCAGTTCTATCTGATCATGAACATCGCCGTGGGAGGCACCAACGGCTACTTCCCCGATGCCACCCAGAACCCCGACCCCAAGCCCTGGCTCAACAACTCGCCTCAGGTACGGGAAAATTGCCAGCAGGTAGATTGTAACTTTTTAATGAAAGTTTAAATAGTTAAAGAATATTTATCCAGCATATTGTCATGTATAAAGAAAGATACTTTAACCATTTAAACCTGTCTGTAAAGAGGTACATAATCGACCTCCTCAAAGGTCTTAATTTATGCCACTTTGGTTTCGGCGAGAACTCGTCTCCTAGCGAGAAGAGATGCAGAATACCAAACGGCCAGTAATGGCAGTGAAAATCTGACTGATACACATACCGGAAAAAATCCAAGAAGCACTCGCGATCATTCTCTTTCCTTGATTACCTTTGTTGTCAGCATTACTCCAAGGAAACCATGAAAGAGATCCAAAAACGTCATGATTATAAATCTAAAAGAAATTCTTACGGACTTCTAACCCTTTTTCCTGACCACCTTGGCAAGTTTCCTTCTCCCAAGGCTGCCGTAGAAGCCCGCTATTTGCACCATCAGTTTGACACATATACCATTGCATTGCACCCTACAATACATGGAAGCAGCAACGTATACTTAACTAAAACCACAGCGAATGTACAGGAGTCCTACTGCCTTCTTGTGCCATGACAATGCTAGTCGATGTTAGCGTTAAAACAAGAACTAACCCGTTTTGTTACCTCAGGCTTTCCTGGACTTCTGGAACGCTCGCGACCGATGGCTGGCGACGTGGAACCTGGACGTCGACAACAGCCTCAAGGCATCCATGCTGGTCGACTACGTGCGTGTTTGGGCTCTGTAAACGACGATAGATCCTGATTATTATATGTCAAGCTTAAATTTCAATTATAATAGTGAAACAAAGACTAACTTGTTCGTAAAATGAACCACTGTCCCATCCTTTCCTGTCGATTAAACTTGATGTACTTGAAAAGGGAGGCAAAAGAGCCGCAAGACCATGGAGTCCACGGTAAAACCATTTTGGTTCTTTCTCACAAGCTAGAACTTAACATATTTCTCAACAAACATTAGAAGTTGCATCGACGTTATTTCAAGTAAAGTATGGTTTATGTAGATATGTATTTGCAACAAAAATAATTCATAAATAACATTCATGACCATAAAAAGGGCTTATCATTGATCATTTCTTCAGTGTGGATTAGGTATTCTTATCAACAGAGATTTTTTCTTTAGATTGTCGAGAGAACCCATGCTTTAGCCACTCATTACCATTTGATTGTGATGAACTTTCTGATGCCGAGCACTGGTCACATGTTTTCAATCTTTTTTTAAGGGGTTGCATAATTTTAGTGATCGACTACAGCCCTAAGGCCCTGGCGGGAAACGGTGAACTTCACAATCCACTTAGAATTTCTTTCTGTGGGATGTGCTTACCTCACGAGTTTGCTAAGACCCAATCGTACTACAGCTACTGCAATTATTGCTAATCGATAATCGCAGGAGCCACTGCTTTGTTTTTCTGACCCTTATCTCAAACGTGCCTGTTGGCCACTTACAATCAATGAAAACAAGAAATGCGCCATATCTTATCTCCCCAATCTCTCACGCTCTCGATGAGTGCATCACCGATACTAGTCAATGAGTTGCCACTTGACGGTGACAACAACATGATTTTTACATTCCATATCGGTCCGCTCGGTGACCGAGTGTGGTCTTCTGGCCAAAAATATTCTCGAAGTATGCAAAATAACACGAAATAGCTGAAGTTAAGCTTTAGTTTGATAAGCACGCGTGGACTTTGAAGTTTAAATTGTATTTTGGGTTGTGTCCAAGGTTTCATCCCTTGCCCATGGAATGCACTTTCAAGTTAATTTAGTATCATAGTAATATGGCCACAAATTTAAATTGTATGTTACAGGTATTGGATGCTAGACCATACCTTTGCACTTTTAAACACTCCACTACGTCGGTTCCTTTCACACAACAGCAACAAAGGTCACGAGTTACTCTTTCCGTGTCATCAAAGCATAGGAAATCTGTGGAAAGCTCGCTGTCTAAGCTATGCGTGTTGGTGTGCCCTACTGGGGTAGGGCAAGTGACCAATAGGGCATGTGTGTTAGCATAGGGCAAGTGAATGATAGGTGATGCATTCTTAGGTTTATACATCTGTGACAAACGGGCTTTATTCTAAATGTTATGAGTTGAGTGAGTCATGATTATAAAAGCATCATTCAATGTCAACTTTGAGATAAATGCAGAGTTAGAAAAAAAAAACTATGTGCTGAAATGCACTTTGGATGTAAACAGTAAATTGCAGCTTCCATTATAGGTTATCTGAGGTGCATCCGACTGAAACAAATTAAGACATGCATGCATATGTAATACCTATCGATAAACACATTTTGACAGTAACCTTGCAAAATCCACTTGAACCAAATTAATCAATCAGCTATTATCAATCAGTCAGATAGTCAAAATTAGATACCAAATTGCTATTCACCTTGGGCCAATAGTATAAAAGAATCAGATGTCTTTACTCCCGTCAACCATGTTGACCCGAGTGATTCTGTTGGCCGCGTTGGCGGCGTTGGCGGCTGCCCAGTGCAACCCCACACCTACCAGGGCGAGTGGCACGTACGCGCCGGCCGAGATCTGCTCTGGTGCACTCATCTTCAGCGATGACTTCGATACTCTGGACTTCAAGAAATGGGAGCACGAGATCACCATGTCTGGTGGTGGAGTGAGTATTATGATACAGGGATGCTGTTGATAGAACAGGATAGCGACAGAGAGATCAGGAATACAATTATTCCTCAAAACACTTGAGAATTTTGGACTTGCCAAATAAGACGACAATATTTCTACAGCAATAAGGATTCACAGACTTAATCTCAGATTCAGAAGGTATGTGGTATGTTAATTGGACATGTATTTAAAGACACCAATGTGGCAGTGCTACGGTGATTAAGGAGCTTGAGTCTTTATAGTGGTGCTACTTGGCCATATTGCCTCATTGTTGTAGCACTGTCTTATTGTTGGTATTAGGCATGAGATGTTCAACTGAGCTCAAGCAACAGCATTCTACCACGATTCTTCTTAACATTGAAACTATTTCTTGCAGAACTGGGAGTTCCAAGTGTACACGAACAATAGGTCCAGCAGTTTCATCCAGGACGGCAATCTGCACATCCGGCCATCGTTGACCATTGACCAGTACGGTCCCGACTTCCTTACCAACGGAGTCATCAGTCTGCTGGGAGGAGCTCCTGCCGACGCGTAAGTACTCGTACCTTTAGGGATGTAGGGACTCTAGTCCGAGTGTAGCTGACAAAATGTGGAACTAGAAGGTTGATTCGTTGCAATGGGATCAGGAACCAAGGTTCGGATTTATCTCTAAATTCGAGGCAATCAACTAAAATATACTTTAGACAATCAATATCATCAATGTTCTTCGCCGGTAAAGAGCGAATACCGGGGACCACGAGTATAATACCAATCTAATCATAGATGACTAGCATTTGAGATTGTTCTATCAAAGATACACGAGAGCATGCACTGACAACGATTTCCAAAATAAGGTGAAGTCAGTTTTCTCAAAAGAAGATTTCCTCTTAAAACAGTTCAAATGCTCTCTTAGCATTCAACTTAGTTTCTTAAAAACTCCTGCAAAAGAAATAGAGATGAGTCTTAAGAGCTACAACAGCTAAATGCTAACAACACACCATTGGTCACAGTTGCACCAACCCCTCGTTCTACGGATGCGAGCGTACCGGGCAAGGAACCAACCTCCTGAACCCCGCCAAGTCTGCACGCGTGCGCACAGTCAGATCGTTCAGCTTCGTCTACGGCAAAGTCGAGATCCGCGCCAAGATGCCCCTCGGAGACTGGATCTGGCCTGGTAAGAAAAAAATGACCTGACAATTGTTTAAATGATTTCCTCCTATCATATCAGCTGAAACGCCCAAGGGTCTTCAGCTATTGTTACTATTATCCATGGACATTACTATCAAGTGTCTATGGATATCCACATAACTTTGATTGATTGATTATTGGGGTTTAACGACGCACTGTTTTGACATCTGGCCATGCGGCACTGGTCTAATGGCGTCGGTGAATGAGCAGATGATTATTAAAATGATGATGAACCTTACCTAGTCTAGAAGGGAGGAGGGGAAACCCTATGCCGGCACGTAGCCTACTCCTGTCAAAGAGTACCAAAGGAACCAACGGCTTAACGTCCCTTCCAAAGGACAGTACAACTCGAACAGCAGGATTCCTCCACAAATCCATGCTATCTAGAGGTTGATAAGCAAGGCGAGTGAAGTTGCTGTACTAACTTTCATCCCTCCAACCTCTTTCCCAAGCAGAACTGGTCTTGCGTATGATGGTCACCCATCCAATACCTGACCCAGCGCAGTGATGCTCAACTTCGGAAATCTCACGAGAACCGGTGTTTCCAACACGGCAAACCATTAGATTCCATTTAAATTTTGAATCAAGAAGTAAAGAATGGGGCTAATGCTTTGGTTTGGTCAACCCCAGGATTACTTAAGCCCATTCTGATCTTTATGACTCAAGTACTATATTTAAGATGAGGCTTAATCTAGCAATGATATTCTTTGCTAAAGAAGTGCAACTACATTACATAAATTGGATCTTACTATGACTCTTCATAATTTAAAGGCTTTCAAGGGGTCATTACGCACCCTCTTTAGCGGTTTGGATAATAGGGAATGAAATGTGAAAATTATTAAGTAAACCACTACCCAATATTGAACTTACCACAGTCTTTCCACCCCAAGTGTCGATAGAAACACTATCCAGTCTACATTTCAACGACTGCCCATTGCAAACCTCCCCTCATCTCTGACAGCCATCTAACCCGTCACAAACTCCCTTTCTACAGCTCTGTGGATGATGCCCGCACACAACGCCTACGGAGTGTGGCCCGCGTCCGGAGAGATTGACATCTCTGAGGTCCGTGCCAATGCCGCCCTCACCGCTAACGGTGTCAACATCGGCGTGGAACAGACCGGAAGCACTCTGCACTTCGGCCCCTTCTGGCCGTTCAACGGATTCGAACTGGCTCACTGGACTGCCAACGTTGTTCCTGGTCTAAATGCTGACTACCATCTTTACCAGATGGAGTGGACACCCAGTAAGTTGAACTTATGGTTTTTGAGTATCAGTTTGGTTAACTGGGTCTTTTTAGTCGAAGGTTCAGGGGTAATGACTCTGGACTACAGAGACATCATGCAGTAACTTTCATACGACCAATCTGAGTGGCTTACATAATGCTATCTATTCTTTACTTGTTTATATCAAGACTGTAGAAGAACCTTAGCCTCCTTGACATTGATTTTTTTCGGGATCCTTTTCGAAGTCTTGATGGAACTACACTACAGCATCAAGTTGACCATCTACTTTACATTAAAATCAATTTCTTAAGGGCAGAGGAAAAATAAAAAAACCGTTTATCGTGCCGGTATCCTCATCGTGCCGGTATACTCCGCAGTAACATAGGAAAACAAATTTTAGAAGCTTTGTCAGGCAATCTCATTGTCTCCATGACTACCAAATGTTGAATCTAACATTGAATCTCATGCGCTTGATATTCTTTTTCGTTTACAAAGTTGCCAACGAAAATGGTTATCTTAGCGAAAATTTAGTACATCGCCCGTAACTAATTATGCACATGGGATACAATAGATTGTTTTGAACCATATGTCGAGTGGGAGCAACTTTCTAATCGTAATCCACCCTTTCCCAGCCTCCATGAAGTTCTCCCTGGACGGCAATGAGTACGGCAGTGTCTCGCCCCCTGCTGGTGGCTTCTGGGAGCTGGGAGGATTCGGTGCTGCAGTCGCCCCCGAAGCAGACAACCCCTGGAGGAATGGCGGCCTAATGGCCCCGTTCGACGAAGAGGTTGGTCAACATTTAAGCTTATATTTTTGCTTTCAAACTAAAATGAACCAAAAATCATAAAGCGTAATTAAAATAATTGATATGCCCCTTTTGGGCAACAGAGTTTGCAAAAGGTGCATACAAATAAGCCACACATACCCCGGGAGGTTCATACTTACATATTCAGAAACATGCATTCTGTGTAAATTATACTGTGACCAAATTGGAATTTATTGCGATGTCTTCAGTCCGGCATCCAACTGATCTTTGCTCGTTTCCAGTTCTACCTGATCATGAACGTCGCAGTCGGTGGCACCAACGGCTACTTCCCCGATGGAGTCCAGAACCCGGACCCCAAGCCGTGGCTCAACAACTCCCCTACGGCAAGTCTTTAGTCACATCTCATACAACAGAAACCTTAAACGAAAATTAGGTTAAACTGTCGAATAAGGGCCATTTTGTCAAAGAATCACCGCACGGCAAATGTGACATAACACTTCGCGAATTATTTTGATAACTTTGTGTAACTCCTTGTTTACGAGCGGGGTTAGTTTATGAGTGGGATTAATATAATTATGGCAGTTTTACACGGTCGGGATTCATGAAACAAACACGAACAATGAGAGGAGGCAAATCTACAGCTCCTAATGCCACTGCCAGCAAACAACTAACCCACCTGTTCCGTTCTTGCAGGCGTTCCTGGACTTCTGGAACGCACGAGACCGATGGCTGGCGACATGGAATCTGGGTGCCGACAGCGGTCTCAGCGCGTCCATGCTTGTTGACTACGTCCGCGTCTGGGCGTTGTAAAATCATCCACCAATCACAATCAATGCTCGTTGCATTCATCCCTCGTCACTTTCTTCAGTGGCAAAACAATAAATTAAATTCATCGCACAGCTTGTACTTGATTGTTTTCAGTCATCTCCCAATCCACTCTACACATATTACTCCTTCATGTCTTGTTTTGGATCATTTTAGCTTCCTAGAATAACCCATGAAATAGCAGTTTTTCCACAAGTCACACATGAAAATATGCTAGAAAGAATGTTCTACCTCCTGTGACCATTTGCCATTTGTTGCACATACACTTCTAGGATTACTTTATATTATTTGGCATTCCTTCATTCAATTCAATTCTGCAGTTACCTACACCGTCATTTATACGAACGGTAAATCTCGCGGGTACTCGAAGCTTATTTGCGATATTTTATGCCCATGTGAGAGCTTTACAAACAACAGCAATATCGTCACATATTTGCATACTCCACAACATCTTAGCCAATTTTCGTACTCTCAGGGTAAAATTCTCCAACAAAAATGACCAACACATAACCTTCTTGCCAATTAGCTCTTATGGGCTAATGAAGTTTAAATTACATTTTTTTCTGCTATTCTTGTTGGTAGTTCTTATTCTGCGAATGCTGTTCTTAGCCAAAATAAGGTCGGCATATCTGATTAGGCAGATTTCAACGGTAAAATTAGAGCCCAAATGAAAAACCATTTTTATAAAAGACAGGCTACTACAATTCACAAGGAGTAAGGATTCCTCAGCTAATGAGGTACAGGTAGATAATTTCAGAGTGGTTGAATGTATGCTGCCGAGAGCAGCTTGTATTTAAACAGCCAACATAGATAAAGGACTACGAGAGAACGGTGTCGAGTGATGAACGCTTGCACTCACGCGGAACACAAACACCGTGGAATAACGTTGAGAGAAGCGAGCGTGGAATAAGAAACGCGGAGTCGCGAGAAACAAACGCGTGTGGAAATAACGCGGAAACACAGAAGGGAAACGGCCAGAGCACTCGCCGGAGATTAGTTGATGGCGAGTGCAACGCCTGGATTTAGCGTCCCGTGGTCGAAAGTAGGTCGTTGAAGACGTTTCCATGTCGGGAGAGAATGCCGGAATCCTGCACTGGGAATTTAGATTAGCAAATGGACCGCGATCAGTAGTTTAAATGAACGACGACCATAGCGATATTTACAAGACCAGCGTTTTCGTACTGGAACTAACTGGATATAAACCGTGGGGTTACCAGACATCCAAATTCAAAACGAAAAACTGATCGGGCCGATTGCAGTTCGACACTGAGACGTGACGTTGATAGAAAATGGCGGTGGCGTTAGTCTCTCGACAAAAGGGAACGTTGTCGGTGACCTACCGACGAACTCGAGACGGGTCCCGGGGAAGAACGGCCACCTCGAGGGGCTGGCGAGCGAAATGCGCTGAGCAATCGGCAAGTGTTTCGTATTTGAGTAAATAAAAACAAACAGCAATCGATCGAAGACGGAGATCAACTCCGCTCCGTTTTGTGCATTCAAATCACACGCAATCACGCAGTGGTAAGGCCCTTGCCAAAGTCACCCTAAGTTTAAATCTAACGTGCCGTCTACGTCGTCAGAGTGGCCGAGTTCCCCTAACTTTCCTAACGTATTCATTAACATCACAGTGTTAAATAGCGGCTAGTAATTGCTGTAGAAATATTTAAGTACTACCATTGTGCGCAAAACTGGGCATTCTCGAAAGGCGGGCAATGTAAAAAAATATAAAATGAACTTATAACACGACAATGTAGACCAGTTCAAAACCAACATTAACCACGAGCCCAACAGGAAAATGATTAGGGACAGCCATCAAGATTAGGTAATAGGAATAAATTATGTCTATGAATTTAAAAAAGTTTTCTTATATATATATATATATATTTAGTATCAAGTATCAACACACATATTTTGATTGGCTTGCAGAAAGCAGTCAGGCTCATCTGTTGGTTTTGAACGAGTCTCGTAAGTCGAAGCGTACGATTGACTTTTCTTGCGCAAGCGTAAAAACGTTGCCTCTGCCACGCAACAAACTAAATCGGTGCCTGCGATGCCTAAATGATAATCTGCGCTTGCCCAAATACCGTGCCAACGTAATCCCAATACCGTGTAGGTAATCTCACGAAACTAATGAGATGTGTTGCTTCAATCGCTAGAAGTGGCAAAGCGTGTTCGAATTTCTACGATTTTGGTCATAAAAATATTAAAATAATAGCGACTGAAAATTTTTAGGGTCCAAATAAAAAATTCCAAACATCTGATTGGCATTTTAAAGTGTTTTTAATAATAAAAAACTTGACCCACTGCAAGCATTTGCAATTTAAATTGCGTTTTAAATCTGCGTTGTCAATCGCAAGTTGAAAACAAGTCAAGAGAAAGTTTAAACAACCGGTTATTAGTTGGAGGAGCCGCAGCTAAAAACACAAAGACGTGACGAAAAGATAAAACGTTTAACATCACGTTTACCACGCACGTCAACTAAAATTTCAAATATCCTGTAATTTCTGCCCTCCCATTATCTTCCTCCTTCCCAGACTGACTCCCACTTCGAGTGAATTCTGCCTCACATCTCCCAGCCCATCACGCAATCATTGCAAACGTTTCGGCAAGCTATAATCGATCCTCACGGAAAGCCCAGCTGTATGGCACGTGTCAAAAGACTGACTAATATCTACGAACTAGTGAGTGAAAGTCTCCTTGCCGATCGCTCTAGCCGCTTCCGCCGGGACGCGGACAGAGTGCCGATATTGCACTGACAGATGTCTCTCGGTAGACTGGAACCTCGAGAGGAAGTCTCCCATTTCGTCACTTTACCGTTGCAAACGCTTCGCTCAGCTTCGGAGTCGGTTGCGATGAACGGGCGTCGTCTAGTTCCGATAAGACTTTGTCTGGTTTAACCTGCTTTGGTGTTACGATGATTCTGGGATTAAATCGTTATCACAGCGGCAAGGGAGCCAATAAATTTCAGGACATTAATGTTTAATCCAAGAATCAACTTTAAAAAGAGTCGAAATCATAATCGTGAGATGGTTAAACCGGTCGCAAGTGAATTTATCGCGAAATAAAAAATGTTTTCCTTCGCCGATACGCGAAGTCTGTACGATCGTCTACGAGGTATGTTTATACCGACGTACGGAATCGAGAAAAAGGTGCTTTCAAAAGAAAAGCACGCTTTGATGGAACAGACATCGGATAAGCGACTGGATCCTGATCTTCTTGACCGGGGTTCGATGGCCGGTTCTTTCGTTGGCGTGCCGTTGACTATTCATTGCCAGGGCAGAAATACTTTCACAAACAGATACGAGCTAAGAATTTCACAGATAGATCGGTACTTTCTTGGCCAACGCAGTAATGTTAGACGATTCAAAAATTATTCAGCTAAACATCAAGAAGAGTTTACAAAGCCTACTGAGGCAAGACAGCGTCGAAAGTTTTTACAGAGAATCATAAAATGACCCGCAATGCTATCGATAATTGACTTTACAATTTGCACAGCCTAAACAGAGAGCCAAGCGCGGGAATATTGTTGCGAAAGAAAACTACTACCCATGGCACCTGTTTTTTAAATCGGATTTTCAAGAATTCAAATGTCTATTCATTTGGAATTTCCTCAAAGAATTTTCTGGCAGGTTATACGAGTATAAATAAAGGACCAGCTTCTAAAGCTGGTGAAAAGCTGTCACATAGGCTACAATTTTTAATGGCACACGATGCATGTGGCTCCTTTCTCTGCAATTTTCAAGCCTAAACGTGGTGACTAGCATTAATTCTAAGTTCTAATTTTACAAAGTTCTTCAACTCTGAGTTGAGTTCGAGCTGCCAGTGGTTAGAAATCTCTACGGTATTACTATTTGTTGTAAAACCGGGTCTAAAGTAGACAAACTGCGAGTTGTTCAATGTCCCGTTAAGAAACCCAACAGTCTTTTGATTTCTCACTTGCTTGGCAAGTACAGACCGGGGGCTGTTAATTTTCATGCCAGAATCAAGCCGTATTTTATACGAGCTCTCAGTAAAAACAGCAAAGCACACCAACTTCTTGCAACGTTAACCTCAGAGTTGTTTATTATTATGAACACTATAACTGTTTTCAAAATTCTCCAAATTTTTGAGATAGTTATAGTTAGTGTTGATAATAATAAAATACCCCGCGTATTGCAAGAGTTTGCAATTTAAATAAGATTGTTACAAGTTAATGTTGCAAGAATTTGCTGTGCATGACTTTAATTTGAAACATACTGTGGTTTCTTAACAAGACACCAAATAACCCGTCTGTTAATTCGCAAAAAACCGAAAAAAAGTGCCTAGCCAACGGCATTGCCAACGTGAGCCGACTTTTCGAACCCCGACCTGCGCGACCGCCCTTCGTACGCAGCCGACCCGAAAGATGCGCGATCGCGTCGCGCTGCAGACCGCCCCCCGGGAGGGGCGTGGTCACGAGGGGCGTGGTCACGCGTGGACAGGGGGTGGGGGGCGGTCTAGTCTTGACGGGCCTTGCCGCGGGCCCTTCTCGGATGTCATACAAAGTCGAGTTCAGGCGGCATTTTGCCGCGCCGTTCGAGCCGCCGCTCAATCAGCTTCTTGAACTCGGAGAGCCAGAAGACGGTAGAAGTAAGCAGCACGAGGAACACCAAGTCTGCAGGAATACCGAACGGTGCGCTTTAGGTTAAACCGTTGAGTCAGGCTTCCCACTCACATTTCAATCCAAAAAAGTAGGAATAGTAGGACAAAAAATCACAAAAAGTAGGACAAATGTAGGACCAATTCTAACTGATTTGTAAGAATATATGAGTAAGGTAGTGTGATTTGTGCAATCTAAAAGTAAATTGCACGCAATTTTACATTGCGGTTTAATTCTTATAATAAAACGTGTACATTCTTATGCATACGTAAAGATTACATTTGAATATTTCTGATGATTGATGATATACCAATACTGATAATAATTGTGATAGGAACTGACGATATGCATGGCCACCCGAAAATTGCGCCAAATTCGAGATTTAAGCAGCCTTGCGAAAATAAACTCAAATACAAACTGGACAAAATGCGGATTTCACATCGATTTCACATTTTATAATTAAATGTGACGAAAAAGTAGGAAAAGTAGGAAAGTAGGAACGAGTGGGAAGCCTGCGTTGAGTGTGCAGGTTCTAGGTAGAGACAGAACGTTGATGTTAAACCGTTGAGTGTGCAGGTTATAGGTAGAGACAGAACGTTAATGTTAAACCGTTGAGTGTGCAGGTTCTAGGTAGAGACAGAACGTTAATGTTAAACCGTTGAGTGTGCAGGTTCTAGGTAGAGACAGAACGTTAATGTTAAACCGTTGAGTGTGCAGGTTCTAGGTAGAGACAGAACGTTAATGTTAAACCGTTGAGTGTGCAGGTTCTAGGTAGAGACAGAACGTTAATGTTAAACCGTTGAGTGTGCAGGTTCTAGGTAGAGACAGAACGTAAATGTTAAGCCGTTGAGTGTGCAGGTTCTAGGTAGAGACAGAACGTTAATGTTAAGCCGTTGAGTGTGCAGGTTCTAGGTAGAGACAGAACGTTAATGTTAAACCGTTGAGTGTGCAGGTTCTAGGTAGAGACAGAACGTAAATGTTAAGCCGTTGAGTGTGCAGGTTCTAGGTAGAGACAGAACGTTGATGTTAAACCGTTGAGTGTGCAGGTTATAGGTAGAGACAGAACGTTAATGTTAAACCGTTGAGTGTGCAGGTTCTAGGTAGAGACAGAACGTAAATGTTAAGCCATTGAGTGTGCAGGTTCTAGGTAGAGACAGAACGTTAATGTTAAGCCGTTGAGTGTGCAGGTTCTAGGTAGAGACAGAACGTTAATGTTAAACCGTTGAGTGTGCAGGTTCTAGGTAGAGACAGAACGTAAATGTTAAGCCGTTGAGTGTGCAGGTTCTAGGTAGAGACAGAACGTTAATGTTAAGCCGTTGAGTGTGCAGGTTCTAGGTAGAGACAGAACGTTAATGTTAAACCGTTGAGTGTGCAGGTTCTAGGTAGAGACAGAACGTTAATGTTAAACCGTTGAGTGTGCAGGTTCTAGGTAGAGACAGAATGTTAATGTTAAACCGTTGAGTGTGCAGGTTCTAGGTAGAGACAGAACGTTTATGTTAAACCGTTGAGTGTGCAGGTTCTAGGTAGAGACAGAATGTTAATGTTAAACCGTTGAGTGTGCAGGTTCTAGGTAGAGACAGAACGTTAATGTTAAACCATTGAGTGTGCAGGTTCTAGGTAGAGACAGAACGTTAATGTTAAACCGTTGAGTGTGCAGGTTCTAGGTAGAGACAGAATGTTAATGTTAAACCGTTGAGTGTGCAGGTTATAGGTAGAGACAGAACGTTGATGTTAAACCGTTGAGTGTGCAGGTTATAGGTAGAGACAGAATGTTAATGTTAAACCGTTGAGTGTGCAGGTTCTAGGTAGAGACAGAATTTTAATGTTAAACCGTTGAGTGTGCAGGTTATAGGTAGAGACAGAACGTTGATGTTAAACCGTTGAGTGTGCAGGCTCTAGGTAGAGACAGAACGTTAATGTTAAACCGTTGAGTGTGCAGGTTCTAGGTAGAGGCAGAATGTTAATGTTAAACCGTTGAGTGTGCAGGTTCTAGGTAGAGGCAGAACGTTAATGTTAAACCGTTGAGTGTACAGGTTCTAGGTAGAGGCAGAACGTTAATGTTACAGTCTCTGCGTGAAAGATGGCCGCCAAATGACTACCTTATCGACAAAAATGCAGAGTACCGGAACATCACGTAAAGTGGAGCCACTGTCGTATGAAATTTAATTTCGATATTTCTCGTAGGCTTACTCGCTTTTGAAACTTTTCATGCTCAAAAGTTCTCCATCAATGTTTACCTCAACGATTGATATACACGTGACGATATCAAAAAGCGAGTAACTTACCGTTGGCGGAGAGTGCTTCTGTCTGGAACACCATCTGCAGCGGGGGGAAGTAGATGACGGCGAGCTGGCCCACCACAGACAAGGTCACCGCCACCAGGAACATGCGATTGCTGAGAAGTCCAATCGTGAAAATCGACTTTGTCTACAAAACATTGACAAACATGTTAACTTATCTTGTATTGTTATTGTTATTATTATTATTATTATTGTAGGGTTTTGCGGCACGTCAGCTACTAGGCTATTTGTGCCGAATACATGATTAAAAATTAAGATGTTTCAAAATAGACATGAAGTCTTTCTAAGTCGATGTGTTTAAATATGAGTCGTTCCTATCGAATTTTTTTACAAATACTTTCGAAAAGAATCAAATTATACACTATAGAAAGTGCATAATGTTTATAAAACCATTTGATAGTGACTCTTAAAGTTAAAGTTAAAATTAAATCTAAATTGTATTGTCTTATTGCAAGTAGTCATGATGAATGGGTTTGATTGGTTTGCTGTGGGGTTTAACGTCACGTCAGCTACAAGGCTATTTGAGCCGAAAACATGCTTCAAGACAAGACGGAAAAATATGCTTCGTTCTTAAAGCATTCTTTACAAATAACTGTGAAAGGAATAAAAATAGACACAATAAAAAGTGCATGTTTAAAAAACCTATTTGCTAGTGACACTAAAAGCTGAAAACCAGTCTCT
Source organism: Protonemura montana (assembly GCA_947568835.1). Classification (NCBI taxonomy): domain Eukaryota; kingdom Metazoa; phylum Arthropoda; class Insecta; order Plecoptera; family Nemouridae; genus Protonemura; species Protonemura montana. The sequence continues at coordinate 15,239,848 of OX387608.1, read as the reverse complement.
TTTCAAAATCACAGCACTAGATCGATGTATAACGGGGATTGAGAAGAAGGAACACAACGTACTGAAGTTGAAAATACTGGCTGCGATGGATGCAGTACTGTACTACGTTTCAGCTAAGTCACCTTGCTCATGTAGAATATGAATAAAGCGATATGCATAGCCAAAAACTCTTCTAGCTTGTACCCCTTTACATATACTAGCCTTTTGGCATTCTTACCATTTATAAATGGGCTTCACTTTAGTTCTACTAGAGTAATAGGAAAGATTAGATGGCATTCGGAAATTTTTGAAAAGTAAACAAATATCGTTGACTTGGGCACCAAGAATCTAAGAATCTTCCTAAGAACCGAAGAATCAAGCCTTATTGGCCCGATCAATTAGACTGTAGAATGCGCTGCCCCATGATATAATGACTGCATTTCCAAAAAATGTGAAATACCACTGTAAATTTATAAACTAACCACAAAATTCTATGTAATGATATTGTAAATGCTATAAACACTAAATTGTAATTCTATTAGCCTCAGGTACCTATTGTAATACAAAAGCAATAAATAAATAAATCTCCGTTTCGTGAACCGGCTCAGTAAATCGATCGCACTCACCTGCGAGCGGCAACTGAGAGCGTTGAACATGTCGAAGAAGACGAAGCACGTGAAGGTCATGGTGGTGTCCCGTCGCGTGATCTTGTTGTCGCTCATCTCTCGCTGGTAGACCCAGAGCGTGCCGCCGATGATTACGAGCGCGGAGAGCAGGACGTTGGTGATCAGACTGCGAGTGATCATCGGCTCCCGGACATCGCGAGGTCGCTGCTTCACCACGTCCTTGTCGACCGGTTCAACGCCCAGACTGACACGGAAATAAAATGCACTGGATACTAACCCCACTTTCAGTAAACCTTACTTGACCAAAGCGTTATCGATTATTTATTATTGTTTTTAGACTCGTGTCTACTTAATTCAATTCAATTTTCTTTATTTTGTAAAATACATTTACTCAGGAAGTGAAATAATATCATTTATATAGAGTACAAAAAAGGCAATATTTGATATTTTTTGGCAGGACTTGGTCGTTGTATGTATGTAACTTTATGTAACTTGATGTAACCTTAGCACTAATTTTGACAAAAAACGATTTGAACTGGGTTTTGAATGCTGGGAAATTTGGGAAACGTCAGGAAATTTAGTTGTTCTTTACTTAGGATTCAAAACCTAGTTCAAATAGTTTTTGTCAAAATCGATTATTTGATTCCTGGAATCGAGCGAGTTACTAAACCTTAAAATGGTTTAACTTTAAAGTAGATCTTAGTAAACTAAATTTGAGTTGTGTTTTATGTGAGTATAGCCACTTCCTTTTTTCTCCTATTTTTGGGAGCTGGTCACCCTAAACCCCCCACCCATACTTCTGTGGCAACTTTTGGTTCACAAAAGCCTCGATTACTTAAACACATTCCGACCGTTTTGTCTGAAAAATGTATGGAGTTTAACACGAAAATGTATCTTGCAATTTCATCAAAACCAGTGCAAACGTTTGGTAAGTAGAGAGCAAACTAACTCACAAACAAAATATATACAAAAAACACACTTTAGTGATTACTGGTTGGTGACATATTTATAGGGAGAGTGAAATATAAGATTTGTTTCACTTGCTGCGTTTATCAATTAAGACCCATCGATGCGAAGGTCCACCCCATTGACCTACCAACTTGCCCAGCTATAGAAATTTTATTATTACAAATACTATAACCATCTCAAAAATTGATGCCCAAACAGGGCCATTTTTTGAGACGGTTATAGTGTTCACAATAATAAAATACACCGCGCATTGCAAGCGTTTGTAGTTAAAATAAGATTTCATCTAAGAAGGTAGTGTTACCTCTGAGCAGGTGGTCCATCCATGATGATGTTAATCCAGAGGATCTGCATTGCGTTGAGCGGGTTCTGCACTCGCATGAGCGTTGTGAGAGCGATTAGCGACAGTGCCGCGATGCTCGTGCTAAGCTGGAAGCGCACAAAGTTGCGGATGTTGTAGAAGATGCCCTTGCCCTCCTCGATTGCCGCGCTGGAAAGAGCAAAACATGGACGAGTCAGGCCACGAGGCAATGGATGTATTAACTGACAATGGACAACGGCGAGGCAAAAAATTGTCTCTTGCTTTGATGTGGTCTGACGCACATTACTTCTTGTTTGCTTTCTCCGCAAATAAATCCGATTTCAGCCATTTTTACCCTTCCTATTTGTAGATACTTGATAGTATGTAGATCTAAAGCACAATAATTTTAATTCACTTCAAGTAAAATAATTTATGCAAATGCTTGATATGTAAATTGCAGAGCTCAATTCGACAATTTTAAAAGAAATTGAATGGATTTGAGTTGAATGAATTTGTCTTTGAAGTTTGAATGCTTTAGCAAAATTACAACCAATGCGTTGTGTGCTACTGGTACTACCTAACTTAAAATAGGTAAACCTAGTATGCAATTTTGTTATTTTTAACATATTGCTGGTATTCACAAGCAAATAATAGACATTTGACTGGTGTCTGAGGTTTTACGTTTAAAAAATAGGCTTGGATATAAACAAGGTTTACTTGTATCTGGATTCAAGCACAAGCATTTTTGCTCTGAAAGCATTTTGAAAAATGTATGTGACTTAAAATCAAAACAAAGATAGAATGAAAACTGTGCAGGAACGGAAACAGCCCTATGATGCGGTCCATGCACTGCTTTCCTACCGACCCACAGCACTCACATAATTGTATGGAAGTCATCGTCGACAAGAATCATGTCGGCGGCCTCCTTGCAGACGTCGGTGCCGTTCTTGCCCATCGCGATACCGATATCAGCCTTCTTTAGTGCAACCCCGTCGTTCACTCCGTCTCCTGTCATGGCGACGATGCAACCACATCGCTGGAATGCCTGGGAAGAACACGACAACACACAGGCAATTAACAACTCAAACCCGACTGGCTGTTTTTTTTTGTGTTATTATGAACGCTGTAACCGTCTCAAAGATTGATGCCCAAACGGGCACTCGAACCCTGATCACCACCTGTCGCGGGTGTTGCTCTAAACTATTGAGCTACTTGGACACTGGCTTTTTGAGACGATTTTAGTGTATTTGATGAGAATAACGGATCTCCAAGGAGTAGAACCATGAATACTCACAGTCACTCTGATTCTAGTGACGCTATACCACGTCGCAAACTGACAATCTCCAGTAACTCCAATTTGACGTTGGATGCGCTGTATTTTAGTTGAAATCTTATTTAAATTGCAATTGCTTGCAATGTGCGGGGTATTTTATTATTATCAACACTACAAACGTATCAAAAATTGATTATTATTTGATTAAATAAATTATCTGGTTGCATAGAGGATCGAAAATAATATCAAGAATGCTGCCATTTATAGAGTTATTGCCATCAATAAAGAATCTATCATAAGAGAGTTGGATAACATGGCATAGTATCAGATAATATAGGTTCTCAATAGCTTGGGAGATTTGAATGCTGCAAGGGGCCACTAGGGCTTTCACTGGCTAGTCTCCAAACAAGGCAAGGGACAATGCTATGCACAGAGTCAAAGGAATGGAACGGTCCAACCACGAATGAATGACGCCTACCTTAACGATGCTCAGTTTGTGCCGAGGAGTCACTCGGTAGAAAACGCTGACCGCTCGCACGAGCTGCTCCAGCTGCAGCTCGGACATGGCCTCGATCTGATCGCCGGACAGCACCTGAGTGTGTGCCACGTCCAGTCCGATCATGCCCGCTGCAAAACAACGCAAAACTTGTCAAACCAACGATCTGGAGGCACGTGGCTTGTTCTGCGGGCTTCGTTATACTAGAGGGGAGTCGCTTGTAGGTTGAACTGTAACGGTTAGTTGTAGGAGAGAGGTTGGCAGGATGAAATTCAAGTAACACTGCGCTGGGTCAGGTATTGGATGGGTGACCATCATACACATGACCAGTTATGTTCGGGAGAGAGGTTGGAGGGATGAAAGCTAAGCAACACTGCGCTGAGTCAGGTATTGGATGGGTGACCATCATACACATGACCAGTTCTGTTTGGGAGAGAGGTTGGAGAGATGAAAGTTAGTACAGCAACTTCACTCGCCTTGCTTATCAACCTCTCGACAGCATGGATTTGTGGAGGAATCCTGTTCTGTTCTTGGGAAGGGACGTTAAGCCGGTGGTCCCCTTGGTGATCTTCAACAGAAGTAGGCTATGACAGCAAGTTTCTCCTCCTCTCTCGAGACTAGGTTAGGTTCATCACCATCCTCATCACAACCTACTCATTCACATATGCCATTAGACTCGTGTCACAGCGCCACCATCACAACAAGCATCATTGAACTCAGTAAATCAATTAATAGATCCTAACGTATCAATGGCAATCCTCACCGAGACAATGGTTAAGGTAAGGGTTAAGGTGGTCCAGCCCAACGTACCGATAGCGCTGGCCGTCTCCTGTGCATCACCAGTGACGAGGCAGACCTTGACGCCGGACGCCACCAGAGTTTGGATCGACTCTCGAACGAACGGTCGCGGGGGGTCGCAGATGCCCACCAGCCCCATGTAGGCTAGGTCTTGCAGCGACGATCCACGCGCCATGCCCACCACTGGAAGGAGGCAGACAAGAATTATGACCACGACAAAAAGAAGTCTCTGGGATTGCATCACTATGAACCCTCTCAAAAATGTGTACAGAAATGTGTACAGGCTCATAGTTTTGCTCTTTGGCGATACTTCAATCCTCTCAAAGAAATTTAGCTTAATTACTTTGAGCAACACTCGCAAAGGGTGTTGACCGGGGTTCTATTCACCAATTGGGAACATCTTTTCGAGAGAGTAGCAGTGAGCATAAAAATAAAATACTCTGTTCTTTGTGAGCTTTCTCAGTTTAAATAAGAATCCAACTATCTATGATCACTGGGCTATTCTCAATTCTTCTCTCAGCAACAGAGGCCAAAATATGACTGGCATGATTAAATATTTCTTCAACTAAACTGTAACTAAACTAAATTAAGCTTAACTGTAAGAAATCGATAAAAATTTCCATTTCCACCAAAGCAGAAGATAAATACTGACAGATTTGGGAGATAACTGGTTTTGCACTTTTGAACATAGAAGTGTTTTTCTGTTTTCCAAAAGACCAACCAAAGCCAAGCCACTAAGAAGCAATCTCATGCAATGCTTCATTCTTACCGGACTGTCTTTTACCACCATAGCAATGACATGAACCTGTCAAAAAGAGCATACGCCAATAATCGTTGCCGGTACATACCTCTGAGTCCCTTGCGTCCAATCTCGTACGCTTCGGCAAGGTAGTCCTGCTCTTTCTTCGCCGTCAGCGGTAGCAGTGACCCGTGGCTGGCGTACTTCGTGCACTGCTGCAGGATCTTCTCCAGCGCACCCTTCACGAAGTAGATCTCCTCCTTGCTCTGCAAACACACAACAAGTGAAAACCAGTTCAACGAGTTTTGTCATCTTGTTTAGAAGATGGGATTTGAATCATGAGTTTGAGGCTACGGAGCTAATGACCTGATGAAATCGTGGCCAAACTGTAATGATATTTAGATGAAATTTTATCTCAACTGCTAACGATTGCAATGCGCGGGGTATTTTATTATTATGAACACTATAACCGTCTCAAAAATTGATGCCCTAACGGGGACTCGAAACGGAGACTTGGTTCTACTCCTTGGAGATCCATCATTCTCATCAAATACACTAAAATCGTCTTGAAAAGCCAGTGTCCAAGTAGCTCAATGGGTAAGAGCAACACCCGCAACAGGTGGAGATCGGGGTTGGAGTTCCCGTTTGGGCATCAATTTTTGAGACGGTTATAGTGTACATAATACTGTAATTATATTCATTAGGAATCAAACGCATTACAAACGGAAACCACTCGAATTAAGAATCTGTCCTACGTTTCTTGGAATAAATATATAAAACATTAACAAAATATCGATGTAAGCTTGTGCGGTGGTGTCTCTCACCTCTGAGTATTTGGGCACGCATTTCACCGCCATCATCTTCTGCTCGGAGCTGAACGGGTATTCCTGGAGTCGCACAAACTTGTCCGCTACGCCGAACATACCGTGTTTCATGGCGGCGGCGAGCAGCGCTCCTTCCGTCGGTTGACCCAGCAACGTCTCCCCTGCAACACAACGTCAACATCAGCACCAGCAATCTAGAAGATACTTCATACAAAACCAAGTAGAATTACTCATAATTATAATTGTTTGTTGGTCTATGGACTATAGTTGTAATTATAAATTCAATGTGTACCTATGTACCTATGTACCTTACCACAGCGCAGAAAACGCACATTTGTAAGAGGGAAAAAATATATATTGAGTATCAAATGGATATTTATTGGACAAATACATACAGGACAACGTTGTATGATGTTTTTAAGAATTGATTATGTGAGTATAAAATCTCCTCATGTAACATATTCATATCTAATGGTCAATGAAATAAAAAAATATATTTATTGTTTTTAGACTCATGTCTACTTGATGTAACCAAAGCACTAGTTTTGACAAAAACTATTTCAACTGGGTGCTGAATGCCAGGTGAAGAACAACTAAATTTCTCAAAGTTTTGTAACTTGTACCTGTTACTTTATCAAGGGTTAATGCAGTCCTGACAATTTTCTGATTCATCCAATTTATTATTATTTAATTTTCTTGTAATGCTCTGTGTGTGAATTTTTTTCCACTGGCTCTTATACCAAAAAAAGGCTCTAGAGGCTTTAAAGTGATAACCTCTCTCACAGAACAGAATGTAGCATAACAGAACATAAAAAAATTAGAATAGAATAGTAGAAATAGAATGAAAGCGAATAGAACAAAATATTTTTCTAGCTGCAGTTTCGAGGTGGTCTACGCAGGAGTGACTCACCGTTGATGACGGCGTTGTTGCAGACGCAGCCGACCTCGAGCAGCGAGTAGAACGACTCGCGCGCCTGGTCGACGCTGTCACACTTGTGAATGTGCAGCTCGCCTTGCGCGTTGTACCCGGCGCCAGACACCTGCACAAGACGGAGCCAGGTTAACCAACTGCTAATCAACCCTCGCTTTACGTCACCAAAATCATATGTTAATTATCAGCTTATATTGTTGTGAACTGCATGTTTGCAGTTGGTGCTTAGGTGGTTGGTGCAGGTTGGACAGTATATTGATTTTGAAAAGCGTCAATCTGTTGCCTATAGGCTATAGTGTGATGAGTCGCCTAGTTTTTGTTTCGTCGCCATCGGACAAGTGGTTTGACCGATTAGTTGTATCCAGTAAGCCTAGATATAGACCCGAGTAAGCAACCGATACAATAGCCTTATTTCATGATGGAGAGATAATATTTTCAAAACACTGCATTTGTCAATAACCGTTATAGCAAAGCTAAACGGTAATGTTTATATTTAAATGAAGATTAAGTCGGAATGCATCAACATTCTTGTCAATTTGTGTCTCTATTGCTAGAAGAGTCAGAGACACAATGAAGTGCATCGTAAAATGTCAAGTTTTCTACTGTGTACAAGAAACAATTTTATTTTGGCAATTTCTGTATCCACCATCGCCCTATATTAGCTATTTTTTAGAATAAAAATTGCCGAGTAGTTCAAATATTCTGTCAAGTTTGAGTCATCAAATATGCACAAAAAATAAGTGAATATTTATGTGCAATTATATGCCACCATGTGCCTTGCACATAGAAGTTTTAATATTGCCAGCCTAGTTCATGTCTAGTTCATGCATAAAACAACATACATGCATCACATTAAACAAATCATATGCCAGCTGGATCAATATTGTCAACTGCAAGAACAGCTGTACACATCAATTTCATCTGACAACCTTGAAATGTCAAGAATAAACAACAAAAAAATGTCACATGCTTCACTTTTATCCTGAGTAAGTTGGCATGTCCACCTGAATGAATGACACAATCTTATCATGTGGAGTCAGCTTATCTTCCCTTGAGACTTGAATTCTGTACGCTACAAGTACATTCCAATTAGCCCCATCTACATTGTAACACAGCAGTATTTTCAAGAATGGGATGTCATATCAGAATTTTAGTGAGATATGAAAAGAATGCGATTTATGTCTGCAAATTCATTGAACATTTAACTCCTTGCCAGAAATAGTACACCCAGAATTTATCAAAGGGTAAAACTTGCAGCACCACAAGTTTCGAGTCCACCAGTTCCCACGGCAAGCAGGCAATTCTATGCCCTATGCTCTATCGACCTTGTTCAGCACACCTAGTTGTACTGTACGTTACATATGGACAGCCATGTGGATGCATAGATATCTGTTACCATTGAGCCCAGCAAAAAATAAAGAAATCACAAATTATCTTACAATAATGAAGTTCAGCAAGAGAAAAAAAATACTATGGCATAGAGATCTAAAGAGCTTTCTGTGTTAATCTTATGAGAGAAAACTTTTTTAATTTTCTCCATATCTGATATATAAAACTGGAACGTTCATTCCCTGTATTGGTATTTCTTATTTTTGCCACTTTTGGCATGTTTCTAGCACGAGAATATAAAAATATTGACAAAGAGAGATTTGTTTATTTTCAAAACAACTTTATAGCGACCTTAATCTGTCGACCAGTCGTCAAAAGACCGCTAGCTTCGCTCACCTCGGCCAGGAACCCGTCCGACGACACGATGACCGTGACAGTCATCTCGTTCTTGGTGATCGTGCCCGTCTTGTCCGAGCAGATGACGTTGACGCAGCCGAGGGTCTCGACCGTCGGCAGCTTCTTGACGATCGCTTTGCGCTTGGCCATCCGCATGACGCCGAGCGCGAGCGTCACAGTCACCACGATCGGCAGACCTTCAGGAATGGCGGCAACCGCGAGGCTGGAAACAAACGCTAGGTTGAGGCTGGCGAAATACTGGAAGTTAGTGTTGGATTTGCAGAGAAATTTTGCCAGTTGAACCGTTGAGTGTAGGTTATAGGTAGAGAAACATCGTCAATGTTACAGTCTCTGCGTGAAAAATGACTACCTTACCGACAAAAATGCAGAGTACCGGAACGTCACGTTAAGTGGAGCCACTGTCCTATGAAATTTAATTTCGATATTTATAGCAGGTTACTCGCTTTTTAATATTGTTACATGTATATCAATCGTTGAGGTAAACATTGATGGAGATTTTTTGAGCATGAAAAGTCTCAAAAGCGAGTTAACCTACGAGAAATATCGAAATTAAAATTCATACGACAGTGGCTCCACTTAACGTGATGTTCCGGTACTCTGCATTTTTGTCGGTAAGGTAGTCATTTTTCACGCAGAGACTGTAACATTGACGTTGTTTCTCTACCTATAACCTACACTCAACGGTTGAACTGAGTGTATGATTTGTACAGTGAAAAAAGGCGGGCAAATGTATTGTCGGTTACTTTCTCTTTTACAAGACTGCCAACTAGGCTGGCGGAAACGACGTGAGGATGGCGGTCAGATTTTTCCGGGCATGAGAAGCTTAAACAGCTTAAAAAGCTTTTCGTGACAGATTGTCCTCACCTGACGCCGATGGTGAACATGTCGAGTATTGGGCGGCCCTGCACCCAGCCAATGAGCATGATTAGCCCGATGATTGCAAACGAGTAGAGCGAGAGCTGAGCTCCGAGCTTGTCCATGCTTTTCTGCAAAGGAGTCTTCGGAGCTTCTTCAGCCTGCATCATCTTGAACACTTCGCCGAACTCTGACTTCTCGCCGGTGGACACGACGATGCCCTGAGAGAGAGAGTTACAGGATCGGTTACGATAGCTTTTACTTTCTGTGTGTTATGGGGAGGAGGGAAATGAGAATGCAGGGCACCAAACTTGATAGCTGTTTGTGGATGCAGAAAGTTTTAATTTTTTATATTTATTTATTTATTGATTTCTAACTTAGGTACAAGTATACCGGTGGTTAGTGCTAGTAGGCAATCTGGCCTATGCTAGTTCCTAGGTCTAAGGTGTATTTTTATTTATTTATTTATTTATTTTCTAACTTAGGCCTATGCTAGTTCCTAGGTCTAAGGTGTATTTTTATTTATTTATTTATTTATTTCTAACTTAGGTACAAGTATACCGGTGGTTAGAGCTAGTAGGCAATCTGACCTATGCTAGAAAACTGTGACATTTTGGTCGTGTTTTCTTGTTCAGATAAAGTATGTATAAGGATTATGAAGAATAGAATAGAACCAGCTTTTTCAACTTTGGGAAGTTATTTTTGCGCTTTACTCTTCCCCTTTTAGTTTTAGCCTTTTAGTTTTGACACGCTTGCAATTCTGTGACTTGATATACAACTTTTTATGAAACATGACGCATCAATTTTCTCCTTCAATAAAAGTCAGCCACGGCATGAATTTGAGCCCGATTCTGCGCATTTCGGACGCAAAAGTAAAAACTATTATTTTGTATACGAAAATTGATTCACACACACACCTACAAGGTATCAAAATGCACATTAGTTCTAAAGTTTTTGGGTAAAAAATAAGATCTATCAATGCTGTAAGGTTAGATATAATTTAAAACCAGATTGCAACCAAGAAAAGTGGTAGCCAAGTTGTTCCCTTGTTGAAGAAATAACTGTCGTTTGGTATTTTTAAGAAATTAATTTCGAAAATGTTTATTTTTTACCGTATAAGCTTGCAGATAGATTTATTCCCAGACATGGATTGATGTGTTTGACAATAATTGCCTATAAACTATCATTACCTGTGCATAAGTCGCTCATAAAACAGAAACAATTGTCAATAAATTACATTGGAGAAATTAAGTAACTGGCCAGCAGTAATTACTTCCATCATCATGCATTGTTATCAACGTAGACTACATGACCACTCTAGCAACAACAGCTAACACAGCTGGGAAACTGTCACATAAATCTACCCACTAACAACGACACTGTTTGCATAATTCTAACCATACTCAAAAGTCACAAAAAGTTGATAAGAAAGTGAAAAGATTGAAGAAGTTATAACTGCAGTACAAGCTCATGCCTTTTCCAATGCATGTCAGCATATCGCCAGGCTTTTAAATTCAATGTCGTATAGGAGTGAAGATCATTTCAGGCTTTGACAAAAACTATTTGAACTGGGTATTTTCTTATTTAAATATTTATATTTGAACAGTATAAGTTATAACAATAATTTGGTAATTGTTATAATTTTTTGTGGTTCTTTTGTTGCCGGAAAATTGTCAGAACTGCTCTTACCCTTGAAGAAGTTACAGGTACAAGTTACAAAACGTTGGGAAATTTAGTTGTTCTTCGCTTAGCATACAAAACCCAGTTGAAATAGTTTTTGTCAAAACTAGTGCTGAGGTAATATCAAGTAGACATGAGTCTACTTAATAGGGAATTGGGAAACTGAATTTTATAGAATTCGAAGGAATTATTTTAGATTCTGCCAACAATCGATGAATGCACGTACCTTTCCGTTGCCGCACCGCACGAGTGTCCCCATGAATGCGATGTTCCGCTTTCCCGAGTGCCCGTTGGCCTTGAGCGCCGGCGCCGTGCGTTTGTTCGACGGCTCAGTCTCCCCCGTGAAGCTACTTTCGTCGACAGCGAGGTCGATGGCCTCGAACAGACGGAGGTCAGCAGGGACCCGGTCGCCGACGTTCAGGTATACGATGTCGCCCGGAACTAGCTGCCGTGCCAGGAACGTCTCCAGCTGTCCCTCGCGTACCCTGGAATGGGCCGTGTCAAATACAAGTTAGGTTGTGTTGGATATCTTAAGCTGGGCCAAAGCTCTCTGATTTATCTTGTTTTTAGCAATTATGAGAAAAGTAGGGTAAGATCTTAACGTATTGTATTATCGTTTATTATAATTTAGATAAATTGTTAAAACATACATCATGTTTATGTACACACATTGAGTACATATTGCCTACATCAATATTTTTATTTTTCATGTGTTATCTATGTTCTAAAGAACTATTTGAAAGTAACCTTTAGCTACACTGAAATGTTCTAGGAAGGCCTCTTTGCTAACCAACATTGAAAACAAAAAATGCTATCAAACATCCAATATCAAATAGTACATTCAACTTTTTGTAGCCATAGAAATGCTGTGAACCCCTGATTTTCTACATTTCAAATGTTCTACTTTCTAGTGCTACTGAAAACAGCAAAAAAAAGTTTAATTTTATCCCCAATACAGTTTGATTTACCAGCGGTGTTTTTTAAATTAAGTTTTAATTTCATGTTTGAAAAATGGGCAAGGTTTATCCCATAAAATAAATATCTAAAAATAAGAGATTGAATCAAGGAGGTCTAGGTCCTAAGGTCCAGTGTTACCAACTTATCCAACACTGAGTTCAGTTTCTGACCAACAGAAATATTTAAATTTCACTACATGTGGCTGGATGTCATCTTGGTCAAAGTCACATAGCTGGGTTTGGAAAGTCAATGCATTGTTGTCTAGCTAGAATGTTATTGGGTAGGTGCTAATCAAACCTGTTGCTCAAAATATTGCGGAAGAAAAGAACTTATCTGTTATCATTTAACCCCGCTTTGAGCTCAGTTGATTTACTGTCAGATAGGTACTAGTGAGTGATTTCCTTACGTATGGCACGTAGGTGGTACCAGCTTGGTGAGTTCCTGGAGAGATTGTTCCGATCGGTACTCCTGAATGAACGCGACCGTGACTACGATGATTATTGCCACTGTGATCGATACCGCGTCGTCAAACTGTTGCATGAGGACGCTGACCAGTGCGGATGCCAGTAGTAGAAGGATCAGCGGATTTTTAAACTGCACAGATTTAAAAAAAAAAAAGATAACAGTATGGCTCACAATGTCATTGGAAAGGCAGTGTGGCTAGACAGAAAGGACTTTGAACTTTGTTGATATTGGGTCTAGGTACTGACCTAGTTGCCCTTTTCTTAGCAAAGAAAGACTGTGCTTTTAGACAGGGTGTAGATTTTTTTACCTAAATCTACATGCTTTCTAGGAGTGCCAATAATTTTACAAATACATATTAGCGTTTCTCAATTCATGCCGCGCAGGGAAACACAATGCACTTGCACTGTGAATGGGACAAGTGTGAACCTAGTGTCTTCAACAAAGTAGAATTAGAGGTATAGCTAACCTGCTCAATATATTTTTTCCAGGTGGGATCTTCCTCTTTGACTGTTAGCTCATTGTAGCCAGCCAGTTGTCTGCGAAGCTCAGCCTCTCTCCACCGCAGTCCAGTTCGAAGATCGACACGAAGTCTGGCTGCCACTTCTTCAGCGCCCATCGCGCTCGACTCACTTGTTGTTAACCACATGTCTCGTTCTGAAAGCTGGTAAAATAACACGATGGCTCATCACTTATTCAAAACAGAAAACCGGGTCGATGTCGAACCGGGGAAAATAATCAATAGGTTGACAGGGGCCGTCAGTAGCCAGGTACTTACCTCAGAGCAGTCAGAACTATCCACAGAATCCACGCTGAACCCCTTGCCAGTTTGAACTAGAGGTTCTTTCTCATACCTCCTCGTCTGACCACTTTTCATCGTCTCACGCAGCGATTCTCGGCGACAAAACTCAGTTACATGATCGATGTCATCGACATACTCTCGCCGAGAAACGCCATTGACTGTTATCACGTGACAAGCTGGCCAGAGTCGATAGAGTCAGAGACGATCGTACAGAGGGGTACAGAGCGCCAACCTCAGAAGAAAATGCACTATTTGAAAATTGAAACTGCTCTACAAATTCTCAGGGTTCGGAAGCAAAGGTTTTCATGCGGAAATTTGTTCCATGGCGAGTTTCTCTGGTGGTCATTAGTTGCTACGCCAACACATTAAATGCGATAATGATTTATACTGGTTGTGATTTCTAGTCAGGTTCTGAGTCAGCCTCTATCTGCCTCTATTAGCATGTGTACTTCCAATACAACGATAATGACGTTGATAATGATGATGGTGTTGACAATGAAAGATCCCTTGAACTCAATTAGTAATTCTCACTTAACTATCCCTGAAAGTAGTTTTGGACAAAGGTGAATAATATGCAGATTGTAAAAAATAGCTGGGAACCACGGGCTAGCAGTTTGAAAGGACAAGTACCTAACGGAAGGTTAAGAACAAGAAAGGTTATATCGTAGGTAAGAGGTGAAAAAGGCAGAGGAATACATTCAAATTGCACTGTTGTTGTACCACAATAATTTTTAATGAACATGTAGCGTGTAATGTACACTTAAGCCCTCGTATACGACATTCTGTTTACCAAGGATATTGATGCCCCTTCAATTTCAAAAACTGGTGACACTTCACACTGTAAACAAGTCACAGAGAAAAAGAGTAGATTCCAAGCGCTTTGATTATGCTAGTGGTTGTTGTAAACTGTCATTGTCAATATCCATTTGTTCACTAATAAGTTGGGACACCTGGGCCGATGCTGACGGATCAATGACAGCAACAGCACTGTCGGTCACGTGTTTTCCAGAAATAGGAAGCACAGTTTTACTGCTACTAGATGGAAGAAGATCACTGGTAGCTTCAGTAGACTGCGCGGCCAGAGTTTGTTCCCCTGATACTTCAGTGCCCTGGCCACCTTTCTGCTCATCTGTTGGAATTTCTTCTGCGACGTTAGTTACTTTGAGGCTTTCTATCATATCTAAATATTGCTTTTCTGATGATACTAAAGCCTCCAAGTCTTTGCTGTCGATATAAATTGGTTGTGTCACCTCAACCGGTTCTGGCTCTTTCTTTGATTTTAAAAACACACGGCTAAAACACAAATTTTTATCGGTTTTCCCAAAGTATCGCAGAGGATTTTCGGGTACTTTTCGGAATGTTGGATCATCGCCGGTAGGGTGTGGATCTTTCTCGAAGAAAAGAGCACTTCCAATGCGATCCTGGTACTCGCCCTCGAACGTCTGAGAGAAAGCAATGTCAGTAACTTAATTTAATATTTTGCACCTTCCAAAGAGGTTCACCTCTGCCACTTTGGTAAGATTTAATCATGAATGAAAGCAAGAAAACATACCCAACCCTCCAGGGCTGGACTGGGAGTTAAAAATGCCTAGGGCAAGGCCAGGAATTGGTGCCCCTGCAGTCCAGGGTGTATTTGCAGGTATTTTTGTTGAGAAGTAGGCAATTGCAAAATAGAGATTTATTATTAATTTACAGAATTTATTTCAGTAATATAAAATCTGCTCACACTAAAAGAAGGGATTATTTTTACCTTAGATTGAGGAAATTTGGGCTAGAAAAGTGAAATGGAAGTAAGACTGAGAATGGAAAATAAATGTTTTAAGTGTTGGTGGATTCTTGATGCAACCACTCAAATAATTGGGGGTCTTGGGAATTGCTAAACTGCCGCATCCCACTGCATAGTCCAACATACTGGACTGTGTCCAACCCCACTCAGGGCTCAGCATGATGGACACAACTGACGAGCCAGGGCCCAACCCCTTTGTCGAGCATACCTAATGCATTTACGTATGAATCAAGCAGACAGATAAAAATACTATTGAGTTGCTGCTAATCGGGCATTTGACCGGTTGCCCGATTGCCTAGTACAAATGCCCAGTCCCTCCCTGTGGTTGGTAGATTTTTGGAAGGGGGAATTGCCTTGATGCACGCTGCTAGGAGCCTGAATTGGATTTAGAATATTGGCTACACTCACCTCTTTACCTATCTGCATGTATGGTTTGTCAGTATCTAACCCTACTATTTTAAATGTGGGAACACAAATGGAATCGTGATCCAAAATTTCGGGGCATAGCATGCCATCAATCTCAGCAAAAATTAATATTTCCTCTGTTTCATATTCAGCATCACGCACACTCGCCATCTGCCTTAAAAATACCGATAATCCTAGTTAATATCTACTTCACGTTCTACCTCAAAAAACAAATTTTGACAGTTAGGCTATCACGTGACGTACGGGGCTCGAACTGAGAAGATCATCATCAAAGATCAGCATGACTGCCGTACGTTGTGGTACGCTGAGGTTGGGAAAAATATTTTTAGGTAAGAAGAACAAAGTGATTTGTTTTTTAATTACGAATATCTGTATATGTTCCACAACAAAGCTTATTATTACTCGTTTACATCTGATAATATTGGCTTAGCGGCAGCTCCAATGTGCTCTTGCAACTTCATAACCTCTCTTTCACTAACAATTTGTAAAGAAAATCATTTTTCTTATTGGTTTCTTTATATGTTTATTTAAAAAGCAATCGGAGGACAGAAACCATGGATGAGAGTTGTATCTGCCCCTCTGAGCACATCACCTTTACTCTTACTGGACCAAAAGCATCGACAACGGTGAGCTTGTTTATCAAATTAAGCTTAATGGAATGTAATTTTCACTAGAAAGTAATAATTTCCATCTTACTTTTTAGTAAGGGCCTGTCTCAGAACCCAAATGCCTTTGGACCACTCACAAATCGACCTGATTTCACTTATTTGGATGGGAGGCCTGTACCTTTAGGTGTTGGACAACATCGTCGATTAGTCAAGCAGAAGGAATACCTGGTATGTTTTCAGATCGATTAAAGCAGATTTCTAGATTGTCCCAAAATATGTTTCATTCTATTTTTTTCTATAGGAAACAGTGGTACGCATGACCAGCGAAATAGATTTTGCAGTTCAACGTCATGACAACATGCTGCAGGATAAACAAGAGAAGAAGAAACAGATTTTAGAAAGCAAGCTGCGGCCAAAGGGTCATCTATTACCACTGAAGCCGTGAACGTTACACATGTCTTGTAATTGTATATAAGTAGATATTTAAAAAGTATGCTAAGGCCATCCCTTGTCTTTGTTTAAAAATAATATGTATGATGAATTAACATGATTGTTGAGTTAATTGAAGTAAGCTCTATTAAAAAAATAATAGTGGACATCATTTTTCAGCAATTGATTAGTATGTTAATAAAGCAGCTAGCCCAATTCCTTAATGGTAATTTATTTATGGAGGATGCTTTTTTTTAGATTAGTAATTCAGCTGAAGGAGGGTCTGTGGCAGTAGGAAATAATGGAAGGTCACTCAAAAGGTGAAAGCAGTGAAACCAAGCGATATCATTCCCCAACTCTTTGCTCCTGCATTAGGCTGTAAATGTTTTGCATAAAATAAACAAGTTTAATCAAGAACAATGATAAATTACAGTGTGGCTGGATTCGAACAAAGAAAGGGCCCGTTTCTTCGGCAGCTAACTAAGTTTAGTATGATATATTGTCATGCACACATATTCTTTCTGTCTCGACTCGTTTATCCGATCGAGACGAGGCCGTGTCTTCATAGAATCTGGCAGAGTCATCATTCGTCGTTTACTCATCAGAGAACGTTGAAGTTCTCACAGTTTCGGAACTTGGAGTCTTCTTTGCCGAAGACCCAGGTTAACATTTGGCGAGCCTTCATGCTTGCTCGCACTACTCCTCGGCTCTTGTACCTGAGAATATAGAGTAAAATTTCACTAACTAGAGATGGAAAAGTGCATGAATATTCATGTAGCTAACATTTAACCGTTGTGTCAGAAGAAATTTGAGTTGGCTGGCCATAAGAAGTAAATGGTCTCTTTACTTACGAAGCATGACATTGATAGGATGGAGCATTGGGCTTACAGGTATAGTCAGAGTCTCAATGCTTATGTTGACAGTCTTTGCAGAGAAAACTGACTGATGACTACTATACCGACAAATAATCTGGTCTCGTAGAGTTTGGAGCCAATATCACTTCGAATGTTAAGAAATTTTGCTTCGTTATTTCTTCCATATCACTGGCATTTGAGACTGGTTAAAGCTAAATTAATTTTAATTCATGACAAACAGCAAATTCTTACATCAGCCAGTATATACTCATTAACTTAACCAATGAATGGCAGCAACCAGTCTTATCAAACCACCCTAGAATTTCACATCCAAGTCCGCAACATAGCAGAGCGTAAATCTCTGGCAATTCCTTTGCAAACGCGTACCAGTGATGGTCAGCGTCTTCGTCGTCTGCGTGCTCCAGCTTCAGCCGGATCTGCGTTAGCGTTCCAACAAGCAGTTCGTCGATGTTGTGACTGATCCCGACGGACACCTCGATGAACTTAGCCTGGTACGTGCAAGCCAGGCATTTACCATCTGGAACAGTTGACAAGGATGGGCTCGGTTAGGTTTGGATTGCATTTAGGATTTCCTGTGATTGAGATACTGCTGATCAGCTTTCCTTATAGCTATCCGAATCGCTAATAGCAATGAATTGCTAGCAAAGCTATAACAAAAGCTATTTGAACTGGGTTTTGAATGCTAAGTATAAAACAACTAAATTTCCTAACGTTTCGTAATTTGTACCTGTTACTTTTTCAAGGGTAAGAGCAGTCCTGACAATTTTCCGATAACAAAACAACCACATAAAATTTAGCATAGTTTTATATCTTGTTCTTTACTTAGCATTCAAAACCCAGTTCAAACAGTTTTTTGTCAAAATATCACTGCTAACTTTACATCAAGTAGACATGAGTCTAAAAACAATCATGCTAGCATAGCTATTTTATCAATGATGACTGACTGAACCTTTCCCATTCCCAGTTATTCCAACAATAAAGGTATCTCTGTATCTCAGTAATCTTAATTTCCATTTGTTCTTTAGCAATGAAGCCGTGCTTCCTAATTGTTGTGGTTGTTAATAAGTTTAGATAGAAACTCAAAATTTTGGGGTCTCTCAATATTCTCATGTTAAAGTGACTGGGGTGTATTTTGGATTCCTGCAGGCTAAAAGGACCATGAGATTTCTAGTATTCGAATATATAACAGGGAATTTAACAATACCTAATGGGGAATGTAACGGTTTGTAATGGGCAAAGTAACAGTACGTAATGGAGAAAATAAAAGAAGCAATGCAACTTACCAAGGCAGAAAAAACGGTTGCAAAAAATGCAGAAAGTTGGTACTGTTATGATGTTATTTAAAAGTCAGGCAAGAATGGATACACGAGGATCAATACTGAAAACATTAATGCCTTCCTTATAAAAAAAAATTGCTGCCACTGCTAATGACAATTGATTTATAATTATAAGTGCACAGCCGTGCACATACCTTGAGAGGAGACCAGGCGGCTGCGTGCTAGGTCCACCTTGTTCCCCACGAGGATAGCGGGACGTGAGCGCAGCAGGTCCCAGTCTTGGAGCCGAGCAAGTTCATCCTCAGCTCGAGCAAGACTTGCCTTGTCCACCACCGAGTAGGCCACCAAGTACGCGTCTGGGGGGTCTCGCACATCAATTTCCTGTCCAGGGGCAAGGGGATAGCAATAGTAAGCATTTTACACTTTTGGTTTCGATGCAATTTCTGTAGTTTTTTGATAACAAACTCTACAAAATGTATAAGTAAACAAATAAGTGGATTTTGGAGAAAATCTTTGTGATACTTTTATTTAAAAATAATTTACTGACAAATTAAAAAAGGAAAAATGTGCGTATTTGCATGGACTAAATATTTTCTAGTTGGTAGCTTGCAAAAACGTTTGAAAAAATAAAAAGGAAAATAAAGAGATTGTACTTCTAGACGGCATGGTTTGTAATATTATTTAATTTACGCCAATCCTGTCTTAGTGTTTTTATGTACCGCATTCTCTGATTTCCTACGAAAATCCAGCAACTCTTGATGGAACTTTGCTCTTTGCCACCACCCCAAGATATTGCATTGTGTAAGGGCACATCGTTAGGCCAAAGACAAAAAAATATAAATATATAATGTATAATATATCATTATGTGGCTTGGTTGAAAAGGCTGCAAGACATAGAGGATGTGCCCCATTTTGTGCTTTATCTAGAGAATGGCGTTTGGCATTCACCTTCGTGTTGGAGACATTGACGAAGACCAGCTCAGACTCCTCACCATTGAGCATGATGGACACCGCCTGCTCAGTGGGACCGTCTGCAAGCACAAACAGGCACCGCCTTTGTCAGGATGATTGCTAATTGTAACAGAGAAAACATGAAACCATTGCAATCCATGGAGAAAAGTAGTGTCAGAAGAATAATGGCAAAAGAAAATGATATTTTTATTTCTGTTCTATTAATTATCTCTAATTGGCAAGAATCTATTATTTCACTAATTAGATTCCTTGTTTCCTAGATTCCTTTGATATCATAACGGTACTGAAAGTAACAATGTGTCTTCTTTGTTTATTATTTATTATAATCGGCAGATGATTAAGCATAGCATCGTTGAGATGCACGCTCAAAGGTAGCCCGGTCTGAGCTCAGGTACAGGTCAACGCAAACATCTCTCGAGCTCGTTTTGAGTTGTGGGAGTTGATTACAATTTCAAAAGGTTACTATGTACGTGCTTGGGATTGCCTTCATGAAATTTCTATGAATGGTCATTTTGACTGAAGACCCTTGAGACGTTTTGTAGGAATGTTTAATTATTTTGGACTGAGCCAAAAGGACTTTGTGTGCAGGATGGCCAAGACCAGTCAAGACAGGTGTATTTTGGTCTTTGGAAAGGAATTATGCACGCACATGTTGCTAAAATATTTATTTGATGATTCTTATTATACCCAAAATTTGCATACAAACACTACAAATTAATTGTTTTTCTTATATTTCATTATTTTTAAATTTTAAATCACTAGAAATTTGCTCTGATCCCGTATGCTTTACAACTAGTTCAGCAAGAATACTAACATATTCAGGTCTTGGCCAAAGAAGATTTTTTTTCAGTCCCTCTAACAGACCTCCTAAGGCAACTATGCATCCCGCGTAGCACATATGCCTCTTTGGTTGCGTACTCTCCCAAACAAACATTGTATGTTCGTTATAAATCTGTAAGGAATATTCAAAATGCTTCCAATTTATTGATTGTGTACTAATACCAACCGCAGTGATAGCATGCGTAAAAGTAATTTCAGAACAATTTGATTTGCTCTTCTCTTTTCGCTCGGTGTTTCAATTTGGTTATCCAGAACGGTACTACCCCTGTTGTAATAACTGTTATTAACAGCGAGACCCTGAAGTTTTTTTAACAAAGCTCTCTTTGCAGAATAATATTGTTGCCACCATATAACAGATAGCAATCTTTCGTGCGTTTCAAAAATAGAACGAAAAAAAATGTAATTATGGACACTACAAAATACAATTTGTGATGATTGCATCTTTGTGTTCCACCCTCTTACGCCTTTTCACTCGTGTCATAGATGTTCCCAACGGATAGACCGCATTTCCTCTCACCATGATTGGGTAAAAAAAGCGAGCGGGTGCTGATGGATCAAGTATGTTCACTGAACGTCAAAGTTCACAAGTGTCTATTGAGTTGGTGTATGTGTTGTATTTTAAGCCTTCTAACCTTTAAATTTGTTGGTTTATTGTATAATCTAGCCGAAGCGAATACAATCGAATCTTTATTCCGTACCAACCCCGTGTAGCAGCACATCAAAATTACCGTCCAATTACAATTCGTGTGTACTAGGATTAAGCAAACAGTTGGAGCAGCGAACGTTCGCGGCATTCAAATTAGAGCCGAAGCAGCCGGAGGCGAGGATCGAACCTGCGACCCTCGGTTGCATTTGACAGATAGGCCAGACAATGTCGTTAGAGAGCAACACGGAGAGAACCAATCTAACGCGACAACAAACAATTGGAAGTTTAAATGTTGGGAAAATAAACTAATTTAGTTACGATGGGTTTACAAGTTGAGACTTTTGTTTTAAGCGTGAGCTTACTTAGTCTAAACGTTCAAACTTGATGTGAGAGCTATTTTATGTATACCTACTCTGCCACGCGTGATGTATCAAAGAAGTCACGCTTTTGTACCTGCTAGGAGATATCGCGCCGCGTGCTGTTTACGACCTTTGTTATTTAGCACCTAAATATATATATGAAGATTGTCCATGCTAGTCGCCTACAGCAGCTAAAGAAGCGTCAGAAAAACGACAACAATACACGGAAATAAATGATGCACAACACAATTGGTTAATTTTTTTCTCTATTCCGTAATGTCTTTGGTTTTCGTCTAGTTCGCATTATTTTACTAATAATTGTATCTTATAACTCGCACCTCAATTTTCTTACAGCACATTACTTTACTTTTGCCAACGTGACTGAACACTTGCAGACAATTTATAAGCACCGTCATTGACGTCCACATTAAAGAACTAGCCACCCACTAACTTACTTTACTACCTACCAATGAACAGACTGGTGGGCGCTTCGTCACCGTCACTGTTGGGGGCAACACTCTCAACATACGTCCGCATTCGATCGATCCCCATACCCCATTCTTATAGGCTTACACGGAAACAATATCCCTTAAATCCCATATAGTGCGCTGGGCTCCTGGTCTGTCTCTTGACCTCTATTGACCCCGCGCTCGTCGAGCCTGCCACGTGACCATCCTGATGACCTAGGCTAAGGGGTGGCATGGCGACTGGGTCATCGGGATCGATCTCCGACGATTTGGCCGAGATGTTCGCCGACGATGGGGGGCTCTGTACTCGGGGCGACGTCGCGTCTCGACGGCGTGCCCACTTTCTTGGCCGAATTCCCGGCCGATTTGACGGGACGCCGCGCTAACGGGTACGAGGCCGGTCGAGTCACGCTCGCGCGGCGTCGACTGTATTTGGGGTGGTATTATCATTTTTGGCACGGACATTAGGAAATTTCCGACGACGTTGGTGAGATATTGATGGGAGAGGCGCCAGCATGACAATACGAGAAACATGCTGCGAGCCGAATGCAATAATCACGTGTTATTATTCTTTTTTTATAAACTGGTTTCGCGGCGTTGATTTGGCTGCGTTGTGCATTGCATAAAGGAAAGCATTAATTTACGAATCTCTTCTGGTTTTTAAGCAAAACAAACATCGAGATGTCGGACAAACCAAATAATAATATTTCATGAAACAGCGCGTTTTGGTTTGCGGTTATATGGGATCGTAACTTTTTATAGTGCAGTCACGTTGGCGCGGGTTTCCTGTTAAGTTCCCTCAGAAACAGACAGTCTTGCGAGCGTGACACTTGGCTGTCAGATTTTTCTAAGTTTTCATAAACATCCGAGAAACATTATTTATAATCACTGTGCTCTGCCCCTCCCTCTCTTCTGCAGGGAATTTCGTGATGCAGAGGTTTTCCTAATAATAATTAATACACCGACTGCTGTCTCCACGCGTCTTTAACCGCAAGTCACAAGTCAAACTCAAATGGTACAAGTTGGGGAACGTTTTCTGTAAATAAGTTAGCGATCAGTCCGTACCTCTGCAAACGCCAATGGGAAATGAAATTAGATTCTGAAGCGTTCGCGTTCTAGGCACTCAGCGAAAGGGCGAACCGGGCAGACCAAGCGTGACCCTCTCAACTGGGGGGGTAGTCGCTCTTGTTTTTAGAACCAACCCCTCGATGTGACTAGCTTTCAAGGGGGCGTGGGGGCAGGTGTTTTAGGGGGTGGGGGAGGCAGTCTACGCGCAAGCAATGCGGCAAAAATAACCCACCCCAGGCAGCGCAAACTCTTGAACATCGACGCTTTGGCTCGAAGTCGAACTACCAAATGATCACTTTTACTGATTACAAAATACAAACAAAAACATCAATTTGCGTTTCATTCTAAATGGGCGCAGTGTTATTTTTTTATCGTCTGATCAAGCTATTTATATACTCTCTGACTAATATTGAAAGCATATAAACGCAATAAAAGGTGACTTTGAAACTAGGCGGGACTAATTAGGAATTCAGTCGCTCAATTTTATCAATCGTGCGCAACGTTGTCAATTATTCAAATTGTCTGGATCCATTCATAGTTCATTGCTGCCACCCTTGTTCCGCTTGCTTATCGGATGACGAACGACAACGAATAGACAGGCGATGTTCATGATACACCTACCCATCAATTATCTCATTCATTATTCACGTTTCTTCTATTTCGAGCACCTGTCGAACGGTTCGGTTCGCTACCGTGATATTATTGTTAATCCAGTCGAATCTCCAGCTCAAAAAGGACCGGAATCGAGGGACAGGCAACGAATTGGTTCGTAACAGTTTGTTTGTTATGGGAATACGTACATGGAATGTAATGTCCACTTTTATCGATATGTCCAAAATGAAAACAAAATTGGCCTTGGCCCCCTGGATCGCGGTTTCGACTGTAGTAGTAGAGTAGGCCTTACCATTTGGTTTGTAGGTTATGTTAGGGACTACGACTTGCATGTCTGCTTCCCTAGGGATTTCTAGCGTTGAGAGGTCGCCGCGGATAAATTTATCGCGAATTTTTTACTTTGCTCTCATTCACCACGCCGCCTACATCGTTTGCAAGAACGGAATGAGACTAACACGCATGGAATTGGCATGCTCGCCGACACTGTATTACGTTGACAAGTTTGAAAACATTTCCGCTAGATTGTAAAAATTCAACTAAAACACTGTTTTTGCTTCTAATTTTTGGCGAACGTTCAAATATTAATATCGTTGTGGACATGTTAACCTATTCACAAATCTGCAAATGTATTTTCTTGTAATGCGACGATTTTCATTGCTAGTGCGCGAAGTTATTCAAAGTTTTTAGAACAGTTTCCTGTAAAGTCCTTTGAGGGTTTAGCTAAATTTGAAAACGCTTTTTTTGAAATAACGGTCAATTAATACCTCTTCAAAACTCAAAAGTTAGCACGTTTGCATCAGATAAGGTATCCCTGCCTACCACTTACATATGCATTTCAAATCGGTTTAGATTTTCATATGGAGACCCTCCTACCTTAATGTGAAATCAAGCGAGAAACAAGATAACTACTGCAGAGAGGTTAAACCCATTATCTGATCGCATTACGGATTTACTCCTCGAAGCAAACGAAAAGCACCGTCGGGACCACGTCTTAGCAGTGATGACGTACTCACCTCGCTGCCTGTCATACGCGTTGATACATTCTGACGTCATGAACTGGGAGATGAGCGCTGTCTTCCCAACACCGGGTGCTCCGACGATAGCGACGCGATAGCTAGCCGTGGGGGGCCCTCCCCCGTCGTGTCCCCCGCCGGAGGGCACCTGTCCTCCCGCGTTCTGGGCGGGTGGCACCAAGCTGCTGCTGCGAGACCGGCGTCTCCGGAAGCTGTCGCCTCTGTTGATCACACCTGAAACATCGAGGATGCACCGATGTGTCGTCAAGTGTGCATCGCAATATTTGGCAGACGGACACTGGGAAGTGATTACTAAAACATGTGCGTAGGATGTTTGTTTTTCTGCGCCCAGGTTTTAAAAATATGTTTTTGAAAGTTGTATAACGATGTCTATGATGGTTTACGCTGTACATGAACACCTATTAGTGGGTATGGTTATTATTTTGCGATCTACACATATGGCATATACCTACAGTAATTTCAGGAAGATATGCCAATAAAAATGGCCGATTAACAGCCTTCTATAAATTAAAAATCATCAATAAGAGCTCTAATAGGCAAGAGGGCTGTGCGCCGCTCATTTGTTTTGGCGACTTTTTTTGAACTCTGTTGTCTTACCATAACCTTTGAATTACCATAACCATTATCATAAATATTATTAATAACAAATTGTATTAAAATATAGATAAGTAATCTAGACCTTAATGGTCCACCATATATTTGGATAGCTGTCGATTTTTAAATAAATTGATTTTCTCTCCTGTCTGCTGATTGATAATCAACGCTCAGTGTGTGCTAAAGGTTGAATTATCCTCGTAAAATCCTGTCAATATAGCATATTTATTTCACGAACGCATTTGTGTTTCATCCTCTGCCTTAAATTCTTAATGAGCTTGTAGTTGTAACTGCCAGGCACTGACAACCGTATGCACGGGCGAGATTACTTCGATCTAACCACGGTCATGGTAGGCGTTTCGAAAGATCCGTGCTCAGGGTTTAGTTCTCTACCACTTACTTCACCTACGTGACTTCAGCAGGCGCATTGGTCATGGCACGACAGGCACAGTTTCACGTGCTTGCCGCGAGGCGAGACGTCGTATGAGAAAAGCCATAAGGAAAGTCGTATAAGACGGCAATGAAACGCCATGGTAGCCCGTTGTCGTTAGCCGGACGCGTGTGTGGTTTGGCAATTTGTTGGTGCAATCTTTATTAGGTGCAGTGCAGTGGTAAGTCAGTGCAGAGCGGTTGTCGGGGTGGTCCCAAGTACCGAGAGGAGGTATTTGATAGTACCAACTGGTACCAAGGAACGAATTATCAATTTCGATTACAATTCCCACAGTCAAAACACACCGATGCAGTTCTGTGTAGGTCCTCGTTTCGTTTGTTGGTTCTGCATTCAATTTTATAGCTACGGCGTTCAAAATAGACATACCCAAAGATGGTAGATGGCATACCATTGCATTGCGCACTGCTAACTAGAAAAGTAAGTGTGGGACTGTGGTTTATTTTGTAACTTTTTTTTATCATAGTACGTGGAAAATGTACCGTAATCAAGTCGAAGTTGGTATACATCTTCGTGACCACCTTCACGTTCTTATTTTTGATTCAGACAGAAAAAAAACGGGCGGGAAGGAGCTCGAAAAGATATTCCAGAGCACGTGGCCACCGGCGCCTACGTCAGTGCTGAGGTCGTCGAGGGTAAATTTAGCCCACTGGAGACATTGGAAACAAACACGTGTCGATCGACTAGAGGAGAGATCGGATACAGACGCCGCCGACCCTGCAATTCGGAGGCGTTTTGTTTGGAACTGGGCAACGGGCCGGGGCGATCAGAGGCTTCGGTGAGACGTTCCAGCTGGTGGCGGTTGCCGGTCGAATGCACTTCTTTGATGGCAGGCAGACGCTCGATGCTTTTAGCCGAATCTGAGCTAGTTATCCACTGAGATGTACACATGCTTCCTGTAAAAGTGTTTGTGGTCTCTTCTCATTTTCTTAGTTGATCACTCTTTGTGTCTCTCAATTTATTTCAGAGACCTTTCAACCACTTTTCCATCCGATTTTTTTTAAGTTTAAAGCACCGGGAGTTACCGATTGAATATCTCGGTTTCTGCGCCCAGTCAGTATAGGACCCCAGCTTGAAACGTTGAACCACTTCGTTGAATATGAAGTTATTATTAGTAATCTCATAATGCGGTTACAATTTTTTTCAACGTTGCAATCATTCTGTTTACCCAATTAGAAAAATAACCGTTTAAGGATCGAACGCAATCCAGCTCGTATGTTTTATTATTGTAAGCAATGCGAGATAACGTTGTATTTGTAAATCCATTGACCCGCGCTTGAATGAGTGCGATGAGTTTGTTTTTCCATTATTAATAACTAATACTTCTTTTTATAGTGCTGTCCCCGCCGGCTTCTGCCGTGCCGAGCAAACGCTACCACACTTTGTTTCTATATTTGCCTCGCTAGAAGCCAGAAGCCCATGATAGTTGAAGTGTACACCGTCAATTATTGCAATGTCACCCATTGAAACCATGTTCTATTTCGACCTAAATTCTGCCTGCGAATCTGCTTTGTTTTACTATATAAATACACAATACACATATGAAATACCCGGCGGTTTGTTGGTTTGTCTGTTTCTAAATAGGAGATGCATTCAAAACTAAGTAACTAAGGACGAAGTTATGAACAATTTTGTTTTATTACCTAGGAACCTAAACGTGGATCTGAATTTAAAATTCGATTGTAAAAAAAAAAAAATCAAGAAAGTATCCATTCCAAAGCCACCAAGAGCATCGAATCAACAGAGTTTCAAGGTGTCCCAGTGGCCAAACTTGACCCTTGGAATGCAGACCACTACGTCGAGTCTCTCTAGACGCCGACGCCGCCGCCGCCGCCGCCGCCGTCGGGATGTTTTCACGACGGCATTCTGGCGCGACGACGCACAGTGACGTCACAGTGAAGACGTCAGTTTATATTTAACCACGACGCCGGCGACCAGAGCCAACTGGGTGCTTACATCCGTTGCCAAAAGC
This sequence comes from Protonemura montana, assembly GCA_947568835.1. Lineage (NCBI taxonomy): Eukaryota > Metazoa > Arthropoda > Insecta > Plecoptera > Nemouridae > Protonemura > Protonemura montana. Next base: position 15,212,000 of record OX387608.1, on the reverse strand, counting down.
ATAGTTTCCCCGTGAAAACTGTTTCCTTTTTCAGCAGCCAGCCTGTCCACTTTCGTTACCACGCTGCGAGTTCTGGTTCGTTTCCATGTTGCAACGTAACCATCCCCATGGACATAAATTTAAACCGGCTGTTAATGTCAGCGTTAGTTATAGGCACCGCGCGTTAGTTAAATGCGAGCTTGCTGTTAAATTTTAGAATTCAGATAGTTATGATGGCACGTTGGCTGCTCTGAGTCGATTGACTACTGAACTTAAAATCCACGTGGCCGTTCTTCCGGCAATAGCAGTTGAATTTAAATGCCGTTTTCGGCAACAGTGACAGCTCAAAAAAGATCCTTAATAATAAAACATATCTGTTTTCATTCGCAGTGAAACTATTCCTGTGGGCAAGTAAAATGAACAAGACCCAGAAATTTTCGGAGCGCTTGTACCACTTGGTGGACAATTGGGAACGAGCCGGCGCCTCTACCGTTGCCAACAAGAACACTCTACGCGATTTGAGGGCATGCTAAATGCTAATAAATAAACCGAACGCCGGCGTTGGAAAGCTAGATAAACACAAATCAACTCTTTGATAACAATTCTGTGCGTGGTAAAAGCAACAGGTGCGCCATACACGATAAAGTTTCCGATATAAATCGTCGAGTCTGACAACGATGATCCACGCGATATAACAATGAGAGATAAAGATCGCTTACCTTTAGAAGAGAAACTGAATGAGCGAAGACGATATGATTCTTCGTCTTCAACGCCTCCGCCCCCACCAGGAACATCGAGGAACGCCGCCGACTTCCTAGTGGTCGCGTGGACAGATCTCCTAGTGGACCCCTTCCTTCTCACACCCGGCGACGGTACATCGTCAACGTTATCTAAACGTGGTTCGCTACAACCCCCTTTCAACGGCAACGCGCCATCCTCAGGTCGTCGTCGTCGCACAGACTTGGTCAGTCGTGCACTCTGCGACCTGGCGGCGGGCCGTCGACGCCGTCCTCCCGGCGTGGACGACGCACCGTCGTCGGTGGCGTCTTGGGCCTCCAGTAGGGCCTGCTCCATGCTGGAGAAGCCGGGAGCACAGATTGAGGCCGATCGAGCCTTTGAGGAGAGAAGCACATCGTCGGCCATGGCGGTTGGATACCAACTGGCGTCGAAAGCGTCGCGACGCCTAGCTCGGCGTGGTTCGGGAACGGTCGGCTCGCGTAGACCACCTGGCAGTGAGTGATTGTTTTTGGGGAGTGTAATATTTTGGATCGACCTCGTCGCGACCTAGAATTGATCTTGGTTCGTGCAGATCGTTCGCTGCATTGAATTGATCTCGGGGTGACGTATTAGGGGGAGTTGTTAACACAAAAGTGCCGTCGCTCGTAATCGCTTGGCACAGGCATTCGCTCTCTTTGTTTGAATTTAGCCAGCTGATTTACACGAAGGGTTGACAATGGGTCATTAGCTAGGAAACTTTACCGATTGCGTGTATAGATTTACTAAACTGTGTAACATACTTTATTTGTGAAAATCAAGTTGGCATGCAACTCGAATTTCTCCCCGTTTACGCAGAATGCGAAAAAAAATAGCATATGACGGTATTTTCTATCTAGGCTACAATAATAACTATTTTTATAATACGTTTTATAATCTCCAGTAAAAAAAATAACAGCACCGTCAGTTACACTCGTTTCCAAGGTCACAGCCTATCGGATACTTCAAAATCCGTCGAATCTAGAGGTTAATTTATAGCTGATCGTTATTTTGGTTATTTTGAAATTCTGTAATTTCTGTGTCAATTTTTCTCGAAACATGCTCTGACAATGATCCAAATAATTCAAACGATTCAGCTTGGCAGTAGAGCTTATCCAAGCTAAGTAACATTACGTTGGATCAGGTATTGAATGGGTGACCACAATATTTCTTACAACATTTCTATTGAAGAGGAACATTGAAGGGACCGAAGTTGCTAATTAGCACGTTGACAAATTGACAAATCAAGATTTTAGGAAATGTTCTTACAAAAAATATCCAGACACATCAAGTTAAGTTGAAACTTGAAGTATTTTCCCCAGTTGGTACAAATGTCTTGAACGTACACTTGATTTTTTTGGGGGTTAGGAACTTTTAGGCATAACATCCGGGTATGACCAGATTAGGGCATACTTACTATACCAGCATCATTTTTGTATTGCATAATTGGTAAAATAAAGAACAGACAATTGATTTTCTAACAAACGCAATTTATTTTTCGATAAAACTACGATAAAATCTCTTTTCGTTCCTAACAGACAGCCACAGGCGAGCGTCCCGATTTAACTACTTGCTAATGTTTGGAATCGTTTTCACTTCACTATGCAAGATTTATCACCTTTATCCACAAACTTTCTTAACAACAGCCATCCACATAATATCGTTTAAACTTTAGACTCTACACGTTACAACAGCACACTTATAAAAATAAATAACAAAATGGATATAAAAATGGTATCGACCCAAACAGGATTCTAAGACTAATATTAATTAGAGAATATAATATGTGATATAATATAATAATATGTACATATATATATATATTAAAGTTATATAAACTCTATAGTGGACTCAATCCATTTACAAAAGATATTTATTTTAGTACATTGTAAATGACACAAGAGAATACACTAGAAGTTCTTAAAGCACGTAAAGTACCACACTCGTTCGTTCACAGATCTTGTAAACCTTCGAACCTCAACGTCCAAACCAGGCAGACGCGAATGTTTCTTCAAATTAAGAGTAAATTAACAAAACAAACAAAATAGCTTCGATCCTGTTATCCGTACGAATTGTCTTGACTACGCTTCATCTAACAGAGAGGTCCATTCTTGACCGACACGATCAACGTTGAACAAACAAAATAGCAGAGTAGTAACTAGTCCCAAAAACTTTCTCAAAAGGGTAATCAAACCTTGATCTCCAATTTTCGCGAGTGTTACGGCTCATTTACAAGAAACTTAGCAGAAATGAAACAAACATTACGATTCCGGGAGTAAGTCCGTTGTGAATTGTGTGTGGGCTTTTATTTTAACCATCTGTGCTAACTAAACATATGGTTAAACCAAAGCGAAAGGAGAAGATCAGGGTTCGATTCACCGTTTGGAAACACTTTTTTGAGAGGGTAGCACTGTTTAGAATAATTAAAAACTCTGCCCATTACAAACATACCCAACATAAATAAAAATCAACTAGTTCTCACTCGCCACTGGTCAGTTTACTTCATAAAGAGCAATAATTAAACGGGAAAAAAAGCAGCCGGAATCCGAAAACAACAAAACAGATCTAAGTTTGGCACTCAGAAAAGTGGCCCCGATGCCGTGCCATCGTCCCGTAAAGTGCCGAATTCGACGGGCAGCGTCCCAGCCATTGTCCCGTCGAAGTCGAGTTGCCGCTAGAGTCCCGCATCTTGGAAGAAGCCCTCGAGGGCGCCGGCCTCATCTCAGCTGGCCATCGCAAACGATTCGTCGCCAGGAGGACCTTCGGCCTCGTACTTTCCTGCAAGCAGACGTCGACGTCATATTTATTTTATTTTAGATTACAATTCTTACAACTATAACCTAGTTATAAATCATGTCAAAAGGTCCCAGGCTGTACGTAGCTACAACTAGTTAATTCCATCAAGACCAGTTAAAAGGAACTTGTCAGGCTATAAAATTGTTTTACTGTAAGGAATGCTGCCAGCTTATTTTTAAATGCAGAGCAATCTTTGGCATCGTTGATTGCTATTGGTAGCTTTTTGTACGATAGGTGAAATAGTACATTAGCAGTAAGCAAGTACCTACTACGCAACTAGCACATTCCACAAACTCCACTTGAAAGCAATTGTTGCCGCTGCCATAGCTACAGATGAGTTATATGGTACCCAACAAAGAGCTGGTATAATGGGGCTACCGCTTTGCCACATAAAAAGTGACTATATTTCAAATGGTAAGGCCTTGCAAAGGTTACAGCTCACCGATATGCTAGAATAATTAGACTGCTAGCAACGGATGAAGCCACGTTGCACTAATCAATAATCAATACCCGAAGTTACTAACCGCTCTTGCAGAATGAAATTATTGAAACGAAATTAAACTTGAATGGAATTTGAATGTTTGTTTATTAACAACTTAGGATAAGGATTAATCCCCAGTAATCCGGTGGTCGCTAGATGATATGTACATTTGTAAATGAATGTATAATTGATTAATGATATTTACATTTACATTAGTAAAGCTACCTTGAACTAGCTTGGACTATGCACAGTCAGATTGTCGTATGCATTGTCAATTGCCAAGAATTCAGCTGGGAATGTCTCCTTTGCTGGCTTTGGTCCCTAACCTAACCTAACCTAACTCATAAATTTAATCATTGCAAAATCAATTTCCCCGTTAGATAGTGTTCGTAAAAGACAACCCAAAATACTTCTCAAAAATCAGTGAAATACATGAAAAGAACACAATATCTCCTGAAGACCTGCATCATTCTACGACCCGCCTCTCAGTGACAGCTTGAGACCGCTCTAAAATTGGAACCCATAAATATAGCGGTCTTCCGAACTACCTCGAAACACTTGATATAAGTAGGGACTGATATAAAAGCAAAATAAAGAACTACCTGCTAAACCACGCATTCTATAGCGTCAAAGAATATCCAGAGAAAATAAACTGGACGTGTAATGAAGGATAGAGTAGTATATTGTGATTTGTATTTTATAAACCTGCCACTTTCCAAAACTCCGGTTTTATTCTTAAAACCACGATGAAGTAAGCTTTTACCATGCAAGTTGTTTTGCCATGTATGTCACATGTGCAATGGAAAATAAATATTAACAAAAATAAAATATTTGCATGGTATAATATTTGCATTCCATTTAATGCAGGAATAATTAAGCTGCCCCACACTATAAGATACTTGTCAAGTGTAGGATGTTTCAAGGCTAGGTGCGTCGAATGGATTAAAACTACCCATGAATACTTATGATTTGTCTCTACTATGTAAGAATTATTTACTTTTAATTCTAATATACTCTAGTACACTGGTACCACAATATATCAACAGTACTTGGGTTAATTTCAACTCACATCTGAATTGTTTGTAATGTAATGTATACAACTTGGTTTCTGAGCTATCAAATAAACATTATTATTATAAATAAATACTATAAGCATAGCTCTCTCTCTTGTCAGTCATTGCCTAGCTTTGCAATGTATCTTATTTCCAAGTGAGCCACGGGTCTAACTAACCTCGCTTGAAGCGACCGTATAACGACGAGTACGGCAAGCTGTAGTGGATCGCTGCCTGGTTGATGGACATCTGCCCGACCCTCACGGCCTCCAACGCCTCCCCCATCGCGCCCTCTGACCACGGGGTAGGGTTGCTTCGAGACAACTCGATGCCTGGAACATTGGCATCAGGTCAGGAGCGGATATGTGATATCAGCAAAATTTCCATACACATAATCGGTTAGTTAGTAAAAAAAATAAACAATTTGTTCGGGATTTTATTTCAGAAAATACAAAGTACGTTAGTTTTTGAGTTATTGACCCCGATTATTTTATTTAGATGCATTTAGGAAGCTTGAACTAGCTCTGGTCTTCTTTCAGAGAGGGATGGCATCTCATAAATTAATGAATGATTTGTTATAATTAGGAACACTATAAACATCTAAAAAATTTATGCCCAAACGGGAATTCGAACCCTGATCTCCACCAAGAGGCTGTTAATACTCACAGTCACTCTGATTCTACTGACGCTATACCACGTCACAACCTGTCAATCTCGAGTAACTCCAATTTTGACGTTGAATGCGTTGAATATAGATTTTTATTTATTTATTTATTTGTTTATTGTCCATGTGATCACATACATGATATATAGACAGTCAGAATGGTAAAACTCAAATAACACATTTGTTTTCCAGAAATTAAAATATTCTTGTACATTGTAAAAACTATTTTCTAAAAGACATTTCTTTCTTGAGATTTTAAAATCTTTGAAATCTCATTTAAAATGCAAACTCTTGCAATGCGCAGGGTATTTTAGTATATTCAACACTAAAACCGTCTCAATAATTCCACTCCTTGGAGATCCGTCATTTTCATCAAATTCACTCAAATTGTCTCAAAAAGCCAGTGTCCAAGTAGCTCAATGGTTTAGAGCAACACCCGTGACAGGTGGAGATCGGGGTTCGAGTCCCCGTTTGGGCATCAATTTTTGAGACAGTTATAGTGTTCATAATAATAAAATACCCCACGCATTGCAAGCGTTTGCAATTTAAATAAGATTTCATCTGAATGAATGATTGTGATGTCCCTCTTACCCAAGAACGCAAAGGAATTTAGACGCCGGTTAAAATAAAATCAAAGACGGAATAATCCAAACGACCAGTCCTGTAAATAACGTAGCTAACTCCAACCGTACACCACTAACCGGACCCCATACAACCGGCAATCATAAAACAAGTACCATGCTTAAGTATGAGAATAAATAAATATTATTATTATTATTATATAATAACAATAAATAAATATTATTATTATTATTATATAATAACATGACACATTGGTAATGTCGTGGTAAGTAGCGGCGAGCTCTCACCTTCTCTCTTGCACCGGCCGTAGAGCGTGCCGGTCGGGATCCCGAACTGTGTGGCCGCTCGTTGAACGCTGGCCGCTCCTTGCCGTATCGAGTCCAGCGCTCGCTCGAGGTCGCCGGGGCTCCAGGTCGTGGGCGCCGCGTTGAACGGGGCGGCCAAGCGGATCCCCTCGCGCCTCGCTACTTTGTACAGCGTACTGCTAGGGATGCCTGCGTGCCGGGGGAAAGTGGGTTTAATTTTGGTTGTTTTTAGACTCATGTCTGCTTGATGTAAACTTAGCACTAGTTTTAACAAAAACTATTTCATCGAGGTTTTGAATGCGAAGTAAAGAACAATCAAATATACCTACGTTTCGTAACTTGTACCTGTTACTTTATCAAGGGTAAGAGGGTAAGTTAATTAATTAATTTTATTTCATTCGGTGCATTAACAAAAGAGTAAAGTACCTAACAAGATATGAGGAGAGAGAAACCTCTAATGAAAAAAACTATTTAAAACTGGGTTTTGAATGCCAAGCCAAGAATAGTTCATCTTTCCCTGCAGTTAGATAAGGTTAAGGATAAAGGGTAAGGTTAGATGAAGAAGATATGAGTCTAAAAAACAGAGAAACTCACTCCTAGTTTAAAAGTTGTCGCAAATTATGTACAAACAATGTTCTCATTTTTACAATTGAAAAAGAATTTAAGCAAAAAAACTCTTAATAACAATAATAATAAAGTTAGGCAAGCAACATGGATACACAATTAATCTTGTATAACATGTGATAACTTTAAAGTGCTGGACCTCATACACACATGCAAGCTATGCATACTTGGATTGTAAAATAAAATAAAAAAAAATGTCAAAATAAATTTATTTATTTACTTCACAACTTTGACATGCATTTCTTTATAAATGCTATCGGATGTTGTTATCTTATTTGAATATTGCTAAGTTTAGCCTTCATTTCTTTAGAGGTTTTTGACAGTGGTACAACCGCACCTCCCGGCAGATTATTCCATAGACGTACTCCCTCCGCGGCTAAACAGTACTTTCCGATGTCGGTTCTTGGTTGCAGCTGTTTTATTTTGTGATGGTGATCTTGTCGGGATAAATATGATGGCGGTTGAAGGAGCAGGTTGACGTCCTCCCATCCAGGTTAAATAAACAAATAAAATATAAATAAGTAAATACCGAATGCCTTGCTGGCTTTGTTGGCTGACAGCGCTCCGCTCCTCAAAGCCTCTAGCGCTGCGTGCAGAACGTCGTCTGTCCAGCCCTTGGCCGGGCCGTCTTTCTTGGGCGTGCCGATTCCGAGTCGGTGGGCGCGTTGCCATAGCGTCGTCGAGGGAATGCCGAACGTTGCAGACGCCTTCGTCAGGCTCAGGTGGCGGTTACGTAGCGCGTCTAATGCCAGCTCCATGTCCTCCGGGCACCAAGACTTGCCCTTGCCGTTCGTGCCAGCATCTTCGATGCCGTTCACTTCTAGAAAATGCGAAGAAACTTCTGAATTCATCTACATACAACACATCCAACGTCAAATTGGAGTTACTAGAGATTGACAGGTTGTGACGTGATGTAGCGTCACTAGAATCAAAGTGACTGTGAGTATTCACAGCCTCTTGGTTCTACTCCTTGGAGATCCGTCATTCTCATCAAATACACTAAAATCGTCTCAAAAAGCCAGTGTCTAAGTAACTCAATGGGTTAGAGCAACATCCGCGATAGGTGGAGATCGGGGTTCGAGTCCCCGTTTGGGCATCAATTTTCGAGACGGTTATTGTGTTCATAATAAAAAAATCTGACTTCAGTCTACTGTTGAAAAGTTGGTTTTGATTGCAAGTGAATATTGCAGTGCTGTGGGACCATAACATTGGTCTTGTCTGCTCGGGCAGCAATCATGTTACTTTTTCGTTGGAGATTATCTTAATTCAATTCAACGTTTACTTATTACCAGCTCAGGGTTATTGCACGTTATCTACCAAGATAACACTCGTGATATCTTACAAAGAAGTTATATGATTGCTAAGAAAAACTATTTGAACTGGGTTTTAAATGCTAAGTAAAGGGCTACTAAATTTAGTAGCCCTTTACTTAGCATTCAAAACCCAGTTCAAATAGTTTTTCTTAAAACTAGTGCTAAGGATAAATCAAGTAGACATGAGTCTAAAAACCATCATATATGATTGCTACCATATATGATTGTTTCGCTAACTTGATCTAGTGACTTATTTGTGCCCTATTTACCGTTCTCGCCGTGCTGATGCAGAGATGCTGTCGGCACCAGACCTAGCAGCTCGGGGGTGATCATCATGCCCGCGTGATCGTCCATCTCGTCGTCTTCATCGTCCTCGTCGCGTTCCATCGCTCGTAGCGTCTCGAGCTTCACCGAGTCCACCCCATTGCCGTCGCTGCAAGACTCGACCAGCGTCGCAACCGGTGCTGGAGGCTCAACGCAGCTGAGCACCTCGTTCGTGTCCACCTGCGTAAGGCAATCGGATGGCTCGTTAAGTCATTTTCGTAAACCCACAGAAGCACCATGGATATTCCATTCTTATGGGGCAAAGGCTACCACAGATAAAGCTTGCACAGATATTCCATTCTTATGGGGCAAAGGCTACCACAGATAAAGCTTGCACAGATATTCCATCCTTATGAGGCAAAGACTGCCACAGATAAAGATTGCACAGATATTCCATCCTTATGGGGCAAAGACTGCCACAGATAAAGCTTGCACAGATATTTCATCCTTATGAGGCATAGACTAGCACAGATAAAGTTGGCACAGATATTCCATCCTTATGGGGCAAAGACTGCCACAGATAAAGCTTGCACAGATATTTCATCCTTATGAGGCATAGACTAGCACAGATAAAGTTGGCACAGATATTCCATCCTTATGGGGCAAAGACTACCACACATAAAGCTTAATGTCTAACACATATATTCCATTCATATGGGGCAGAGACTACGCAAACAAAATTGCTGCCAGAAATTTACGAACAACATGCCCGGAAAAAGGATCATTTGAGCAGACCATAGCATTAGCACATAGCAAATAGGTAGCACTAAGGCTAACAGCACGGTAAAAACTTAAAACCAAACTACTAGGTAATACGCACATATTATTTAACATTTATTATTATTCACTATGTTCAACTTATTTTAAATTATGTTAATTTATTATGTAATCATACGTGGTGCCAAAAATACACCTTAGACCTAGGAACTAGCATAGGCCAGATTGCCTACTAGCACTAACCACCAGTATACTTGTACCTAAGTTAGAAATAAATAAATAAATAAAAATACACCTTAGACCTAGGAACTAGCATAGGCCAGATTGTCTACTAGCACTAACCACCGGTATACTTGTACCTAAGTTAGAAAATAAATAAATAAATAGTTCCCATATTGAATTCCCAACTCAGCTGTTTCAATTGTGCCATCCCACGTCTAATCCTCTCACCATATTTCTACACTTGCTGTTGCTGTTGTTGTTATTATTATTGTTGTTGATGCCGTTGTTGCCGTTGGTGATCCGGCCGTTATGGTCAACGCCATTGCAATTGTTGTTATTCATGCCGCTGACGTTGTTGTTGTCGTTGTGCAAGCCGTGGGTCTCGAGCACGACGATCGGCAGGTCTTCTTCTGTCGACGTCGCCACAGTGACTCGATCCACGCTCTCCGTCAAGTCGATGTCGATCTGGAGGCAGTGCGAGATTTTAGTAATTTACGAAGTTTTCACTCGTGAACAATGACCCTGGACCAAGTGGGTTTTATTGATTGGATTATTTACTTTGGCTTTTTTCTGTCACAAGTAAAAGTATTTTAGTCTAAGAAAAACTATTTGAAATGGGTTTTGAATGCTAAGTAAAGGGCTACTAAATTACTCAATTACTCAAGGGTTTGAAGAAGTAACTAGTACATGTTGCGAAACGTCGGGAAATTTAGTAGCCCTTTACTTAGCATCCAAAACTCATTTCAAATAGTTTTTGTTAAAACTAGTGCTAAGGATAAATCAAGTAGACATGAGTCTAAAAACCACCATATATTTTAGTCTCTTTAGAGATATAAGATTATCCTACAGTTATTTAAAGTCTACAGAGGACTAGTATTTAATATAATTATTACGTATTATTTATTACTTATTAGGTATTTTTCTTGTTGTTTTGACATTGTCTAGACATGTACTTTAAACGTACCGTGCAGAAAATAATTAAAAGTAGGTACCATCCAGAGGCATACAGACAAAAATTCTATATATCTATATTGACAAAAATTTAGGGCAGCATTTCCCAGGACTAGGTAGTTGGATTTTCATTTTTGAGTCCATTTCTATCGTAAAAGAAACCACCAAGAAAATAGATGCAATTAGATAGGTACTTATTTTCAGATTGAATCAGGTGTTTCTGAACGAGGGAAATACCTGGTCGTGGAACAGAGCTCTTCGAGGTCGCTTGCTCCCAGAGAGTCGCCGCAGTTTGGTGAACGTTCTTCGGGCTTCGTCTTCGCCGTGATTGGCTCTTCGGTTCTCGTCTTCTCTGTGATTGGCCCACCGAGAGCCATCTTCTCCGTGGTGGTGGGCTTCGGGCATTTCGCACAAGCCTTTGATTTTGAGTTGGTCGGCTGTTTTCAGCAATGACTGTAATCAGGTCGAAGGGATTATTGCACTTCATTTAATGAGAGACCATACTTGTCTGGCAGAGGATAAACCGGTCTTTTAGGGACAAAATGTGGGCCCACTGTCATTTTTAAAAACACTTAAAATCTTATTATGATTTTTGAAAAAAATAAACTGAGTTTTGAATGCTAAATAAAGAAAACCTTGTCATGATATTTAACCTCATATCATATACTCATGGCAATTTTATTGGGGTCAATTCATATCAAAAATTTATAATATATGTTAGTTATTTCAATTATTAGCCTTGGTTTTTTTTGGTTGGCATTGGAGGGTGCTTGAAGATAAGGTAATTGTTTATATTTTTGTGGTTCTTTTGTTATCGGAGAAATGTCGCAACAGCGGAATGATATGGAACGTTGAAAAAATTAATAGTTTTTTGCTTAACATTAAAAAACCCAGTCATAATTTTTTAATTTTTTTAATGAAAAACCCAGTTAAAAATGTTTCGCCGATCCTGTACCTGTAGTTCCGCCTGCGACACGTCGATCTCTCCGCGGTACACAAACTCGATGATGAACTTGAGATCAGCAAAGCAAACGTCTTGCGGCATGATAATGGTTGGGTGCGGGCACGGGTTCTCCAGCAGCAGCTTCTGGAAGTAACTCGAACACGCTGACAGGACCACCTGAAAACAATCCAGCAACTCTGTTTTAGATGAAATCTTAATTAAATTGCAAACGCTTGCAATGCACGGGGTGTTTTATTACCCATTTGGGCATCAATTTTAGAGATGGTTATAGTGGTTCAGTTATAGTTTAGTGTGCTGGTTTTGCAACAACCCTAAAGTTGAATCTCTCAGATCTGGGATCAAGTTGGGTTGGGTTTTAATCCATTAAAAAATGCACTTGTCAATTGTTACTTTCAAGATTTCAATGATTACATCAATCTACAGATTTCCTTAATGTCAAAGTGACAACTTTGCAAAAGCTTTGAAGCCAGTTTCTTACGAAATTTGTGTTTAGAGTAAGAACATTATTATGCATAAAATGAAGGGCAAGTATCAAGTCGGAATTAAAATTTCAATTTTATTGTCCCTTACAAGTGTACATTGGTTGCACGGTGGTAAAGTATGGTAGTGTTAATAACCTAATTAATAATTATATGAGTACTGTAATTAGGTTTAGGAACATCTCTTGCCTTTCATTGTTAGCCTAAATGATTTTATAGTCATGTCTGGGGCCTTCAGTCTGATTTCTTCTTTTAGTGCATTTCAGTCTCTGATTGTTCTATTCAGTTCGAATTGTCTATCAATAATAATAAGTCATATTATTTAATAATAATGAGTTATAATAAGTAAGAAGTAATTTTCAGAATAGAATTGAATCAGAATTGAATACAAAATCAAATGGCTTCAATTATTATTATTTGTGGTGTTTAACGACGCACTGTTTTGACAACTGGCCCTGCGGCACTGGTCTAATGGCGTCGGTGAATGAGTGGGTGATGATGAGGATGATGATGAACCTAACCTAGCCTAGAAGGGAGGAGGGGAAACCCGGTGCCGGTACGTAGCCTACTTCTGTCGAAGACCAAGGGGTCCACCGGCTTCACGTCTCTTCTGAAGGACGGTACAACTCGAACAGCAGGATTCCTCCACAAATCGAGAGGTTGATAAGCAAGGCGAATGAAAGTGCTGTACTAACTTTCATCCCTCCAACCTCTCTCCCAAACAGAGCTGGTCATGTGTATGATGGTCACCCATTCAATACCTGACTCAGCGCAGTGTTGCTTAACTTTGGTGATCTAACGAGAACCGGTGTTTCCAACACGCCAAACCCTTCGGTTCAAATGGCTTCAAAGCCAAATATAAAAAATTAAATATAAACCAGCTGTCTAGATGGAGAAAAAGCAAGGATCAATGTCAAGTGTCAACTAACCTTGTGGGCTTTGAGGGAGAGATCATCGCACGCCAGAGTGACGTCTACGAACGCTTCAGTGCGCAGAAGGTGATGGAACACCGAAGTCATGTTGGACTGGTAGTTATTCCAGCGGAGACAATAGTGCTGGCTGGCCATCGCCATTGCCTGGGCAGCGCTGCTTCTTTAAACACAAATCAGTTGTAAGTACACTTGTCAATTTTGGGCTGATATGCAGTAGATTTTTGGGTGTTTTGTATTTTTGTTTTCTGAAAAATATTTGTAGTAGTGCCTTCTAAACAATTTAAAATAATGTCAAAAATAATTAAATGAATGATTAATAAAATAAAATAAAACAAACATCAGAGTAAAATTGTTGTACCTTCTTATATTCTCTATCCTATTATTTTATTTACTAAATATTTAGCTTACCAATCCTAGCAAAGAGTTTGCTAAAAAAATAATTCAAAATATTTTGGCAACAAACGAAATTCCTTATTATGTGAAAATGTTTGAGGTGTATTAAAGTGATGATAAACAATAATTATAATTTATTTCTGTGACAGTGTATCTGATCTTTGTGGTTCTTGGGTAGATGCAGTCTTTGGTAGATGCTATACATTCAGTGGCTTACATTAAGTTTAAGAGAATTCCTACACACCTCTTGGCAGAGTAGAACCACAGATTGGAACCAAAAGGTGCACAAGCTGCACATGGGAAGAGATGTTTACATATATACATAAATTATACCACGCTCTAGCTGAATTGTTACCTACCTGTCACTTTAGCAGTGAATGTCACTCAATTGCTATTGAGGTGTAAAGGTGCAACCACTCAGTAGACAAGTGTTAACAATAGTACATTTAAGAAATATAAAGAAATGGGACTTGCCTGCGGGGCGAATAGAAATAGAGAGAGGTGAAACCGATTGAATTGAACACAACAAGCGAATTTAGAAAGCGGACTCGCCAGAGAAGAAGAAACTAGGCCAACGATCTTCCTAGTTGATCTCTTTTTTCCTGCTTGCTTGGAGATATCAGACCTAGACATTTCTCAGGCAAATTTGTGCCAGTATTGTGTGAAAGAGCGAAGACAAGGCGATAAGAGCACTTACAATGAATGATAATAAATGTAAAGAGTAGGAAATCCAGATAGCACATACGCTTCAATTCTGAACTGTCAAAACAAATGAGCTACGAACCAAAGCTACGAACCTCTCAGATTTTTCTCATTTCACCGGCAACATAAAAAAGTGGTAAAGTCCGTCTTGGAACTGTATTCACTAAGAAGAAAATATTTACTTACTTACTTTGCAGCGAAGTTAGTAATCAAACGGACCCGACAGATAATAGATGAAATCTGTACTTGCTCCAGCAGACGACGACGTTTTCTCAGCTGCTATTTTGTTGTGCTCTCTCTTCCCGTTCTCTCTCTCATTTCGGTTTCTCCTTTTTCTCCTCCACTCTCCTTCTCACTCTCCTAATTCTTTCTGACGTCATTGCCCCTGCTTTGTTCGCAGTTCGTGGGGTAGGCGGAAGATCGTCTTGAGCAAATGTCGAGATATTGTATTGTACTCGTCTCCTATTGGTCGGAAAGTAAGGACGCTCACTTCTTCAATTAAGATTTTTACATTTTTGAGAGTTTTTAAATAAAAATTATATATTATAATTATTGAAATAAGTTAAGAACGAAAATGAGATAACTTTTAAGAGCATATAAATCTTAATACACAAATTAATTAGAATTTCCAAAATATTATTCTGCGTAGAAACCAGTGCGCATCATCTTCCAACAGAATTTCCCCTATTTCAACTCCCACTCTGCGATCCGAATCGTTCAGAGCGGCAGTCGGGTAACAAGTAGCTGTCGTTGCGGAGACTTTCGTTGGTGTAACAGTTTTGTTTTTAAGTTTTTCTTGGTTTTGCGCACTGTATGAAGCTGTTAATAAATTAGGTAAGCAGTTACATTCTTATAGAATACGTCTTTAAGCTGTACTTTGGTCAGAAGCGGAGCATGTGAGTTACAAAGGAATAGAATGTTGTTACTCCCAATGGCGTCCCTTACAGTGAATGTGTACCGTTAGTTTAGGTTTTGACTAATAACTGGTGTTGCGGCATTCTACTTAAAAGAGCAAGATATTGCTTTTCTAACGTATGTCATGTTGAATAAATCGATGTACACAGCGACTTATACAGATCCTCTATTCAATCCCCCCGATCGATAGCTTGGGTGTGTACCGCCGCCATTTTTGTGTGGTTGGCGTCCTACGGTTTCCATGATGGCTGTCCCCTAAAGATGCGGTGACCCAAATCGTTTGGCCGAGTTATCTTTCTGAACCCGCACCTTTTTCTTGCAGGTGCGTGATGGCGGACCAACAATACTGCCTACGGTGGAACAACCACCAACCGACACTAGCTGGATGCTTTGATCGGATGCTAAAAGATGACCAGTTCACGGACTGTACCCTCTCAGCAGAGGGGGTAAATGTTGTGGCTCATCGAATGTTGTTAAGCGCCTGCAGCCCATACTTCAATGTAAGTGTTACAGGCAATGTTTTTAATTGGTTAACTACCTGACAGTAAAGTTCAATCTTTTTATTTAATTGATCTCTTTATCAATCTAATGTTTGGTTGTTCTGCAGGAACTATTTAAGGAATATAACAAACAACAGTTCCCCATTGTGATTCTACGAGATGTTTCTGTTGTCGAGCTAAAAGCGCTAATGGACTACATGTATCGTGGTGAAGTGAACATCTCACAGGTAAGGATAGGAAAAAATGCTTTCTTTAGAGAAACGAGTTCAATGCATCAAGGCTGAGGTGTTAAGACCCAACTTTTGTTTTCTAGGATCAGCTGGCTGACCTCCTCAAGGTTGCTGAAATGCTTCAAATCAAAGGCCTCTACGAAGCAGGCTTCTCTGAGTCTCGTGCCTCTGCCCCTGTACAAGCCGCGCCCCGCATTTCCACCGCGGCTGTATCCCGCCCCCAGCCCCTAGATCTGCCTCCGGACATCACGAGCGATGGCGCTGCTTCTCCTGCTCCTCGAAGACGCAAACGTGTCCGACGCCGCTCTTCCAGCGACGACTTTCCCACGACGATCGACGTTGCGGCTGAACCCATCGGCCAAGCTGTCGCCCCAGCGACCGCGCAGACCGAGCCCGTCAACAACATCCTGTCTGTGTCCTCCTTGCCCGTGCCGCCAAAACTCGAGGAGCACCAGTTCGACGTCGTCCTCCCGAAGGAAGAATACGTTGACGACCAGGACAGCATCGAAAACATCACCTTGGACGACGACGACATGGACGAAATGGACCAGGCGGGACCCTCGCATGGAGACGGCTCCTCACAAGGTAAGGGGACGGGTTTTCGCATTTCAGCAGGAGGCAATTGTAGGAAACAGCTGTTAGGAAAGAGTAGCTAAAATTGATATCTAAGCAAATACACCAACAAAAATTTCTCATGTTTACTGAACTCTTTCAATGTTGAAAACTTGATACCAATTCCTCTTTGCTCTCAACAGGTTATCCCCCCTCATGGCACCAATCCGACCGAAGCACTGAAGACTTATTCCTCTCCGCTCAAGACTCGATCAACAACGCTGGCGGTGCCCAGCGCGACTCCCAAGGTAAGCCCCAGCCCCTTTTCGGACCCCCCTCCCCCGTGGCCGAAGACTTTGCGGCAAGCTCCCTCACAAAAGGAAGCGCTAGGTCACTCGCAAGCCCCCCCACCTTCTCTCTATCTTAGTGGGTACATTTCTAGTGTATACAAGTAGCAAACAAAGACTAAAGCAAGGTCCTAACTAGTTCACAGAGTATCCCAAATCCAAAACCTAAGATGAAATGAGCAATTCTATAGATAGGTTTCAATAAATTTAGTGATGCCAGTCTTCGCGTAAGGCGGTAAGTGCATTTTGCTCAATATGTGAAACCGATGACCAATATGAAGTGGCTGAAGTGTTTTTTCCTCTGGCCTAGCTCTGTCCTAATGTGCCAAAAGTCCCTAAATTGCGATGACCAAAGGTAAGAGCGCGGTCGCTGATTCGAGAGAGAATCGTTAACGAGAACTCTTTTAGAAGCTCTAATTACAGTCGGTTTGAAAGTTGTCACAGTCACTCTCTCCTCTGCTTCCATCTCTTGAGAGGTGCAATGCTTTATTTCTTCCCTTCATTGGTCTTTTTTTCTCGAGACAACCTTCAAAGTCGACTCTAATTAAGGCACTAGTGAAACATTTTAAGTGATCTGCTGTACATGAAATTTGAACTGATTTTTTATTGTTTGGCTGGCAGTACTCGAAAATCTCTGCAAACTCTAGTAGTTTGCGATATTTACGATGCCGATGCCTTTGCTATGGTTTCTATGCGACTTGATGTGTGGTGATTGCGCGCCATTGCGCCGAGCTCTCATGTGTTACTTTCTGTCTTCCATTGCCTGTCTGTCTCTCACATGTGCATGCTGCTTCAAACATGATTGCGTTTTATTGTACACTTGTGGATATCGGTGCAATTGTATTTCGGTTCGAGGATCCGGCGGCGGCGATTTTGTTTTTGTGCGTTTCCTCCCACAGCATTTGTCTCCGATTGACGCAGAGTTGCAGACCCTTGTACTTCCGATTTTATTTTGGTCTGCTAAAGCTTTCTAACAATGGTGAATGCATTGACCTGTACTTGTATCTTTCTATTATCTCGTTGCAAATTACTGCATCTTTCTGTGGTACAACTAACAATTTGCTGAGATTTGGTATGAATATGTATGTCACTTCTGAAACGATCTAGCTAGCTTCCCTGCTGCGTCCTCGCCGGAAGCTACTGAGAAGTGAAGTTTTGGAGGTCTCGTGCTTTGCAGAAGAAAGAACCATTTGTAGGTATATTGGTTTATCACCTCGTTATTTTTTTGCTTACTATGAATGTATGTATCCTAAGAAATGCCAAGCTTCCGCCAAGGTATCATGATATCCCCTCTCCAAGGTATCTCGGTATTCCACATCCAGGGTATCCTTACATTCCTTTCAGGAATTATTCATCTGAAGAAGATTAAGAGGAAAAGAAGATTACTCCGGCAACAAATCAGCTTCACACCTGCCGACGGATTCGGTGACTGCGAGCCTCCACCTCTATGATGGCGATTGGTACTGTATTGGTAACTCGTATCAGCTTAATTTTGTATTACCAATCTGCATTTTGTCTGAGAGGCTGGCTCTGAGGTTAAACGTGGACGACATATTTAACGACATATTCTTCATACGACTTTCGACAATCGGCCGACTACTCAGACTGACCATACTACATAAGTGTACGTAATACTGACCAGACGGCGTGTGTTCTGCATTTCGATGCACGAATAGACTAAATTTTGTGGTGATGGCTGAATCATTTCCATGTGAAGTGAGTTGAGCTTAGATATGTATTATTTACTGATCAGTGTGTGTACATGTTTCCTGTATCGCTGTGATTTTTCAGTATCTGCCGTTCCTCCGCAGGAAAAAGTCCGGTGAAAAGATGAGGAAGGTAATATTTTGTGGGTGGGCCATTTCCAGGGTGAATTTGCAAGTACATGCTAACTGTTCTGATACGAGCAGATAATTTAGGAGCGGAGTGGGCTGAAATGTTGTACTTCAGATTACAAAGAGGTGGGTGGGTAACTACACTACATAAGTCGATTGGCTGGTTCATCTGGGGTTATTGTCATGGTTTGAAATTTTGCTGGCGCGTGTGATATGTTAAGGATGCTGCGTTTGCAATTCTTTTGAAGTTATAATAAAATGTAAAAGGTTGTTGTTTATGCATTTATTCCCTTGCGTGTTCTTGTGCCATATGGTCGGTAGGTCAAGTGTGCTGACCTAGCGCCCGATTATAAGCTCTGCCCTCAGCATTTCTACATCCCGTAATAATTTGGTGCGTACTATCTTACATTAGGTTTGTGAACAACTGTCGACTGATACATCTTGAGATGCCTTCCAGTTTCTATAGCCTGGTATTATTTAAAAAAAAAAAAAATTTGATTTACCCCCTTTGTTATATACCTGTGTGTTGCATTATACTTGATTAGGTCAGCTAGTGCTGATTGTACGAGTTTAGAGGTGCTGCATGTTTTCGGTCGTTTTAGCCTTGCCTTGCATCAGCATGGTGGACTGACTACATGTCGCAACTTAGGAATGCTTATTAAAGCTAGTCTTCATCGGGGATCTTGCAAATTGACCGGGAAATCATGGCGAACGAAACGTTGCATTTTTTACTTTTTTGTGAATTGATCTGCTTATTGACGTGAAACTAAATCTATGAGAACTTTAATTGATAACTAAAAGTCTTCGCGGCTCCAGCCGGATACTTTTCGCATAGTAGCGGATGTCAGCATTGACTTCCGTAGGGCGGGTCACAAACTTGTGTGCATGCCAAACCTGGAATACATATTTTTTCGCTAAGGTTATTGAATGTTTCAACTAGAGAAAAACATTTTTCGCCGCTTTCAAATCTGGGTTAATAGTAGCATCGTGTACTTTCAAATAGTTCGAGTGTTGCGCGTTAACCTCGCATTCATGGTTGACTTGAATCTCGAATTGTAGTTCTCACCAATATGCCATTACCGTTGTGTGGCCGCTATTATTTAAGCATATTAAGTTCTTATCCCAATGACGGTCTTGTGCGAAGCGTAATAAAGACGTTACAAGCACATGCGGCCTTATGTTCAATTCGAGTTAGTTACGATCGTTGAGTGTGTGTTTATCACAGGGAAGAGTCGTAGTATCGTATAATACTATGGGTTTTGGTATCGTGTAATATCTTTGAGCTCCACAATTATCCCACCGGGGGAATTTCCCTTTTTGCTACAAAAAAGGGAAATTCGTTGAATGTGGCTATACATTTGCATGGTGTGTTTTGAACCACAAGGTTGGTATAACTGATTGTATAACCGTCAATATGGACGCCATGTCCCAAAGCGATCCTGTGGCGACATTCGCGTTCGCTCGGATTGTCAAGAGTTCGGTTTGGATATGTCTCTAATTTATATTTGTGCTCTGTTACTGTGTTCTAAACCTGCATGTAGTTTTCGTTTATTTATAAATACCCAGAACTCAACAGCAGAGTAGTCTGGCTAGCTGCTAAATTGTGGTGGTTTTGGAAGTAGGCACAGGCCATTTAACAAGGCTTTATTTCATTACGAATTTTGGACCATCTAATTGGCAATTTCTCTATTTTCTACAACGATCCGTTGGCGTATTTTGATCACATTACGGGTTTAACCATACAGTTTAAATTACCATTTTATACCATTTACCACCGGCTAGGACATCTGCAAGAAATTTGCTGCAGATTGCATAGCAAGCATTAGAAATCTGTGAGTAGTATCTTCAGCCCTCTACCTATATCATATACACCTATATTTTTGTGGGTGTGTAATTCTTCGATTGTGTAAAGTTGTAATAACTTCTTCTAGTCCGTCCCTTAAAAAAATATATTTGGCTCCCTCATATGCCAATGGACTTTTTGACTATTTTCCAAACCCTTGTTAGTGGTTGCTGTTGTCAAATTGTTTTCTTGTCATTTACAGGGGCGTTGTTAAAGTTTCTGATATTAAACATCCAAATGGTCTACCTTTGTTTACCAATTTGAAATTTACTGTTTAAACACTGGTGTTTATTCTCCCCTTTTAAACCATTGATTGATAATTTTGACGTTTTTTCTCCCCTTCTAACTACCCACATTTAGCCTGGCACCCCATCATTTGCATCACGTAACTTAACATTGGGCTTCAAGTGTCCTACCTCACAATTCTGATCGTTAGGGTCGTATTATAATTTACTCTTGTAAGTTATATTTTGGATCCTATCACAATTGTTTTGGGCATTTTTTGTATTTACCTTTATTCCATAATAACACTGCAACAAAAGCCAATGATATTACGAGCATAGGAAAAGGCTGCTAGCTGCTGCAGCCTACCAATCCTCTATAATCAATGCTTCTGTTGCAAAAGGAGTCAAATTTACATGTAGGTGCTAAAAATGATCATTAAATTAATATTTTACCATCTCTTTTTCAGGTGTTTGGATAGAATGTCCTGCTGCATCTGTGTCTTCTCCAGCTTTATCACCAATGGAAAATAAGAAAATAATCCTTAAAGTCAATCTTGTCATCTTTTTTGGTTTGATCTGTACCTAATTTTAGTGGTGCTAATTCTTTCCTTTCAGTGCTTTTTTGTCCATACTTCGTTTGCTAATGGTGTTCTGCTTTTTGTTACAGCCTTGTCAACTGCAAATGAAGGAACACTTCAACGTCCTGCTGAAGTTTACCTTAAAGAGGAGCCTTTTGAGATCGTCAATGAAACAAGTGCTGCTGAACTTCGGAGCACACCATTAAGTAGAAAAGTATTTGATAGTATCAAACCATATCAGACAAGACAAGAAGGCAGAGGCCTTCCCAAATCGGTGCCAATGGTTCGTTTGGAGAGTATCGACATTCCCGTTCGGAGCAGTGCACGAATCTTTGGTAAAGACTACTTTTTTAAAACCGGATGCTAAATTGATTGGTGTACTTGTCGCTTAGAATTCTAGTTAGCAATTCAGAGATAAATTATCCTTAGGGATGCAGTAGTTATTTGACAATGTTGTTTTACATTATTGTTTGCGTGCCTAAGACAAAACTGTTATTCGTTTTCAGCTCGAAAATCTACACCACTTCCACAAGCGACGGGCCAAGATAAAGACAAAGATTCCCCAAAAGTTCGTGTGCCTCGTTTGAGCCTACCGGCACTAGACGTCTCAGAACAATCCCCAAGTGAAACGGGCGCCCGAAACAGTCTGAGCCTACACGAAACTCCGAGCGTTTCCTTGCCAGTGTCTGAGACACGGCGCTACCAGCTGATCCTGCCGAAGCCGACATCGTCAGGAGCTGCCGCCGAGCGGCGCCGGAAAGCTAAGGAACTTCCTAAGCTACGGCCAAAGGGCAGCAATCAAATCGCAGGGAATTCAGCAATACAATTGCTGCAGCCGCCGACAATCATAGTGCCGCAAACGCAGGCACAGTCGATGATCCATCCACAGCCGACGACAACGACTGTGATGATGTCGCACTTTGTCAACACGGCGATCACTCCGCCGGTGGCTCCGCCAAAGTCCGTCAAGTGGCCGCTGCCGCCGAAATTTCCAGCCAGTTTAGCGTCCAACATCAATGTCCTGCCAGACTTGCCATCTTTGGAGTCTATAGATGGTATCGAACCTAGCACACCTGCCGGATCAAAAGCCAAGCAGTTGAAAAAGTCTTCGGGGCATAAAGTGAATACAAAGTTTGCAACTTCGGATGGCTCCACTCCGATAGAAGTGGCCAGGTCACTCATCTCGAAAGTGACAAGGCCTGTCACCAACGGCTACCAATGCTGTTTCTGTAGCCACCTATTCCAGAGCATGTCGGAACTTATGACGCATCTGGGGACGTGTTCAGTGTTGGCTGCGGCGAAAATATGATGAGAGAATTAGCCGAATTTAGCTGGTGCAGTTGACTGATATAAGTTTTTAGTTTAGTTCTAGTTTTGACAACTACTTTGTCTAATTGAGTTATCATTTACTCAATTGATATGCATGTTTGTGAGCTTCTAATAATTCTTAAGTTATTTGTACTTGTCAATTTTTGTTGCCTTTTATGCTTCATTTTGTGTATTATTTGTATTTTCAATTGGTACAATGTATCATATTGAGAAATCAATATATCATGGAATGAAATGTTGATACTATTGTGGACAGATTGTGATTTTTATAGCAAACTAATTGTTACCCAACTGTTTATTTACAGCAGGTGCCAAATCCACAGTTCTGACACTGGCTGTTGTCCACAACCATTTTTGCAAACAGTATTTGTACTGAGTCGCTGTAAGACCGGACAGAATTTGGTTGGCCTGACTCACAAATTTGCCCTTCGTGGAACTGGGGATCTTGATTTTGATAACTATCTCATCCTCCTTCCCTTTTGTGCTCTTGAGCGACAAAAATTCAAGCATCAACTGACCCACATGCAAGCTTTTTATCAAGAAAAGCCGCTACAACGTATCTAACGCCCATCTCTGTTTCCAGCTCAGAAGTGCAAGTCTGTCACGATCCGGACCATCACCGATGTCACAACACCTCTGCGCCTTCTCAATATTCCTGTGGGCATCTTATCTCTCGACAACCAGATGAAACTCAACCCCAGCAACATCATCAACATAGAATCCACCCGTCACATAGGAGCCCCGTCTCGCAATCAAAGCAAAGTTCAAGCCGTCGCCGCTAAGAATACTGCAAAAGTGCCAACAATCGCAAGCCCGAAAGTGATTACGGAAGCAATCGAAGGACTCGTTCGATGCCCAACGTGCTTCAAAAGCTACACGAACAAACACGTTCTTATACGACATCTGCAATACGAATGCCAGAAGCCTCCGTTGTTCCAGTGCGCGCTGTGTTCTTTTCGTGCAAAGCAGAAGCATATGGTCACTTTGCACATGCGTAAAAAGCATTCTGTGAAACCGGCGCCGAGCCCCGGCGATGAGAAATGTAGTTTTTAGGGAAATCGGAGGGTACGTGGGTGTCCAGATACCCGGGTCGAGGCAATATGTTTCGAGTCGGTCAGTTTTGAATTATTGATTGGTCTGTGGTCCTCGTGTGATCCATCGATTTCTTAGATTTCTTGCTTTTTGTAAAGCAATAAATCATTTCTCCAAGCAGGTATTTTGTTTGGCTGCAAATCGCAAAAAATACCGTGTGTTCCCATTTTCAAAACATACATTTGGCATATGTGAAAGATGGACCTCGTGAAAATTAATTATCAGTGATTGGACATAATTTCCCAGTTAATTTCGATTTAAAAATATACTTTGACTATTAATTTTCATTTTTTAAAGACCAAAAATAATATTACGTTGATTTTTTTAAGGATATCTGGCAGTGGGCACAGGTACCCGGGTCCAATTCTATTACCGCCACATTTTCAGTTATTTGAAAACCTCATATCGAAATGTTGACATGATAAACTCTTTTCAGCAAGCGAACGGTGTATTATTTTTTACCTTTTGTTTCGTTTTTACTTGGACCGCCAAAGCGCTAATCCAGTTACCGGCTTGCCTCCTTACCGACTCCTGAAATCTGTGAACTAGATTAGGATATAGTTGATGCGATGTTCATAAATTGATTCTCTCAATTAGTTATTACTTCTTTGTCCCAACTATTACAATTTTTGTTTATAGAGTTCAAACAAAATGTGATCTGCCTTCTTAATCTGACTGTCTTTTATTTTCAGATGCAGTGAGCATGCGGGAGGTCAACAAGACGACAATGGAAGAGAGGCCGCCGTCCTCTTATGACTATGGTGACGAACTTCCGCTTTTGGTCGAGTGCAACGAGGAGCTGATTCTTCCTAAGTTTTCCTCGAATAACTCTCTGCATAATGGCAATACCAATATCGATGGTGACCATAATGTCTCTGACGAGGAAGAATCTCAAGATCGAGTTACGACGTATGGAGTATCGGATATCATAGACGAATCCCAGGGCTGTACACATACTGAAAATGAATTTCTTTGCCATTGTGGTAGGAGCTACTTTCATAAAAGCTCGTTGAACCGCCATAAGGTAAATTGTACCGGCAGGAATGAAACGGTAATGCAAGGCGTCCGTTTCAACTGCAAGAAATGCACTTCGAGCTACTTGAGAGCGGATTCTCTGATGCGTCACTTGCGATTGTACCCTGATCATTGCCTCGAGAATGGTAACAATGAAGTCCAAAGCTCTTTGTAATGGTTATACAAAGGCAGGGGCAATTAGAGTTCCAAAATGCTAGGCCATCATTTTCAACCTTTTGACATAATATTTTTTTTTCATATGTATTTGTTTTTTATTCTAGGGCCCAGGCCCTCAATGCAAAGTAATTTAGCTTTTTTTTGTAATGGAGCCCGTAAGAAGCTGCAAACTCTATCTGTTTGGTTGGGTGGATCTGGTGCAGTATTTTCATTTCCTTTAGATGTAGTACTTTTTTTTTCTTTACATTTCTTAATTTGATCATGCAGGTTAATGCATCACATTCCATTCGCTATTTTGTAATGTTCCTAGGCTTCGCTATGGCCGTTTGTCTATCAATGTGCATCACGTACATTGGTACGATTTTCATACAAACCTTTAATCATTAAAATTGGTTAATATTCTATTTAGGATTGTTTGCATTTCATTAATTGTCTCCTCAGTAAAAAATAGCTCGCTATCGCTAAGTATTTCAACAATTTGCTATAATCGGGAGAACCGGAAGCTCTGAATGCTGCAAGCACCAGCGCTAGTGAGACTAACTTGCGCCAAGAACGAAGACCGAGAACGATGGTGACAAACGCCAGCATCCTGTTGGAACACTGCCGTTATGGCAACAAAACTTGTGTCTGTGAAATTATACGCTCGGACGACTTGCAGTATCATTTCTGTCTACAGATAAAATGGTAATAATTTGATCCGTTCTATTAGGTAACGCTCTGGTCAATGGTATTCGCCTATATGCGAGGTATTTAAAAATAATGTTCCTAATAAATTTAACCGCTTGTTTATACCAATTTACGAATGATGCTTAATTTTCTTAATACCTTCACAGTTATTTCAAATTGAATTGAATTTCTTGATGAATTTTTCTACAGAATTTTTCTATTTCATGTCGTATCATTTAAAATTGTTAATCAAGTCTTTGTAGTTTGATACGTTCAATATTGTTGTAAATAATTCTTGTCGGATACATAAAAACCCGTTCAAGGTATTAACCAAATGCACTGTTTTTGTTTCAGTGAACGTCCCAACTTGGCCTTGGCCTGCTGGTATTCCGGAAGACTCGCCTCGTGAACAAGGCTTTCGCTGCGAGGGGTGCGGGAAAATCTACAAGGAACGGAAGTCATTGAACCGACACGTCAAGTTTGAGTGCGGCATTGAGCCGCAATTCAGTTGCCCGCTCTGTCCACATCGTGCGAAGCAGAAGGCAGCGTTGAAGAAACACCTTGCTCGACATACAGTCCAAGTTTAGGTACAGGCCGTTTCTTGTGAGGTTACCGTGCTGATTTCGATGGCGTGTCATTAGCTTTTTTGATGTTCCACTATGTCTGTCATGACAAGAATGATGCAAATAAAAGCTACTGCTAAGCTTTTAGTTAATTTCTTGCAAGATCAACGTTAAAATGAAAGAAACATTTTTTGAAATCTTTGTTCGGCTCATTTTAACACACATAGTAATTTATGTCGTCAGTTTGTCTGCCCTGCTACAAAACATATGCTGTTTTGTGTAATCCAAGTCATCCTTCCCAAATTTTTGGATCATACAAAAATATTTTGTTGAACAAAGTAACCTTTTAAGAAATGGTCTGAACCTGCTTTGAACGCTAATTTATTCTGTCGTGTGGTGTGGTTTTTAAATCTTCCTTTTTACAAAACAATAACAATCTTTGGTTCCTGTATTATGTGACTTTGGTCTATAACGACTCTTTCTTTGACTGCTGCTTTTATTGGCTATGTTATGTTCACTTAACTGTGGTGGGTTACAATTACACTGTGTATTTAACCTCATGTCGAATTACAAAACGTTCCCCTGGCGTGAATATACTTTGAATCTTAAGATCAGAAATCGGAACGTACCCGTGATTGTACGTCAATCTTGTAGAAATCTTGGGTAATATTTTTCTTAACCCTACGCCAAACGAACGATTTGTAACTAGAGCAGCCTCTAAAATGCTCTTCTCTTACACCAAAATTTTTGCCAAGCACCAAAAACATAACCAAATCTCTGTACACTGATCATTCTTATCAAACCATTTAGTTGGTGATAGTTGGTGTATTGGATGAAAAAAGTATTTGTATTTGTCTAGAACTGAACGGAGCAACAACAGGATCAATCCCCTAGTGCACTTTGCAAGTTCTGAAACATTGTTCCAGGATTGGAAAGACGCCGGTTTGCTTGTGCTGACTGTGACCGGAGCTACCTTCAGCAAGACAACCTGACAAGACATCGACGTTATGAGTGTGGAAAGCTCCCGCACATCTCGTGTCCTCTTTGTGTCTACCGGACAAACTACGCCAGCAGTCTGAAACGGCATCTGAACAGTAGACATAAGGAAGCTGTTGTGACTGGTGTCTGGCCCCATGGTAGCTAGTTCGAAAATGGAAAGTGATTAGGATCCTTGGATTGAATTGTTTTTAATTTACACCGAATACTGAACTTTTAGATGCGTGTGTTTTTATTTTTTACTTTTGTGTTCTTCACAAAATGTCCAAATGTCTTTGCTGATTATTGAATTGACTGCTACCTCTGCAATTATTATTGGTTATTTTAAACCAATTTTTAATAGAAAATGATGTTTCACCTTTATGTTCATGGTGTTATTCCATTCTCTGAAATAAGTTTGATGAAATTTTGTGTTTTAAATATTAACATTCAGAATAATTGTCCGTTTGAAATGAGAAAATCAAAAATGCAAACTGGGGATTTCAATTAATTTAAAATATTATAAATGTACGAAAGTATTGGCCAAAATAAGTGTATTGAAAGTAACTGTATAAAACAAATGATATCATGAATTTTTTTCAAATGTTAACCCAGTGGCAGTGATCAAACTAAAACAATAAGCTAAATTTTATTTTGGGAAAAATAAATTCTTATTGGGTATTCTTGAATACATGATGCAACGTGCTACCTTACAGCTGAGTTGCCGTAAGCAACTTACATTTTCGGATCAAGAAAAGTCACTAGGGTGAGATGAACTTTCCATTGAATTACAAACAATTTCTTGTATCTTTTGGCAAAATGTAACAAACTAGGTAATAGTCTATTCTGTCAATGAAAAGTATTGGATTATTGTTACCAAGGACTCATGTTTACTTAATTCAGTCTTTTATTGTATTAATTGTATTTATCACTTATTGTATTTATTAGTCGCTGGATTGGCGATGAAGGCCTATGATTGGTTGATGGTAAACCAACCAGGTAATTGTATTATGACTGCTAATTAATCACTTACAAGCAAGTGTCACCATGGTCACCAATGATTGGATGATAGGTACTGTCAATTAATTTGTCACCTGCAGATATCCACTTTATTCATTTGGCAAAAGTATAGATAAAAAACAGATTAAAACTGCAACAAGGAAGGAAATAAGTGCAAATGAGTTTGATTACTGTACATTTATAGACTAGTGCTGAAAATAGTGGGAAAATAACTAAGTCTTTCAATTGTTGAGTGTCGGCTTTATTGTTTACTTGCGTGTGACAGTACATTGCACCTTATTATGACGGAATATTACATTTATTCCCAGGTGGTAAATCTATATAGAACAAATTACTTAGCAAACGTTGATCATTCCAGTAGCGAGAGTTCCGTCGATGATAAAAGAACGACGTGGGACTTTGCCAGAAGGTACGACGACGGGGTAAGGAAAATGCCGTTGGTTGCCAGTCGAAGACTAGCTGGACATCACCATGTGAGTATTAGAATAGAGTATATATGTGGAATTCTCCTGCTCTTTGAGAGCTAGAAGAAAAAAGCTCTCCCAAAGTAAATATCAAGAATAACTATTTACATAATTTACAAATAAATAGAAAATTATGATCACAGCAGAACTCTGGTGACTGCGAGATGATCGATGTTGAAGTGGAGCGAGATAGCCATCGTCAATTGATTGCTTGGAAGTCTCCTCCAAATCGGCGAACAAGCCCACTACCGATTAGTTCATTAGCTCGAAATATCGAGTATCAGCAACCCATGGAATGTTGCGACAGCCCAGACACGGACTCGGAGGTATCTTCATCGTTAATACCGCCTGGTAACATTAAGTTTTTGACAAGGAGCGTTCTCTCAAAGGTTGTCACAGTGGGTCACTCCTTGTGAAATAGTTTGTATCAATGACTGTTACAAAGCCATACTGACTTTCTTTTTTTCAAATGAGTTAAAATAAAAATTTAAATATGAATTTACAGAAACCCAACCTTGTTTACAATTTCAACTAGAATATTGATAAGATTAATGACCGTGCAGGAACGGGCGGAAAAACGCAGTCGACTGAGCTCCGATTCTGGAATAGACGAGTGATCTCCATCCACACTTCAACGTCTACTCTCTTCACAAATTCTGTGTTGGATGGTCATCGCACGAAATTCGCCTGTCTTGCTCTGGCGAAATCTTGCCAATTTGGCAAATTAAAGGGCACTTGGTGCTCGAAGTTTGCAAGAGTTTTGAGCAGCTTGCTCGGCCACGTCTAATAAAGTCACGGCTTGAAGTTGGATGCAGCTGTGGTCAATTCACGGAAGTGCTTGGATCGTAAATGAGTCTTGAGGTGGCACTTGTACTTGTAACTGCACTTGCAAAACGGGCAACGATATCGGTTGTCGACGAAGCAGCCCTCTGGGTAGCGTGCAGACCTCTGGACCAGGGAAACAACGAAAGCGGTGTAACCTGAGGAGATGATCAGAATTAAAATACAATTGACAAAGTGCAGGTATACAGATTTCTTCAAAAATACGCCATTGATTCGAGTCCCTTGACTTGAGTCAGGTGAAATATACAAGTCGATGCTGTTTGCTTTCTCAACTTGTTAAAACTTTGACAATAAAATTAATTTTTTGACTTAAGGATAAAATAAATGTATAACTGGGCAAGGAGAAAGAAGAAACACAAATTAGCTAACAGTGAACGACTGATTGCAAATAGCAGAACAACCTAAACGCTACAGTGATCAGGTATCTTTCGCAACCGTTCACATTTGGGCGTGTTATCTTTACTCGTACCCAGTTGTTATTACCAGTCTTTTTGCACATCTCACCAATCAAAATAATATATATGTATATCATAAGATGCACACAATTAACATGCAAATATACATATTACTATTTAAACTTGTCATAAAATAACTTTTATGTCGAGTTTTGTGAAAAAATTTCAGAAGCGGTCGTAAGGCATTAGGACATTCTTCATAAAAATGTAGCAACAAAATAAAAAATCACATGTTATGATACATCCAGGAGAAAAATACCCAGCTCATATACACTTTGAGGAGAAAAACTGACGCAAGACATCAAAAGTCTAGGAATATCACATTTATTTCACTGAATGAATCTTGTTTATATGTTTCTTGACATCTTCTTTCCATTTGCTTCGGTAAGAACAATTTGGACACGGAAACTGAGGTAAAACACCACATTCGCTTTTAAGATGTCGCGTCAGATGTCTCCGATTCAAGTAGCTTCGTTGACATTGGTGACAACTGTGCCTTCGTTGCCCTGCAAAAGATATTTATGTTATCTGACAGCGACTGCATTTCTGGTTGCACACAAGCAGAACGTGCAGGTAAGAACGGACACGTTTATTGGATAAAGATACGTTTGCAATAGGTGGACTACTTTATTTTTTTCTTTAACATTTACATTAAACAGTGATGAAAATGCAGAATTTTTTGGTTTTTCTAACCTGCAAGCAATGAATGTTGAAAGAGCAATGATGGAGAAAAATTTTTTTTTCGTAGATTGGGATGGAATTCTGGGAACAGAAAAAGCCATATCTGCTCATGGGTCTACTGAATTAACAGTCTCCGAGTTGCAGAGCTCCCTACCAGCAATCGGAAGGTTCCGGGTTTTTATCCCGGTTAGGTCGCACATTTTTTCAGTCTCGCTTCTTCACTACTGATAAAAATGCCGTTATAAAAACGCACTAAATTAACAGCTGCATATCTTAATTGCACTTTGCAGTCAAATGAAAACAAATAAAAAAATAAAAATACTCTGTGTATTCAATGAACAGCATCAATGCCAAAGAAGACAGAAAACATTGATGTATAGAATTTTACAAAATTGCAACTACATTGTCATTTAGCATGTGTGTACGATTCTGCACGTAGTTTTGTGGACTGTGAACTTTTTAAAGCGGAACCCAACGATGGTTAATAATCAAGGCGTTGCTCATTGAAGATCGGTGACATCGAGATGCTTTCGAAAGCAATGTCGTTTGATGTGTTCTTTGCGACGAAAGTAGGTGTCGCAGAAAGGACACTTGTAATCCGCCTTTAGACCGCACTCATGTTTCAGATGCCTGAAAAAAAAATAGATAAGTGAAAGTTTCTTAAGGCAGAAAAGAGACGGTTTGGAGTAGGACACTTCTGTATTTTATAAAGTAAAATTGGTAAGGTAAGGAAGGAGGATCTACAGCTTTCCAGAGTCATAGATTTGGTGTTGGAAGTATATTAACATTCCGTCGTCATTGGGAGGAGAACTGAAACGACGCATCTTCGAAAAAGGTTCTCTTTCATATTTCCAAGAGACCACATTTTGACAGGTTTAATTCTTGCAATATAAAGTGTGCAGCTGGCTGGAACATTGTACTAGAGGCTGTAGGGTAATTAGTAATTACGCTATTTTCATAGAATTCATTTTTGGCCACAATTAAAATTGCAGTTTACTAGGTTCTCATACCTTGACGTTTGAATCGAGTTAAAGTAACTTCTATGATCGATCAGCTTTTCCATGCAAAATGTCATGAAAACACGAGAGAAATGAGAAATTCTCCGGAATTGGCTTTTGAGCCACAAATAAAAAGTTAACTAATGAGCACCTGTACCTGACAAGATTCTTTTTTGCAGTGTAGGTCTTCAGGCAAGTTTTGCACTGGAAGCGATTCCAGTTAGCCCGAGGTCCTCGAAAGTCTGGAACAAAAATCCGAGTCAGATATTTTGTTCTGAAGGTTTACCAAATTAAATTTAGAATGTGGGATATCTGTGCTAGAATCTAATTGAAATCACCTTAGCAAGACTTATGCATGTTTAAAAGAAAATAACTAAAGATCTAAACAGGTTGCCTGCAATGAATATTGCTATTTTGCAAATCAGAAACCAAACAATAACCAATAACTGTAAATTTCCTTAGTATATTAACATAGTAGAGTAGTGAACAGGTAATTACAAAATATTTTTCACTATAACAGTAATTCTAACACTTTACATTCTCAAATTAAAACATTACTTTCCAACAAGCCATTATCTTTTCAAATATGTAACATTCAAAAAGTAGTTTTGATTTTAAACAATAATTCAAAGCTAACACTCATATTATGATCCAGCATATTAACATTTTTATATCTAATACATTTTAAAATATTTAATGTCTGATTCTGAACTGAGTTTTTTTAACCAATCAGAATCCATTCAACTGAACAGTTGTATCGATTAACATAGCATTAGCATCGTAAAACACTTTCCATCAATTGCAAACAGCGTTTTCAACCTCAGTAAGTTGTGTTCCTTCTTTCCCTTCTCCCAATTTCGTTTCAATCAACACAGTATCAAACTTGCAAAGCTAAAAGCGGATGCTAAATCATGGTGATTCCGGTTCTTTGGGCGGCTGTTGCCTGTGAACCCTAACGAGATGTCTTCCTAGCGAGTCTCTCCTTGTAAAGCAGCCGGCACACAGCACACAATTAAACCGCGCGGGTTTTCCACATTCTCCTCGGTGCCGAAACAGGTGCTCCTTTCGTCGGTAACTTTTTCCACACTGACGGCACGGATAAGCACCTAGAAAAAATTAAGTCAATCAGATGCAATTTACTCCAGACTGCTTCAGGTTTTATAGTGGGATTTTTGGATTGCGCTTGGTAGGTTTGAAAGCAGGTAACATTTGAAAATTAGTGCATCTATAATAAGAAACGGTACACAGATGGATAAATCACGTGCATACAATTATGGTACTATGATAACACTCAATCGTAGAGTAAATAAATAAAGTGATCTGCTGGTTTTATTCAACCAACACACTAAAATCTAGATGCCACACGTGAAGATATCGCCAAAAGTTCTGTAAAGCTAGACATCTTCGAGCATAAGGCACCAGTCAGCGTAAAATCCACGTTTGTTCAAGCCCCTTTACGTCTCTTCCACTTGGTCGATATTAATGTTATGCATTTTGAGGCAGTGTTCTTTCAGTGTTGACTTCTGTTTGTAACTCTTTTCGCAGAGGTGACAGCGAAACTGAGGCCCGATGCCACACTCGTACGTTAGGTGCCTCGTGAGAAGTGATTTGCGTGAATACTGCTTCGCGCAACGCAGGCAAGGAAATGGCCGCGGTAACGACAGCTTCCTACGACGGTGTGCTGTGAACAAGGAAATAATGTTCTATGTTAAGATGGCTCAACAATTGTCATGAGTTGTGAACATCTGAAAGAAAGAAAAGAAAGTGGCTATTTGAATACCGTGCTTGAGATGCACTCGGTGTCAAAATATCAGTCACAAAGATTATAGTTAACAACTACTGAAGTTTTAAAGAAATCTGTAAGAATACAAAGACGGTTGTTTATATTGAATGAATAAATTGGTCAGTACTTGGGACCAGTGTGCTAACAGGGATATTGTTTGTCAATAACAAAAGAATAGAAACTTGAAAAAACACAACATATTAACAGCGGTTTAAAATTTCTAAGAAAATATCACGGTTTCAATTGATTCTAGCTACAGTTACAAGTTCTACAAGTTCTACAAGAAAATTAAGACAGTTATGAAAAGAATTTGCAATAATTTGGTGAGAAAATATGTTGATTATCAAGTGGTTTCAGGTTCCTACAGCATTGTCTAGTATTCGTAACTTACAGTAATAGTAATAGCAATTGAGTCAACAGCCAAATTCCTTAACAAAGAACTGCCACTTGAAGCTAAGAAGATTGTCATAATCACAAGTGAAGTGATCATTAAGGTCAGACATATATGGGGAAAGCCAATTATTAAGTTTCAGTCGCTGAATATTAGCACACATTTGTACAGTCCCCAAGAAAGGTCTTTCTGTGCGGAGTCAAAACTATAAGGAAACATTATTCAAGCTCGTTGGCTTGAAACGTTATTATGGTTTTTAGGCTCATGTCCAAGTTACCTAACCTGGAAAAAAACTAGTTATAACTGAGTTTTTTAATTCTTAGTAAAAAACTAATTTTCCCAACATTTTTCACTTATGCCTGTTACTTCATCAAAGGTGAGAGCAGTTGTATGAATAAAGTAATGATGAAGTAAAAGACATGTGATCCAAAAGTTGGGGTTTTAGCATTAAAAAATCCAGTTTTTAATTAGTTTTTTCTAAACTTTTAACATTTTTTTTTTTTTTTTAATTGAATTAGTTATCGTTTAAAGGGGTCGAAGCACCTAGTCTCGATGAAACTCTTAAACAAACCTTTCGGTTCTGATATTAAATGAAACTTGAAATCGTAACCATTCTGTGAAAGCGAATCTGTCACAGTTAGACATCTTAGAAACTGATTGAGTACACTCGGCTTTAAGGTGCAACAATATTTATTAGGATGACGAGGCGATTACAACGGTGTCACATTTGATTAAAAGCTCGATTCACGCTGTGCTTTAAAAAGCATTAACTCGAGGAACTCGTGAAGAACGTTCAACATTCTCCCGGATCATATTCCAATTTCATTCACAGCACATTCGGGAGTTTCAATTAAATACTCAAATTCTAGTATAATAAGCGTTGGCCGTCCACAATTCATCTGTGGCCGGAATTTTTAGGTGAAGGCCACACGGCATAACGCCACAGAAATATTCTCGGCAAACAACCGAAGAGAAAGTACTCTCACAGACCAAGCGTTCACACACCAGGACACGATCAACTTTCTTCAATATTTAGCGGCCAGGAGATACTTTCGCTTCTCTGTCTGAGGTATCTAGCCCAATCACAGCCAAATGGCGTCTTCTCTGGACGACCCGTCGTAAATGCGATTGCTATGAGTTTGATCTCCGATTCAGCTCGACGTTAGCTGGATCCGGATCCGATCTCGTGCTTTCTTTGAATGTGCCGCTTCATATCGCCGCTCTGCTTGAAGCGCTGGGGACAAACTGGACATCCAAACTGCGGGGCTTTGCCGCATTCGTATTTCACGTGTTTGCCAAGGCTTCGACGGTGCTTGTAGGTTTTCTCGCAATCGGTGCAACGGAAGATCGTGCAGCCGGGGGAGCCGAACGGCATGTCGGGCATGGAAGCGTAATCCACCCAAGAGGCAACTGAAACAAGAGAATAACCACATGAAACAGGTGATCGAAAAAAACTAGGCTTGTTTTATGTTCAGTGAATTCGGACATGTTTTCGGAAGTGGGCCATCGTATTCCGTCGTTATCTGAAACAAGAATAGTGAATTAGTACCAACCTCAGCAAGACTAAATCCTCACATTTTCTAATTTAGCCGGAATTTTAAATACTTTGTTACAGGTTTTACATGAAATTTAAAATATCCTTTTAAGATATTCAATACATCATCATCAGTTGGCTACAATATCTTATTTTTTTAAATAATTATCTTCGAAATTACATCACTTACTCTTGGAAGCTACAATGAGTTGCAAGGCAATGTGTGTTTTTAAAACTGTAAATAAGTTTATTATTGCAAAAACTTAGTGCTAGGTAATTCTGATAAATAACAAAGAAAGATAAAGAGACACCAGTGAAACAATTCTTTGGGAAGTGCACTCCATCATAAACATAAAACAAAAACAAAGAAAACAATCACATTATCTGGAAGCCCTATACTCAATATTTTGGACGATTCAGTCATTAATTCGTGTCTCATCCACAGCCGGCTCAGTAATCAGGGCAGTTTTTGGAATCAAATCAGTCAATCAGTTCAAGTCTTGGTTTAAAGAGCGCCCATTTCTAATGTCAAAAGACACAGAAAGATAAGTTATTTGTATTTTAAACACACGACATAAGAGAGCCGGCTGTGAATGATTCATCAGTCGAAGATTGCCCTTAAGGCTGGAAAGACGTCATATCAACATTTTTGGAAGGCATGTTATTTGGAATAAGTATTCAAAGATCATCAGGCAGCAACTGCCAGTGCTTGTTCTTGATGTGCGTGCATAAGTTGATCTTCTGTTTGGCGCGATGTGGACAGAAAGGGCAGTGGAAACGCGGCTCGACATCGCATTCAAACTTGATGTGGCGCGTAAGGTCGAATTTGTGCTTGTAGCTGCGGTGACATTTGATGCATGGGTGGCGGCCTGTAATCAACATGCCGTCGTCAGAATCGCCTCACAGGCCTCGATGATAGACGCGAGGAGGTTTCAACGGTTTGGTAGTAATGTCGTAAAGAGACCCCTTGCCAGCATAGAAGTGCAAAAATAACACATAGACCCATCTAGTGCTTGTGTGCACAGCCCGATTCGAGAGGTGAGTGGATAGGTTAACAGACAAAAGGATTGGGGAAAAGACAGTGACACCAACCACCTGTAGTTTTGCATTGAAACACCCTGAAACCACGAGGTGACAGAACAGACAAGACACCTGAAAAGCAAATCAATTCAGCAATGATACAAAAACAATTCACAGCAAGCAGATTAACTGAAAAACAAACTGGATGATTTCAAAAGAATTGTAATTGTCATAAAAATATGATTGCAAATACATATCAAAATGATTTACATATCAGATTTAACAATTATCCCACCAATGCTACATAAAGAGCTACAATAGTCATTTGTATAACTAAGTACGATCATGTGCATCATTCACTGGCTTTAGAAAATATGACAACATTTTTATCTGTAATATTTTCTGCGGTATATTTGACTTAACAAAATTGTATTTTACTTTTGGTAGCTGCTAAGACACATTAGTTGAAAATTTTCATCGCCATTGTGCAATCAGGTTCTTTAAATAGTTACCAAATTGGTTTTGGGCACAATTTGTATTATTCTGCAAAATTAAAACTGATTATTTTGATTATTAAATTCAAGTGTGAGATAGTGAGAATAACTGCAGTGAATATTTTGTTTCAACTGTCGTGAATCAATATTCTAAACCTCTGTAGTGCAATGCTGGATTCTTCTCGAGTGAAACGGTGTGGGCCTTCTAGGTGAATTCTCAAATTGCCTTTCAATTTGGCAGCATAGGGGCAGACGTGACATCCGTAGGGTCTCTGCCAGCACCACTCCTTAAGCACCTGCTGCCGTGAGGCTGAAATGTGAAACGTGAACTTTGTCAGTGATCATGATCGGTTAATGGTTCTTAATTACCAGATGATGTCTTTGCTTAAGACGCCAAACATGAATCTGGGCTGTGCATGTTATGTCCACAATCTGCAGATTAACAACATTTGAAAGAAAAATATGTATCACAATAAGACAGTACAAGCAAGGAAGCTAATGACTACCAAAAATTACAACACATTGAGCATGATGCAACATCAATTTATGGTATCCATCCAAAAGTAGGCACATAATAGCATTCTGCATGTGCAGAATCTATCAACACCTAAAAGCTGTCAATGCCTAGTCTCAAGCTACTGTCAATATTTTGAAAAAAAAAATGCCGACTCGTTCCCTTTTCACTCTGTAAAAAATCCTGAAAGACTGGAAAATCTGTCTGGAGTTGTTCGAGGTCTACACCTTCTAGTTTGTTTTGCAGCTGCCGATCCCTTGAGAACCTACAAAAGGAAATTATACTTAATTTGGAGCAGGTGTGTTCTAACGCACTGGAACGTTCGCGTTGACATTGGTCGCTAAAGATCGCACAGTTTGACCGATGCCAGCTAGTTACTAAACTTAAAGTACGCCAATAATTGTCATTAACCACTAATTAAATCGCCTGTTAGTAGGAAAACTCACATATTTGCACAACATTCAATAAAAACACTCAAAACATTTAACACCTGTACACCTATTAGGGCCAAACAACAATCTCAGCTGGACAGTGAGTACCAACTACGTAAAGTGATCGTTCTAAGTGGTTTTAAGCTTGCAGGGTGATAAAGGAATTATTAACCTTTAAGGTGTTCATAAAAAAACATAATTTGCTAAATATGAACAACTTAAAAAATTTCAGGCATGTACATGATACATAACAATCGTTAACTAATATTTACAGAAAGGGTATTTTCCTACAGCAAGAGAGAAATTTCATTTTAATTACTTTACGTTGGTGTCTCCAAGCAATGACGCCACAGAGCCGACATGCGATAATGGCGGCGGCGCCTGCGCACTCTTTGAAGAAATCAATGGAGAACGCCACCCATATCTGTCGACGTCTGTCTACTGATGTAGTAAAGTGCATTTTACTGTGTCTGTAATTCTCCTGCACGTGTTTCTTTGGTGCCAGTGCCCTCTAATTTGTGTTCCCTCACTACAGTGTAAATTTATTGGCTTTGATCATTACGGGAGTGTAAAAAAGTGCAATGTTTGGATATGGACCACCAACAACTGGGCCTCTAAGGACTTAACATTTGAGCATAGATTTTAGTAATTTTTGAAGCAAATACGTTCTATAAAACAAATCAAACCTTGGTTTTGAAGTTGGAAACACGAAAGTGCAATTTTCTGTTTCAAATGATCAATCTCTGGCCATTAAACTCCCTTCAAGTTCTACCTAGGGACTCTAGTGACCTGCTAATTTGTAGCTACTGATCATTTGCTGCCATAATAATGACCTAGACCGTTAATGATATGTCTTGTGTGAGGCGGCATGTCTTTTGGCTCTGAAATAGCAATCCTGTAAATATTCCATTGAAACTTATCGCATACAAATGGAGTCTTGAACCTAATCTGAGCCTTAACTATAATTTTTTTTATTGTTTTCCACAGCTCATCAAACCAACAGATCCCT
The DNA here is from genome assembly GCA_947568835.1 of Protonemura montana. Lineage (NCBI taxonomy): Eukaryota > Metazoa > Arthropoda > Insecta > Plecoptera > Nemouridae > Protonemura > Protonemura montana. The sequence continues at coordinate 15,173,290 of OX387608.1, read as the reverse complement.
GGAGATAAGAGACACCCTCTCTAATTAGACAAATGGATTAGTTGCAAATGATGCACACAAACATCGTGCAGAAATGTATTTTCTTGTACCTACTTAATACACTTCTTTTCCAGAAACTTTTTCAGTCCTAGTCTAACAAAAAACATTGCATTGTGAAAGCACAAGAAATCAGAATACAATTGAGGCTTTTTTTCTGTTTCAGGTGCTCTGTACAAGTGTGGAACATGCAACCTTCAGTACCGTTCGCGCAAGAGTCTCTCGAGCCATAAGACGTACGGGTGCGGAAGGCCTCCGCAACACCGCTGCAACATGTGCTCTTATTGCACCAAACGTCCCAGAGATCTAAAGCGTCATTGCCTAAAAATACACAAAGCAAATGCACGAAACAAGAGCTAGACGAGGACTTCAGATTTGCGTTGATCCTCTAGTAGATTATTAACCATCTATCCTTGTGTACACTATCTGTGAATTTAATGTCTATTTTCCAAATGATCGTCACGCTATTTGAGCCAAATAAACGTTTACCAATCATTCTCTGCAGTTAATAAGTGATGTTAAATTATATAATAACATGGTTGAAAGTTGTGCAATTGATTATGATGTCTATTTCAACGACCTGACACTTTTTTTTTTTCTTTACAGGGCTCAAACGGCTAGAAAAACACTGCTGGTCGTACGTGCTTCGCTGAGTTATCGTAATAATTCAAGAATTTTACGAAGAATCTTAACCATTTTTACTATTCAAACTTTATGTTATCTTTTACAGATGAATTTCCAGTGGATTAATTTATTGACATTTTATTTTTGTGTAACAAATAAAATCTAGTGTCTCCCAGCTAACGTATTAATATTTACTTGCAGGCAAACAGGACCTGTTCACTCCGGTGGTGAATTTTGTCGAGGGGCGACTGTATTCAAGCTGCTCGTTTCCGTGCCCAAATTGCAAAGCAGTGTTCAAGCAGAAGTCCTATCTAAACCATCACATGAAGAATGTCTGTGGAAAGGATCCACAATTTGAGTGTCCGCTTTGTCAGAAACGTTATCGCCAAAAAGAAAATCTGGTAAATATATAACGAATGCTTGATGTCAAGAAATTCTTTTCTCGATACTCTTAGCATATAAAGTAAATGTTTGTAGGGTATTTATGTGTTAGCTATGACGGTACTGGGCTATAAAGTTGAAAACAATGAATAAAAGTTGTGATCATGATGGCCATAGGCCATCCAATCCAATCTTAAATGCATTGTTGGGTAGAATAGGGTTATAGCTACAAAGTCAACAGCCTTCTACATATTGGCGTGGATCTGTCTAATTCTTGAATAAACATACTATGGAAGACTTCCTAGTTTCAGTTCCTGCAAAACCACTAGCAAAATCAAAATATTTTTAACAAGACTGTGCTGAAAATTAAAATTCAGTTAGTGCCAGCCCCTCCATGTTAAGTCATTAACCTAAACCACCCAAAGGCCATCCATTAGAACACCGTCATTAAATACTACGACAATTCATTAACAAACCTCTAAGCCATTTTTAATGCCATGTCATCTAGTATCAAAATAACAATTATGATACAAGTTTTTAAATCTACTTTTTGTATCAATGTATAATCAGAAAACATTTTATTTTTGCTTTAACCGATTTATCGACAACAGCAACTGTATGACAACTGACATTTCTCTCTCTACAGGTAAACCACATAACGAACGAGTGCGGGAAAGCGAACCACTTTCGCTGCGCAGTCTGCAACAAGAGTTTCAAACAGCAGAAAGTGCTCAACTCTCACATGCGCTACGAATGCGGGAAAGAACCGCAATTCCAGTGCCCCTACTGCCCTCACCGTTCATTCATCAAGAGCAACCTCAACCAACACATGAAGCGCAAGCATTAGCCCACCATTGAAACTCGTGTCATTCACAAACGAACTTATGGCAATTAGTTTGAGCAGTATTCTGAATCGTACTCTGATTGATACCTTTCCAGACCATTGACGTTAGGGAACAAATTTCATTTCGGGCAAGTATGGAAATAACTGAAGACTCAGGAAAAAGACAGAATTAGATAGTGGTATTTATCTACTCCTGTATTAAATACGTAACCATTTTTTAACGTCTCGTGCTATAGACTGTTATATGGTGGCCAGAAGTCACTCGTGTGGTGCGAGAAGATAACAACTACAAAGTGCAAACATTCGGTGTTTTTTCTAATAGTAACCTCACAATTGCCGTGCCATCGAAAGAGTGACCGCCGTGTCACAAACGCTGTAGCGTAGCTAGTTTTCGTCGTTGTGGTTGAATTTGTGAAAGACTAGCACTTGTACCTGTTTGATTAGTCAAACAACTGCCAATAAAACATTCAGTGTGTCAAACCAGTACCAAGGTTTATATATATAAATATGTATCAGTGTAATTTCTTTGATTGGGGTCTGCTGAGTAGAAAACCTTGATAGGGATGAAACTTTGAAAAGTACCAACTTTGTGTTGATTACCAATTATGTGATAATTCCAATTTTACAACATGGCTTTACAATAATTATGTGTTTTAGCTTAGACAAAAATGAATGTAAAAAAGGATTGATGAAATCTCGTATTCAATTGCTTTGGTGCCTAATTCAATTGGCGTGAGTTTGTCAGTAGCAAAGATTCATGTCCTTAAGGTTTTGTTCTTTGCTTTTGCTTTGGCTGAAAATGTGATTCTGTATTTAATTTACCTACGATCTTATAAGAAATCGTACCAGGACATTAACCTTAATTAAGACTCAGCATTGCTTAAATTTGTAAAACCTCAGCCAAGACTTAAAAGTGGTACTGTTGGACGTAGAGAGAGAGAATCGGTTGTAGGAGAAGGATATAACAAGTGCTAAAAGTACCAATTTATTGATGGTGATGCAAAGAGATTTAGTTTATCCTTTTGTTCAATCGAGCGCCCTGATTGATATCAATGTCACATTCAATTTTCCACTAACCCGGTTTCTCTTTGCAGTTCGATTTAAATGCGCTGCCTGCGGACGTTTCTACAAACGTCGACGTTGCCTGAACGCCCACAAGCGACATGAGTGCGGCAGGGAAGCGTACCTGGCATGTCCGCATTGTCCACATCGGACCAAGCAAAAGAGCAACTTGCGGTCACACATTCAGAGATGCCACTCCACTCAGAAACCCTAATCAAGCCTTGTTGACACACTGCTATGGGCCTGGGATTGTAAGCTGTTTGTTTCGGTGGTTTGTCACTCTTCTTTATTTCTTTACTCATCTCTTAATCTTTGGTATATGTGGGTTCAATATTACTAAGATTTTGTGATGAATATTCCTGTTAAGCTTTGCAGTGAGTTTATGACACTTCTTTGGAAATATTGTCCTTCAGCATAAACCTTTTTTTTCTGTATATTAAACAATCTTAAATGGTTCCTAAGGTTCATGAAGACTTCTATAAAACTCATAAGCACTTTGCCTGCTTGATCAAAATCACTAAAAGGAAAAGGTATTATTTTTAAATTGGTGAATTGTAAGATAAACTTCATTTTTGTCTTATTTTTTCTGTAAAATATTTTCATCTAACACAAAGCTCTATAAATGGTAAAGGTGTCGTATTGGGACATAAAATTACATAGCATACTTTGAATGATACTCAAATATATAGGCACTAGTTTAAGTATTTTTTTTTGTGGTTCTCTTACCTCAGGAATTTAGGTAGCCAACTGATTTCTGTAGGACTCCGCTAACGCTTGTTTTCCTTCCAGATGCTATCGTGAAACGTCTGTCAACGGCCACCAGCCGTCCTTTCAAGTGCCAGCGTTGCGGTCGACGTTTCGCCAATGGGCCTTTCCTACTTCTGCACCGTAACAACGAGTGCTCGTTGCACAAGAAACGAAACCACAAGAACCATTGCTCGAGTCGTCATCGATGTCAGTTCTGTCCTTTCCGTGCTGAACATAGGGCACAGCTGATTAAACATTTGTCTACGGAGCACAAATGATTTGAATCGACACTATTTGACAAAACGTCATGAGACTGAAAAAATTAGATGAAAACTCGTTTTAATGATTTCTGTCGTTTATCAACGTTCCATTCCGTGTGTTAATAAATAGTTGCAATTTTTTTAACTTTAAGTGTCGTCATTGTATTACTCTAGAATGTATGTTTCTTTCCTGTTTTCTTTCTTATTTCAAATGTGGAAGGCAAATCTTACTCTTGTTTATTTTCTTCTTAGTTTGCTTGGTAAGCATTTTACAACTGCTGCTTAAGGAAGCAAATATTTATATGTGCAATGAAAATTGTGACTGAGGAAATTGTATGAAATTGTGTGTAAAGTTAGGTTAGAAAGAAAAAAAAAAAAAATTTTGTATGACTTTAAGGTTGCGCTTTTCTATTATCATGCCTTTATTCAAGAAGTGTCATTTTAACGCCAAAGTTTAGGATTTTTTTTTTCTTGTTATCGATATCATGTTTGTCAGGTTTCTTATATCAAAGCACAACCTTGGTCACCAATACTACCACGCTAATACCAATCTGTGTCCTCAGGCCACATCATCTGCATGCGATGCGAACGAAGATTCTCCCAGCGCAGTCAACTGAAGACGCACTTACTGAAAGAATGCGGCCGTCTGCCGCAATACTTCTGCGGCGCCTGCTCCCAAGTGTTCGCCGATCGCGAGACTTTGATCCATCACACCGATCTCGAATGCGACGCTAGGCCGGTGCTCGATTGCAAGCACTGTCGCTACCGTACGAGGAATCGTGAAATGTTGATGAGCCATCGCATACGTCAGAATCATTGACTTTTGAAAATAATCTGCGGAATTTCCATAGTTTGTTTGACCTCAGGTTTAATAAATAAGTCCGTATTTTCGGGTTTACGGTAAAGATTATGTTTTTATTTTGGTATTATTTTCGATCCTCTTTCACTGTTCTTGAGGGTAACAGCGACATCCCAAGAAAAAGGTAATCTTCTCTACTAGGTTTTTAAATTATCATCACTCTGGTTTTTAGAGTAAACAAAGACTGCGACAACGTCTACCAGTTGCGACATTTTACGTATCGTTTCGTTTCAAGACTGGCATCCTTCGTGATTACGCTAACTGTCCATGGCTGTTTTTTTTCAGATACGAATCCAGCCTCTTCAAGTTCGTGCGATTGTTGCAGCTATGAAATCCAGGACTCGGGAGACACCAGGTTTTCGTTGGCACCAACATGCCTCATGCTTAGCACGCACTGTGCCGCTTGCATATTTTTCATTTTATAGAATGTTTTCCTGTTTAAAGTTAACTCTGTTTGAATCTGAGAGAATTCTGTTTTGTCATTCTATTTTTGGCCAGATGGACAGAATTTGCAGCTGGACGTAATTTTAAACAGAAAATGTATCAGTTTTGTGTCAAGCACCTTCCCTAAGTTTGTTGTTAATGCCGTGTCATCCCATCCACAAATACTCTTCAGTCGCGGACCACTTCTAACCCGTTTTTGTTTTCCAGGAGATCAAAGTCATTCCGTATGGATACCGATGGAGAGGCGGAGAGACGAAGGTAGCTTTCCGTGCCCCGGCTGTCAAAAGACATACCGCTACAGACGGAATCTCCTCTCACACGTTCGACTCGAGTGCGGGAAAGAGCCGCAGTTTCAATGTCCGTGCTGTAAATACCGGGCTTCGAAGAATAACCACCTGACGCGGCACGTGAAACACGCTCACCCAGGATTTCACATCGTTGCATCGGACACTTCACAGTGGTATCGTGCTCTTAACTTCCGTTACTCTTTTTTCAAGCTTGCTCGATGTGGATTGTGAATATTCTTTTGTAGTTTAGCGGAAGTATTTTCAATTTTGTTGCAATAATTTGATAAATTTGTGACATACCAAGTACTTTAAAAAAAAGGTACAATAGCTTCAGGATTGGAACCACCAACAAAAATGGCCTTCACAGCCTTCTTGCATGTTAGGGAATATTGTTAGTTAAGTTATTAGTCTTTTTGTTGGTGGTTCTTATCCTGAAATTTTTTTATTTCAAAGCCTGAATGATTTGCAAGACTTGAATGGGATTGCAGTGGTAGTTTATTGATTAATATTCAGTTGAAAGCAAATTGATATTTTAAATCTAAAATTTGTAAGATGCTTGTGTAATTGCTAGAGCCAAGATTTTATGGTGTTATGATTTCGATAATTTCGTGGTAAGCTTTTTGGATTTCGGTGTTATGGCGGTGTTATGGAAAAAGTACAGAATTTCATGTCAATAGCAGATTTCAGACATAGGTGACGAAAAAAAGAAGATACGTGTTTTTAGCATTAGTTTTATCGAAATTTTAGTGCTAATTAATTGAATTTTAGCGTTCATTGCAAAATAGAAAAAAGGGCTTTTGCAATCTACATTCGAAAGGAATGAAGATTTTGGGCAAGCACTGGGATCTCTAATAAAAAAGTGATCAATAATAATAACAATAAAGCAAATATTTAGTAGCTTCCTTCATTCTTGTTCCTTTGTCAGTCAGCACAAGGTTTTATTGACTAAAAAACCTCTCTGCATCAACACTGTTCACTGGGGCTCAAATAGTTTGTAAAGTCAGGACTGCAAATGAGGGGTTTGAAATTTTTATGTCCATGAGAATTTGAATTAGACCCACTGCCTGGTACTGACGACATACTTTGCAAGATTGACTTTTTTCTCCCAGACAAGTCTGGTGTTCCAGATTCCACACATCAAAATATATCCATCACTCACAAAGTGTTGCTTTGTTTGATCCTCAGAAGTCAAAAATGTTTTACACCCCATTGAAATTTGAAATCCCAGCTAATCTCTATATAGACTGAATGCATGTGGTGCTGGTACTCACATGGCAAGGAGGGGAAGATTCAGCCAACCAATGGCAATGGTTTCCTACAGCAAACATTTTGCCCCACTACTTCTACCCCCTAAAGCCTGAATTACACCGACACATTTTTCTAAAAACTTTTTCCAACATCTTTTCCCACATAAATGTGCGTAAGGTTTTTACCGTGTAAATCAGAAAAATGTGCTAAAACCTTGTGCGCAACTTATGTGGCAAAAGATTGTGCGCAAGGTTTTTCAATTAGGAATGTTGACAGCATTTGATGAGAAACAGACCTGACAACAAGACTGTGGGAAATAATCTGACAAATTCATGGAAATGTGTGTTTAGAGAGATAAAATAAACATTTACATTTTTTTTGCATGGAAATTAGTGGCTATTTCGCAAAATACAACACACATTTTAGTGAAATAGCTTCATTATCTCTCAATTTAGCATTTATCGCAAAATAGAAATTCTTGTTTGTTTATTTATTTTCGGTGAAATATGATTTGATAAAAAAGAAAAAAAAAACAGATTATCTGAAATTTAAGATAATTGGATGGGAAAAGGCTCATTTCGCGATGATTTCGCGGGAAATAGTTGATTTCGGTGTTATGGATGATTTTTCGTGAATTTCGCGTTATGTCGCGATTAGCTTCTTACATATTTGAGTTGGGAATTCAATGAATCGCACTCATTTGTAAGAAAAACAAGAGATAAGAACAATTCGCGATTTCGCGCATTACCATATAATCGTGGCTCTAGTAATTGCACCTGAGGACTTTTTACTCCACACTATTTAATATATACATACTCACAGTAAAACGGTATTATCACCTGCCATGCAGTTAGCTAGAAACTACTAGGGCTTTACGAACTCAATTTCAGTTGTTTAGTAAGATGAGTGTAGCAATATTTTGGAATGACAAAGGTAATGCTGATTCATTGTTTAGGTCAAAGCAGAACAGCTTGAATTCACAAATTAATACAGAAATTTGTGAATAAAAAAAGAAAGAAACCAGACAAAGGCTCGAAAACTTCCTAACTACTTAATTTTGGTGTCTTTAACATCTTTGCAAAGTTTGGTGAAACATTTTTAAATACTTTCTGCGTTAAAACTCAAAAGGTTTATATTAAACTGGAAAATTTTTGTAAATTTTTTATCAGTTGACTAATGAGACAGTAGGAATGAGACTTAACAAAGCTGAAATTCAAAAGATGTTGATTATGGGTTTGTAGGCATTTCAATCCTCTGATCATTTTGATCCATCAAATTGAAAATGATTGCAAACTTATTCACTGCAAGAATGTTGTCATTCAACAACTGACCAACAAGTTCTGTGACTTAATCGTCCGGGAAACGAAATAGTCAGTCAACATTTTTTTTTTCGTGCCGCTAGGCTAAGATTTCATCAACAATATTTCCCGGCAAATTTTTATACTTGCGTGCATCTTATAAGACCTTTTACTTTTCAATTGATTTTTTTAAATTTCTAACTATTAAAATTACGTGTTTCTACTTCCCATATTTGATTGGATAGCTTGTTCCATTCAATTTAACATTATTCAACTGTTCACTTATTTAAATTTTATTTCTTATCTCTCAAACCGACACAAATCTAAAACTTAAAAGTTTGCTTCTCTGCCTTTTTTGAATAATATTTCTTTTACAATATATTCCCTAAACAAACACAGTGAAACCCACAAACAAACGCGACGAAATCCTTTTCAATCAGCCAATTAGAGTATCTCTATCCATCAACGTTGAAGTTGCTTCATAAAAACGGTAATGAATCAATCTCTTATGAAAATGTTTCTTCACTGATAAAGCAAATAAATTTCGTGAATCATAATCGAAAAAGCTCTTAATTTAAAAAATGTAATTTGTCATTCCTTGCGCAATCTTCTTAGTGCCGGCCACCAATTGCTTATATTATATTTAACATTTTTTAACTTCCCTTGATGCACTCTAACCAAGTCACTTGTCTTTCCACAGAAAAATGCCCAACTCAGTCTTCTCCTTCGACCACGGTTTCAACGGTGTAGAATTCATGAGCGACGACACTCTAGTCAAAACCGTCGCCCAACTCTCGCAATCCAACGTCCAACTTCACTTGGAAAACGACGTCTTTCAACTCTACCTATCCCGGATGCAACCCGAACTGCTCCTTGGTCTACAGCAAGCGATCGATGCCCTGGAGGTGAAGGAATGCAGGATCCAAGCCGTCGCCTCCCTAATGAACCAACGAGCTCACAGCATAGGATCGTCGAATTCACTCGCCCGGATCGGGATGGTAACGGCCTTAAGCCGCCCATCAGAATCCAGGACTCACGTCTCGATGACTCCGACCATTCGCGAAGCTCCACGAATCGAGATCGCCTACAAGACCGAGATGGCTTCACGCGAAACCGAAGAACTAAAGAAGAGCACCGCCGCGTTCCGGAACGCAACGCGATTGACAAAGGCCGATAGAAGTGCCATGATTGAAGGGCTACGGCTTGCAAGAAGGGACGTCAAAATTTATAGCGAGGATTTCGTGACGAGGCTGCTGAACGATGAGGAGTCTAAGAACTCGAGGGTTCCGGCAGAGAAGTACGTACGGTTCATCGAGGCGATGATTAAAGGTGCCGATACCGAGATAACAAAGATCAGGCTCAAGTCACAGGCGCTGATGCTTTTGGGGCGGCGCGTTCAGGCTAAACTGAGGCAGCGACGCGAGCTTGGGGGCACGTTACGGCCGGTCGACTATAAAATGCTGAAAATAGAGACGGACGAGCAACTGGCCAGTCTGGAAAAGTCAGGTGTCTACCTCGGCGAACTGAAAGGATCCATTGCCAAAGCAAAGTCACAGCTGATCAACATGAAAAATACACTACAAGATCAAGAAGCATTGCTGAAGAAAGTTAGTGAATCGATTGTCAGCTGTGAAGCTGCTATCAAGAGAACGATTGAGAAATGCGATGAGATTCGAGCGGAGACTACAGAGGCGGCCGCAAAACTCCGCGACATAAAGACGCTGCGCCGCGAAGTTTTCGTGCCCGACACGATGGACTACCTGAAGGTCAAGGTCGAGGTATCGACGCTGAAAAAGGAGATAAAAATGTGGACGCGTAAAAACCACGTGCAGCACGCGACGTTGGTTACGTACAAGAACAGGATGAAGACGTTGGTGCGGAGGAAGAAGTCGGTCGCAGGGAATCGAAACCAATGAATAAATCAATTTGTTTGTGGAACAATGTTTTGGTGGTGTAAATTTGCCAAGTTTCTGGTTTGCTCTGTTGGGATGAAGCGTTGTAATCGTATCTAGTTTTTTATCTGGTCAGAAAGTTTTTCTTTCAACTATTGACGTTTCGGCACTAGCGTGTTTTCGTACGATTCGTTTAAGTTTTGAAAAAAAAAGGAGTCGATCTTGTAATCGGATTGCAGCAGTCTGCTAAGTCCAGTGTTTCGTGCACTTCGATGATAATGCCATTCTGTTCTCGTGATATTCAAGTCAGGCAGACGTAACGAATAAATCAAAATCTCATACATGTCAATGCACACATGCTTCTACCCCGCTGTTTGCTTTCTTAACCTTTATCCGCTACTAATGCTTCGTAGAAAAGCGTCTTGATTTCTTTCCTTTTCAAATATTGGCAATGGAAAATGGATTTATTGGCCTGTGTTTCTTGTTAATATATTTCACCAATCTCATCCCTTCTGGTTATCATTACATTGATTAATTACTGGTTATTTTATAGTCTGATACGTATCTAATGGGTAACGGTGTTTTAATGTTAACAACTTTCAATAACTTTTAGTCAGGAATGGTTAATCAATTGTTTTAAAGCATTTTAACATTGAGCTACTTGTTTGCTTCTTGTCTGGTGAAAGGGAAATGAACTCCTGCCAACTGTTTTATTTTCCAGGTGTGACCTTCAACTTCCAAGTATATCTAGTCAATTATTTACCAATTTATATTCTTTTTCACGTGTCTTCTTATTTATTTATTAGTCTATCAACATTAACTTATTTTTGTCACCTGTTCACTCATTCTGTTTGTGAAAGAGCTATCTGACGTGAACTGTCTCGTTTCCCAAGGCTGGCTGCATCTCTCGCCTGATCCCAGGAGGCGCTTTGCGTGCCAGCGCTGCGGTCGAAGCTACCGGTGGAAGTGCACGCTACGTAGACACCAAGACGTCGAGTGCGGAGGCAAAGCTCCTTCTTTCAGGTCAGTCTCAAGATATTCTTGTACGCAGTGATTCGCACTTTGTCTTACTTGCAAACCGTTTTATGAAAACGGAAACTTTCGGTTCAAAACTCCAATTTGCCGTTGGTATTCCTTTTGCGATTTTCCCTTAATGTGCATTTCAAAAACTCTGGGAAAGGAAATTTTATTTTCTGATGTAAATCAATCTTATAGGATCAAATTGGGAAATATATTAACTAGTTTTGGGGCTTGAAATCATCAATAATGTTTGAGGGTGTTTGGTAATTTAAGTTATTTGATCCATAAGCTTGGAGATCTGCACTGATTGGAAGTAATTGAGTGTACTTTATCGGTACAGGTGTGTTTGGTGTGAATACAAAGCAAAACAGCGAGGCAACCTTATAGTGCACATCAAGAAGTATCATCCAGAGCAGCTGGCAGCTGGGAACGGTGCCGTGCACAGCAAATCTGCTTGACGATGTGTACATCCACGATCGACATTACCAGTGAATCAGTGTGGAGAAGAAGTTTGCAATTATTTTTATTTTCATGCCATGACAGAGTACATTGACTTATGTGGTAAAGCTGGGAATGAATGCCAAAGATCTAAGATAAATATTCTGTCACTATCACTTTCAAAGGTATGTTCAGAGGATGGTGTGTTTAGGTTTGAAATTATTTTTGTCGCAGGTTTTTGGTGCTGGGTTGGGTATCAATTTTTTTTATGTTACAAATCGCCGTATTTTTGTGTGTGTTCCATTTTTATTTAGTATCTATGGCTTTGTAAGTTATTAGATTACGTAAACCTAGATACAGTTCGCATAAATGAAGACGGAGTATATTTTACAAATATACCTGAAGAATTTCAATTTTGCCTCTCATTCCATCCTAGTCCAACAACAAATTCCACCATTTTGCGTGTTCCTAAATTTCAAGATTTTTTGTTAAGGTTGGTTATCCTGGGCTGTGAGAGGGAAACTAAATATGGCGTCGTAGCCAAGCTTGTGAAGATGCACATGGACGTCGGTAATTCAAATCTGTTTTCCGGGTGATTAAATCATTTGTCGTGGCTAAAACCTACGCTGTTTTCTTGACTGATACATTAGTTATTCGTGTGAACGGTGCCAATTTCGGTGTGCTGTGTGCGTTCCTATGAAAATAAGTGGAAATTCGGAGGCCTGCTGCCATGGGAATGTTTTGGGAGGTTAGACTAGGTCATTGACTTGTGGACCTGTGGCGCCTAGAGCCTAATTAGGCTACCAACAAATCTGCAATTTTCTTTATACTGAAATTCTTACAAGACTCAATCTCTTGTTCGATTATTAGGGAAGTAGCTTTCCCATGTGGACCGGGCCTGTGCCAGCCGAAACCACCCACTCTGTACCCTAGCCCCCGTTTAGCCTTGAATCGCCCCGATAGCATTTTCCAGACCACTGCCCGGCTGTGCTACATTCCTCCGTAATTTTCCACGTTCCCAGGCGGCGAAAAGAACTCTCACGGGACTATTCTTTTAAATTGCTTCCTGACACGTTTAATAAATTGGTGTGTGTACAGCTTGCTCTGTACTAGTTTCAATTTTCATATGCATTTTCCACATGTGATGCCAATCACAAAGCCTAGGTGACCCAGAAAATGCATAGGCACCCTAGTTTAATGGTGTCAACTATATTTCCGCCAGCTGCACTTCATTGGGTGATGTTAATATTCATATTTTTCTCGTTTTACCTTATCTGACAGATAATTTGAAAAATGTTGATACTTTAGTGTTAATTACTAAGGTCCCCTTTACATGATGCTTTACAACATATGCAGCTATGTTCAATGCAGTAGGAATCTCTGCTAATTTTGCAGCATTAATTTTGCTGTAAGAGAGATATGACTGTACATTGAAATTAATGCTAATTGTGGTTATTTTTCACCACAACCTTGGTATTTGTTTTGCTCATAACTATAATAGAATTTGGAATGTTGTAGACCACACTTGTAGATGAGAGAAGATTAATAAAACCAACTTAAGTGTTTGGTACCTAATTTCATTGCAATATCGATGTCAAACTAACCACCAACCAGCTGTTTTCTGTTTCAGTTTGACACCCTACTGTCGCGAGATGGTGAGAGATGCTGTGGCGCACAACCTCATGCGAGTTTAGTAGAATGATTGGCAACATCGAACGCATTCGATGTCAGTTAATGGCTTTAATAATACTGAATTTAATCTTATTCAACAATCTCTTGATTTCACTCTTTCTAACTTAAGATAGCATTTCTTCTCGCTGAAGAGTCAACGATGCATCGAACTGCTTTGATCAACGTAACTTTTCGGTTTCAGTCTGGGTGTCTCTGGGCCCGATACCTCCGCTCAGAAGCGGGCACGCTTTTCCGTGTCCGCAATGCGGTCGCAAGTACCGGCATCGAGCGAATCTTGGCCGGCACATAAAAGTGGAGTGCGGCAAAGAAGCACGATTCCACTGCGTCGCCTGTCCGTACAAGACGAAACACAAGCACGACTTGGCCAGACACCAGATGTCCAGGAGGCACACTCCCGACGAATTCATCTTTGTCTAATCCTGCAGATACTTTTGATGCGGCAATTCGCTTATTCAACTTAGCGTCTGGTTCTTTTTCGAAGTAGCATGTTTTGAAGCTTTTATCCGTTACGACTTGAGTTTACGTTCTTGTTCTGTTTGTCTGAGTTTAGAGGTTTTCATATTTCAAAGCCTTGGAATGCAAGGCACTTGAATGCAAATGGCATTTGCTCCACAACGATCTGAAAGATAGATATTTGTTAGGATAAACCAAGCAGTAAGCGCTTTTATTTAATTGTAATTATGGAGCATTAATTTGTGTCCAAATGAATTTGTATAATAGTTAATGAAATGACAAAGGGCTGCCTTTCAGCTAGCTAGATTTTAAGCTATCACTGCTAATATAAGTTCACATATCTCAAACTATTTTTGTATATAAAATAATGAATTTCATTGGTATAACCAATGGTCTTGCAACGGGTATTGGATTAAGGTTGATGGCGATTGGCCTCTCCCAAGATACCTACTACAGCTCTAGTGATTTACTTAGATCTTTTGTTAGCCCGTTGATTATGTCTTTTGGCAATTTTGTGACAACCGTTATATTTGGCATGCATTTTTTCACATATCTCAGGTGACCCATGACAGCATTTTGTTAACACTTAATCTGGCGCTTGCGTGTATTGCTTGTACCGCCATTACCGTTGGCTCTTTCAATAAACAAGCTCCACACCTTTACGCCAGCGTTCGCTTCTCTGGCAATTTCGTGAGCACATCGATGTCTCTATAAGAAGTCTACCTTTCCTTCCATGCCAAAGTTATTTTAGGATAACTACACTTCGTGTAATTGTGCTGTGAGCTAATCTTTTAAGTGTTGGCTGTCGTAAATGTTAGTTAATTTTTAATTTTAATAATCATTCTCATTAATTTTACTCTCCACTAGGTAGTCATTGAATCGGTCAAAGGAAACGTCTGCTTTTGTACGCCGAGTTTTCTGTCCGTGTGAATTGACTGATTTACGCCTGACTTCGGGAATTGTTTGCTGAAACTTGTATCTGATTTGACTTAATGAGCTCTTCGTAGTGCATTTTACAGCGTAGCTAGTTTTCACATTTTCCGTTTGGTGCTCTGTGCCTGGACTTGACCGCTTGTTTGTACCACCGTTTAAACCGCGAAAACTGAGACGCTTATATACCGATAGCCAAATTTTTTGAAATTTTATGCTAGCTTTAATATTGGATTGTTTTTTGAAGTGTATATAACTGTGAGCGTCGGACCCAAATCGAAACGGAGTCTCGATCTTATCTCCAACAACTACCCAAGCACAGCGTTCCAAACAGAAAAAATTAAACTCGGCCTAATCAATAATCGCCAGCAACTTTGTACCACTGCCATCGCTAATAAGTTACGTTCCTGTCCCGCAGATCGGAACGGTTCGTCGCCCGACGGCAAGCTGCGGGTGTCTCGAGTCCGCGGCTCGTTCTCGTGCGCGTCGTGCTCGCGGACGTACTGCCGCAAGGACTCGTTGACTCGGCATACGATGTGGGAGTGCGGCAAGGAGGCGACGTTCCAGTGTCCGTTCTGTCCGCAACGATGCAAGCGGCGCTCGCATCAGCTGCGTCACATGCGGCGTGCGCATCGCGAGCTCGTGATGGAACCGCTCGTCGAGCTGGGACAAGAACTGTTCGGCTCAAAGTGCGATTCGGATTTGAGTTTTGGGAGCAAGTTGGGGTGATTTCGGTTCGGAGTTAGGTTATGATAGCAAGTTGAGTTTGGTTTCAATTTGAGTTCGAGTGAACTTTACAGTTTGAAGCGATGACGCTTGATTTTGATTAGGTTATCGTTGGTTTAACGTTTAGGTTCCTGCCGCTGCTCTAGCAGTGGCCTGAGATAAGGATATTATTTAAGCTGGTTTTGTCGCATTTAGTGAACTTCAGTCAAGGTTGATGAGTTAACGGCTACTGTCACGGAACAAACCTACCCAATATTCGTGATGTGTTTACTGATAAGCGACTAATTTGTCTTGTTTCGTATTGTAAAGTTGTCAGCCGTTTTGGACGGGTTTTACGTTGGCGTTTTATCCAGCATTTCAATTACTTAGTGTAAGACGGCATAACAATTGGCGTGCCACAAACTATTGTCTTGTTCTGTGAATCAAAAAATATTGAGGTACTCGTTTAAGAAAGAAATTTACTACATGTTAACAATCTTAGAGTGACTTAAAAGATGTTGATTGACTTATACTCGAGGTGTGTCTGCTTAGAGGCAATTATGCATTTCCTTTCTGCTGACGATATTTTTGGTATTCATTTAATGCGCATTGCATTGAACTGAGCGTAACTTTCTAGCTGGCGATCGTTTCGATTTAAGATAACGGTCACTAATAGCGAAACATTTTTAACATATTTTCTATAAAAAGTTCTCAAAAATAAACTACTTCTCATTATAAATGTTCTTATAATCTTGTAGCTAAACCATTTTAGTTTCTGATTGTTGGTTGTTATTTTGAAGATTAGTAAATTAGACTGCTTGCTTGTCGATACCAAGTCATTCTTTCTAACCGGTGTTTCTGTTTCAGATGTCCGTGTCTCAGCTAAACCCGGCGCCACCGCTCCGCGACGCTCTCCGACGCCGACTTGCCCGTGAGACGGAACTCTGCCGAGTTTCCAACTTTGTCCATTAAAAAAAAAACAAGTCTTCCTACTCTTCTGGTTCTGTCCGCTAACTGTAATCACCGTTGCAAGCCAGCTCTGTACATGACGCTCTCAAAGTCACTTCGACTTATCGGTTTCTCACCCAGAATTCACCTGGGTGTCCTTGTTTCAACATATATGGCGCCAATGGCCGCAAACAGACGAGACGTTACAAATCAAAGCTGGTGGAAAACGATCTCTTAACCTTTGTGAATGATTGGTCACTGCCTTCCAACCACTATCACTGCGGTTTGCCTCATCCTCGACAATTTTTCAGCATTGCGGCGCTTGCTCCGCGAGGAGGGGTGGAAGGAATGGCGAGCTGCGCACCCCTCCGTGCCGACTTTCATGCTCGAGTCGCTGATTAACTCTCCGACGGCGATGGCAGCGCAATCGCAGTCGTCTTCGCCGTCGTCGCCATCGGTGTATGGGAAGATCTTCAGGTGCGTTTTGAAATGGGTTTGAGGGTTTTTAGGTTATAGGGCTTTAATGAAAGCAATCATTTTGTATAACTGATAATTCTGTCAGTAGCACCAAGCAGTGACCCCGACCTAGAGCGGTGATACGTAACCCTGGTATTACTGTCAGTAGCACCGTGCTAACTAGCACCACCATAGCATCAAGCAGTGACCACGACCTAGAGCGGTGATTCGTAACCCTGGTATTACTGTCAGTAGCACCGTGCTAACTAGCACCACCATAGCACCAAGCAGTGACCTGGTATTACTGTCAGTAGCACCATGGTAACTAGCACCACCATAGCACCAAGCAGTGACCCTGGTATTACTGTCAGTAGCACCGTGCTAACTAGCACCACCATAGCACCAAGCAGTGACCCTGGTATTACTGTCAGTAGCACCATGCTAACTGGCATCACCATAGCACCAAGCAGTGACCCTGGTATTACTGTCAGTAGCACCGTGCTAACTGGCACCACCATAGCACCAAGCAGTGACCCCGACCTAGAGTGGCAGTTTTAATTAGCACCATTTTCAGTGACTCTGGCTTCAGTAATGCTTCATGCAATTGTTTGCTTTGTCCTCACTGCACTGTGATGATCAACTGAAACCCAGTATGCCTTCTTGATAATGCTACTGTCGTAGCACCTCCGTCTTACCGGTTGCTGAAATCAACAAACTCAAGCATTGTTGTAAACTGCTGATCTAGGTTGGGGATATGTAATACTGACAGCTGTATCATGTAGATCTGCAGTAGTGCTGTCAAATAGCCGCTCTCGGTAAGGTCCATGGTTAGTGTCACAGGTAGAATGGATAGCTCGGATCTGTAATAGCAAATGTATGGGACAAAGGGATCCTAGGTACTTTCAGTGTTTGTCTAGCAAGCCGTTAGGCAAAAAACCGAAGATCTTAATCCTATTCAGACATTTAATCTTGTCTCATCAGTAACATCCAACACTCAGCTAACCCTCTGTCGCCAACCAAATTTCCAGCTGCCCTCGTTGCGACCGCGGCTACAAGCTGAAGAGCTCGCTGCGCAACCACGAGAAGTGGGAGTGCGGCAAGGAGCCGCAATTCCAGTGCCCGTACTGCGCGTACCGTGCCAAACAGAAGATGCACGTGGCGCGCCACATCGAGCGCATGCACACCGACAAGCTCGGGCTGCGTTCAGAGAGCGGCGGCGATGACTCGCACTCGCTGTCTATCATCAAGGAAGATACGATGAAGGGAGACTTGACGATCACTGCGGACGGCATCGGCAAGGACGACCTCGAGAAGATGATGGACAATCCGTCGGCGTTGATGAAGTCCTTGGAGAGCTCCGCTCAGAAGTGACCGACCGGTCAAGTTGACGAGTGCCTTAGAGTTTGCCTCGCGGCACCCCGTGCTGACGAAATAGCCGGAATGGAGTTATTTTTCTGTTGAGATAGGTGAACGAAAAGGGATCGTGAACCGTTTTGTGGGTGCCTTATTTTTATATGGGAACATGTTTGCGAAGGGTAGTTTGACTCTCCTCCCCACCGTTTTTAGAAGTTTGTTAGGTTTTTTTTTGGACACTGTTAAGCCGTGCTTTTTGCATCGGGCTCATATACAAGTCTTCCGTACGCCTAAATGAATCGGGATTTTATTCCCCCAAAGCCGACGTGCCTTTGAAATGGGCCTTGAGAAAGCCAACAGGAACCTCTGGTAGCCAATAATCTTAAAAAGCATAAATCTCAATTGCGAATCGTCCCTTGTTGCCGCATTAGACGCGCTGTCCAAGAAGATTCTGCCGCCAGAACATGTGTATATATCAGGTTGTTTAGTACGTAAAGAATACTGTCGTTTTATTTGTTAGACGTAAAAAGATGCTCAATAGGCGGCCTGCCATCCTTTTTTACGGAATCACGCAGTGCCTTGAATTTCAGGACCTAGTTTTTACGTTGATAGTTGTTAAGGTTTGATATTAGAGCGGGGTGTTTGAACAAGTTCATTTTTATACAATATTACAGTTTGCAGTTGTTTCTAAGATATTTATGACGTTATTATTAAGGTAATATTAGTTTAGATTGACGAATGAAAGCGGTTTACTTCAGTTACCGTCTATATTCTAGGTGTCTCCTGCACAGTGGGTTTAACAATGACAGTTTTGTTTTGCGTTTGACACCTGCCAGCGAAATAGTTTCGTGCATTTGTGGTTGGAGGGCTTTTTGTATAGGTTCAGAGCCCCGTCTAGCAGGCATTTATTTCACATAACTATTATACTTTATATATTTCAAGGTGACTCTAAAATACGTACCAGCATTTACCTCTATATACCTATGCCTAGTTTTCTTTTTGTATATTGTAGTTTAGTTGATATAATTTTTTACAATGCTTCTGCCCATTTATTTGTTTTTGTATCCATCTAAATTCATTAGTGCCGTCGACTGTGCTCTTGTGAGCTTTGTGGTATGTTGGCTAGAGAACGAAAGGGTTTCCTAGGCTTTAAAATATCTTGCTTTGGTTTTGCATTTTAGAGGGATTTCTCACTCTCAAGGGTAGGCATACTCTATTTTACAGGAGCAGTTAATTTAATTTCTACTCTTTGTTATTGATAAATAACATGACATTTAATCTGTTAAAAAATGAAATAAAAGTTTGTTCTCAGGAGAATCCCAAAATTTCATTGCCGCTCTGAAAACAGGGTTGTAATTCATCTTAAAAATATTTATTGAGATCATCGAGAAAAGAGCATTCTCGTTACGATACATAGTTAAGTCCTCATGCACAATTAATAATACATTTGCCTAGATTGAATGATAAAACAAAACAATAATATTGTGAAATGAGTCTTGTAAACATACTCTCCTAGATACTAATCATACTGCAGATCGAGGTAGCCTTCGAGTGCAACCGGAAGACCGAGGTCACGGATTCCTTTCGGCAGCGTCCAGGCATTGTACAGTTGGTCTCTGACCACGAGCCGTGCCAGGTGTTTGAGAAGCGGCGGCTCCTTCCCAGCCGCCCCAGCGCTAATAATGCCGTCGCGTTGTAGTTTCTCGAACATGGCGCGCTTGTTGTTGGTCTCTGTCTGCGTTATGGCAAACATCGACTCGTTGCGATAACGCTGCTGAATCGGGTACGTCACGTGCGGGACTGCGCGGAGAACGAGACGTAGAAATCTAGTAAGCCGAGACATTGAAGAGACATCAAGACACTACGTACTTGCAGGTATTAGACCGGGTAGATGGGCAATCAAATTGATTTTTTTTGATCAGTATTTTTAAGACTTAATGTACATTTTTTGGGTGCACATAGTGCAAAACGGGCACTGTATTACAATCTAACACTGGTATTGTGGCATTTTGGATGTGATTTTATTTATTTTCAGGTTCTTCACATAACCTAAGAACAGTAAGTGCGGTACAATCGGAAAATGGCTTGAAATATTATGAAGGCCGGGGAGGTAGAATCAACGGAGTTAGTAACTAACCAAGAGAGGCGGCCTCGAGAGTTGATTTGATTTTTGGCTGACGTCTTGGATCGTACACGAGAGTAGAGCTCTACATAGCTTCTCTCGATAAGTTCCGTCACTACATTCTACCGTCTTTTTCCTCAAACTCATATCCAGCCTTTTGAACAACGATACGAAATTTAATTGGGCTGCCTTTAGAGTTCATTTTAATGTCTTTATCATTTTGATAACTTAACCTTTTGTTTAATTGCTGGAGGTGGTTTACAAATTGCTAGTACGATTGAGTTTTTCAGTAGGGGCCAACATTATTACTAAATGTCCTTGCGAATACATGAGCTAGAAACACGTGGTAACTTTAGGTGCCACCTATTGGTGATTGTGTCTGTCCTAACGAACCGCTACAAGTAAATAATAACAACTTTAAATATTGATAAATGTTTATCAATTGTTGAGGTTAGCATTAATAAAGATAAATTGAGCAAGAACCAATCTCAAATGCAAGTAATCTGTGAGAGACAGCAAAATTAAAAATACTTAAAAACTCAGAATGACAGCAACTCCACCTACTAGCAGACTCCATTCATGTTGGTAAAGTAGTTATTTGGTGGCCACTTTTCACAAGGACTTTTAAAAATTAGCGCTAGCCATCTGACATGACCTGTAAACTCATCGCTGAAATTTCTCCGGCCTTGTAGGTTTATTTTTGCAACAGACATGTTACTAAATTGATTTGTTGACTCTAAAATTACCCTGGCCTTACTTGAAGAATTTGCTTACCCTAAATAAGAAGGTAGTTTAGGCTTGTCAATGATCAGATCGCTTCGGGGGCTGTAGCATTGGAACACCAGATCTAGGGCCATCTGAGCGGCAGAGATTTTATCGCCAAATGCTGTTTCGTAGTTGAGACGGGCACCATAACGGATCATCAGCTCCAAATCCTGACGACGGTAAGAAATTGTTCAGACTTCTGCGATGCGTTTGCCGGAACTTTGTTTTTTTTTTCTTCTTGTCGTTGATCAGTAGGGTGCCAGGTGTAGGTGCCCCGAATTTTCTCCATCTAAAAACCTTGCCTAGGGCAGTAAACTTTTGTAAACCTGATATCACTGTCAGTAGCACCTTGCCTAGGGCAGTAAACTTTTGTAAACCTGATATCACTGTCAGTAGCACCTTGCCTAGGGCAGTAAACTTTTGTAAACCTGATATCACTGTCAGTAGCACCTTGCCTAGGGCAGTAAACTTTTGTAAACCTGATATCACTGTCAGTAGCACCTTGCCTAGGGCAGTAAACTTTTGTAAACCTGATATCACTGTCAGTAGCACCTTGCCTAGGGCAGTAAACTTTTGTAAACCTGATATCACTGTCAGTAGCACCTTGCCTAGGGCAGTAAACTTTTGTAAACCTGATATCACTGTCAGTAGCACCTTGCCTAGGGCAGTAAACTTTTGTAAACCTGATATCACTGTCAGTAGCACCTTGCCTAGGGCAGTAAACTTTTGTAAACCTGATATCACTGTCAGTAGCACCTTGCCAACTGCTTACTAACACCACCGTAGCACCAAGCAGCAATCCCAAACTAGCCGGCAGTATAAATTAGCACGATTTTGTAACGCTTCATGCAATTGATTGCTTTGTCTTCACTGCACTGTAATGGTCAACTGAAACCCTTCTACCTTCTTGATAATGCTACTGTCGTAGCACCTTCTTACTTCTGGTTGCTGAAATGAAAGTGCCACTCTAGGTGGTCTGGGTTATATAATACCAATGGTCGCCTTGTGTTGGGTAGCACTGCCAAGTGGCCACTCTAAGTAAGGCCCGTGAAGAAAACTTTAGAAGCAAAGAGCCTATTGAATTGTTGGATAAATACAAATTATAAGTAGTTCAAAGGGCGGTGGTGGCGTGGGAGTGGTCTGTTGATATCTTATGCATGTTCATAAGGCTTAAAAACACAGTGGGGACCTGATATTGCGGATGGTGACATGAGAAGTACTAATGTATGTATTTTAATGTTATGTATGCCTTTTAGCTCTTTTTCAAAACCTCAACACGTCTACGTTTTTCAAAATATCAAAATCTAAAAATTTAGCAACTATGGACACACTTTCTCTAAACACTGATCATTTTCAGATCCTTTCGAGTAATTTTAGGCCCCCCAAACTCTGACTGCGTGGACCTCTGCTAGCTTGGGGTTGTTTCCCCTTACCCTTCAACCCTTAAACCCTATCCCCTTTACTCTACCCTACTTTACCCTTCAATTTATAGGGTTAAGCCTTGGTGCATCCAGCCCCTAGAAAGTAACTCACGTTAAATCTCTCTCTGTCGATAGCATCCTCAATCGGTCGGCATGTTGAGTACATCCTGTTCAACGGACATTCAAGCATCGGTTTCATTTCATTTTCCACTGGAAATAACAACTTCATCCGAGTCGACTGCTGAATGAAATACTCCAAGTTGACATTATCCTCGTTCTGGTCGTCGCACATGTTGTAGAACAGCTCAACAAAGCTGCCGTTGCAGTCGTAGAGAGATCGAAACAGTTCTTCGAGCGCTGGGTCTTCCAAGCGATATTCAAACGCAAGTCTGACCGCGATCTTTAAAGACTCGCAAGCGTTGTAGCAGTTTCCGACTGGAACGGTCACAGAGGGCTAATAAAGTTGCCATTCGTAGCAAAGCTATTTGCGAAATAATACAGTATTTTAAGAATTACAACTAATTCTAGTATAAATCATTAAAAAGATTGGTTTCCTTGACGATTGTTTTACCTGATCGCGGTAACGAGAGCCCCAGCTGTGCATCGGACTCCAAAGACATGTCAGCGAGCGTCAGGCGCGAATTTTGTAGCCGTTTTCTGTGTTTACCTTGAGGACGACGGCTTAGATGGTGGTGCATTACGTACGCTCTGACGGCGCAGCGACATTGCACTTTCTTGCTTTTATCCTCTTCCACAGCCATCATGGCTTCGTAGATGGTACGAACCTGTCGGAGAGCAGAGAACATCGAATAGAAATTTTCGGTCTAGCTTCCTTTCCAGAAATTAATTTGTCACAAATCTTGTCAACTTGTTTTCTTGTAAATTTTTAATTTGTATCCATCCACCTGTACCAGTTACTGCAACTTTCCACAGTTTTTCATTGCTTTAGCCTTCCTGAAGGTGCCAAGACTTAGCTTAGCAAAACTTTAAGTTAAAATGAAGTTATTCAAACAATTTATTAGCAGTTTCTCAATAAGAAATATTTTAATTTGAGATTTGAGATTTTTATAATTATACATATATATATATATAACTGTAGGGATCTTTCCCCTTCACGACTATTATTGATACTATCTTAAGATTACGATTCATTTTTGTAATTCATCCCCTGGCCTGTCTCAAATCTTGGCTTACCTATGTTCAAATTACATATCTCAGAATCATTGTTCGTCCTAAAATACTTGGTTCTTCAAAATTGAGTTGGAGAAAAGTATTGTAAATAAATATACCGTTAAATCTAGCAAAAAAAGGCTGAAATTCACGCAAATACAATTATTGAAATGTTGTGGTTAGTGACGGACTTGCTCTGTTGAGATTGACTTGTGGTCCTAAAAAGGACCTAAAAAGTCGACGTTTCGTCTTCAGGATCGTCACATCTTTAGGACTACAGTCCTGAACTACAGTCCTACAGGACTGTGCCAACGCCGACGAAACGTCGAATTTTTAGGTCCTTTTTAGGACCACAAGTCAATCTCAACAGAGCAAGTCCGTCACTCACCACAACATTCACCCACGGCTCTGAACCACTCTACCAAACCAATTATTGAAATGTTATATTGAGAGATTGAGACAACTTGTGCGTTTAGAATTTGGAGAAATGTTAAATCACAGAATTGCAAACAACTTTAAAGATCCTAGAAGATATGTGAAGGACCCCAGATTTGTCACACCTTAATTTGAAAAAGTAGTTTAAAGAAGAATACATAGACCTACGCTTTGTGTTTCGAGATGACCTGTTAAATTCATCCAAATTCCAAACCGGTTCAGCATCATATTTTTTCAGGTGAGAATAGAAAGGGAACAAGCACACTATCACAAATTTCAAATAAAAGATCTATTAAAAAACAAAGTCCTTTGGTAGACCCCTAAGCTTATCCAAAACTTTGTCGGTGTTCATTATCTATGGATACCGTCGTGCCAACTTTCAATTAATGTAATGTGGACACTTCATATCTTACCTCTTTTATTTCAATGTACATTTCTATTTGATAATGACCCTCTGTAGATCCACCACTCACACAACTGTCAATTTCTAGTTTCACAAAGTCTGTCTCCCAAAGAGTGTCTAGCTGCTTCGAAGAACTCACCTTGACTGGGGCTTGAATGTAGAAAAAAGCCAGTAACTTCAGTCCTGCTCTATGATTGGCTCCAGTTTTTCATTGTTGATCAACAGAAACAAACAGGGGACAGTGGTGATTTGAAAGCAAAACACATTGTTGAATTAACATTTTGGTGAAAAAAGAATCAGGCTCAACAATGTAAAACATGCATAACTAATTTATTCATTCAAGTGGCAAATACAGGCTAATGCAACATTTTAATATTCACATGAAGATTAAAGCTTGTTCTTTTCAAGTTAGCAATAATTCTAGCTTGGTAAGCTTTTGTTGATGTTTCTCCACAGTCTTTCCCATGAGACAGATGCCATTTAAAAGCTAACCACATTTTTTTTTTTTTTTTTTTTTTTTTGAGTGGAAACACATTTATTCAGAGGGGTTTTTAAATCTTCTCTCAATATCGTCTCACCTGGGATAGACAGTATGCACTTGCACTTGGCTGTCAAACTTGCCTGCTGGCCCACAAAGTACATTGTACTTTTTACTAGTCTTAGTTTTTCTATATGCTAATTATTTCTATGAGTTATCGGTGAAAACTAGTATAATATTATGACACTAACCTATCACATGTAAAATCACAACAGAACAACTGAAAGTAATAACCAATCACTGTCAATTCAAGATGCTCACTGGTTGGGTGTGTAAATGAATCAAGTATTGGGAATATTTATAGTTACTATAGGAATGTGCCAAGACTTTTATAAGCAGCAGCCAATTATAATTAGCCCCAGGCAATTTGCTTTTTGCTAGTATTTTTTGTCCTTATCATGCTTAATTGATTATAAAATTAACTGTTATCAAGAGAAAAGTAAACTGCATTTTTTTTCTGAAAACATCAATTAATTTGCATGAAATTAAAAAAATTGGATATAAGGCCAGTTGCAGCATTTCTTTTGAAAAGATAAATATTTAATTGTTTAATCTTAATTTGCCTTCGGATTATCAGAATTAATTGGCAGAGAAGTTATGGTATATTTTTTTTTGGCTAATATGGCATATTCCAAAACAAATAAAAAAATTGTAATGTGGATGTAATATAGACACATTGACTACGTTTCACTGTTATACTTTAGGTACAAACTCGGTGGTAGGCACTGAGACCTCTACATACCGAATTGCAATTTACACAATGAACACCGATGTAAAAAGTGGAACATATTCTTGCTTCACTTTGCGTCGTTTCACTTTGATATGATATGTACTCGTTAGCTCACTCGGTCGTTGGCTAGATGATTAACTGCCTCTCCACGTTGGGTCCTCGACGGATTTCTTTTTATCACAGGTGAAAGATACCGTAAGGGCAAGCCGTACGCCAGTGGACACCCTTTCGACGAAATGCTCGTTTTCAGAACCAGAAGTAAACATAGAGACTCGACCTAGAGCGACAAAAGAAATTGATTTCAATCATCTCTACCAATTACCTTTTCTTGCCAACAGCTCAGTTTGGAACCTTACTGTTTAATATCGTTTCAGTAAATTGGGGAAGGGTACAAAAAGAATCGCAACTTATCGAGGTTGAGAAAGTCAATTGTGCACAATGAGGGGAAGTACTAAAAGCTAGAACTATTTGGCTGTTGCCTTGTTAATATAAAATAAATTAATGATCATCTGTTACAATTGGCCATTTCTGTATTTCCTTTACTTTTCTTGTCTAGTTAATTTGCCGGCCATATAGCACTCATTTTTTTTTTAAATTTTCAATGCATGCCCTTAACAGAACTATGTTGTTATTAAGTTATTGTTATTTGCTATATTTAGCAATGAAAATTGCTGGTCAAAAAAATGCAAGTGAATGATTGGATAGCAGTGCAAATTTCCAAAAGGGTTTGTCAAGCTACTAACCAAGTCGTGGCTCAACGGTCCTATTTGTGCCATCCTTGTCGACGAAGATGAAGCGACCGCCGCTGAAGTCACTGCCATGGTCGCTGAGGTAGAGCAGCGATGTGTAGTGGAACGAATCATACGTTTTCTTGTCCACGTGCGGGTGCCAGTACCTGGAATTAGAAACAGGAGATTTGTAAATAGTTTGCCCGAATTTGGTTCATGAAAACCAAACAGCCATAGGAGCAATCGTTGTCATAAATACATGCTATAGACAATCTACGTTTAAACTTACTGGTCGTGCAGAGAAGCTGGTGGCAGTGACGTAAGTCTTGAGAAAAACGATGGACTCGTTAGATAGACGGAGCTTTCAACCAGACCAAAGTGGTGAGCAACTGCTTCTCTGATCTTATCTTTCACTGCACTGTGAAGATAAGAAGAATTAGAAGAATTTTGGAACCTGGATGGAGGCTTTTAAGTTCCAAAAATCTACTCCAAAATTATTATTCAATACATGATAATCACCTCTCAGGACTCACGTATATGTGCTGTAGTCGTCTGGGCTGAAGATGCCTTTAGCTGTTTCCAGCTTGTGAATGTTGACAAATGCGCCGCCAAGAGACAGCGCCCCTGAATGCAGGTCAAGAATTGAAGCGGCGCCTTGCGTACCAAGAGCAAGACCGCGGCGAGCCAGCGAAGCCAAAGCTCGTGCTTCTTGGACTGTTACCAGCACGTCCGAAACCAACCGACCACAGCGGGATGGTACACAGCCTAAAACAAAGTCAATCTTGCAGACCGGTTCCGAGCAGTTCCAATGTCGAGGCACAAACATGAATGGGGGAAGCTAACCAGGAAATTTCTCCATCTCTGCCTTGTAGTCGTTGGAGCATTCCACATCTTGGGCTCGCCGTTCCAAAGTGTCTCTGTGTCGAGCAAATGGGAGCTCCCGGCTTTTTCCAGCGTTTGAGAAATAGACGACAGCAAATACGCCAACCATCATCACACCGCGAGTCCACAGGCGCTGGTATGGAATGCGTGCGATTGGAGGACCATTTTTTGGAATGCTGGAAAAAGGCAGGTCATAAGGTTTACGGCGAATGGAAACCTTTTACGACTAGTTAACAGTGCTCCACATAACCTATGTTATAATTGCATTGGTTAAGCTCACATCGGCTTGTCGACATCTTCGCTGCTCGTGATTGTCTCACTCTTTTCAGCTTCTTGCAATTTAGACGCATCTTTCCTTTTATGTACTTGTTTAGAGTTACTTTTCGAAGTAGACATGTTCAAAGATCGTATTACTCGGTATTACCGTGTATTACACTTCGAAGTTTTTGACAGTTCGCGTTCACGCTCCTGTCAGCGGTTTCGTTAGCGGTGTTAGCTTTCTACGTTGGTAGTTGGTAGGAAAAATGTAGCATGCAGCACGCTTGTGATTGGCTAAGCTGCGTGCTGTCACAAAAGCGCGCACTCGCATGTCACTCGGTCTTTTGAGCTCCCTACGCCGCAGTTCTGCCGCAGTCGCTCGCTGCAGTCTGTTTAACAAAAAGGATCGTCGTGATCAAAAATCGTATTACCATGTTAGCTATTTGTGGGAGAAATGTTTCTCTGTGGGATACCAAAACGTGCAAATTGGTTGATAAATTCCCAAAGGAGTCGGCGGAAGGTGAGGTTATGGTTTAAAAAAGATTACTAACCGAATCCTTCTTCTATTGTTCCGTATTTTTTTAATTTGGAATAGACACGCGTAGTCTATGATACAGGTACATGCATATTTAGGCATTGACTGATGATTTATGGTGAAGTTTACGAAGCAATGTTACTAGGGGTGTTCTTTTTGGTTCTGTCCTGCACACTCGAGCTAGCTTTAACAATGTCGTTAAAGCATAACAATGTTATGCGATGCCTGATGCGCGGTCTCACCACAAATTCCTGTTATTAAGAGGTACTTTTGTGTGACGTTGATGGTAGTAAAGGTTGGTGTAATTACGATTGACCAGTTCGATGGGCTGTTGGTATGTGGTTCATTGGGTGTAATTTTAGCTTGGATGCACGCGGTGGAATGTGGTTTGGTCCGCAGAACTTAAGTTGGAAGATTTTTTTTTATGCATTACTGTCATATATGGCAGTTGTCCTGAAAAATGGATGTGGCCAAAAAAGTGGAATCTGTTAAATTTACCGAATTCATGGCAGTGGATATATATATATATATAATACACTGATTAATAATTATTTCTCACCTGTTCACAGACTGGGAATTCATAGATATTTCGTGGTCAAGTGACCGTAAGTATCTTGCAGTCTTGCGACTGTTCGGACCGGTCGAGCTACTGACAGTGGAAGAGGAAAAAATTGTATCTTCTCAAAAGCTCGTGAGCATCTTTATACCGGTAAGTTAAGAAAATTATGCCAAAAGCAAGGTTTACAGGTAACATAGTCCATGGGGCATGTCATGAGCTCTGGAGAGCCCTTGGTCTGGACAGCACCACTTTCCTTGTCAGAAAGGTTCTGAGCAAATCAAGGGCAAAAATGTGTCACCTAAACGTGACAAATTCCCACTGCGTCAAATTAATCAGCGACAGTAATTACCTGGGCTCGCGTTGCTGTTATCTCAGACCTGCGTAGACCATAATCATAAATATTATTAATAAGAAAGTATATTTATAATATAGATCAGTAAGCCAGACCTTAATGGTCAAACATATATTTGGATAGCTGTCAATTGTTTAATAAATTTATTTTCTTCTTCCCTGAGTAGCTACAAAAAAGGTTGGGACTCTGGCAAGAAAAATCTTAATAGAGAGAATGTGACAATTAAAAATGGAATGGGAATGGAAGAAAAAACAATTGCAAAACGTCAATGAATTTGTCTTGGGTCCACTGTTGTGGCACCCAACAATGGGGAAATAATATATGAGGCAATAAAATCGAATTCTCTTTTGTCTTTTTTACTTTTATGCCTAGCATGAATGCATATAAGATTGAAAATAACAATAACAATCGACTTAAATAGGAATGCTCACATAGGCACGTAGACCTATGTGAGGAGCTTATATAAAAATCACTTTAATTGTCTTCTTTCTTTCCTACAGGCAAACAAAGATGCATATCCCACTTCCATTGCATTTATGAGAAATTCGAGTCGGTATCTAGCTATTGGCAGCAAGAATGGTGTGATCGTCTGGGACTGCAAGGCAAACAGCATCAAAAAGACCCTGACGGTAAGACCCAGTATTGCAATATTTTTCAACTCTAAGTTAGCTCCTAACCTCAGAAACATCCGAAGTTCACTGCTTGTAATCAGTTGTTGCCGTGGCAATTTATTTAACTCCCGCTATATATAGGAGTTAAGAAAATTTTAATGCTGGACCTAAGAGTGATAATCTAACAATAGGGTTACTGCAATCTCTCTTCGTGATGAATAAGAAACGAAATTTACCGAAGTCTAGATGTTAGGACATGAAAGAAGAGTTTTGGCTGTTGCCTAGTTTGCTGTTAGAGGATGGTGAAGATTTGAGGGTACTTGGGTAATGGATGGTTATGGGAAAGTGGTATTTGAGTGTATTGAATAGTTCTAATTTTAAATAAATTAATTAGAGTATAATAAATGGAAATGAGTCAATAATTAGATATGCAGCTTACCAAGGGTTGATTGCCAATTGTGTTTTTTTTTTAATTTTTGGTAACTTTTTGGCATTTGCTTTGTTTCTGGTGAGACTTTGATAGGGATGTCATATCTTCTTACCACCTCTCATTGCTTTCAGTAACATTACCACGCTAATATTTTATTCAGAGCTTTTTTTTAACCTCCATATGGCAAAAACTGAATTGATTCTACGTTCTTCCAGTTTGATGGAATCCCAGGGCAAGTTGAATTCCTGGAATTCAACTCGTTCGGCAGCCATGTAGCCGCGGGGATGTCTTCAGGAAACGTGGTGGTTTACGAGTATTCCGGCACGTCAAAGAAGTTGTACCAGGTGCCGCAGTCAACTGTAAGTGGCTAAATCTTCGTTCCTGTCAACTTTCGGCCAAATTGTGTCGTTACCAAAAAGCATTTTAGAGAACTGTTTGGCTGGTAAAAGTGGGTCTATCAGAAGATTGGCACGCTGTGTTGTGGTGTTATCAAGTCTGTTGGGATTGTTGAAAAATGTACTTTTTTGGGTTTCTACAATGACAGTTTTGGGTGTGGTTAAATAACGAGCAGGCAAAGAAGAATCTATTCTATAATTTACCAACGTACGGTTGTATTAAGTTACCTGGTAGTGGTAAGATGCACCGTCACGATACAAGGGCAGCCAAATGCCAAATAAAATCTGCTAACTAAATATCGGCCAGGCACATCCTCGATGAGGGCAGGAAAATGATAAAAACATATTTTCTTTTACGTCGTCGTTGTATCTTCATTTTTCTTACTCAACTGACAAAATTTGTATTTGCTTCATCAAACTATGGTGCGTCGAATGGGCTAAAACTACCCATGAATACTTATGATTTGTCTCTTATATATAAGAATTATTTACTTTTAATTCAAATATACTTTAGTATACTGGTACCACAATAAATCAACGGTACTAGGGTTAATTTCAACTCACATCTGAATTGTTTGTAATGTAATGTGTGAAAAATTAGCTTCTGAGCTATCAAATAAAAATTAATATTATTGGAAAGGAAGCTAGACTGGAAAAATGTGCAACAGAACCAGGATACGAAACCCGTGACCTCCTAATTGCCGATTGGGTGCTCTACCAACTGAGCTATCCGAACACACATATTCCAGCTTCCGTGGGGGTGGGATAAGGGATCCCCTTAAGGGGGAAATATATTATTAATATTATTATAGACAAGCCATTGTAGCGGTTAAAGAAAAGAAATTAAATACTTGCTTCTGTCTTGAATATAGAAATAAAATAACAAAATGTAGAGAAATGAACGCTGGACCCTTGTGCCGTACAGCGGGTGACTGCGCTGCGCTACCAGACGCACTCGAGCACGGTCGGGGTTGGTAGCGCCGAGGGTCACGTCATGTTCTGGAACACAATCACCGGCTCGGAAGTCGGCGCCATCCTCGGCGCTCACCGCAACGCCGTTGCTGACCTCGCGTTCGCGCCAAACAACGCCAAACTGGTTGCCACCGTCTGTCAGGACGGCCAACTCTGCTTCCACGAGATGGCAAACCGAAAGTGAGCAGAATATTTTTTTATTATTATGACCGTCTCAATGACTGTCTCAAAAATTGATGCCCAAACAGGGGACACGAACCTTCGAGGGTGTTGTTCTAGCCCATTGAGCTACTTGGACACTGGCTTTTTGAGACGATTTTAGTGTATTTGATCTCCAAGGAGTAGAACCAAGAGGCTGTGAATACTCACAGTCACTCTGATTCTAGTGACGCTATATCACGTCACAACCTGTCAAACTCCAGTAACTCCAATTTGACGTTGGATGCGTTGATGTATTTAGATGAAATCTGATTTAAATTGCTAACGCTTGCAATGCGCGGGGTATTTTATTATCATTAACACTATAACCGTCCCAAAAAATCTCAAAAATCTCTTTATATATTTCCTTACACATTAATGAGTTATCACATTATTATAATATTTAAAAAATTATGAGACAACAGTGCTACTTGAAGACGATCGATTGCAAATAATCAAGTATCTCGGTATATCACTCGCGATTGTAATTGTAATCGTTCCTTTATTTCCATTTTTCTAAAGAACTATTCTTTATGATGGTTTTTAGACTCATGTCTACTTGATTTATCCTTAGCACTAGTTTTAAGAAAAACTATTTGAAATGGGTTTTGAATGCTAAGTAAAGGACAACTAAATTTCCCGACGTTTCGCAACTTGTACTAGTTACTTCTTCAGAGGATAGAGCAGTCCTGACAATTGTCTGATAACAAAAGAACCACATAAAATTATAACAATTACCAAGTTCAAGCTTCCTAAATGCATCTATGCTCTTATATGCTCTTCTTTAAACTCTTCTTTATGCATCATGCTCTTTAGCTATCGAAACCATTCCAATATCTGTTCTTGTCACCGGTTTTGATCGCTAGGCCAGTGGTAACGTGCGAGACTGGCGAGGTGCTGACGACGATAGACATGTGCGCCGACGGCGTGATAGCGGTGACCGGCACGCAATCTGGCCGCATACTCAGCTACGACATCCGAAGCCTTAGCTACCCGATGGCGTCCTTCGACCTTCAAACTCCTATCAAGAAACTACGCTACGCTCGAACGACGGTGAGCGAAATCGAAATTTGTATTTGTATTTGTATTTTATTAGCTGTTCAGTACATTTGTCAATGTGTATACTTTGTGATCTGTAGGAGTCTTGTTGTTTAGCTTGTTAAATTAATTTAAATCTCTTTAAATTTGAAACTTTTTTTTCATTCATTTTTTTGTGAGAAAATAATGAACACGTATTTTTTTATTTTCTTCTAAATCCAATTTTGAATAAAATATACCTGTTTAAAATTTTTGCGTTTAAATCTCGTACGAAAACGAGGGTCGCCATTTTTTCTGGCGTATAGTGATATCTGACGTCAGTATGACGTCAAAAAAACGTCAAGAAACAGAAGCGAACGCAAAGGTGACCCAAAATGACGTCAGAACAGAATTTCTGACGTCACAGCCCGTTTTCATCCCACCACGAGAATTTATATTTTAGCCATTCTTAAAACAAATATAAATAGAAAAGTTATGATCGGATTATAAAAAGAAAAAATACGTCAGATTTTATTTTTAACGCGTATTTGAATACAATGATAATTATTAAATAATAATCTTAAGGAGATTTCCCGATTCAGGGCCATTAGCCATGGTTAAAAAAAGAAATGTGCACCTCAACAGGTAGCTGGCGACCCTGCGCTAGGCTCCGCTGCGTGGCGCCCCGCCGCGGGAGGCGTGTCGACCCCGCTGAGTCAGCGGCCGAGCTCTGGAGCTGCCGGCCCGTCGCCGGTTACCCCCGGTTCCCAACACGGATACGGGATTTTCTCTCCGCTGCACTCGGACTCGTACCTGTACTCGTCAAGCTCCTCGTGTGGCGACGCTTCGCTTGCGTCCTGCACGCCTGGAAATTTGGTGTCGCCGGTAATTTAAAAATCTGTTACATAAGCGGTGATGTAATCAACACGTGGAAAAATGTGTAAATTTGCATTTTTTTTTTTTGGTAATTTTGTAGTTTGCATAGTCCCAGTAGGATGAGAAGGTAATTTTTAGAAGCTCTGTCAGGTGATCTCAGCATCTCCATGGCTACCAAACGTTGAATCTACCATTGAACCTCCTATGCTAGGCCATGATATACCCGTGGTAACATAAGATAGCAGAATTGAGGAGCTCTGTCAGGCGATCTCAGCATCTCCATGGCTACCAAACGTTGAATCTACCATTGAACCTCCTATGCTAGGCCATGATATACCCGTGGTAACATAAGATAGCAGAATTGAGGAGCTCTGTCAGGCGATCTCAGCATCTCCATGGCTACCAAACGTTGAATCTACCATTGAACCTCCTCTGCTAGGCCATGATATACCCGTGGTAACATAAGATAGCAGAATTGAGAAGCTCTGTCAGGCGATCTCATCATCTCCATGGCTACCAACGTTGAATCTACCATTGAACCTCCTATGCTTGAAAGTTTTTACTTTTTTTGTTTCAAAGTTGGCAACGACAATTACCTCCTTAGAAAAATTAAAGTATAGCACAATGGTTTAAGATGAAGAGTGAAAAAATTGTAATTACTGTATTTTTTTTGTATATTAATTTTATGTTAAATATATTATATAAATAATCTGTAATAGATTTTATGTATGTGTGTAATATCTTGGTATCTGAGAAAAAAAAGGCTAAAACTAACATTCTTTTTCAGGCATATAATTATGTCTGTTAACCTTAAGCCCGTCATAAAACTTAACTCACAAAAGAAGTATTATGACTATATCTACCGATTCTCTCAGGTCAAGTCAGAGGTGCCCGAGGTGAAGGCGGAATGCAACGAAGAGATCGAACGGCACAGACTGTCGATAGTGCAAGCCGTCTTGCGATCTTCGTGCAGCGACGAGTGGTTGATCGCGAACGGCATCCCGCTGGATCCTGACGATCGGAACGGGAATCGAACGGACGACGCGGCTGCGTTCGGAGGAATCCCGCCACCGAGTTCCATGATCACGTCGTTTCGCATCGCTCGGGATAGACTCGCCTTTCCCGTCATCTCGGAGGTCGGCTGCGATACGAGCTCGCCGTTGCAAGATGTGAGTTGACCAACGTTGAACTGCCCAGTGACTACTTAACCTACGTACAACAATAGAGGATACCACACAAAGGAGTCACTGTCATATCGAGAGTTAAGAAATATTGTTATGGAAAGGAAGCTAGACCCAGGACCTCCCTATTGCCGGTCGGTTGCTCTACCAACTAAACTATCCGGACACAGGAACTGAGCTGGCATTCAATTCCGCTCAAAATTCCAGCTTTTACGGGTTGGAATAAGGGATGCCCTCGAGGGGGAAGAGGCCAAGGCGACTCATATTCAATGAGTTCTTAGCAACTCTGGGGTAGGATGCTAATTCAATGGCCACATGAACACAATGGACCTTTCCTTGGACGATAAAGATTTTGTTATTTCTCGCAGATTAATCGCTTTTCAGACTGGTTAACACGCAACTAATCGACATTAATGTTAGCCTCATCGATTAGCTCATAAGAATTGTCAATAGAAGTATGTTTAACAGGGCCATCGGGTGGCGGCTACCGGTAGCATGTGTTACTGGCTGTCGTTGGCACTATGACTCTGACTTTAATCTATAAATCTGATGCGTAATCCGTAAATAGGTTGATATAAGTTGCACAGTAGTCCCGCGACTCTGATCGACTTTAAAGTCAATACCCAATGGTATGTCAAGGCAGAGCAATCTCGAAAGAATTTTTAACATTTGAATTTTTCTTCAGATGTCAAACACCCTGTTCCCGTGTACGGACCCGAAAACGGGCACGGAAATCTCCCCGATTGCCGACGTGACGGCAATGACGGCCAACCTCGTCGTCTCGTCGACTTCAATGAACGATACGTCCGACGGCGTACTCGACAAAAACATCGAGGCCGAGCGAGCGACAGTCGAGCAAGCGTCGGACTACGCCGATGGCGTTTCCAGGCGTTCTGATGACGAATCCAGCGTGATGGAAGGAGTGTGGGACTCCAATTACAGTAGCAGCGACGAGGAATTCCACTCGCAGCGAGAAGAAGGTGAGCGGAAACGATTCTGATCATCGAAACTTGCCGCTAACGTAATCCGTTTAGGTTACACGCTTACGCCTCGTTTTCAAGACCATGAGATCGATTATGCACATCAGTGAACTGTCTCGTGTAAACGGGTAAAGTTGACCGTAAAAGTCTTGATTGAGATCTTGAGCTCGATCTTTTGCGATCGCAAAAGATTTTGCGATCTTTGCGCTTTTGCGAAATTTTGCAAAATTGCAAAAATTGCTTAAAAACGACTGGGAATGGTTTTAATTAGTACATAATTTGTGAGAATGACATAAGGAGTTATTCTAACTACTATTTTATTGGGTTTTAATGGAGAATTTGATAAAAAACTGGCTGGCAAGGTGAGATTTTGATCCAAATGGGATCACAGAACTTGATTTTTCAACATAAATTCTCTCGGTTTCAGTTTCTCAGTGTCTGCCTCTGGTGTTTTTCACATGATTAGGTGACGATTTATCAAGTATTTAATCAATTTCTGCTCAGCGCAAGGTTTTTTAGATATTTTTGACAGCAATCTTTCGATAGCTCCGTTCATTTGTTTACGATTTTATAAATATGCCCACTTTGAAATACGTGCACACAGTTTTCACAGTGCAGTGACCTATTGAATTGGAGATCTTGAGCTCCAGAAATTGTTCACCGTCGTCATAAATGTTAACTAGGCTTTCAGCGTAGTACTTTAAACTATAAAAATATGAGATATTTAAACGACGAAAAGATCTTTGCAGCGGGCCAGCTTAACTAGTTTATTCTTTAGTTATTTTACCCGTTGCTGTTGCAGGAACCAATCGGAGTGCAGCTGCAGGACAACAGGCGAGCAAAGACATAACAGAGGTATGCCAATTGTCTACCTCGGTGATTTATTACCTCTGTAGTCCTCGTGGTCGTTACTCCAAATTTACTTGTTCTGAGAAACGTTTAATTTTGTTAAGCTTTTTATTTTCAGAGGTAAATTTTGTGTTTTGTTTTTTTACCTGTTGGCTACCTAACCCCTTAGCAATCACGTTTGCTGTAACTTTTTAATCCTTGTGAGTGCATATTTCTTCACTATTGCATTAGTCATCCTTTACCATCAATAATTTGAAGGTTTAAACCTGCAATGTTGTTTCCTTTTAGCTTTGAGCGTTTACTTTACACTAGGTTGATTTGGTCTAGGTGCTAATGGTAAATTGCCATCACTAAATTTGCCAAATGATAAATTGGGGTCGTCCAGCAATGGAGTTAACAGGATTTCGTTATTTCTCGAAGATAACTTACATTTGAGACCAGATTTTGCTAAATTATTCGCTAAATTAATGCTATCCGTGGCGATTAATATCGTTATTATTTAATTGTAGAGGTTTGTGAAAAGTACAGTCGCCAGTGCCATCTGGTAGTCACGACCGTTACTACGTATCGGAGACTGAAGAGTGTTTAACATAAGGACTGTGACTCTATAAGCTAAAACACCAAAGCTTCTAGTTTTTTTTTTTTCAGTTTTGTTTTTAACTTGTTTTGTTTTGCTGTTGGCAGCCCCTTGTGAGTAATCAACAGCTGCAACAGTTGCTGACGCAGAATTTCGGACGGCTGTTTGGGGAGCTGGCAGAGATCCGCGAAAGACTGGCTCGGCTTGAAGCATTGTTTCCCAATTGATTGTTGTTACAAAAAGAAAATATCTGCAATTTTAATTTGGCATTTTTGCGAGGCCTAAAACCTAAAAGGTTCTAGATTAACTCTAGATTAATAATAAATTATATGGCATTTTATCATTATGAACGCTATAACCGTCTCAAAATAATAAAATACCATGCACATTGCAAGCGTTTGCAATTAAAATAAGACTTTATCTAAGTATATTGCATATTTTTGTACTGTTTGTAAAAATATTTAATATCTTTAGGTTCCACTGCCGTATAGCTAATACCTGTACTTACTTGAAAAATAATGTAAATGAATAATTTAGGTATGTTATATTTATTTATTATTTAGAAGTGTATTAATTTTTGCTCAAAGATATTATTTAGAAGCTTGAACTATTTTTCTATCTCGCCTTTAACCTACAAATAAAACTTTGAACGTTTGATGTTTTGGAAAATGTTTCAACGTATTTGTGTATAAATATAATATATATTAGCTAATTTTTTTATGGAGTTTGTCAACATGGAATTAAAATGACAGTAGCAGGATCTACTCTAGTGGCAAGAACATGCTAGTGCAGTGTCACTTAATTTAACTGAAAAAATATTTTGTACGTACTTTTCTAGAACTGTTGTTCATAAGAACCCATTTGCTCAATGATATGGTTCAAAAACCATGTCAAAAAACTCATTCATCATCGCTCTTTCATAACATCTTTTATTACAATTGTTATTATGACAGTTCACTTCATGACTCATGTTAACCTACTTTTTTAAAAAGCTGTTTATAATCAAAACCCCAAATAAATTTGTTTAAATAAAAACATTTTTCTGTTTCCTGTCTGTTGAATGGGTTTCCAATCTCTTTAGTGTCTTTAAATAACCAATACAGTTATGACAAGAACTATTTGAAATAGGTTTTGAATGCTAAGTGAAGGACAACTAAAATTTCCCAACGTTTTGTAGCATGTACTAGTTACTTTTAAGGGTAAGACAATTTCAAATAGTTTTTGTTAAAACTAGTGGAGTAGATATGAGTCTAAAAACCATAATACAGTTATGCCTTGTCTTTTACAATTTGCAGGTAATTTGCTTTCAGTTCCAAGACTTATTAATCATGTAAGAAGGAATGAGTAACTCTAAGCCCCTTCTACTTTGATGCAATCCCTATAAAGAATGCCATTCACAATCTGTCACAAAGTTATCTGCTTTTAAAAGAAGAAGAGGTTTATGTCTTTTACTGTCCTACCTCGGACCTTTAAGGTTTTACCCAGGACGTGCATCTCTGCGCTGTGCCATCAAATGAATTATTTCAACGGAAGTTGGATGTAGTCAAGGGCAATACCAGGAGATTCCAGTTCGGCAGCCATGTCCCTTCTGTCAAAAACAAACATCGATGAAGAGAGAAAGTTTTAATTGTAAAAAAGCAAGTAGCTGCACGAAAGATTGAGCCCCGCAATAGAACTGAAAATGCTCATCTATTGGCCGTTGGGAATCGTGTAATACGGAGTTTTGACCCGTGAATTATTTTGAGTCTTTTTCCCCCCGAATCTTCCACAGGACGAGCTGTGAGGTGCGTTCGTAGTGGCACCACTGCGGGAAGTCGGTGTCTATTTGTTCTGCGTGGATCCAGGGGTTGGCTAGCCTGGCCGTGGCCAGCCGCTTGAGAAAGTGTTCGTAGCATGGAGCGAGGGCTGCTCGATCTGCTACCGTGAACACGAATCTGTGGCGGAGAAGAATCTCTTTTAATCATGAAACGAGACAAAAAACTAACTATGCTAGGGTAGATAAGCCACTCTTTAATGTTTATAAAAAGGACCCATTTACACAGGATGCTCTACCAAAAGAGCTGCAGATTAAAGAAGATATGCAATTTAAAAAACAACTGAAAGTATTTTTTATTTAAAATGGCTTTTATACCACAGACAAATGTTTTTACTTTGGAAAATGATGTATTTGCTTGTATCTTGGTTTTATTTCTTTGTGAATGACTGTCAAAACAACTGTTATGTTTAATCTTTGACAATAAATATATTATTATTATTATTGTTAGCTCTGCTGAAGATGAACAGTGACGGTTTGATTTAATAACTTCTTGTGGCAATCCTTGTAAGTGCAGATTGGGGATGTTGACATTCAGCTGATTACATTCTTAGCGACTCACCGTTGCTCGAGGGCGAAGTAAAGTGTCTTGTTGGGCGGGATGGCCAGTACCCTGATCAATGCCTCGACGAAAGAATCAGTCAAGTCGTCGTGGTACACCACTGAAACATAATGGAATTAGAACCTTCAAAATGTGTTTCAATTATCCAATCAAATGACCCAGTTTCTTTAAATTATTTTGTGACTTGCTATGGATATCAATTTGTCGACACTATTATATTAATAGACGATTCGCTGAGTCAAGTTAAAAGAGATTGCTGACTTGTTTATTTGTTAAGAAAATGCGTTTCTTTTTTTTCTGCTGGCAAATAAAATATCGTCAGCAGCCACCAGCATCAATCCACAAAAATCAACTCGAAGATTTCCCACAGAAACACTTGAATAAATTGGAATGGAGTGTCAGTTTCCAACCTTAATAAAGCAACTAAGACATGTTCAGAAACTTGGGAAAATAGTATAACTTTACTTGGCATTCCAAATCCATTTTCAATTTCCATCAATAATATTAACTGCCATTCTCTCTCCGACAATCCAGCAAACTATGATTGTTTTTAGACTCATGTCTACTTGATGTAACCTTAGCACTAGTTTTAACAAAACTCTTTCAACTGGGTTTGCAAAGTAAAGAACAACTAAATTTCCCAACGTATTTCATCCATTTTTCAATTTCGGCAAACTGTTTTGCACCAAATCTGTCCCTACACTTTGTCGCCCTCACCATCAGCAGCAAGCAGCACCGTTGTCTGTGCCAGCTGCTCCTGAAGCTCTGCGCTGAACGGCGCGGTGAAATCCAGCGAAACAACGACCAGCGGAGCTCGAATCAGCGCCGCATTGCGCCGAGAGTTGGCTTCTAGCAGCTGCAGGATGCCACCACGATCGATATCTAGTGAGCAGAACACGAAACAAGGTTTAATTGTTAGAATTGGTTGTGTTCATTTTCATGTATCTTTTCTGCTTCTTTGCTCTTTATGTAAAAACTTAGAGTAAAAACATTGGCTGTCCAGGGTTTGTTAGTGTTAGATCAGTTGACTTTAAAGTGAAAAAGTTCACGTTTCTCTAGGCGACAAATAAAAATTGTTTAAGATGAACTACTTTGCTCTGAACTAAGGCACTCTGAGACCTAAGAAAGTTCCAACACTACCGACAAACCTTGGTTTATAGATATAATCTTTACAGTAAAAATACACTTATTTACTAACTTAAGTAGCTATTTTGGTGGTCATTACATCTTAATATATCAGATATAATGTTCCTTTTTTAAATATTAAAAAAAAATTCACTGCGACTTATCAGTTTAAATATAAATCTCATGTAAACATCAGTGACAACCACAGAAAAACTAAATCCTAGATGGGAATTGAATGGTTAACTGTTTTGGGAGAAGGGCAAAGTGGAAAGTCTCAAAAATATTATGTAGACCATTTTCTCCGCATTCAACCAACTAAATAAAACATTGGAGTTACCCTAGCTTCAGTCTCCGGACCTATCAAATACACTAAATTCCTCTTAAAAAGTGTCAGCTCAAATAGCTCATGTGTTCAGCACAAAAGCTGGAAACTGGGGTTCAATTCTCCAAAATAGAACAAATTTGCCATTTGTTTTGAGCAATCAATATGGGAGTTGTTGTTTTTAAAATGAATTAAGGGGTAAGGAACTGCAAAGAATTAATTAAATCAAAAAAAGCAAAAGCTTGCTGAGTCTATAAACAATTTTCATGGTCGCTGGATTTTTTTTTCTTAAACAGTACATGTTTTTGTTTGTTCGTTTTTTGGCTTTGTGTGCGATTCTTGTTTTCCTGGTCTCTTCTGACTTAGTGGTCAAGACAACGTGTTATGATGTAAACAAAACCTCAGCTCAATTCGTTTGCTTCAGCATTTTATATAGACTTAAGGTGTAAACAAGGCAAACATGAAGTTCATTTCGTGTAATTTTTTAAAAACAAAGTCAATGTAGCTAATAATTGTCATTGTCATTGGGACATAATGCAAGGTTTTTCTGCCAGCAAACAACTGAGTCGGCTAATTGTATGATGCATGGCCTCTATGTGTGAAATCTAATGCCATCCTGTCGCCATGGTTTTCAAGGTGGGTCAAAATTTCACACTCAGCAATAGTTTCGTGTTCGGCTGAAGCATTTCCTGGCCGGATGTAAAATGTGGGGGCAATGACCGCTGTTTTAGTCTAATTGCAGATAATTGATGGGTACTAGAAATGTGTTTTTTAATAAATGACTTGATTTTTAGGTTTGATTTATTAGATTGGGATCGGCAGCAATCAACCGAGACAGACATGAGCTTACTCCCTTATGATAGACTTTGTATTCACATGTAAATAGAATGAATAAAACCGCTTCTGCACTATTTTCTAGCCACAGTGCATTTATATCTGTACGGAAAATAAGCTTTATTATTAGGAACATTACAACCCTTTCAAAATTGATGCCCAAAAACGTGATGCAAAGAAATAGTGTTTCTAGAATCAGAGTGACTGTGAGTATCCACAGCCTCTTGGTTCTACTCAACAAAGATCTGTCATTCTCATCAAATACACTAAAATTGTCTCAAAAAGCCAGTGTCTAAGTAGCTCAATGGGTTAGAGCAACACCCGCGATAGGTGCAGATTGGGGTTCGTGTAGTGTTCCTAAAAATAAAATACCCCGAGCGTTGCAAGCGTTTGCAATTTAAATCAGATTTCTCAAAAAAATAAGTTATTTTATACTAATACTACTAATATTTTTACGAACCAAGAACTGGCATGCATTTCAAACATATTGGCTGGTATCTGGGATCACAACCCGGTGTCTAGGTAGTCAACGGTCTAAACTTATCAAATAAGTTTTTTTGTGTTACCTCTGCTGTGCTCTGCTGTTTTCAAACCCAATGTTATCTTTTTCAAAGTAAACTATCGTGCGACGTTATCAAAAATGTTAATACAATCACCTTCTAGGGTTTGATTACAACAACAAGGGCAAAATAGTAAAGACTCGGTTAAGCCTGAAGATTTGATATTCTGTGAATCAATGACATTTTGCAAATATCAAGCAAATAAATTTAAGCAACTCATGTAAAACAAGAATAGTAAAGATTTCAGCACAGAGTTCGAATCAAAATGGAATGTTTTGTGATATAGAAATATGTTACGGTTTTGTCTGGCATTATTTTCATTGAACTCAAAGAGCGGTTTATAATTTAAAACTTCGTTGATCTTGGTTCAAATTTTAAA
The DNA here is from genome assembly GCA_947568835.1 of Protonemura montana. NCBI lineage: Eukaryota > Metazoa > Arthropoda > Insecta > Plecoptera > Nemouridae > Protonemura > Protonemura montana. Next base: position 15,130,734 of record OX387608.1, on the reverse strand, counting down.
TGGAGATAAGCACAAGAAGAAAATATTGACAGTTACAAAATTAATTTTGTTTGGTGTGACAGAACACTGCCTCCTTGAATTAACACCACATTCGAATGTAAATATCAATATTTTTTTCAATATTTGTGTAATTTTCTTTTGATTAAACAGTAAATATGAATTGGCGTAGGATGTCTAGACCGAGAGATGTTCATTTTCGAGAAAAAGGTTGATGTTTCTATGTTAATTTACATAGAAAACTTAAATTTCCATTAAATCAAACCAGTCTAGGTTAACACCTTTTTTGGGGAACTTTTATGAAAATGGAATTCTAAAATTTTATTATTACATTTCATGGAACAACTTTCATTCCAGATTTGCAGACAAGCTAGGGATAAAAACCACAATATTTTTCCTTGGGAAATTTTCATGCCTCAGATGTTGGCTACTCTGAAATGAATTGTCGACTCATTCTCCAGACCCACCTGTGGCTATCACCTTGCTAGCAACCGTGGCCGCGACCAGGCTAGTCAACCCGACGCCCGCCCCCATCTCCAAGACAACGCGGTCGGCAAACAAGTTCGGCCGGCTCAGAATCAGGTCGGCCAACAGCAGGGCACCACGCCAAACCTGTCGCCCCACCAGCGACAGGCTGCTCTTTGGACTGTGTTCTGTTGGCAGGAGACATCGTGTTTTGATACCGAGATACTGAGAATTGTATCACAAACTCTCAGATTTCTTCATAATTCAAGCAACTAGATACTTCTACTAAAAATGTGTGAAAGTAAATACTCAATAATCATGTAAAATTTATTATTTTGTTATTGTTTAAGTGCTTGTGGATAAAAATGAGTTTTTTAGTGCACAGCAAGTCTAGCTAGCTGCAGTTAGATCTTAAGTACTGGGCAAAAAAATGACAGGGATGTGGGATTTTCTGCAGTAGCAAAACAGATAGTAGTACCAATGTCGACGAACGTGGCTTCGTGACGCCTGATGACCTCCAGATCGCCGTCATCATCTTGACGGCCAGGCTTTGTCACCAGGAAGCGAGTCACGACATCTAGACACAAGAAGTCACACATATCTCAGTTGTAAAGTCTACCCCTCAACATTTCGCAACCTGTTGATACCTCGCCAAACTTACTTTGCTCCGAAAGGGTTGGTTTTTGAGTTGAAATACAAGGCTGGTAAATCTCAGATGTAACTTCATCGTCGTCAGCAGACATCTGCACACAAGAAAGTCAGACCAGACATTGTTTTTTGCCAAATAATACTTGGCTACCAGACAAGAGAAACTATTAATAAATCTGGCAGGTGGAAAAGTTACATATCGTTCCGCACGCCCCTTTTTTTGAAAAAACATGGCGGGGCGGGTTATTACATTCACAGCCTTACACAATGAGATTGATCGCCAAGTTCCACGAAGAAATCTAAATAGCAGCGGCTGTGGATTAAGATTGTTGACGGCCACGCCGGATCACGTGACTTGTTTGAGCCAATAAAAGCGTACCACGAGTTGGTGTCAGATCTGTCGCTGCCACGACTTGTACGCTACATTTCGCAGTTGTCTTCGTCTTGGTGCGGTCGTGTCTTCTAAGATGTTGGTGAAACTTTTCCTGCTGGTGGCGGCCTGCGCGACTATCGCCTTCGCGGACGATGATGTCGAAGTTAAGGAAGGCGTTCTTGTCTTGACCAAGGCAAATTTCGACAAAGTGACCACCGAAAATGAGTTCGTTCTCGTCGAATTTTGTAAGTATAAGCCGGTTCTCTGAAACAGTTTACCTCCACGTAGCACTGACCCGACCTTTGCCCACACTCTCATTTGCAATGAGTCACTATGAATAGCAATACTCTATTTCATTAATTACCTGTCTCTCAATTGCGACCGGCCATGAACCCGAACTTGACCCCTAGTGACTTTGACCGTCGCACTAGCGGAGTGGGTTTGCCCTATTATGTCATCCTTATGTTCCAGATGCACCATGGTGCGGCCACTGCAAATCCTTGGCTCCAGAATACGCAAAGGCGGCGACAACCTTAGAAGAAGAAAAATCGCCCATCAAGCTGGGTATGGTTGATGCCACCGTCGAAACCGAGCTAGCCGAGAAATTCTCTGTTCGAGGATACCCTACGTTGAAATTCTACCGGTCTGGGTCGCCCATTGAATACTCAGGTGAGTGACTAGTTTCTTTGAAGTGCCTAACTGCCTGCTTAAGTAGAACTGCCTTTGACACCTGTTGCTTTTTATGGGTTTTAGACTCGTGTCTACTTAATTTAACCTTAGCACTAGTTATGAAAAGAAATAATATATTTTCAGCTGGGTTTTGAATGCTAAAAAAAAATTATTTTTTCCCATATTTCGAAAATTATGCCAGACACTTTATCAAGGTTAACTATTATACTGTTATCACCCTTGATAAAATTACAGGCTTCTTTTACCTGTTGCATGAAGCGACACAGAATAAAAAATTATATTTCTCAAAATTATAACAATTTTCTATGATAATGCATTATCATGCTACCAATTTATTATCACTGAAATAAATTACGACTTGTGTATTTATACGCCTATTGCTAAACATATCAGCAGACACAAATATTGAAACCTATAGTTTAACTGATTCTATGAATCTAGCTGGTAGACCTTTATCCGCTTGAAATCAGTACAAAGTGATGCAATATCAATTTTTTGAAGTTCATAATTTTGTGTCTGAATCTGGATGCAATTTGTTTTGCAAAAACAGCTGAGAATTGTACAGCTTGGTAAACATAATCCAAATTGTGTTGCATATTTTGACTTGCATTTTGATCTGTGGGAGTGACAAAGAGTTCTGTCAAACTGTAATTAAGAAAATCACAAGTAACGTTGGATACATTTAATTTGGAATTTAAAATTGTCGTGAAAAGTTATCAAAAGAGGAGAGAATTAAAGGACGCGAGGAAAAGGTTGTTGCATCACACTTTTCTGATTAGTATTTAGAACTTAATTTGTTTTTAGAACTTTTGTCTAAAAAGCTGGAGAAAATTTAAAAAATTTGCTAAAATTGGTAAATTTTGATTAAAGATGAAAGATTATTTAACCAGTTTTGCTGGGAAAGACCCACAAATAATAAAGAACACAAATAATGTACCGCTAATAAAGAAACAGAAACATGACGATACACTTAAAGCACCAGTGACTTCTTAGGGACATGCAAAATTGAAGATTTTACTTCTTCTGCTTTTGGCCGTATGAAGGTATTATTTAAACGATTACTTGTGTGGAAGTACCCAGTTTGGTAGATGGGCATAAAATTAAATAAATTAAAAAAAAAGTAAAAATTACTCGTAAAGATGATCTCAATAATAAAAAATCGGAATGTTGATTTTTTTTCCATTAGCGGACAGACATTTGATTAGGTAGTCTTCAGTTCTGACAAGATTTTTTTAATTTTGACTTATATATATTTTTTTTTCGGTGCCAATACATGACACATAAAAATAAAAATAATAAACAAATACCCACATAAGCTAACTTAACATGTTTCGATTGCCAGGTGGACGAACTAGCGATGAAATTGTCAGCTGGCTCAAGAAGAAGACAGGACCGCCTGCCACCACCGTGGCCACCGTTGAAGAGGCCAAGACTTTCATCGACGCTAACAAAGTTGCCGTTGTTGGCTTCTTCAAGGTAACTTGAGACTAGGATCATAGCTATATAGCACCACATAGCTACACTTAGGGATTCTTGATCGTTGCTCACCCAGACACATATATGCACTTCTTTAATTCTTTCGACGACAAATTGGTATTTAAATGCGTCTCGCGTTTGAGAATGCCTACAAAAGTAGCACTGACGAGATAAAAATTATTAATGCTGGTGGTTTTTTTGAAACGGGTAGAAAGCATTTCATTTGAGACAGAAGATTTTTCTAAAATTATCAGCCAAATCATTTTTCTTCTTTCTCTTTTGCCATAACCAACTTTTTCCAGACTTTTTTGTCTTATCTTACTTTCTTTCTTGTCTGTTTCATTCCATTTTCTTCCACATCTTTTTACTTTTTCACCCATCTTTTTCTTGGTCGTCGTCTTCTAATTCTTTCATAGTCTACGTTTAAAATTAAAATACAAAATTCCCCAGTACAGTGCTGGATAATTGGTGTCGGAAAGAAAAATAAGAAGGAAAGTCTAATTACCAAAAACTAGAAGAATCGCACATTTGAGACTTCTCTCCAGAAATAAAGGCGAGTGCCGAATTCTAATAACCACAAAGGTACCACGCAAGGCCCTTTTTTTGAGTTTCAAGAATGCTGCTTTCTCCCTTTTTTTTCTTTCCACGCTAATAATCCCAAGATTTTGTGAAAGATTGGTGCAAGAGTTTCCCTTCTATGTCGCACGATGTCCTATCTCATGTGAACGACGTATTTCTGGGCGAAGAGGGATGACCGCATGTTGCGTCTATGGACGTGTCTTTAAACGAGGTTTTTCCCGAACAAGTTTTGCACTTTCCGATAGCAGACGTGAACGTACTTTTGTCGTAGCCCACCGATACGCCTGCGCCTGTCCCCGCTGCCGCCGATACAAACGTCACCTTTTGAGCTTTCCACCGGCACTGGCTTCGAACTGGCAACCATCCACTTACGCACTGCACCACCCACTGAATTACACACACCCACAGAATATGTGCATGTCAAAAAAAATACTTTTATAACTAGTTATTTAATCGCTTGGTGAAATCAACTAGATCGGGGGTTTTTGGGAATGACCAAGAGTTTCTATTGACCAAATAGGAAAAAAAACTTTATTTTTAGCAAAAAAAGTTTGCTAGATTTTTTCGAATTATTGTCATTAAGTAATATGCATTTAGGATATTTAGGCAAGGCATTTGTTGGAAAAAAAAACGCTTTTGTTATTAGAGAAAAAGTCGGATCAGCCTTTTTCCAAGCTACTAAACGCCGAGAAAAATAGTTGACTTCACCTAGCTTTAAAAACCCAGTTTAAAATTAATTTTTCTTAACTGTTTGTGTATGGTTGTAAGGTTGTCTACAAAACAATGATTTCCGTTGCATGTATTGAGACAAAAAATCACGGCACTTTGTCTTTTCGTTCTGCATGAAAACTTGAAAATAACAAATTTTAGATTGCAGACACCTGTGTTCCCCTTTTGAATTTGCACCTGTGTTGATTGTCCCTTGTTTCCTTTAGTCTAATGTTGTTTTGGTATTGTCTGGTATTTTATTAGTTAATGTAGTTAAGTCTTGTCTAATTGTTGTGTGGTAACCTAGAATTGTTTCTATCGGGATGCGAATTTGAAAAAATATCGTTCGGCTTGGTGTTCGGGTGGGTGTATGGCACAACTACTCAATGGTGGTGGTGAACCACACTCCCTTTTTTCACCAGCTCATTTGCATTTCCTGCTCTTGTTTGACTTCCTGTCTGCTGCTAATGACTCTAATAATCCAAGCAACTGCAAACCTGTGGTTTATTTTTTTTTAATAACGTATTGCAACGTTCTGTTCAAACGTGGCATTGCACTTGGACTGAAAATATTGACAGAACTGTTGGAACTTGCTGAAACAAAACTATTCTTTTTATTTGTGGTTGGAATTTTGCTGTCTTGGCAAGTGTCCTGCACAGAATCGGCCAACCCTCGGCTTTGTTGGCATCTTTTCAGGACATGTCTTTAGAACTTCAAGGCCGACTGCTTTTGGGCTAATGGAGTTGGCGTGAGGACAATGACCTTTGGTGGTAGGTGTCTGTTGGAGTAGCCTGTTGTGTTACCAAATACAGTTTTATTTGACTGCAATAATCCGCTGGTTACTCAGTATCATACTTGTATGTGATGGGCCTTTTATCAAAATTATAATAACTTACGCTGTGGGATGATTACCATAAATTGATAGGATTTCATTGTTTATTGTTAAGAGGTTATTTATAGGTTGACAAAGTCCAGAGTTTTTTTTAATTGATTTTTGGACCAAGCCGGGTTCTGGAGGCAATATTTTTTGTTTATTTGAATATTTCCACTTTAAATTCTTAGTGTGTGGTCTAGAATCTAGGAATTTAAAAACCTTGCGCTTGACTTTGACAGATTATGCTTTCTGTAATTGTAAACTTGAAGAAGTTACAAGAATTTTTTGAGTTCTTGTCCCATAGTTGCTACAACATCATTAATCGTTCACGACTCCATCGAAAAAAACTGCCGATTTCAGTTTTCTGAGAAAATACCGTGCTTAGTTCCAATTTTAAAAATAAATTTTATGAATGGAAAACCCATAACAAATGAGTTTGTAAAAAATTACAGGCCCCCAAACTCAAGTGACTGATATTCTGACTGCGGCTGTGACTGACTGCTGCATTCCGAGGGGCAACTCATCTAGTTTTAGCAAAAACTATTTCATCTAGATTTTGAATGCTAAGTAAAGGCCCGAATTTAAGGAATTTACTGACGTTTCGTAACATGTACTAGTTACTTCTTCAAGAGTAAGAGCAGTCCTTGAAGAAGTAACTAGTACAAGTTACGAAACGGGAATTTTAGTTGTCCTTTACTTATCATTCAAAACCCAGTTAAAATAGTTTTTGTTAAAACTAGTGCTAAGGTCATATCAAGTAGACATGAGTCTAAAAACAATCATAACTCGTCTACTTTGTCACTGACAGCACCTGGACAAGCTATGCAGTTTAAGTGCCAGTTTTCAATGGCACATTAAGTAACAGACTATTAACAAACAAAAAACATTTTCTGAATGGCAGTTGCCAAGCAAATAACAAACTATCCGACTGTTAGGTTCTTAGCGGACCGCTCTAACCGGCCCTAAGTTGTGATGGTGTTGTCTCGGTTAATTTTTGGTTTTCATTTAAGGCACCAGACGTTATGAAATGATCTGCCAATCAACGTTTATCGTCCTATTCCCTTTCAAAAACCTATTTCTTCCATACGTCTTTGTCCATGAAACATTCTTTCTCTTCTATTTTATTCAATTTTTCTTGTTTTTCCTCCACACCTTCTTGTACTTTTTCTATGTATATTTGTCTTGGTCTTTCTCTTCTCTTCTCCTCTCATATTTCATGTTTAATCATTTTCTTGGCTATCTTCCTTGTCATAACTTGAGGTATGCTTAAAAAATTCTTAAGAATTGTCTGAAACCACTCAATACTCTTGAATTTCATTTGAAAAGGAAAGAGGAAAGAAGGAATTATAACTTATCCGAGTTTTGTATGAAACCTACCCATGTGGTACCCAATCCAGACCATCACACAATTGTCCTTCACTTTCAGGATCAGACCACCGAGGCAGCCAAGGCCTTCCTGCTGGCAGCCGGATCTGTCGATGACCACCCCTTCGCCATCACCTCCGAAGATGCCGTCTTTGCCGAGTACGAAGTCACCGGGGAGCAGGTGCTGCTCTTCAAGAAGGTGAGCGCACGAAGTACTGTGCACAGAAGTGTGTTGGTGTATGATCTATCCTCATCTGTTGGGTTGTTTACTTCAAACTTGGAGTTAGGGGTATTCAAAGTCAAATTCGTTTCGGTTAACACGATAGGAGTTCACGTGAAACTTGTTGCTGATTTCGTGTTCAGTAGCTTATTTTAGCCGTAAGAGAGCGTTAAGAAGCATTGTTCTGCAAGTTCAGTATCTACATAATTTTGTTTATTGTACAACTGTAGGAAATATTCACAACAACCATGGCTTCATAATTTCAGAAAAGAATATATTGTTGACAGTTTTACTGGCTTCAAGCTTAGGCTGACAGAAGGCTGAGCAAAGCATCTTTTTACTGCACGTTTGGTTTGAAGTTAGATTTGGAATTATCTAGTTGCTTAGCTTTCTATGCAGTTCTAGGAATAGCTCAGCAAATAAGGCAATACGAGACGCTGGTATTTGATTGCTGCTAGCAAATTGCCTATGTGAGGGTTCACTGACTGCAGTTAATGGGTACCCTGGAATCTGATAGATGCTTTAGAAGATAACAATTTAATCTGAAGATAAAACATGTCTAGATAAGACCCTGACCTTAGTGGCTAGTCATTCAAACTTGAAATGTAAAGGAATGCAAGAAAATAATGGGAAAAGAAAATAAAAAAAAAGAAAGCTTTCAGAAATGTCTAGGGGCTGGATCCACAAAGCAGTCTTAAGTTAACCAAGAAACAATATTTTGTCCAGGGGTGTTTGTTAGAAAAACTGAAGAGTTTTATATTTTATGTTGGTCGCACCTGCTTAGTTAGAAGCAAAGGAGTCTTGAGGATCTGCATTGCCATCAAAGAGTTAACTGAAAGATGAAGATAAGAAAAAAATAGCTTTTATTCATCTCCACATGATTAAACAGGTGCCTAAGAAGAGTTAAAAGTGCGGGTTATCTCATTGACTGCGCCGCCCAAGTTACGATCGATGTGTTGCTTGACCCGCCGCCTCTTTGTTTCCAGTTCGACGACAACAAAGTGACGCTGGAGGGAGAGATCACCGAGACAAGCGTAAAGAAGTTCGTCGCTGCCCAGAGCTTGCCGCTGGTCGTTGAGTTCAACCATGAAACCGCGCAGAAGATCTTCGGCGGTGAAATCAAGAGCCACCTGTTGATGTTCCTGTCGCAGGAGGCCGGACACTTTGCTCAGTTCCTCGACGGAGCCAAGGAGGTCGCCAAGGACTTCAGGGAAAGGGTAAGTTTTTAAGAGGGTTTACTGTGTTCTGTAACTTCGATTTATTGGGCGATTGGGGTCTTCTCTTGGAGACCGCAATCTTTCAAGCGGTTTGCCAAGTAAACGTTATTATTGAGAGTTTTGTTTTGTACAAGTTTCTCATAGTCATCTAGATACCAGGCTTCCACAAGTTCTATCTTGTCTTGCTTTGGGAAAAGAAGTAATTATGGTTAACATTTAACTTTTCTTGTGATAAGCCACACTTGCTTGCGATCAAGCCAGCTATAGCATGGCGTGTTCAGCTGCGCTGAAAATGAGTTGGGAAGAGACGTGAAACAAATTGGTATCTGGCCAGTGAAATATGCTTTCTCTCCGTCGAAGGCTGACTCTTTTTCTCTGCCGCAGGTGCTGTTCGTGTCCATCAACGCTGACGAGGAAGACCACCAGCGAATCCTCGAGTTCTTCGGCATGCGCAAGGAGGAGGTTCCCGCGATGAGGCTGATCCGACTCGAAGAGGACATGGCCAAGTTCAAGCCCGAGTCCCCGGAGCTCACCGCCGATAACATGCGCGCTTTCGTCACCCTCTTCGTCGACGGCAAGCTCAAGGTGAGTTTGACAACGTTTAGGCCGCGTCAAGTTCACATTCACGTCGAGAACGAGGCGAAATGTCTCGGCATCTATCGCAACCATGTTTTTCAACCTCAGTAAGATGCATACCTTATTTCGGCTTCCCCATTCCATGTATGGATAGTGAAAACGAAGAAAATGCTTCAACAACTTTTTATTATTATCAACACTATAACCGTCTCAAAAATTGATGCCCAAACGGGGATGTTTTGACGTTAAAGAGAAAAGCGTCAATTTATAACACGGTTATAGTGTTCATAAAAATAAAATACCACCCGCATTGCAAGCATTTGCAATTTAAATCAGATTTCATCTAAATACTCTGACAACGTATATTTAATGCGTATAAATCCGTTTGAAATTAATGTCTCTAACGGCTTTGCCTGTTTGTTTAGCAACACCTGCTCTCGCAAGATCTGCCCGAAGACTGGGACGCGACTCCCGTCAAGACCCTCGTCGCCAGCAACTTCGACGCCGTCGCCATGGATGCCAGCAAGGACGTCCTCGTCGAGTTCTACGCGCCTTGGTGCGGACACTGCAAGCAGCTGTCGCCGATCTTCGATCAGCTCGGCGAGAAGTTCAAGGTGGGCCTGAGATTACACTCTCGACATCTGTGGTTTTTTGACATCGCCGTGCGTGGGCATAAGGGGTCTTACATAGAGCGGTCATTTGTATTTGTATTTAATATTTTATTGTTTATAGCACTCTGGCTTGGTTACGATATAATAAGTTCTATACCTAGCTATACTAGTTTACATTTTTCTTAAAATTCTTCATTTTAATTTTAAACTGTTCAGCTGACTTTGGCCATGGATCTACTACGTTCATGTCCAACTAATTCCATTCCATGATTGAAGCTCCCAGGAAAGATCCTGTGCCAAAGTTAGTGTTGAAGCCTATCTTTTCGATTTTGAAGAGGTGGTTGACTCTCCAATGAAAATTCGCTCTCCTGAGACACTCTTCTACTTGTTTCCAGGCCTCTTCTCCCGATATGATCTTGTACATGGCTATCATCCTTGTGGTTTTCCTTCGTTCTTCCCACCCCAGATCTTGCATCATTTCTGTAATACCAAGTGGCCACATAACAACGATGACAATCGCTGTCCTATGACAGCAACTCTCAAAGGTTTGTCAAAGATTTGCTTGACGGTTTGTCTATTTGTGTTTCAGGAGGTTGACACGATCCTGGTGGCCAAGATGGACGCGACGGCCAACGAGCTGGAGCACACAAAGATCACGAGCTTCCCGACTCTGAAACTCTACGCCAAGGGCGACAACAAGGTCATCGAGTACAACGGAGAACGCACGCTCGAAGGCATGGCCAAATTCCTCGAATCAGGTACGCAACCAGTTCATGTCTTGTTTATCGTGGTTTTTTTCTCGGTTTTCCACACTTCTCCGAGATTTTACGTCTGGTATTGTGTTACGCCTTTGCTATTCACATTTTGCCGGGTATTTGTATTTGTATTTTTTTCTCTTACAAATGTGCATTTGCTGCACTGTGGTGAGGTACATAGTACCATAGGTACATATGTACATAGGTACAACATAGAATATATAATTACAGCAATAGTCGCTCGGTTTTCCCGTTCTGCTCGAGGTGATCGGGGAATTTCAGTGTTTTCCCATTCGTTTACTATCACCACGCGTGCAATATCATGCGACAATCGGTGACTTCTCTCGAGGGCTCAGAATTGCTGTCGAACTTACTGGGCATCTGGTTTACTTCTATTAAATACTACAGGTTAAAATTGTTAACTCTCAGAAGATTCGTACCTGTCAGTGCATGACATTTATATCGATACAAAATTAGTCCAGTTCTATTTAAGCAAACTCTTTGTAGACATATACCGACTGGATTTACTGGATCCCATCGGGCTTCCATTGGGCAATTGGTAGAGCATATGGTTCCAGTAATAGAACACAAATAATTCATGACATCAAGTAACCGGTAGTTGTCAGATATTTTTAATTAAGTTGGCAACGAGCAAACTCTTCCGACAGTTCAGAGAAAAGATAAAAGTTTACTAAGTTGTTCAGACAAAGAATTAAGTAGATTTACAGCAATGTTATTAGTAGCTTAAATACCAATAGTAGATATTATAAGAGAGGTGATATATTTGCTTCTGACCAATCGACAATCGTTGATGAAAAATTGGCTTTAAACGTCACAATTAATGCATTCAAATTACGTATCGTTACGTAAACGATATTTATCTTCATAACCGGCTAGAATATCTATACTTAGCCTCGTACAGTGCAAACGAGCTCTACTCCTCGCATTCCACCATCTTTCATTTTGATCTTCTGACTTCTGCAAAGTCTTCTCCAGAAAAAACCACCAGTAGCTTTTTTCACTGTAGCAGTGAAGTTGAGGAGATTCTTTACTGGCCCATTAGATCCAGTAGGTTTTGGAAAGCGACATAAATAGAAGAAAAATCAACTGAGGAAACCGGCCACATGCTGTTCATTTAAAATGCTTCCAAAATTTTGGATAATATAAAATGTAATGAAATGCGCCATTGTACTCGAAGATAATATAAATATTGATGTACCTGTTAGCATTTTTAAACCTGCTGCCTCGTTGGTCCTGTGTGTTTTAGGATGCTACCAATTCTTAACCTTCAAATTGAAGTTGTACAAAGTGTCAAACATGTTCAGGAATAAGACTGAATAAGTATCTTAGCTGTGTTCACCTACCTGTTTAAGAATTATGTATGATTGCATCTGATTTAAATTTTTTTATTTTTTCTCGCAGGCGGCGAATACGGCCAAGCAGCACCGGAAGAGGCGGAAGCGGAAGACGAAGACGACGATGTTCCCCGAAAAGACGAGCTGTAGTTTGCTAAGAACACAACATTTTTGATACCCACAAGAGCGAGAAAACAAGAGAATACGCGTGTGTAAGAGAGAGAGAGAAAGTGTAAGATTGTGTTTTTGGGAAACTATAGTTTATTTTGCAAGGTGATTTTTGTTGTGTCTGCCGATAAGTGTTTTTTTTTTATTGTCGAACTGTAAGAAATAAACCGAAACAAAAAAATTGCGCAAAACAAATGAGGTTTTAGAGTGTTTATTTGATTCAATTGCACAAAGCTTTTCCAAACAAATGTTCCATTTTTTTCATGCAGATGTTTACTTATTTTGATGTATTTTTATTTATTACTAGAATTTCGCTTTTTTGTATTTCTTGGAAACGATTTTCGTAATTTTTTAGACTGATTTCCTTTTGAATTTAGGTCCTTTTAAAGTTGGCATTTTTGTAATCTATTGACCCTGCCTTATCTGTTTGCCTGTCATGTTGGCAATTCCGCAATCCATCAACCCTGTCTGTCAATGTCATAGCCATTGTGGAACTAGCATCCCGGTGCTATGTCGTGTGGTGTATGGTTCGTGATTATATTCTAATTTTACATTGAGAATAAATTTCTAAGAACTAACGGAAGATTTCTTTGAAGAGAAAACGATATGGCAGCACCTAATTTTATTTGAAAAGTGTCCTCACGTCGTCCTCATAACGATTTTCTCCCTTTTCCCAACTAAAATTCTTCCCTAAGCTCCAAATGTCTCATAAAAACATCAAGATAATGCAAATTACAGTCTGCAACCGTAAGATAAGAACGCCCCGCGTTTCCGCCCTTAATATTGACAAACGCCCGCCGCCGCTTCGTTTCAAAAATGTAGCGACGCCGACGCAGGAGCCAGCAGTCGGCGTCGCTACGTCTGGCTAGAGCGTCTGTGCGTACTGACGTCACGGTCATCGACAGTCCAGCCTAGTGCGATCGACGTGTAGCTCGTGCGTACGCCGTTGCGTAGACGACGAGTGTATCGCTAAGCTGGGCCTGGGGAATCAGACGACGGGGTCACCGCTTGTCTGGAGAACATAACCCGGAGAATTTTCAAGTGGGTGCACTCAAAATACAGTGAATATCAAAGTGAACGCCGTCAATGGCATGCCGTCTTTCGAGACAGTTAATGTGCGATGCGACTTGACGGTTACTTGAATTCGTTTAATAATTAAGTTGAAAACAAGTTATCGGTAAATCGACGCGTAACCTTAACAACCCCCTGCCACGATTATCGGGCTGTCACGTGGTCCTTGCGCAAGACCCTGGTTCGATTCTGGTTTCCTTGGTAACGCTGCGCAGCGGTAAATCAGTCAGATATCATCTCGTCGGAGACAGGGTTGGCGGTGGGGGAGGGGTGGCCGCTAGGAGGTAATGAAGCGTGCGCCGATCGATGACGCGTATTGAACGAGCACTGCGCGATTGCAATAATATGAGGCTGCGCACGGCCTTGGTGATACTAGTGACCGCTGCGCACGTCTGCGCGAGGACTGCGCATCGCGAACCGCGCGCGTGGACAACAGGTGAGTTTTTTTTTGGCAGGTGTGAATGGCAGGTGTTTTTTGGAGATGCGTATTGGCTCAGGTGACGATAAATTAAATTGACATTTGAAATGGAACTTAATCATTAAACTTGGCCTTTGTAAATGTTTTAATGATTCATGCCGTAAATATCTTGCAATTATAAATGCATGCCATTCAGTATTGCATTATTATTATTGTGCATTAATCAAGATTCCTATCTGATTTTACCTACGAAAAGTACGTTACTATATTTATGTCTAAAGGATGCATTATTTTTTTTTTTTGATAAACAAACAACAGGATTCCTCCACAAATCCATGCTGTCCAGAGGTTGATAAGCAAGGCGAGTGAAGTTGCTGTACTAACTTTCATCCCGCCAACCTCTCTCCCGAACAGAACTGGTCATGTGTATGATGGTCACCCATCCAATACCTGACCCAGCACAGTGTTACTTAACTTTCATCCCTCCAACCTCTCTCCCGAACAGAACTGGTCATGTGTATGATGGTCACCCATCCAATACCTGACCAAGCGCAGTGTTGCTTAACTTTCATCCCTCCAACCTCTCTCCCGAACAGAACTGGTCATGTGTATGATGGTCACCCATCCAATACCTGACCAAGCGCAGTGTTGCTTAACTTTCATCCCTCTAACCTCTCTCCCGAACAGAACTGGTCATGTGTATGATGGTCACCCATCCAATACCTGACCCAGCGCAGTGTTGCTTAACTTGCATCCGTCCAACCTCTCTCCCGAACAGAACTGGTCATGTGTATGATGGTCATCCATCCAATACCTGACCCAGTGCTGTGTTGCTTAACTTCGGTGATCTCACGAGAACTAATGTTTAAAACACTCCAAACCATTCATTGCAAGAACAGATACAAAGAGCTTTTAAATAATTATTATCAAAAAAAAAAGTTCAAAGGTGCCTACAACAATAAAGAAATTACAACTGGTACGAGCCGATGTTAATTAGCGTTTGCTTTTCCTTACAGCTGCTTGGGGCGCTTGCGATGCCCCCAGCTGCGGTTGGGGCGTGCGATTGCGCGATGTTTCATGCAAAGTTGAAAACGGCGACTGCACGGAACCGCAGCCGCCGGCGCAGAAGCCGTGCTTCGTGGCTTGCCGGCACCACAGAGGTCGGTAGCTTGGGATTCTTACGGCTTTTTCGGGCTTCATCTTGGAGTGTGAAACAATTTTAGTTTTTAGTGACGTCAGCATATGCTCAAGCGATTCTTTTACCATAAGAAATTTACAATAAAAACTAAAGGACTCATACCATTCAACTTATAATATGAGATAAAAAATTGAAGTAGTGGTGAAAAATTGTGCGACATCTGATTTAAATGGCAAACGTTTGCAAAGCGAGGGGTATTTTATTATTAGGAACACTATTAACCTCTCAAAATTGATGCCCAAACGGGAAATCAAACCCCGATCTCCACCTGTCTCGGGTTTTGCTTGAATCAATTGAACTACTTGGACATGTCACTTTTAAAAGAATTTCAGTGTATTTGATAAGTTTGACAGATCTCCAAGGAGTAGAACCAAGAGGCTGTGAATGGAAATAAGTTGCGCATTTTCATCCCTGCTTTAGGAGAGTCTTAAGTTTATGAAAACTAAATTAGGTCTGGTTTTACCAAAATCTCAACTCCTAGTTGAAGTGTTAGTTGAAACTATTGCCATGACGACTACCAATCGCATGCAGTGAAAATTCAGATGTTTCTGTAAGTTGGAGGTCCAACCTATAGTTCAACATTTTGTTAAAACCCGAGCTAAGTAGCTCCAGGAATGAAATAAAACACTTGTTATTTCCGTCGTGTTGGCATTGCAGACAAGCTGCAGTGGTCAGCTGGTGCCTGGGGTCCGTGCCTGAATGTCACATCCACTCACCTGTTGAACACCACGCTGCGCACGGACCACGGAATCATGGCACGCAACGTCTCGTGTTTACTCCACGAGGGCAAGGGGGCGGAGCCACCGCGACCGCAAGATTCACGGCAGGACGCAAAGGCGGACATTCAGGTGCGGTTCAGGCAGAATGATTTAAACGGTGTTTAAAGACTCACTCTTTTGATATCACCGTTGAGTGTGCAGGTTCTAGGTAGAGAAACAACGTCAATGTTACAGTCTCTGCGTGAAAGATGACTACCTTACCGACAAAAATGCAGAGTACCGGAACGTCACGTTAAGTGGAGCCACTGTCGTATGAAATTTAATTTCGATATTTATTGTAGGTTACTCGCTTTTTAATATTGTTACGTGTTTATCAATCGTTGAGGTAAACATTGATGGAGATTTTTTGACCATGAAGAGTCTCAAAAGCGAGTAACCTACGAGAAATATCGAAATTAAATTTCATACGACAGTGGCTCCACTTAACGGCGTGTTCCGGTACTCTGCATTTTTGTCAGACGCACCAATGTGTCAAAGTTAAAACCCATTGTTTTATTCTTAAATAACTAGAAGTCTTTATTAGGGATTGAAAGCCAGGGGTTGATTGCAGAGCGATATCAAATTAGTTGTCTCGTCTTATCTCTGGCATAATCAAATTTAAACGCGACAAACGAGTGACAATTGAAATACAATGTTGATTGAAGGAAGGGACAATTTATCGCTGATCATCTTTTTTCACAACCGCCCTCTAATGGCATCGCCGTTCTACGCTGAATCATTCCTGTGCTTCAACAGGTGGCGGTAGACGAGGAGAACTGCCACCGCGTGAGCCGGAAGCCGGACCGGCTTCGTGCTTGCGCGGTTCCAGTCGCGCAGGACTGCGTTGTGTCCGCCTGGTTGCCCGGTCAACCACCAACGCGCAGGGTGCTGGTGGCGCCCAGGCACGGGGGAAAACCCTGTCCAGAGGTTGGTATGGCACACAGCCTCGAGAGAGATGAAGCCCTATAGAGCCATTTTGTCAGAAAAGATCTGGTGGAAATAAATTCATACAGAGGACTTTGAAATGGGTGGACTGCATCTATGTTGTGATCTTGTTAAGATGTTCAAATTCAAGTTAAAATGTTTTTTATTTCATTGTACACGAGTTTTAAAATGACGTACACGCTCCAATAAAAGTATAAAATAATACATAAATACACTTTGGAGCATAGAAATACATCAGTACATATGATAAAAGTTATTTACAAGTTAAAATATCGCAGTTCTGCCTTTTGGTGAACTCGTCAATAGTGTCAAAACAGTGCCCTATTAAGAATGTTGACTTTACGATGAAGCCAGCTTTTCAGAAATGTTTTCTAGAACAGTTGAAAACCTATACATTTTTTTGCAAGTTCCTTACCAACCGCAATATTTAAGACAATATTTCAAGTGTTTTTCTTAGCTCGTCATAAACTTTTCCTCTCGAGTTAAGACCATAAATAAATGAAAAAGAAAAATATGGAAAAATTGAACTGAATTATTTTGATAGGATTTTTGAGGTTCTGCTTAAATATGTACTCTTAAATGTTTGAAACGGACCATTGCTGGCACAAAATGGTTCAATCATCAATGAAAACAATCCATCTTTAAGATTCAATCATATTTGCTGACTTTATTATGAAGGTTCTAAAGATTATTCCATATTATTTTATAATTATTTTAACAAATTTAGAAGCCCCTAAAAATGAATGCTTCCAAACATAACAAACCCGATTGGAAACACCTTAAACACAAATCAAACTCTGACCCTTCTGTACTTTGCCAGCTGTCGCAGGGCTGCCAACCTGGTGAACCGTGCGCAGATTCCACCGAACGCCTCGGTCCCGGGGAATTTGCGCTGCGTCTAGGAAGTTGGCAAGCCTGCGTGCCCCCAGACTCGATGGACGGTGCCACTAACGTCGGCAACCCGACTTCTGCGGAGAGCGCGGAGAATTTTGCGCCGGTCTCGCCAATAGTTGGCGTACAGCGACGCGAAGTGACGTGCATCGATCATTCCGGGGCCGCCGTCGATATTACGTGAGTTGGGGGCAAAGTTTTGTGTTGTTCAAAGTTTTGTTCAAAGATTGTGCAAAGCTTTCACCAAAAAGTTCAGTGTGTTGAAAACAATGGTTCTTATGAGATCATTGAAGTTAAACAACACTGCGCTGGGTTAGGTATTGGATGGGTTACCATCATACACATGACCAGTTCTGTTTGGGAGATAGGTTGGAGGTATGAAAGTTAAGCAACACTGCGCTGGGTCAGTTATTGAATGGGTTACCATCTTACACATGTCTTTGAATGCCAAATTTTCCAACTGAAAAAATTAAGCTATCAAAAACCCAGTCATAAAAAAAAAAATAAGAACATTTCGTTGGATTCTGCTAGAAATCAGCTGTTTGAAAGCTCGTATCTCTCGTGCCCCAGGCGCTGCTCCAGTCCGTGGCCAGCCCGAGTGCGTGCCTGCGTGGTTCCCACACCCTGTGCCGTCTCCCCATGGTCTGCCTGGCGGCGCGCGCAGGAGGGATGCTCGGACGACAACGGCGGGGGTCGGGCTGAACTGCACGAGCGGCACAGGGACGTATTGCGTCTGGCGGCGGGCAACGGTGAACAGTGTCCCCATCTGGTGGAGACCAGGAGCAACGCAGAGCAGCTGCCGTCGTGCGCGCTTAGGTAGGAAAACCAATGAGAATTAAAATGAAATCTGATTTAAATTGCAAACGCTTGCAATGCGCGGGGTATTTTATTATTATGAACACTATATAACCGTCTCAAAAATTGATTCTTATTGCTTTTTATTGGTAATTAATAAAATAGGTTCTACTCCTTGGAGAACTGTCATTCTCATCAAATACACTAAAATCGTCTCAAAAAGCCAGTGTCCAAGTAGCTCAATGGGTTAGAGCAACACCCGCGACAGGTGGAGATCGGGGCTCGAGGCCTGGTTTTGACATCAAGTTTTGAGAAGGTTATAGTGTTTATAAAAATAACATTTTTAGTATTATTATTATTATCTACCAAAGTATTCTACCATGAGTCTGTACATTCTGCTGTTCCCCAGCGTAGGGATTCCTAGGCAATAAAATCGAAGCCCGCTGATTACATTGACAAGTGTTTCACTCGTGGTTTGCTCAGGTTCCGGTGGCTTGCTTCCCGCTGGTCTGATTGCGTATCCACCTCGCCCGACGGAAGCCGAACAAACGTAGCGTGTGGTGGCGGCGTACAACTGCGTGCCGTGTCCTGCGCTCAGCTCTCGGCATCGGCCGGGGCTGAGCCGGTGACTCCCGGTCATCTCGTGCCGGTCTCTAGTGACCGATGTACGCAGCTTCCTCCGTTGCCAGCAGTCCAGCGATGTGAACAGGTTAGCACGACGCTATTTTGAATTACGTAGGCTTTTAGTGCCGTTTGTGTTAAGAAACTGGTAATTGAGCCGTGGTTTATTTATCAAAAGTCTTAATTTTTGCTTTCTCCATTTTCCTTTTTCTTGATTTTATGTGAGATGAAGAGTGGAAAGTTATTGAGAGTGGAGAGTGGAAATGGTGGAAGCAATAGATGCAGAGTATTGTCTTCGTTTTTGGCACATTTTATTAGTTTTAGTTTTGAAAAAATCTTTTGAAATTTCATTTGATCCACAGACATTCTTTCATATACCAACGACAAAGCGCTTTAGCACATTTTTACCGTACATAAAATGTTCCTAAAATAAAAAGCTGAACAAATGTTTAAGCTTATATCGTTTAGTGTGCAGGTTATAGCCTATGGGTTATTTTTGTCGGTAAAGCAGTTATTTGGCGGCCATCTTTCACGCAGAAAGTTTAACATTAAAGATCTGCCTCTACCTAGAACCTGCACACTCAACGGTTATCCGTGGCAAAGTTGTTTATTTTTAATGTATTAGTGTTTTGCAATTCAATATCTGGCTTGAGATAAAGTCTTATTTAAATTGCAAACGCTTGCAATGCGCGGGGTATTTTATTATTATCAACACTAAAATCGTCTCAAAAAGCCAGTGTCCGAGTAGCTCAATGGGCTAGAGCAACACCTGAGATAGGTGGAGATCAGGGTTCGAGTCCCCAATTTTTGAGACGGTTATAGTGTTGATAAAAATAAAATATCTGGCTTGTTTGAAAATAACGTGTCTTCCCAACCAGCCCTGCGTGCGAGACTGCCTCCTGTCCCCGTGGGCCGCCTGGGGCCCGTGTCTGCCCGCCAACTGCTCCACTACGTCGTTGGGAGGCGGGCATCGGATGCGTACCCGGCGCGAACTTCTCCCGCCGAGTGCGGGCGGTCTCGCTTGCGCTGCGCTCGTTCAGACTCAGCCTTGCCTCGACCCGCGATGCTATCGATGGCGCGAAGGCGGGTTTGGAGCCTGCGTACCCGTGGGACAAGGAAACCGGTTAGTAGACCACAGGGCAAAGATTAAATTACAAAAAAAAAACGCATTCAACGTCAAATTGGAGTTACTCGATTTTGACAGGTTGTGACGTGGTATAGCGTCACTAGAATCAGAGTGACTGTGAGTATTCACAGTCTCTTGGTTCTACTCCTTAGAGAACTGTCATTCTCATCAAATACACTAAAATCGACTCAAAAATCCAAGTAGCTCTATGGGTCAGAGCAACACCCGCGATAGGTGGAGATCGGGGTTCGTGTCCCCGCTTGGGCATCAATTATTGAGACGGTTATAGTGTTGTTAATAATAAAATACCCCGCACATTGCAAGCGTTTGCAATTTAAATAAGAATTAAATAAGAGTGGGCTTTTAGGAAACTTCCAAAAGCCTTAAACTTCGATCGCCAGGGAATTTAGCGATAGTTATTAATTATTATCAATAGAAAAAATAGGCCCAATGATTTTTCATCTGATCATGAACACTACTTATCCAATTAAAATGTATACTCAATTGGGGAATAGAACCTCTGGAATCAAATTGTTCATAAAATAGGTAATAAACTTTCATAAAATTTCATAAAAATTATAAAAAAAATTGCCTGTTCAAAAATGTGCGATTTAAATAAGATTCAAATAGACCTCAAAGCCTCTTTTGAGGAATTGATTGTTGAAAAATATGTTAATTTAGGACGGTTCAAAGAATGGCAAAGTAGAACTTTACATAACTCCACCAAAAAAAATGTTACAAATATGTTAGTCCCATCAAAACTATACAAATGGTTGTTATTCTCTAACAGCTGCGGCCCAGGCATGCGGCGTCAAACCGTTTCATGTACCGATGCCGACGGTGCAGAAACAGATTCATCGCGCTGTCCACCTGCTCCTTCAGACACCGAACCGTGTTGGCTGCCCTGTCCCACCGACTGCGTTGTCTCTCCGTGGTCGGGTTGGTCACCCTGCAGTGCCGAGTGCAAGCACAACGAGCGCGGCCCCGCGCCGGTGCAGTGGCGGTCCAGGCTCATCGTAGCGCCACCTGGACCTGGTTAGTTCGGCGGCGAAAGATTATTAGTATTATTATTATTATTCGGTTCATTACACTGGGTTACAATTCATTTATTTAGCTGTAATATCCATGTGTTCCATGTGATACAGTATAAACATTTTCGTATAAGTCTAGTCATTGTAATAATCATGAAGCAATTTTATATAATCATAAGGCATAATTGTCGATGGTATACAATTATTTGGTTATTAAAAATTGTTTTAGCCGTGTCTTAAAATCTAAAAATCTCTCAACATTTCTGAGATCATCGGGTAGAGAATTTAAAAATTTAATACCATTTAAATAGAGTTTTGTTTCATAAAGCGCAGATTTATGACTGTATCTAGCCGGGAGCTGTTTAAACCTAGTACTGTAGGGGTTTGTATTTGGGATTATATTCATTTGTATCAGTGTCAAACATACTCAATATTCACACGACAGAGTTTCACTGTTCCATCTTTTACACTTGCCCCAATCCTTGCTATCAACGACTACAACGACTGTACGACTCAGAATAACCTGGTTATTTCTACATTAATCCGATACATAGTTAAGATAGGGCTATTATTATTTATGGACTGAATGGTTTGGCGTTTTGGAAACACTGGTTCTGATGAGATCATCAAGTTGAGCAACAATGCACTGGGTTTGGTATTGGATGGGAGACTAACGTACACATGACAAGTTCTGTTGTGTTAAGAGGTTTGATGGTTTTAATTATGAATTAATTATGTCTTCAATCACATTGCTTATCAACCTCTCGACAGTACAGATTTGTGGGAAAATCCTGTCATAGCTGTCCTGTTCTTTAGAAGAGACATAAAACCAGTGGTTCTCTTGATGCTTGCAACTGAACTTTGGTGCCACATGCCACTATTTTTTCCCTCCACTCTTCTAGTTAAAGTATTTTATTTTATTTATTTTTTGTATTTGTATTTACTTTTCTCTTACAAATGTGCATTTGCTGCACTGTGATAAGGTACATAGGTACATAGGTACACATAGAATATATATTTATTAATATATATGTTATGCACATGATCATCCAAATCATCACCAGTTCATTCACCGCAGCCATCTTATCAGTAACCCCATCCTATCAACGTTGCAACTAACCTCTTGATCTCACGCAGGAGGTCGCGCTTGTGCAGCTCCGTTGAACGAGACTCGTCCATGTAATGAACACGGCTGCGGCGGGTTTGCCTGGCTCGCGCTACCGTGGTCTGCTTGCGGCTCCAATGGGCGGCAGACGCGAGAGGTTTGGTGCGCTGATGACGACCGCGCGGAAGACGCTGACTGCGCTGGTGCTACCAAGCCGGATACCGAGAGGCAGTGCGATCCCGTCGAGGAGAGAGACTGTCTCATGTCGGGGTGGTCAGCATGGTCGGCTTGTCCTAGTCAGTGTGTGCCTGGTTAGTTTCTTATTTGTATATTTACTGTAAGCTGCATCTGTGGTAGTCTTTGACCAATAAGGATGGAATATCTGTGCAGGCTTTATTTGTGATAGCCTTTGCCCCATAAGGATGGAATATTTGTGCAAGCTTTATCTGTGGTAGTCTTTGCCTCATAAGGATGGAATATCTGTGCAAGCTTTATCTGTGGTAGTCTTTGCCCCATAAGAATGGAATATCTTAGTTAGTTTTCCTGTGGTGGCATTCGCCCCTTAAAGCTGGAACATCTGTGTGACTGTTTATCGTGTGATTGCTGTCAACCCCATACCAATGTTACGTCGCCACCGTTGCAGATGTCAGCAGTGAGGTACGCGACGGGGAGGTTGCCCCGTTACAGTTCCGTCACCGGCTTGCAACGGTCCACGGTGGGGATTGCGGGGAAACGGAGCAGCTGCGTCCGTGTCCGCTCTCGGCAGCTCGATGCACAAGTCTTGCGTGGGCTACGGCCGAGTGGTCACGTTGTCAGCTGCCAGCAGGCCTGCGATGTGGCAACGGGTACATGACGAGAGGCAAGTTCCTGAATTCTGGACTTAAGAGACAGCTAGATAGCATACTGAAGAGAATTTAATTTCATCTCTTAAAGTATATTTGAAAGTCTGGCACTAGGATAAGTACTAGTTTTTATTGTGACATGGGAATGTCTGTTCTCTAATGTTGCTTTGTGGCCACAACACTCTAGAAGACGTCATAATCTTCACTGGTTTTACAGAAGTTTCAAGGGAGTGTGCTCCCACACAAATACTGGCCGTAATTTTACGGCCGTAAGTACGTTAATTTGTTTTTCAATTGCAATATTGAAATGCTCGTAGCTAGAAAAGTCCACCGGGGGTGAACCGAGAGCGATTAAGTCTGCCAGTCGTGAAAGTTGCACTGGGACAAAGTCACGGGCCCAGTCGAACACGTAAAAGTTGACTTGGATAGAGTCACATGCAAAGATACTAGTATATAACCCAGTCACATGCACATTGACAGTCACATGCCCAGTCAAACACGTGAATGTTGCACTGGGGCAGAGTCACATGCCCAGTCAAACATGTGAAAGTTGCACTGAGACAGAGTCACATGCCAAGTCGAACACGTGAAGTTCCACTGGGACAGAGTCCCAAATTGTTAAAGAAATGCAGTGTTCAAGAACTGATTTTGTTAAAATTTGAGCTCATTTAGCAAAGCCAAGGAATTGTGATCAAGTCTGACGTGTTAAAGTGAGTTTGTACCTCTCGTGCCCCGCCAGGTGTTTGGTGCTACCGCAATCGCCGAGTCTCTCGCGTGAGCCCCGGTCTGTGCCCAGCGCCCGCCCCGCCCGGTTGGCAAGCCTGCACCGTCGACTGCGCCCGCCCCTGCGCCGTATCAGCTTGGACCGAGTGGTCGCCGTGCCAACGACGCGATTGCGATCTCAGCACACGGACACGACAGCTCATCGGTACGAAAAGGCAGTTAGACGCTTGAACAAATAAAATGACTCCAAAATTAAATCTCTTTGACTACAACTGAGCTTTTTGGAACCCCCCAAAAAAAAATGATACCAAAGTATTGATAATTACAAATATTTCTCATTTTTTTTCCCCAGACGGTTCACTGACGTCAGATTGTGGCCACCTGACACTGACTGAGACCCGTTCGTGCCCTTGTCTTCGGCCCCGAGCGATGCCAGCCTCTGATTGGTCGAGCTGGCTTCCGGGCGATGCCTCCACGCAGCTGCACGCCAATGGCGGCCTGGGGGGCGGTACTTGTGGGCTCGGACAGAGAATCAGAGCGCTTGCTTGCCTGGACGAGGAAGGGAACCTGCTCGAGCCTAGGTGAGAAAAACTGTCACCGCTCAAACTTGCTGAATGGAGTGAGAGTCTCCGCTCTCTCACTGCTAATTGCTCTGCAACACGTTTGCCTTGCCCACATTTGAGTTACTTTCTTTCCTCTTAGCAAGCCAACACATAAATGTATCAATATGTAACTTGCTCAATTACTCTCTCCCGAGAGTTATTGCATAACTACGTACGAGACTTCATATTAGATGATTAAGAAACTTTAAACCTTGGCAAGAATGGATTGCATTGAAAGAGGAAAGCATAGATCTAGAATCACCCAACTTGGAGATTAATTGCATTGTCGCTTAAATTTTTAAGGCATTTTGATAAATAATAATAATGTTTATGTGATAGCTCAGAAGCCAATTTTTATACATTGCATTACAAACAATTTAGAAAATATAAAAATGAATATCAAATAAATTAAATTAAGCAAATATTAACAAGTTCTAGAGACTTCTAATTGTTACCATAAAAATGTCAACCAAGATTCTTTAAAACCAAAGTCTAGCGTCAGTCAAAACTAGTAAATTGTCTATTGAAATCAATAAAATACATAATTATTAGGAACACTAATAAACTTTCAAAAATCGGTGCCCATACGGAGAATCAAACTCTGATCTTTACCTTGTGTGGGTGTTGCTCTAACCAATAGAGCGACTTGAACATGTCTTGTATGTATATTTACAACTATAGTCCATAGACCAACAAATAATTATAATTATGAGTACAGAAACATCTAATATATAATTATAAATATAGTTACGCTAAATATAATTGCTAGGAACACATAATTGTAAGGAACACATATAATTTTATTTATTTTAATTACTGTTGTTCCTATATTTAGTTACATGAATTATAGCCCAGGAGTAATAGCGATTTTTAGAGCCATACCTAGACATGAATAGTGTCAAGCTGAATTTTTCAGGATATGTTCCTTACACCTTCCTAAACTTTGGCCAGAAAGTTGATAAAAATCTAACCATGGCGTCATTGTTTTCCACCCCTATTTAGGGGCGGCGTTGCTGAAATACGCCATTATTGGCGAAGATAAGGGAGGTATCGAAAAAGTTTCAACGGCAATGTTGTAGCTTATAAAATTACAAATCGAACAGTATCAACTACATTGCAAATATATTCAGGGATGACCAAGATATTGCAGTTTAAAGATGACGTATTTTTTTGCATTTGCTTTTTCTGGGCTATCTCTTGGGTTTTGACTATAATATTTTTAGTTCTATCAACGAGGAAAGCTTATTCAGTGTAAATAATAAGTAAAAGTACATAGTTACGGCAGATTCCATTTTAGTAGCGTATAAAACATCCCAATAGAAACTCTAATAACGGTGTATCGAACTAAACTATATGATAAACTATATAATTGTGTTACAAAATCTATAGTTTTTATTTCCACTTTTGTGAGAAAAATCTCATGCAAATTGAATAGGAAGTGCTTTTATGTAGTCTCTTAGTTCCAATGTTATGTGTAGATATATTTAAACAATTTTTTAGGGATGATTGGCATGTATCGCCTTTAAACGTAAAACTATTCATACACAGAGCTGGAGTTAATATTAGCTGCAGGTTGCCAGCACATCTCTTGTACTTTCGATATTGGTCTAACTTTACATTTCGGTTCATCTCTGGGTCACCTGGGTCCTCTTCGAGTGAAATGTCGTTAAAATGTCGAGAGATTCTGGCGGTTCCAGGCTCGAAGACGGGGACGTATGCTGTTATAAGGCTGCTGCAGATGCTGACATGTTGATCTTTAACACTGACATCTAAGAATCAGATGCTGGAGAATGAAATGTTCTGCCAGAGTCACTTCCCACACGAGGAGGTTGGTGTCGGTTCCAACAATAGCTACACGGCGTCCAGCATTTGATTCAAATGCTGGACGTCGTGTAGCTATTCCAGCTATTCCAGCATTTGATTCAGCATCTGCATCTACAGCATCTGCAGCAGCCTTATAACAGCATACGTCCCCGTCTTCAAGCCTGAAACCGCCAGAATCTCTCCAAAGGCCTACAGCACGCAACTGCTGCAAGATGCACTTGGTGCAGACCACGAGCACATTCTGTTCTTGCATGCCGTCTCAGAATGTGACACCACCTCCGCATTGTTCCTTCGGGGCAAGAAAAAGGCGCTCAAGATCTTTTCACGGAAGGAAAGCCTGCGCCAAACCTTAAAAGTGTTTAACTCTCCTGATGCTGACGCAGAAATGATCGCTGCTGTAGGGGAGGAGTTCCCGATAGCTCTCAATGGTGACACCACCTCCACATCCCTCGATGCGCTGAGGTTAATATCCTAGAAGAGAACGGTGGCTAAGCAAACTTTGAGTTCCAACTTCGACTTGGCCACCCTTCCGCCAACAACAGCTGCAGCGCGACAACATTCCTTCCGTGTCTACCACCCACTGCAGCAGTGGCGAGGGAATGACCTTCCAGCCACCCTCTGGGGATGGAAACTGGAAAATGAAGAACTTCATCCAGTACCAACCCTGCAGCTGCCAGCTCCCGATCAGTTATTTAATGTAGTGAGCTACAATTGTAAGACATCGTGCAGTGGAAAGTGCAGCTGTGTGCGAGCTGGATTTCGCTGCTCCCATATGTGCAGCCAGTGCAACGGTGCAACAACGACATTTCACTCGAAGAGGACCCAGGTGACCCAGAGATGAACCGAAATGTAAAGTTAGACCAATATCGAAAGTACAAGAGATGTGCTGGCAATCTGCAGCTTATATTAACTCCAGCTCTGTGTATGAATAGTTTTACGTTTAAATGCGATACATGCCAATCATCCCTAAAAAATTGTTTAAATATATCTACACATAACATTGTAACTAAGAGACTACATAAAAGCACGTCCTATTCAATTTGCATGAGATTTTTCTCACAAAAGTGGAAATAAAAACCATAGATTTTGTAACACAATTATATAGTTTATCATATAGTTTAGTTCGATACACCGTTATTAGAGTTTCTATTGGGATGTTTTATACGCTACTAAAATGGAATCTGCCGTAACTATGTACTTTTACTTATTATTTACACTGAATAAGCTTTCCTCGTCGATAGAACTAAAAATATTATAGTCAAAACCCAAGAGATAGCCGAGAAAAAGCAAATGCAAAAAAATACGTCATCTTTAAACTGCAATATCTTGGTCACCCTTGAATATATTTGCAATGTAATTGATACTGTTCGATTTGTAATTTTATAAGCTACAACATTGCCGTTGAAACTTTTTCGATACCTCCCTTATCTTCGCCAATAATGGCGTATTTCAGCAACGCCGCCCCTAAATAGGGGTGGAAAACAATGACGCCATGGTTAGATTTTTATCAACTTTCTGGCCAAAGTTTAGGAAGGTGTAAGGAACATATCCTGAAAAATTCAGCTTGACACTATTCATGTCTACCTCAAACCTTATTATGCCTGGACTACTGTGTATGAATAGTTTTACGTTTAAATGCGATACATGCCAATCATCCCTAAAAAATTGTTTAAATATATCTACACATAACATTGTAACTAAGAGACTACATAAAAGCACGTCCTATTCAATTTGCATGAGATTTTTCTCACAAAAGTGGAAATAAAAACCATAGATTTTGTAACACAATTATATAGTTTATCATATAGTTTAGTTCGATACACCGTTATTAGAGTTTCTATTGGGATGTTTTATACGCTACTAAAATGGAATCTGCCGTAACTATGTACTTTTACTTATTATTTACACTGAATAAGCTTTCCTCGTCGATAGAACTAAAAATATTATAGTCAAAACCCAAGAGATAGCCGAGAAAAAGCAAATGCAAAAAAATACGTCATCTTTAAACTGCAATATCTTGGTCACCCTTGAATATATTTGCAATGTAATTGATACTGTTCGATTTGTAATTTTATAAGCTACAACATTGCCGTTGAAACTTTTTCGATACCTCCCTTATCTTCGCCAATAATGGCGTATTTCAGCAACGCCGCCCCTAAATAGGGGTGGAAAACAATGACGCCATGGTTAGATTTTTATCAACTTTCTGGCCAAAGTTTAGGAAGGTGTAAGGAACATATCCTGAAAAATTCAGCTTGACACTATTCATGTCTACCTCAAACCTTATTATGCCTGGACTATTAGTAGGTACTAGGCAGTCTACGGGTGTCGGAATTGTTGTTGAGAAGTTTGTATAGAAATATGAGATCAGTCAGCTCCCCACGCTGTGAAAGAGTGAGTAGGTCACATTTGCTGAATCAGATTAAAATGTTAGATATCAATGTGAATCAGATTTCACAGATTAAAATTGTCTTCCTGCAGCCTGTGCTCGCTGGATCGTGGTTCAGAGTCCGAGCCAGCGATGTGGTCATGCCCCATCGACTGCCTGCTGACAGCTTGGTCGCCGTGGTCAGCATGCCCGGGACCGTGCGGTCCTGCAACATCGCGCCGCAACCGTACCGTAGTTCGCGAGGCACGCGACGGGGGACGGCCTTGCGGCGCGACGGAGCAAGCGCAGCCTTGTGCAGCGAAGTGCGGAACTTGGCAGGCGCTCGGCTGGAGTCAGTGTGAGATGGACGCGGAATGCGGGTCGGGGGAGCAGGCGCGCTCCGTGCAATGTGTCATTGACGGGGAGCAGGTGATTATTTTGTTGCAATTTCTACAAATTAAGGGAATTTTATTATTTAGACTCAGGTCTACTTGATTTATCCACAGCTTTAGTTTTAGCAAAAACTATTTTATCTGGGTTTTGAATGCTAAGTGAAGAACAACTAAATTTCCCAACGTTTCGTAACTTGTACCTGTTACTTCTTCAAGGGTAAGAGTAAGGACTGCTCTTACCCTGAAAGAAAAGTACATTAAGCCAGTGGTTCACAAGATGTTCTTTGATAGGAGTGGGCTATTTACCAATACGAGCCTGTTTCTACTGATCTCATAGAATTTAAATTTAAATCCATTGTAAGTCTGTATTGGAAATTAAACAAAAAAATTTGGAGATGAGTTGCAAAAAAATTAACGCATGGGATACAGATTGGGTGTCGTGCAAACTTGAAAACACAAAACTTGAAAACTGGCAAAAATCTAAACCGATCCATAAAGGTCTACGTTACGAGGGTGTCGTGGTAATTCAGTCCATTTTGGTTGATCAGTTGATTAGTTGGTTTATCAGTAAAGAGCAAACAAACAAAGAGTAAAATAACCACACTTTTTCTCCGGTAGTCTCATCGAGTCATCGGCTTGTGCCGTTATGTTGGCAGGTTAACGATGAGCGATGCGATGTCCGGGCTCAACCAGCCGATGTGAATCGCTGCCACGTGGCCTGCCCCGAGCATTGCCTGGTCGGCTCCTGGTCGGACTGGGCTGACTGCCCTCAGGTTAGTCTCTCATGCAAGTGCGAGGGTAATTCATAGATTTGTTGCCCTTTGCAAGTCAAGAAGATCTGCATTTTGTGAATCGGGTTTGGTAGGAAATCACATTTTTTCTTTTTCTATTTTTTTCTATTTTTTTCGAAGCCTTATGAGTTGTCAAGGTTGGGATGCCTCAACACAGTCATTGCCTCACAATGATGGGTGTAATTGTGAAATTTTAACATAATTTTATGCCCTAATCACTTGTTTCTCTAGCTGTCTGTTGGAAGTGTTCTTAAATCTTAGCCTTTTAAACTGCTTTGTCAAATGAGCAGTAAAACAAATTCATCCACCACAACAAGCTCCAATGACTGCGATGTTTAAAGAATTTGGTAGCAAGCAATCTTTACTTAAAATATCAGATTACAGAATTACTACACGTTGAATTTTCAAGAGTTTGTATAAATTTTATTAAATTTTTTTTATATAATTCTGACATAATTGAATAATGTATATATGTATATATATTTATATGTTGCACAAGTGCTAAAAAGAACAAAAATATTGCGTTGGTTAATTCTGGAAAAAGGAAAGAAGGAAATACACAAATTACCAAAAGTGAAGAAGCCAGTTGCAAAATATGTACGAATTGTTTGAAATTTCCGTTTCTGCTTGCTTCAAGTGTTTCAGAATTTAAAAGAATTTAGTTTACTTTATTTTTTCTTGGTTTTGCTAGCCGTGCGACTCGAGCCAAGAGCGGCAGCGGACGCGTTCGGTCCTGCGCATGGCCGCCAACCCGAGTGCAAATCCATGTCCGCCGCTCATCGAGGTGCAGTTCTGCCAACTGAACGAAACTTGCTTCGAGTACGAGTGGCAAGCCACACCCTTCGGATCGTGCCTCCCCCTGGGTATGTTGATTCCTATTTCCATTCCTGCGTTCCTTTATTCATTCAATCTGATTGCAGTTGGTTGCTTGCTCTGAAAAATTAAGAAGCAAACCAAATTTTTTTAGACAATCCTCGGCTCTATCGTTGACTTTGCAATGAAAATCATTGGCTCTTTTTTAAAATAGAAATTTTATTTGGGTTAATCTTATTATTGCACTCAAACTGTCTACCTATTAAATTTGTATTTTTTATTAATTTTTTATTTTTAAATGTATTTTTATTCATTCCAATGCACATATATATTTTTAGCAACAAAGAAAAGGTAATGAATATAAGAACAGGAATGAAGCCCACAGAAGACAACGCTTGTGTGTGGGCTACAATAGAAAATACAACATAAAATAATTTTTTCCGAGATAAGCTATAAATGTAAATAAATTAAAATTTCTTATTCATGACGTCATAGAAATGTCTTCTATTCTTACGAAGCCATTTTTTTTAATTTCTTTCTTGTGTCAAGTTAAATTTTTTTTATTTTTTTTTGTATTATGTTACAATCATTCTTTGAACCATCACTCTACCAGAGTTCCCATCTCTCTGTTTTCCCACCAGGTGGCAGCGCATGCGGCGAGGGCGTGGAGAGCCGTCTGGTGTCATGTTCGAGAAGCGACGGCCGTGTCGTCGATGACTCGTTTTGCACCAAAGCCGCTAAACCGGGACCCACCGAGAAATGGTGCTACGTGGACTGCCCCGTAGACTGCGAGCTCTCCGATTGGTCGACCTGGGACAACGCACACTGCCAGTGCGGCCAATCGGAGGAGACGGAGAGCGGAGCTTATTATGACGGGACGACGAGAGAGGTAGGGACCAGCCGGCTGGCTCGTTTTACAACTCAGACATAAATCTGGTTTAAAAAAATGTCTTTAATTTACAGTAATTTTTACAAATTTTTCTAAGGATCATAATCTTGTACATTGTTCAGTGGTTCCAAGCTATAGGTAGATGTTTGTATGTTGAATGGTTTTGCCGTTCTCCAACTGCTCTTGAAGGATGTCGATATCAGGGCAGGTTGTTGTAATTCTATTGTAGGTAGTCACTAGTCTTATGATGCACCCGTGCTTGTGGATATCAATCCTACTTTTTGGCGGCCTGAAAGGATGGTAGTAATTACGAGCTTGCCTGGATGGTATTGCAAAGCAGATTTGAGATAGTGGTCTTGGGGTACAGATGGCTTTGTACAAAATGTACCATAAAAACAAACAATTTTCCTCTAGCCATCAAAACTAAGTTCCTATCCGACCTATCTATCTGTTCCTAGTCTTAAAGATATCAAAGATCCACTCCAATTTAAACGATCGCTAAGAAACTTCCTTGCTAAAGAAGCATACTACTCAATCAAGGAATTCTTCGATGAGACCAAATTAGGTACCTAGGTTCTTATTATTCCTCAATTTGTTACTTTTGTTACTTTTATCACCAAACAATTTATTTCCTATTGATATCATTATTATAAAGTCATTTATCATAAGTATTGTTACTACATTACTATCATAGTTTGTTGGAATGTTCCTACCACACTAGTATTACCACTAAACCACCAGAATTATTATTATCATTATTACTACTATTATCATTATTATTTTAACTGTATTTTATTAATATTACCGTTGCACACTCAACGATATTACTTTTATGTACTATCCTGACAATCCATAATGGGATTCATGGCTTGTAAATGTATTTTTTATTCAAGCCATTAAAGGAAATCATTCAATACAGGAAGGCGCTGTCTCCTCCGAGACTTCCGATCCAGCTGAACGCGTGGTTCGCGTGGGAGTATCTACTCGTCAACGTCGCGTGCTAACAGCGAGCAGTGACTCAGGTCGGCCGTGCTCCTCTCAGCCGCTGGAGCAGCGACGCCCGTGCGAGGCCAGGCCTTGCTATGCAGCAGTGACAGGCTCGTGGGGACTCTGTCAGCTGCAGGTCAGTGACTTGCCATGATGTCACTAATACAGCCTATATTTGTATTTTCTTCCACGTTTGATTACATATTTGGTAATATTTGGAAAGTTGTCATTTGGAAGTTACGTGCTTAGTTAATATTGAGACCAGAAACCTTAGGGTAGAGGACCCAGGCACTCTCCTAGCCTATAGACTAAAATAGCTAAAAATATTCTTAACTTTATTCAATTCTGAGATAGCAGAATTGAGAGGTTCTCCGAGGCAATTGCATCATCTCCATGGCTGCTAATCGTAGAATTTACCATTGAACCTCCTATGCTAGGCCATGATATACCCGTGGTAACATAAGATAGCAGAATTGAGAAGCTCTGTCAGGTGATCTCAGCATCACCATGGCTACCAAACGTTGAATCTAACATTGAACCTCCTATGCTAGGCCATGATATACCCGTGGTAACATAAGATAGCAGAATTGAGGAGCTCTGTCAGGCGATCTCAGCATCTCCATGGCTACCAGACGTTGAATCTACCATTGAACCTCATATGCTAGGTCATGATATACCCATGGTAACATAAGATAGCAGAATTGAGAAGCTCTGTCAGGCGATCTCAGCATCTCCATGGCTACCAAACGTTGAATCTACCATTGAACCTCCGATACTTGATGAACAAAAAAGCCATCAATTTTTGTTCAAGCTCTTTGGTAAGACAGTAAAACGAAGGCCTTGTAACAAGTTGTCTCAATAAATCAGTCCCTCCCAAAGATTTCAATTGTTTACCAGGAGAAATGAGAAAATTAGACATTGAAAATTTTAAGTTAAGATTAAAGAAATTATTGATAGAAGATAGGGTAAAAAATTATTAGCGTAGAGAAAACTGGACGACTGTATTTTTATCGTTATTTTATGTGTGAGTATATTTCATGTAAAAATGCATTTCAAAATAGCATCTGCAAAAAGAATAATTAGTATTCACACATATCGATGGTGATGTGGCACATCATCAAAATATAAATTGTTCAGGAGATACATAAATTTTTTTAAAAAATTAAGCAATGAAACCGTATATTAGTGAAACTCACATTTGTAAATGTCAACAAAAATCCCATAAATAATATTCTAATCAAAATAAATAATAAAAAAATTAGAATCTAAATTCAATTAATATGTGAGGGTTTGCCACCTATTAAATAAAATCCAATGGAGATGTGGAGTTTTGCAAGCCACTAATGATGTTCTACAATTTTGTAATTCACACATAGAGATGTGAGGTTTGCCACAAAAATCTGTGATTTTTATCCGTGAAATAAACCCACTTTTGAAAGAAGTGGAGATATCAGGTTGTGCTGCATCACCAGGGCGCTGCTTGCGGTCATGGCTACTCCGAGCGTTCTGTATCGTGCGCGGCGGTGGGTTCACGTCTACGTGTGGACCTCCACCTCTGCGCGGGCGCAACCTTGCCCGCGTCCTCACAACCGTGCTTCATTCCATGCCGCGGTGACTGCCACCTGTCGGCCTGGTCTGCGTGGAGCCACTGTCATAGGGACTGCGCCGCTAACGCTGTCGGTGAGCGTTTTGTTAGCTCAGCTGCTCATAATCGGAGAACGTAGTCCAATTGTTGTGTAGGTTATTTTTTGTTATGATGTGTTTTTTGGGTTTGCTCTGTGTTGAAGAGGTTTTCAGCCCTAAAAAGGGTCTAGCTTCTCAACGTTTTGAAGTTTCGACGTTTCCAATATGACAAGTTGTGCCTCGTCGAAACGTGAGACTCTTTCTAGGGCCGCAAACCTCTTCAACGCAGAGCAAAACCGAAAAACACATCATAACATCATACCATGGTTCTAAAAACAACCATTCAACCAGGTTGTTTATTATTTATTATTTTTTTTATTTTGATCCTTTAAAACTATCACATATTATACAAGATTAATTTACATTTAAAACATTAAAGAATTTGTCTAAACTATAGACTTTGTGTTTCATCGGGTATGATTTGAGTTCTTTCTTAAAGTCTTTTACATTAAACATTATGACCATGATTTGTACGCAGGTCATTTTTACTGTATGCGAGTGTCTTTCTGTCGTTCGGTTGTGTCAAGGTGCATGAGATTTCTTTAAAAAAAATTTTAAATCTCCTAAGAAAATAATTTTTTTGAACTTTTTAAAAAATGTTTGCATCAAGATGTCTTTTAGAGACTTAGTAAAATTTAACTTTGCATAATTTTATTATTTTTAATGGAAAACAAATTTGTCGCTGAAACTCCTTGAGGAAAGCAATGTAAAGCATTTTCAGGAAAAGCTAGACTGTATTAGCTATATTATGTTTATCAACTGTTGAGGTTAGCATTAATAAATATTAATTGAGCGTAAACCAGTCTCAAATGCAAGTAATGTTCGAGAAATACAAAAATTAATTTCTTAAAACTCGAAATAACGATGACTCCAACTTTGAGCATCCTCCATTTTATTCGGTAAAGTATCAATTTTCCACGCTGTGTTATGTGAGTACACAAATGTTGCTAGAAGGCAAAAATTAAGCAATTTCAATTTTTGTGTGCGGTAAAATTGTGCTTTCTTTGAGGACGAGGCTCAACGTTGTTCCCTGCGCAGGTGGTTACGAGTCACGGAGCCGAGCTGTGTTGAAGCCGAGCGGGGAACGGAGTGAACCGTGCCCCGCCCAGCTGTTCGAGACGCGGGCCTGCTCGGGAGGACCGTGCCTGAGATTCCACTGGGCGATCGTCGACGGGAAGATCACGTGCGCACGATCTGACGGCCTGCTGGTGACAGGTACTTCGGGGTTTACCTCTTTAAACTTAAGATTTCATAGCTGAGAAAGATTGCAATTGACTTGGATATTCTGGATATTTGTTGGTGTTTGGTACGTTTATTTATTTATTTATTTGTTTATTAATAGCTTTGGTATTACAATAATTACCTGAGGCTAATAGAATTACAATATTTTTTATAGAATTTACAACATAATTACATGGAATTTTGTGGTTAGTTTATAAATTTACAGTGGTGTTTCACATTTTTTGGAAATGTAGTCATTATATCATGGGGCAGCGCATTCCACAGTCTAATTGATCGGGCCAAGAAGGCTTGATGGCCCATGTCGTTATTGTACCTAGGGAGGTACAAGAAGGCTTGATGGCCCATGTCACTATTGTGCCTAGGGAGGTACATTTTCAGAACATTTTCACATTTTCACATTTTCAGTACATTTCTAGGTACATTTTACGTTAAATTGTACTGATAGAGTAAAATTATGACAGGTCATCAACGTTTATTAATGTGAAAAAAAAATCCAATGCTAGATTTTCAAAAATGTACTTCAAAATAATTAAATTGCCATGCATTTAGGTTTTTTTTACCTGAAAGAGATTGATTGGGAAAGTGGCTCAGAACAGTGGGTGTTGTAGTGTTGTTTAATTGTTTTGCTCTACCGAATGCTCAGGTGGCTGCGATGGCATCCCGTGCCGCCACTGTGAGTGCGATCCCAGCGAGTGCGAGGACGCTACCACAGACAGAACCACGGCAGCCACCGACGATCAGATACGATCGTCGCTGTTTTTTCCTCGTGAGTGGCAAGAATTACTTGGTTGATTCATGCGTTAGCTTGGAACACACTCGTGTGGGCCTGATTTAAGTGCCCGGTGAAAACATTCCAAACTGTTTTTTCTTTTCTGTTTGTTTTCTCTCTACCGACCAGACAGCTGGAATAATTTAGAGAAATGTCGTTAGAAGATACCATTTTTACCATAAGAGCTAATACTATACCATCAAAGGACTTTGTTATGGTTTTTTCTCTCACACTAGACTATAGATGTCAAATTAAATCTATTTTTTTATCAGCATCTACATATGTTATATATTACAGCCTGTTTGAATGGACTAGTCAGTTTGTCCAAAAACCAGATCAATACTTTATAAAATTCTCAATATCTTCATTTTGTAAGTCTCAAACATCCTATCATCTTGTTTTCTTCGACCCTTGTAATTTCTCATCACCGAGGCAACTACCCCTGAAGAACATAACCCTACTTTGTGTGTTCCCGGGTGGTTCTTATGGTAAGTTTTTCTGTCGTTGCAGCTGTTGACCCGTGGCCTGCTTGGCTCCACTTTGCGCTGGCAGCGTCGGCCCTCGTTGCGCTGGCTGCATCTTGTCTCGGCTGTCTGCTCTGGTACGTTTACCACGTCTTAGTCACTTTCATATTGCTCATTTTATTCTTTTATTTTTTTTGTCAGAAACCTAGGACGGTGAAATAACCTTGTTAGATTTGGTTTGGTGAAGTGGTTCAGAGCCGTGGGTGAATGTTGTGGTAAGTAACGGACTTGCTCTGTCAATCTCAACAGAGCAAGTCCGTTACTTACCACAATTTGTTAGATTTGTTTACATTTGTGATTCACACTTTTTCTAAATTCTAAAATTAAATTTTTGTAACTATTTAACTATGAAATACATTCCAGCAATCTGTGATTCCAGAGCAAAAGAGGGCAACCCTGTGTTAGTACTTTATCATGTGAATAGGGTGCCAAGAAACTAGATATTTGTTTATTGGTTATTGTTTATTTATTTGGCTACGGACAAGAAACATAGTTTTGTATGGCCTTATAGAATAAGTTTACATATGAAGCTGTAAACAGTGAAGAAGGCAGGAGAGAGGGCGCACAACTTACCAGAGAAGAAAATTGGAGTCGCAGGGTGCACTTGTTGAAAAATGTCTCAAAAAATCATCTTAAAAAATTGCTAGAGTGTTGTAATACTTTTATTTTTCTGCTTTGATCAGGTCTCCCTATAAAATTTGGTCTAGCTAATCTGTAATTTCAATCTAGGCAGGAGATTCAGGTTGCGTCTGAGAGATTACCATAGCGTCTAATTTGTTGTCACCGCAATTGTATCCCCTGTTTATTTTTCATAATTTTCCTTTGTTTCAGCGCCAGGGGTAGTGTGAATGAGTCCCGAACAACGGCTGCTAAGGCTTGACCGTTACCATCGAAACGATTCCGTGCATCTCACAATAACTAGCGTAGTTTCGAGTTTATCGTCGATGTGCTGTAAGTTAGATGCTTAGCGATATTCGTCCTGTAATTAACATAATAATGTGCTGTTGTTCATATCGCTTAGGACAGGCTGTTAGCTGATAATAAATGGAGATAGCGGTATGTGGCTTGGCAAAAGGCAGAATGGCCGTTTCACGCACAATAATAAATTGTTTATTTAAAATAATATCTTGTTATCATAACTATTTACACTGCTAGACTGATGTTTTCTTTTTACTTTCTTTTCATTACTGTGAGGAGCTGCAAATGTTTTTGTGAAATTTTATTAAAATTGCGCTTGCAATGTGCTGACTTGGCTCTAACTTTCGAGAGGCTACAAATGTACATAATAAAAAATGCAAATGTTTTAAATTGAGAATTCAACATTTAAAAAACATTTCGGAGTCGAATGGTCCGTCAAGAACACTGTCCTAAAATATTTTTGGTATTTTGGAAACTGATCTTTACGAGCCCTTTGATGTAAACTTTTTGTTTTTCGCTCCATTAGTGGTTTCATAAAATTCCCCCTACAGCGCTACTCTCACTAAATCGTTCAAAATGGCGTCTATCTGAGTGAATTGACAGCTTTCCGTGACAGCTCGGCGCCGAGTGTTTGGTAGATTCGCTTTAATTGCGACGCCTAGCATCTCGACGCTTCCAATCCGTGTCGCCAGAAATACCATGATGTCCATGATGCTACCTTTCGTGGTAAGTTTTGTAGCCGAATGGTTGTCGGCGTCCTCATCGAATTGCTGGTCAGCCATAACCTAACGACACCTCTGATCTCTCCTAGGATGTCGAATATAACCGGCCGTTCATCGATGAATTGTTCTCAGACGACCTTATGAGATGTCTTCAGGCAATCGTGTAAGTCTTACTTTGGTGTCGGAAGCTTTTTTTGTACGGCTTATGGTTCCGTAACTTTGCAAGTCTTCTGTTGTAAAAGTCAGTAGCCAGTACCTGCCGAACTCACACCAACATCTATTTATGTGATAATCTGGAATACAGTTTGATGGAGCATTCAGTATTAAGCAGAGCTTAGCGCGAGCCTGCCCGCAAGATTACAAACTCTTCGCCCAATTAGGTGGATATGTACCATCATATGCCATTATAAGCAGTTGATCAATTGCTTGTACTCTGGTCTTCAGATGCGTAAGAAATTCAGTGATTGGAAGCAACCGACAGAAAGGCTGTGTGATCAACCAGGGAGTAGTCCCTAAACTCCTGCAGCTGCTAGAAAATGCGGAAGATCCCAAGATTCGTGTTGAGGCTGCCGTCGTATTGGGCTCGCTTGCCAAAGGAACACCGGAACATGCTCAGGAGTTGTTGGCATTGGGAGTCGTGCCTGCGCTCATAAGAGGTTGGTGTCATATCCTTTTTTGTATACTTTGTCCTTAAAATATCTCTATCATTAACGCAAACGTTTGACACTTAAAATGACTCGTGTTGTAGTGATGTCGGGACCTGACCTTGCACTGGCGGCAGCGGCTCTGCGGGGGTTGCGTTCCTTGCTGGCGCACCCGTTTGCGGTTCCACCGCAGCTGGACGTTGCTCTGGCCACGCGGCTCATCGCCTTGTTACCGCATTCGGTGGGAGTGCAGGCCTGCGTTGCCTCGGTCCTTGCCTCGGCCTGTACGGTGAGTGTTCGCTCTCGAGCATTGTTACATTTGCTGGGAATGTTACTTCAGCAGTGGGATTTTTCTGTGAGGTTAAGTTTGTATTAATAGTCAAATGGGGCAGTCATATGAAGTTAGTGTTCATATAAAAAGATAACAGACATTGCAACAGATTAACTGAAAAACAGAATTCCTAAACAGATTTAACATATTCGACGTTAATTCAGTTGTAAGCCAACCCAATGCAAAATAAGAGCTGTAAAGAGAATTTCAAAAGTGTTTTTTTTTTAATTCTAGTTCTATTTTATTTATTTATTTTTGTTTATTTAGATAAAACTTAGGATTTATGTACTAACATTGTGATGCCTTGTAACACAACTTCCTTCCGTGGTTGCATCTAAGATTTTGTCATTAGGCTCTTCTTATCTAGATGCTAAATATTTAATCACTTAAAGTTTTTTGCGCTCTTAATCCTATTGTCTTATTGTCTTAACGTATTGCCTTTGTTACTCTCATTCGATTGTCTTTAAGAACGATTTGAATCAAATGTTTTGTTGCAACTAAGAATTGATAATAGAATTAAACAAAGGGATGGATGACCCTTCATTAACACACGTGGGAAACTTTTCTGCTTCAAGATTACCTTTGGGAAAAAAAACTAGATCTCTTCAGCTTGACCGCATCATTTCATTTAAATCCAGGAGGAAATCTAAGATGTCATCAAGATTATACTGTTGAAATAACCACACTGAAAGCTAAATGTTTTAGATTCTTCAATTCATGTTACGCTAATAACATTACTTGGAGAAAGAAATTACTTCACCTGTTTGTCGTTTGCGTAGTCGAAAGCTTAAAAATCTCACTCTATAAGTTGGTGACTAAGTTTGAAAGCAACTCTCACGAAGTCCAATTTGCTGCCTGATTCTCGTCGTCCCTCGTGTGACGTTGAATGCTTATAAAGTTGTCTTTGCAGACGACGCAGCAGCAGAATCTTCTAGTGGAGGCAGGAGCACTCAAAGCCATTCACGAGCTCTTAGACTCCGAGGTCGAAGCAGTCCAGGTGTGTGGAACATTCAACCATCAGACTTCAATAATCAGAGTCCCAGCTCTTATGTTAAACATTCTACAGCCACCAATAAACGGTATCGGTTGTGGCAATCTGATGAAGCCATGATTTTCAACAAACCTCTTCAATTAGAAATAACTACGACTCAAAATAGCGATACTATGTACGCTTTTATTGTTTTTATACTCATGTCTACTTGATCTAACCTAAGCACTAAAGTTGTAAATAGGTTTTTTCATTATGGTTTTATATGTCAACTTTAAAGCAATGCTATCAATATGTTTTGTTTGATTTCTGCTGGAGAACAAGTGCAAAATATATTTGTGCCTGTTTCACGGACGTTTGCAAATATAGTAGCGTTGAAAGTAACTCGCTTTTGAATATCATTGAGTGTATAGCAATCGTTGAGGTAAACATTGATGGCGATCTTTTAAGCATGAAAAGTCTCAAAAGCGAGTAAGCCTACGAGAAATATTGAAATTAAATTACATACGACAGTGGCTCCACTTAACGGGGTGTTCCGGTTCTCTGCATTTTTGTCGGTAAAGTAGTCATTTGGCGGCCATCTTTCACGAAGAAAGTTTAACATTAACGTTCTGCCTCTACCTAGAACCTGCACGCTTCCAAATGCAGTAGGTACCCAAGTGTGCATCAACCTTTACATCTCGAATGTTCACAGACCCCGACGCTGCAGTGGTTGGCAGCGCTGGTACGCGACAACCCAGCGGCGGCGGCGGCTGCGGCCGAGACCGGCGTGCTCGGCATCTTGCCGCAGTTGGCCGACTTCACTTCTCGGAACCGTCCCCCCGCCACGCAGCTAGCGGCAGCCGCCGCCATCGCGCATCTCCACCGCGCGGGCGCCGTACCTCACGATGACCCACGCATACTTTACCGTGCACTGCCCTGCCTGGTGAGTACATGGATGTGTGTTTGCCCATCCAAGACCTGACCCAGTGCTATGTTGCTTAACTGATCGCTAGAGCCACGATTATATGGTGATGCGCGAAATCGCGAATTGTTCTTATCTCTTGTTATTCTTACAAATGAGTGCGATTCATTGAATTCCCAACTCAAATATGTAAGAAGCTCATCCCGACAAAACGCGAAATTCACGAAAAATCATCCATAACAACGAAATCAACTATTTTCTGCGAAATCATCGCGAAATGAGCCTTTTCCCATCCAATTATCTTAAATTTCAGATAATCGGTTTTTTTTTCATTTTTATCAAACCATATTTCACGGAAAATAAATAAACAAATAAAATAACCTGTTTGTTTATTCGTTTATATCGTTATGCTAAATTAAGAGATAATGAAGCTATTTCACTGAAATATGTGTATTTTGCGAAATAGCCACTTATTTCCATGCAAAATATTTAAAATGTTTATTTTATCTCTCTAAACACACATTTCCATGAATTTGTCATATTCAGGTCTGTTTCTCATCAAATGCTGTCAACATTCCTAAGTTTAGGGGGTAGAAGTAGTGGGGCAAAATGTTTGCAGTTGGAAACCATTGCCATTGGTTGGCTGAATCTTCCCCTCCTTGCCATGTGAGTACCAGCACCACATGCATTCAGTCTATATAGAGATTAGCTGGGATTTCAAATTTCAATGGGGTGTAATAAATCTTTGACTTTTGAGGATCAAGCAAAGCAACTCTTTGTGAGTGATGGATATATTTTCATGTGTGGAATCTGGAACACCAGACTTGACTGGGAGAAAAAAGACAATCTTGCAAAGTATGTTGTTAGTACCAGGCAGTGGGTCTAATTCAAATTCTAATGGACATAAAAATCTCAAACTTCTCATTTGCAGTTCTGACTTAGCAAACTATTTGGGCCCCAGTGAACAGTGTTGATGCAGAGAGGTTTTTTAGGGAAGCTACCATTGAAACTTGTTCAATGTTCAGTTTAACAAGTGGTAGGTGTCGCTCTTACTGCCATACAATGTATTTCATGGTGGCATTTATGTAAAATATTGATTTGTGCTATTAATTTTGTTCCAAGTCCCTAACAAATACCGATGTTGAGGACCTACACTAAATATTTGCTTTATTGTAATTATTATTGATCACTTCTTTATTAAAGATCCCAGTGCTTACCCTAAATCTTCATTCCTTTCGAATGTAGATCGCAAAACCCCTTTTTTCTATTTAGCTATAAACGCTAAAATTCAAATAATTAGCACTAAAATTTCGATAAAACTAATGCTAAAAACACGTTTTTTCGTTTTTTCGTCACCTATGTCTGAAATCTGTTAAAGACATGAAATTCTGTACTTTTTCCATAACACCGCCATAACACCGAAATCCAAAAAGCTTACCACGAAATTATCGAAATCATAACACCATAAAATCTTGGCTCTACTGATCGCACAAGAAACAGTATTTCCAACACTCCAAAACGCTCGTTGGTCGCCAATACAATACCTGACCCAGTGCCATGTTGCTTACCTTTGGTGACCTCACAAGAACCGGTGTTTACTAAATGCCTAAACGCTCGGCGGTCACACATCCAATTTTTGACCCAGCCCACTACTGCTCAACTTATCGGTTCTCAAGAGAATATGCCAAACCGCTCAATTCACTATTTGTTTTGATCGGTATTTAGATCCATATCAATACAATCTTAGGATTCAAATAAAAATATTCTCATAATCTGGGTACATGTGTTCATGTAATCTAGATACATTCAATCGAATCCCCAACCCACTGATTTGGCTAGTAACCTGTCCCTCTACCGGGGCAGGTAGGCAGGTAGACGATCCTGAAGGGCTGCGACCCAGAGAAGAGTCCATTGACTTCGGTCCTGCTAAGATGTCACCGGTTCGTCGGAACTACATCTCAATAAATCATTGTTTTCAATCCTAACTCTTGGCTTTGTTTTTACTATAATTAGCAAAACCTTACAGTCTACTCCTTCCCATCAGGTTCGCCTGTGCAAGAAGGAATGTCTGGCCGAACACCGTGCATCTGCTGCCGAGTGCCTGGCCCACCTGACTGCGGTGGACACGGAGCTGCAACGCCTGGCGTCCATCTCGGACCAACTGGTGCCGGCGCTGGCCGACATGCTACGTCAGCCCGACACACACAGGCTGCGTCAGGCTGCGTTCAAGGTGCGTACATCACGCCACGGACTTTGTCCCATCAGACCGTGTTTAACTGCGGCAGCCTCCTTGCCATAAGAACAGCGATTGATTCTTGAATTAATTACAAATGCTTGTTATTGGCAGTCTTTTTTATTATTAAGAACATGATAACCTCTCAAAAATATGCCCAATTCAGGGGAACTTGTTGGAGATACATCGAATACATTCAATTTATTTCCCTTGCAAAAAGCTCTTTTCCATTTAGCTCAGATGGTTGGAGCACCAGCTGTGAAAGGTGGACTGCAGTTTGATTTGGCAATGAAGCATTTTTTTTTTATGGTTTGTAGTGTTTTAAGAAGGTTCAGTGTTCTAAGCAAATGCCGCACCAGATTTTTGAGCAGATGGGAAAAAGTAGAAAAGTTGGGAGATAAGGTAGATTTGGAAAGATCTAAATACAATATTGGTGGAGAGAAGAAGCCTGGGTTTTTGACAGAGCATATTCTATTAAAAAAAAAAAAAAAAAAATCTATGAAGGTTTTTAGACTCATGTCTAGGTAATTGTTATAATTTTATGTGGTTCTTTTGTTATTGGAAAATTGTCAGGACTGCTCTTACCCTTGAAGAAGTAACTAGTATATGTTACGAAATGTCAGGAAATTTAGTAGTCCTTTACTTAGCATTCAAAACCCATTTCGAATAGTTTTTCTTAAAAAGAATGTCTTATCATGTGAAGAATGTCAACAAAATAATAAAAAAATTAAGAAATGAAATGCGGGAATCATAATATCGAAGTGGCTCTACGGTGTGTTCTTCTGAGCAGAAGACGTGCAAGGCATGAAATAGCAAACCAGCATTATTTTTCCAACAACTGTTGCAGGCGTTTGCGTCGCTGGGAGCGAATGACGAGGAGATCCGCAAGCGAATCATCGAGACAGACAACCTGATGG
Source organism: Protonemura montana (assembly GCA_947568835.1). Lineage (NCBI taxonomy): Eukaryota > Metazoa > Arthropoda > Insecta > Plecoptera > Nemouridae > Protonemura > Protonemura montana. The sequence continues at coordinate 15,086,592 of OX387608.1, read as the reverse complement.
ACCACATCGTGTCGGGCCTGCAGGATCCGTGCCCCGATGTACGACTTTCAGCCGTGCGATGCCTACACTCGCTGTCCCGTTCAGTACAGCAGCTGCGAACAACGTTTCAGGTATGCACGCTGGTTTTATCTGCTCTCGGGTGTTCAGCCCATTCAAAATACACATTTTGAACCAAACTTAGGACAATATATAGGACTATATATACTATACATAAGTATATATGCTCATATATACTCATATGCTCATATATGCTCTAACTATATATATGAGTAAATAAGTTTTTAGTTAGAGAGAAAGCGCGGGTGTTAAACTGGCTAGGCAAAATATGGCTGCCAAATGACTACTTTACCGACAAAAATGGAGGAGGCTGGAGGATCCTGATTGGTGGATTCACCTTCTTACGAAATTTCATTCGTTATTTCTTGCATATCACTCGCTTTTGAGACCGGGGCACGTTCAATGAATCATTGTTAATGCTAACCTCAACGATTCGAGTCGTAATTATTTAATTGTAGAGGTTCGTTAAAAAGGACGGCTGCAAGCGCCATCTGTTCTCAATTACCGCTGCCCGCTCATTTGCTCAGCAGATAGCTAAACATTAATGTTTCCTCTCAAACTATAACCTACCAACTCAACGATAGATTTACAGATATTACATTCTGGGTTTAAATTTAAATGCAAACCTTGGGGTAACTTTGTGGGGGCCTCACAAAGTTGAATGGCATTTCCCTCTTCTAAAAGCTAAAATACTTGAGACCTCTTCACATGGATGATGTTATTTGCTATTATTTCTTATCTCACTTACCTTGCTGATCATTTAAATAGTTTTACCATTGAGTGTGTAGGTTCTAGGTAGAGGCACTACGTCAATGTTACAGTCTCTGATGGCCGCCAAATGATCACCTTACCGACAAAAATACGAAGTACGGGAACACCCTGTTAAGTAGAGTCACTGTCGTATGAAATTTAATTTCGATATTGCTCGTAGGTTAACTCGCTTTTGAGACTTTTCATGCTCAACATATCTCCATCAATGTTTACCTCAACGATTGATATACATGTAACGGTATTCAAAAGCGAGTAACCTACGAGAAATATCGAAATTAAATTTCATACGACAGTGGTGTTCCGGTACTCTGCATTTTTGTTGGTAAAGTAGTCATTTGGCGGCCATCTTTCACGCAGAAAGTTTAACATTAACGTTCCGCCTCCACCTAGAACCTGCACACTCGACAGTTTTGCCTGCTGATACCAAGCCATAACGTTCCTTCCAGGACCACTCGGTGTGGCGTCCGCTGATGGCTCTGCTGAGCAACGCTTCCGATGACGTGCTGACGGTGGCATCGTCTACGCTGTGCAACCTGTTGCTGGAGTTCTCGCCGGCCAAGGAGCCGATCTTGGAGTCGGGCGCAGTCGGACTTCTCTGTGGCCTGACGAGGCGACCGGATCCTGCACTTCGGCTCAACGGCATCTGGGCGCTCATGGTGAGGCGATCATGAAGCACCCGCGTTAACAAACTGGGGAAATAGTTCTAGTCTATTTATTTCTCTAGCTATCAAGCTGTTAATCCAATGAGACAATTTATGCAGTGTACGAAATACAAAGTAAATTTCTTTAAACTAAGTCTTAATATTAAATATTTCTAAGGCTTCATTTTTTTAAAACTTGAGGTTTGCACCAAAACGAGTTGTTATTGGTGCTACATCTTGTCCATTTGTTTGGGTCTTTAAGATGTTTAAGACACTCACGCCTGAATATTCCAGTGTTGATTGCGATTCTAGTTGCATACGGCAGTCTGTTAAATAGTAGCACCTCCTTCCAAAAAAAAAAATGTTGCCAAAAGTTGAAAACAAACATTTTTGATTTTGAAATGCTATTTGAATTTTAAATGTTCAAGTATTATTGGAATTAGTGTCGAAAATAATTTAAATAACAAAAGATTTTGTGGTTCTTTGGTGGTATGTTCTATCCACACGGAGAAATGTGACTCAATGAGGAAGAGGAAAGATGGAACAAGACTTGCTCAAGGTGGAAAGGTTCGCTACGTAGATGCTAAGAGTTCAATAGCGTTTCAGACATTGCCCTGGCAAGAAAACGTAGCCTAAACGTTGGGCAACTATTTGTTTTTTATCACTTTCTTCCCCATACTGCTTTTTGGCACTCACCATTAAAAATCATACTGAACCATTTTCTTGTCTTTGAAACTTCCCACTTTGCGATTCTCCAGAAGTTTGAATCCCCCCACACAAAGACAAACCTTGCCTTTATATTTCTTCGTCTCCGCCGTTGCTAACCGCCGCTCCTCATTCCCGCGGACAGAACATGGCGTTCCAGGCCGAGCAGAAGATCAAGTCGCAGATCCTGGCCGCGCTCGGCACCGACCAGATGTTCCGCCTGCTCTCGGACTCGGAGGTCAGCGTGCTCATGAAGACACTCGGTGAGTCCACGGGACCAAACTCAACACCCTTCGGCATTTTGCCCAGCAGAAACATTCTTTCACACAGACTTTTTGCATGGTGTGATTTTACAGGATTTTTCAAATTGTTGTCTATCCTGAATCCTTTCATATGCCTGAACCTCTTTTCTTGTTTAACCCAAGCTGGTAGTCATTGTGTTTAAGCAATTTGCTGATTTGTTTGTCAATTTTCATACATTATAAAACGTTGAAATCTGGTTTAAATTGCAAACGCTTGCAATGCGCGGTGCAAAAATTGGGCATCAAAAATTAATGCCGAAACATAATGACTGAAGCCCTCTCAATTGTTTAAAGGGCTTCAATGATCCTAATTGTACAATTATACAACTTGTCCTGTAAGAAAATTGTATTTTTTGTGTAATATATTTTACAGCAACTTTTACCAAACCCAAAGCACAGTTATTTGTACAACAAGTGTGTACATAACCTCAACTGTGAATTTCTTGGCGACAGGTCTGCTTCGCAACCTGCTGAGCACTAAGCCGCATATCGACCACATAATGGGCCTGCACGGAGCTCAAATCATGCAGGCCGTGGTTCTCATCCTCGAGGGCGGTCACGGCCCTCCGGTCAAAGAGCAGGCTCTCTGCATCCTCGCCAACATTGCCGACGGCGACACCGCCAAGGACTATATAATGGCAAACCAGGATGTGCTCAGAAAGCTCACCGACTACATGGTGTGTAACGATAAAATAGTTCACAGCGATTCTTTGTGTACACTCGACAGGATGATTAAAATGGTACGCGTTTTGATTCCAGATGCACTCGAACGTGAAGCTGCAGGTCGCGGCAATTTTCTGTGTTTCGAACCTGGCCTGGCGATCGGAGCCCGGCTCGGCAGAACGGCAGGCGAGGTTACGAGACATTGGCGTAGTGAAATTACTTCAGCAACTCGTTGTCACCGCCGATACCTTGTTATTCGATAAAGTGAAGACTGCCATGACACAGTTTTCTGATCAGTAGGCCTGTTTACATGTTTAACAAACCAAATACACAAATATTTAAGACGAGTACCTGTTACTGTTTTTTTATTTCGATAAAATGAGGCTCTACTTTTTTTTGAATGTCACCGCCGATAAGAAAGGCAGTGGGAACGTTAGGATGGCCGTGAACCTGGCCCCGTGGAGTGCATTGCTTTTCGCAAAATGCCGCGGTCAGCTGGCGACGTCGACCGTTGGTCAGTTGTTCAAGAATAAATCGTGTCGGCGTCTTCATGCTCTAATTAAAACGTACGTATCCCCTTCGCAAATCTTTGCTGGACCTTACGTGTTCGAATCGGCTTTTATGTCCGTGGCGTTTACGATGAGAATTGGCGGAAATGCGCCAGACGCATAGGTCAAGTTTGGGGTTAGGATTGATGAATGAGTTTTCTTATCTGACTTCCTTTTGTGTCAATTTATTCTCATCCTGCCTTTAACATACTGCAGGTGCCTAACGCATATATAGACAACGCTATGGGACTACTTATTTCGAGATTCAAGGTAAGCCTATCTTTATTCCCCGATGATGATGGCTATTTGCCAACTCTTTGCTAAAAATATAGTCATTAAATGTCATAGTTTGTCAGGACACAAAATGATGTCACTTACCATTATGTTATTGCTTACAGAGGAAAAAAGAGACTACATTCCAGTTGCTGGAAGGGCTCGATACAGTAAGTACCTAATTTTCCAAATCCTTTTGTAGTAGGGTAAGTGACGGTGGTAGATTAACTTTTTTGGCCTTTATAGCGGATAAAACGTGCCGAAGCCAAGGTACGGGACACTGAAGAACGAGAGCGTTATGTGGTCGGTCGCTTTGTGCTCTACTCGTCCGCACTCTACCTTATAGCGGCGCTAGCTGTCTACTTCTGCTATTTTCCAACCACGCGGAAGGGTCAGGCGATTGCCATTGCACCGTTGCTACTTTTTCCACTAGTGTGAGTTTGTCTAACTGAGCTTCGTTATTTTAAAGTGGGCAAATACTTAAGCCTCCCGCATCTCACGTACTTCACTGTGCTCCAATAGAATCTTCGGCCTGAGACGAGTACTGAAATGGAATTACCGACGTCAATCAACTGCAACGCAGTCGGAGCTCAGCCGCCTCCGCGAAGAAAGACGGAAGACCCTGGAGACTGTGAAGGACACGGAGACGTACAAAGTAGCGCAGAAGATATTGGAACAATTTGCCCCCGACCAGCTTAGAAGAGCGCCTCTTGCGCCTCCAATATCTACGGTAAAAAATTAAAACTGACTTTCAGAGCGCATGTAGCAAATATTTCTGATGCCCTGAAATACTGCCAAAATAAAAAATTGCTTTTAATGTGTTATTTTCATCTAGAGCATAAGTTGAACAACATTTTAATGCATTTTTTAATTTTTTCAATGCATTGTGGGATTATATTTTGTAGCATTTAATTGTATGTAATTATATCACATCCGTTTCTTACTGGTTTTGTATAAATCTTTGGTACTGACTACGAAGCCCTTTACAGTAAAAACATGGCACAAAAGTTCACGGTTGACTCTCTTTGCCTACCTAATTCAATTTATGCACAAACCTATCGGCATAATCTTTCTTTGCTTGCTGCATTATCTCCTGTGTAGATACCAGTGAAACTTAGAACCACTAAATTATGTCAAAACTGTCAAACTGGATTTAAAACATCAAATTTTCATATCTGTTTGCAAGCAGAACAATGGACTGTTTATTTTATCTTCAACTTGGGATCATTAATATTAGCATATGTATGCTAAAAATATACATTAAAATACACGAAGATTGTCTCAAAAAGCCAGTGTCCAAGTAGCTCAATGGGTTAGAGCAACACCCGCGATAGGTGGATATCGGAGTTCGAGTCCCCGTTTAGGCATCAATTTTTTAGACGGTTATACTGTTCATAGTAATAAAATACCCCGCGCATTGCAAGCGTTCATCTATAGGTATCTATAGGTAAAATAAGATTTCATCTATAAATGTAACAGTTACTCAGTTCTGGTAACAATATTTCCTCTGGTACTTACATATAATTAATATTTTTACCGAGCCATCTCAATTGCTGGAGTTTTGCACGAATCTTGTCAATTTTACAGTGGAATTTCATGGAAGCTGAAATCCTTTCTGATGTTATTACAATAAACCCCGGCCTGTTTGTCCCAGGTCTCCATTCGACCGGCACTGCCTGCCACGCCTCGACCGGGCGCTGGGCCGGTCGCTATGGTTACTCCCGGGCCACGGTCGATAGCGCCACCGCCGACTCCCGGATTCCCAGATGAACTGCGGCGCCGCGCGATTGTTGCGCAGACCCCGCCCCAGACACCACGTAAGTGCTGCTGGCATCGTTTACTTTATCTACAGTGAAAAACATAGTCTATCTCTCTTTAAATAAAAACCAGAATATTCAATGTTTATGCTTTTCAATCATTTGTCCACAAGAATTAAAGCTTTGCAAAAAATTACATAATTTACATAATTTTTATCTAATCTTACATGACCCTTTCTATTAGTGCTTTGTTTACAGAAATAAAGATAATTACTATTTTTAATTCCGTGCTGCATGCCGCGTCGTTTTGTTTTCAATTTGCGTTTTTGGTTATTAATGGTAACTTTGCTAAATAGCTGGTGTAAGTAAGGGGGAATATGATAGAGGAAATGCAACTCGCTGGCTGTAATTTAGCGCCGCGCACTGACTTACATGGGCGTCAATTTTCATTGACATTATTTGTTTGATCGTGATAAGACTAAAATTTCTGAAATCGTCGGTATTTAGGTTATATTTAGGTAAGTATGACAGATTTGCTCTAATGTCGATTTTCACGTTCCATATGACCCACTTAACGAGGCTGAAACGACTGGTTGCGGTAGATCCGTAGGGTCCAGCATTTTGGTTTTGTCGCCTGTTCGTGTAGAGTAGAACAGAGGAAGAAAAATGTTAAAACCTCTCCATTAGTGTTCCAAGTGTTCCAAAGGGACCCATTATTACGGGAATCAAACTTTTTAACAAACTTCCTGTGATCTTGAAAGAAAAAAAATATCAAAAAGATTTTGTTTCCTTAGTAAAAACTTTTTTAATGAAGGAATGTTTTTATTCTGTGACATAATTTTTAAACACGTGACTTACTTTAATTGTATATTAGTATTATTGTTGTTTTATTGTTAATTTTTTTGATGTATGGAAAAATTGACATGTCTCATATTGTAGAACAATCAATCTGGACCAATAATAAATAATAAAGAAAATAAATAAGTGTAAGAATGCTAATGATCGTGTTGTTTCCGACTGCAGGGCTGGTCCGGCCTCTGCTGCCCCCGGACAGAGGACTTGTTGACCGGCTGGTTGACTTCCTGGTGGGTGATGGACCGGCCAACCGCTTTGCGCTGGTCTGCACGCGATGCCACGCTCACAACGGCATGGCGTTGAAGGAGGAGTTCGAGTACCTCGGTGAGAAATCTGCTCTTGTCCCTCAGATGTCGTTTTGGAATGTATTGCTTCTCCCGCTTTTTTATCAAGCCTGTAGCTCTTCTAGGTCTAAAACTTTTGATTTTTGAAAATATCAGACAGTAACTGTGGTCACATCCTTATTGTTGGGTGTTTTGAGACTACAGGTAACATTTTCGATCTTATCAAAGATTTGCCGATGGTTACACAAATCAATTCCGTTCCAACCTTAAAAAAAAACACTTGATCAGAACTGAGCAAGAACCATTTTAAGAACTAACAAAAATAACCAGAGCCCAACTCTATTGATATTACCGTTTTTGATCAAATATCGCTGCTCACTCTCTGTAAAAGGAACCTAAAAACTTTAACAAAAACTATTTCTACTGGGTTTTGAATGCTAAGTAAAGTACAAATAAATATCCCAACATTTCGTAACTTGTACCTGTTACTCTTTAAGGGTAAGTGCAGTCCTTGAAACCCTTGAAAAAGTAACAGGAACAAGTTACAAAACGTTGGGAAATTCAGTTGATCTTTACTTAGCATTCAAAACCCAGATGAAATAGTTTTTGACAAAACTAGTGCTAAGGTTACATCAAGTAGACATGAGTCTAAAAACTATCATAACCTAACAACTTGACAAACTATAACTTTTTCCCGTGTAATTTCCTGCTAACCATGCGACGTGCGTTCGCCTGTTGCAGCGTACCGTTGCTGCTTCTGCGGATTCAGCAACCCGGCGCGGAAGCAGCGGCCACCGGCGCCGAGGTTGCCGCTCGCCCTCGGAGCATCTCCCATCACGCCGTCCGAGTCCTCGCAGGAAGGTGAGCTCTAACCGCACTTGAACTGTTCCTGGCCATGCCGGGGTGAATGTTGTTAGAAGGCTGTGACATGCCAGGAGTTTGTAGTATGAACAATTGAACGGTTTGGCGTGTTGAAAACACCAGTTCTCATGAGATCACCGAAGTTAAGCAACACTGCGCTGAGTCAGGTATTGGATGGGTGACCATCATACACATGACCAGTTCTGTTCGGGAGAGAGGTTGGAGGGATGAAAGATAAGCAACACTGCGCTAGGTCAGGTATTGGATGGGTGACCATCATACACATGACCAGTTCTGTTCGGGAGAGAGGTTGGAGGGATGAAAGTTAAGCAACACTGCGCTGAGGCAGGTATTGGATGGGTGACCATCATACACATGACCAGTTCTGTTCGGGAGAGAGGTTGGAGGGATTAAAGATAAGCAACACTGCACTAGGTCAGATATTGGATGGGTGACCATCATACACATGACCAGTTCTGTTCGGGAGAGAGGTTGGAGGGATGAAAGATAAGCAACACTGCGCTGGGTCAGGTATTGGATGGGTGACCATCATACACATGACCAGTTCTGTTCGGGAGAGAGGTTGGAGGGATGAAAGTTAGTACAAGAACGTCACTCGCCTTGCTTATCAACCTCTCGACAGCATGGATTTGTGGAGGAATCCTGTTGTTCGCGTTGTACCGTCCTTCGGAAGGGACGTTAAGCCGGTATTCCCCTTGGTGCTCTTCGACAGGAGTAGGCTACGTACCGGCACTGGGTTTCCTATCCTCCCTTTTAGGCTAATCCTCATCATCACTCATTCATCGACGCCATCAGGCCAGTGCTGCAGAGTTCGTTATCAAAACAAAGCGTCGCTTAACACCACACATCAATCACGCATTCTAAAAATACTGTTTTATTATTGACAGTAAAAAATAAACAAAACCAGGCCCAAAGAGGCTAAGTATCGCACTGAAGTGTGATAGAAAATTTGTATGAAAATAACCTTTGCTGGCTGAAAACTGAGAACTGTATCAGCAAACACTGAATAGCTAAAGAACGCTGGGTATAGGTACTGTAAAATGTCCAGTCAGCAGCAAGTGACTCCAAGCAATCGTTGCAGATACAGAAGAGGAGGGCGACCAGTCAGACGCCGAGGAATCTCTAGACAAGCAGGCGACGCCTCCGCTCGAGGCCTTGCCCCCGAGCTCAAAAGACACGCCCCCTTCTGAAGACACGCCCCCAGAAGGGGCGCAGCCATCTGTGCCTGTCAAGGAAGACACGAAAGCTTGATTTTTTCTTCCGAAGCTGTCTGCGTTCATCGAGCACGTGCCTTTGCTATAGACCACCGTGCAAACCGGTGTCAAAATTTTCATCTACTCTCGGCACTGAAAGCCAGCCATCTTTTTTTTTATTTTTAGCAGTTTAATCTTTTAAGATCAAGGTTTAATAATTTATTATATAGGAACTTGCTAGAGATTGGGAGTGATTTACGTGTTTTAACAAATTTGTAGCGACAGACTTGGTTTTGCTAGCTTGTCAGGAACGTTGGCCCTTTCGTTGTTACTCTTCTTTACCTGTTGTGAATATATGCACTTTCGGAGGGCTTTGGTTTGTGATAAGCTCGCGAAATACGCCTGTGTTGTTTTGTGTTTTGGACGTGTCTTTTCCATGTTAGCGTAAGTCTTTTGAACCGGCACGAATAGGTCGACGGATTCAAAGCGGATTTTTTCCCGCTGCGCATCAAAGTGTGTCCCAATCCTCATTGTCATGTAGCGTAGATATTTAGGTATCTAGGGGACCTTTTAGATTAAGTTAAGTTAAACTAATAATTAAATTGATTTTCTCTAACCGTTTACCTGTTGAGCAGCCAATTACTTTAGTAAGAAATACCCATTGAAATTCCTTTCATCCGAATTCAGAACAGTTTGGCGTGTTGGGAACACTTACGTTGAGCGGCACTGCACTAGGTCAGCGTATTGGATGGGTGACCGTCATGCTCATGACCAGCTTTTTCAGGTGTGTCGATAGAGATGAAAGTTAGTACAACTCCTTTTTTCTTGTTTATCAACCTCTCGACAGTATGGATTTGCAGTGAAATCCTGTTGTTCGATTTGTAATATCATAATGAAGGAGCATTAAACCGGTAGTCCCCTTGGTGCACTTCAGCATGAGCAGGCCATGTGCCAGCAGACAGCACCAGGTTTCCTCTATTCCCTTTTAGGCTCGGTAAGATGCATCATCACCAACCACCATCACCCACTTACTCACTAACTCCATTAGACCAGCAGCATAGGGGATGTTGTCAAATTATTGCATTGTTAAACTCAAAAAAAATCAATCAATTAACCAGAGTATTTAACAATCTACTTCGAGTTTAAGAGGGGTAAACGAAAGAAAAAGGTTCTAGTGTGGAAAGCAGTGCTTAAATATTAAAACACTGCATAAATGCATGTTGTGGGAGGATTGCAAAAAATATCTTATTACACTGCATGGGACATAGTTGGCTGAAAGAACCGCAAAATTGTTTGCCACGAGATAAAAAAGAACTGATGAAAGAAAACAAAAAACAATGCCACTAGACATATTATAAAAATACATCGGTCTGCTAAAGAGTTTTAAATACTTCCTTTCCTTATATTTATAAACAATCACAATCGGTTATTACTTATTTGATACAAAAATTCGCCTCGAGAGCCTCGTGGTCTGTTGCCACTTGCCACCTACTCTATCCCCCTTGCATCAGCTTCTTCTTCATCCCTGTATCCTGACCTTCGTACTCTCCACTACGTTGTCCCCTTGCCTGCGATGCGCGCTCGACAGCCGGGAGGTCTGCATGGCCGAGTGACGGAGAGTTCGACGACCTCCTAGCGCGCTCATAGTGCTAACGGGACACCGGTGTAACTGTACCGAACATGGCGTCCGCTCTAGCTGAGACCAGTCGCCGCCCACGCTTGCTCGAGGAAGGTTGCCGTCGTCCAGCTTCAGTCAGGGAAGGTGAGTGATCGTCGGTGATCTTTGTGGAGGCGTTAGAAGCTCTATGCGCGGGAGATATTAGAATTTAAATCTGTCAACTGGTTTGGAATTCGTGCTGAAATTGCGTGGATGCTCTTGATACTGATATTTGCTTGGTGACATATTGTTGTGTGTTTCAAAATACTTGTAAGGTGACACTAAATATTGCAGCACTCGGATCCACAAAGCCCCGGAGCTAATAGATGATCAGCCATTTGAGATTTTAGAGGTTGTTATCGATATGAAAACATATTTACCCCCAAACGACTGTGGGAAGTGAAAACAATGCTTTGCCGAACTTGTCCCAGAGCAGCAAAGTCGAGTTGTTTTGAAGGTTTGGCCGGTCTTGTTTTTCTTTGTTGGGCTTGTGTTTAATGGATAATATCTGATTTGCAACTTGTAAGGGGACGGGACCACCTGCTGATACGACTGTTAATTTACACTTGGTTCAAACACCTTCAATCTAAGGACACTTTTTTCTATGCTGTCATTCATTTCTCGCACGTTTAAAATGAAATGCATAATTTCTTACTTGTAGCGTTTGACTTCGCAGTACGAGGAGCGATGAAAATAATCAATGCTAGCGTGCGGGCTATAATTTGTGGGATAAGATGTTTGGAATCTCAGTAACATAATCGTAAGACCTTCCATTTTAAACGTGGTGAGAAGAAATCGAGCCGAAGTAATAACAAGAAGTCACACATTTCAAGAGAGCTGTCGGCGTTTAGTTCAAAGGAGACTCCTAAAATAAAATACGTACAATTTCACGGTTTGCTTGATCGCAGTTCTGACTTGCTATGGTTGATAATTTTACATCGAAAATAATGTTGATGTATTAGCGTCGATGTTGCGGTCACATTCATTGGAGGCCGACATTATCTTACCTGCATTATACCGATCAAAACCAAATGTCGGAAAAAGGACTGGAACAGAAGGGATACCGATATGTATCTTTAGTATCACCGGCCCACTTGAAGATTACTATCGTCTAGCGGGAAGGGTGCAAACCAACTCCACCGGAAGAAAGCTAGTGGACTATGGAAATGTTGCAGAAACGTATTTGATAAAGGAGTTAAAAACTGGATCCCAGTCCAAGGAAGAGAATTCTGACATTATGATTGTTTTTAGACTCATGTCTACTTGATGTAAACTTAGCACTAGTTTTAAAAAAAACTATTTCAACTGGGTTTTGAATGCTAAGTAAAGAATAACTAAATTCCCCAACGTTTTGTAATCGTTATCGGAAAATTGTCAGGACTGCTCTTACCTTTGAAGAAGTAACTAGTACATGTTACGAAACGTTGGGAAATTTAGTTGTTCTTTACTAAGCATTCAAAATCCAGTTGAATAGTTTTTGTTAAAATTCTGACAGTTTCGGCTGCCGATGCTCATTGCTCCCGGAGGTTAATCTATCAGGTCACTCCGACAGCCGAACAAAGCCTGCGTGGCCCTCTCGATACCGTAATGATGTAATCCCGTTGAGAGTGAGACTTCCGCTTTCAATTGTCTTCGGCGGTAGGTGTAACGGGTCTCTCAACGCATTCCGTCTCGCTCTTGCCCGCGGGTAGCGGCCATTGAAGGTCACGGTGGCGACCGAGATGACGATATAAGTCAGCGGGACGAAACGCCGCCGGTCGCGCGGACGATCGGTCACTGGTTCGATCACCCCGCACGTCGATCGCGAGGCATGTGCACATTTAACTGGGTCATGCAGGCGGAATCTTCAGAGATGGCAACAATTGGAAGCAATTTAGAAAACGATTGCCGAAAACCTTGTTGCTGAAGCAAGAATCGACCAAAGAGAAAAATATCAATCATAGATCAATCAAAGGAGGAACGCCGATACCAATGAAAAGGGCCACTGGTGATATTTCTCCCTTCTCTGGGAGTATTTGATATCAGCCATTTAATTCGTGAGAAACACTTACCGTAGCAGAGGTTACCTCCAAAAAATACTATAGGGAATTAAATCTGACATGAGAGCCAATGTGATAAATATAAACATAGCAACAATCTTCTAATGTTTCTAAGATATAATGTTAAAGCCTTAGATTTGTATTTTAAACTCCCTAATCCCATGTCTTTCTTTCAAACTAAACGCTGGCATAGTTCAACAAGAAGAAATGAGCTGTGAATAAATGATTTGAATAAATAACAATATCAACTGTTGTCATTTGACAATCAAAACAATCAAACAAATCAATCAATCGTACCAAACGGTTTGGTGTGTTGGAAACACCGGTTCTTGTTAGATCACCGAAGTTAAGCAACATTGCGCTGAGCCAGGTATTGGATGGGTGACCATCATACACGTGACCAGTTCTATTCGGGGGTAGAGGTTCGGGGGAGTGGGGGGGGGGGGGATGAAAGTTAGTACAGCAACTTCATTCGCCTTGCTTATCAACCTCTAGACAGCATGGATTTGTGGAGGAATCCTGTTGTTCGCGTTGTACTGTCCTTCGGAAGGGACGTTAAGCCGGTGGTACCCTTGGTCTTCGACAGGAGTAGGCTACGTGCCAGCACCGGGTTTCCCCTCCTCCCATCTAGGCTAGGTTAGGTTCATCATCATCCTCATCATCATCCAATCATTCACCGACGCCATTAGACCAGAGATGTCAAAACAGTACGTCGTTAAACACCACAAATTAAATAAATAATGCGACTCTATTCAGCAGGGGTGGGCGCATTAATTTTGACTCATATTATTTATCGTGGATGTGTCTTCTTAACCGTGTTCAGTTGCCTTCCCATTACCGATTCTCTACCTTTGAGAAATTTCACTCGAGTAAAATATCAATGGAACACAATCTGATCATGAACTGAATTCCAAGCTCTATGACGCACCTAATCGAAGGTCCCCCTTACAGATGTTGCGCTCGTGGCTTGCTTGCGCATTTCTCTGCTCGGCTCACGGACACCTGGCCTCGGCGCCGACAGACTTGTCCGCAGACTGCGCAGACGATGCGCTAACCGTCACGTTCACAAAGCCCGGACGTTCGCTGTACGCGGTGGGCTTCCCGCGGGCCTGTCGCTCGCTGCGCAATGCCACGCAGCTGCGGATACCGCTGTCTGCGTGCGGCGTGCGATTGGAAGAAGACGGCGACCAGAGGGTACGTGTAGTGCGGATTCAAGACCGAGTTGTTAGGTTCAGATCTTAACGAGGATTCTTACATTTTTTGTCAAAAGAGGCAATGGATATTTTTTATTTTTAAGTAATATGTTTTAGTCGAGCCGGGGAGGGGGAGGAGGGCACAAAAAGGACTGAAGGAGGGGGCAATGCTCTCTTGGCACAGGTCTAGACTCTAGAGAGACTCTAGAAACAAAGGGGCAGGTGCAGGGAAAAAAAATTGTATTTTCTCAGAGAAGAGTATATTTAGCATAACTAGCTCAATTTCTGGTTGAAAAGTTCATGTGCAAAGGAGCTTAGTAGCTCACTCATTTGACTCAATAACCATTTTAAATGGCTGCCAGTTGCCAAAACACAAAAAAAAATTAGGACCATCGTAATACCTTCCATTTGCTGATTCTACATTGCTGAATTTGATAACAGAATTTTAAAACCCTACTTTTGGTTACATGAGACGCAACTTAAATCTCAATGAAAACGGCGCTGGACTGGAAATATCTGCAACCGAACCGGGATACGAACTCCAGGACCTCCCAATTGCCGGTCGGGTGTTCTACCAACAGAGCTACCCAGACACACAGATCCCAGCATCGCAGGGTGGGACAAAAGATCTCCGCAAATCTTAATCTTTATCGTTGTGTGCCCGATGCACAGGTCTCGGCTTCCGTGTGGCTGCGCGTGCAGTCCGATGCGCAGCTGCAGCAGGCGGGAGACCCGCTGCGCCACGTGACTTGCACGCTGCCCGCCGCTGAAGTGCCCGCCAACACCCGGCGTGGGCGCAAGATGTCGGAACGCAGTGCTCAAGTGAGGATCCACATCGAGCTTATTCCTTTTAAAGCTTTCCATTTAGTTTCCCAACAAGCTTTCAAAGTTTAGAAATCTCAACATCTGCCTAGCATATCTTGTTTGAACTTGTTGCTTACAAAAGGTGTTAGTCAGTGACAGAATTTAGCAGCAGCTACATTTAAGTCGTCCTGTGAATTGAGTGTGGGAACCAGACTTGTCAGTAATACAGACACAAATAACTCCAAGTGGTCAAAGAATACCACCACAGTGAAAACCAAACAAGTATTAAAAAATTGGAAAAAATTATTTTATTGTATATTTTCTATTGCAGCCCACACCAAGCTTTGTCTTATGTGGGCTTCATTCCTGTTATTATATCTATTTAATTTTCTTTGTTGTTAAAAATATATATGTGCATTGGAATGAATAAAAATCCATTTAAAAATAAAAAATAATAAATTCCGGTAGCTTGGTCTAGCTTGAAGCTAAGAAACCTTATTTTAAGTCAGGGGCATTGTAAGAGGTTTGGCATGTAGGTCTCTTTTCGTTCTCTTATCAATTCAAGTTTGAATATATGAAATGTACAGTACAGTTGCAAGCTGAGCGATCTAATTAGGTCTTAGATTTAACGGTGGAAAGTGATTTATTCTTAATTATCATGATACTAATATCATTTCAAAAATTAGGGCCCAGCTGGGGACAAGCATGAATTTAATTAACAAATTTCAGTGAAAAGTTGTCACAAAAGTTCAATCGAAAGTTCAAAGAAACAATTTCCTCCATCATCCTGGCTTTTTTTATGACCTCTTTGCTTGCCTTTTGCAGGCCACGCTGCTGCTGGACGGAATCGCCACTCGTGGTCACGTTTCAGTCGGCGAGGCCGTGGTGTTAGCTGTACGCGCTCGGTTGCCGAAAGGAGTGGAAGGCCGCGTGGTGGACTGCGCTGCCCACGACGGCGCCGGGGAGTCCGCCCAGCCGCTCATTGACGCTGACGGCTGCGCTATCGACAAGGCTCTGTTGCCTGAGTTGACTTATCGAACGGTCGTACCGTCGAGGAGGGAGGCAATCATCGCGACGGCAAGGTTAGTTTGATTTGCGGAGACGGTTTCAGGATGTTCGAGTGACTTGAAGATAAGTTTGAATTATCTGGGTGCAAGAGCATGAAAAGGTTAAAAACCTGAAATATTGCCCTACACTCTATTAATGAGCATAGCAAGCAAAGCAAAATCTTCAATTTCACTTCAATTTTTGTTTTTTTTGTGTGTTTGTTCATGCTCCAATAGCCAAACACCTGCTGCATTTTTGAGAACAAATTGGTCAAATAATAGTGGAACTATTCAAAATTTACAAACATTTTTGTAATCTATAAATACACTTTTTGGAGTTTATAAATTAGAGACACATCATTGTTGAAGTTCACAGATTCATTGAATTCAGGTTTGAAGATTTTGCTTTAACCGTTACAGTTTTCAAATGTCTGAGGTTCCTTTATTTATGTGTGACTGTTAGCTTTTGGGTGAATATAATTTAAATTTAAATTTAAAACACTAGAAATAGAAACAAAGATTGGTATTTTTATTCACAAAACCTCTCCCGCGCATCCACAGGTTTGCTGCGTTCAAGTTCCCTGACATGCGCAGTTTGCACCTGCGTTGCGCGCTGCGCCTGTGCGCAGGATCCTGCGCTCGGCCCGACTGCTCGATCCCCGCTGAGTCTCGTACGTTCGCTGCCGCCGAGGTCGGCAGAGTTGCGCTGTTCAACAGCATCGAGGTCCGAGCGCCGGGAATAGACCTCGCGCCAGACGAGGCTCGAGCTCAAACCGAGGGTAAGTTAATTATTTGTGGAAAGGACAGACCGGTTGGGTCGGCTAGGTAAAAACAATAATTGCTCATCGATTTTGATTGATTGATTGATTTCCTTTATTGGCTTAAATAAAAGAAAACATTTACAAGCCATGAATCCCGTTAGGGATTGTCAGGATAGTATATAAAATTAATTTTAATATAAGAAAGTTATAATAATAATGATAATAATAATTTTGATGGTATAGTGGTAATACTAGTGTGGTAGAGCACCCTATCAGCTGTTAGGAGATCCTGTGTTATTATCCCAGTTGCTTAACACATTTTTCCAATTTAGCTTCCTTCTATTCATTGCTTTGCTGGTTTTATCTCCTAAGAGGAATACACAAGAAAAACCAAAAATCATTTAATCTCGATGGGTTTTGGTTATGAAGTTCAGCTAGAAATAAAAAATTTGGTTCTAGGGTTTCAGATTCGTTTTTTTTTTTTTTTTTTAACTTATAGAAGTGCCAGCTGAACGCACCGTGTGCCTCTCTGCCGGCAAGATGGCCGCCGCGCTGGCTGCGCTGGGTCTCGTCTTCCTTCTGGCAGCAGCGGCTGCGCTGTGCATTGCGCTGGGGCGGGGCAGGGAGCGCTGGCCAGCACCGCGCTTCGTACGACTCTAAGAACGGCTTACATTTAAAACGTCTAACCTTCGGCGTCTCGCGTCTTTCGACAAATCAAGCTTAAATTAGCTTTTTTTTTCTTAAGTTGTACCTACGTATTTTGAGTTACAAGATCGATCTGTTCAGTTGGTTTTAAACTAGAACAGCGAGCGTATTTTGTAAAGCAAAGCCACTACGTTGCCCAGAAGGTAGAAACCGCAATGCCAAAAATGCGTGATGCGCCTGAGAAGTTAAATGGGCTAATTGTTAACAGCACTGTAGCGCCAGCGCTTGCACTGCGCTAAGTGTTAGCGCAGGTGCTTGCATTGTACTGGGACTTGGTGCTGGCGCGACTGCCGCTTGACCCGCACAGTTAAGCACCAGTCGTGCCTTGATCGGTGGTGGGATAAAGCTCCTAGATGGTCTCGAAAACCTAGTTTTGTGGGCCATTATATTTTTCTTCCCTGTGATATATTTTTGTTTGTTTCTCAGTTGATTTTTTGTTGAATTTTATAAGAAGTTATTGAGGACCAAGATATCGTGCATATCGCAAAATGGAAATTTTCTGTTATGGTGCTCATTTTCCTGGTGGGCATTTCATGTAGTTATTGAAGAACCACTGCACAATATTTCCTTTTGCTGTTTTCTCTAAAGTGTCAAATTTGATTTGAATTTAATGAAGAAAAATGCTTTAAACTTTTCAGACTTCAAGGTTAGGTGCAGCAAATATCGTGAGCAATACACATTGACTTGACTACCTGTTGTTTAAAATGAAAAAAAAGACAATGACATTAAAGATTTATATTTTAATATAATAAAAAGTGTGATAATCCCAAGTTTGGTTTTGGCTCCTTATGGATTTGATTTGGACGTCCAAATAATTTGATTTAGTTTGATGCGGTGTTACAACAGTAAAGGAAAATTTAGACAAATTTGAACCAAAAGACGTTAGTAAAATTAGTCTACGACCAAACGGTGAAACAAAATGCGACGTATTTCGGAAAAGCTTTTGAAATTTAGACTGGTATCCGATATTGTTTTGAATTCTAGTTTTTTAATAATATTGCATTTAATGACTGCTCATAGCCAATTTTTTTTCTTTGCACAATCAAAAATTCCAATTTCCTAAATATATGAATCGTGTTAATTAGGATTTATTACCATTTCCTTACTCAAAATATATTTTGATAATTTCAGCATTAGATTCGAGTATATTTATTATTAAAGTAGATACATCCATTACTTTCTACAGGAGTACATTGAGAATATCACTTTTGAGAGATTACCAGTCGTTTTACGTACATGGAAAATGATGGGAAACAGACGATTGACAATTTCACACCTGCCAGTACCTAACGAATACATTTCTCAAACCAATTTGCAAAGGTATACGAAATTCTCTACGGTACACAGTTGACAAGACGGTCGATCTGGCTAAACGTTAGAGATGGGCATATTTTTTAATACGCTGTTGAGGTACTGATTTATGAATAAAATGAAATGATTCAGGCCAGTTCTTGAAATGAAGAATGTAACTTTACATTCTGGTAGTACTTATTAGAGTATTATTATGTATAATCGTTGAGTGTAGGTTATAGGTAGAGAAACAACGTCAATGTTACAGTCTCTGCGTGAAAAATAACTACCTTACCGACAAAAATGCAGAGTACCGGAAAATCACGTTAAGTGGAGCCACTGTCTGCTGAATTTTAATTTCGATATTTCTCGTAGGTTAACTCGCTTTTGAGACTTTTCATGCTCAAAAAATCTCCATCAATGTTTACCTCAACAATTGATATACACGTAACTATATTAAACAGCGAGTAACCTACTAAAAATATCAAAATTAAATTTCATACGACAGTGGCTCCACTTAACGTGATGTTCCGGTACTCTGCATTTTTGTCGGTAAGGTAGTCATCTTTCACGCAGAGACTGTAACATTGACTTTGTTTCTCTACCTATAACCTACACTCAACGGTATAATGTTACAGTCAGACTTTGGTTCAAAATCAAAGACACATTTTGTCTAACTAGGTTCCTACACTCACCACCTCTCTTGGCTAGCTCAAACTCTTAAGTATTACCGTTGTTTAATTATTCTCTATTTAATCTAGCACATCAATTCTTCAAAGATCGGCATGACGTTGTTAGATGCTACATTTTTATATGAAAAATGTAGTTACGATATATGAATTTATCTATATCACAGAAATATCTCTTCTGAAGTTTGAACACATTTTATTCTATCGGATCGTGATTTGAATGCTCCAGAACAAAGGCATGCCGTTCGAAAAAGAAAAGTAACGCGTGCACTCTACGTAATTCTAAAGTCTGAACAACACTTTGCTTTTACACGACGATTGTGACTTAGGTAGTGCGGTGCTATAATGAGTTATGACTTACGAGAAACTTACGACTAACTTACTGACGAAGTTTTCATTGGCACGATGAATTCACAGTGACTGGGTCTTTCCGACTCCGGCCGTTAAATCATCAAATGAACATTATCACAAATTTTGGGATCCGTTACAGGCACAGTTCTCAAACATCGGCATCTACATTCCCCAGATGGAAAACCAAAAGACGATAATAGCTTCTAAGTTTAAATATTAAAATTAATCTTTTTTAGCTGACTGGATTGTATACCTAATTGATAGATCTTTCCCTTTTTATACCATTCAATGAATAAGGTACGTGATAACAGACAACCAATTCTATTCCAGAGAAATGTTGAACAAATTGAATTTAAAGCAACAAGGTGACTAATGACATTTCTTCAATGGCTTAAAGATTCCTTTTCTTAGATGACTCTCATCCTTACCCTATCCTTAACAGCTTCTAAAGCCACAGGGTCAATTGCAAAAACAAAGCAAATTTAAATTAACAAATAAATAACAGAGAAGTTTGCGTGATTGCTATCCCTAATAATTTCCTATGCCTCCTCCTCACTCCTCAAGAACTGCACCTGCACTTCACAACGTCAACAAAACTAAAAGCGCATCTAACTGCGCTTGAGTGCCGCGGGACTCGCGTTCGGATTCCACCTGCGCTTGAGCCGATGCAACGAGATCTCTACGTGATGTATCCCCTCGCATGCAATCGACAACACCACAAACACCACGCAGACACCAGCCGCGACCCAGCGCACCCATCGCAGGCAAACCAACGCAGCCAGTGCGACACCAATGAGAGCAGTCCAGAACGCCAGCGCCAAGTGCAGTGCGCTGGATCCTGCGCGAGGTCCACGAGGGGCAGGTGTACGGGGGCGGGGCGGAGGCGCGGGAGCAGATAGGGGACATGAGGGCGAGAGGTCTGAGTAGTCGGGAGATGGCATTGTTGCCCCGCATGATGGTCCAGTTCCTGCGCCTGCCACCGGGCCTGCTGCTGCAAAGCGGCCGCACTGGCTGAAAGCCGCCAGCGCAGCTTCTTTGCGGCGCCAGAGTGCCGAGAGCCACTCGCGTAGGGCGGGCTCGTCGCGGGGTAGGCTTGCTGCCTCGTGGCTGCGGGCATGACGGTCATGTCATTAAACGATCAGGTGCATCGAGATTTTATTTATTTTTACTTTGCTTTATTTGCTTTCAGCAAACACAACGTTCTTTTGTGATTATTATTAAAAAATATTTACATTAAATAATAAAACATAGAAATTAAATTAAACTAAATGGTTGGAGTTCAGGTCTCATCTCTGCTAACAGACTTTTTTTCTCTTGATTACAGAAAGAAGCAAGCTTGCGGCTTAAGATTAGCGTGGGATATCTGAAATCTGAAAGCTATCCTATATCGATGATAAGAGCAATCTACAAAGGCTTCCTATCATGAATGACGACCTGCTCAACCTTGGCGTGAAGATCATAAATAGCCTTCCACAACAACTGAGATGCATTGCAAGCCGGGATGCATTGAAGACAAACCTCAAGATCTTCCTCCTCCGAGGAGAGTTTTATAATTTAGAGGAATTTTATGATAGAGATTATTAGGTTAGGGCGTGCTTGGCTAGACATATATGTTATGTTAGACTGCTACTAGTAATATTATCTGATGACAATAAAAACACATTGAAAAATGTACTACAACAGCTAATAAAATACAAATACAAACATACCGTGTGACGTGAAAGTGGACTTCGGCAGGGAATCGTCCTCGCAGAAGGTCGAGCTCGCTCTGCGGCGGCTGCGGTTGCGGGTAGCCGATGCTGACGTCGTAAACGGCATCGAGAGCGTCTCGCGAACGCATTCTCGCGGCCAGGAAACTGAAGCCAGTCGTCTTCGGGTGCAGGACGTGCTGGTAGCGCTCCAGGTGGTGGCTCGCTGCAAACTGCGTAGATAACGGATTACTTTTTGTTTTTAACGAGTCTGCTCGAATCTTGCAGATTAAGCACATTTGAGTCTGATTTCTTATTAATGTGAATATCCTATACTATATAAGTTCCATTTATGAGTCAATTTGTGCCAGGATTTTAGATAAATAAGCTAAAATCCTATCTAATGTCTTAATTCTTCTTTCAGATCAACAGGATTGCGGGTACAATGAGATGGAAGATTTCGAGTTAAAAAAAAAAGCCATACAAACACAGACCAAAAAGAACACCATTACTCCACTAAATCAAAAGTCACTAGAAAACCCAACGAGTGCCTATTTTGTAAAGTGACATAAAGTCTATGTGGTGCTTATCCGAGGCTCACCTGGTCGCTACGAGCTCGGGACTTGTCTGTAAGGTCAGTTCCCTCGGGAAAGAGCAGCACTTGGTACGTGTAGCCGATGTCTGCGAGGTAGTCTACAGTCCGTGCAAGCAACTCCTTGTCACGCTCCCAGCGCCGGTGGATGTACATGAAGCAGTTCATCTGCATCACCCAGCCTGTCAGGGTGACACAATCAAAGATTAGTTTATATGATTCCATCTCAAAAGTTTGTATACAATCGAGGAATAGGTGAAAGAGATGAACATTTGTTTTGCTAGCAGTTTTAGTCCTCACTAGCTTTGTCTGTGGTAATGACCTAAAAGAAATGGCAATGGTAATGATGAATTTTGTCAGCTGTTAGACTCATAAGAGAAGGTACCATAAAGCCCGTCTGTAAGAATGTGTTTTGAATTTGTTTTTGAAAATTGCTCTAGAGGGCTTTGATACGGTACATTCTCTCAGGGGATACTATAGGTAGGTAAGTTTAGGTTTCTTATGGGAATGCGCACGGTGCATTTGTACAAATGAAATTGTTTATACCTGGACCAGGCACGTGTCTGATGGGAGCCTTGAGCACGAATTTGAGGCGATGAGCGTGGGTGGGGCAAGCGTGGTGAGCTGCGGCCCAGAGGAAACTCCAGTCGAGCCGCGTGCGGTGGTTCATGAGTAGCAAAGCGCAGTCTTGTGCCCGCATCTCGTCTCCCGAGACGACCACGCGCACACCAAGCCATAGCTCCAGGAGCGCCTGGACAAATAAAACACCGTCATTTACAGGCAAGAAGTTTCAGTAGGTTTTGTCATTGTATAAACCAACAAGAAATCTTAAAAGGTCTTGATAAATTTTGAAGTTTTACAGCAGGATTTGAGTAATTGAAAAGTAGGAGTCTCTGGAACATTGCAAATTTCAATACATTATTATCATACCAAACCATCATGTCCATGGGCTATAAGAGTTTCAGGAAAAAAATTCAACTGAGACAATTTTTGCTATTATTTTTGTAATATTTCCATTTTTTTAATTTCTGATAATTACTGCAAAAAGCAATATCTTTGAGGATATAATTTCTGTTTCAGGTTATTTTTACAATGAAATCAAACTATTCAGACGGTACAAGTTAAAACCCACCCCTGGGGTGAAACACCCCAGGGCACTCGATGATTGGCACTCGATGGCTTACTATCTTGACAGAAAACTGACGACAACTCACGACAGGATAGAGCTCCCAAGCGGCAAACACTGCGTCGGTGGCACGGCGGAAAGCTGGCTGATGCACGAAGAGCAGCGGCAACAGCGGGACGTAGAGAAGCAGGAAGCCGGAGCAAATGCTGGCGTACCACAGCACGCAAAAGATACAGCCGCGCAGCCAGCCGCGCAGGCCTGCGCTGGCAGGCATGGCTGCGCAGAGCCTGCGCGCACGCAGGGGCTGCCCTGCGGCAAGCTGCAACGCCTTTAGTGTTAGGGCGATGGTTTTGGGTGGGGGCATGGGGCATATTTTGGTTAAAGCCAGTTTTTCAGTTGTCCATTTTATTTTTTGTTTGCTTTTTCTTGCTGTCATATTATATTAGGCTTCCACACTGTAAATTAATGGTTATTTGTGGAGCTCCTCATTATTGCCTCTGCTCTTAAGCCTTGGACAATCTTCCACCACTTCCAGCCTTCTTCAAAACGTTAGAGGTCGAGTTAAGCTCCAATCACTTTACTGAATTTATTTATAACATTATAGGGTCTCTCAAACACAAATTGTAATTATTCAAATCATAAAAATATCTTTTTTTTTTTAAAGCAGTGTATAAAAAAACGCTCCTAGGAAGGAATTAACAGGACTAGACATTTGTCCTTCACCCTACGTGCACCTAACTGCCTCCATATTTTTTATGCCCACGTGTTTTTTTTTTTTTAATCTGTGCTCGTCCTCCCGAGCCGTTACAAATCAGTTGTGTCGTTTTCTGACCGCAGCGAGACCTCTGCCATGGGGGCTTGACCTCCGACCCTACACTTAGCACGCAAGTAGTACCTACGTCAACAACAAAACACGTTTATTGCTGACTCTGAAACATGTGGTTTCCATCTTTCAGTTCCCAGAGTTTAGGCTGACAGCGCCGAAACATCCCCCACCCTTCCAACCCACCCCATATGCTGACAAGAGGCTGAGTCTAGTGCAACCTTTTTGTGTCGGCCGGCCGACTCGAGAAGGAAATTTAGCAGCTTTTAAAACAGGCTGCGCCGGCAGGAAAACTCCCCTGAGAACCCCTGCATGTGCATCGTGAATAAAAATCTGCTGCAGTCCAGGTCATGTCTTGATCATCAAAACGGTATCGAAATCGTGTCAGGTGCCTATACAGTAGTGAGCGATGATATCCAAGTTTCTATCACTTTTTCCCCAAAAATGAGATTTCGATTCAACTTAAATACGTCCGAGAGCTTTGTACCTTTTATCTTCCTTTCAATTTTTATCTTAAATCACCTGTCAAGTTTTGCTTACTGTGTCCAAGATTTCAGCAAGTCTTTGAATCATTGGTTTAAGCTTGATTAAACGCTCGTGTTTACTGTAATATTTCTATTCCGCAGCGAAAGAGCTTTGCAATGAAATTTGAAATAATAATTTGCTTTCGGTCTTTCTTTACAAGCATTTGTCAGTTTAGCAATATGGTGAGAGTGCAAATATCTCTGTTTAAATATTTCACTTATGAAATAACATTCAGTGAAAACACTCTTCACTGTAAAAAAGTAAATGAGATCGCGTATGTCAGAGATGTAAAGCTCTGACTCATTCAGAATGCCGGTTACGAGTGTGTGGTCGCAACTTTTGGCACATAAAAATGTTTTGCGATCACTTTGACACATTGGAAACATCTTTGCATGTAGAGTAGTCCGGCTCAGCATTTCGGGAGAGCTATGGGCCTAGGGGTCAATGGTAGCTCACGGGAAAGTTGCACACCGTTATCAATGGACTTTCCACCTGACTTTTCCGACACTAGCTGCCGGAAAAGCGGTACCCTTATCGCTAAACTGAGCAGAATAAAACACGATACGAGAAATCACTGAACATACATTATCCCAAATATCTGCATAGTTAATTTAGATTATAAAGTCGACTGTTTGTAAACATAACGCTTGAATTGTGTTTTGAACTAGTGAAACATAAAAGGTTTAAGAATTTTACCGTAATTCCCACACAAATTCCTGGAATATTAGTTATCGTTCCGTGCTAAAAGTGCATATAAATCATGGCTCGACCGGCTACCTACCTTTGCCGACCGCTACACGATTCAAGTAATGATGTGCAGGTATCGCCCCGAGATAGAAGATGAAGACCTCGCAGCGGCAAGAGCTGACAGCCAGCAAGCGTCTGGACCCGAGCCAGTCGCCAGCACGCACGCTATTGATCTCGCCGCGTGTCCCATCCCTCCCCCTCCCATCGTATCCCGGGCTACCACGCACCTCCCGGCGCAGCATCCCGGTCCAGAGCGAGGTACAGGGTGGTCGGTGTGGTGGGGGGTAGGCACGGAGTCTGGTAGCGCGAGGGAGATATTTGTGTTCGGTTAGAAAGGGGGGAGTGGAGAGGGTTAAATGAGATGGAGTGGGGACACCCGATGTTTTATTCGGCGAATGAGGAGGGTTTCATACTTAATAAGCCGCTTCATGAAAGCCAGAATTCAAAATGTTGCTAACAATTCAATAATGCAAATAATAATCTGTGGCACCATCATTAAATCACTTTCATCCGAAACATTGTCTTTGCCTTAAACATCTCTGATTTGGCACTAATTGGCGTTTTATCCTCTCTGGGTTTGAGGAAATGAGATAAATTTTACCAGATAATAGTACTTATTATCACAAAATCCTTCATTTATTGAGATTTAGTGGTAGCTGGAGAGTGTATCAATTATTCTTTTATTTATGTTAATTTCTAGTTTTTGCGATTTCATTTCCCCAAGCTATAATCACAATACAAAAGTCGTAGAAACCCCAACCAACATTCTAATACATTAAAGCAACTTCAAAGAGATTCCCAAAAAATGTTGGCACACGAGATAAGAATTCTCATCGGTAATGTAGGCCCGTTAGTCTGAACTACTCACAGCTGTGAAGGCGGCAGTTGAGAAGTCACCCCAGACAAGTCTAGAAGCCGAGTGAACGAATGCTACAAGGGACAGACAGGAAGGACAATCCAGGAAACCCTGCAAATGCACCCTGAAGTGATTGGCAAGGAAGCCTACAGATAGAGGCATTTGTCAGGATTCCATCAAGGAGAGATATTGACACGCACTTGACAGGTAGCTAAGACTAACCATGTTATTTAGTTCAGAGAGTAACACTATACATTAAATTATATCAGTATCAAGTCATCAACTATCAGTATTAATTAATATTGCGTTACGAACTAACAGTTTTCGTAACGGATCACAATTCAGTGAAAAATCACATCTCGACGCACAAACGTTTGGAAGATTTCACTCAATCGTTGTGCCTTTGGTCAATTAAGCCATACAAAGGTCCTACATTTTCATCATCAACTCCTGAGAAAACCGGCAACTAAATCATCGGGAAAGCTTCAAGTCTAATTTGCTATTTTGTTGTAAAAACTCGATAATATCAAATTTAAAGTTTGTTGAAAAAAGCTTGCAAACACATCAAACTCAACAGGCTAAAAAACCTTCCCAAAATTCCTCTGCAGGAGAATTTTTCAAAATCGTTCTTAACAAAATATCAGAACATAGCAAAGATTACTGGAATTTAAGCAAATAAATAATCCAAAAAAATCAGCAATCAAAATTTGAGAGAATACTGATTTGATATGTAACTCGTATTTGTTTAAGGAACGAGGAACGTAGTGGAGTTACAGAACTTACGAAGAGAAGCGATGGAAAATTTAAAAAATCAAGCAAACTACCATCATCACATCGCTTCTCAAAGTAAGTTCCATAAATCCTTGCCACTTTCCTCTTCCCCTTTCAAATATCCCATATGAATATTGATCTCATATCTGGAATCATTGTCACAATCAAGTGGTTACAAGTGACCAACGCAGAACCCGAATCATGATCAACAGCCAACACATAACTTCGTCCGAAAACAACTCCGCAATCCACACCACCCACATATTCACAATCATCAAATAAAATCCATGTCCGCGATCGCGCCTACATAGCGTCGAAGTGAAATCTATGTGCCTGCGCCTGCTTCTCCCGACGATCGGCACGCCGCTCTGCCAGGTGCAGGACGAGCACGACAGCACCAATCAGCAGGCAGGTGGCGCCAAGCGCGAGCAGCGAGCCAAGCACCAGGCGCGACGGTGCTACGAACAGGCGCACACGCCATCGTGGCGTCCAGAACACCTGCACCTGAAGGTGTGAGACATATCGAGTCATTCCTGGGTCTACGTGTTTCCGAACTAGGTTATCGCGAAAGCAATTTGAGTTGCATTGCAGACAAGAAAAGTTTTTACTTAGGAAAACTCCTAAGAGTATTTATTTCTAACTTTTGGTTCACCAAATAAAATTTTCTTCTGTATAAACTTTGCCGTGGAAACAAACAACAAATTTTAACGTAACTGGATTATTACGATAAACATTTTTGTAAATTTTGATTGGTTAAAAAATATCTTTACCATTTTTCTGAAAAACGCATGAGCCTAAAGTTGAGTACATGCAAAGATATCCTGAAAATTGGATAGGAATAGCCATTTGGCTGGTAGAGCGCAGGCATATAAAAAAAATTATAAGTTCCTTTTTTAGAAGAAGTGAAATTGAAGATTTAGCTATGCTGACCAAAGAGTATGGCACTACCACATTACCATGCTCGTTACCACGTACTTGCGAGTTGGGTATGATCTGGGACCAGTCACGTGTACGCCCCGCTACGCCGACGTGCAGCGTGTCCACAAAGTTGGGCGTGCGGCCGAGACCTGAGCAAGGCAAGCGCCAGTCAGGCAACGTTTCATCCGTCACACATCCATCCAGTTCAAGAGTTGACAGCGAAGGACATTTTAAAATCACCGCACTTCAATGTGCCACATTGCTATGGTGGTTCTTTACGTGGATTTATTTTTATCCCGACTTTCGACAAAGAAATCCCCAAATTATAAAACGTTTCTCACAAAAAATACATTCTAAAAACCCATAGAATTAAATTACAAGAACACAAAAACTGCAGACAAGTTTTGACTTTGTGGCTAATCACATGAAATAATAACTACAAAAATATTATAATAAAATATTAAATATTTATTATATTAATAATATTAAATATTATATATTATATAATATTTACAAAATAAATAATAATTAAAAAGTATGTGCTAGAAAGTTAGTTGTATTCAAATTTGGCAGCATTTTCTACAGCATTGCTCCATAATTTTCTAGATTTTCTCAGCAATTTTCAAAGAACAGAAAATATATCCTAGTGAAATTTTCTACGCTAAAATTATTAGATAAAGTAAAATATAACGACGTTATATGGGTAAAAAAATCAGAGCCAAATATTTAGATATCAAGGCACCTTAAGTCTAGCCTGTGACAGAAGGTAGTGTACCAAAGCCGGCGGTAGGCATTTTTTTTCAAAACTCTTGTGGCAAATATTGATCACAAATATAAAATCCCGCTCTAAACGAGACGTTATTTGCTACGATTGTCTGCTTCCGACTCACCGAACACGACGTAAGGCAGCGCCAGAGAGAAGTGAGCCGACTGCGGCAGCTGGGCGGCCGCGCATGCGACGGGTGTGCCCTCTACCGTGGTCGTATTGTACGCAACTCGAGGACCGGGGAGGTTGCCTTGACGGCCTCCAACCATCACCTTTATAAAGTTGGCATCGTAGTCTAGGTTGTTGCGGAACGCAGAAGCCCTGGAAGACGCACGGTTGTGACATTATTGGACGAGGACAGTTTTAAACTATCGTAGTTGGGGTAAAAGCCACAGATGATGGCCACGATTTATATATAATTTATTTTTTATTTATTTCAGATAAGTTAATAGTAAATGTGAAATCTGATATAAATTGCAAACGCTGCGTGTTTTATTATTAGGAACACTTACGACCCTCTCAAAAATTGATGCCCAAACGGGGACTCGAACTGGAGAACGGTGTTTGAGTCCCCGTTTGGACATCAAGTTTTGAGAGGGTTTGAGTTGTGTACCCAATAAAAAAAAATCATAAAACAGTTTTTCCAACTGTGTGAACATTAATCGATTAAAATTCACAGTCCAGAAATAGGATAGATAACGCACACTTAAAATTGACCTGTTTGACTACTACAGAGAGGTGGTTGAATAATTTTTCCTCCATTGTTTAAAAAAATATTTTGCGATGCAAACGTGGGAGCTGCCTTGTGCTTTTTGTAACCGTTCATAATGATTGTCGCAACCACAAAGCCAACATTTCCTAAGAGCTTAAAAATCCAAAAAAATAATTGATCATAAAATTAACCTAATACCAACGCACACTCCCTCAAAACACAAAGTAGTTAGCAGCAGGCCTTTCTCACAGTAACGAATATATTGATTGGGAAAGTAAAGAGAGAGTACAGAACTTACTGAGCGGGAGTGGCAGGCCGCGATAGTGGATACTTCTACGTTAACGTTCTGGCCGTTGCCTCCATCACCGGAGAGAAGAAACTCACAGTAAGAAATCTAATAGCAACGACGTGCGTTCATCGTACCTGTTGCCCGCCATGATAACGTCTAGCACCCCATCCTGGTGCACGTCGTAGAACGCCGCCAGAGTCTTGCCCTCGGCCTGCGACTGCAGCTCGGTACGCAGCGCAAAGCTCCGCCCCTTGCATCCTGGCGTCGAGCACGCCACGTTCTCGAGCAGGAATGGCTGACGTCGCTCTCCGCCCGGCAGCTGCATCGTCGCCAGGAGGTCGCAAAAGCCGTCCATGTTGAAGTCACCAAGGCGTAGGGTGATGGCGTCTGTGTATGCCTTGCCGTCGGGTGGCGGCCAACCCCAGACGTGGCCGGTGGAGTCGGTGAGGAGTGGGCGGAGATCGCGCCACGAGCCTGGACAATACCGGGAACATAGATAAAGCTTGCACTGATATTCCATCCTTATGAGGCAAAGGCTAGCACAGATAAAGCTTGCACAGATATTCCATCCTTACAGGCCAAATACCACCACAGATGAAGCTTGCATAGATATTCCATCCTGATGGGGCAAAGACTACCACAGATAAAGCTTGCACAGATATTCCATCCTTATGAGGCAAAGACTTCCACAGATAAAGCTTGCACATATATTCCATCCTTATGAGGCAAAGATTATCACAGATAAAGCTTGCACAGATATTCCATCCTTACATCCTTATGGGGCAAAGACTGCCACAGATAGAACTTGCACAGATATTCAATCCTTATGGGACAAAGACTAAGATAGCTTAGATAGCTTTAGATGTGGCTAGATAGATGGCTTAGATAGATACTCTATCCAGAGCTAAATTTGCTATCAAAAACCTTGCTTAACCTGAGTAAAACAATAGTTTTGTGGCATTCCCTTCAACTAAAACTTAAACAGTTTTTACCTCTTATGAAGGATGGGTTGATTTGCAATTAAGTCTTGTCTCACTTGCACTGCTCATAATTGAAACAGTTTTCTCATCTCCTTACATTGGTAAGGACATGCGATACCTTTCAAATGTATTTTGAACATCCAAGCATTTCTCGATGTTCTGACCTGTGCGTCAACCCAACTGAAAAAGACGTGTGCACACCTTCCGTGTAGACCATAAGCGTGCTGTTCGTGCACGCCACATCCGTGCACACTGGCAGAAGGTGCTCGAGTTGCCCAGACTGGTCGAGATCGACGAACGCTGATTGTCCTATGACTGCCGCCTGCGGGTTGGCGATGCTGGCATTGAGCCTGAAGCCTACCACATCCGGGGAGCCAAGGTGGAGCTCGAAACCAGTCTCCGTCGAGAGCAAGAGGTCAGGCGCAGCATCGCCGTCGATGTCGAGGAATGCGTGGCTGTGCGGGCGGCGGATGGCGGCCGCCTTTGCGCTGCTGTCACCTGACAAGAGGAACATGCTAGGTTAGACACTGCCTTTTTATTAAGTCACAAGTTTAAAGCTTTCACGATAATTATTACCAACAAAAGTGATGTTACCAAAAAAAAATGAATGTACTCTTTGCAAAGGATAATGAATTCTTCTAGTTTACTCTAGTGGACAGATATGAAATGGAGAAATAGATTAATAGGCCAGACATTAACGTGACTATCTTACTGAATGGATGTTGTTCAAGGATGCGGTTAGGTCGTGACAGCCAGATTGTTCGTACGCCAGTGGGGGAGACCCCAAACAGATCGATGATATTGTCACGGTCGTAATCCAAAGCAAGTGGATGTCCCCACATTTCAGCCCAAACATCCTAAACAAAAGAAAGCAATAAATGTCTACAAATTCCAATTAAACCGTGTAATATGCATAAATTAGAACTTTCAAAGGTTTGGGTACGTACCTACTAGTTGAACTCACTTCACAAGCTTAAAATTGTTTGGGGATTATTAATGAACAGAGTAACAACATCATGTATGATGTACCTACCTGAGTGCAGTTGAGCAGACGACCAGAGCCCCAAAGTATGTGTGCTAGCGTGATATTGCCGCTTCCTGAGGCAATTGTTGTCACAAGCAAGTCCATGTGCGCATCACCATCAAAATCACCAGGCACCACACTGCAAACATCATAAGTGATCACCATGCATATACAAATATTCTTGTGTAAATAAAATAAGTTGACTTCTGAAAGTGGTTATACCTGGTGATGTGTCGGCCTGGAAATGTGCATTGCATGGCTGTCTCCGCTCGAAGGAGAGGTTCGGTAGCATGAGCCAGAAGCACAGAAACGACGCTTGCATTTCGCGACAGAACTACCACGTCGGTAAGTTCGTCTGCATCCAGATCAGCAAACGCCGCTGGAAAGACGTCTGTCTCCGATCCGAATACAACATCCGTGATGTTTGACGCTCCTGCCAGAGCTGCGAAACAGAGGCAGCCTAGCCACTGCCGTGACCAGGAAGAAGGATAGGTTAGGTACTTTTACGTTTCAACAAACCTACAGATGTAACTGAAAAATGTTGCTTACCACAATACAGCCCACCATAGTGTTTATTAATACCGTCCCCTAAATACCTAAACTAACTTCTCTCTACTAATTTGTCGCCAGAATCAGATGTTTATGGACTTTGACAGCTTGTGACACATAGTCCACCACAAAGGTCCACCATCTTTAAATTTAAATCTTGAGTTTTAAATTTGGGCCAGATTTTCTGTAGGGGTTAAACGGCATCCAATAACCAACACCAA
This sequence comes from Protonemura montana, assembly GCA_947568835.1. Taxonomy (NCBI): domain Eukaryota; kingdom Metazoa; phylum Arthropoda; class Insecta; order Plecoptera; family Nemouridae; genus Protonemura; species Protonemura montana. The sequence goes on along the minus strand of OX387608.1, from coordinate 15,054,539 downwards.
TATAATTTCATGATTTATCACACTACATACGTGCGCACAGAATTGCGCTGCGACACGGCGTTGTCTTTTTCCGTTTCACGATTCTACTCAACGATTCTACCGTCCCTTGCGCCAGAACAGCTGTTTTGAATTTACCTTTACGTTTGACGAGGAAAAGTCATCCACCTATTGCAGATTAAAATGATTTCACATTTATTTATCATATTGCGCCTGTTTATTTACTTAAATAGCTATGAATTAATGCTTAGTGATAGGGTTTACATAACAGTAACAACGTTATAATTAAAAGATAATATTATAAATCAGTTTGCCTTATTTTAAAGAATCGAATGATAATTTAAAACTCTCGTGTCTTCCATCCTATAGTCTGGAGTTGGTCTGGAGGTCCAGACCCTCATCGACTCAAAATTGCACAAGGAATACAACAATACCAACAAAAAGGCAATCCGAGAAGGGTTGGCCTTGCGGCGGTATAGGAACCACATTATTACCCGATTATGTGCCTTTTCATTTTAATGATAGTAAGTACGATTTTACTATTATTTACTTGCGTGATCTCGTTTGAATGTTTCTAAATGTTTTCTTGACAGATAGTATTAGCAAAAACTCTAGCTAATCGCCGTATAAATGTCACGTTGGGTAAACCTTCAAATAATGTTTATAGTAAAACCATTTTCAGTTGTTTTCAACTAATTTTCTCAATCCCTATTTGGGGTATCGATTGTGGAACCTGCGGATGAGACAGATGCCACTTACCGACGTACCAAAACACCGACAACCCCCGTTACATGAAATTATACAGTATACATACTTTGTTTGGCTCTCATTGTTTTATCTTTCGACGAGCTAAAATCCTGTAAACTGCTGATACACGATCAAATGACGAATTAAGCTTTAAATAACTCTGACCGTTTTCAATCACTTTTGACTTATTGGCATACTACCTCTCTGCGGAGGGTCACATTTTTCTAAGCGAATTTTTACTACACAAAGGACAGGTATGCAATTAGGTAATAGTTGGGGCACGTAATGACAGTTGTTCAGCTATTTATAGAATATAATGGCCTCGTTAAGGTAGACCCATTGTCCATGCTTATTACCACTCAATTATGTATGCTGTTGATATCGAAGTTTTATTCAAACCAACGAAATGCTTCACGATCAAAGAAATACACTAGAATAGGAATGTGAGCAAGAGAACTCAGCAAATATTCAATAATCTTAGGCTATGAGCCTTTTCAAGAGCTACCAAAAGTATTTTGAGAAAATGAAATTCCTAATTCTCATTTTTTTTTCTTCAATAGACGAATTTTTAGGAGATTTGACGTAGACTTCATAAATTGTGAAGATCATTGCAGACAATGACATTGCGCACTACGATTCTTATAAAACCTGGCGATGTGCTCTTGTAATTTAAAAGATCAATCTTTTTCTCCAAGGATCAACAGCATAAAACACTGCTATGCTATTGTATTGTATAAGTAGTATGTAATGTATTACCTAACATTACATACACATACATACACATATACATATAATTACCAAACTTTATTTATTTTGTGAAATTGTACGGTAAATAAATTTGTTTCGTGTGGGTAAGGGAAATTGCGTGCAGATGACGTCACGGGATATGTATGTATGTAGTTTCTTGTCCGGGATGATCAAGAAATAATAAAACAAATCGTCATATTCTTCGTTCAACTTCAGACCCCACAGGTTAGATTAGGAAAACAATTAGCTACTGATGCAATAAATTGATTGAGTATTGGTGTTTGACGACGCAAGTTATTACAACAGGGTGTGAAAGAGGGGTCTGGGCCTCGGTGAATGAAAGGTTGATAGCTTGGACACTAGCATGATCTTCAAATCGTAGCGTAGACTGATATTATGGGAAGAAACCTGAGCTAACAAACTAGGAGCTGTCAGGATTTGCTGGAGACTAACGGGCCCATAGGGCAACATTTCATACTAAATTGTGGCACGCAAAAAAAAACTCTGGTCTAGTTCGTATATTTATGTCCGATCATTGCCTTGATGGAATGTGTATGAGGCTGGTTAAGCAGAACATGACGGTATCTTCTCTCTCTCTCTCGCACTACAGAGACAGGGTTAGGGCCTGTCTCTGTCTGAGCAACATTAGGTAACCGGAGGGTCAACTTTAGACCTAGACCTAGACATACACACATTACTTCCAGTCATTCGTTCTTGACTTGCATCCCAGAAAACTGTAATGCAACTTGAATCAAAGAGCCATGCATTGCTAGATCCTCTACCGAGCTGATCTGTTGGTCATGCCGATGACAATTCACCGAGCTCAATAACTGCACTAATAGTAACACATAATAATGAATAATTGCTCGATAACATGGATGTGCTCGCTGAGTAGCGAAGCGTTAGACAACTGAAATTACAAAACGACATGTTAGTTTTAAGAGAGAAACGAACGCTGTAAGACCACTGTCAGTTAATGTAAGACCAGAGATTGAGATTATGATTGGTTGTTCTAGTTGTTCTAGTATAATCACACCAACAAATGCATGCTTCTTTGCGGTTGGCCGACAAACGATTGTATGTGTTTACATCTGCAATAAGTGTTGCATAGAAAATATCATCTGGCTGTTATTTAATAAAAAGAGTGCTAAAGATATCTATGCAATTTCAATACTGCTAAGCTAGTTTATTTCTAGTGTTCATGCTAGCTTATTGTTTGGTTTAGTATTGTGGGGTCAATCATCACTGGCCATCAAATATTGTTTCGTTTACAAAAACGAGCAATACAAGAGCTGATTAAGGACTCTACAAAACTATTATTTCAGAAATATAAAATTCTACCACTGCCTTGCCTCTACATTTATTCAACAATTATGTATGCTGTAAACACTGCCAAAAATGTACTAAACCTAAAGACTGATGTATCAAACAAAGGACCTTTTTCATATGAAATTAAGTTGTTTTACTTCTTACCATATGACTTCAAATGTAAAAAATCGGACGAAGAATAATTCTTAGTCGATAATAATTAATAGCTTAGTCGAGAATTATTCTCGACTAAGCTAAAAGGTAACCTGTTGAAAAATTGTCTTTTCTCTGTTGACGAGTTTCTGAAGAGAAGTAATGTGTAAATTAGTTTAAATGTATTTAGTAGTTTGTAGTTTATACCCCTGACATGTCTCATACCATAACGGTCAATCGTGATAGTAAAATAATAATAATTATTATTATTAAAGCAAGTTGCCGGGCTCATCAGAGGTTTACAAATGTATTCCAGGAAATTGAATTCAAGCTGTTCATGTTGATTGACTTGCACTGTTTTGACATCTAGCCCTGCGGCACTGGTCTAATTGCGTCGGAGAAAGAATGGATGATGATGATAATGATGAGGACGGTACAACTCGAACAACAGGATTCCTCCACAAATCCATGCTGTCGAGAAGTTGATAAGCAAGGCGAGTGAAGTTGCCGTACTAACTTTCATCCCTCTAACCTCACTCCCGAACAGAACTGGTCATGTGTATGTTGGTCACCCATCCAATATCTGACTCAGCGCAGTGTTGCTTAGCTTCGGGTATCTTATGAGAACCGGTGTTTCCAACACGCCAAACCGTTCGGTGAGTGGATAATAAAGGAATGTTGGTTAGTTTTCAACAATTAGATTGTGTAAGAAAAAATCAGGAATGATTTATAAGAACGACGCGTGAGACGTGGGAGCTGTGAGCAGAGTAGGGGCGGTATGAACCAACCCTTCCTCCGGGGACAATGCAGAAGTCACAGCGCATCTGTTAGTCGGTCAGTATGCCAAACTTTGGCGAGTGTTGAGGAAGCAAAGACGCGTGCTTTTCAAAACAGCCCGGATTTGGTTATCGCTGATCGGCAGTGCATTTACAGAGAAATAGCTCAAAGGGATTACTAATGGCGAATTAAACCGTGAGTATACGAGGCACATTCAATCTCAAGGAAGGAAGGAAGCAGATCTTGGAGACATGCCGCGAGTGCATTACGACTAACTACCCGAATACCAACGCATTTGTGGGGGGGGGGGGGGGGGGTTAATTTATTACCTTTAGTCTATTCACTAGTTATAGTTCATAGATAGTTCATTACTATCAACTCTAAAACTACTACTTGGTGTTGGGGTAGCTGCAATCGCGCTTTCCTCGGGTGGGTTGAATGAGTACGTTGACTGCTTGGAAAAACCATTGCATACCCATCCAGATCATACGAACCGCTACTATACACGGACTACCCACTTTTCGGAATAAACTTTGCTTTTCGAGTTTTTATAGTGCAGGTTGTAGGGAGATTAAGAATTGTCGTTGCAAAAGGCATTTTATAGTTTTGCAAAGAGTATTTATTGGGCGTATACCCTGTATATTTCTTTTTGGGTATACGCTCGGTGTCAAAAAGTTTTTTGGGTATACGGCGTATTCCCACGTAAACTCTCGACTACACCACTGTTTACATATTATGGCCACACTTAAAGTTTGCATCCAAAAGATTGACAACCCGACCAGCGATTTGCCAGAGATTTCAAAACAGCGACCAGAACAGCTGCAGAAAATGCAGATGCGTATTGTTGTCATCGGGGCAGTTTAACTAGCACACTAAAAGAATTTTGTCTATGATCTTTGCTTGAGACTCTTATAAACGTGACAAGACGAGTAGGACCGAAACGTTTTGTGACTAGAATTTAGTTGGGTTGACTGAAATTAGAGAAAAAAATATATACCATGCTAAAGTCGGTTTGTTTTGTCCTTGTGAACTCTTCTTGTCAAGTATGCTACAGCACAGTGCAAGTATTTGCAGCTGTAATTGAATTTTACAATGTTTAATTAATTTTGTCAGTTTCGATGCGGACATTTTGTTAGTTCCATGTTTGAGCAATACGATCGGACGAACTGCGATACGGTCAGCTGTGAGTGGAGGGTGGGGTGCTGACTCCGAGGTCAGCTAGACTCTTCGTGAACTTGTCGACCCAGAAATTAAAAATAAATCTTCCAACTTCTTTCCTACGCGTCGGCGTAATCCTGTAAGTGATTTCTTTTTGTTCTCTAGCGCTAATATCAACAAATAATTTATGTACTTTTTAATTTGGGTTCACGCTTATACGTGGACAACATTTTGACCTCGCACTTCACTGCAAGAGACAAATGAAAACTTGAGAGTAGTTTCTCCAATTTTTGAAGAAAATACCCATCTAATTTAATTTCGTTTGATACCCAACCCATCTCAAGTGTCGCCCGTGCATATATTTTAAATCTGAACATCAGCATGAAACACTCCGATATGTTTTTACACATATTTTTATTACCCTCCAGTATGACTTTTGACTTGGGTCAAAGAAACGCGACATCTTCCCGCTCTGTTTCGCGGCAATAGACACGAACTCGCCCGAAAAACATTCGATCTAAATCGAAAAAAAAAAATGTAATCGTTCCTCTAATCGTGATCAGCGCCGTTCCGTAAGTTCTTTCAATGGCCTTTCATTTAACGAATTTATTGGTGATTTTCACATTTCAAATATTACTGTGAAGTCGACCACCATTGGTCAACATTGTTCTACCATGGGTTTAACGGCACGCGCCGTCCATGGCTTTCCTGAGGCTGGGCACTCGGAAATATGACCGTTAGGCGCCATTTTGAGCCGGGAAACCGTTCGGAGGACGACGCCTGGTCGACCCGCTAGCTGGGTGATATGAAAACTTGGTTTATTGCGTTAGAAATGTGCAAATCCTTACAAAACCAGTTCTGTAAGTGAGGAAAAACTCTCCAATATAATATCAGTGAAAAGTTAGAGAGCTACGCACTATTATTAAACCGAAGAACTGCAAGATAATTGTGCATTGTAATCGACTTGGGGGCCGTGCTAAGGGTAGGGTATATGGAAGGCTTTTTTAGCAACAGGTTTCCTACTGTTATCTCGGCATTTTCACTTAAAACACTTTGTTTTACTTAACCTAATAATAATCGAAGAAATGAATTTTAAATTGCAAACGCTTGCAATGCGCGGCGTTATTTATTAAAATTAAAATTATTAAATTATTATTATAATTATTTAAATATTATTAACATACTTAGGTATTATTAAAATTATTAAAATTAAAACGCTTTTTCGCTCGCCAATGGAAAATCCGTTTCCATAATTTTCCAACGTTATCTTTCAACATCTAGTTCCATGACTCAACTCCTGGGAAAACTTCGGGTGACCTACGAGATTTATTATGTACAACCACATTTTCACGATAGTTTTCTGTTTCATTGCTTATACATTGCATTAAAATCACGCTGAGTACTCTAAGGTTCAAGGTTTACTCAAAGACACGGCGCTAATTTTGCTCTTCATTTGTATTGCCTTTTTATTTTTTTATTATTCATAATGAGCTAGTTTCAACCTCACAAGGAAAATATATTTTTCAGGTTTTTAATTGCTATATTTGACAACTCACAGAATATCTTGCATTCATCTCACCCAACACTGATTTTGTTTGCACAATTTTTAATTCTTATGTGTTCCTATCCATTTTAACATACCAACATACCGACAACCTCCGTTACATGAAATTATACAGATTCTCAGAACTCGGCTAGGACCCATTCAGATTGTTTACCCCCTTTTTGCTGCAGAAGAGACGGGCCACTTAGCGATGCACCAACAAACCAACAACCCTTGTTACATGAAATTACACGGTGTACATATTTTGTTTGACTTTCTTTGTTTTATCTTTCGACGAGCTAAAATCCCGTACACTGCTGATACATGCTCAACTGACGAATTAAGCTTTAAATAACTTTGACCGTTTTCAATCACTTTTGACTTATTCCCATACCTCTCTATGGAGAGGGTCACATATTTCTCAGCGAATTTTTACCACACAAAGGACAGGTATGTGATTAGGTAATAGATGGGGTACGTATTGACCGTTGTTCAGCTATTTATAGAAAATAACGGCCTCGTTTCGGTAGACCTATTGTCCATGTATATTAATCACCACTCAATTAGATATGTGTGCCGTCGGTATCGAAGTTTTATGCAAACTAACAAAATGCTACACGATCAAATAAATTCACTTATCTAAGGCTTTGAGCCTTTTCAAGAGCTACCAAAGTATTTTGAGAAAACGAAATTCCTGATTCTAATTTTTTTCTTTAATAGACGGATTTTTAGGAGATTTGTCGCTGACTTGATAAATTGTGAGGACCGTTGACTATGACATTGCGCACTGCGATGCTAATTAAATATTACCATTTTACCTGCTTATAAAAATCTTTACTAGAATAGGCCGATACAACTACAATGTGATTGTCAGCAGCCAATAAACAAATATACAAAAAAAAAAAAAATAAACCTAGCGCTATGCTCTTGTAATTTATACAACGTATCTAATCTATGCAACTTGGTACGTAGCTAGGATATTTTATATATTTACCAAACTATATTTGTTTTGTGAAATTGTACGGCAAATAAATTTGTTTCATGGGTGTGAGGAAAATTGCGCCGAGGAATATGTTTCCTCTTGAATGTGCTCATTTTCCGAGCAGTTCGACTTAGTGCTACTGCAAGCAGCCAGGTGGCGTTGTTGAATTAGCAGCTAGTCTGGTTCCCGCCAAAAGCCCCACCCGTTTACTGGGTGTATTTAGCGGGACTGTGGCATTACTCTCTGGTGGCATTCGCTAACGAACTTTCCGGGGAGAACGTCGTGCTGTCTCTTCATCTCTTGGCCAAGAGAACTCCGAGGAAGATCAACTCGATTACTGCTGACTCGACATGTCTCTCAAATTATTTCGGTAAGTTGACATTTTAATTTGACATCTTTTACAATTCAACTTCATAATTCAACCACTCGGATCAACTCTCGGTCATCGCTTTAGTTACAAGACTGCAATTAATATGAATTAAAATGTACCCGAGGTTGTTTACCCCAGCCTTTTATTGTAAATAATTGATTGGATTGAAGCTACAACAGCAGATAAAATACGGGGATGCAATATCCTAGGTGCTACTACAATCATTATTAGATTGACTGCTATCGTTTCTGTCAATACCCTCATCATTTGAAAATAATGTTTGCAATTCAATTCAAAATGCTGTTGTAGCTTTGATGAACGAATGGCGTACAATTGCACTTGCTGCATTGTTCGTGCTGCTCACGAGGAAAATCATTGCACCTGTTGCTGGAAACTGTGGCTAAAATGGGTTCAGTTGTCTAATAATGGCGTGTGTTTTTCAGACATGGGACGCCTTCAACACAAGAGCAGCAACATGGAGGAACATTTCCCGCCCATGAAAGATGAGATGGAGTCGCCGCTTCATTGTTTGGGTGAGTCTTAATGCTTTGTCATTTTCTTCATTTCGCAAAATCTGCTACAAACATAGGTTTTATATCCCTCTCGTGTTGGCTAGTTTCTTTAATTTCTGATTACCTATGTTTCTTTCTTCAAAAGATTAGACCTTTTGACAATCATTAACATTGTAAGTGGCTCACTATTCTCACAATCATCGCAATCATTTACAAATGCAAGAAGAATTCAGTGCCCAGAAGTAAATCGAATGTCAATTTATAGTTGCTCGAGATTGAATGGATGTGACGCGCTTCGTATTTAAAAAATATACTTAATTTTAAAGATCACAAACATAATACCTACTAGATCAGAAAGAAGCTCGTGTGTAAAAGACAAGGCTAATAATAGTATATTTTACTTAGGATTAGGGGAGTATTATGCACTTCCTGCAAACATTACAGGTGATCGAACAAGTTGTTAAGATTTGTAGAAAATTGGAAAGCTATGTTGGCGTTCAAGTGAAAAATTAAGCGACGAAATTGCAATAATTTATAGTGAACTATAAAAATCGTTTATTTGCTTCATAAAGAACTTCCCTCCCTTGCCGTGAAGTTTTATCCAAGTAACTTATTTCTGCGAGCGCACACGTTCTGTTTGTTGAGATACTTTGTTTTAAAGAACAACAATTCGTCACGTCCTGCCAAACCTTCCCAAGTATCTTCTCGGGTTTGCTATCTGTGTCAACAGCTTTGATATCTTATTTCAATTTAACACCTGATCTTTTATCTTTCATAATCGTAAGGAAACGTAGCACCTAATAGTCGGGACTTGGATCCTTCTTTTGGAAAGGATTTTTTCAATTGAGAATTCTCGTTCCACGAATGGAGATTCCATCATCTATCATCACCTGTTGCCTTACTCTCCGGTACTCTCCGGTACTGGTCCTCCCCTGTTTGTATCGTCGAGGTACCCAGCGTGCATTTTTGTCAAGATCAGGCACATTTCAATTCCTGTGGCTGTCCCAATCGACCGCTGGATTTTTACAAAATTTTAATTGTGATATTTCCTTTCATATTGCCTAACAAAATTTAATGATTACACATGTTTTATTATTAGAAACACTAACAACCTCTCGGAAATAGGAAATCATGGTTCTACTCCTTGGAGATCCGTCATTCTCATCAAATTCGCTAAAATCCACTCCAATTACCCTACCAATTTCAAGAAATTGCATCAAATTTGAACTTCGCAATCAAATTAAAACTGAAGCTGGTTATTGATTCTAGTGCATCATTTCGTTTCAGGCCCCGCCGAGACCGTGGCGACTTCGACGCCGAGACTTCGACGCCGAGACTTCGACGCCGAGACTTCGACGCCGAGACTTCGACGCCGAGACTCGCCCGCGGTTCACGTCGCTATCGGAATCGGGACACGGTCGCGTAATCTGTTACCTCGGCCGGCCGGGATGTTTGCGTTCGACGGCAGCTAAGTGGTCTAGGGTTAGCGCTACAAGGCCTCACACAAACAAACAAACACACACACACACAACCAGTTAGGCAACAGGTATCTACAGGTCATCCACGAGCCAACGGGTCCACGAGCCGACGAGTCTTCATCTTCTGCATGGCATGTGGGAACAGCATGGTTGCATGGCATGGGGCATGGCATGGGGCTTAGCTAAAGGGTGGGAGCGCTAGGTTAGGGCGTCGTGTTGTCTTAATGGTGGGTCGTGGCAGGGGATAAGTAAGGGAAAGCCCAAGTAGATCCCCTGTCCCATCGCGACGAGTGGGGTAACTGGCCTAAAGGGTGGGAGTAGGAAACTTAGCTCGGCAGGAGGCCTGCTGGTGGGGTTAGGGCAGGTGGAGGATATCGGGGATCCCGGGGCCCAACAGCTAAAAATGGGAGGGTTTTTGGTAGGAGTAGGGCGTCGTGGGAGGCATTGCGGCGGTCGGGAATAGCCCAGTAGTATACCGTCCCTCTACGACGAGGAGGGTTTGCTGGCCTCAGGGTGGGTTAGGCCGTCGAGTCCACGAGTCTGCGAGTCTTCGAGCATCCATCAACGCCGTTCTCTACTCTAGGTCCCGAGGGTCAATGGCTTGCCTTCCCTCTTGGGTTTTCTCGGGAGGGTTTCGTACTAGGGAGGGTCGTGCTCGAACGTGTCCTGGAGGCAAGGGGGGATGATTGACGTCAAGCGATCCTCTTGTCTAATCACTCAGACACGATGGAGGGGAACAGGACCATCAGATGGTCAACAATGGGTTGGTGGGTAGCTACTTAAGCCGGTATGCAGAAGGTCTGCTCCGGCCAGCGTAGGGTGGGGTAACATTACGGCTTGGGGTAGTTTTACAGCTAAGTCCGCGCCTTCGAGCTTCCAGCTTCGAGCACCTATCGCCGACTACGAGATTCGCCAAAGTTACTTTTCAGCCTTTCAGGTCAGCGATCGCCTCTACGAGCACGCAGCGAGCAGCAGCAGGAGCCGGAGGGAGATTGGAAGAAGATAGCTCACTCACACATACACATACACATACACACTCACACTAGAAGCGCTAATCCTATGGCCTTTTTCCTCGGCGTTCATTACGATCTCGCTTCGGTATACCGTGATAAGTCTTGCGTTATTACTGCGTTATTTTTGCGTTATTTTTGCGTTATTTTTGCGTTATTTTTGCGTTATTTTTGCGTTATTTTTGCGTTATTTTTGCGTTATTTTTGCGTTATTTTTGCGTTATTTTTGCGTTATTTTTGCGTTATTTCTGCGATATTACTGCGTTTATTGCTGGCGTAATGTACCGCGGTCCGAATTGTGGCGGGCACGATCCGAACTGAAAGAAACGTAGAGCGGACGAGAGTTTGGAATCAGGAACTAGTGTGCTTGTCAAGTGTGTGAATGTGGGGACTGTTGTTCCTTTAAATGTTAATGTTTGTGTTAATGTGTTTGTGTTATGTTATGTGTTATGTGTTAATGTGTTAATAATGTGTTTGTAAATGTACCTGTTTGCGACTATGTTTTTGATTTTGAACCTAACTGTACTAATTGCGTTTGATGTTATTTTTATTTGATTTTCTCAATCACTAACTTGTGTTTTTTTTTCCACGTCGCAGGAACCTAGTGACGGAGCCTTTGTCTTTCAGCGTGTAATAATCAAATGCCAGGCAATAACACAAGTTTTTTTTGATTTCATTGTTGCGAACGTAAAGTTCGCAGTCTGACAGCAGCAGGCTCCAAGTTGCTACGTGAACAATGCTACCAGCTCGACTGGACGATTGTTGCATCAACTCCATGGCTACCAACTGGATCATCATCTCGGCAACACAGATGGAAGGGAGTTTAGAAGAGGGTCCTGGTTCGTCGCCCAGTACCTGGCTAGTCGCCGTGGCAACAAAAGTGAGCCAACAAATAAATATTCCAAATTATTTAACAATGTTGACTAGATTTCCATAATAACTGTTCTGATTGGGATGAAATCTTATTTAAATTGCAAACGCTTGCAATGCGCGGGGTATTTTATTATTAACAACACTTTAACCATCTCAAAAATTGATGCCCAAACGCGGACTCGAACCCCGATCTCCACCTTTCGCGGGTGTTGCTCTGAACCATTGAGACGATTCTAGTGTATTTGATGAGAATGACAGTTCTCCAAGGAGTTTTGAAAAGCTTCGGGAAAGTTTTGAAACTCGATGCATCTCTGGCCGGTAAGATTTGTCCGCCTTACGTTTGTTTTATTTTTGTCCTTGGATTCCCAGCTGACCGCGAGGCTCCAGAATCAGCGCCCGTAACTCTTTGTCTCCCGAGACCCTGGTGAAGAAGAAAGATTGACACACTGCTCGACTAACCAATGGTAAGCCACGATTCTATCCGTATTTTCCACGATAAATCCGCTGCAAGAATCGATTCTTCCAACATTCCTTGCACTAAACAAGTCTGTCCATTAGGATGAAATCTTATTTAAATTGCAAACGCTTGCAATGCGCGGGGTATTTTACTATTAACAACACTGTAACCGTCTCAAAAATTGATGCCCAAACGAAGACTCGAACCCCGATCTCCACCTGTCGCGGGTGTTGCTCAGAACCATTGAGCCATTACAGTAAAAATTACACTAGAATCGTCTCAAAAAGCCAGTGTTTAAGTAGCTCAATGGTTCAGAGCAACACCCGGGACTGGTGGAGATCGGGGTCCAAGTAGCTCAATGGTTCAAAGCAACACCCGCGACAGGTGGAGATCGGGGTTCGAGTCCGCGATTGGGCATACATTTTTGAGACTGATATAGTGTTGTTAATAATTAAAAAAAAAGAGTCTGTGCATTGTAGTTTTCTTGTTTCAATTTCGCATCTGCCCGTCCCAGTGGCGTTGCAAACGGCTGGTATTCGTGACTAACGTATTTTTTGTTTTGTCTGCAGCCTGCAGTTTTTGGTCACAATCAATGAAAGTGATCGTGAAGACTTCGAGGAACCAGAGCGATACGACTTTCCTCAGACAAGAGAACTACAATGGAATGTGCCAGACCACAAAACTAGAGGTAAGCTTTTTACCATCTTACTTTAGTACTGTCGAGCTCCCTGCTCCAAACTAAAGCAAAACTACCCTCCCGAGAATTTGTTCCCATTCGTGAACTCGACCCCCAGCCTCCGGCTTGCGTGGCACATACTTGGGACCGAACGGTTTGGCGTTTTGGAAACACCGGTTCTCGTGAGATCACCGAAGTTAAGCAACACTGCGCTGAGTCAGGTATTGAATGGGTGACCATTATACACATGGCCAGTTCTGTTCGGCAGAGAGGTTGCAGGGATAAAAGTTAAGCAACACTGCGCTGAGTCAGGCATTGAATGGGTGACCATTATACACATGACCAGTTCTGTTCGGGAGAGAGGTTGGAGGGATGAAAGTTAGTACAGCAACTTCACTCGCCTTGCTTATCAACCTCTCGACAGCATAGATTTGTAGAGGAATCCTGCTGTTCGCGTTGTACCGTCCTCCGGAAGGGACGTGAAGCCGTTGATCCCCTTGGTCTTCGACAGAAGTAGGCTACGTGCCGGCACCAGGTTTCGCCTCCTCCCTCTTAGGCTAGGTTAGGTTCATCATCATCCACTCATTCACCGACGCCATTAGACCAGTGCCGCATGGCCAGATGTCAAAACAGTGCGTCGTTAAACACCACAAATAATAATAAGTGGCACATACTTGGAATTAACCTCAAACGTTGTTGCCAGCGACCGTCAAGCGGAAACTTATTGAATGTGTCGACTAATCCGCGGCCTTCCTTTTCACGCAGGTTTCTACTCGACCTTGGTTTACATTGATTGCTGTCCGCGATCTGATTGCTAGTCGCAGTGGGACAGAATCCGATCTCCTACCCGCGTCATCGAGACGTCACTTCTGCAGCGTCGATAGATGTAAGTCGCCACGAGCATTCACACACATCTGATGTTATATGACTGATACACTAACCGCAGTGGTGGAGTCGAGGGTATACACTGGTATACGCCGTATACCCAAAAAAAATATACAGGGTATACGCCCAAAAAATACTCTTTGCAAAATTTTAAAATGCGTTTTGCAACGAAAATTCTTAATCTCCCTGCAACCTGCACAGTAAAAACTCGGAAAGCAAAGTTTATTCCGAAAAGTGGGTAGTCTGTGTATAGTAGCGGTTCGTATGATCTGGATGGGTATGCAATGGTTTTTCCAAACTGTTAAAGTACTCATTCAACCCACAAAGCTTCGGGAAAGTTTTGAAACTCGATGTATCTCTGGCCGGTAAGATTTGTCCGCCTAACGTTTGTTTTATTTTTGTTCTTGGATTCCCAGCTGACCGCGAGGCTCCAGAATCAGCGCCCGTAGCTCTTTGTCTCTCGAGACCCTGGTGAAGAAGAAAGATTGACACACTGCTCGACTAACACATGGTAAGCAACGATTCTATCAGCATTTTCCACAATAAATCCGCCGCAGGAATCGATTCTTCCAACATTCCTTGCACTAAACGAGTCTGTTCATTGTTATTTTCTTGTTTTAATTTCGCATCTGCCCGTCCCAATGGCGTTACAAACTGCTGGTACTCGTGACTAACGTATTTTTTGTTTTGTCTGCAGCCTGCAGTTTTTAGTCACGATCAATGAAAGTGATCGTGAAGACTTCGAGGAACCAGAGTGATACGACTTCCCTCAGACAAGAGACTAACGATGGAATGTGCCAGACCACAAAACTAGAGGTATGCTTTTTACCATCTTACTTTAGTACTGTCGAGCTCCCTGCTCCAAACTAAAGCACAACTACCCTCCCGAGAATTTGTTCACATTCGTGAACTCGACCCCCAGCCTCCGGCTTGCGTGGGACATACTTGGACATGACATCAAAAAAGTTGTGCTAGCGATTGTCTAGTGGGAACTAATTGAATGTGTCGACTAATCCGTGGCCTTTCTTTTCATGCAGGTTTCCACTCAGCCTTGGTTTGGATGGAACGCTATCTGCGCTCCGATTACTGGTCGCGTTGGGACAGAACCCGATCTCCTACCTGCGTCATCAAGACTTCGCTACCGCAGCGTCGATATATGTAAGTCGGCACGAGCCTGTTCATACATCTGATATACGACTTATACACTAACTGCAATAGCAAACGAACTCCATTGACAGATCTCAACACTGCTAGCACAAATATTTTATGTTAATCCTTCGTCCCAAACGATGGAACATCAGCGCAAGCTTTATCGAAGTTCTCAAGTTCACGAGAAAATAGTTCTCTGTTTGCCAGCTCTGCACTTTTCCACACATTTTTCACATATATGAAGCAGTGCAATGTTCGCAAAAACTACTTCTTCATCTCCACAACAGTTTGTTTGCATTTTGCACCAACTTTCGACCCGACGTGAACACCAGAAAACAGCTGACAAAACTAAACCCAATAAAAGGTTCATGACCAGCAAAAAAAGCTAATGTTTCCTTTTCATTCAAGCTAGATCTGCACTTTTTCCCAAGTAAACGTAGCTGTCCGGAGCATGTTTTAATGTGTGCAAGAGTCGTCATGTACCTGGCAACGAGTCTCATGTGACTTTCTTCTGTTGTCTTCAGGTGAACTCCACGAGCCGCTGCGTGAAGCCGCTGCATCTCGGCTTCCTCCGACGAGACCTTGCTTCAAGCCCTGAAAATTGTAGCGAGGACGCGCTGTGAGAGTTTTATCAGGTGTCTGAGGAAACATGGGGAACTTTTGTTAGTTAGATAACATATTTAATTGCTAACTTTACGGGGCTTAACGTCACGTCAGTTCAGAGGCTGTTTGCGTCTCGAGTTCGGGAAATATTCATAATTCTTGATTCATTTGTGTGACATGAGAGAAGTTGAGAAAAATTTGGGGACAAGGCTATTGTTGTTAGACTTCCTGTCCAAGTTTTGGATTGTTGTAGGTTCTTGCTGGAGGTTGTATCTTTCTTCACAGTTAGATTGGTTCGGTACCGAACCGTGTTAGGTTCGTTAGGTTCGTTAGGTTTGTTAGGTTTAGATTGGTTCGTTTAGTTGGTCAGGTTTTGATTGATTCGTTAAGTTGGATAGGTTTTGGTGTAGAATGGTTGTTTGTCGCTTTGTCCATCATTGAGGGTCGCCAGAATTAGGTTAATTTGATCTTCTAGTTTTCATGTCCAATTTTTTTCTCTTCTCTCATGTTGCGTTTTTTCTCTTAGCTTGCCTTACGCCTAGAATATGTAGAATTGTGGTAAATTAAGTTAACGTAAAATCATAGCAGATAGTCATAAGGGAGAGTAGAGTTTCCTCAGATGCTTTGAGATTCATGTGACCAAATTTACAAGCCATAGGACTTTATCGCTCGCCTGCATAATGTTCCTGTTTGCACCCGTGAGGCCCGCCTCGGACGTTCGTTTTTCATGGTTTTCGCGCGTCTTAAGTTAAGCTAATGCTGGGCGATTGATTATAATCTCCACAAAATACAGATTATAATCGGCCATGACCACTGACCTCACGGAACAAACGCTTGTAAATATCAAATGAATCACCCTCACAGTTAGCAAGATTTACGTAAACACAAACACGTAAATAGAAATTCAAATATTGTTAAAGCATTTGAATTATATTTGATATTGATATTATTGTCATTCTATACATGGCGTTGTGATATAAAAATTTACAACCCTATAGCCTTTTGATTGGGTCCCTGGAGAAAAGGAAACTGGAATTCCTGTAACTTCCACTTCCAAATTTTCCTTCTGCCTAAAAGTACCTCGGTATGTTTTTATTATTGTACAAGAATTTTTATTCGGACCAGGTTCTCGTCTGGTAGTTAAAGCCGGTTTAGACATTCACGCTTCTTAGATAAATGGTAAGTTTCTTATTTTAGTCGTAATTGTGTCCTTTTAGTGCATTCTCAGAATATATAAGTAATTGAGTGTTTTGAAATGATTTATTTAATTTTGTGCCTGGATTTAAGTTGTTTTTGCGTTTCTTTTAATGACTCACAATATTTTTCATTTCTTTGAGTTCAAATTTGCACTTATGGGCTTGTATCACTTGGTCCGTTGCTGGGTTCCTGTTCGGCTTAGCGGGCATGATTCTAGCCTCCTAAGGGGAACTTAAATGTCAGCCATGTTTAGTTGGAATGTGCCGCACATTCAGATAGTCTTGTGCCCGAATTTTCTAAATGGGTTAAAATCATCCACGACACGATTTTTTGCTATCTTGAGTAACTAAACCGGCTTCAACTACCAAACGGAAATCTATTTATTTATTTATTTATTTATTTGTTTGTGCTTCGTACAATTACAAGGTAGTTGTGTGAGCCTAAGTAGTAGGAACTTCGTCCATAAAGATAGAAATAGGAATATAAAATTTTAACAATGAATATAACTAGGGATAAAAGTAATAATAATGATAAAAAGAGATAATAGTAGAAATGAAAATAAGAATAATAATAGTGGTAAAATATTAGAAGTAAAAGTGGTAGATAATAAAGAGAAAATAACAATGGTGAATATATAAGGTAATAATGGTATAGATGGTTAAGGTAAGGTACCCATCTTGAGATCTGAGAATTACAGTCTTATATTCCTTAAGTATTAGTTTTGTTTGTGTTTAGGTATTCCTCTAAAGAATAGTAGGGGTTCTGGATTAGGAATGCTTTGAGTTTGGCGTCGAAAGAGGGGCGAGTTTGCGAGTCGGTAATACATGACGGGAGATGGTTATAAATTATAGTTAGAGTTAGATTATTGATTGAATGATTGTTTATTGGTGTTTACCGACGCACTGATTTGACGTCTGGCCATGCGGCACTGGTCTAATGGCACCGATAAATGAGCGATTGTTTATGAGGTTGATGAATCTAACCTAGCCTAGAAGGGAGGAGGGAAAACCCGGTGACAGCATGTAGCCTACTCCTGTCGAAAAGCTTGGACCACCGGCTTAAAGTCCCTTCCGAAGGAAGGTACAACGCGAACAACAGGATTTCTCCACAAATCCATGCTGTTGAGAGGTTGATAAGCAAGGCGAGTGAAGTTGCTGTACTAACTTTCATCCCTCCAACCTCTCTCCCGAACAGAACTGGTCATGTATATGCTGGTCACCCATCCAATACCTGACCCAGCACAGTGTTGCTTAACCTTCATCCCTCCAACCTCTCTACCGAACAGAACTGGTCATGTGTATGATGGTCACCCATCCAACACCTGACCCAGCGCAGTGTTGCTTAACTTTCATCCCTCTAACCTCTCTCCCAAACAGAACTGGTCATGTGTATGATGGTCACCCATCCAATACCTGACCCAGCGCAGTGTTGCTAAACTTTCATCCCTCCAACCTCTCTCCCAAACAGAACTGGTCATGTGTATGATGGTCACCCATCACCATCAACACCTGACCCAGCGCAGTGTTGCTTAACTTCGGTGATCTCACGTACATAGGACATGGGTACAACCCAAAATGTCGCCACGACCAGCGACAGGAAAGTTCGCGTCTTCAGCCAATCGATTCCATTCAATGGCTAAACTAGATGTCGCAGTGTCACTTGCAATTTGATAAATAACATCAGCTGCCAGTCCTGATGACTAAACCCGGACCCCAAAGATATGCCAAGCATCCCTAAAAATTTGTTCAAGATATCTGCACATATCTTTATAAACTAATAGACTACATAAAAGCACCACCTATTCAATTTTCATGAGATTTTTCTCACAAATGTGAAAATATAAGCCATAGAATAATAGCGATTTTTAGAGCCATACCTAGACATAAACAGTGTCAAGCTGAATTTTTCTTGTCCTAGTAGAACTGGAATTCCTGTAACTTCCCACTTCCAAATTTGCCAACTGCCTGAAGGTACCTCAGTAAGTTCTTATGATTTAACAAGATTTTTGAGTTGGGCCGGGTTTATTTATAGATATTGATAATATCAGGATATTTTGAAGGGGTTAAACGGCATCCAATACCCAACACCAATACGATTTCTTGGTTTATATCGCCTGTTTGTATGAAACCCACACTACATGCGTGCACACAGAATTGCGTTGCGTCACGGCGTTTTCACTGCCCGTTTGATTCTACTCAAAGATTCTACCGTCCCTTGCACCGGAACAGCTGTTTTCAATTTACCTTTACGTTTGTAGTGGGAAAGCCTTGGACTTAGTGAAGGGATACAAAACAGCAACAACAGAAGTGATAATTAATAGATAATATTAGAAATCAGTTATTAGGAGTAGTTGATAGTTTAATAAAAATAAAAAATAGTTATACAAATTATTAGAATTACCTAGTTAAGAGTTAACTAGGTAATTTTTATAATCTTTTGCGGTTCTTTTGTTATCAGAAAATTGACAGGACTGCTCTTACCCTTGATAAAGTAACAGGTACAAGTTACGAAACGCTGGGAAATTCAGTTGTTCTTCACTTAGCATTCAAAACCCAGTTGACATAGTTTTTGTTAAAACTAGCGCTAAGTTTACATCAAGTAGACATGAGTCTAAAAACCATCATAGTTGGCTAACTTTGCCATGAAATTCTACCAATTCGTTCCGTTTTCCACGATGGAAGCACATACTTTTTATCAAATAGTTTTTCAATAGCAGAGAATTCAGCGAAATCTTTAATTTCACTAATCTCAGAAAAAAGATTCACTTGTGGGTTTTTTTGTCTGTTACCACGCCAGCGGCCGATTTGAACCAAATTTGCAAAGCACATTTCTGTGTTCTCAACTCGGCTAGGACCCATTCAGATTGTTTACCCCCTTTTTGCTGCAGAAAGGAACAGGCCACTTACCGATGCACCAACAAACCAACAACCCTTGTAACATGAAATTACACGGTGTACACATTTTGTTTGACTTTCTTTGTTTTATCTTTCGACGAACTAAAATCCTGTACACTTCTGATACATGATCAACTGACGAATTAAGCTTTAAATAACTTTGACCGCTTTCAATCACTTTTGACTTATTCCCATACCTCTCTATGGAGAGGGTCACATATTTCTCAGCGAATTTTTACCACACAAAGGACAGGTATGTGATTAGGTAATAGATGGGGTACGTATTGACCGTTGTTCAGCTATTTATAGAAAATAACGGCCTCGTTTCGGTAGACCTATTGTCCATGTATATTAATCACCACTCAATTAGATATGTGTGCCGTCGGTATCGAAGTTTTATGCAAACTAACAAAATGCTACACGATCAAATAAATTCACTTATCTAAGGCTTTGAGCCTTTTCAAGAGCTACCAAAGTATTTTGAGAAAACGAAATTCCTGATTCTAATTTTTTTCTTTAATAGACGGATTTTTAGGAGATTTGTCGCTGACTTGATAAATTGTGAGGACCGTTGACTATGACATTGCGCACTGCGATGCTAATTAAATATTACCATTTTACCTGCTTATAAAAATCTTTACTAGAATAGGCCGATACAACTACAATGTGATTGTCAGCAGCAATAAACAAATATACAAAAAAAAAAAAAATAAACCTAGCGCTATGCTCTTGTAATTTATACAACGTATCTAATCTATGCAACTTGGTACGTAGCTAGGATATTTTATATATTTACCAAACTATATTTGTTTTGTGAAATTGTACGGCAAATAAATTTGTTTCATGGGTGTGAGGAAAATTGCGCCGAGGAATATGTTTCCTCTTGAATGTGCTCATTTTCCGAGCAGTTCGACTTAGTGCTACTGCAAGCAGCCAGGTGGCGTTGTTGAATTAGCAGCTAGTCTGGTTCCCGCCAAAAGCCCCACCCGTTTACTGGGTGTATTTAGCGGGACTGTGGCATTACTCTCTGGTGGCATTCGCTAACGAACTTTCCGGGGAGAACGTCGTGCTGTCTCTTCATCTCTTGGCCAAGAGAACTCCGAGGAAGATCAACTCGATTACTGCTGACTCGACATGTCTCTCAAATTATTTCGGTAAGTTGACATTTTAATTTGACATCTTTTACAATTCAACTTCATAATTCAACCACTCGGATCGACTCTCGGTCATCGCTTTAGTTACACGACTGCAATTAATATGAATTAAAATGTACCCGAGGTTGTTTACCCCAGCCTTTTATTGTAAATAATTGATTGGATTGAGGCTACAACAGCAGATAAAATACGGGGATGCAATATCCTAGGTGCTATTGCAATCATTATTAGATTGACTGCTATCGTTTCTGTCAATACCCTCATCATTTGAAAATAATGTTTGCAATTCAATTCAAAATGCTGTTGTAGCTTTGATGAACGAATGGCGTACAATTGCACTTGCTGCATTGTTCGTGCTGCTCACGAGGAAAATCATTGCACCTGTTGCTGGAAACTGTGGCTAGAATGGGTTCAATTGTCTAATAATGGCGTGTGTTTTTCAGACATGGGACGCCTTCAACACAAGAGCAGCAACATGGAGGAACATTTCCCGCCCATGAAAGATGAGATGGAGTCGCCGCTTCATTGTTTGGGTGAGTCTTAATGCTTTGTCATTTTCTTCATTTCGCAAAATCTGCTACAAACATTGGTTTTATATCCCTCTCGTGTTGGCTAGTTTCTTTAATTTCTGATTACCTATGTTTCTTTCTTCAAAAGATTAGACCTTTTGACAATCATTAACATTGTAAGTGGCTCACTATTCTCACAATCATCGCAATCATTTACAAATGCAAGAAGAATTCAGTGCCCAGAAGTAAATCGAATGTCAATTTATAGTTGCTCGAGATTGAATGGATGTGACGCGCTTCGTATTTAAAAAATATACTTAATTTTAAAGATCACAAACATAATACCTACTAGATCAGAAAGAAGCTCGTGTGTAAAAGACAAGGCTAATAATAGTATATTTTACATAGGATTAGGGGAGTATTATGCACTTCCTGCAAACATTAAAGGTGATCGAACAAGTTGTTAAGATTTGTAGAAAATTGGAAAGCTATGTTGGCGTTCAAGTGAAAAATTAAGCGACGAAATTGCAATAATTTATAGTGAACTATAAAAATCGTTTATTTGCTTCATAAAGAACTTCCCTCCCTTGCCGTGAAGTTTTATCCAAGTAACTTATTTCTGCGAGCGCACACGTTCTGTTTGTTCAGATGCTTTGTTTTAAAGAACAACAATTCGTCACGTCCTGCCAAACCTTCCCAAGTATCTTCTCGGGTTTGCTATCTGTGTCAACAGCTTTGATATCTTATTTCAATTTAACACCTGATCTTTTATCTTTCATAATCGTAAGAAAACGTAGCACCTAATAGTCAGGACTTGGATCCTTTTTTTGGAAAGGATTTTTTCAATTGAGAATTCTCGTTCCACGAATGGAGATTCCATCATCTATCATCACCTGTTGCCTTACTCTCCGGTACTCTCCGGTACTGGTCCTCCCCTGTTTGTATCGTCGAGGTACCCAGCGTGCATTTTTGTCAAGATCAGGCACATTTCAATTCCTGTGGCTGTCCCAATCGACCGCTGGATTTTTACAAAATTTTAATTGTGATATTTCCTTTCATATTGCCTAACAAAATTTAATGATTACACATGTTGTATTATTAGAAACACTAACAACCTCTCAGAAATAGGAAATCATGGTTCTACTCCTTGGAGATCCGTCATTCTCATCAAATTCGCTAAAATCCACTCCAATTACCCTACCAATTTCAAGAAATTGCATCAAATTTGAACTTCGCAATCAAATTAAAACTGAAGCTGGTTATTGATTCTAGTGCATCATTTCGTTTCAGGCCCCGCCGAGACCGTGGCGACTTCGACGCCGAGACTTCGACGCCGAGACTTCGACGCCGAGACTTCGACGCCGAGACTTCGACGCCGAGACTCGCCCGCGGTTCACGTCGCTATCGGAATCGGGACACGGTCGCGTAATCTGTTACCTCGGTCGGCCGGGATGTTTGCGTTCGACGTCAGCTAAGTGGTCTAGGGTTAGCGCTACAAGGCCTCACACAAACAAACAAACACACACACACACAACCAGTTAGGCAACAGGTATCTACAGGTCATCCACGAGCCAACGGGTCCACGAGCCGACGAGTCTTCATCTTCTGCATGGCATGTGGGAACAGCATGGTTGCATGGCATGGGGCATGGCATGGGGCTTAGCTAAAGGGTGGGAGCGCTAGGTTAGGGCGTCGTGTTGTCTTAATGGTGGGTCGTGGCAGGGGATAAGTAAGGGAAAGCCCAAGTAGATCCCCTGTCCCATCGCGACGAGTGGGGTAACTGGCCTAAAGGGTGGGAGTAGGAAACTTAGCTCGGCAGGAGGCCTGCTGGTGGGGTTAGGGCAGGTGGAGGATATCGGGGATCCCGGGGCCCAACAGCTAAAAATGGGAGGGTTTTTGGTAGGAGTAGGGCGTCGTGGGAGGCATTGCGGCGGTCGGGAATAGCCCAGTAGTATACCGTCCCTCTACGACGAGGAGGGTTTGCTGGCCTCAGGGTGGGTTAGGCCGTCGAGTCCACGAGTCTGCGAGTCTTCGAGTCTTCGAGCATCCATCAACGCCGTTCTCTACTCTAGGTCCCGAGGGTCAATGGCTTGCCTTCCCTCTTGGGTTTTCTCGGGAGGGTTTCGTACTAGGGAGGGTCGTGCTCGAACGTGTCCTGGAGGCAAGGGGGGATGATTGACGTCAAGCGATCCTCTTGTCTAATCACTCAGACACGATGGAGGGGAACAGGACCATCAGATGGTCAACAATGGGTTGGTGGGTAGCTACTTAAGCCGGTATGCAGAAGGTCTGCTCCGGCCAGCGTAGGGTGGGGTAACATTACGGCTTGGGGTAGTTTTACAGCTAAGTCCGCGCCTTCGAGCTTCCAGCTTCGAGCACCTATCGCCGACTACGAGATTCGCCAAAGTTACTTTTCAGCCTTTCAGGTCAGCGATCGCCTCTACGAGCACGCAGCGAGCAGCAGCAGGAGCCGGAGGGAGATTGGAAGAAGATAGCTCACTCACACATACACATACACATACACACTCACACTAGAAGCGCTAATCCTATGGCCTTTTTCCTCGGCGTTCATTACGATCTCGCTTCGGTATACCGTGATAAGTCTTGCGTTATTACTGCGTTATTTTTGCGTTATTTTTGCGTTATTTTTGCGTTATTTTTGCGTTATTTTTGCGTTATTTTTGCGTTATTTTTGCGTTATTTTTGCGTTATTTTTGCGTTATTTTTGCGTTATTTCTGCGATATTACTGCGTTTATTGCTGGCGTAATGTACCGCGGTCCGAATTGTGGCGGGCACGATCCGAACTGAAAGAAACGTAGAGCGGACGAGAGTTTGGAATCAGGAACTAGTGTGCTTGTCAAGTGTGTGAATGTGGGGACTGTTGTTCCTTTAAATGTTAATGTTTGTGTTAATGTGTTTGTGTTATGTTATGTGTTATGTGTTAATGTGTTAATAATGTGTTTGTAAATGTACCTGTTTGCGACTATGTTTTTGATTTTGAACCTAACTGTACTAATTGCGTTTGATGTTATTTTTATTTGATTTTCTCAATCACTAACTTGTGTTTTTTTTTCCACGTCGCAGGAACCTAGTGACGGAGCCTTTGTCTTTCAGCGTGTAATAATCAAATGCCAGGCAATAACACAAGTTTTTTTTGATTTCATTGTTGCGAACGTAAAGTTCGCAGTCTGACAGCAGCAGGCTCCAAGTTGCTACGTGAACAATGCTACCAGCTCGACTGGACGATTGTTGCATCAACTCCATGGCTACCAACTGGATCATCATCTCGGCAACACAGATGGAAGGGAGTTTAGAAGAGGGTCCTGGTTCGTCGCCCAGTACCTGGCTAGTCGCCGTGGCAACAAAAGTGAGCCAACAAATAAATATTCCAAATTATTTAACAATGTTGACTAGATTTCCATAATAACTGTTCTGATTGGGATGAAATCTTATTTAAATTGCAAACGCTTGCAATGCGCGGGGTATTTTATTAT
This sequence comes from Protonemura montana, assembly GCA_947568835.1. NCBI lineage: Eukaryota > Metazoa > Arthropoda > Insecta > Plecoptera > Nemouridae > Protonemura > Protonemura montana. The sequence continues at coordinate 15,029,865 of OX387608.1, read as the reverse complement.
TAACAACACTTTAACCATCTCAAAAATTGATGCCCAAACGCGGACTCGAACCCCGATCTCCACCTTTCGCGGGTGTTGCTCTGAACCATTGAGACGATTCTAGTGTATTTGATGAGAATGACAGTTCTCCAAGGAGTTTTGAAAAGCTTCGGGAAAGTTTTGAAACTCGATGCATCTCTGGCCGGTAAGATTTGTCCGCCTTACGTTTGTTTTATTTTTGTCCTTGGATTCCCAGCTGACCGCGAGGCTCCAGAATCAGCGCCCGTAACTCTTTGTCTCCCGAGACCCTGGTGAAGAAGAAAGATTGACACACTGCTCGACTAACCAATGGTAAGCCACGATTCTATCCGTATTTTCCACGATAAATCCGCTGCAAGAATCGATTCTTCCAACATTCCTTGCACTAAACAAGTCTGTCCATTAGGATGAAATCTTATTTAAATTGCAAACGCTTGCAATGCGCGGGGTATTTTACTATTAACAACACTGTAACCGTCTCAAAAATTGATGCCCAAACGAAGACTCGAACCCCGATCTCCACCTGTCGCGGGTGTTGCTCAGAACCATTGAGCCATTACAGTAAAAATTACACTAGAATCGTCTCAAAAAGCCAGTGTTTAAGTAGCTCAATGGTTCAGAGCAACACCCGGGACTGGTGGAGATCGGGGTCCAAGTAGCTCAATGGTTCAAAGCAACACCCGCGACAGGTGGAGATCGGGGTTCTAGTCCGCGATTGGGCATACATTTTTGAGACTGATATAGTGTTGTTAATAATTAAAAAAAAAGAGTCTGTGCATTGTAGTTTTCTTGTTTCAATTTCGCATCTGCCCGTCCCAGTGGCGTTGCAAACGGCTGGTATTCGTGACTAACGTATTTTTTGTTTTGTCTGCAGCCTGCAGTTTTTGGTCACAATCAATGAAAGTGATCGTGAAGACTTCGAGGAACCAGAGCGATACGACTTTCCTCAGACAAGAGAACTACGATGGAATGTGCCAGACCACAAAACTAGAGGTAAGCTTTTTACCATCTTACTTTAGTACTGTCGAGCTCCCTGCTCCAAACTAAAGCAAAACTACCCTCCCGAGAATTTGTTCCCATTCGTGAACTCGACCCCCAGCCTCCGGCTTGCGTGGCACATACTTGGGACCGAACGGTTTGGCGTTTTGGAAACACCGGTTCTCGTGAGATCACCGAAGTTAAGCAACACTGCGCTGAGTCAGGTATTGAATGGGTGACCATTATACACATGGCCAGTTCTGTTCGGCAGAGAGGTTGCAGGGATAAAAGTTAAGCAACACTGCGCTGAGTCAGGTATTGAATGGGTGACCATTATACACATGACCAGTTCTGTTCGGGAGAGAGGTTGGAGGGATGAAAGTTAGTACAGCAACTTCACTCGCCTTGCTTATCAACCTCTCGACAGCATAGATTTGTAGAGGAATCCTGCTGTTCGCGTTGTACCGTCCTCCGGAAGGGACGTGAAGCCGTTGATCCCCTTGGTCTTCGACAGAAGTAGGCTACGTGCCGGCACCAGGTTTCGCCTCCTCCCTCTTAGGCTAGGTTAGGTTCATCATCATCCACTCATTCACCGACGCCATTAGACCAGTGCCGCATGGCCAGATGTCAAAACAGTGCGTCGTTAAACACCACAAATAATAATAAGTGGCACATACTTGGAATTAACCTCAAACGTTGTTGCCAGCGACCGTCAAGCGGAAACTTATTGAATGTGTCGACTAATCCGCGGCCTTCCTTTTCACGCAGGTTTCTACTCGACCTTGGTTTACATTGATTGCTGTCCGCGATCTGATTGCTAGTCGCAGTGGGACAGAATCCGATCTCCTACCCGCGTCATCGAGACGTCACTTCTGCAGCGTCGATAGATGTAAGTCGCCACGAGCATTCACACACATCTGATGTTATATGACTGATACACTAACCGCAGTGGTGGAGTCGAGGGTATACACTGGTATACGCCGTATACCCAAAAAAAATATACAGGGTATACGCCCAAAAAATACTCTTTGCAAAATTTTAAAATGCGTTTTGCAACGAAAATTCTTAATCTCCCTGCAACCTGCACAGTAAAAACTCGGAAAGCAAAGTTTATTCCGAAAAGTGGGTAGTCTGTGTATAGTAGCGGTTCGTATGATCTGGATGGGTATGCAATGGTTTTTCCAAACTGTTAAAGTACTCATTCAACCCACAAAGCTTCGGGAAAGTTTTGAAACTCGATGTATCTCTGGCCGGTAAGATTTGTCCGCCTAACGTTTGTTTTATTTTTGTTCTTGGATTCCCAGCTGACCGCGAGGCTCCAGAATCAGCGCCCGTAGCTCTTTGTCTCTCGAGACCCTGGTGAAGAAGAAAGATTGACACACTGCTCGACTAACACATGGTAAGCAACGATTCTATCAGCATTTTCCACAATAAATCCGCCGCAGGAATCGATTCTTCCAACATTCCTTGCACTAAACGAGTCTGTTCATTGTTATTTTCTTGTTTTAATTTCGCATCTGCCCGTCCCAATGGCGTTACAAACTGCTGGTACTCGTGACTAACGTATTTTTTGTTTTGTCTGCAGCCTGCAGTTTTTAGTCACGATCAATGAAAGTGATCGTGAAGACTTCGAGGAACCAGAGTGATACGACTTCCCTCAGACAAGAGACTAACGATGGAATGTGCCAGACCACAAAACTAGAGGTATGCTTTTTACCATCTTACTTTAGTACTGTCGAGCTCCCTGCTCCAAACTAAAGCACAACTACCCTCCCGAGAATTTGTTCACATTCGTGAACTCGACCCCCAGCCTCCGGCTTGCGTGGGACATACTTGGACATGACATCAAAAAAGTTGTGCTAGCGATTGTCTAGTGGGAACTAATTGAATGTGTCGACTAATCCGTGGCCTTTCTTTTCATGCAGGTTTCCACTCAGCCTTGGTTTGGATGGAACGCTATCTGCGCTCCGATTACTGGTCGCGTTGGGACAGAACCCGATCTCCTACCTGCGTCATCAAGACTTCGCTACCGCAGCGTCGATATATGTAAGTCGGCACGAGCCTGTTCATACATCTGATATACGACTTATACACTAACTGCAATAGCAAACGAACTCCATTGACAGATCTCAACACTGCTAGCACAAATATTTTATGTTAATCCTTCGTCCCAAACGATGGAACATCAGCGCAAGCTTTATCGAAGTTCTCAAGTTCACGAGAAAATAGTTCTCTGTTTGCCAGCTCTGCACTTTTCCACACATTTTTCACATATATGAAGCAGTGCAATGTTCGCAAAAACTACTTCTTCATCTCCACAACAGTTTGTTTGCATTTTGCACCAACTTTCGACCCGACGTGAACACTAGAAAACAGCTGACAAAACTAAACCCAATAAAAGGTTCATGACCAGCAAAAAAAGCTAATGTTTCCTTTTCGTTCAAGCTAGATCTGCACTTTTTCCCAAGTAAACGTAGTTGTCCGGAGCATGTTTTAATGTGTGCAAGAGTCGTCATGTACCTGGCAACGAGTCTCATGTGACTTTCTTCTGTTGTCTTCAGGTGAACTCCACGAGCCGCTGCGTGAAGCCGCTGCATCTCGGCTTCCTCCGACGAGACCTTGCTTCAAGCCCTGGAAATTGTAGCGAGGACGCGCTGTGAGAGTTTTATCAGGTGTCTGAGGAAACATGGGGAACTTTTGTTAGTTAGATAACATATTTAATTGCTAACTTTACGGGGCTTAACGTCACGTCAGTTCAGAGGCTGTTTGCGTCTCGAGTTCGGGAAATATTCATAATTCTTGATTCATTTGTGTGACATGAGAGAAGTCGAGAAAAATTTGGGGACAAGGCTATTGTTGTTAGATTTCCTGTCCAAGTTTTGGATTGTTGTAGGTTCTTGCTGGAGGTTGTATCTTTCTTCACAGTTCGATTGGTTCGGTACCGAACCGTGTTAGGTTCGTTAGGTTCGTTAGGTTTGTTAGGTTTAGATTGGTTCGTTAAGTTGGTCAGGTTTTGATTGGTTCGTTAAGTTGGATAGGTTTTGGTGTAGAATGGTTGTTTGTCGCTTTGTCCATCATTGAGGGTCGCCAGAATTAGGTTTATTTGATCTTCTAGTTTTCATGTCCAATTTTTTTGTCTTCTCTCATGTTGCGTTTTTTCTCTTAGCTTGCCTTACGCCTAGAATATGTAGTATTGTGGTAAATTAAGTTAACGTAAAATCATAGCAGATAGAGTCATAAGGGAGAGTAGAGTTTCCTCAGATGCTTTGAGATTCATGTGACCAAATTTACAAGCCATAGGACTTTATCGCTCGCCTGCATAATGTTCCTGTTTGCACCCGTGAGGCCCGCCTCGGACGTTCGTTTTTCATGGTTTTCGCGCGTCTTAAGTTAAGCTAATGCTGGGCGATTGATTATGATCTCCACAAATTACAGATTATAATCGGCCATGACCACTGACCTCACGGAACAAACGCTTGTAAATATCAAATGAATCACTCTCACAGTTAGCAAGATTTACGTAAACACAAACACGTAAATAGAAATTCAAATATTGTTAAAGCATTTGAATTATATTTGATAGTGATATTATTGTCATTCTATACATGGCGTTGTGATATAAAAATTTACAACCCTATAGCCTTTTGATTGGGTCCCTGGAGAAAAGGAAACTGGAATTCCTGTAACTTCCACTTCCAAATTTTCCTACTGCCTAAAAGTTCCTCAGTATGTTTTTATTATTGTACAAGATTTTTGAGTTAAGCCGAGTTTTCGTTTGATAGTTACAGCAGGTTTAGTTACTCAAGGTAGCGAGAAATCGTGTGTGTGTTGGGATTTGGATGCCGTTTAACCCTTTCTGAAAATCCGGCCCAAATTTTCCTTCTCCCTAAAGGTACTTCTGTATGTTCTTATCAATGTTCACATTTTTTTAGTTGGACCGGTTTTCGTCCGTTAGTTACAGCCGGCTTAGACATTTACGCTTCTCTGGTAAGTTTCTTATTTTAGTCGTAGTTTTGTCCTTTTAGTGCATTCCTTTTAGTAATTGTGTGTTTTGAAATGATCCATTTAATTTTGTGGCTGGATATAAGTTGTTTTTGTGTTACTTTTAATTACCACAATATTTTTCATTTATTTATGTTTGAATAGGAGCCTATGGGCTTATATCACATAGTCCATTGCTTGCTTCCTGAGTTGCTTAGCGGGAAGTTTGTAGCCTTCTAAGTGGTACTTACATGTCAGCCATGTTTAATCGGAATGTTTAATCGGAATCAGAATTGCACGTTTTAAATATGCTGAATGAAAACTAGTCTGGGCATAACACTCGCCTACCGCCACTGTGGACGTCAGCTTTGTAATCATTTGCACTTGACGGACTTCGTGGTTTTGTCACCAGCGTGTGTCTCAGTTTGTCGGTTAGGGATGAGGTTGAGTCCTGATTCTTTAAGTGGCTAATATCCAAAGCAGCTTGAGGACCATAGATCACATTCAGTTTCAAAGGCTGGTATTGGATTTTCGGAATCTGTAGATGCACATGCACTTTCAATACTGCGATCGCTGTTGCCATAACTGTCCGAAATTTCTCGCGCGTCGTCGTTCGCCTTTCTCTTCACACTCGCACTTTAAAATTTGCGTTTATCCATCCTCCCACAATCAACAAACTTAACTAAAACGCCCGGGCTTACAAACCACCCTACTGGAGTCGCTCCCGACACATAACTGATTTACGTAAAGTTGGGTTCGTCCGGTAGGAAAACTAAAACTTCATTAAGTGTAAAATTCTGTTCGCGGAATCGGAATAATGCGGGAGAATTTTGGGGAAGTAGGTACCTGCAAAGTTCAACTCTTGTAGAATCCCAGTTTCATAGAATAACGCCGCGATTTTTTCGCTGAAAAGGTTCCTTTCCTCTCTAGAATGTAATACAAATTCAGCGTTTTCCGTTTAAATGGCACTATTTTGATCAATTAAATGAGAGAATATGTTTAACTTGCCCTTTGAATGATGAAATAACAAAGCCTTTATAGAGTGTTTATTTGTTAATGTTTGAAATTTCCAGGGGGTGCAAGCGCACCCCCTTGCACCCCCATTCGGACGCCGATGGCTGCAAGTGTTATCGTGTAGCACCTGCCGTTTCCTCGTGTTGCCGGCCTCGTTTGCTCAGCAGACAGTTCAACAGTAAGGCTCTGACTCTGCAGAACTATACTATGATATGAATCTACTTTATGAATATATCCTATGACTCTTTAATAAAAGATCCGTTTTTTTAGTGTTCCGTTACAAAACTGTCGTTTAAATTGTGTTTTTTTTTTCGCTTGGAAACGGCCAATAAGAAAATGTTTTTTGTTTGTTAACTTTAAGAGGCATGGTGGTAACACAGGTGGTAAGACACCATTACCTCTATTTCTGAATTTTTTTCTGCCGATTCCAAGCTTGGTAAAAATTACGCATACCTCAAATCGCTTGCGCTTAGATTTGTGGATTGGCGTTAAAAGAAGCTACATATTATTACACCACAATAATCAGTTCGCTTGCTCGCTGTCTTCAAGGTCTATGCCATGGTGCTACATAATACGAGCGGTGGTATTATTTAACCCCGACCTAGAGCGGTCATTTGGCGGTGCTACCATGGTGCTACATAATAAGACCGGTGGTATTATATAACCCCGACCTAGAGCGGTCATTTGGCGGTGCTACCATGGTGCTACATAATACGACCGTTGGTATTATATAACCCCGACCTAGAGCGGTCATTTGGCGGTGCTACCATGGTGCTACATAATACGACCGTTGGTATTATATAACCCCGACCTAGAGCGGTCATTTGGCGGTGCTACCATGGTGCTACATAATACGACCGTTGGTATTATATAACCCCGACCTAGAGCGGTCATTTGGCGGTGCTACCATGGTGCTACATAATACGACCGTTGGTATTATATAACCCCGACCTAGAGCGGTCATTTGGTGGTGCTACCATGGTGCTACATAATACGACCGTTGGTATTATATAACCCCGACCTAGTGCGGTCATTTGGCGGTGCTACCATGGTGCTACATAATACGACCGTTGGTATTATATAACCCCGACCTAGTGCGGTCATTTGGCGGTGCTACCATGGTGCTACATAATACGATACGAAAATTTGATGCAAATCGGTGCAAGCGTCTGTACGCTAGAGCGCAAACAAACAAACAAACAAAATTGTTTTTTTTGTGTGGAAAATGAGATGAAAACTTTGACCTTAGAGAAAATAATACTAAGCTTTGACTGATTACAGGTAGCTCCAGCCGAGCTGGAGGCCGTCCTTCTGACACACCCAGCTGTTCGTGACGTCGCCGTCGTGGGTCTGCCGGATCCGGAAGCTGGGGAGTTACCAGCAGCGTTCGTAGCGCTTCAACCCGGAACTAGCGCCACGGCAAAAGAGATTCAAGATTTTGTTGCTGGTAAGAAAATGACGTCATTAACAAGGAACTGCTGGAGCTGCTGTCGAGGTTATGCTTTTCATGTTTTATATAAAAATATATAATTGTTTCTCGCAGAGCGCGTATCTTCGTCTAAACGTCTTCGTGGTGGAGTCCGTTTTTTAGAGGCCGTGCCCAAGACACCGAGCGGGAAAATCCTCCGTCTTCTGCTGAAAGCTCGACTTTGATGAAAATGATGATGATGATTTCCTTTAGTGGCAATATTTGTGATTCAGGTGAAACATTCCAGTGCCAATTGTAACTTAATTATATGCATCAGTACAACGACTCTCGTCTGTTTTAGTAATTCGTTAGTGTATTAGTCGTTTAGTAATTTTTTCCAAAACCAAAAAGTGCTCGTGCACCGGGTTACGAACCCAAGACCACTGCATTCAGAAGCAACGACTCTGCCACCTTAGCCACCACGACCTTGTTGAATCTACTTGCCTTCAATTTACCATCTGACAATGCCAGCCTGCGACAGCCGACCAAGTAGTCACCTGTTACCGACCCAATACTAATTAATCAAGTTCGTTTGAAGCCCAACAGGTAGCGCTAGCATCAAAAAGGCACACTCTAGTGCTGGTTCAGTGATACTTGGTCCATGTCTAGGGGGTCGAGTGCATGAATAAATCACTGGTCCTGCACCAGTCGGCTTCCATCGTCTTGCTGATCCACGTAGGATCTTGGCAAGTGATGGAAGCTCTTTTTCTTGGAGTGGCTGATTGCTACTCCCACCCCTCGCTGGAGGCTGGGTCCAGTCTTGTATGGACTCTTTGCACTCAGTGCAGGGATTGGTGAAGATGTCAGGTGCATCTGACGTCATGCGTCCAGTAGTTGTGACGTAGCGCCTGGGGCTAAAGCACCCTGATCTCAATATGACGCCGGGAGCGAGGTAATGACGTCATTACCAATTGTACTCAAATCAGCAATCGAAAATAAATTTTCAATCGGCGTCGCGACGTCGGCGGTGGTGCCACCTGTGAGCCAGGCTGGAACTAACCAGGACTGGGAAAATTAATTGAAAACAAAAAAAAATCGTAGAATGACAAAAATAATGAAAACAAAAAGTAGACCACATCGTGATTCGAACTCGGTACCCTCTGCACTTCAGCCCGTCACTCTAACCGCTCGACCACTCGTGCCGCTATATATTGTAGATGTTTTTTGGAAGTAATCAACTGTTGAGCTGTGACGACAGCAGCAAAGACTCCGAACAAATTTTCAGCCACTGCATCACTGATTTTCAATCAAAATATTTTTCGAATGCATCAAAGACTTCATCAAATATGGATGCTCATAATCGGAAATATTTCCCAAGTCTTGTTCAGTTAATTCATCCTGAATATTTCACCATGGATGAACCAACTGCCATCGAACACAACCATGCGTCCAAATAATGGACGGGATTCGAACTGGTCGCATTGGCCGACTCATTTGAGTCCCAGCCTTTGACCGGTGATACGAATCTTGCCGCTGACGTCAGCAGCGAAGCACATCATTGCACTTCACTACACAGACGCCGGCGGCATGGAGGGAAACGCCCACATTGAATATTGTTTGAAATATGATTCTTATCTGTAAGGTTTCACCGAACGCGCAGTCGTGTTAAGAGTCCCAGCGCAACCTGTCGGCAGAATCTGGCACTCACAGCAACTTAGTTCAACGATTTGCCACCAGAGCGACTCGATCTCGACATAGCCAAAAAGCTACGGGGCTGGGAATCGAACGCAACCCGTCTTCGTTACTAGCAAGCTCGCTAACCACAGGGCCACGAGCTCTGCTATCACTGATGTGTTAATTTAGGCAAAAGTACATAAGGAAGCTAATGCAACCGATCTGCTTGATGCTTAGCAAACAAGGAAGATATTCACAACATGAATTCTTACATTTCAGTTAGTCAGTCATCAGTTAGTCGCCTACAGGACCACGGTTAGTAATAATTCCAAAACCAAAAAGTGCACGTGCACCGGGTTGCGAACGCAGACCCACTGCAGTTAGAAGCGACGACCCTACCAACTTGGCCAGCACCCGATTGTTCACCCCTGAATTTTTTGCCTACTAATTGGTACGTGACAAGATCAGCCTGCGACAGCCGACCAAGTAGTCACCTGTTACTGACCCAATACTAATTAATCAAGTTCGTTTGATACCCAACAGGTAGCGCTTACATCAAAAAGGCACACTCTAGCGCATGTTCGGTGATACTTGGTACATGTCTAGGGGGTCGAGTGCATGAATAAATCACTGGTCCTGCACCAGTCGGCCTCCATCGTCTTGCTGATTCACGTCGGATCTTGGCAAGCGATGGAAGCCCTTTTTCTTGGAGTGGCTGCAAGCTGCTCCCGCTCCTCACTGGAGGCTGGGTCCAGTCTTGTACGGACATTTCACTCTCTTGCACTCAGTGCAGGGATTGGTGAAGATGCCAGGTGCATCTGACGAATATCAAGATGCATCTAACTTACTAATGCACTTGACAAATGACGTCACGCCTGAAGCAACTTCAATGTCTTCTTATCGTCGATCGATGAGCATTGCCGCTGAGAGCATAATCGAAAATACTCAAATCTTGATGGCGCCACCTGGGAGCTCGGCTGGAAAACCTTCCTAGAAAATTTTCTGAAAACGAATTTTGCTCTGGAGAATGTAGGCTGGTGTGGATTGATAAACAAAAAGTCAGCAGGTGACGAGGAGCGAACCCGGGACCTACTTGATAGTAGACAGCAACTCTAGCCGCTCGACCGTTCGAACCGCTATGGAATTCTTATGTTATTTGGGATTCATAAGCTGTTGAACAGCGGCGATTATTCTCAACATTTCTCGACCACTGCATCACTGATTTTCAATCAAAATATTTTTCGAATGCATCAAAGACTTCATCAAATATGGATGCTCATGATCGGAAATATTTTCCAAGTCTTGTTCAGTTAATTCATCCTGCATATTTCACCATGGATGAACAAACTGTCGTTCAACACAACCATGCGTCCAAATAATGGACGGGATTCGAACTGGTCGCATTGGCCGACTCATTTGAGTCTCGGCCTTTGACCGGTCGTGCCGCTGACGTCAGCAGCGAAGCACATCACTGCAATTCACTACACAGATTCACTAGGCAATATATTGCCTTACATTTCAGATAAATTCATTTACATTTCTACTGTTTCTAGTATTTACAGGTACCTAACTTACCATATTCTCTTATGCCCACATACATTATTCCCCGGTCTACGCTATCACATTTATCCGTTTTATTTACTATCTTACATTCATCCCTTAGTCTGTGATTATTTTCTTTTAACGCTAACCTGTTTTTTAAATACACTGGCAGCTCTAAATTCTATCATTTTGTGTGTAAAATTATGAACATTAATTAATATTGAATCTTTGACATTTATACATTCTCATTCTTTGAGTAATTCTTCTCCAGTTTTCCAGCTTTTTCTTAATATGCATCTCATAGCCACATTGTTATTATTATTTGTTTTAATTGTTTCCAGTTCATTGCACTGGGTTACAATTAATTTATATAAGTATCAAACATATCATTCATATTAAATATATCCAATACAAATACAATATTCAATATTAATACCTGTGTTAATACGTTATGGTTACACAGTTCCACCTTTTACAACTGCCCCAATCCTTGTTTTGTAAATCTGTACAGAGTCCCAGCCATGGGAGGAGTTTTTTCTTTTCCAACTAATTCCACTTCTTTGTTGCATCTCTCAGAAATGAATACTTTCCAACAATTGTCTTCTATCTTCTAAGTGCCAGTTTGAATCTGTTGCTCCTACGGCCTATGAATTTTGATTTTGTGATACATGTTTGTAATTTGCTCCAGTCTGATCACTGATCACGCTGATCACGTTCACTCACAGAATGGTTTTGAAAATAAAGGAGCAACAATCTCTCCATTACGAATCTCACCAAAACAATCACAAATGTAACCCTTATGACAGATGCTGACGATATCACCCAACTTATCTGTGAGAATAACACATACATAAACATTCAATGTAAAGAGGCTTTATCACAAATGTCCAATTGGAGTTCATCGAACAGACTGAAACTTAAAGCCAAACAAAACTGTGACAGTTAATTTTAAATCAAAGGTAAACTTCTCTGACAATTGCCTAAAATGCTCTCGACTCTGTGTAGATGGGAAAAGTATTCAAGTGGTCAATTTAACAAAATTCCTCGGTGTGCAAATGGATGACAAACTAAAATGAGATGTACATATTAATCAAACTGCTCTTGCAATTGCATCAGGTTGTTTTCTTGTAAACAGAATCATAAACATTTGTAATTTTAATTCAGTCAAGACTGTTTACTTTGCATATGTCCCTTCACAATTAAACTAAGTCATTGACCTTTGGGGTCACTCCCCACATGTGTCAAAACTATTCACTCTCTAAAATCAAGCAGTCCAACACCTGGCACAGGCAAACTATGACCCGACCAGTCCGAGGTTTTATTACCAAGACTCATGCAGGCCTCTGTTTAGCAAATATAATATCCAGGCATTACCCTGCATGTATATTTATAACAGAATTATTGATGTGCTGAGAAATAAGAATGTCAACCTGTAGAAACCTGTGATGATATTTCAAGAAGGAATGACGTGACCAATCAGTAACAAATGTTCAATAAACTTACAAGCACTTTCAAGTCAAGGGTCAGACAAACAAGGTTTTCAATGGAACTGACAAGATTTTTATCAAAAAACAGCTTTTACTCTGAACAAGAATTTGTCAACAACCAACTTGACCAATATTTCAATAATATCATCAATCTGGTTCTAATAAATAAATAAAATTAAATAAATCTCAGTAGATTTCAGGACAAACTTGAAGACAGGTAACAAAACTTTGTAGAAGTTTCTTCAATCTTCAATCAAAGAACAAAGCTTTGTATGCATCCGAGTCGGCTTCCTCTGAGAGCGACCGAAGACTGGAATCCGAGCCGGACTTCGAGGCGAGGTCATCGTTCCCGGCGCCGTCATCATCGTCCTTGTGTTCATCAGCGCTGACCAGGTTGTCAATGGCAACAAGGAAGCAGTCTTGGTCAGCAACGTTGTCTGCAAGCAACGTAAGACTGAGCATCGTAACTTAGCAAGGGCTGGCAGTCCCATATGATAACCAAGTTTTAAGATCCTTGTGTGCTATGCTTGTACTTATTGCTATATGTCAATTGTGTGCAGTCCCATATGACTATTCACTCTACAAAAGAGAACAGTCAGAACAATAGCCGGAGTCTCCAGCCGAACAACATGCAAACCAATATTCCAAACACTCAAAATCCTGACAGTCCCAGCCCTTTTCATCTACCATTCCATACTCTACGCCATAGCCAACAGAATCCACCATCCAACAAACAGTCAAGTACACAGCCACAACACCAGAACGAAAAATAACTTCCACCTAGCAAACCATAAACTTAGCATATACAAGCAAAACCCTAGACACTCCAGCATAACATTATTCAACAACCTACCAGACAACTTAAAAACAATACAACACGAAAGTGGCTTTAAATCAATACTAAAAACATATTTGATTGCAAGATGTCCTTACTCAGTGCATGACTATATGCAGCCTCCAGCATAGTTCTTATATTTTAACCTATCACTACAAACCATAAAGACTGTACAATTGTACTGTATATTGTTATAAATATCCGGTTATATTGTATTGTAAATTATGTAATCAAGACTTGACGCATTCTATAACATTGTATGTTCATTGAATAAAGAAATTTATTTATTTATTTATTTATAACCAAGTTTTAAGATCCTTGTGTGCTTTGCTTGTGCTTATTGCTATGTCAATTGTGTGCAGTCCCATATGATAACCAAGTTTTAAGATCATTGTGTGCTATGCTTGTACTTATTGCTATGTCAATTGTGTGCAGTCCCATATGATAACCAAGTTTTAAGATCCTTGTGTGCTATGCTAATCTGTGCTTGTGCTTATTGCTATGTCAATTGTGTGCAGTCCCATATAATAACCAAGTTTTAAGATCCTTGTATGCTATGCTTATTGATATGCTTATTGATATGCCTATTATTATATTATTGCTAACTTTTATTCCAACTTCCAACAAATCCAGCCTACAATTGTATTTGAAGTGTAACCTACGTCCTATAGTTGAGTGGTACCAATGCAACGGCCGTGATGTCACATAACTAGAAGCCAGCAGGTGACTTTACGCCATGTGTTGATGTTGCAGGGAGATCACGTCGATGCTCTTGTTGACAGTTCCATCCAGTAACGCTTGGACAGGAGCAGGTGTCCTGGTGAAGAGAACAAACCAATCTATAAACATTTTATAATCAAGAGAGAGTAACTATGACCATAGAATAAAGAATTCTAGCCTAGGACCAGTACAATGCTATCTTCTAATAGATCTCTAGTACCAACCATCAAAAACCAATTCATGATACCTAAGCATTCTGCATCCTTTCATTTCTTTCAACAGCAAAATTCAAATGCAGGTGCAGATCGGGGTTCGAATTTAAGTTGGGTATCAATTATTGAGAGGCTATTAGTGTTCCTTATAATAAAAAGCTTTTCCCAATGCAAGCATTTGCAATTTTAATCTGTTATCACATTACCTAACCTCTCTGTACTTTATTTGCTTAATGTACCTAATTATGATGAAGGCAATTAAGAATGAAACATGAACCAACTAAACAGTAAACACTCACCGTCACTTACTAGTGTCCAAATGAGGCTCGATGATTTAGAACGACAGGTGGCCACTGTATACTAAAAACAAAGAAATCATGATCTCAAAGCTACACATAATACTTGCAGTAGAAAGTCAAGTGAGAATTTTTTTTTAGCACACCATGGATTTGATGTCACCATAGTGATCCTAATCTTGGAGTCAACAAACGTCTTTAATTAAGATACCTAACGCTTGCCGCTGACTTTCAGACAGAGGCTGAGGTGACGGTCGCTCAACAAAACAACAACAAACCATCAAGACAGGATCATTAACAATCAGGTGCTAAGTGAAATCATGAACCTTGGCAAGTGAAAACACCTTGATTCCGTGTGGCCAGGTTTTCAAGTGATGTAATTAAACAATAAAATGAAATGTTCCACACTGCAATCGGTTCAACATGACCTCAACAATTTCGTCCACTTTGGTTTCAAAACCCACCTGCACATAGACATTGTTAACTGCCTTAACTAAATCCAAGTCTTCGGTCATTGTCAATATATTTTCTTCTCGAAGTTGTCGCGGTTATCGGCGCATTTAGCATTTTCCACGCCACCAGCCACCACCCAGCTCCGGTATGTACACAGATGACAGCTGACTGAATGGCGGCAGAGCAGCACGTGCTGGATGTTCTATCTCTCTCAGGCTTACTACTCATGGCATAGTTTCTCTCTCTCTGCTCTCGGATGATCTTTCTCTCTCTTGCATAGTTTCTCTCTCTCTGCTCGCGAACAACTAAATGCTACACCAACTTCTGCTCGCCTGGTACAAGACGGGGATTTCGAAGCTAGTTTTAGCGTGATTTCAGCTGGAACGTCAGCTACCTACCTACCAGCTGGCCGTGAACATTCACTCGTATAGCCTAGGGATGGTTTTCACACCACAAGGGGTGCTAATGGGGGCTAAACTTTACGGAGAGTTCAGTGAACTCACATTCTACATTCTTACTTCAAATTAAATATCAACCCAGTGCAAAATGTTGACTAAATATGTCCAAAAACTTAATATTTTCCCCAAAAGTGTAGCTGCAGACCTAAAACTGGATTTTTAATGTGATCAAATTAACAATACAAAATTTCCGGCTTTATTTTTCATTTGTATTTAATTAGTTAATTACGAATAGTACTGAAATTGAGTGTACAACTCTGCTCACTCAAACGGTAATTACTGGTGGCAGTTTTTTTTCTTTCATATAATTTGTACGACCCTTTCATTCTCTTTCAAACGTGTTGGAAATTTGTCGATGTCATTTTTTGCTTCACTCACAAAACTCTCTACAAATAAATTCCTTTCTCTAGCGTTTCGTTTATATAAAGTTTATATAAAGTTATATGTTTGTAGAATTAAATATCAAGAAGTATATTTTGTATATCGCAGCTTGGCGTATTGTTTGAACAAAAGATATTTTACGGTCAGTATTTATGCCAATACTTCTCCTGAGCGTTGTGTTTGATGTTCACACGGCCTCCTGTCTTCTTTAATCTGCATATTCAGTTGTTTTCAACCCCAACACCATCAACACTAGTCTTTCTTCCATCTGTTGACAAATGTTTTCCTTCCTAATTCTTGTAACATTTCTGATGGCATTTAATGGCAATATAATGGCTTTCTACTTCTCCTGTCTTTTATTTTTCCTGACACTCTTCTTGCTTCCAGTCTTTGTTTTTTGCAACTTCTCTAACCTCATCGTTCCTGTCTGGATCCCACACTGACGATCTCTAATCCAACATTGGCCGTGTATTGTATTAAATACGGTACTGAATGTACTTAGTATTTTGTTGCTGTACTCATTACATGCACTTGTCTCATAGCAAACTTCTTATTCTTTATCCTTCTTTGCAATTCTTTCATTTTACCATTTTAATTCTGTACTAAAAGTTTCTCTCAAATATTTGTTGCGGAATTCTTCGAGTTTATTTTTCTTCTAATACAAACCAATTTCAACCACCTGTTGCTCATTTTCCAAAACTCAAATCTTTACTTTGCCGATAACATTTACATGCACTTGGTTCATTAGAATAAATTAAGTAAATCCATGACTAAAGGATTATAAAAGTCTTGTGAATTGTCAATTGTGATTATCTTTATTTCTAGTTTTGTGGGAAATCGTCATCAGCTTGCTTGGCCCAGTCTACTATAAAAAGTATTGTACAGTACACAGAAATTGATGGTTAAGTCATAATTTTTAGATTTTTGAACAATGGTTTTGCTGAATCTTTGTAAAATACCTCCGCGCACGGGTTCCTGATAGCTTTCACCATAATTCTAATCACCTTTTTTTGCAGCGGGAACAATCTTTTTATGTGCGTTGCGTTCTCCCAAACTATAACTCCATACAGAAGATGCGACTGGATATTCGCAAAGTATACCATCCTCAATATGTCCCTGTTGACTAGGTTTACTAATTTCCTTATAAGAAAACAACTTTATAGCATGAAGAAGTCCCCATGAAGAAGCGACCGTCCGTCACGGCCACTGAGACGTGTTGCTAAACTGGAGAAAATAACCTGTACTTGAAAAGCAGCTGGCGGGGATCACGGTACACCATCGAAGAGATTTAGAAGAGATGTAAGTTTTCTCTGTAATCATTGATACATATCCAGCAGTTTTACACACATGTGACTTACCTGCTTCGAACCAGCGACCCTCTGCATCCTGGCGCTGAGCACGAGAGCGATCTCCACTCGCCGCCAAATGGACGCTACAAAGACCGGCGAGAGTTGCAAGACAATACTCTAACAATCTTGGTAGGCGATTGTTTCTTACTTAAAAATAGTGTACCAAGCGGGATACGAACCCAGCCCCGTTTCTCCTCCGTTCCACTTTCATGATATACATAAATCACATGTAGCAGTGAATTCTGACGGGTAGGCCACCCATCGTACACGTGTGCGCTTACGTAATGTCTACAGCCCAGGCGTTGGGAGTCAAGGAACTCGGGGAATTCTTAAAAGGAAATCAAGAAAAACGTGGCAAGTTTCCATCGCAGGTTCAAACAGGGGTGTGCATTCAACTCCCTTTGAAATTTTACCCTTGTTGACACCCCTCGCGGGTCAAAATCGGTCACTTGAATTTCCACTCAAAAAATATTGAAAAAATTAATGGACCCCACGTTTTGCTTGATTTTTGAAGATTCGCCCATTCTGTGGTCTCAGGGGTAGTTTGCACTATTTGGAATTTGCGTAAATATCATAATTTAGCCGCTATATTGATTTTAAACATTAAAACTAGAATAACTCCCTTATATTAATCTGAGACACAAACGGGGGTGTGCACTGAACTTTCCTTGCAATTCTACCCCTGTTGACACCCCTTGCGGGTCACAATCCGTCACTTAAATTCTACTAAATAAAATATTGAAAAAACCAATGGTTACGTTTTTCTTGATTTTTGAAGATTCACTCATACTATGGTCGAAGGGAATGTTTGCACCCCTGAACACGATGGACTATTTAGATTTTGCGTAAAAATCATACTTTCACCGCTTTATTGATTTTTTTCATTATAAAACTCTAGCTTGTCACATACAGTATCTTCTATGAAAAATTCAAGGAGGTACCCCACCCTTTATTTTTGCACAAAGAAATGAAAACCAAATTTTTGTAAATGTTACCTGGTGTTTCCAACGCTTGAAACTGTTTGGTTTACATTTGATCAACAATTGGTTCATGGTAGCGTTATTTTGCAGAGATTTTACCTCAGACTGTGATCTTACATTGGAGCAAAAAAGTTCACCTGTATCTTTACCAGCCTTGGAAGTGATGCGAGTTGGAACAAAATTCTCTGCTTTGAAGAAAATTCTGACAGCCAAACAAAGCCCATGAATCATCACAGTGATCAAAAAATTTCTTTTCCAGTTCACAACTTCTCAGCGGAAACAGCAGAACAATCATTATAACCATTACAAATTCCAGCCAGTGTTTTATTAAATATATTTGAAAGTAGATGGCTACTGGTAATAGGTATTTGTGTTAACAAAACAATGTTTTAGTAAAATAGGTACACTAACATTCAATAGAAAAATAATTCTTCCATCCAGAAAATATTTGCATTTGTTACACCATCAAATCCACATTTTGGTAAGCTTCTCAACAACATGTTTAAAGCAGAAATGAGATTATTTTCTCCGATAGCTGTACGCACAACAAGTAAACGTAATATTAGAGAGTACGACACAAATGTTGGGAGATTTTCATTCACAGGAAAACCACAATATCAGAGTGAAATCTGGTAACAAAAATCTCCAAGAAATGCAAGCAAACGGTCCAAGACTTTCAGCTATTAAAGTTGCCCGGAAAAACAACAAATAAATACAAATACAAACATAAATGAGATAAAATAGACGACTAGCATCAAATTAAAGTCAAGGGCCAAACGAACAAACAGGAAATTTTCACGTTTTTTCCGAAACTGGGTACTAGAACAGTCACTTTTATGCTAGCTGAAATCAACGAGGGCAGGTTTAGTTTTTTCAACAATAACCATTAACAAAAGCAATCATGCACTGTGAGAAAATTCAATATTCTGCTTAGCCACGTAAAGTCTGACAGCCGGATTAGCTTTAATCCTAAATTAAATGTCCTCTTAGAAGACTTTTTTATGATTTTGATCTGCCAAGGGGCACAACTTTGCAGTTGTAAAAATATCATCTGGGTATTACAAGTCAGGGTAAGAAGTCCCACCATCCTCGCGGAAGAAATACAGCAAGAAGTAGAAACCATCCTCCAGAAAGCCAAACCTTCCCCCTATCCGAATATGACGCAATAAAAGAACTGTCTAAAAAAAAGACGTTCTTCAAGATGACAAAGGTAACGCCACCGTCCTAGACTAGTCTGAACATCTGAAAGTAAAAACCCTCTTAAAAAACCTGGCACATACTTCGATAAACAAAGACCCTACCCATTTCCTCGAAAAGAAAACGCATAAGTTCATCTTCGCCTCCTCCATAGGCATCGAAACCTAGAATAACATCAGGCTACATGAGCATCTGTTATGAATACCTCGTAGTAAATCCACAAGACCGACGTGCCACTTTGCCCAATAGTAAGCGCATAGGGCTCACCAACTCAAGCTCTAGCAAGACATCTTGCCAAACTGCTGCAGCTGCTAGCAGAATAGGTGAAGTCATAAGTAAAGAACTTGGCCCACTTTGTCAGTCGTCTGCAAGATCTCGGCGCTTGACCCAAGTCAGAGGCAAACTCCCTTTTCTAGACCGCCTCAAGACGAAGAAACCCAACGTAAAGCTTGGAATTAACGCAGAAGAGATTTTCCTCTCGAGAAAAACGATAGCTGCCAGCGGTCGTCTATTATTGATCTTGATCTCCGACGGTCAAGACGTTTTTCGTGAAATCCAGCTTCTGCTGGAGACACGCGAGGAGAATGAACTCGGCCGTGACCAGGTGCGTAGCGTCTTTGAAGCGAGGCCAGGTAGCCTTGTCTACCTCACTGGTCACTACCAAGGTCTGTGGTGGAAACTTCTTCGGCTTTCGCTGTAAGAACCGTGCGCCGCAGCTCTCCACAATGCCTGCAGGACAAACGGAGTCATTGATACATACACAATTGGTATTCGATGCTTGGTAATAGGAAGGAGAAAGAAAGAGGGGTGGCATAGTTTGAAGTTTTCTAATCCTGCCTCACTCTAGAGGTTGTACTGAGCAAACTGAGCACTGAGAAAGTGTGTCAAGAGTCTACGTATAGTCGACTCCTACCTCCTACTCTCAGTACCACCTACATAGGTATGATTTAGGTAACAGAGGAGCAGGGATGCAGTACCAAAAACAGGAACAGGTTTGGTATTTTTTTATGATTTATTGTAATTTTTTTTGCAGAACTCTCATAAATAAAGCAAAAGTTGCAGTCAGAATGGTTGGTGCAGAAAGGTGCGCACTGTAAGCAAGCACAAATGTCAATCCAACAAGAAACAAGTGCACTAATGCACTCCACTGCCCCGATTGCCTTGCTCATGAGAGAAGATACCAGCACAAGGACTGTCCCCTGCATTGCTACAGTCTAGCCCGTGAGAGAAGATACCAGCACAAGGACTGTCCCCTGCATTGCTAAAATCTACCCTGTGAGAGAAGATACCAGCACAAGGACTGTCCCCTGCATTGCTACAGTCTAGTACGTGAGAGAAGATACCAGCACAAGGACTCTCCCTTGCATTGCTACATGCTAGCCCTTGAGAGAAGATACCAGCACAAGGACTGTCCCCTGCATTGCTACAGTCTAGCCCGTGAGAGAAGATACCAGCACAAGGACTGTCCCTGCATTGCTACAGTCTAGCCCGTGAGAGAAGATACCAGCACAAGGCCTGTCCCAGCATTGCTACAGTCTAGCCCGTGAGAGAAGATATCGACACAAGGACTGTCCCCTGCATTGCTACAGTCTAGCCCGTGAGAGAAGATACCAGCACAAGGACTGGCCCCTGCATTGCTACAGTCTAGCCCGTGAGAGAAGATACCAGCACAAGGACTGTCCCCTGCATTGCTACAGTCTAGCTGCATAAGGACTGCATCCCTCCATTGCTACCAAGTACTAACTCATCCTTACAATTTCAGAAGTGTTTTCAGTGGTGGAATTTCGAAACACTTACAAATCTCCAAAATAATTCTTTAAGATTGTCAAAAAACAAAAGGTCTGAGCCGAAAAAAGCTTCAGTGGTACCAGATATCAGTGGTACCTCTGCAGGAAAAGTAAATTCTCTTCTTGAACAAAGTACAATTGAACAAATATGCCATCAAAGAAAATATCACGTCACATCTAGAACATCTAGCAACAGAATTCCTACCTTTCATTTCAGCAGGTGGCGGTTTGACTGAGGGTGTCACAAAGACGGCGTAGCCTTCCAACAGCTTGGTGGAGCGTGCCACATTCAACGATGCAGCCAGCCAGAAACTAAACTCAACCTCCTTGGATTGGTCTGACAAGATGAAGTCCTTCGGATCTGCAGGAACAGAAAAGCTACACTTAGACCAGAGGAGTGATTTACAATTGCTCGGCACTTTTACAGCCATTGTGTGGCATCCATACCAGCGTGTCGCAGTGTTTATCTGTCAATGTTGAAATCTGGGTCCAGGAAAGGCTGACCAATAAGTGAACATTGGACACAGGAAGAGATTTATATCCCATTTACCTGCACACTCAACGATTATACAGATAAACATTGATAACATTGTGCACAAGATAAAACACTAGATACGCAAAGATTTGCGAGAAAACTCACCGAGAAAGGTTCGATATTTCTCGTAGGTTACTCGCTTTTGAGACTTTTCATGCTCAAAAGATCTCCATCAATGTTAACCTCAACGATTGATATACACGTAACGATATTCAAAAGCAAAGAACTTTCTAGAAATATCGAAATTAAATTTCATATGACAGTGACTCCACTTAACGGAGTGTTCCTGTACTCTGCATCTTTGTCGGTAAGATAGTCATTTGGCGGCCATCTTTCACGCAGAAAGTTTAACATTAACGTTCTGCTTCTACCTATAACTTGCACAATCAACGGTTATACACATAAACATTGATAACATTGTGCACTAGATAAAACACAAGATACGCAAATACTGGCGAGTAAACTCACCGAGAAAGGTATTTTCGGCTGAGCACTGATGCAGCCAGTCGACAGAGACGATCGGCACTCCGCGACCAATGCAGCTCAGAAACTTGCACGTGCGTCGAACCCGATCTGTCACCAGCACGGAGCAGTCGTTTATCGACGATGCTTCTGTCCCACCTGGAGGCAGCAGAAAACAACGGTCTTAAAACGAAGAAGGAATCCTCTACCAGCTTGCAAAGCAAAGCTTTATTTTTTAAGCTTCGTACATCGTGAAAACTGGTGTGGGAAGCAAAACGGGAGGGAAGAATGCTGCTTATCGGAAACAAATAGAAGAAGTTGGCTGGTTTCTTATGCATTTCCGGTAAGTTGAGCTTCCCCTCCAATTATCCAGCTTTTAGAGTAATAAATAGAAAAAAAATATGAAAAGAAATCTCAGTGTCAATGCGGCAAAACAGGTGTGAACGGGAAGCGGAGCATCGGTCGTTCTGGCTTTGCTGCGTTTCTTGACCCTGAAGTCCAATATGAAAACGGTGGCTCATTTAAAATCTCGTTTGATTTATTAGAAGGGCGTGCAAATATTTCGATCATACGACTCATGAGAAGAAAAATGTGTATTAGAGAGTCCAATATCCAGTTTTCAATGATTTGTATTCGTAATCACTTTCTTTTATTCTACTTTTCGAAGCATTAACTTCATCTTAAGCCATATTAAGACTTGAGTTTCTCTGGTACGTTGCACTTCTTCATTCGGTCTCCTTCCTATGTCTGTTATTACAGCTATAATTTAACGATAATTACTGTAGTTACGATCCTGACGACTAGAACACTTCATCACAGCAAAAAGCATGAAGTAAGAAGACATTCCAGTCAAAAATATCCATCAATATCCGGGCCAAACATCAGAATAAAGGTTGACTAACCGAGCCTTGAAAGTATTTTCAGTTGTTCTGTGATAATTGGTGTGGCATCGTCAAGCCCAGTAAACAGAACCCTCGGTGGAATCTCGGACTGAAACAACACTTCAAGTTAGAACCTGTGAACAAACCAACATCGGAAATGCAGCGGTAAATGGGTCCCAAATGAATGGGCAAAAATTCACGGTTTCTACGAAAGTAACAAGAGCTCATTCAATTGTTCCGAACAAAGTGCAAAAGTATCGGAGAGAAATCGATTAATTGGGATGGAAAGAAGGCAACTCAACTTCCCAAGGTAGAAATATTCTAACAATCTATCTTTGAGAGGTCAGCTAATAAAGTATGGGTTGAATCTTTACTAAATATTACTTAAAATTCATTTAACACACGCATTGAAACTTTAAATTTACAAAAAAGCACGTTTTAAATCCATGGAGTTGTGTGATCCCATTTGAAAAGTGTCGACTTTCTTTTGAAAACTGCCAAAATCTTTCCTGGCCAGTATGTTTTCGGAAACGATAATAATGAAAACCTCATCAAAGATCCATACAAATGTCGCGTTGGGTCGTGCTGAGAAATTATGTACAAATCGAAACCATTTCCAGCCGTTTTCGACCAATTTTCGCAATTCCTACAAGAGTGTACTTTGCGAGTGAATCTTGAGGGACATACAAAGCCCGGTACATGAAAATAATGTCACGAAAATTAAGTTTTTTTTTTAAGGTTAATTCGAAAGCATCTAGAGGGGAAAGCCAACTAAATCCACTTTCATAAAATTCTCCACAAAACTAACTCTAAAATCCTCATCCCTTCTCATTCAAATAAACAAACTAAGCATCCCCAGTGCCTCCTGAACCAAATTATTAGGATTGCACATCACTGCAACCTAAGACTGGGCCCACCACATTCAGACCACCCTCAATCAAATTAAAAGTGGCAACTAACTCCTATGTCGCCTGAAACCGTTAATAAATCCACACTCCTTAAAATCAGTTCATCACGTTCACATCCACTCCCATCTGTCCTATGGCCTGCTATTCTGGAGCACATCTTCACACGCTAAACAAATTTTCATTATCCAAAAACAAGCCATCCGAATAATGGCTGGAACATTCCGCCGTAAATCCTGCAAGCCCCACTTCATTAACCAACAAATCCTGACCCTCACTTGCACTATAATTCAGATAGCAAGCAACATCGTTCAATCCCACCCGGACCTCTTCCCTCTCAACTCCTCTGCCCACTCCCACGCAACCAGAAGTAGGAATGATATTCAAACTATTCCCCACTCCCACTCATTCTTCACACACAACTTTACCTATGCACCAAAATTTACAACCACCTTCCAACACAAATAGTAACAGCCTGCAAACGTTCACTCTTCGACTCCAGGCTGCGAAACTTTCTTATCCAAAACCCCTTCTACTCCCGAGATGAATATCTAACCTCTATGACCAATCCCACAAAGAATCACATATACTATCTATATTTATACTATTTACACTATTTATAATTATATAGCTATCCTCCCATTTCCTAACTATAATCACCACAAATATGAAGGAAGACAAAAAAAAAAGGGATGGATCACTAGCATTATTATAATTACTATTATTATTAACAACAAAAATAAGCAAATAAACAATTTTGCCAAATTTTATAAACAAGATATAACATTTAACTTTCAATACTGAACAATCTTTGTGGCATTCTTTAATATCTTTGTAACATGTTCATTTTGATTTAAGTCTTTTTAGAAACATTCAAGTTGTTTCAGTGAAGGTATATAACAAATCGTCGACATTGCTAAAAAATCACAAGAACTATTGCTGCCCTTGAGACAATCCAACTCTGCAGGGAAATTGCATTTGATATGCACGCTATTTTTTCCTAGCATAAAAGATTAATCAACCAATCCCTCCACCTTCAAGCTGGCCACAGTCTCATGAAGGCAACTCACATTCAAGACCGGAACCAAGTTTCTTGAAGTGCGACGAGGTTCCAAGTCCTCGTTATCAGGTTTGGACGCCAGGAGTTTCGAGCCAGCGACAGCGTTCGCCTTCTTTTTGGGCTTTCTGCCTCTCGACGCTGGTGGTTTAGTGGCCAAGGCTGTAGAGTGGGAAAAACCGCTGCGAAATTAGATTCCAATACCTTTTTTCTTTTTCGATTGCCATTCGATTACAGGCGAATCAACAATTGAATCTCAAAAGATTAAAAGTACCTCTTATTTGTTAAGTTGGAAACAAAAAACGCTGCTTTACAAAATTTTAGGTTAGGTGATCCATCCGTGTGTTGTGTGGAAATGCCACCAAAATAATAGGGGAGTAAAGCCAAGAAAAGTAGGAAGTTAGGTGATTCTGAGTCTCAACATTTTCTCATGATGAAATGGATAAATGTGAAATGGGTATAAAAGAAGAAGAGGTTTAAACTCACAGGCAGCGTCGTCTTTCCTCGTCCGTCGTTCCCCATCCCCTTTAGAGGTTTCATCCAAAGTCTCCGTTTCCGCTACCTTCCACGACAAATTACGTTGTCGGGTGAGTATTGTGATCGGCAACCTATTTGTCGAGGCACCAGTAGGGACCGTGGGGACCGTGGAGACCAAGCCAACATCCGCCAGCTGCACTGGGGCTACGCCTCGTTTGCGCCGGTTTGGCCCAGGCGGCGAAATGGTCTTCACCTCTAAAAAAGTTTTTAGTTATTAGGACATCAAAAACGTAATTTAAGTAGCTATATTTTGTAGTTTTTCTAATAGGAACACTAATAACCTCTAAAAAATTTGTTCCTTAATGGGGACTCGAACCCCAAACTTCACCTGTCGCGAGTGTTGCTCTAACTAGATGAGCCACTTGGGACATATAATTTTTGAGCTAATTTTAGTGCATATTTTTCAATTACAGTTATTCAGATTTATCCAAATTGTTCAGGAATACAATTTATGAGACGTTATTATTGCTCCGAAGTATAAAATAGAAATTTGAATTTTCGGTTTACTTTTTTTATTGAGGCTGTACCATATTTGTGTGGTTGTATTTACCATGATAAGCTTTCAACCATTTCAACTCAGTAACATCAAAATATACTTCCCACGCGATAAAGTTGCCCAGAAATTGCATTTTTTCGACAGAGACAGCTTGAGAAACCGCCCGGTCTCTCGGTTGCTCACCTGAAACGACGCTCGTTCTGGTAGCGGCGTGCAGTATTTCAGTTGCCTGGTCTGCGATGGCTGCCATCTCAACGTCCAGGTTGGCCGACCTGGGCGCTCTTCGCTTCCGTTCAGGACTCGACTTTGGGCTAAAACGTACTGGAGCACGTCGCTTGCGTCCCGCACGCTGCGGGCTCTCTTCCATCGAGTCGTTGCCCTCGGTTAAAGTCACGGTTAACGGTACGGCCTCTATACTGTCGTTGCAGGCCTGTATCGATCGACGATGATGATTTAAGTCAGTTGCACTTGCCGTCGGCGGGTCTGCGACTGTTTTCTCCCCAGAATTAGGAGCAAGCAACAACTTCTGGGCTATAGGCTTCGTTGACGCGAACTTCGGCGTTGGCAAGTCGTTGATTTCTACACCAGTTTCGTCGATAGAATCTAAAGCTGCACCGCTGGCGATCTTGCCATCTTTCACAACATCCGGGTTGGCTGTCGGGTTGGCTGTCCTGCGCTTCCCCTTCTTCCGCTCGGGGCTCGGCTTTGGTTTATTTAGTACTCTAGGGCGCCGCTTGCGCCCCTCAGGCTGCAAGATCTTTTCCACAGAGTCATGGGCCTTGATGTCTACGAAATTTTGCTTCGACAGGTCATTAGTTTTTGAGTTTGATTTGCTCTTGGAATCCTTATCAGGCAACGGAGTCCGGGCTATTGGTTTCTTTGACACAAACTTCTGCGTTGGCAGGTCACAGATTTCTGTATCTGTTTTAACTTTAGAATCTAAAGGAGCCCGGCTGGTGGATGCAGCAACCTCACTATTTTCCTTTAGCTCCCAGTTGACTGACCTAGGCTTTCTTCGCTTCCGTTCTGGGCTTGACTTCGGGCTATAACGTACTTGAGGACGTCGCTTGCGCCTCCCTGGCGGCAGGTTATCTTCCATTGAGTCGTAGGCCTTGGTAGACCTCACATCTTCCTCACTGTCTTTTAACGATGGTATGTTCTTTAGGCTGTCGTTGTACGCCTGCGTAGATGGAAGATCGAGGTCGACCTCAGGACTCGACGTCGCCAAGTTATTGATTTCTGTTTTGGTTTTGTTTTCAGAATCCAGATCAGGCAAAATAATCCGTGCTATGAATTTCTTTGACACAAACTTCTGCGTTGGCAGGTCACAGATCCCTGCCTCCGTTTTATCGTTTGAATCGAGAGCCGTCCTGCTGGTGGATGCAACGATTTCGTCCGGGTTGGCTGTCGGGTTGGCTGTCCTGCGCTTCCCTTTCTTCCGCTCGGGGCTCGGCTTTGGTTTATTTAGAACGCGACGGCACCGCTTGCGCCCCTTAGGCTGCAAGATCTTTTCCACAGAGTCATGGGCCTTGATGTCTAGGAAATTTTGCTTCGACAGGTCATTTATTTTTGAGTTTGATTTGCTTCTAGAATCACGATCAGGCAACAAAGTCCGTGCTATGGATTTCTTTGACACAAACTTCTGCGTTGGCAGGTCACAGATCTCTGCATTATTTTTAATATTACAATCAAGAACTGTTCGGCTGGTGGATGCAGCAATCTCAACGTTTAGGTTGGTAGGCTTTCGCTTCCTGCGCTTTCGTTCTGGGCTCGACTTTGGGCTATAAAGTATTCGAGGACGTCGCTTGCGCCCTGGCGGCGACGGGCTATCTTCAGTCGAGTCGTAGGCCCAGACAGACCTCACATCTTCCTCATCACTGTCGGTTAACGATGGTATGTACTTTAGACTTTCGTTGTACGCCTGCGTAGATGGAAGATCGAGGTCGACCTCAGGACTCGACGTCGCCAAGTGATTGATTTCTGAATGTGATTTGTTTTCAGAATCAACAGCAGCAAATGGATTCCTGGCTACGGGTTCCGTTGAAGCTAACTTCTGTGTCTGCTGGACGGATATTTCTTTGTCCTTTTTGTCTCCCGAATCGAGATCAGGCAACGGATTCTGGGCTGCAGCTTTGTTTGAAGCAAACTTCTGTGTTGGAAGATCGTATATTTCTGCATCTGTTTCATCACCTGAATCCAGATCACGCAACAAATTACGTGCTGCAGATTTCTTTGATACACACTTCTGCGTTGGAAGGTCGTAGATTTCTGCGTCTGTTTCATCACCTGAATCCAGATCAGGCAAAGGATTCTGGGCTTTAGCTTTTGTTGAAGCAAACTTCTGCGTTGGAAGATCGTATATTTCTGCGTCTGTTTCATCACCTGAATCCACGTCAGGCAACAGATTCTGGGCTTTAGCTTTCGTTGATATAAACTTCTGCGTTGGAAGATCGTAGATATCTGCATCAGTTTTCTCAACAGATTCGAGGCTATGCAAAGAATTCTGGGCTGCAGATTTGTTTGATATAAACTTCTGCGTTGGAAGGTCGTAGATTTCTGCGTCTGTTTCATCACCTGAATCCAGATCAGGCAAAGGATTCTGGGCTTTAGCTTTTGTTGAAGCAAACTTCTGCGTTGGAAGGTCGTAGATTTCTGCGTCTGTTTCATCACCTGAATCCACGTCAGGCAACAGATTCTGGGCTTTAGCTTTCGTTGATATAAACTTCTGCGTTGGAAGATCGTAGATATCTGCATCAGTTTTCTCAACAGATTCGAGGCTATGCAAAGAATTCTGGGCTGCAGATTTGTTTGATATAAACTTCTGCGTTGGAAGGTCGTAGATTTCTGCGTCTGTTTCATCACCTGAATCCAGATCAGGCAAAGGATTCTGGGCTTTAGCTTTTGTTGAAGCAAACTTCTGCGTTGGAAGGTCGTATATTTCTGCGTCTGTTTCATCACCTGAATCCAGATCAGGCAAAGGATTCTGGGCTTTAGCTTTCGTTGAAGCAAACTTCTGTGTTGGCAGATCTTCAAAATCCGGTGCAGATACATTGGCTTCAGGTGCTGGTTCATCCAACAACTCCGAGAGCAAGCTCGGAGACGGGTTCTCGGGCGTAGTCTTCATTTCGAGAGAAGTGTCCTCGTAGATATCTTTGTCATCTTGGATAAGCGTCAACATATTGAAAGTCACGTGTGGCTTGGACGGAGGACTCACTATCATCGGACAGAAGAAAGGAAACGTTAGAAAGAAGGCAGTTATATTATTATTACCCCGATCTCCATCCATCGCAGGTGTTGCTCTAACCCATTGAGCTACTTGGACACTGGCTTTTTGAGATGATTTTAGTGTATTTGATGAGAATGACAGTTCTCCAAGAAGTAGAACCAAGAGGCTGTAAATACTCACAGTTACTCTGATTCTAGTGACGCTATACCACGTCACAACCTGTCAATCTCGACTAACTCCAATTTGACGTTGGATGCGTTTTATTTATTTGAAATCTTATTTAAATTGTAAACGCTTGCAATGCGCGGGGTATTTTATTATTATAATAAATATAACCGTCTCAAAAATTGATGCCCAAACAGGGACTCGAACCCCGTACGGTAGTAGTGTTTATAATAATAAAATACCCCGTATAAGAATATTACAAAAAGAATTTTAAGAATATTAAAGAATCAAAGAATATCACAAGATTTACAGTCTTACCTAGCAAGGAGTCATTGGAATCTTGGACATCGTCGTCGGGGGACTGAGGGATTGTTTGTAGCGGCGCTGTCGCAGGGAACCGATGTCTAGGCGTCTCGGCAGCGAGCTCTGTCGGAAGGAAAGCAAGTGATCAGCATTATTGTTTTTATCAGTAATACAATCAATCAAAAGTGTTTATGTTACCAATCGTGTAGTCCTGGGGACCTTTTATTTATTTAATTAAACACTTAATATCAAAGACATATGCTGATAAATGCAGGCGTTTGCGTTGTGAAAATTAATAGCAATCACACATATTGTGTGGCTATTTGATGTTGAAGCCGAGCCGTAGTGGCAGTGACAGCGCTCGGAAATAAGAATCAGTAGGGAGGGGATAGACTTTTGGCGACTTTGGCCAACGGAGCGGCCGCAGGGAAAGACAGTACTCTACAAGAGAATCGTACTCAGCTCGCAGATCGCGCTGCGCGAAAAGCCAAAAATCTTAGATAATTAATTGCAGATCCATTTTTTCAGAAAATTCTTTTAAATAGGTCAATTTTAATTCATACTAAAGTTATAAATCTATGGTAAAAAATAATTTTGAAGGGTAAATGCCCCTTTAACACTGTTGGCATATGTTCATTGTATACAGAACACTTTTATGAGATCGTTTGGATTTTTAAAAGCTTTATTTTTTTTGTATTCGAAGGCAAATTTTCAAGAGAGCGTGAACCAATTTAAAGTTTTCAACCTACAATTCAACCTACAATTGAACCAATTGATACAACCTACAATACAATTCAACTTTTCATTTTTTTTTTGCTTATCACATCTAGAATTTGGGAAATTTTCCACAGCAATGACAAAGTATTCAGGGAAGTTGTTGCCACTTGAGCGTTAGAAGTGTTATCTAATGGATGCATGATAGCTGGGCAATTGTTGGGTGGACGAGTCGAGTGTTTGACTCACCTACGACGACGTAGCGGGCCTTCACGTTCGCAAACATTATGTTAGCATTGGTCTCAAGACTGTACCGGATTTGCGGCTTGAGAATTTTCTGAAATCAACGACGAACATCGTCAGAAACAGTGGATCTGCCGTGAAAAGAGTAGAAAAAATGTTGTGGAGGAATTCCAATGACCCAAAACAAAAAACAAATGCAACTGCAAGCAAAATTTATCTACTATCGTGAACCTGCAGTGAAATATCTGTATTCTTTACATGTTTTATTGTTGACCAGATAGAACTTAAAACTTCTTGACATATATAGACCTCTTGCAACAATAAGACAAAACAAAAATATTTGTAAATATTTGCAAATCAGCACTGAGACAGATCGTGTCTACAGAGAAACAAATAAGCATAGAATCTTGAAAACGTACCTTTCCCAGCAGGGTCTTGTTGCTACTGCCGAGGTCATAAATTTCCGCTTCTCGATCGTTATCAACTTCGATAACGGCATGCTCGGTAGAGATGGTCTACAATAGAAAGAGATACCACTTTGAACACCCAAAAAATCGTGGAACATTTTAGAGGACTTACGACAGGATTTTTGAGAGAGAAGAAAATAACAAAATAAACTAAACGAACAATTAGCATCAAGTATTTATACATTCTACTTTTTGTAATCTTAAACATAATGCCTATGCAAAACACTTACAGTGATGTAAGAGCAAATTTTTCTTTGTCATAAAAAAAGATCCAAAATTATAATTTATTACTACCCAATTATGCCATTAGCCATTTTTTATAATATTATTATCATGACAGCCATTAAAAAAGTACAAAATTCTCTGATCATAAATCTAGCTTTGAGTGGTTAATAGAATATGTGTAATTCACCATTACTGATTACAGTGGTTACATAATATGAGCAGTAGATAGCACGCATTAAAAATTTAATTCCAACATTAAAAACAAGTGCCCTTTCAGCTTGAGACCAATATTGACATAATTATACCAAATAAAGATACCATTTCAAAGAGTTACTGAACTGATCAAATTAACTACTCAAGTAGTGTTTATTTTTAATCATGTGGCCTATGAAACCTTGAACTTCAATGTGACAGCATTTATAAACCTGTTCCAGACAGCACTTATCTAATTGAAACCAAGCCAGTACCAAGCCATCATCTTCATTTTAGTAGACTGTGGGAGAGATGGCAGGAGCTATGCTAGGTCTGGTGTCAATATGCCTTTTGGCAAGTGTTGGGCTAGCTTTGACCGGCCCAGAGCTGACAATCGAGCAAGGAACATTGCAAGGATCATATCTCAAGTCGGCTAGTGGCAGGACTTTCGCTGCGTTCCAGGGAATTCCATACGCCAAGCCGGCCATTGGCAAGAACAGGTTTAAGGTTTGTTCTCTGAATATGCGGATGATTAGGTTGTATTTGTTATTTAAGTGTGCACAGAAAGTGAGGTTAGGAAAATGACGTAGCGGTGCGTGAATTTGGAATATAAAGTTGCAACGGCACAGCAGCGAGAAGCAGAGAACGACAAACAGCACACTGTATATTTTGTGTGCGAGATAAATTTTACCGAGGGCTTACTTTTGAGCCTAGTGTTGCTTTCAACACTAGGCTTCAATACACAGTGTTGCTTTTAGTTTTGTGAACTTATTGCTTTCAATCAAATCAGGTGCATGATGTTTCATATTTAGCTAAATTAATGTCAGAAGTGCATAGTCATTGTCATTTAATATGTAGCTTCTCTTATGCATTTAAATGAAGGTCAAAAGAGTTACACCATTTAGCAAAACAGCCAGTAATGTAAGTAGCTAGATAATAAAGTACTATTATCAATGAGAAGAAATTGAAAAATTATGCACTTCTTCTGTGAAATATCTCAGTTGAGATTTCATAAAATGTGTTTAGATCCTTATCAAGAAGCGTACAACAGCGTATTGAGTAATGGACTACTAAAAGTTGGTAGAAACATAGCAAAGTACGGAGTCCAAACGAGATCAAATGGAGCAAAAAATCTGTTTAAATCAAAAGAGCAAAACTTACTGTTATCATAGACATTTTTGGCCATCCTTGATTGTAAATAAGATAATAGGTAGACCAAATGCTGTAGCATGTAAGAACTTCTACAATAGTAAGCAAGAATTCATGGATTTTTTAAGTCACAAGGATCGCAGTGCTACTGCCATATTCTTCTTAAGATCCTTACATTGCTGCAAGAGTTAGCTCAGGAAAACTATTTCTCCAAAAAACGCTGGACACATAGCCGCACGACCCATCCGACCGCAGCTGTTTGCCAACCGCTAAAATGGTGTTTTTATCAGAACGGCAGTCGAAAAGTCATGTTTCCAGTAAATTTGTCAGATTTACTGTCTACACAGACAAATTTTATATTATGCCAAGTATTAAGATGTTGTAGGGACATTCTTTATACCAAAGATTTCGTTAAATAACCAGCTGTAGACACGATGCATTCATTTCACTCCGTCAATTGCAAACGATGCCAACCCGACCCACTAATCGTTATTCCTGCTCGGCCGGTAGGAGCCAGTGCCCGCAAAGCCGTGGCGTGGCGTGTGGAATGCCCAGGCTCCGGGCAGTCCTTGCCTCCAGTACGCTCTCGGCAATGTCTTTGGCGACGAGGACTGTCTCTACCTCAACGTCTACGTGCCGACTCAGACGACAGACCGCAAGCTCGACGTGGTCGTCAACGTCCACGGCGGAGCGTTCATGGTCGGTTTTGCTGAAAACAACGGGCCGAAATACCTTCTTGACAGGGACGTAGTGCTCGTATCAATGAACTATCGGCTTGGGCCATTCGGTGAGTTGATTGTAAGGTCACGATTAAGTTGGAGGTGGCTTGAAAGTCCAGGTTCTAGACAAAGTTTAATTATTATGTTTCTTTTGTCATCTTAGAAAAATCAGCTTTCATCCTATTTAAAGTAACAGTTAAAAGTTGCAAAAAAATTTAAAAAAATAGTTACTTAGAATTAAAAACCAGATTGAATTTTTTTTTTTTTTTAACTTTTGCTAAGGTTAGATACAATAGACATGAGTCTAAAAACTGTAATTGGTATAGGCGAATTGAAAGTCATTTTCTTGGGATTGTTATTTTACTGTTGCTCTTATGAGTGGATGGCATATCTCAAAGAATCTACTTCAGCTAGAGGCATAATTTTTTTTCCGGGAAGCCATCTTCTAAGCCTCTGACTGCTTGTCAGAATGGTATGGTAATCAGTGAGGGAGGAAATAAGGAAACAGGTATACGAACTATCCTAGCATTTACTTGGAGTGGTTGGGGAAATCTTAAAAGACTACTTTTAGGACAGCTAGCCATAGCTAGGATAGAACAGCTGGCCACCAGGATTGGATATGGGACCTCCTGAATGCAAGGCAGACAAGGCATTTGCCTAACAGATAAATTCACCCATTTACCTCCGAAGAAATCTCCTAATTTATGGTTTTTAGACTCATAAAACCATTAGGTAATTGTTATAATGTTTAGTGGTTCTTTTGTTATCGGAAAATTGTCAGGGCTGCTTTAACCCTTGAAAAAGTAACAGGTACAAGTTACGAAACGTTGGGAAATTTAGTTGTTCTTTACTTAGCATTCAAAACCCAGTTGAAATTGTTTTTGTTAAAACTAGTGCTAAGGATAAATCAAGTAGACGTGAGTCTAAAAACAACCATCATAATGAATGTTTCCCGTTTGTCTCTCAGGCTTCTTTAGCACGGGTGACGAAACTGTCCCAGGCAACAACGGTCTCAAGGACCAGGCGCTGGCGCTTGCGTGGGTTCAACGCAACATCGCTGCGTTCGGGGGAAACCCTGCGCGGGTCACGCTGGTCGGGACATCGGCGGGAGGAGCTTCCGTGCACTTGCACTATTTGTCGCCGATGTCTAAGGGTGAGCAACGATTTGCTGTCAGGGAAAATGATTTTAAAACCAAGTTTCCAGTTAAAAAAAAGGTACTTTCGTAGTTTATATGTTTAATGGACCATTTACTACTTTTGTGCCCGTTAAAATGACCAAATAGCAAAGGCAAATACCTAGTACCAGAGTTAACCAGAGTACCAGTACCAGATATACCAGATATACCAATACCAGAGTATTGTGAAGGTATTGGTTTTGTTCTCCAAGCATTCTGCAAACTAATGTATTAAATAATAATTTATTCTTACTACAGCAGAGTGGAACTTAATACGAATAGAAACAGCTTAGAATAAACTGTCAGACAATTAAATCAGTAAAGTAAATTTATATGCTGACGTGCTGTAGGTACCTCTGATTTCCTAAACTGATTTCAAAAAAATGCTTGCAATGCACGGGGTATTTTATTATTATGAACACTAAAACTGTCTCACAAATTGATGCCCAAACAGGGACTCGAACCCTGATCTCCACCAGTCGCGGGTGTTGCTCTAACCCATTGAGCTACTTGGACACTGGCTTTTTGAGACGATTTTAGTGTATTTGATGAGAATGACAGTTCTCAAAGGAATATAACCATGAGGCTGTGAATACTCACAGTCACTCTGATTCTAGTGACGCTATATCACGTCACAACCTGTCAAACTCGAATAACTGCAATTTGACGTTGGATTCGTTGATGTATTTAGATGAAATCTTATTTAAATTGCAAACGCTTGCAATGCACAATTTGCAATGCAATTCATAATAAAAAAAAGAACTATAATTTTTGTTGGTAAAGTACTCAAGTGGACAGTTTTTGCTAAGACAGCTTAACATTAGCACCGTGTCTTGTCTAACTATGATTCCAATGGCTAGACGTGAGATGCATGGCAGCTGGTTATGTATTTTTGCTGCAGGTTTGTTCCAGCAAGGTATCTCACTCAGCGGCACCGCACTTTCTCCCTGGACCCAGATCGAGGAGGTGAAGGAAAACGGCCGAACACTTGCCCGCCTACTCGGCTGTCCCACGCAAACATCGCGCGAACTCGTTGACTGCCTGCGCCATCGTCCAGCTCGAGCTATCGCAGAGCAGATCGCACAATACTCGGTACACAACACTTGACTTAGCGCTCATACCCTCTCGATTGACTTGCTATTTTCAACGATACTCTCGCCTTATGGTGTCACCGTTGAGTGTGCAAGTTCTAGGTAGAGGCAGAACGTTAATGTTACAGTTTCTGCATGAAATTGGTCACCAAATGACTACTTTATCGGCAAAAATGCAGAGTACCGGAACACCCCGTTAAGTGGAGTCACTGTCTTAGGAAATTTAATTTCGATATTTCTCGTAGGTTTGAATATCGCTTTTGAATATCGTTACGTGTTCATCAATCGTTGAGGTAAACATTGATGGAGATCTTTTGAGCATGAAATGTTTCAAAAGGGAGAAATATCGAGAAATACCTACGAAAAATATCGGCAAGAAATTTCATACGACAGTGGCTCCACTTAACAGGGTTTTTTGGTACTCTGCATTTTTGTCGGTAAGGTAGTAATTTGCGGCCATCTTTCACGCAGAAACTGTAACATTAACGTTCTGCCTCTACCTATAACCTGCACACTCAACGGTGTCAGTGAATGAGTGGATTAATTATTCTAGTCTTTCAAGCCATTCAATTCGACTGAGAACCCTGTTTGGTGCAGGTTTGGCGTATGCTGCCGTTCTGCCCGTGGGGCCCGGTGGTGGAGGTGCCGCGACCTGGAGCTTTCCTTGCCGAGTCCCCTGTTGACGTTCTAATAGAGGGTCGTGCTCACAACGTACCGTGGATCACCGGGGTTACCAGCGAGGAGGGCCTCTACCCAACCGCTGGTACGCAACAGTTTCAGCAACGCTCATTGGACAGGGATTTAAAACAAGACTGATGATTTGCTGGCAACGAATGCGTTAATGGCAGCTGTGATTCTTGTTTTTACATTGCTTATTTTGTTAGTTGTTAATGCTTTAATAATAGGTTTTATGAGTGAAATATCCAGTGATGTATTCGTAAAATTTTTAGTGGGGGTACGCAAAAATGACACATTTTTTTGTGTCGGCGGACCGTGGGGTGGGGTGGGGTGGGGTGGGGTGGGGTGGGGTGGGGTGGGGGGGAGGGGGGAGACCCAAGGCGAATGCACCGAAAGAGTGGGAAATAGGGGGCTTCGGGCGCAGCTCCAAGTGAATTTTTATTCTAAGGTTTCTTTTGGAGTCAATCTACGAGTTTACGATGAAATTGGGCTTGGAATGACATGGTCAGAACTGCATTTTTAATTACGTAATGATTTTGAAAAAATTAAATTAATGCCGCCCTCTTGTGTCTACACCTTCCCACATTGTTGCAGTCTTGAAATTTGGTGGGGATTCGGGAATCTGGTAAAAGAAAGTCAATCATTTTAATCGAATACTGGTTTAAATTTTTGTTGAAACTATCCATAGATACGCGCGTAATTTCGCGTTGAGGAGATTACGTCAGTTTCGACAATGACTCTTTTTTTTGATTGAGCTCTTCTTCATTCGACGTTGGTGGTGTCTTCAACTTCTCCCAAACCAAATTTTGGTTTTTTAGGAGGAGCAAGGCCCGAAAGGGTATGCAAATCCACTTGCTTCCTCTTCTGTATCTTGAATTGAACTAACTCGTCCAGTGTGGCTCGTATGTGGCATTTTGGTTATTCTTTGTATTTTTATCTTTCCTGCGAATTCTTATTTTTTGAAGCGGGCTTGCTTCTGAGAGCTTGCACCGCCGTGCGACGCCGCGAAAGCGGCTACCGACTTCCCTAAGTGATAACAGTAATATGGTTCTAACTAGCCCCTTTGTTGTGAGTCGCGACGCCGACATAGTTCCAGCCTACCTACTCTTAGTACGTTCGCATACAGTGCCATTCTTGCTAGGTCTATTTTTAAGTAAGTGGATTATTAGGAATGAAACCCGTAACTGGGATATTTTCGCCTTGAAAATAAAGAAGTGCAGGATATTTCGAATAATCATAATTTAATACTGCTTTCCCGTGCGTTCACCTGCGTTCCCTCAAAAATTCAAAGTGGGGGTTCGGCCAAAAATAAAATTAATAGTGGGTGGACTGCGTACACCCGCGTGCATTGACCAATACATCACTGGAAATATCCAAGCAGAGTTTGGCTGTTTGAGAGATTTATGGTTTAACCTAGACAGCATGGTCCTTGATAGTCATAAACAGTGGTGTAGTCGAGGGTATACGCGGGAATACGCCGTATACCCAAACAACTTTTTGACACCGAGCGTATACCCAAAAAGAAATATACAGGGTATACGCCCAATAAATACTTTTTGCAAAACTTTAAATTGCGTTTTGCAATGACAATTTTTAATCTCCCT
Source organism: Protonemura montana (assembly GCA_947568835.1). NCBI lineage: Eukaryota > Metazoa > Arthropoda > Insecta > Plecoptera > Nemouridae > Protonemura > Protonemura montana. The sequence continues at coordinate 14,992,271 of OX387608.1, read as the reverse complement.
ACAACCTGCACTGTAAAAACTCGAAAAGCAAAGTTTATTCCGAAAAGTGGGTAGTCCGTGTATAGTAGTGGTTCGTATGATCTGGATGGGTATGCAATAGTTTTTCCAAGCAGTCAACGTACTCATTCAACCCACCCGAGGAAAGCGCGATTGCAGCTACCCCAACACCAAGTAGTAGTTTTAGTGTAGATAGTAATGAACTATCTATGAATTATAACTAGTGAATAGACTAAAGGTAAAGAATTAACCCCCCCCCCCCCCCTGTACCTAACCTAGTGATGACCACGGCATTTGGAACTCACAGCCTGATAACCCAGCGTACACCCAAAAAAAATGTAGGACTACACCACTGGTCATAACTAAAAAGTGAGGAGGGCAATTGTGTAGAAACTGTCGAAAATGTTGTCGGGCTATAGCGCACGTGTCTCCTATGTTAATCACTGATTTTCAATTGGATCAAGCCACAGATTTACACTTTGTATTTCCCACCAATACGGACATCTTGTAGCTTGTAAGCGCTCTGCTTGCAGACTTTGTGACCAACGAGGCGCTAATGCGTGAGTTTGTGGACCGCTGGGAGGAGTTAGCGCCGCTCATGCTAGACTTCAACTCGACGGTGGCGTCAGGACAGAGAGCCGACGTTGCTCAGCGCATCAAGACTTTCTACTTCGGTGACGAACCCATCTCGATCGCAACGAGGGACAAGCTCATACAGGTGCCGGATTTATTTACTTTTCTACGCAAAAAGGAAGGAACTTACTCCCACGAAGAAGAGCCGTGCTCTTATCAGAGACTGCATGTTTAAAAACTGCCCAGATCTCTACTTGATCTATAGTTAATATAAACAAAATCAGCAATCTAGTCTAGAGCGCTTTTTTTATGACAAAGTCCTGGATCAAGTTTCCATGTATAGCAGCGGTGGTTTCGCTTAGAACGCGTAAACCCATTATCCTCTGCACTGCTAAGCCGAGTATTGCAAGTTGTTTGGTGTTAACCAAAATGCTAACATAGGTTTGACAGATTTTTAAAATTTCTGTAGTAACTGTTATGAAAGTTAAGTTGTTACTTTTCAACAGGCTGATGAGAATAAAGCCTAATGGCACAGCAAATAGATTTTAGAAAAAAAATTGCAATTTTTAATTTTTGTTTTACAGCAAAGAACCGAATTTGAGCTCAAATGCATCGATTTAGTAAAAAGAACTGGCATTGGAATCAACATTTATGTTGGCCCCGATACTGTGATTGTTATTGACAGGTTTTGTTAGGATCACTGCATGACTGTTGCCTAGAGTAGAGATCCCCGTCTGGGCCGTGAAGCAGGCAGTGTGATATCGAGGTTCCGATCGCAGGTGGCCGGCGACAGACTTTTCGCCGCAGACGCGGAGAGGGCGGCCAAGCTACAGGCCAAGACCAACACGGCGCCGGTCTACTTCTACCAGTTTGCATACCGCGGGAAGGGAAGCCTCTCCAACATGCTCTCCCAGACTAACATCAACATGGGTGAGCTTGTCGATTCAGTTGCAATTCCAAATATTATCATACGCCTAAAAGAATTTTCCGTTTGCCATAACTCTTAGAAGCAAAAACAGCAAGTCATTTTACACCACAAATCTTCGTTGGGACAGTTAGTATGACACCAAACGATTTTTGATGCCTTAGTTTACATTCCCGATATCTTCCAAGTTGTTGAAACACTTTAACGCAAAGTTCATCCCAGGTTCGAGCCACGGTGACGATACGGCATACGTTTTCGATTGCTACTACTGCGTCACCGACGAGACAGAAGAAGACCGTGCTATGTCCAAAGTTCAGCTGGACTGGTGGATGAGTTACATTACCACGGGGTGAGTGACCGGTTATGCTATCTACATTTCAAGTGATATACCGTCTGAATTGGTTAGCCACATTGCTAGCATGAGCTATGCTTCTAATTTGGTATGGTAGGTAGGTAAGAATCTCTTTCTCAAAAGTTCTTACAAACATTCGTAAATTTACAGGAATTCAAACCAGAGTTTGTTCATCTATCAAACTTTTTAGTCCCTTGCCTTTTTCCCATAAGCAAGTAACTTGCCATTTTGTATGAAGGCGACGAAGAAGTTCTTAAAATTTGGGACTATTCAATGAGTGTAAGCACTAGGCTACTTGCTACCGCAGTAATGAGTACCCTTTGTTTTAATCACATTTGCCATAATTTAATTTCTTTCCCATTCAATCTAAACATTCATCTAATTTCATAGGTTGAAATATGTGATTCTAATTCAATTATGTTGCCATCGTTATTAAATGATGTCTCTACAATTAACTACGACGACAGGAAATAACAAACAGGTATCCTTCACGAGTCTTGAATCATCCAAAGTTGTAAATAAACAACTCTTCTATTCAATTGAAAGTTCTATGGTGTCTTAACTCTCAGCAAGATCACCCAGAACAAACGTAATGTCAAGTTGGGTTTCAGGGCCCCATTTCTTCTACAGAGTAATTGTAGCTAAATCCTGTCCATTAACCCATACAACACTGATCCACATGGACCCACCCATTGCTACCATGGTAACTGATGCTTGCATCAATAGTGTTTTTGCTATTACCGTTAAAATTTGGGATGATTTTGGGAACTTTTTTGCAGCACCCCGTCACTGCCCGGCATTAACTGGCAGCCGGTGAAGCCGGGTGCAGCTGAACTCGACTACCTGCGGCTGGGAAGCAGTTCCGACCTCAAGATTCTCAGCGCCACCGACTTTGGCAACCGCAAGTTCTGGGACTCGCTGCCCATCCGAGAAGCTCAGATCACATACGCACATACAAATCGCCCTGCAGACGAATTGTAAAGCGAGACTTGTTTCGAGGCGCGTGGAATCAGTAGAAAATAGAATAGAATAGAATTGAGTACATAGTTAGAATGCAAAAAAAAAAGTTTTCTATGTATAGCTTAAAGCAAGATTGTCAAAGTGTTTGTGAATTTTATAATCAACTGTAATTTTTTTTTGGGTTTGATACTAGGTAAAAGATATACTGCCACATCCTTTCTGCACATTGATGGGGAAACATCAGCAGTTTGAAAAGAGGAACTTTTGAAAGAATTGCAGATACCTGGACGGGAGGAGAAAAGTCTAAAGTAACAATATTTGATAGGCTGCAAATTCTACTGACATGTTGTAACTACTTGCACCAGTTTTCAAATGTGAAATAAAAACTGTACAAGCCTATACTTCTGAATTTTTTGTTAATCTCTGACTGTTCCAAAACCACAGTTTGTCCACCAGAAGATCTGTGTCAGAACTGTCTTGTCAAATATCTAGATGTCTCAGGATCATGTTAGTCGCTCGCGATGAAATTGCCCAGTCGGTAGGTACATAAGAGAGTTCAACAAAGAAGAAAACAAGATTGATTGATTTCTTGTGTTTTAACTACGCACTGTTAAGAGAACTGGCTTTTAAGGCAACTGTATAATGCCTAATGATATTGATGACGATAAACCTAATTAGGCCCAGAAGGGCAGTAGGAAAAACTGGTTCCTGAAAGTAGCCTACACCTGTTGGAAAGCACAAGGGTACCAGGGGTGCCACTTTTCACATGTTACCAACCTTATCGTGTAGAACAATAGAGCATTTGGTGCCGTCGCGACCTATAAGATTCAGGCCGGTACAAATCGGATGCCTTTCATCGCCAATGACCAGATCGCCAACCTACAAGGTTAAATCGATCGCGTTACAAAATGACAGTCAAGTGATTTAATTAGAGAAAAATCATGGTTGATTTTAAGGTTAAATAATTTTGATTGTAAGGTGAATCAAGGTGATTCAGATAATAGCATAAAAGTAATAGTATTGACAATCATTCCTTTCCAGTTAAATGGGTCTGTCACACATAACCTATAAACAAAAATAAACCTCACATGGGTTTTTTCTAGTTGATGATCTGACTCTTCATCGGATGAAACATGTAACTTCTGCGTGCACGGAAAATCCATTTTCGAAAATTCGTGCACGCGAGATTTAACAAAAATGCACAAATACGTAAAACCACTGTGAGTTTCAGGTTGGCGGCAAACAAAGGTAAAATGCGTTCCCGTACCACTTAACGCAAGTGTAAGGCCTGGCGGTGTAAAATTGTACTACTTTCGGTTCTATTTCAAATCTTTCGAATCTAAATGAAAACAAAAACTATGTTTAGGCTAACGATTGTATTGCAAAATAGCATCTGCTAAATAAAAATATTACATACATACATACATAAAACACGGGAAATGAGTGATTGGCAATTGGAGTTGGCATGGAGCTGGAAATGGACTTCTTTGGAGCCCTTACAACAGGAAAATCTGACCACCGTAAGGTTTGTATTAGAAAAACTGATTCATAATACATTCTTCAAAATTAGGATACTTTGATTGTGAGGAAATAACGAAATATACGAATCATTCTTGCTTGTTGAAGCAGCGATTCTGGGGTTATGTTAGCTTTGTGGTACCATCGTTGAGTGTGTGGAATACCTTAGAGAAAACTGACCCATTCTTTTCTCTGAGGTGGTGCATTGCTTTCATGAAACAATAACAGGTCGTCAATATTGGTTATGAATAACACGCTGTTATTTATTGAGATAAGTCTGAAATATTTATGTTTAAGTGTCACATGGTCTCGATATCTGTTATTTTCCCACTCTAAGCAACATTTCAGTGTTGTGTGTGTAGGTGTGTTCAAAGAACAAAGAGAAATCAACCTTTTTGTACTAGATTTTTCAAAAATTGTACTGAAATTGGGAAAAAGAAGTATTTTTTTATTATTATAGAAGTAAAAGAACAATTTTACAAGAGAAAAATGGAATAGAGAATATCAGTGAGGAGGCAGAAATCAGCACAAAGAATCCAGAAGAAAATATTTGGATAGGTGGATTAAGAACTAAAAGTAATGAATAAGGAAATTTTGATTGTATCACATAATGAAGGACAACCTCGAAAAATTGGCGTTTTTTCCATACACATAATTGGTTGGTTAGTAAAAAACGCCAATTTGTTCGGGATTTTATTTCAGAAAATACATAATACATTAGTTTTTGAGTTATTGACCCTAATTATTTTATTTAGATGCATTTAGGAAGCTTGAACTTAGTAATTGTTATAATTTTATGTGGTTCTTTTGTTATCGGAAAATTGTCAGGACTGCTCAAACCTCTGAAGAAGTAACAGGTATATGTTGCGAAACTACGGGAAATTTAGTTGTCCTTTACTTAGCAAATTCAAAACCCAGTTGAAATAGTTTTTGTCAAAAAGAAATACTCTTTATGATGAATTTCGAAAAATTTGTACTGCCGTGCCTACTGAAAGTTATTAAAAAGTACCTGCTGCATTTCGAACAATCGCACTGAATTGGCTGGCACAAGTGTCCAGCCTGGGGAAGTGTGACGTTGGTCCACAAACCGGCCGCGAATTCCTTGTTACGATCCATTACAAAAAAACGCTGAAGTAGAAAATTGACAATAAATTAGGGACATTTAATTGTGAATATTTAAATAAGCCAAAGAATTTAAGAACAACACAACTTGAGATTGTTACCTAGTCTCTCTACTTACCACATATGAAGCTAAATCACATATACTTATATCTTTATCAACTCAACTATCACACCTACGGGAAGTCAAGAGGACCACGGGAAGGCAAGGGAGGGAATTTAACAATGGTATTCCTCCACAAATCCATGCTGCCAAGATATTGATTATGATTAGTAATTGGCGAGTGAAGTTGTTGAAGTTGTTGAAGTTGTTGTTGAAGTTGTTGTTGTAGCGTTTGCAATTTAAATAAGATTTCATCCTAATACATCAACAAATCCAACGTCAAATTGTAGTTAGTCGAGATTGACAGGTTGGGACCACGTTGGGACGTGATATAGCGTCACTATAGAATCAGAGTGACTGAGTATTCACAGCCTCTTGGTTCTACTCCTTGGAGAACTGTCATTCTCATCAAATACACTAGAAACGTCTCAAAAAGCCAGTGTCTAAATAGCTCAATTGGTTAGAGCAACACCCGCGATAGGTGGAGATCGGGGTTCGTGTCCCCGTTTGAGCATCAATTTTTGAGACAGTTAAAGTGTTGTTTATAATAAAAACCCCGCGCATTGCAAGCGTTTAAAATTTAAATAAGATTTCATCCTTATAGTTGTATCTTCTTTATCAATCCCTCCAAACACTCTCCCAAACTGAACGAGTCATGAAAATGATGATCACCCGACCAATACCTAGCCCCGCGCAGTGTTGCTTAACTTCGGTGATCTAACGAGAACAGGTGTTTTCAACACACCAATCCGTTTGGTCAAGTTTATGCGAATATTTTCATAAATAAAACCATCGTTTTGGACCGCGTCCCGCGTTCTCGTCCAAAGATATCATTCGCCAAGGTCCCATAGTTTTTCTCCGAATATCGATTTGAAAAAACAAAACCAGTACTTATACCCTGCATCGTGTTATCCGATTGTATGAAATTATAATGATTCAGTATCCAAGGCAATTGAAAGACGTCGTTAGACCCGAGAAGGGCGAAGGTCCCATCTCTCCACGGAAGCGACAGAGGTCGGCGATTTGCGAGCTATCAAGATAGCAGATCGTTTCCGTCCGTCAAGAGTAAAATGCACAGCGCAAATCACTGGTCTCAGATCGTAGAGGCGGTTCGCACTTCCGACATGCCGTGCTTTCGCTACGCAGAACTAAACAAAAACATGATCATGTTTGATCATGATTCGCGTTTTATCGCGTGTTCGTGGGTGGCTTCGTTATCAAGAAACGCATTCAAATAAATTCTGGTAAATTTGAATTTTGGTTATTTATCTTTATTATGTTCAAGGTAAAACACTGACTGACAGTTAAGTCCGTGAAGATACCATATCAAAGCCATCTGTGTTATCTAATTGGTTTCCAGTAGCTCTTATGGTAACAAATGGCTCAGTAGGAATTTAGTTTGGTACCTCCACTCACAGATGTCGGCACATAAATAGATTTTCCAGCATGAAACATTTCTCTTATTGCGTTTTTTCCTATTATTTATTCTGTTCGCAATGCAGGGACCACTCTTTAAAACCCTATTCCAACATGACGCTTAAAAACACCTGGCTGCGAGATTTCTGTGAGACCTAATTAGTATTTAAAGTAATGGAAATTCGTGCTACATGTTGGAAAATGATGTAGCGTAGTCCAATTTCAGAAATTTCTTGTTCATCTTCAGAAAAAAGTTCAACGACCAGACCGAAATGTTAAGCAATGTCAATGTTCAAACTTAAAACTGTGCAACGGGCTGGTAAGCTTCACGCTCAGTTCAAAACCCACACCTCACAGAAAGTTTTGATGTTAAGCAACACGGCTCTGGGTCAGGTATTGGATGGGTGACCATCATACACATGACTAGTTCTGTTTGGGAGAGAGGTTGGAGGGATGAAAGTTAATCAACACTGCGCTGAGTCAATTAGATGGGTGACCATCATACACATGACCAGTTCTGTTCGGGAAAGAGTTTGGAGGGATGAAAGTTAGCACAATTTCAATTGCCTTGCTTATAAACCTCTTGACAGCATATATTTGTGGAGGAATCCCGGTATTCGATTCGTACCGACATTCGGAAAGGACTTTCAGCCAGGTTTTAGCACCTGGTTTCTTATCCTCCCTTCAAATCTAGGCTAGGTCAATCATCATCACCAAAGTACCAACCCATGCACTACACGGTCCTTTGTCAAAACAGAGCTTCATTCAACAGATTGTTGAAAATCCTTATGAAGACCATCATCGACAATGCAAAGACTGGTTGGTTGATCTTGTGTTGTCTTCCGGCCTTGGCTAGGTCATCTCGATGCAGTTACCATCGCACCATGTTGACCACGGCGTCGCTCGACTGACCACCGTTCAGGGCCAAGCAATCGAGATGCCATCTCGTATCTATCACCTTTTTGCAACACTTTTTAGGCAACCTATAATTTGTGCCATCGCTTTTTTTGAGGTCCATCGTACAATAACATGACATGAGTTTGTGGTTGAACTGTTTTGAATTTATTAGTGCGTTTTGAGGTTCCTCGAAAACGTACTTTTCGTATGCAGATCGTGATGTAACTGGGATTTTTCAAACGGTTTCTTGGCATTCAAATTTTTTGTTGTTTTGTTTTCTGAAATGACAGATATGTTTCTTGATATCGGTAAAAATGGGCGAAAATTTGAGATGAAGAATGATCTTTTTATGTCTTACAATCATGTAAGCGATAACGAACTCCGATCATGCTATCATGGGCACTCCAGAAATTAAGAGTTCCTATTGGCGTAGATCTTTGGGAGAGTTGAGCATTCTTGTCCAAATATCATGCCAGAGATAGCATTTCAGAGTTGTGCGGTGGATTATTAACCACTAACCAAAATGTATTTTGGTAAGAAAATATTTGATCTTTAGAAAGAGACTCAAATAGAATGTCCTGTGAAAAATTCTCAAAATATGAGTGATCGGTCAGCTCCAATATCAGGTGACTGTAATTGCGTGGGCAATCGGACCACACAATGCCAGAAAAAGTAGTGAGAAACATTTTTATTTATGATGGTTTTAAGACTCATATCTACTTGATTTATCCATTTTTAACATGATTTAACATTTTTATTTATTCTCTCGGATCTCATCTTACAAATTATGAAACAAGGTGTTTTAAAAGCAAGGTTAACAGAAGTCGCTAGACATGTAATCATTTGAATTTAATTGTTTTTGTGTTTTTTAAGCTTAAATAAATTGGCTGTTGTGAAGATATTATCGAGGGCATGAAACGCTATATCACAAAAAATCACAAATATCACAAAAATTAGAATATGGGGGAATACCAAACTTTACCAATTCGCTACTCATTAAAAAAATTAAAACATGGACGTAATTTGAACCAAAATTATTTATATCCTTCAATAAATTCAGCCTCTTAAAGTTCGGCATTCGTTGAACACAGCTGACGATCTCAGTTATTAATTTTTCAAAATGTTGCACATATCCTCAAAGATGTGTGTGTTTAACGACGCACTGTTTTTACTACTGGACTGAACCTGCGGCATAAGTCTAATGACTTCGGTGAATGAGTAGATGATGATGATGATGATGGTGTTGATGAACCTAACCTAGACTAGAAGGAAGTAGGGGAAATCCGGTGCTGGCCCATTGCCATACTCCTGCCTAAGAGCACCAAGTCTATTCCGAAGGACGGTACAACTCGAACAGCAGGATTCCTCCACAAATCTATGCTGTCGAGAGGTTGATAAGCAAGGCGAGTGAAGTTGCTGTACTAACTTTCATCCCTCCAACCTCTCTCCCGAACAGAACTGGTCAAGTGTATGATGGTCACCCACCCAATACCTGACCCAGCGCAGTGTTGCTTAACTTCGGTGATCTAACGAGAACCAGTGATTACAACGCACCAAACCGTTCGGTAAAAATTCGAAACACACCTCTATTTACTGGCTTCCCTCTCATAAGGCAACACCGAACGGTTTATCTTGTTGGAAACACCGGTTCTCGTTAGATCACCGAAGTTAAGCAACACTGCGCTGAGTCAGGTATTGAATGGGTGACCATCATACACATGACCAGTTCTGTTCAAGAGAGAGATTGGAGGTATGAAAGTTAGTACAGCAACTTCATTCGCCTTGCTTATCAACCTCTCGACAGCATGGATTTGTGGAGAAATCCTGCTGTTCGATACCGTCCTTCGGAAGGAACCTTAAGCCAGTGGTCCCCTTGGTCTTCGACAGGAGTAGGCTACGTGCCGGCACAGGGTTTCTCGGAGTCCCTTTAAGGCTAGGTTAGGTTCATCATCATCATCATCATCACGCACTCATTCACCGACGCCATTAGACCAGTGCCGCATGGCCAGATGTCAAAACAGTGCGTCGTTAAACACCACAAATAATAATAATAACATAAGGCGACCAGGATAGCTTCTGAGCAGTCAACTCTCGCTAGCCGATCCGGGATTCGTGGTAAGTCGCGGCGATCTGCAATCCCAGGACGAATCACAGAACCGTTGCATGACTCACGTGGAGTCACGTGACTCACGGCAATCTTGAAGCGAACCAAGATGCCGACAAGATGCGGCGGCGACTCGAGAGGCTGAAGACGATGGACCAGCGGTTCATCAGCCGGAGAGGAAATTGATTGCCTTTGTTCTCAATCTGCATAATGTCCACGACGGATCTAGATGACCGTTGCATCAAAAAGGAGCCTAAACTGTAGAAAATGCTCTCATGTTTTAACACAAACTATTTGAAATGGGTTTTGAATGCTAAATAAAGGACCGCTAAATTTCCCGACGTTTCGTAACATGTACTAGTTACTTCTTCAAGGATTGGAGCAGTCAAATAGTTTTTATTAAAACTAGTGTGAAGAATAAATCAAGTAGATATGAGTCTAAAATCCATAATGCTCTCATCTTTTTAGGAAACACAGGTTTGGTTGTGATGGTTTTTAGACTCATGTCTACTTGATTTATCCATAGCACTAGTTTTAAGAAAAACTATTTGAACTGGGTTTTGAATGCTAAGTAATGGGCTAGTAGCCCTGGGTTTAGTAGCCCTTTACTTAGCATTCAAAAGCCAGTTCAAATAGTTTTTCTTACAGGTTTGGTTGATTCAATTGTTGCTTTATCGTCATTCTGCTGTGATAACGGGCCCCGTGGAACTGGTCTATTGGCGTCGATGAATGAGTGGGTTATTTGATGAACCTAACTTTAACTACAAGGGAGGAGGGGCAATCCGGTGATGGTACGTAGTCTTTTCCCGGTGAAACAACTGTGTTAACTTAGCTTTTGAATGACAGTACAATGCATTGGGACTTCTACAAATCAGTTCTGTTGAGAGGATAAGCAAGATAAATGAATTTATACTGACATCAAGAACAGAACTGTTCATGTGTATGATGGTCACCCATCTAATACCCGACTCAGCGCAGTGTTGCTTAACTTCGGTGATCTCACGAGAACCGGGTAAACATAATATGGTACATAAAAATATTTTGCAGGATTGAAATACCAAGTCGAGCTTTCACCTGTGATAAAGAAGCTAGCACATTTAACGATGCATTGGAAAATAGTTTGATAAAGCTTAACCAATTCACAAATTTTATTTTTCAAAAAGTTGTGCAAAGTTAGCAAAAAGTAGACATTAGTTTTTTAACTCTCATAAGACCATATTCGTATGTAGGGATGAAATGTTTTAGGATCTTGTCTGAGCTCAGTCTCGTTGCTTGGCGTTGGTTACGTTTTTTTATTATTTTCTATAGACAACTTCTTTGTAAAATATCTACGGGAAAATTCCGCAGAAAAACCCCTGTCATGGCACCGCACTCGCCTTCGTTTGCGTGTGGTTCCGGTTCCGGTTCCGGCTAAAATCTCCAGTCACCGTCACCACGATTTTACAGCATTCCAAATTTCACCAACTACCTAGCCTCCCTAAAAGTATCCTATCAAAGCATCTCAGATTAAGACGACGCGACGACTGTGGCACCGGTCAATAGCTATGAGAACAAGCGAGCCAGGCAATGAACGATGACGCCGTTAAACGCAATAACTGGACTCTTTGGAAAGAAACAATTGCCTGGCGTGCTGATAGCGGCCATGTTCTGAGCGGACACCACGCAGGTAATTCATTCTGCTGCGAAAATGATTGTATTATGAACGGTTGCTGGTTGTATTGGAGACAGAATGCGGTTGCAAGTTTGCACGGAGGACCGTGGGTTGAAGGCATGGTGGGCTGTGGCTGGGTTACCAGAGTGTGCTAGCTGTACTTTCGGACGAGTTGGCGAATTTCATATAGTGGTGATTAAACTTTCACGGAAATTTTGTGACAAATATGTTTTGTGTTCAGGTTTATTTATTATTATATCAGCGGATTTCCAGTGGTGTAGTGGTCAATGCACGCTGGTGTACGCAGTCCACCCAGTGATGTAGTGGTCAATGCACGCAGGTGTACCCAGTCCACCCAGTGATGTAGTGGTCAATGCACGCGGGTGTACGCAGTCCACCCAGTGATGTAGTGGTCAATGCACGCGGGTGTACGCAGTCCACCCAGTGATGTAGTGGTCAATGCACGCGGGTGTACGCAGTCCACCCAGTGATGTAGTGGTCAATGCACGCAGGTGTACGCAGTCCACCCAGTGATGTAGTGGTCAATGCACGCGGGTGTACGCAGTCCACCCAGTGATTTAGTGGTCAATGCACGCGGGTGTACGCAGTCCACCCAGTGATGTAGTGGTCAATGCACGCGGGTGTACGCAGTCCACCCAGTGATGTAGTGGTCAATGCACGCGGGTGTACCCAGTGATGTAGTGGTCAATGCACGCGGGTGTACGCAGTCCACCCAGTGATGTAGTGGTCAATGCACGCGGGTGTGCGCAGTCCACCCAGTGATGTAGTGGTCAATGCACGCGGGTGTACGCAGTCCACCTAGTGATGTAGTGGTCAATGCACGCGGGTGTACGCAGTCCACTCACTTGATTGATAATCTGGACGTACCCCCACTTCTACGATTTAGGGACTTGACAAAGTAGATTGAAAATTATATAAACGTAACGGAAAGTTAATCGTTATAAGAATTTTGGAAATGCCATAAATTCTGCGCCCCTCGCCCAACCCCGAGGTTGATGGAAAATTACCGCTTGCCCACCTATTAGTTCAGCACTACGCTGGTGTGAATGCTCGTAATGTGCACGATATTTCTTTAATACCTCTTATGGTGGTGGTCATCTTGTGATTTTTTTATCCCTTGCACAAAAGTAATATGCATACGAAGAATTGCTGTAAGACAGAAGAACCGAAGTCTTGTCGTATTCACCAAAACAGAACAAGCAAACAAAAAACTATTTAAAACACTGATATTGAATCGCAAGTGGAGTCAAATTGTTTTCTTAGCATTTTGCTTCTTAGAACTTTGTCAAGGGTGAAAGTTCAACTTCATGTAATCCCATTTTTAAAACCGTTTTTTGACAACTAATGCGAGATTATGCCTCAAAAACATCTCCAGCAACAAACGTAAATTGGAAAATAGCTTCCAATCATCAGACTCGTGAAAACAGAGAATTTAATTTTCGATTGAATACAAAAAACATCTTGAAAAATTGTCAGTTGCCATTCGCCGTAATGACGTAGAAGATGACATCGTCAGCATCGTCGACGTCATCTAAGTAAGCTGAGTTCGACATGGCGTAGTTCATCGGGTCGTAGCCCATGTCCCCGAGGGACTCAAAACTTGTCGAACAAGTCGACGCCGAGGGAGTCATGTCTGGAGCCAGCATCAGCAGGAGCAGAGCAATCCACATGATGATGCCCTTTGTAGTCCTGGAAGGGGAGCAAAATAATGTGGCAATTGTATGCATGTCACAGTTAAAAAGTTGATAAAATTTACTGATTTGTGGTGTTTAACGACGCACTGTATTGACGATGGTCCCCGTGGCACTGATTTAATGGCGTCGATAAATAAAGTGGGTGATGATGAGGATGACAATGAACATAATCTACCCTTAAATGGAGTAGATGAAACCCGGTGCCACCACGTAGCCTACTCCTGTCGAAGACCAAGGGGACCACCGGCTTGACGTCCCATCCGAAGGACGGTACAACTCGAAAAAAAAAAGATTCCTCCAAAAATCTATACTGTCGAGAGGTTGATAAGCAAGGCCAATGAAATTCTTGTACTAACTTTCATCCCTCTAACCTCTCTCCCGAACAGAACTGGTCATGTGTATATGATGGTCACCCATCCAATACCTGACTCAGCGCAGTGTTGCTTAACTTCAGTGATCTGAAAAGAACCGGTGTTTCTAACAAGCCAAACCGTTCGGTGCTCTAAATTCGTCAGGGATTGAAGGGGAGATGAGGAAGATTAACATTAGTAAGCCTAAAAGAGAGGAGGGGAAAATCGGTGCGGGCTCTTAACCTACCCCATCTCTTTCGAAGAGCACCAAGGAACCACCGGCTTCCTGAGGGACCGAAACGAGATCAAACCTCATAATTCTCTTTTCAAATATCAAAAGTGACGTCCTGTAAAACTCACCTTGGATGTCGACGAATTAAAAACACATAGGTTGGCTTCTTTACATAAATTAGTTGTAAATATGGTTAGCCAGGATGCTAGATTTACATCAGTTTTAAATCTACGATTCAAATTTGCTTAGAGGAAAGACCTGACTGGAGATGCCGCCAGAAATTTGCTTGCAGTAAAACCTCAGTCACTTTATACGCTTAAAGAGCACTAAATTTCAAGGTTGTCTGTCAGGTTCCATATCTCATCATCATAAACAAAATGTTTACAACAAAGAAGCTTTCGGGAGGAAGTTAGCAGTGTTCCAATGTAACAGTTGTACAAACAACGGCCAGTTGGTGAGGTTGCCTGCCATATTGTCAGTAATAAAGAGGAGCATTTATAAAAACACAAGACGATTGACACGCGTCTTTAGACGGAGCTGTCAGACGAGTCAGGAAGGAAGTTGGGGGGGCGACCGGAAGACGGTTTGGGGTCGAGGCTGTCGCGTGCCGTGCGCGTGGACGAGGTCGTCACGTGATTAGAGATGGTCGCCGATTAGGAGGTGGTCAGATGGTTACAGATGACCAGGAGGCCAGGTGGTCAGGTCGGTTGTAGGGACGGTCGGAGGATTGGTTCTGAGATGAGTTTTGCTTACAGTAAAATTGATTTGGGGTTAAAGGTCGATATTTTATTTCTTTGCTGGTTCAATTCGGTGAAGCGCTAATATGTTTTCATGTCCAAAACGGTTTTTTTAATTCAAGGACTACTCAATTTCATTAGCAATGGATCTCATGAGGAATCTGAAGAGTCTATACCATCAATTAGATTTGTTTCTTCAATTGTAAAGCCGAATTGAAGACTTCAGTATCTTTTTTAAGGAGTGCAGTCAAAGGTCCTGGGTGTACGCGGGTTTACAGGGCGGGTTTATCAAAGAAATACGCAGATAAAATAAACTTTTGCGTTTTCAAAAATAATTGTATTCACTTGTAATTTGTGGCTCTTTGATGTTAAGTTTGTTGCACATAATTTCGAATCGATCATCATAATGATATACTTGTTCCGTTCGTGGTGTTGGTATAATAATTCCGCTGCTTCGATTTTGCATTACAATCAATTCTAACTGCCACTGTGCATAAAGCAACAGCGATTTAATCGTGGAGAAGTAAACAATAATTTTTCGAAAGAAATCAGAGCTTTTAATTAGTTTAAAGAGTGTGGACGTACTTCAAAATTTAACAAAATTTTGAAATCCTTCTTCTCAAATCCCCAATTGATAGAAATCATTGTATGTCCACCACATTTTTTTCTAGATCTACCCCACTGAGTGCAGAAGCTCAATTGTACCCTATGTTGCATACTTGATTTCCCGCTTTTTGGTTCTCAGCCAGCAAGGAATTAATTAGACAGGTCTTCCAGGCAACGCGACAAACACTTAATGTAAGGGAAAGCCGTCGAAGAATTCATCAGAAGCGTTTCGCAGGCTTGATCAGCGCTCATTACTCGCATGCTGCCAGCACAGAAGGCCGCCAAAAATCGCAAATATTTTCATAAAGGAAACGATAACTATGATACGGATTTCATGTTGATTCTATAGGATCTTGCACATCGGCTATTGATCTTGGCCTCTGATTTTATCGGCGCTATCGAAGAGATCAGGAAGATTTGCCTGCGCTTGTGCGCGATAGCGCAGTGATTACCAGAAGCGAGGGCGTTTGAATTTGGTTTGATCATGACCCCATTTGCTGGAGTGTGTTGACTCGAGATCCCTGACAACCTGACAACTTTTTGTTGTAAAGAAGTTGTAAGAAATTAAACTCTGTTGAGTGAGAGAACATGCTTTTTCCGGCAGAGGTGCCACTGGTTGTATTTGGGTGACAAGGGGTCAAATGTTATTAAAAAAAAATTAAAAATCATTTGCTCAGATGCCTGCCATTTTCAAGCTTTTCTAAGATATTTCCATCGATTATCACAATAATGGATATTATTTTGCAGTTCTAACAAGAATTTCCAAATACTGCTTTTAAAATCACAATTGAAATTTAATTTATGTGTTTGTAGTAACGCAAGGGGTGGGTCCTTGGGTTAGTATCTCCTCTCACGGGCAAACTGTAAGATCAATTTACTCTCTTTTCGCCCATATTGTTGCTATGAAAGTACTAGGTACTTATAGGTACTTACTATAGGTACTAGGTACTTATTGACGTTCCAATCTCCATAATTAATTTTTCCCAGAATTTCTATTTATCTCATTCCCTTATTGTTCAAAGCTAATGTATATTCAAGCCAATTAGTTTCATTCTAAAATTTTCCTCCTCCAATCTTTCACCTAGTTCTCTCTTGGAAAACATTTTCATGTCCGGAATGTAATGAGTTTTTGCTGAACCGGTGAGGGTATAAAAAGGTGCTGGAGAAGGTTTACGCTCAATTCATATTCTTTCATGCTAACCTCGACCTTTGATATAGGTACAAGTATTGATATTTTGAAAGTTATTAATCAATTTTAAAGGTTTGTTAAAATTCAAGACCGTACAGATAGCACCTACCGTGTTGCCGGCTCGTTTGCTCAGTAGAAGATTTCTTGGATTGTAGCTAAAATCTCAATTCTATAAGTACCAAGATGTGTATACCATTTCGCGTGCCAGAAGAGGATGCAAAAGTGCACGACCACGAAGCCGGCGATCATTGTCACCATGGCCATGTGCCGTAATATCTGCCACAGGCTCTCTGCCAAGCGTGACACGGTGTCCGAAGACGACATCTTGGTGCCGGGGACGACGCCGTCTTTAGCGTCACGACGCCGGCGTCCTGGTGGTGGTGGTGTTCGGACGAGCGACGTCGATCTCGTTGCCGGGAGACGGGACGAACACGGCGGAGCATTGTTGGGTGTTGCATTGAGGATTCATTTAGCTAATTTTTGTTGATATATTTTTATTGACAGTTTTATTATTAGGAACACTAATAATTTCTCGAAAATTGATAAAAATTGACTTACAGTAGTGTCCCTAATAAAACAATACCCCGTGCATTGCAAGCTTTTGAAATTTAAATCAGATTTCCCATTTCAATTGATTTGTTGTAAATTAGCGGTGCACCGTTTTGAAAACGGGCCCTGTGACATGGCGTAGGTTAATATATGGATGATGGACATGATTATGATAATAAACATAACCTAGCCTAGAAGAGAGAAGAGAGAACCCAGTGCCGACACGTAGTCTACTCATGTCGAAGAGCACTAAGGGGACCAAGATTTTAACGTCCCTTCCGAAGGACGGTACAACTCGAAAAACAGGATTCCTCAACAAATCTATGCTGTCGAGAGGTTGATAAGCTAAGCGAATGAAGTTGGTGTTCTAACTTTCATCCCTCCAACCTCTCTCCCAAACAGAACTGGTCATGTGTATGATGGTCACCCATCCAATACCTGACCCAGCACAGTGTTGCTTAACTTTCATCCCTCCAACCTCTCTCCCGAACAGAACTGGTCAAGCTTGCTGAACGCGCCAAATTACCTGGTCTTTATTTTAACTTTGCAACAGGCAAGGGAAGAGGAGTTTTGACAGAAGAAAGCTAAGTAGCAAATTTATTGAACTGGCTTCCTGTGAGGTTATAGAAGATGGCTTAGAATTCAGCAGCCCACATAGCATTTAAATTCTGATAAAAACCTACCAGAATTGACATGGATTATTGTCCTAATAAGAACACCATTCTTTAGCAAATCCGTTAGCAACCTCGGCCAAACTGATATAGCAATTGATTCAATTGCTTTGCCTAACATGATGAAATTGGTCCAACCATAATAAAATTTAGCAAATAATGAGATGCGGAAAAAAATCGCGCCGATGTTGAATGAGGTGTTGTATAACTATATTCATTGCTCATTTCACGCGTAAATTCTGCAATTGGTTGCGCTTGGCCACACAATATGTGAGAGCTTCGTGGGTTAGTATGTCCTAAATTCGACCCTGAAGACGGCCGATCGTCTACTGCACATGCGCCAAAAAATGCAGGCTGTTACAAATTTTACCTAGGGTGCAAGTGTGTAACTTAAAAAAACATATATCGGAACTAATGTATAACATGATAATAATTTGGGGTACCAAAGGGATCGTTGTTAGCACAGTGCGATGGTTCAGATAAGTCAATTTGAGATGTCGGCATTGGCTGTGTTTGGTTTGTAAATTGCCTCTTCTGATGCACTTTTCATTGATAAATTTCTTCCAGCCGGGCTTGCCGAACCGAAACCAAAGTTTAAGCGAATGAGCGAATTTTTTAAATAACTGCTTCAAGCAATACTCATGACTACTTTTTCTAGCTTTAAAGAACTACTTGTGATATAGAACCTGACTTTTAATGATAAGGGATTCAAAGTATTTCATAAAATATTTAAAAATTACTCATATTATGCTACTGACTTCGCGAAAAAAGTTGCTAAATGACCAACGACAAAATTGGAGGAGTCTACTAGGTGGAGTCACCGTCATTTCGAGTGCCAAGAAATTTAATTTCGTTATTTCTAGCAAATAGTTCACATTTGAAAATTGTTTATGCTTAATTAGATTCGTACTTTAATCTTAATACTTAAGTTCTAACGATTTATATACCTGTTTCGATATTTTGAGTCGTAATTATTTCACTATAGAGGTTTGTTAAAAAGGACGGCCGCAAGCACCATCGGGTATCTTCTTCCGTTACCTCGTGTTGCCGGCTCGCTTGCTCAGCAGAAAGTTTAACTTGTATGCTGGTCCTCTGGCTATATCTATAAACTCGACGGTGAAGGGTTATTCTTTGCCAAGTCATGCATAAGCGTACAAAGTCAAGTTAGGAAATAGTAATTTCTCAGAAAGTATTATTTTAACACATTTTAAATTAAAATAATTACCAAAAAAGCACTAAACAATACGAAAAATACCCGAATTGAAATACCAAAATATGTGGCCAACACGCCAACGATTTCAAAAACCATCCTTGAACATGCAAAGCCAAATACCCGCGCCAAATACCACGCTACACGCCAAGGGTCTCAAAAATCACCCTTGAAAAGTCGGAAGTAGGCAAAAAACGTATCTACCAAGACCCGGAAACCGGAATCAGCGGCAATTGAGGGGCCTTCCCCCCTCCTTTCCATTCGACGTCACAGCGCAAGTTCGTCTTCAGCTACGGTAGCTTCTTTGCCGTCGGCGTCGAGGTGTGACCACCTGAGAGGCGTCACTACCATAACCTCGACAGTCTGTTGTCAGAAGTCAATCCGCTAGCAACGTGCAGATTAAAGTTCAGTTGTGCTCGTGCTTTACAACGATACGTTAGGGGTGCTTTATTGAAATTTACCTAAAGCCAACTTAGTTTTCTTTTAAGAACACTGATATTTTTAGACGTTTTTACTGCTGACTTTCAGTTTAATTCATTAAGACAATTATTTTTGTGAGTTAAGAACAGTAATTACGCGAAAGCGAGATTGATTTTGAGATTTAGTTGTGCGATTGTGTCATCTAGATCTTTGGAGACGGTTTTTGTGCTAACTTGGGGGCATCGTCTTCGTGTGGCGGGATGCTGAGAAGTTTTCGACGACAGTAGGCACCGACAAGGGTGCATTCATATTTGAAAACACGTGATCACTTCACAAAGCATGGCAGGATACAGGTAAGATTGTTGAAGAGTTTTTGAGTTTGAAACTGATTAATGGTCACTGGGATGGAAAGTATTTGAAGCAAGTCGTAGTATCGCTGCTTTATACATATTAAAATTCGTGTAAACTCACATTTAGAAAAAATTTCTCGAAGATTTTGATTTGATCTTTGTATAGGTACTAGACACAGTACTGTGTTCTACAATAACTTAATGCAACTCTCTTAAATTGTAAACAGGGCTAGTTTTATTAGAAAAGCTTGGTAGATTTACAAAAGAGTTAGCAAGGACTAGAAGATTTTGACTCCAACTTTGAGTTTGAGGCCAAATAAATAATACATCATAAAAATAATAATACAAAATTATAAACATGGCTTACAAAATTGATCTCTTATGAAAGGTTCGACATTTTCGGGGTAGCCCACACCAATCGTGCTATTTTCCTATTGTATTATTGTATAGTTATTTAAGAAAAAGCACCCACACACCGTTGAGTAAATCTTACATATGAGTTTGTCAAAAGTCACGAGTCAAAATTAATAACTTACGATACTGATTTCATAAAAAATTCTCAATTCTTTAGCTCGGTCAAAATATTTTACAACCCCTACACTGTCATACATGCCGGGCACTGCATACATCGTTGGTAGCCAAGAAGGAAGAGTAAAAGCACATGCACAATGCAACCGATTGCTATGAATCTTCTAACCTGAGTGTCGCCATCCAGGAAAACCCATGGAAACGATTTAATTACCCGCAATTAGCGCGTGCTGAAATCATACGCGTTGTTATGCAGGCGAGTTGCAGTGCGGAACACAAAAAGGTCGATCACGATGGTAAATATCAACTAACCCTTGTAGAGTTTTTGATAACTCTGATTTTTTCCTCATAGTAGCGTAAACCATAGAGTGGTGGATGAAATAGGAGCAAAGCTGGAATAATTCCATCGGAAATCCCTTATCTGACGTAGCGAGGCTGGAGTTTTATAGATCCGTGGTTCGAGCGCAGTGTTTGTGGATTCGTTTTCAAGTTCGGTTACACATTTTTTTCACCATAATTTCACCCCCAAAAATGCTATGTTTAAAACAGGGGAACTGGGGACTGGTAGTGCTTTTTCATCCCTCAAATATTCAAATATTATGTGACTTGGTCGAAATCGAAGAGGTTGTAGGCTCGAAATATTCATCGCAATCAAGAACAATCTAATTCGGTATATAATGGCTAAATTTACCTGAAAGTCGGTTCGATTTTTCGTCAAATGACCTTGACTTAATTGTTTATTAATTCACGCTTCCCTCTGTGTTGAATTTCTCGTTAATTGCACCACTATCTTAAAAATACTAACCTACATAAAAAAGACCTAATTAAAAATGCCTGGAAGTTACTCGTTCAAACCGTTTCGCAACCCCTCGCGCCCCTGTCGGCAGCGAAAGCAACTTCGCATGTCGATTCGAATCGTAACCGTCATCGCTTTCGTCTGAGATATTGCAGTCGATGGAATCGCGATCGAAACGTCAGATTGGGTGCCCCGCGAAGATGAGCCAACCTCGGTCAGATCCCCTGAAGAACTTTGCCCGTCGCGCGCGTCCGGAGAAAGCCAGCGGGAGTGCGCACGCCTTGGTTAATTTGTTAATTAATTTAGTCAAGAGCCCGAGGTGTTGGGACACCGTCTTCGGTCATCCGCTTAGCGAGGTAATGGACGTTGCTTAACCCCCAGCATTTTGTGCGGCGTTGCGTGCGGAGGACGCTTTCGTTGGTCGCGAGGTCCTTTTTGCGTGCCGTGGTGGTAATTGCTAATGATATTTGTTGGCAATTATGCTGATAGGAAACTTTAGGTTCAGATTTCTCTTTGAAATCTGGAGTAAAATCGTTTGTACATAGGTTGAATATTGACACAAGGGCACAGGTAAATGTACCTACTATTGTGATTAGCGTGGCCTTGTGTGGTAGATCTTCATAAAGAGAAGAGGATATTTAACGGCTGGTCTTAATAACACAAGCATCATAATAACAAGACTATGATAGGGCAGGTATGAAAATCGAAGGGTAAGCCGCAAAAATGTGGGAGCATAATGAAAGAAAATGACCTTAACGATTTCAATTTTTAAAATAACAATATTATAGCGTATTGGCAAGACAATTTAGAGAACACTGCCAGGCTATGTAAGAAATGCAGAAAAAGGGGCATTTCCGATGTAGGGTTATTATTTAAAAGTTTGAATGGAAAGTAAACCACTCCCAGAGGAAAAAAAATCTCAATTCGGAACGGTACCCCAAAAAGTATTTTCGCTTTAAGAAAAGACAAAGCGATGATATTAACCTTGTATTCTTAAAAGAAAATGTATTTCTTTTATGTGTTGCCACCGTCGGATACTTACACGGACAGACATTGGTTTTGTTTAGGTAATATTTTATTTTGTTTTGCGGCTTTTTGCTAAGAATTTTATCTTTGGCATGTCACAGTATTCTCGAAACTTCGTTTTGGTGTTCCAATAATATCGCTAGACTTGGAAACAAGCAAGTGAAGTGGTGAACGTAGTTGGAAAGAACAAACTTACCAGCAATGTTTTTGACTTGAGCAGTCCTGAGAGTTTAGACATAAATTTTATTACTTGAAAACAGCGTTATTGGTGGAGTTTTCTCGGGGTGTTGTGGCTACATAAAAAGCAAAGGAATGCTACTAACTTGATTCTGCATCCAAAAGAGATGAAGGATTGGAATGGGTTTATGGTAACTGACAAAATGGTGCTGGTGTGATGATAAGATTTCCGGATTCTGTTTACAGAAAAAAAAATTTGGAGGGAAGAATTCTGAGGAAAGAATTCTTTTGGCACAGTTTACACTTATGATACATACAACTATGAATATGAAAGTAAATGTACAGGAATTACGGTTTAACGCTGCATGTACTTAGTTAATAAAAAGCAGTTTTACGAAGAATATTTATTTAATTCTGGCAAATATCGTTTTTTGGACATAAATTGCTACAAAAAAAAGCTCTTCACGTAATTGAGCGTCATCAAAAGAAACAATTTACAAACATTGTTCTGTTGATATCTAATTGCAGATACAGGTATAAACATGTCCTTCGCACTCGCTCAAAAAAAACCTCGATTTGTTCCAAGCAAACAAGCAAAGAAACACAAACACACGCTAATGGTACTTCCGTGCCACGCTCGAATTTCGGTTAAAAATAATGACGATTGAAAGCGGCACGGTAATTTACATGCCTTTATGCGAAAAAGCCAAATTTCTTGTCGATAACTGAAGATTGGTTGCTTCGTCGAAATAAGAACATCCTGTTTGTTTTCTTCGTTCTTCGTTTCCAGACGTGTTACGTATTGTTGAGGTGTAACGGTCTCATAAAGATGGGCCAAAGCAGTGGACTGCCTGTCTTAATAGATGAACAGAATTATTCTACTTATTCACGGGTCAGGGTTTGGCTTATTACTGGAGATTATAGCGGATTAACTTTACTATTGCCTTGACGAAATAACTGAAAATCCGGGTCTTTAATTCATCCAAAAAGTAGCTTGATAATTTTACGGAGTAATGATGGAATTCAAGCATACCTGGGGATCCGCCCAAAAATTCGGTGATCTCGCGAGGACCGGTGTTTTCAAAACGCAAAATCGTTTGGTGGTCACCCATCCAATACCTGACACGGCACAGTGTTAACTTAACTTCGGTGATCTCACGAGAACCGGTGTTTCCAAAAATCCAAGCTGTTCGGTGATTACCCATCTAATACCTGACCCATCACAGATTTGCTTAAACATAAAAATTCCTTCATTTTGTGGGCTATATTGTAAAAAATTGATTATAAAAGTTAACAAGCGAGTCATCTCTAACCCTCAAACATTATGTTCCTATTCCTCTAATTACACTTGATCTAAAAGCAATTAATTAGTACCCCCACCAGTAAACGAGATGTCGCTGCATTAGGCACCTGACTTTCCGTGACAAGCTCAGGTATAGGAAACTCACACCCGTAGGTAGACAATTGCATGGACTTTGCCATCAACAGCTGCCGATTAACGTCTTTTATTACAAATTGACACTGCACTTAACGAGTGTCATTGTTAAGCGATGTACAAATCTTCGTTGAAATGGTTCATGAACACTTTCTGAATGAGGTGACTTTTTGTAAGAGAGTCGTTACAGACGTATATATCCGAAGAACTCGGAGCATATTGAAAGTTTAAAAGGAAAAAAAACGGTTAAAAAGCGATAGAAGAGGACCCTATGTCCATTACTTTGTCCAATTTCCTCGATGTCGTCTCGTTTTCTATACTTAAACTTTATATTTATTTGTCTATTCAAGCTTTTTTTTTCTCTGGTGCATTGCGACAGCCAATTATTATTCTATTCAGAGCTTGAAGCTCTGGTTTGTTAAATAGAAGAAACCACTGTATAAATTATTAGTACAGCGAATTTCAATTCCCTATACAATGAAATATTTTGCGTGCAAAAGACCTTGTCCCTTGGTTTCATCAACTTGTAGGTTCGATATTTTAAGCTAATGCTTTGACCTGAGACTAAAGACAAAAATGAACATTCAGATACGTTACCAATGAAACACGAGACTCTCAATCAAAGATATTGAACCAAACGACTCCTAAGAAAAACTATTTGAACTGGGTTTTGAATGCTAAGTAAAGGGCTTACTTAGCATTTAGCATAGCCCTTTACTTAGCATTCAAAACCCAGTTCAAATAGTTTTTGTTAAAACTATTGCTAAGGATAAATCAAGTAGACATGAGTCTAAAAACCATCACAAACGACTCCTGTTTGAATAACCCGGCCGCATTTATCCAAGGAAGAGGAAAGCGATGATTAAGGCAGTATTTCAATGCCATACTACAAGTTCAAAACGTCTTCTGAAAGCTACTGACCAAAGAAGGTCCTTCTAAATGATGCTGAACGTTCACTTATAGCCAAACATGTTTAAAAAATCTTTGAATTCAAATTACATAGATTGTTTTACAAGAAATGAAACAAACAATTTTTGGAAAGGAAGCTAGACTGGAAAAATGTGCAACCCGAACCGTAATACGAACCCGTGATCTCCCAATTGCCGGTCGGGTGCTCTAGCAACTGAGCTATACGGACACACATATCCCAACTTTCACGGGGTTGGGATAAGAGATCCCCTCAAGGGGGAAGAGGCCGAGGTGACTCGTATGGCCACAGGACAGAATGGTCTGTCACTATTCATCGAATCCCGGTTATATCGAAAGATATACGGTTGTTGCAAAGTTTTTTGCAACAATTTTTGCTCTAAATTTCAACGACAAACAGCAACTGTCAAATTCTGAAAATAAAATAAAACAAAACAGCATCGCACTAACTTTACGGTGCAGTTGAGATCATAAAAAAGATCCCAACGCACACAGACGTTCGCTTCGTTCAAACAAAGCCGTGTGAATTTTGGTCGCACGGCTGCTTGGATTCGATTCGGCGATGTCGTTGCTCACGATTCACGACGCGCATCATTTTTCATTTGAAATTCTTACCGAGTGAGCCATCGAGGCGGGCAAAATCTCAAGGAATGCGACAATGTTGTTCTGATAATGTTGCTCGGGTTTGATGTCATCGAGGGGACAATGGATTAAACACCCCGTTGTTGTTTTCTGAGTTGTTTTTTTGTAGGGGGGGACAGTGACATGTTTTTTTTTGCAGTCGAGAAGAGGTACGGAAGTACATCTTAATTAGTTTTTAGGTTTCAATCAAAAAGTAAATCTAATTGGGTTTTTTTATGGGTGTACACAAGTTCCTTTTGAAATTTTTCAATGCGGTGATTGAAATGTTGGTCCCCGGGCTTCAAAGCTGGTGCTTTTACTGCCAGCGCTCATCGAATCGGCTATAAGATCATTTTATTACAGCTGATGAGATTCAAAAAGTAACTTCTTTGCTGGTCAAACAAGATGAGAAAAGTTATGGCTACTAAATTTTTACTAATTCCATTTGTAATGCCAATTTCAGAAGTAGATTTTTGGTAATGAGTGCTAAGATTGGGTAAAACTAGACTAGTATATTGTTATATTTCGGAATCAAATCTTATTTCAAGTCAAGTATTTATTTTAAAATTAGAGACAGTAAAAATATCTAAAAACTTGCCAATTTCTGAGAGTTTATTTCATTTCTCACAGCCTACTAGATTCGTGTCTGTTCCGTGAAACCATGGTCACATGGTCGACACCCACTACAACAAAAAAACAATTTAACTAAAATGGCAACTCGGCTGCGATTGATTTAGATACGTTTTCAACTCAATGACTCGTTGCTTCGTTAAACGCCCGGGAAATCATCAACTTCTCGTCTCATTAATCCCGTTCTCGCGTATTTCCATTTGCAATTCGGGCGTTACCCTCCAACCCCGGACTTCGGCGAAGATTTTGACAAAGATTTGCAAAGATATTGATGCAAACTTACCGACGCGAATCCTTGGGAACTACTCGAGTGCCAGACAACTGCTTGCGTGACTCAAGACGTTCTTGCGACGACAACAGCTTGCTGAAGATGCATCGGGTGAGGAGATGCAGAAATCTCTGGTGCTGTGGTTTTTTGAAAAAAAATCAAGTGATTTCTGAAGCATGCAGTTCAGAACTGAGTCAAATACAAAACATGTGCGACCCAATTTTCGTGGATGCTGAATTGTTTTGCATTTTTATGTGTTTGTATCCTTTTCCAAGATAATTCAGCGTTCACTTGATTCTAGTTTTTTTTAAGAGATAGTTTTTTTTAGTGTTAACAAAAACTATTTCAACTGGGTTTTGAATGCTAAAGAAAAACTAAATTTCCCGACGTTTCGTAACTTGTACCTGTTACTTTATCAAGGGTAAGAGCAGTCCTGACAATTTTCCAATAACAAAAGAACCACATAAAATTATAACAATTACCTAGTTCAAGCTTCCTAAATGCATCTAAATAAAATAATCAGGGTCAATAACTTAAAAACTAATGTATTTTGTATTTTCTGAAATAAAATCCCGAATAAATTGGCGTTTTTTACTGACTAACTAATTATGTGTCTTGAAAATTGTCAGGACTGCTCTAACCCTTGATAAAGTAACAGGTACAAGTTACGAAACATTGGGCAATTCAGTTGTTCTTCACTTAGCATTCAAAACCCATTTCAAATAGTTTTTGTCAAAACTAGTGCTAAGTTTACATCAAGTAGACATGAGTCTAAAAACAATCATACTTTAGTTTTCTTTTAAGTCTCAAAGGTTAAACTATTGTTAGCTAGACTAATTAAAAACATTGTTTTCCTTAATTTTGTTTTATGTTTTGAAGAGTTTCCTGTTTATTAGAGTATAATTCAGAAACTGCAGATTCGCTTTACTTCCATCCGACATAAACGTGTATCTAAACTATATTTTATCTTAAGAAAAAACGTTAATTCGCATCTTCCAAAAGAACCCTTCCCAGAATGACAAACACAGAAAGCCCCTTGGATCGCTCTGCCCCCAAAATCATCCATCTAACTAAATGCATCTATAACATCACAAAAATATCAAACCAACCATGAACAAAAATCCCAACTCAAAACTCAACCAATTCCGCGTTGCTTGTCCTAAAAATGACATAACCAC
This sequence comes from Protonemura montana, assembly GCA_947568835.1. NCBI lineage: Eukaryota > Metazoa > Arthropoda > Insecta > Plecoptera > Nemouridae > Protonemura > Protonemura montana. Next base: position 14,965,041 of record OX387608.1, on the reverse strand, counting down.
TAAACCCCGTTGCCTTCCAAGAGGCAATTTTTTGCCCATGAACGCTTTAAACCAAGCAATCTGCGGCTGCGCGAACAAACTAGACAAAACTATAAACACAATCACTGCAGCCTTCGTGCACTTTTTTGATCTTCGTGATCGTCTTCATTACCGGTTGAACAAAATGCGTGTCGGTTTCGAGTTGACACTCGCCGTGGCTTTTTGCCACGCTCGTCAATTGTCTCTGGGTTGTGTTTTTATGATATAGTTTTTTTCTGTGCTACCAGAGTGCGCTTTACTGCTATGCGATTATCAGTCCGGTATTTGCCGATTGCAAGCACGTCACGTAACTTCCTCGGTGTGCATTTTGTTTTTGTTTTGAAAACGTCACGGCAGGCTCGATTTCATGTGTATGTATCCACAGTTTGAATTGTGGCCAATATAAAATGGCGGATCAAACGGTTTTCTTGGCAAGTTTAAACATAACTGGCGGTTGTTTTTGTGGTCAGTTACAGGGAAAGTCATTTAGCTTAAATTGTGACGATCTTATCAATTACCATATTGCACAAACCATGTTGCTGTTCACAAAAATATTGTTCACCAGGATTAATCATTAATTTGGAATGTCTAGCAGAGTCCTTATTTGATGGTTTTAAGTTTTAACCACTTCATAAGATAAAAGCTCCAAAAATACATGTAACTTACCAAAGTTAGAACCATATTAATTTACATAATAAGAGTATGTAAATGTTTAAGAAAATAGTTCTGTTACCAGCAAATGCAAGAATTTATGCTCGGCATACTCGAGCATTATCATCGGATTAACGGTTGGACCGCAAATTGTCCGCAAAATATCGTCTGTTTTCCGAGTTTTCCAGAAAAAAGTCGTTTATTGAGTCTTTAAAATAAAAAAAATTGTATACCAACTTTTCCCTGCTAATGCTGCAACCATCTCGTGCAAAGGGGAAATACTATCCGAGGGATCTTTGCAGCCTGGTACGACCTGTTAGTCATCAATAGGAAAAGATCTTCTCCCTGAAACAAATGACACAATATCTTGCAAATTATTGTGCATTTGTCGACGTTTACAGTACCAATGTCCCTTGAGAGAAGACACCATGGCAACAACCTCTGTTTGAATTTGTTTCCACAAGATCTTATGGCAAAATGTCTCTAGAAGACTTACAAATGGTATTTGCTCTCATGGGATTTGTTTTTGTATTTGTCTTTATTTTTCGTTGTTTTTCATACATGTCGTCATGTTTTTCACAATTTTAGGTAAAACAGGCGTTGACAATTAAAGACAGTCGCTCAAAACGAACGGAATGTGAACTTGACATGCATTTTCTTTATTAGATTTACATTCGGAGTCCGTGTCGAAGTCGTCGATGCCGAATCTGATGCACGTTTCACATGTTTTTACGGCGAGAGTAAAAAAAATATGCCCTCACACTCAAAATACACAGTTTGGGAAACCGTTTCCTTCGAGACTCTTGGCCATGGGCTATTATAGATTTCCGCACAGAGACAACTTTGGTTCTCAACCCATAGATAACCCAATGCGCAACGCGTCTACGCTCTATTACATAGTTACAAAGTGAACTGCTGGCCAAAATACTTTGCCAAACTGATCAGGATTTTTTTGCTAAAAACCATTTTGCCAAATGGTGTTTTCGACTGGTCTGGTCATGCTATCCAATGGGTTTGCATTAGCTTCGAGTGAGGGTGCTCCTACCCGAACACGTGATCACTAGCTGTCAGTGCATTCATTTATTTTACTATTACATCATGGAAATTCTCGGAGCAAGAAAAGTGCACCGGGAGTGACCCGAGAGCGAGCAACTCTGCCAGTCGAGCACGTGAAAGTTCCACTGGGGCAGAGTCACATGCCCAGTCGAGCACGTGAAAGTTGCACTGGGACAGAGTCACATGTCCAGTCGAACACGTGAAAGTTCCACTGGGGCAGAGTCACATGCCCAGTCGAGCACGTGAAAGTTGCACTGGGACAGAGTCACATGCCCAGTCAAACACGTGAAAGTTGCATTGGGGCAGAGTCACATACCCAGTCGAACACGTGAAAGTTGCATTGGGACAGAGTCACATGCCCAGTCAAACACGTGAAAGTTGCACTGGAGCAGAGTCACATGCCCAGTCAAACACGTGAAAGTTGCACTGGGGCAGAGTCACATGCCCAGTTGAACACGTGAAAGTTGCACTGGGGCAGAGTCACATGCCCAGTCAAACACATGTGAAAGTTCCACTGGGACAGAGTCACATGCCCAGTCGAACACGTGAAAGTTGCACTAGGGCAGAGTCACATGCCCAGTCGAACACGTGAAAGTTGCACTGGGGCAGAGTCACATGCCCAGTCGAACACGTGAAAGTTGCACTGGGGCAGAGTCACATGCCCAGTCGAACACGTGAAAGTTGCATTGGGGCAGAGTCACATGCCCAGTCGAACACGTGAAAGTTGCACTGGGGCAGAGTCACATGCCCAGTCGAACACGTGAAAGTTGCACTGGGACAGAGTCACATGCCCAGTCGATCACGTGAAAGTTGCATTGGGACAGAGTCACATGCCCAGTCGAACACGTGAAAGTTGCACTGGGGCAGAGTCACATGCCCAGTCGAACACGTGAAAGTTGCACTGGGGCAGAGTCACATGCCCAGTCGAACACGTGAAAGTTGCACTGGGACAGAATCACATGCCCAGTCGAACACGTGAAAGTTGCACTGGGGCAGAGTCACATGCCCAGTCGAACACGTGAAAGTTGGACTGGGACAAAGTCACATGCCCAGTCGAACACGTGAAAGTTGCACTAGGGCAGAGTCACATGCCCAGTCGAACACGTGAAAGTTGCACTGGGGCAGAGTCACATGCCCAGTCAAACACATGTGAAAGTTCCACTGGGACAGAGTCACATGCCCAGTCGAACACGTGAAAGTTGCACTGGGACAGAGTCACATGTCCAGTCGAACCCTTCCAGTGCGCACCCAGGGCGAGTTGAATTATTGATATCATTTCAAATTGCCCACTTGCGATAGCCGAGAGACTGTTATCCTGGCAAATATTCGGAATTAACCCCAGAATGTGAACCCCAATTCGTATATTTCGTTAATCAGTTATTAAAAAACATAAAGTTTCACTAAAATACTCGCTGAGAAGAATAAGCTCCTCAGGGGTTGGTTTCATGGACACAAACTGACGTGAATTTTCACCCCAAACTTTAAGAGAACATACAATTGACCTTGAATATCAATCGAGTTAAAGCGTAGCATGCTTCGTCACCTCTCGATGAATCAATCGCCTTCGATTCACAACTCTTTTCTCTCGACAACAATGAAATCAATTTATTTCCAAAGACAAATGATTGTATCGATTCGATCAATGATTGCCAACCTGATCTTTTGTTCCAGCTTCCGAGCAAGCCGAGTCCATCGACTCTGCTTTGTCGCGGTCCTCCTTCTACAGGTAGGTGACTCACTGGGCAGTCTAGACCAAGTCGGAGAGCGAAACAACGGGGAGATAATGTCAAGCTCGCCAAAATTACTGAACGATATTTTTACTTAAAGTTTAAAAATTCCATACTGAAACTTTTCTTAATATCGTAGTCAACTTTAAAAAAAAAAAAAACTTATGCACAGTACATTCAATGGTAGATTTAACGTTTGGTAGCCATGGAGATGCTGAGATCGCCTGACAGAGCTTCTCAATTCTGCTATCTTATGTTACCACGGGTATATGATGGCCTAGCATAGGAGGTTCAATGGTAGATTCAATGTTTGGTAGCCATGGAGATGCTGAGATCGCCTAACAGAGCTTCTCAATTCTGCTATCTTATGTTACCACGGGTATATCATGGCCTAGCATAGGAGGTTCAATGGTAGATTCAACGTTTGGTAGCCATGGAGATGCTGAGATCGCCTGACAGAGCTTCTCAATTCTGCTATCTTATGTTACCACGGGTATATCATGGCCTAGCATAGGAGGTTCAATGGTAGATTCAACGTTTGGTAGCCATGGGGATGCTGAGATCACCTGACAGAGCTTCTCAATTCTGCTATCTTCTGTTACCACGGGTATATCATGGTCTAGCGTAGGAGGTTCAATGGTAGATTCAACGTTTGGTAGCCATGGAGATGCTGATATCGCCTGACAGAGCTTCTCAATTCTGTTACCGTGGATATATCTTAAACTGAGGGAACAGTCAAAGAGAAACATTGTCTTAATTCTAACCACAAGTATCAGAAATTAAAAAAAATAAATTTGATTTGTGAGATATTTTTATAGCACATAACTAACGTTTATGGCTTTTCTTGGCCACAAGCAACTATCTTTGCAAGGAGTCATGTGAGCCGAAGCACATCCAACCGTGCAATCAATTATATAAGTCTTAAGATCTTAGTTACAATTTAGATTTGCTTTAAACAATGCCATTCTATTTGGTTGAGTATACATCAAATTTAAAAGTGTACTTTTTTTTTACAAACATAGTCTATCGACTCTGATTTGATATGACAGACTCCTCCCAGAAAGATGACCCAAGATACCGTGAAACAATCTTCCGATCCGTGTTCAAGATCTATGTCCGATCGACTTCCTTTGTCGAAGAAAATGACATTTCGCCAACCGCAAGGGGCCTTGACACTTTTGGTCCGCTGGCCCCGCGATTTAGACGTCATTGTCTCTGCGATCCTGATGGAATTCCATCTTGCAATCGGTCTTGCAATAGGCTAACAGTAAAATAATGGCGCTCGTTGACAATGAAAACCCATCTTCACTTATTCAATTTTTTCCTGAAAATCGCTTAAAAATGGTGGTGCATTGCAATTTTCTGTGACATAATGAAGTCTTTTGTACCATCTTTATTTTTAGCTTGAATGCTGATTGTTCTCTTGTAGCTCTTTTGTAATTGACTAGCTCGATTGAGGGTCAGTTTTACACAATATCCTGTTAATCAGCTAACTGTCACTTAAAAACTCGTCTACTCGGCCATTGGGCACATCCACGGTCAGAATGTTTTGTTCTAATGAGATGGAAAAGGGGCTCACCTCGTGTCAGTGAATAGCCAGCCCCAATTATTAAACCGAGCTTTAAAATCTTTTTAACTCCTGGTTAAAGTAAAAAATGTACCTATGGTAAAATAAGGTAGCAGAATTGAGAAGCTCTGTCAGGTGATCTCAGCATCTCCATGGCTACCAAACGTTGAATCTACCATTGAACCTCCTATGCTAGGCCATGATATACCCGTGGTAACATAAGATAGAAGAATTGAGAAGCTCTGTCAGGCGATCTCAACATCTCCATGGCTACCAAACGTTGAATCTAACATTGAACCTCCTATGCTAGGCCATGATATACCCGTGGTAACATAAGGTAGCAGAATTGAGAAGCTCTGTCAGGCGATCTCAACATCTCCATGGCTACCAAACGTTGAATCTACCATTGAACCTCCTATGCTAGGCCATGATATACCCGTGGTAACATAAGATAGCAGAATTGAGAAGCTCTGTCAGGCGATCTCAGCATCTCCATGGCTACCAAACGTTGAATCTACCATTGAACCTCCTATGCTAGGCCATGATATACCCGTGGTAACATAAGATAGCAGAATTGACAGGCTCTGTCAGGCGATCTCAGCATCTCCATGGCTACCAAACGTTGAATCTACCATTGAACCTCCTATGCTAGGCCATGATATACCCGTGGTAACATAAGATAGCAGAATTGAGAAGCTCTGTCAGGCGATCTCAGCATCTCCATGGCTACCTAACGTTGAATCTACCATTGAACCTCCTATGCTAGGCCATGATATACCCGTGGTAACATAAGATAGCAGAATTGACAAGCTCTGTCAGGCGATCTCAGCATCTCCATGGCTACCAAACGTTGAATCTACCATTGAACCTCCTATGCTAGGCCATGATATACCCGTGGTAACATAAGATAGCAGAATTGAGAAGCTCTGTCAGACGATCTCAGCATCTTCATGGCTACCAAACTTTGAATCTACCATTGAACCTCCTATGCTAGGCCATGATATACCCGTGGTAACATAAGATAGCAGAATTGAGAAGCTCTATGAGGCGATCTCAGCATCTCCATGGCTACCAAACGTTGAATCTACCATTGAACCTCCTATGCTAGGCCATGTTATACCCGTGATAACATAAGATAGCAGAGTTGAGAAGCTCTGTCAGGCGATCTCAGCATCTCCATGGCTACCAAACGTTGAATCTACCATTGAACCTCCTATACTAGGCCATGATATACCCGTGGTAACATAAGATAACAGAATTGAGAAGCTCTGTTAGGCGATCTTAGCATCTCCATGGCTGCCAAACGTTGAATCTACCATTGGATCTTGTTTGTTGAAAATAATTTTTTTCCAAAGTTATCAAAGAAAATGGATGTCTAAGTGTACAGCCGTTTAAGTGAAGATTGGTAAAAATTGGTGTCTCAGTATTGGGAAATATCTTTGAAATGATCAGCACTATTCTGCCGAAAGAGGGTATCAGGAATATCCCCTGAAAGTCCCATTCCGTGCATTGGTCCAGCCAATTCATCTCCTGTCAATCTTCCTCTCCTATGCAAATTAAGACCACACCGACCAACTAGGCGTCCTACCAAACTGTCATCGTTCGTTAGAGCCCGGGGTTCGAACCCGTGGTCACGGCCACCGGAGCGCGAGGCAGATGGCGTCGATGAAGCGTTGGCCGACGTCCTGGGTTCATGGCCCACCCGTCGTGAGGACAAAGCAGCGACCTTTTGGCGTCGTTGCAGGGAGAGGCGATTCAAAGTCTTGGTTCATTGTCTTAGCGGCGACCTCTTGGTTGTCCTTGACGGGGGAGGCAATTTGATAGTTTGGTTCATTGCTTTAGATTCGACCTTTAGTTTGGCCTTACAGAGGAGAGGCGTTTTGATGCCAGGCTGCGGGGTTGAGTCATCTTTGCATAATGCGGGGAGATCTTTGATGGGGATTTTGACTTTGGCGTAGTCTAATGGTTGTCTTTTGATTTAAGAGTCGATGATGGCATGAATATGGAACTTTAACTGGTTCTTTGAATTCTCTTCTCCAAAGACGGTACAAATATCATTCGGGCATTTCATCCATCCTTACATCTATCCTTCCATACATCCATCCACCCAGAAATTACACATCATGGAATTGCTTGGCAATTTCTATGCTCACATATTCGGCGATGGGTTCCTGGCATCTTAGCACTCCGTTTGGTTCATTTTTACTGCTTTCAGAGAAGCACAAACATTTTGAAAGCCTTTAGAAACATGCATTGAAATTCATAATAATAATAAAAATAATTTTAATATATTTTTATTCCAGGATTGGTTGCAAATATAACATTGGAAAGTCATTGAAATATCCATTAAAACTCTTCCTTGTAGTAGTCATTCACAGAGTAAAAAAAATGCGTCACCAGACAATTTTTTAGCAACCTTTCACAGTTTTTGTCATTTTGTTTCGATTTAATATTAAAGGGAAAGTGGTTGAAAATCTTCACTCCATAAGAGATTGGTCCTTTAGTGTAAAATTTAGTATTCAAGTCATATATTTTTTGGAATTGCCTCTTAAAATGTGCTCATGATTCATGGACATCGAGGATATAGGAAAAGCTAGACTTGCATTGCACCTTGCATTACGAATATTATGAAAAATATAAATATTTGTAAATACATTTTATATCAAACGATAGGAATTATCCTGACTGTCTCTATATCTTTGTGATTCTTTGGACAGTAAAATTATTATTATTATTATTATTATTATTATTATTTATGCCACAAACTGGAGGGCCAAGTTTTTCTTCGGTCTCAGTTCAGCACTGGGGACTGGGGTTTCCATTTCATGGCTATTGCAGCGAAGTACCCTGAGTCGTACGACGCGAGACAAGGACACAGATAAGATGAGGTTTCCTGACCTGCCTGGCATTGTTTACCAACAAACCCACCATAGATTTACTCAGGAACTCAGGAAGTAGAAGAGATATCATACATAAAACAGCTGCGATGACATTACAAGCGTTTTGAAGGCAGGTAATGTTTAGGTAATGTGTGGCCGGATTGAAATTATTTGTTCAGCTGTTTTTAAAATGTCCATACTGTCCATTGTTGTACATTTACATTGATAACAAGGGTGTCTCGCGACAAGCTGTCACTTTGACTTCCAGGTTCAGTTGTTCTAAAGATAATTAAGAGTTTAACGATCCGTTAGTCAAAGATTGGCTGTTGAATGATGTGACGCGTCGAATGGGCTAGTGAAACTGTAATGTTTTTGAGAAAATCCAGTCTATCACTTAAAAATTGTCAGCATATTGATGCCATAATGTCACAGAAGTTTTTCATATAGTTTTTCCATCCAGTCACTCAAGGATAAAACATTGTCCTGTTTAAATTGAGATACCTCGAGACTGAATCTGTATAGCGATTAGCGGGTACCGAAGCGATTTGGTTTACCTACCCAGAGAAATGGGCACATGCCTGTTCCAGCGCTCGAGTCTCCACGTACAAGAATAGCACAAGGCACTGGCGCAGAGTTCAAAACACTTTTTAATGATGCCACAAAGTTGGCAAAATTCACCTTACTTTAACGATTAACAAAGTTTCAGAAGAAGTTAAAAACTTTGTAAAGTAAATTAGTTTTTAGCGAAGTTAAGCAAACTTTGGATTGCACGTTTAGCTGGATGGCACCATCACAATGCTTTATGTGTGTAATATTTTGAGCTCTATACAAGAAAATAACCATTTATCGAGGATTTTCTAAAAAAAAGGTATTATTTATATTAAATACATAACCGTCGCTTCTTTCTGCGATCAGAGGAATATCAATCGCATTACTAACCACTCTCTTCGCAAGGGTGGTCAGTCAACACCCAAACAACCAAGGAAATCATTGGCCACTTTAAGATTTCCCCAAAACAATGTAGCCTCTGTTGATGTTACAGCTCTTCACGACTTCCACCGGTTCGACGACGACGCTGTCCTCTCTGGAAGAGTCCGGCAGCGGCGATCAGCCCCTGCTTTTGGGGGAGGGAATCTCAGAGGAGCCGCAAGCCGCGGAGCTCACCCGCATGGCGCTACTGGAGCCAGGGGAGCTGTTGGCCACATCAGAGGTCAACGAGACGAGGGCGGCGCTGTCGAGGGCGGAGCCGGAACTAGAGGCGGTAAGGACAACATTTGTGTATATAAAATCCGTCAATTTGTACAGATTTTAGAGTGAGGAAGAAATTGGGAATACTTGTAAACCACTGGTTTAGTTCGGTAATCAAAGTTCAGTGGTTGATTAAAATCAAAACATCTTATGCCCATTAGGATGAAGTCTTATTTCAATTGAAAACGCTTGCAATGCGTGGGGTATTTTATTATTAACAACACTACAACCGTCTCAAAATGTGATGCCCAAACGCGGACTCGAACCCCGATCTCCACCTATCGCGGGTGTCTCTCTAACCCATTGAGCTATCTGGACACTGGCTTTTTGAGACAATTCTAGTGTATTTGATGAGAATTACGGATCTCCAAGGAGTAGAACCAAGAGGATATGGTGTTGTTAATAATAAAATCTTATGCCGAGCATCTAAGTTTTATCCGTGCCATGCAAAGCGGCGATATGGTGTTGCGTGTTGAAAACACCGGTTCTCGTGAAACCTTTGAAGTTAAGCAACACTGCGCTGGATCAACTGTATTGGGTGGATGACCACCGAACGGCTTGTGCTCGGCTACTTGCTGGCGCCGGGTTTCGCCTCCTCCATTCTAGGCCTGGTTAGGTTCTCAACTCATTCACCGTCGCCATTAGACCAGTGCCACTGGGTCCGTTGTCAAAATAGTGCGTCGTTAAACACAACAAATCAAAAGTTTGCCATGATGACGATGGCATCTACTCATTTAAGTTATTATACCCTCGACCAATATCTGCATTGGACAATGAGTGGTAGTAAATTGAAGGTCAAGACACATTAAATCAATCGACATTGTATATGCATTAAATATTTCTGCTGGGAAACGAGATAAGTGAACTGCATGTAAACAAAATTAGGATAGAAAGGTAAATATTATTACAAAAGAAAATTTATCACCCGGAACAGGAATAATTTGTTTCCGTTTTTTGCTATTCTTGCAATAGGTCGTTGAAGGCTTCAAAAACTGATGATTATTATGTTAATAATACTGGTTGTTGGTCCAGGAATAATGATTATTTACATGAAATCGCATAGGTCATTCCTCGTTTTATGATCAAAACATTTTGACTCACTTTTTAGTAATATTTTTCCATTCGGATAATTTATTTCGTGGCAACTCTAAAGTGTCAAATCGAATGCCGCTATCAACAGGTTCCGGGCATCTGTTTATCAAACCAACAGACAAAATTTGATATACAATTAGAATAGTTCCACAAAGACACGTAGCTACTTTGCTAACTATATCCTTGCAGAGATCTTTAACGAGATAATTGCATCCTGTTTTAGTTCCGTTCATATAATGACAATGCACCAACCACTCAGATAAAAACCAACTACCTGAACCTAACCTCTGTCAACAGTTTAACAAAAAAATCCAACAAAATATCAACAATTTGACCGCCAAATTCAATCCAACAATCACAGAAGCTTATTAAACCGTGCATCATCTGTTAAAATAAACAATGAATGATTTAAAAACAGCAATGAATGAAATTTATCTGGGAATGCATTTCATGCAACAGGTAAACTAGTTGTACAGGTGTACAGCGTAAACTCTCGCGGCCTTCTTGATCCCGTTGCTGTCTTCGCGCTTCAAAACCTTTTGACTTCCGGCGTCTTGGCTTCCTTCCGGCACGGCCCCGTTGCGAATAGCACGTGTATAGATGACTCAGGCATAGAATTCTAGACAGTTGCGTTTGTTTTTTTGGGACATTGACAGTTGATGAGTTTTGTATGATGTGAACTATTTCTATTTTGGTACTAAGGACGCTATATTGTTGTGTTGTAATAACAAATCTTGGAAAAGTACGGTAACACGTGGTTTTTTATGGCACTCAAAATAAGTATAGGCTTTTATGGATCTATGAAGAATAATTTCAGTCTGGGATTGAGCGATTTTTCGTTGAGAATAGCTCCAAGCTTACTGACAACTTCTGTCATTTCTTAGTAAATGAACAAAAGAACGTTAGGCTAGATCATTGTTTGAAATGTTCTGAAACTTAGCAAGAAATATGCCGTGTTTGGATTGCTTTAAATGAGATACATTATTCGATTTCCTTTCATTTGAGTTCCGTTTTGGTGACAAAAAAGGCAAGATAGGGGTAGTATCTTCAGGTCGCTTATAGAAGAAATCAAACTACTATATCCATAAAAAACGGGTGAAATATCTGAAAACGTATCTCAAATTTCAAAGCCATATTCCGTTTAAACATCTAGTACACATTTAAAATCGATTGGAAATATTTCATCAACGACTCTATTGTTATTTAAACAAAATCCTGGCAATATAAAACTTGCGAAGCTATTAGTTTTTATAACTCATAAGTAATTTATACAGTTTCACTCTCATTTTTTACCAAAAAATAAAAAAAAATTTCACTCACCGTTGACAATCTAGCTAACAATCACAAGACGTCTATGTCCACTCGCCATCTACATTTCACATTCGGGTCCACTCGGCTCGGCTCGGCTCGGCTCGGGTCAGTTCGCGTTGCGTGCCGTCACGCTGTCGTGTGCATAGACAATACTCAGCGCCGGCGCAGAGTAACTTAATTAAAACGTTTCCCTGCAAATTGATGTCTGGCAATATAAGTACTATTCATTATTCTAACGGTCACCACAATGTCACGTGGCCTTCATCAAGTGTTTAACGTGCCGTGCTTAACGACGCATGGTATCGACACCTCGCGTCTTTGTTGGCTTGGTCGCAGTTGGTGCCGATTTAGAAATGAGTTTGATTTTTTTTTGTTATCCTCTGTTTTCGTAACGGGTTTTGGGACTTTGGCCGAATGGTTTGGGTGATTGAACTTGAGTTGGGCGTAGAATGGTAAGAGGAACCTTCTTTTGATAAGGGAAACACCGCAACTGACCTTCTGAAGGACAGGCACCGAACGGTTTGGCGTGTTGGAAACACCGGTCCTCATGAGATCATCGAAGTTAAGTAATACTGCGCTGGGTCAGGTATTGGATGGGTGAACATCATACACATGACCAGTTCTGTTCGGGAGAGAGGTTGGAGGGATGAAAGTTAAGCAACACTGCGCTGGGTCTGGTATTGGATGGGTGAACATCATACACATGACCAGTTCTGTTCGGGAGAGAGGTTGGGGGGATGAAAGTTAGTCCAGCAACTTCACCCGCTTTGCTTATCAACCTCTCGACAGCATGGATTTGTGGAGGAATCCTGTTGTTCGAGTTGTACCGTCCGTCGGAAGGGACGTGAAGCCGGTGGTCCCCTTGGTCTTCGACAGGAGTAGGCTACGTGCCGGCACCGGGTTTCCCCTTCTCCCTTCTAGGCTAGGTTAGGTTAATCATCATCCTCATCATCATCCACTCATTCACCGACGTCATTAGATCAGTGCCGCATGGCCAGATGTCAAAACAGTGCGTCGAAAAACCCTATCAGAGGAGTTCGACTTATGGGTTAATTTTACAATTTAGTGATTTTTTATTTTTAGGCTAGAAGCATTCAGGAAGCCTAGGCAAGGTGGCTGTTTGTTCTTTTGTTACGGTATGTCAAGTCAGTCGAGATTTCACCCTTGATAAAGTAACTGGTACATGTTCTGAATCCTTGGGTATATACAGTTTGACTTCACTTGCCATAGCTTGGAGAGTTAAGACAGATTTTGAGCAAAGAGACCCAATTGGGATGAATCGCCAAACTGTCTTCAAGCATGAAACGGCAGAGATCCACCGAATTGCCGGCAAATATTACCAAATGTATTACAAACAAGGTCTCCGGTAAAACCAGGGTCGTCAGAGGGCAGCACCCGGCGGCAAGTAGCATACGATGGCCTGTTGTTGACACGGTGTGGGCAACAATCTTGGTCTTGGAGCCCTCGAGGACGTTGCCTAGACGACCTTGGTATCGCGTGACCATCGTGTCATAGGTCATCGGAGGTGATTAGTTACGGTTGTTGTTGCTGTCGATGCCTGTTTTGTGGAAGACTCCATAACCATGACAAAAGGAACCTATTAAATTTAGACCCATACGCTTATGGAGAACCGTTCTAGACCCCATAACATTGAATGTGTTGAGATGGCCAAACCCATTCTCTGAACCAGTTTTATCTGGCATTTACCGAAGCCCATAATGATTTGTAAAATTTGATTCAAATTTCTAATGCTTGCAATGGGCAGAGCAGAATATTTTGTTATTGTAACTAAACAGTCAAGCTACTAATTTTAGCCTAACCCGAAATTCTAGTTGGGTTGCATATCTTCGAATGTCTATCCAGTAATAGAAGCTATACCATTTCAAAGCTTCTATATTCATTTTGTCCATAAGAGCTAGCGAAAACCAATCCATGCAGAGGGATTTGGTGTGGTATCTTCTCTCACCAAGGTAGACTTCTTTAGATCTGCAGCGTTTCTTTCCATGTCCGTCGATTGGTCGAATGAGTGCTAGACGTTGCTGACTACAATGCTGACGCTGACGAGGTTTTGTGGGTTACAGGTGGAGTTCATAGCTGATGGCACCGGCTACATACCGGTGCGGGCGCCGCGTCCCCTACATGAACCTTGGGACAGAGACGTCGCTCGACACCGGCACAATTCATCGAGAGTCCACCGTAAGTCAAAAGAAAGGCATTTATAGGGGCAAATGAATTAATTTGGGATTTCTTTGTTAATCAAGTGAAAGAAAACGTTTTAATTTGCTCCAAATTTGAGTGAGAAGCTCAAAATTTGCATTCCTCATTGGTGAAGAAAGCAAAACTTGCGCTCTGTAACAGTGCGGGAAGTGGTGAGGTTTTGAAGGGTAAATAAGCAATTTAATTGTCGATTTTATCTTATCTTTCGCCCTTGCGGGCGATCGTCCGGTCAGCGATTCCTGTCAAGAATGCCCCTAAAGTTGGTTACAAGCATTCGAATAATATAAGACAATTATGTTAGCCGATTCACTATCACCGTCACTCAAACAAGTAAAATGTTGATATCTTATTTCCTTATCAAAATGCTTTGGTAAAGCTCGGTGCACCATTAAACGGCTTGCTCTTCCTCTTATTTTTTTTAAATTAATTTCTCTACATGCTGTCAATGATTTCAATGCAACTAAATTTATATGATAATCTTAAATTAACACGGCAATAAAACAATTAGAGTGATCTTTATTATTGCTCCTTTGTTAACACAGAGAAAATCAACAATCTTTCATCTAATTTCGCTACAAATAAATCATACACAGAAGACAACAAAGCTTTAGTTAGAGCGCGATGACCAAATCGCCGCCCATCACCAAATCTCGGATGTTGGCCAAGCCAAGATGCGATCGCTATCTACGATTTGAGCAACAAGGAAGCTCGCAGAGGGCGAAAGCAGCTAGTTGTTGTTGTTACTGACGTGATCGCGTTGTTACACATTGCTACCGAGGGATTCGGGCGAAAGTGTTCTTCGTCCGGTACGGGAGGCTACCAGAGCGAGACCCCAGAGTGAGGGCGACGGGGGGGTTCTAGGACATGACTTCATCGACGGTCTAACATCTTGTAATAGGATGGTTAGACCGCATGAACCTCTTACATGGGTCTGCAATTCATCGTAACGCGTATTAAATTACCGCAATTGCGGTCGCCGATAAAAAAGATTTTTTTTTTTTTTGGATTTGCCGATAAATTGTCAGTGATAACCGTGTAGAATTGTTTTTGTGCAAACAATTCGATGTTTTATTTTTCTTGTGGGTCATTTGATGGATTACGGTTCGTTCAGTGGAAAAGCCACAATCTATTAGTGATGCAATTGATTGATATTTTATGGATGGAAACTGAGTAATAGCGAATTGTGGCTTGACGGTTTTATGGAAGATGAATAGAACATAACTTTGGCATCATATACATTTTGTTCCACGCAAATAAACAGGAATTTCTGGGAACTTTTAGGAAATGTTCGGCCATTACAAACATCTTTGTGGATTGTTGAGGATTGTCAGAGAAAATAAATTAAATTTTCTGTACACATCAATAGACCAGGCTGTCACAGGCTCAGTTCTTAAACATCACAAATGAATCAACCCATGATCTTTGCAGACATCGAAGCTGAGTGTCAAGACGACTACATGAAGATCCGGGTCGGTTTCAACGGTAGCTTCGCCGGGTTGCTCTACTCTTCGGGGTACGCCTACGACCCTGATTGCGTCTACATCAACGGCACGGGAAGAGATTATTACGAGTTCTTCATCCAGTTGAACCGGTGTGGCACCCTGGGGAAGAACACCCATCATGAGGACAGCCGTAAAGGGCCGACGGTAGGTTTCTGTAGTTGACTTGGGTGGCAATCCTAGCCCTTCAGACAGGGGCCCTTCAGACAGGGGCGTTCACAAGTTGAAATATTTCATCTCATTTCCCTTAATTATACATTTAAAAAAAATTTTAAGTTAAATTTAATAAGTTTATTGTCATTTTGGTCAGGTGAGACATGTGACAGTCAGGGGTATATGTACAAAAAAAGTAGTCCGTTGGCCCAATACATCATTTACAGTTTAAAAACTCCTGTGTTGAGTAAAAATATTTGTCATTGAGATAATATTTAACATTGTTTCTAAAGTCATGACAGTTCTGAAAAGTTTTCACAAGTATGTCCCTAAAAAGTTTTCTGCCATCTTACACCAGCCCCCGTTCCTCTCAACGGCTTGTTGGTTCCATCTAACGTGGAAACCTGCGCATACCTTTGATATTCTATCTTAAAGTTTCACACGGGACAGGCTCATAAATGCTGGTATATTCATGACCAAATCCCACTCCAAGACGCCAATTTGTAACGGTCTCAATTAAGAAGTTGATTGTCACAAAAAAAGAGTTGTCTGGATCTTTGCTAACCACCTCTCGGTGAATTTACAGAAAAACTTCATGTGGAACACGGTGACCGTCCAGTACAACCCTCTGATAGAAGAGGAGTGGGACGAACACTTCAAGGTCACATGCGAGTACGGCTACGACTTCTGGAAGACGGTCACCTTCCCCTTTCTCGACGTAGAGTAAGTAGCCACCCTTTCCAAGATGCATGGAATCTTTATCCAGGTCACTGGTATCATCTCACAATAGGTGATTGTCATGTACCTAAGATCCCTATGCATGATCTTTGATTTTTGGCCAGCTGCTGCAAAAATAAACTCTGTAATCTCTGTGGTCACAGCGTTAATGTTGAAAATTCTGCTGAGAAAAAGAGCCAATGGTAGCTGCCACCTGATGACGCTCGTGGTTGTTCTTTTTAATAAACTTTTACAGTTAAATAATTATGATCCTAAAATATCGATACATGTACATAAATCGTTGAGGTTAGCATCAGTAAAGATTAACTGGGCGTAAACCAGTCTCAAATACGACTCATCTGTGAGATTTCACGAAATTAAATTTCTTAACTCTTAAAACGACGGTGACTCCATCTCTATATGACCATCATTCTCGTCAATAAAGTAGTTTTCGGTCGGTAATTTTCGCAAATACAGCTTAAAATGACCGCTGAAACTATGAACTATAAGCCAACGCCTTCGATTTTTTGTAAAATGAACACTTTTTTAAAGATAATACAAAGTTTAATTGCAACTCAGTGCCCCGGTGTCTACAGCGATGTTCACCGTAGTTTGTTTTCTTTGGGAAAGTGGTTAGAAACTATCATCTCCATGTTCGTGATAGAGTTTTCCGAGATGCGAGACTGAAATATAGGTCACGGCATAATGCTGTTGGCCACATGACATGAGATGGAATAGCAATGAGGCTCGCAGTCAACAGACCTTGAAGAAGACCCACCAGTACTTGAAGAAAGAGGCGAGGTGTTTACAGTTCGCTATGGAAATGTGGGCATGGAGGTGTGAAAATATCAACAGCTATCAAACGAGCAGAATCTTTGGCATAACGGCCGTGATTTCCTTTATTGTTTCTGTATTTGACAGTTAACTGCACGTATGATCTTCCAGGGTGGTTTCTGGTATTAAAACTAGGTTTACTTGTTCTAATTGACAGCCAGCTGTGAATTGGATTCAAATACTCAGCTAGAATTAAAAAACGGTGATAAAAATACAAAATAAACTTACTCTGATCGTTCCTACCCTGGATCTGTCGCTTTTCTTTTAGGTAATAATTTCAGTTTTAAGTGATTTCATCGGTGCTTATTGAAAATGAAAATATTCTCCTTTGTAGATAAATTCAAATCAGAACAATACCAATATTATGATCAAAAAATGACATCACTTTTGGGGCAGAAATTGTTAACCCTGATGCTCTAAGAAAAACTATTTGAAATGGATTTTGAATGCTAAGTAAAGGGCTGCTAAATTTCCCGACGTTTCGTAACATGTACTAGCTACTTCTTCAAGTGTTAGAGCAGTCCAAGGGTTAAACGTCGGGAAATTTAGTAGCCCTTTACTTAGCATTCAAAACCCATTTCAAATAGTTTTTCTTAAAACTAGTGCTAAGGATAAATCAAGTAGACATGAGTCTAAAAACCATCCTGATGCTCTAGTTTATAATGTCTAAAAGGATTACTGCCATCAATAATATCTCAATGAATCAACCAAAGAACCGTCAACCACATCCCACTGGCACACTTTGGACAAGCTGGTAGTGTTACACGTGTTCCTTTCAGCTCCTGCCTTGGAATAATTTCCTCTTATACCATCTCAACCAAACTTGAGTGTCCTTGATGAAAATGTGACCTTGTTACCGCCATTTTGCACCCGGTTATGACCTTTTAAGCAGATCCAATATGGCTGCTAAGCAGTCGCTTCCAGTCCAAGGTTATGTCGCTTATGCCAAAGGTTGACCACACGGCAATGTTTTCAGAGTGGCGACTGGTAATCCGGTAGTGTTCACGTTGTCTCCTCCGGAATGCTACATGGAGATACGTCACGGCTACGGTGCAGGGGGTACGCGAGTCGGAGGTCCCGTGCGTGTCGGCGATCCTCTCACATTGCTCATCTACATGCGCAGCAAGTATGGTAAGTATCTTGCTTATCTTGACAGTAACTTCACTCGCCTTGCTTATCAACCTCTCGACAGTAACTTCACTCGCCTTGCTTATCAACCTCTCGACAGCAACTTCACTCGCCTTGCTTATCAACCTCTCGACAGTAACTTCACTCGCCTTGCTTATCAACCTATCGACAGCAACTTAACTCGCCTTGCTTATCAACCTCTTGACAGCAACTTCACTCGCCTTGCTTATCAACCTCTTGACAGCAACTTCACTCGCCTTGCTTATCAACCTCTTGACAGCAACTTCACTCGCCTTGCTTATCAACCTCTCGACAGCATGGATTTATTGAGGAATCTTGTTGTTCGAGTTGCACGGTCTTTTGGTAGGGACGTTGAGCCGATGCTCTTCCTCAATACAAGATTATTCTTCGGCTCTTCGGCAGGTGTGGGCTATGTGCCGGCACCGGGTTTCCCCTCCTCACTTCTAAGCTAAGTTAGGTTCATCATCATCCTCATCATCCACTTCATTAGACCAGTGCCACAGGGGCCGTTATCAAAAAGTGCGTCGTTAAACCCTAATAATCAATCAGTCAACTGGAAATGAGTCTTATTTTATTAATAAGGTTTCCATAGATTAAATATAAGACATCGATGGCCTACACATTTAAAGCGCCAATCAGAAAATCATAGTGTTTTACTTGTGTTTACTTTCGAGTTTCACTTTTGAGTTTTGGTTTCAAAAAACCAAACAACCTTCAATTTATTTGCATACTTTCGGGCATTATACTTCAACCTAAGGTTGTTTCATCATAATGTTGCTCCCTAATGGCAGCTAACTTCAGGATTGTATTTCCTTGTTCTGGATTAGCACCAGTATTGTCTTGCTTGTAAGTGTCTTAAATTGATTCTCGTATGCCTTACAGACGGATTCGATATCGTGGTGAACGACTGCTTTGCACACAACGGCGCCACCAAAAAGATCCAGCTCATCGACCAGTACGGGTGAGTTCGCGGTAGCAACGGAAGAACAACCCTTTTTACTTCTATCACCCGTTCTACTTGTACCCCAATATCAGATCGAAAACTATTCTAACTGTGAGATTAGTTAGAGTATATCTAACTTTCTAACGTTCATAATTAGGAGCTCATCGCATCAGTACAGCAACAGGTCCGTTTGCCAGCTCTGAATTTTTTTACACTATATCTATAAAGTAGTCCAGGGCGACTGGTCGTTTTCCAAGAAAATAAATCTAGTTCTCTACACTAGTGTATACGCTGACAAAAATTCCCTTACACTAACTTACACTAACTCTAAAGGTGATTTGAAAAGTGCAACCCGATGGAAATACCAAAAAACAGCTGAGATAACTGTACACTGCTCTGATGAACCCACTAATGAATGAATGCTGGAATGCTAGGTTCATAGCTGGCAAACACAACTAGTGATTTTATTATTATGAACACTATAACCGTCTCAAAAATTGATGCCCAAACAGGGACACGAACCCCGATCTCCACCTATCGCTGGTGTTACTCTAACCCAATGAGCTATTTGGACACTAGCTTTTTGAGACGATTTTAATGTTTTTGAATTTCTGAGACGGTTAAAGTGTTCAAATTAATAAAATACCCCGCGCATTGCAAGCGTTTGCAATTTAAATAAGATTTCATCTACAACTAGTGATTCCTTCAGGAGGAGGAAAATCAATTTATTTAAAAATCGACAGCTATCCAAATATATGGTTGACCATTAAGGTGTAGCTTACTGATCTTATCAGCTTACTATCATCTTACTGATTTTAAATACAATTTCTTATTAAGAATATTTATGATTATTTGTGAGCTTTATCGTGGGGCTACTTAAGCTGATACCCATGTCTTCTTTAGATGCCCTGTAGATGATAAACTCATCAGTCGGTTCCGTGGCTCGTGGAGTGAGACTGGCGTCTTCGAGACCCAGGTCTTTGCCTACATGAAGACGTTCCGTTTTACCGGCTCACCGGCTCTTTACATCGAATGCGATGTACGCATGTGTCATGGCAGATGTCCAGTGAGTACCTACACACAATTGAAGCGTTTGTTAAAGATTGGTTTAAAATGGCTGACTTTTGTCATTGCTCTTGTGAGTTAATATTGGATGTAGTTTACCGATAATCTCTGGGTTTTATCGCTTTAGGTAAAGATAGGTTAGGTTACAATTAGGTACGTTAGGGAAGGTTAGGGTAGGCTAAATTAGGTTAGGTACGGTTAGGTTAGGTTAGGTTAGGTTAGGTTAGGTTTGGTTAGGTTAGGTTAGGTTAGGTTAGGTTAGGTTAGGTTAGGTTAGGTTAGGTTAGGTAAGGTTAGGTTAGTTTAGGTTAAGAGTCTAATCGTAATTCATAGCATGTAAAAAGCTTTAAAATTTATATTTTCTTCTGGGTTCATGTCGTGCAAGCATAAAAAACTAATGGAGTTATCGAATTAAAACGCATTACGATCAAATGTTCGTCATTAACTGTTGACAATCAAAAGATCTCCTCGCTAGGTTCAAGATGTCTTTTAGCGGTCGTTAGTTTCATTTGATAGCTAACATTCATAGCTCTCAGGAAGCGCTAACCTTTGTGCAAAAACGCACTAACGCGACTATAGGTATACACACTACAAAGTACATTGTTCCAGAATTTTTGCTACTGAACAATTTCGTGACTTTCTTTGAGACTAAGACAGTTGCTTTGATGTCAGAGGCTTTTCAAAAAATCTGCTGGTACATTTTTCCAATTGGAGTAAACACACGGCAAGGCGATTTCAGGGCGTTTGACTTATTTCAATGTCGCGTTTCCAAAATATCTCCTATTCTCCCGATTGGAAAACGGTTATAGTGTTCATAATTATAAAATAATAAAGCTATACTCACATAGGTAATGCTGGAACACCTTGGTATTAAAAAAACGCTGTCATGTTACCTTTCTGACCACCCTATCTCTGTCCCCTTTGCCTGCAGACCCAACCCTGTCACTGGCGTAACGGCAAGGCGGTGCAGAAGAGAGCCGCTCCATCAAACGACTCGCAGCTCTCTGAGAACGTGCAGCTATTCCAGGCGCTGAGAGTCCTGCAGGATGAGGATGTCGAGGGACAGAAGGAGGTGGTACAAGAGCAGGGTGTGTGCGTCCGGCCAGCGGCGCTCTCGGCGCTAGTTGGTGAGTTTGGCAGGGTCTGTGGTTGGAAGCTGTTTGTTGTTGTCAGGAATTTTGTGAGCAGGTTTGGCTTTAATGATAATAGGGTCATGAATCTATGGGTTGAAATTAATGACGGTCGGACAGGTTTGCTCGCTTGGGGTAATTTATTATAGTCGCTTATCGTTCCTTTAGTTCCTTTACTGTGTGACTTGAGAAGAAATCACAAAATAGCTCTATATATATGTATCCTTGGTCAGCAAATGCCCCAACTAATTCGCTCTCCGATCTCTCGCAGGGTTGGCAGGCTTGCTCCTTGCAGCGTTGTCGCTCAGTCTCGTGATCACGTGTCATCGAATGCGTAGAGCCACGCGCTGCAAGATGGCGCCCGACATGGATGGTGACGCAGTGACTTCGACGGGATTCGAACAGGGCTTTATGACGCATAAAGGACGCATCAATTGAGCGTAGAACTGCGTGCTGGAAAGTGCGTTGCTGGCAAGGAGGTCTTTGAAGGAAATTATTGATGGCTGCCGCGTTTTGAATGATAACGAATTAGTTTATGGAGTTTACTGTGTTTAGTTCGATTCAAGGCAGTGCACGAAATGTCATGGACTGCCAGAAAACATATGAGTGACTTTACTTAAATGCCAATTCTGATCTAATTTTTGACAAATTGCTTAAATTGCCAAAAAGTATTGTTTTGAAAGTTATGCTATGTTCATAATTAGTTCTTTTCACAGCTGTTTTACCTCACAGTTATTATAATAATACAGTCAACAGAGCCACTGAACCAATTCAAATTTAACCACGCAAGAGCCTAGATCCAGAAGGTTCTAATTCCATCTCATAAAAATCTAATTTGTTAGTTTAAACTTATGTAACTCTATTGGCACACCAGCTTTGAAAGCGTGTGGCGGCCATCTCCGAAGAAACCTTTGCAAGTGACAAGCTTTCGGGCCGTCGTGTAGTGATTGGTGCACCGAAGAAAACCACGGAGGACCTTCCAGCTTCTCCTGGCAGTCTTCGAGGTGCGTGGGCATAACATGAGTTGCGATTGTGCTTCTCCTTGCGGTCTTTAGTTGAAGCTCGGGGCGCGAGCGGGATTTTTGGTGTCAAAGAAAAACGCATGCGGAAATAAGATTACTATTTTTTTGTTGGTTGAGTAGATGTTTTCAAAGTCATGGTTTGATTTTATGATGTTTTTTCCTTTGGGACCAAGTTTGGGACCCTAGAAAGGGTCTCACGTCTCGCCGTTTCGACAAGGCACGGTTTGTCATCTTCAGATTATCAGATTATCATTTTGTCATCTATAAGATTATCTGAATCTTATGCAAGATTTCGGCAAAATAACTCGATATTGCTTTGACCATAAAGCGTAAAAAGACCAAAATCAGCAGATAAAATATAAATGAGAACTTTTTCAATGTTTCTGCATTAGTTTGAGAGATTGAAAATGCAGATTCTAGATCAAAGATATCTGTGTATTAATAACCACTCATGGTAATCAACAGTTTTGCTAAAAACTGTGTAATTTACAACTGAAACTCAATTATTTTTTTATCTAATTAGAAGTTAATACTGCCTGTCATGTGTCAACTTTACATCAAAGATCCTTGGCTCGAAATCTTACGCTGAAATTTTGACTAAAGACCAGTGAAAGAACTGTTTAGGGCCTCTCTTCATGTTTACTGGGAGGCCATTTTGTGAACGGTTAGTGACCACAGCAACGGCTTGGTACAGCAACCGATCTCTTTGCGTAGAGTATGAGCCATATTACCTAACCTGTTGCACTTTGTATAACCGATAGGATTTAAGCCCTCATAGTTTGTGAACAGACAGGGCACTGCACAATATAACATACTTGTTTTTTGTTAGATTATTTGGGGCCATTGTTGTTTAAGGGGCCGTGCAATAAAGTGCAATATGCGTATATCAATGAAGTACTGGAAGTTTTGCTTATGGACCTGAATTCCTTTTTTTTCTCTCGGAATCTGTAGATGTTGTGCTCACGGCTTCGCTGAAAATGTTGTAAACACCTTTTGTCAAATTCCAGTTCATATTTTATTTTGAAGGACCACACCGAGCGGTTTGGTGGGTTCGAAGCACTGGTTCTCGTGAGATCGCCGAAGTTAAGCAACACTGCGCTGGGTCAGTTATTGGATGGGTGACCATCATACACATGACCAGTTCTGTTTGGGAGAGAGGTTGGAGGGATGAAAGATAAGCAACACTGCGCTGAGTCTGGTATTGAATGGGTGACCATCATACACATGACCAGTTCTGTTCGGAAGAGAGGTTGGAGGGATGAAAGTTAAGCAACACTGCGCTGAGTCAGGTATTGGATGGATGACTATCATACACATAACCAGTTCTGTTCGGGAGAGAGGTTGGAGGGATGAAAGTTAGTACAGTAACTTCACTCGCCTTGCTTATCAACCTCTCGACAGCATGGATTTGTGGAGGAATCCTGTTGTTCGCGTTGTACCGTCCTTCATAAGGAACGTTAAGCCGGTGGTTCCCTTTGTGCTCTTCGACAGAAGTAGGCTACGTGCCGGCACCGGGTTTCCCCTCCTCCATTCTAGGCTCGGTTAGGTTCATCATCATCCTCATCATCATCCACTCATTCACTGACGCCATTAAAACAGTGCAGGATGGCCAGTTGTCAAAACAGCGTCATGTAATTTGAATTCTTTCAACTTTTTGAGATTTGAATTCGCTGGGAATAGTATGCTAGAAAATTCTGGAACAAAGAGAAGTATTTAGATTTACTGACCATTCAATAAATCCAATACGAAAGAATTACGTTGTGTGCTGATTGTCAAATAGGAACTAGGTCTTACCTTCAGTGCCACATGGACCGTTATCAAAACACGAAACAATCTTACAGTCAGCCTCTCTCGCTCCCTCTGTTCATCTCATTATAAGATCAGAAAAACAGGCATGAGTGCCGGTAAAGCCGTTCTCTACATAACCTACACCAACCTCGCCAATCTCCCGACAGGTAGCGCTGCGCAACAATTCGAACGCGTTCAAACATCAGAAGGAAGTCGTTCGAACACCGCATTCCAAACGTCAGTTTCTCGGCCCGTCAGATCGTCAGTCTCTGCAAGTCCTCAGTGGTGCTAGGTTGTGTTCGTCCATGCGTTGCTGGCAGCGACGACATCCACCTAACTAGCCGCCTGGGTGAGTACCCTCGTCCTAGGGGGAGGCGTTTCACCAGCTTGCTTGCATCGCGGCCTGCTGACGGGGCAGCCACCGTTGCAAAAAGTCCGTCGGACGCAGACAGGAAAACGGGAAACAGATTGCGAAGAAAGTTTTTTTTCTTCTTTTTGATATCGTCGGCAAGACGGGAACCGTTACGGAGTGGCGAGATACGAACGCCGGTCTTTTGACGCGATTTTTCTGTTTTTTTTTCACATTCAACAGTGACTTTGCAGCGTTTGTTTCCATCGTCACTTGTCTAGCAATACAGGATGCTGGTCTGCATTGCGTTCAAAACAGATTTGTCACCTGTTGCAGGTTCGGTATTCAAAGTAATTATTTTCTTTTCCACGCTGCCATGGGAGACGTTGTAATTGCCTGGCAAACAAGCTCACAGACTAGAACAATCTAATTCCTGCAATTATAGTGTTATTACTTTCGTGCCGTGCCCTGTGACAACGTAAAAATTAACCGTTTTCAGTAATTTCGATTTTTTTTTTTTTGTATATCGTATGCACATTGTCACTGGCACACGGCGCCTAAAGATTTCGCCGCACCGTACCGGGGTTCGAATCTGTAGTGGGACTGTCACTTTCTCGACCCGTAGCCTGAGATCGTGCACGGGGCACGAAAGAGTGACTCGTACGGAGTCATTCACCCGCAGCGGTGTGACCCAGAAAAACTTTGCCTGCCTACGACGAGGCCGGTGTCAACATGCACGGCCCCCTAGTTTCACGATCGTCTGGCCACGGCCAGGGGTCCACACAGATTTGTAAACAATGGCTGGAGGAATTTCAACATAACATAATTGCTTAACGTAATCGACATGTAACGTGCAGGAGCGGTAGCTAATAACTGTCACGGTAGCTCGCTATGTTTATGGTAAGGTTGGAGATATCTGTGTGTGTTTTTTGTGTCAGGAGAATGGCAGATAATATTTCGAAGAGTGCTTATGGTTTTGAGACATACCTACAATAAAATACAGCGTAAAGAGTGTTTGAAGACCAATATACCTTGAGATCTTGTGATGATGTTTTGAAACTCTTGCACTTGCTGTATTTCTCTGCGGTGATATAGCACGTTATACTTTGGACCGCCAGGATCAGGATCTCTTCTGTCGCAGAATGCTGAAAAATACTGAATCCGTTTGCACAAAACTTGTCTTTATAATAGGTTTTCGTAAGATTGGTGTATTCACATAACAAAATTCGCTAAGTCCGATGGTAATTAACGTTAATTGCCGAGAGAAAATCGCGTTCCTTATCTGGGTAACTTTACGCTACATTTGTTTAGCGTTTCTTTAAAATTACCATTTAAAAATTAGCAAAATTTACAATTTGAATTGTCCTGTGCAGGATGAAAAAGTTCCAGGTTTCTATCAAATTTGGTGCCAATTCATGTGAGTTCTCCAATGAAATGAACGCAGAAATTCACTTGGATTCTTTTGCCCCATATCAATCGTCTCTTTGTCAATGGCATTTTTCGAAAATAAATATTTTTTCGTTGCCAACTAGATGAAATGGTAGATTCAACGTTTGGTAGCCATGGAGATGCTGAGATCACCTGACAGAGCTTCTCAATTCTGCTATCTTATGTTACCACGGGTATATCATGGCCTAGCATAGGAGGTTCAATGGTAGATTCAACGTTTGGTAGCCATGGAGATGCTGAGATCGCCTGACAGAGCTTCTCAATTCTGCTATCTTATGTTACCACGGGTATATCATGGCCTAGCATAGGAGGTTCAATGGTAGATTCGACGTTTGGTAGCCATGGAGATGCTGAGATCGCCTGACAGAGCTTCTCAATTCTGCTATCCTATGTTACCACGGGTATATCATGGCCTAGCATAGGAGGTTCAATGGTAGATTCAACGTTTGGTAGCCATGGAGATGCTGAGATCGCCTGACAGAGCTTCTCAATTCTGCTATCTTATGTTACCACGGGTATATCATGACCTAGCATAGGAGGTTCAATGGTAGATTCAACGTTTGGTAGCCATGGAGATGCTGAGATCGCCTGACAGAGCTTCTCAATTCTGCTATCTTATGTTACCGCGGGTATATCATGACCTAGCATAGGAGGTTCAATGGTAGATTCAACGTTTGGTAGCCATGGAGATGCTGAGATCGCCTAACAGAGCTTCTCAATTCTGCTATCTTATGTTACCACGGGTATATCATGGCCTAGCATAGGAGGTTCAATGGTAGATTCAACGTTTGGGAGCCATGGAGATGCTGAGATCGACTGACAGAGCTTCTCAATTCTGCTATCTTATGTTACCACGGGTATATCATGGCCTAGCATAGGAGGTTCAATGGTAGATTCAACGTTTGGGAGCCATGGAGATGCTGAGATCGACTGACAGAGCTTCTCAATTCTGCTATCTTATGTTACCACGGGTACATCATGGTCTAGCATAGGAGGTTCAATGGTAGATTCAACGTTTGGTAGCCATGGAGATACTGAGATCGCCTGACAGAGCTTCTCAATTCTGCTATCTTATGTTACCACGGGTATATCATGGCCTAGCATAGGAGGTTCAATGGTAGATTCAACGTTTGGTAGCCATGGAGATGCTGAGATCGCCTGACAGAGCTTCTCAATTCTGCTATCTTATGTTACCACGGGTATATCATAGCCTTGCATAGGAGGTTCAATGGTAGATTCAACGTTTGGTAGCCATGGAGATGCTGAGATCGCCTGACAGAGCTTCTCAATTCTGCTATCTTATGTTACCACGGGTATATCATGGCTTAGCATAGGAGGTTCAATGGTAGATTCAACGTTTGGTAGCCATGGAGATGCTGAGATCGCCTGACAGAGCTTCTCAATTCTGCTATCCTATGTTACCACGGGTATATCATGGCCTAGCATAGGAGGTTCAATGGTAGATTCAACGTTTGGTAGCCATGGAGATGCTGAGATCACCTGACAGAGCTTCTCAATTCTGCTATCTTATGTTACCACGGCTATATCATGGTCTAGCATAGGAGGTTCAATGGTAGATTCAACGTTTGGTAGCCATGGAGATGCTGAGATCACCCAACAGAACGTATTTTATGCTAAGGCAGATAAAACCAAGTCTCCCTATTCGCCATTTATTTATCAAAACAAAAACAAACCGTGCTTGCGCCCGCGCATTACATATCTAGCAGATTCCACTGCACACCGCCGTCTTGGTATTCTATCTCAAAGTGCAGTCTGAGCATCGCATTGTCGAGCGGTGCAACAAAATTGCATGTCCGCCTCCTGGTCTGCTCAGCGTGACTGCCCGAGGCTGTGTAACGCCCACCGTACTATCGGTGCCTGGTACCGAGTCGCCTCCTTCGCTGTCTCTGTCTCCGTCGCGTGCATCGCGCTGGTTTCATCTCGCTCGTCGTCTCCGCTTGTGACGTCACGAGTCACTAGTCGCAGCATCCCGGTGCAAGCGGCGTGGTGGACTGCGGCGTGCTTTTGACGTTTAAAAATTAAAATTAAAAAATTAAAAAATCTTGGACCGTTTTAAAGGCATTACAGAAAGAATCATTGCATTTAAAAATACAGTTAATAAAATAAGTATTGGTTACTTTTAAAAATATCAAGAAAATAGCCTGCATTTGCCAGGTTATTTACTATTTCATCTGGCTTTGGTAGCGTATTCCAGTCCGAGGTGGTTTTTGGAAATGTTGATTTTAAATACATTGTTATTTTGTAAATTATACTCATTACAAGAAGTGTCTTTCGAAACAGTCTTTATAAATGGCAAGGTCCTCAACAGTTGGTTGCTCAAACACCGTTCAGTGGAGGAACATATGTTTCCGGAAGAGGCGCCGCCAATCGTTTTGGGGTGACATGAGTGCCAACTGTCATTTTCCTTTTTCTCTACAGCTTCTAAGCTCGGTTTTTTTTTTCGAGAATTTTTCTTTTTGAAAGTATTTTTCTAACAATTATTACAGCCATATGGGATTTATTTGTCTCACTGTAGACGGGCTAGACTGCAGTAATGCTGGGGACAGTACTTGTGTTGGTATCTTCTCTCACGGGCTAGACTGTAGCAATGCAGGGGACAGTCCTTGTGCTGGTATCTTCTCTCACGGGCTAGACTGCAGTAATGCTAGGAACAGTCCTTGTGCTGGTGTCTTCTCTCACGGGCTAGACTGTAGCAATGCAGGGGACAGTCCTTGTGCTGGTATCTTCTCTCACGGGCTAGGCTGTAGCAATGCAGGGGACAGTCCTTGTGCTGGTATCTTCTCTCACGGACTAGACTGTAGCAATGCAGGGACAGTCCTTGTGCTGGTATCTTCTCTCACGGGCTAGACTGTAGCAATGCAGGGACAGTCCTTGTGCTGGTATCTTCTCTCACCGGCTAGACTGTAGCAATGCAGGGGACAGTCCTTGTGCTGGTATCTTCTCTCACGGGCTAGACTGTAGCAATGCAGGGACAATCCTTGTGCTGGTATCTTCTCTCACGGGCTAGACTGTAGCAATGCTGGGGACAGTCCTTGTGCTGGTATCTTCTCTCACGGGCTAGACTGTAGCAATGCAGAGACAGTCCTTGTACTGGTATCTTCTCTCACGGGCTAGACTGTAGCAATGCAGAGGACAGTCCTTGTGCTGGTATCTTCTCTCACGGGCTAGACTGTAGCAATGCAGGGGACAATCCTTGTGCTGGTATCTTCTCTCACGGGCTAGACTGTAGCAATGCTGGGGACAGTCCTTGTGCTGGTATCTTCTCTCACGGGCTAGACTGTAGCAATGCAGGGACAGTCCTTGTGCTGGTATCTTCTCTCACAAGCTAGACTGTGATTATGGTGGGTTGTAAATGAGTGCTGCATGTACATGAATAGACACATGCAGCGTGAAGACCTTCGAAAACGGAAGAACCATTAAAAAAGGAACTTAATTTGTGGTTTAACTACTGATTGACAAATAAAAAAAACTTTTGAACAAGCATTGCCTATGCGTCAGTGGCACTTCATTGTGATACTTCACCTATGCAAAGGACAATGTCAATGATTTGTTTTATTTCTTTCAGTCTTTAGTTTCTAAAGTCTACAAGTTGCAGCCCATGGCATTGCTCAGCTCGAGGCAAGACGGCCGCACGTCTTTCGATGGACTTTTGATACAATGGTAGACGTCATTCAATGTGCCAAGCGTTCTTTTTGCTGAGGCATCTTCTAGATTCGCTTTGTGGTGTTTAACGACGCAACCTTTTGACGAAGTGCCTGTAACTCTGGACTGAAACGGTGAACGTCAGTGAATGAATGGATGATGGTGAGGATGATGTTAAACTAAATCTAACATAGCAGGGAGGAGGGAAATCAGATGGCTTATCTCCTGTCGGAAGTGCACCAAGGGGACCACCGGCTTAGCGTCCCTTGTCCAGGATTGTGCAGAGCAAACAACAGGATTCCTCCACAAATCTATGCTGTCGAGAGGTTGATAAGTGAAGCGAATAAAGTTGATCAACTTCTATTCCTCCAATCTATTTCCCGCTCAGAGCTATGGTCATGAGTGTAATGGTCATCCAACCAATACCTGACTCAGCTCAGTTTTGTTCAACTCCGGTAGCGTTTCGAACACGCCAAGCCGTTCGATGTGTCTTCTTAGTTCCTCCTCAAAGCGTCGGTTTCAAGGCTAAGCGTCGATTTCCTCGGCGAGGCGTCGGTTTTCGCCGAGGCGTCGCCGTCGGTTCTGCACGGCGCGGAGGCCTTGGCCTGCTTTCGCCGAACGTGCACGGCGCTCGCGCGGCGGACAATTGCCTGTTCGCCGTTTTCACCGATCTTCGGATCTTCGCCGTCGACTTCGACAAGCCGTGGTCGCTGTCTTTTCTTCACCACTTTCTCCGCATCTCGTAGGAGAAGAATCTAGAATCTAGTTGCATGTACCGTGCGATTTCTTGCCGTTGCCAGGGATGGGCAATAGTATAGTTATTCAAGTCCATGGCGATTTGGTCGGTCGTCCTTTCCCTGAATTGTAAATAACTTATCGCTTAAAAAGTTGATAAGTTATTGAGATAGTTATGATAATGTTTTAAATACTAAAGTAATTTATTTTCAAATAGAGTTTTACGTGAAAAACGTACAATAGGAAGTTGTAGAATGTGTTTTTCGGGTGTGCAGATGGCAGGTTTTCTAGTGGAATGGTCCTCCCATAAGCTTCAAAAATACCAACGAACGGGGAAACTCGCAACGGTCAATTGCAAATTTATCTAGTCGACAAAGTATTTTGTAGCACAAATTTAACATAAATTATATAAATTAAAGTATTTATAATCTATTATTTTGGGTTTAGAAATATGATTTCTGTTAACAAACCGTAAGCTTTTTTGCAATTTCATACACACTGATAAAAATTAATAAGATGAACGGATCTTCAGAACATAAAAATATTTATTTAAGAATGGTATGGACGATTTCGGGACAAATATACCTACGAACGGTCAGTACATGTGTTAATCTTGTAGAAACAATACTCAAATTAGAAAGAGAAAACATGAAACTTGAGTCTTCTATAACAATGGAGCTCTTCACTGCTATCAGCTCGACAAAGCCAGTGTAGAAACCGTCTCCATGGGCCAAAGTCAAAGCACTTTGTCTTCAGTAGAGAACCAGCAAGTGACCTGGCTTTTTTCGAGCCTTAGGACGCTAAAAAAGTGTTTTACGATGATCTAGATTGGTTTCGGATTATTGGCCAAACTTTGTGGTAAGTTTCAAAAAGCAAATACTCGCGGCGTAAAAGGAAATCGTTCTCGATACACCTAGAATACGGAAGAGATTTGTTTTTTGGTCTTGACAGTTATTGAAGATATAAGAAGAAGGGAAGGATAAAGACATTGAGTTTACAAGCTCGGTCAGAGGGCCAGTGTTAATGTTAAGTTTTCTGCTGAGCAAACGAGCCGGCAACACGTGACAGTGGTAGTTGTCCGATGGCGATTACGGTCGTCTTTTTTAACAAACCACTACAATTAAATAATTATGACTGAAAATATCATCATCATGATGGTTTTTAGACTCATGTCTACTTGATTTATCCTTAGCACAAGTTTTAACAAAAACTATTTAAAATGGGTTTTGAGTAAAGGACAACTAAATTTCCCGACGTTTTGTAACATGTACTAATTACTTCTTCAAGGGTTAGAGCAGAATTGGAAAATTGTCAGGACTGCTCTAACCCTTGAAGAAGTAACTAGCACAAGTTACCAAACGTCAGAAAATTTAGTCGTACTTTACTTAGCATTCAAAACCCATTTCAAATAGTTTTTTTTATATCAAAACATGTTTATCAATCATTGGTATTAGTTCTATGAAAGATAAATTGAGCGTAAATCAGTCTCAAATCCCAGTAATCTACAAGGAATAACGTACCATCTTAATTACAGTGACTTTACTTAGTAATATCCCGCATTTTTGTCTGTAAACTAGTCATTTGGCGGCAAATTTTCGCACCGAAAGTCTAAAATTAGCGTTATTGTAGTTCGCTGGAACTATGATATAAACCTAGTGGTCAAACCGTCTGCTGCAGTCGTCTAATTTGACCGTCTGTATTGCAAGATGCGATCGACGTGCCAAGACTTCGAACCACTTCATCGTCGCCGCCGTCTGTCATCTTCTAGACCATTGTCTACCACTTTGCACCGGCGATAAGTGCACCCATCAGCCACTTGGTGCTCGCGCGTTGGACCAATCCTGCCCGTCGGGTGTCACTTACATAATCATGCACATAATCATGCACATAACCATCATCATCTTTGTCCATTATCGGCGTCGATGTCGTCGAGATGATTGGGCTGACTGCAATTTTAATCCCATATCACCTTTAGCTATGTTGCTTAACAGTTGGTTAAGGATTTAACGATTAGTTTGCTAGAAGTATTAAGTTACTGGATTGGTTAGTTTATTAGGCAGATATTCCGAACGGTTTGGGGTGTTGGTAACACCCGTTCTCCTGAGATCACCAAAGTTAAGCAACACTGGTTAAGTTAGGTATTGGTTGGGTGACCATCAAACTCAAGACCAGTCCGTTTCGGAAGAGAAGTTGAATGGAAACGATTACTTCGTTCATCTCAACCATCTCAAATCCTGATTTTTCATGTTGTATCCCTTCCTTAGGAAAGGGCGTTAAATCTGTGGTTCTCTAGGTGTTCTTCGATTTAATTAAGCTACGTACCGGAGCCAGATTTCCCCTCTTCTCATTTAGGCTAGGTTAGGTTTATCATCGGCCTCGTCAAAAAGCGTAAATTGACAGTATTTTAAACGAGTATGTCTCAAGAAATGCTGCAGTAGGTATTTTGTCATCTGAAGTCATGCATCTTTCCTAGTGCTATGCTTGCAGAAATCTGTCAGAAACCTAGCGGTACATGAACGTGCCAGTTTCTCAATTTGCTTCTCTCTACAACTAGAACTGAGGGTGAAATGGATGATGGAGGATCACAATCCACCGTGAAGGTCTCTAGAAATATGCAAACACATGTTATTTTCAATATGGAGTGCAGTTTTACAGTTTCTAGTGATATTAACCTTAACTCCACTGTTCATATGGTTATAAATAATAATTATCAATACAGAATATATGCAAGTTGGCTACTGAGACTCGTATGTTTGGAACTCTTGAAAATTATTTAACTCAAAAACTACGTGAGACACCCACCCGTCGTTGCTCTGGTACTACTATCTGTGCACCAGATTGGATTGCAGGAAATTACTAATTACGAACGGTAGTACATGTGAAAATTAAGGACTATCGAATGGAGGCATTGCAGATAAATGCGGAAATGCAATTAAACTGTGTCCCAAATTCATTGAAATGCTTTTAAATCCCCGCGGACTTTGATATTCACACTTTTATACGTAAATCTAGTTGAAGAATAATTGTATTAGAATATTCCATCGCGTGTTGTCGATTAATTACTTCAGTGTTTCCCGAACTTACGACATCTGTGTAATAATTTTCTTAATATCTAATAAAAAAATCGCAAATCAGTAGTTTTATGTCAAATCAACAGACAAAAATGTATACCAAACCAAATTTAAAACTGCAAAACTGTGAGCAAATGAACAAAGTAGGCCTACAAAAAAACAAAATAGTTTTTTAAATTTTAATTTGCACTGTTCATGCGCAGCAGTCGTCTGAATTTGAGCCGTTGGAATGGTGAGAAAATTGGGGTAGTTTCAGGTGACAAAAATGCATAACAACTTAGAAACTCAATGCATGGCCCATGGTTAAATTGCAAAATTATGTTCCTGAAATGCGACTAGTAGGTATGTGAAGCTCTCCAGAAGAAAAGCGTACTACACTTTGGAAAACACTGAATTACATAGAGCGCAGCCCCCTAGCCCCAAGCCCTAGCTCTAGCCCCTAGCCCTAGCCCTAGCCCGAGCCTAGCCCTAGCCCGAGCCTAGCCCTAGCCCTAGCCCGAGCCTAGCCCTAGCCCGAGCCTAGCCCTAGCCTTAGCCCGAGCCCTAGCCCTGGCCCTAGCCCGAGCCCTAGCCTGATCTATCTAGCCCCTAGCCCGAGCCTAGCCCGAGCTATCTAGCCCGAGCTGTCTAGCCCTAGCCCGAGCCCTAGCCCTAGACCGAGCCCTTGCCCCTGGCCCTAGCCCTAGCCCTAGCCCTAGCCCGAGCCCTAGCCCCTAGCCCCTAGCCCTAGACCGAGCCCTTGCCCCTAGCCCTAGCCCTAGCCCTAGCCCTAGTCCTAGCCCTAGTCCTAGCCCGAGCTATCTAGCCCCATGCAGTGTAATAGGAACTCAATGGTATTATAGCTGTTGCCAGTCAATAAATTCCACGACAATGAAGCGAGTTCCCTTGCAGTCTATCAATCAACAATCTGCAGGCGCGTTTAAATGCACCAGAATCCCATTTGACAGCTCTCACTGTCAGCTGATGACTCGCGAATTCGGTGACCTTGTCGCTGTCGGTTTGGTCACGTGACCTCGGTCAGTCTGTCGGAAACGTACTAACAGTCGACAAATGATTGCCTTGTTTCTGCGAATGTGGTTGTGTAATCGAAAACAAGTCGGGTAAACAAATAGCGAACTGTCTGTTGCATTGTCTTCTATATGGAGTATTCAGCGCTAGTGTTCGCCAACTTGTGCAATTATTATTACCTACCAATTAGCATCTTGCATTTCGTTCGTTTTATTGTAAGTGTCCTTAGACATTCTTTTAAGATTCTTCTAAGATTACCCAATTGACCGGTAGATTAGGATGAACTCTTATTTAAATTGCAAACGCTTGCAATGCGCGGGGTATTTTATTATTAACAACACTATAACCGTCTCAAAAATTGGTGCCCAAACGCTGACTCGATCCCCGATCTCCACCTATCGCAGGTGTTGCTCTGAACCATTGCGCTATCTGGATACTGGCTTTTTGAGACGATTTTAGTATTTGATGAGTTCGAGTCCGCGTTTGGGCATCAATTTTTGAGACGGTTATGGTGTTGTTAATAATAAAATGACCGCTAGATATTTGCTGGCGCGGATCCTTGACGTATAGGGAAGGCAAGCCAAAGTGAGCTCAATGCGTTTTCTTGATAGTCCAAACATTTCAGTTGCAACATTTCAATAATTTACCTGTGGTTTATGCCAAAAAGCCAAATTCATTAGTTTTGAAACTTTTTTTATAAGGAGGGCCACTATTTTTTTGTCAGGTGTAAAAATTTCAGCCAGTTATAACTCGACCATCTAGGAAGTTTTGCCAAGCCAGTTCCTTCCAGTTTCTAGGTAAGCCAGTGACATTTGCAATAACTCCAAATGCACTGAGTTTAAGAAACAGCCGACAACGCAGCAAAACCAATAAATTCTGACAGATGACTTGCTTCACAAATCATTATTGACTTTACAAACGTGTGAACGAAATGCCGATTGTTAGAAATTGATAGAGCTGAGTTTGTGGAATACATTCTACATTCCTCTACCCCAGACACCACAAGATCTTCAGGCAAGGTGTACGTTAGCAGCACTCGAAGACTTGTAAAAACTTACCAGAAATTCAGGTTCTATTAATAACCCATCATCAGTCAGTGCTAAAATTTACAAAAATACCAACATAATTACTGTAAGAGGCAGTCACTAGATATATAGCCTTGTGGGGAATCTTCACCTGCTACGATAATAAGGAAAAGAAATCGATTTTATCACCGACCAGAAATCGATTGCTGCGTGATCGTTGGTGTTGTAGACCAGAAAGTGCAGTCATACCAACACGACGAGATGCATGCCTGGAGCATGATCGTCCATGTTTGAGATATGCTAATGTACTGTTTGCGTGACATCCGTAAAAACTGTGCCAATATAGCGGAGTTTACGCACCGAGTCTAGCGATTGCCTGGAGTACATGCCAGTCGTTGAACTACATGGCAGTGTTTGCTGATGTGACGTGTTTTCTATAATTATAACACACCTGAAATAGATTTGTTTTTGTTTTCTGACATATCAGTATATGACCAAAGATATGGCTGTAAAATTTGTGGCATAGTTGGGGAAAATCCCCGGTGCCAAAGCGACGGTTTTTTCATAAAACTGTATATGGCTTTAATTTTAATTTCTCACTCAAAGTGGGCAGATTTCCCAAAAGTAAATGTCTAGCCTGTGAGATGTGACACCCTCGTTTTTGGAGTATCCTGTTCTTTCTGGCTTCCCACAGGAACGAAAATGACAAGACATGTACCATCCGCTATCTCCGGATGATCTAATTTCAATTCCACGACCTAGTCTACAGGCAAGGAGCGCGATTGTTAACTTGGAGGGTATTTATACCGCGAGGAAAGATACCAAATCACAGTTCTCTAGAGCTATTTTTGCCATTCGAACTAGTGCTAGATTCACAGCGAGGGCTTGAATACATTTTAAATTCGGCCTCGAAAAATGTTGTGCGATAGCTAATCAACTCTCGTGGTTATCATCTGGTTTCGATTTGGCGGTGCCTTCAATGACATGCGACAACTCATTCGGCGCTACTTGCGCTATCGACCCCTAGATTATGAAAAGTTAATTTAAGCCAAGCGTAATCAAGCTCAACTTAACATATCCCAGCCTAACTAAGTCTAGTCTTACCTAACCTAGCCTAATCTCACCTAACCTAGCCCAGTTCAGTCCAGTCCAGTCTAACCAAACCCTACTAAACCTATCCCAGCCTAACTTATCCCAGCCTAGCCTAACCTAGCCTAGCCTAACCTAACCTAACCTAGCCTAGCCTAACCTAACCTAACCCAACATAACACAACATATCCCAACCTAACTAAGTCTAGTCTTACCTAACCTAGCCTAAACTTCCCTAACCAAACCCAACCTAGCCTAGCCTAACCTAACCTAGCCTAACCTAGCCTAACCTAGCCTAACCTAGCCTAACCTAACCTAGCATTACCACACCAAAATGGTTCGTCATAAGAGATTTTGTCGTCGCTCTAACAGGTTTCTTGTCGCTTCGTTGCAGATGAGGAACTCGGCGCTGCTCAAGTGGGCGTCGCCCGGGAGGTCGCCGCCTGCGTCGGCGACGTCGAACAACTCGAACGCCAAGAACGGTGAGTTCTTTAAGAGAGAAACATGGGCCAGGGGTGCACAATGGTACAGCGGGGTTGCTTAGCTACGTGACATACTGGAACTAAAGATGCTGATTTAATTTTATAACATGGTTGTCCATCCGGTGCGTGAACCAGCACTATATGTTGCTTAAATTCTGACAGATTGTCAGGTGGATGTGAATTGTTCTAAAAACTTAACTCCTACGCCCTTCTTAAAACACTGTTGTGGTAACCCAACCGGAGTGTGACCCACCACTGCGTTTTTTAACTTCTGGCTGGCCCCTAAAGACACCGTGCCTTAGCGTCGTCAACGGCGTCCTCAAGCTTATCATGCACGTTTCGACTTGATTTTGTTCCAGGAAACAAGAACTGGATTCACGCTCCTGACGCCCTGCAGCGAGGTCACATCGCCTATCTGGTCAAGGTTAGTATCTACACCTATCTACAATCAAATCAAGGAGTGGTCCACTCCTGTTTGGCGTCGGTCCAAGCGGAGGTGTTCACGAAAAGAGGGGCATTTCTCTATATGAGTACCGCTAGACATAATATAAAAGACTCGTGCCTTGCCGAGGACAGAAAGCTTAGTGAATATAATGGTTTTTAGACTCATGTCTACTTGATTTATCCTTAGCACTAGTTAGTAGTTTTAACAAAAACTATTTAAAATGGGTTTTGAATGCTAGGTAAAGGACACCTAAATTTCCCGACGTTTCGTAACATGTACCTGTTACTTCTTCGAGGGTTAGAGCAGTCCTGACAATTTTCCGATAACAAAAGAACCGTGACATAAAATTATAGCAATAACCAAGTTCAAGCTTCCTAAATACATCTAAATAAAATAATCAGGGTCAATAACTAAGAAACTAACGTAATTTGTATTTTCTGAAATAAAATCCCGAACACATTGGCGCTTTTTACTAACTAACCAATTATGTGTATGGAAAAAACGCCAATTTTTCGAGGTTGTCCTAACGTTATGTGATACTTGCTTCTCGGGTTTAAAAGCTAGATATCTTTTGAAACAAAGCTACCCTTCTCCCTTCTATGATAGCTATCATCATCCTCATCATCGCCGACTTATGGATCGTCGCTTTACGACCAGTGCCGCAAGACTCGATGTCAAAAACAGTGCGTTGCTAAACGCCACATATCAATCAATCGGCGATGCTTGTGCAAACATATCCGCGGACACTCCTCTTGCTTTTTATTAACCTTAATAAAGCCTTTTATAGACATGTCGATTGATAAGCAAGTTTGGCTGGTTCGATAATATTTTGTCAACGCTTAGTTTGATAACGGTATTTGATAACGTGACATATGAGGCATGTTTTTTTTTGTACTGCTACTTCTACATCTAAATCAGGATGGTGCGTGTATTTTGGTGATAAGTTAAGCGAGACAAGTTCTCAAGTCCGGAACGTTTTAGCGGTCGCATCGTTGATCTTGTATACTCGTCTATAGGGCGTTGGGAAGGGGAAATAAACTTGGAAATACTTGATAAATGTTAGATGCCTAGACTGTTCATCGGATTGAGACGCGTAACATGCCTGGAAATTAAGCATCCGCTGATTCTCAAAATCATTTTTCATTTGCATTTACTCCGCTCACCCAGAGAACATACTTTTTTTCTGTAGAGGCGCCACCGATCGTTCTGGGGTGACATGCGGGTCAACTGTCATTTTTCAAAACTAATCTCAGTTGATGTTTGCCATTTTCCGTTTAGTCTGAAGCTTTTGTTTCGAGCTATTGCTGGGTTTTTCTGGTTTTATTTATAGCTACTGGTTTTATCAAAAATTGGGAACTAGATGAAACGGGTAGTTTGAAATTCCAACTCTAAAATCGTAACTGAAATTGAATTCATGAGGAGGTAGCAATGCTGGGGGGCAGTCCTTGTGCTGATATCTTCTCTCACGGGCTGGACTGTAGCAATGCAGGGGACAGTCCTTGTGCTGGTATCTTCTCTCACGGGCTAGACTGTAGCAATGCAGGGACAGTCCTTGTGCTGGTATCTTCTCTCACGTGCTAGACTGTAGCAATGCTGGGGACTGTCCTTGTGCTGGTATCTTCTCTCGCGGGCTGGACTGTAGCAATGCAGGGGACAGTCCTTGTGTCGATATCTTCTCTCACGGGCTAGACTGTAGCAATGCAGGGGACAGTCCTTGTGTCGATATCTTCTCTCACGGGCTAGACTGTAGCAATGCAGGGGACAGTCCTTGTGTCGATATCTTCTCTCACGGGCTAGACTGTAGCAATGCTGGGGACAGTCCTTGTGCTGGTATATTCTCTCATGGGCTAGACTGTAGCAATGCAGGGGACAGTCCTTGTGTCGATATCTTCTCTCACGGGCAAGACTGTATTCAAATGAGTGTTTCTTTTTTTTACCATATTCTAGGGAAGTTCGATTCCTATGATATTTCTCCATCACAGTTTTAAAGTCTTGACTCAAAATGTTCATCCTCCAACGAAACATTGCTAGCATAGATGTTCTGCTGATATTCTTGCTGATATTCTTGCTGATGACGTGTTCTCGCACAGTTCCTAGGCTGCACCCCTGTCGAGGCGCCCAAGGGGATCGAGGTGGTCAAAGAAGGCATCCGCAAGCTGCGCTTCTCGCAGCAGCTACGGAAAGCAGAGGGCACCAAGACGCCCAAGGTAAGGAGACCAATCCCCTCTACCCTTACAGATCCGCTAATGATGTAGACCAATTATTGCAATAATTAGAATAAAAACATGTTGAAAAACAGTGTGGTCTTCTGGAATTTCTTATATCTCTCAGGGAAGGTACACTACAAGCAAGCGATGGTGTGCCAAATGCTCAAATTTTCTTAATTTTTATTTTGTGTTCCGAGCAAAAAGCGATGGTCACTATGTTGACCACCCACAGAATTACCACCTGTCAAGCTACTATTACAGTTGTAACCTCACAAGATGCCTGTACGACTCTTGAGAGCTGGATTCGTTATTTTTAAAGCGAAATTAATGTAACGCTGAATTTTACAGGATAGATGTTTAGAAAACTCTCCCAAACATTGGTAAAAAATTAATTTTTTGTGGCAATCATCGGATATAATTCGTAAAGTTCCATGTCGATTAGGGAAAAAAGAAATTATTCTGTCTCTAAAATAAAACGAATCGTGGAATGAAATGTTTGTGGTGAGAGATTTAATTGCTGATCGCCTATCGCAGGTGGAACTCACGATCAGCGTTGATGGAGTGGCCGTGCAAGAGCCGCGAGGGGCAAAACGAATCCTGCATCAATTCCCGCTGCACCGTATCTCCTACTGCGCCGACGACAAGGGGGAAAAGCGTTTCTTCAGTTTCATCGCCAAGGAGGACTCCGTCGACGAGCAGCACGCTTGTTTTGTCTTCGTCTCAGACAAGCTGGTGAGTAGACTTATAGATTGACCGAAAACAGCATAAGAGGTTATGTACCATTTAAAAGCTCCTATACATCTGGGGGTAAAATTGTTCTTATCAAAGAAAAAATCCTTAAAATCCTGAAAATATAGCCTGTGATTGGCTGATCATCTTTACATTTTCAACTCTCTTGACATTTTTTAACAATTTTTACTGAAATTCGTTACAGTATCCGTAATCTTATTATATATTTTACCTGCTTGACTCTGCTCTTCACGTCAGCTGGTCTCCCACTACCCATACCGTTCATCCAGTTCATCCAGAACGGAATTAAAATAGCAATTT
This sequence comes from Protonemura montana, assembly GCA_947568835.1. Lineage (NCBI taxonomy): Eukaryota > Metazoa > Arthropoda > Insecta > Plecoptera > Nemouridae > Protonemura > Protonemura montana. Next base: position 14,924,402 of record OX387608.1, on the reverse strand, counting down.
CAAAGTGCTAGGTATTTTGGTACCGAAACATCCTCGTATTCAGATAATTGAAAAATAATAACAAATATTTACACATTGATTCTTTTAGTAGAGTGACAAGTGGCAATAATGATAACTACATTAGAGATAAGAGATAGGAAGAGCACCTTTGTAGAGGAAATGGTCTCAGCGAGTCCCTACTTTACACCGTTGACCACAATCTGGCAGACAAATTACCACTTAGCACTCATAGGAACTTATCGCCGATAAGAAAATGAATCACATTTCGGGGTTACCAGTTGTTGTTTATTATTTTCACTGTTGATCATTGTTGGTTTCACTTGCGGTTTCTCGACGACTATGTACACACTAGGTAATTGATGTTATTGCAAAGAGTGACTCCGGTACTCAGAAGGTGTAGGTCAGAAACGTGTTAGAAACGTGTTAGAAACACTGGTTCTCGTGAGATCATCTAAGTTATCACAATGCTGGGTCAGGTATTGAACGGGTGACCATCATATGCACATGACCAGTTCTGTTCGGGAGAGAGATTGAAGGGGTTCAATTAACTACAATAACATCACACGCCTTGCTTATCAACCTCTCGACAGCATGGATTTGTTGCAGAATCCTGTTGTTCGCGTTGTACCGTCCTGCGGAATTATTAAGCCGGTGGTCCTCTTGGTGCTTTTTGAAACTAAGGCTACGTGCTGGCACCGGGAAGGTCCCTTTCAGACTAGGCCAGAAATGAATTGTGGTCTTCATCATCACCCTTTCATTCACCAACGTCATTAGATTTGTGCCAGAGGACCCGTTGTCTAAATACATTAAAATTCCAAACTGTGATCTGGCAAGTCGTATAATAACATAAAATGAACTAAACTGAACATAACTGAATGTTAGTGGCGAATTAATAACTGAACAGTTCTGCAACATACATAAACGTGTGATGCATGAGTGACTGCCACTCATTGGCAGTTCAAAAACAACTCAACAAACCAATACAGTTCTAATGGAAAACTGAAAAAAACAATACACAGGGAAACTATTCTACGTAATCTTACAACACAAATAGCGATAGAATTTTACTGTGGCAATTAGTGCACGCATCCGAAAGTCGTTAGGCATCGCCATTAAACGAGTGTCGTCGTAGATATGAAGTACACCTTACCGATAAACATGCTCAGTGGTCTATCGGTTTCCACTTTGCAACTTTCTCATGGTTTGACCATTCAGACGAGGATGCTCTGCCCAGGAATGCGTTCCTCGTTAGCCACGAGTGATCCGCGGGCTTTCATTTCTCTATAGTGGCACATGCTGTAGATGGAGCCAGCGATGCCAAATACAGATCCCGAGTGAAATCTAGACGCATTTCTTCGGTATAGTGTATCACAAACACTCGCACGAATCATGTATATGAGTGGAATGGGAGCTAGACTGGAAAATTGTGCGACCAAATCGCCACACGAAACCAGGGCCTGCAAAAAATGCAACAACCCCTATTTTTCCGGAAACAAACCTTGAATTATTATTATTATTGATGGTTTTTAGACTCATGTCTACTTGATTTATCCTTAGCACTAGTTTTAATAAAAACTATTTGAATGGGTTTTGAATGCTAAGTAAAGGACAACTAAATTTCCCGACGTTTCGTAACTTGTACAAGTTACTTCTTCAAGGGTTAAAGCAGTCTCCTGAAGAAGTAACTAGTAAAAGTTACGAAACGTCGGGGAATTTAGTTGTTCTTTACTTAGCATTGAAAACCCATTTCAAATAGTTTTTGTTAATTATTATTATTATTATTATATATCTTATTAGCACCCTATCCTAGAGTTGCTATGATCTCGTCCATACGACTCACACCGACCTCTTTCCTTTGACGGGATCCCTTATCCGACTCTGCGAAACTGGAATATGTGTAACAGAATAGCTCAGTTGCTATAGAGCACCCTAACGGCAATTGGGAAGTCCCGGGTTCGTATCCCCCTTTCATCCATCGCTTACTGGTTTCAGCCCCCGTATGGAATAACCAGGATGATTTAAATGCACAAGGCTTAAAATGCTATTTTACGATTTTATACCCGAATTCTGTTACTTTTCGGACAATTGGAATAGGGATCTGAAATTGGGTCAATATTACCAATGTAAAAAATGAGCGCTCTGATCTGATTTAATATCACTGTTACAATAAAATAGGGGAAGAGTTCCTCTGACACGATTGGGAGTGGTCCACAGAATACGTGAGTCCCGTGAAAGGGTCACCAACATTTGGTGTCTTACCATTTGTTCGAGTTGTCGTTAGTAAGGTTCCTCACGTCTGACGTCCATTCGACTTGTAAACTATCTAAAGAACAATGTCGTGAGAATAGGAAGTTGAAAATGTATACGAGCTTTTTTCAACAACCGTTGAATGCTAATTAGCTTGGAGCAAACGTAAAATGAAAAAAAATCTTCCGTTTTTTAAATGATTAATTCCAAGGTTGTCGCCGATTAAAACCGTGGCTTTCAAAACCTCGGGCTTATGTTGCGCTGGTCACTCGAACTATAAGCAAAGCTGTCACGACATATGCGGATAATGTCCCACAAAACGGAGAGATCGAAGAAGTTAAGTGACACTGCACTGGGTCAGGTATTGGATGGGTGACCACCGAACGGTTTGGCGTGTTGGAAACACAGGTTCTCGTGAGATCAACGAAGTTAAGCAACACCGTGCTGGGTCAGGTATTGGATGGGTGACCACCGAACGGTTTGGCGTGCTGGAAACACAAATTCTCGTCAGATCACCGAAGTTAAGCAAAATTACTATAACAGGGATTGAATGAGTGACCATAATTCGTATGAATAATTACCAGTTCTGTTAGGGGGAGAGGTTGAAGGGATTGAGAGGTTGACTATGCTTATGAACCTCTTAACAGCATGGATTTATGGAGGAATTCCGTTTATCGAGGTGTACCGTCCTTCGGAAGGGACGTTAAGCCGATGGTCCCCTTGGTGCTCTTCGCCAGGAGTACACTGCTTGTCGGCACCGGATTTTTCCTCCACCGTTTAATGCTAAGATTAGGTTCCTAATCACCCAAACTGTCATCTATGTTTAAAAATACTACTCCTTGTTGCCTAGGCCGAGGAAATCACCCTGACCATCGGCCAGGCGTTCGACTTGGCATACCGACGCTTCTTGGAGACGTCGACGATGGAGCAGCGCTGGCAGGCGCAGGCGAGGTACCACGAGGCACGCGCAGCGGCGCTAGCAACGCGGCTGCAACAGGTGGCTGCGCTGGCAGGCAAGGTAAGTCACTGGCAGGCACGTGACTTCTTATACACATTACTTGAATCACCATTAATTAATCTAGCGCAATGTTTGTAACTTCAACTTATTCAGAGCTTTATTATGTTAGCTTAGCCTCTTAGTTATTATTAACTTATATATATATATATAGCATAGCTACCGTAGCTAGCATAGCATAGCTACCATAGCTAGCATAGCATAGCTAGCATAGCTAGCATAGCTAGCATAGCTAGCATAGCTAGCATAGCTAGCATAGCATAGCTACCATAGCTAGCATAGCATAGCTAGCATAGCTAGCATAGCTAGCATAGCATAGCATAGCTAGCATAGCATAGCTACCATAGCTAGCATAGCATAGCTACCGTAGCTAGCATAGCATAGCTACCATAGCTAGCATAGCATAGCTAGCATAGCATAGCTAGCATACCATAGCTAGCATAGCAAGCATAGCATAGCTAGCATAGCATAGCTAGCATAGCTAGCATAGCATAGCTAGCATAGCTAGCTAGCATAGCTAGCATAGCATAGCTAGCATAGCATAGCTAGCATACCATAGCTAGCATAGCAAGCATAGCATAGCTAGCATAGCTAGCATAGCATAGCTAGCATAGCTAGCATAGCTAGCGTAGCTGGCATAGCTAGCTAGCATAGCAAGCATAGCATAGCTAGCATAGCATAGCTAGCATAGCTAGCATAGCTAGCGTAGCTGGCATAGCTAGCTAGCATAGCAAGCATAGCATAGCTAGCATAGCATAGCTAGCATAGCTAGCATAGCTAGCGTAGCTGGCATAGCTAGCTAGCATAGCAAGCATAGCATAGCTAGCATAGCAAGCATAGCATAGCTAGCATAGCATAGCTAGCATAGCTAGCATAGCTAGCATAGCTAGCGTAGCTGGCATAGCTAGCATAGCTAGCATAGCTAGCATAGCTAGCATAGCTAGCATAGCATAGCATAGCTAGCATAGCTAGCATAGCTAGCATAGCTAGCATAGCATAGCTAGCATAGCTAGCTAGCATAGCTAGCATAGCATAGCTAGCATAGCATAGCTAGCATACCATAGCTAGCATAGCAAGCATAGCATAGCTAGCATAGCTAGCATAGCATAGCTAGCATAGCTAGCATAGCTAGCGTAGCTGGCATAGCTAGCTAGCATAGCAAGCATAGCATAGCTAGCATAGCATAGCTAGCATAGCTAGCATAGCTAGCGTAGCTGGCATAGCTAGCTAGCATAGCAAGCATAGCATAGCTAGCATAGCATAGCTAGCATAGCTAGCATAGCTAGCGTAGCTGGCATAGCTAGCATAGCTAGCATAGCTAGCATAGCTAGCATAGCTAGCATAGCTAGCATAGCTAGCATAGCTAGCATAGCTAGCATAGCTAGCATAGCTAGCATAGCTAGCATAGCTAGCATAGCTAGCATAGCTAGCATAGCTAGCATAGCTAGCATAGCTAGCATAGCTAGCATAGCTAGCATAGCATAGCTACCATAGCATAGCTAGCATACCATAGCTAGCATAGCAAGCATAGCATAGCTAGCATAGCTAGCATAGCATAGCTAGCATAGCTAGCATAGCTAGCGTAGCTGGCATAGCTAGCTAGCATAGCAAGCATAGCATAGCTAGCATAGCATAGCTAGCATAGCTAGCATAGCTAGCGTAGCTGGCATAGCTAGCTAGCATAGCAAGCATAGCATAGCTAGCATAGCATAGCTAGCATAGCTAGCATAGCTAGCGTAGCTGGCATAGCTAGCATAGCTAGCATAGCTAGCATAGCTAGCATAGCTAGCATAGCTAGCATAGCTAGCATAGCTAGCATAGCTAGCATAGCTAGCATAGCTAGCATAGCTAGCATAGCTAGCATAGCTAGCATAGCTAGCATAGCTAGCATAGCTAGCATAGCTAGCATAGCTAGCATAGCTAGCATAGCTAGCATAGCTAGCATAGCTAGCATAGCTAGCATAGCTAGCATAGCTAGCATAGCTAGCGTAGCTGGCATAGCTAGCATAGCTAGCATAGCTAGCATAGCTAGCATAGCTAGCATAGCATAGCATAGCTAGCATAGCTAGCATAGCTAGCATAGCTAGCATAGCATAGCTAGCATAGCTAGCTAGCATAGCTAGCATAGCATAGCTAGCATAGCATAGCTAGCATACCATAGCTAGCATAGCAAGCATAGCATAGCTAGCATAGCTAGCATAGCATAGCTAGCATAGCTAGCATAGCTAGCGTAGCTGGCATAGCTAGCTAGCATAGCAAGCATAGCATAGCTAGCATAGCATAGCTAGCATAGCTAGCATAGCTAGCGTAGCTGGCATAGCTAGCTAGCATAGCAAGCATAGCATAGCTAGCATAGCATAGCTAGCATAGCTAGCATAGCTAGCGTAGCTGGCATAGCTAGCATAGCTAGCATAGCTAGCATAGCTAGCATAGCTAGCATAGCTAGCATAGCTAGCATAGCTAGCATAGCTAGCATAGCTAGCATAGCTAGCATAGCTAGCATAGCTAGCATAGCTAGCATAGCATAGCTAGCATAGCATAGCTAGCATAGCTAGCATAGCTAGCATAGCATCGTGCCGTTAAGTTGGTATAAGTCTTAACGTGAATATAGGTTTTGAAAAAAACCTTTTAAAACTGCGTTTTGAATGCTAAGTGAAGAACAACTAATTTAATTGGTTGTCAGTTTTTTAATTAGTTGTTATTAGTTAGATTGTAAAACCCGGTTCAAAAGTTTTTGTCAAATAGTGCGGAGGCTTGAAAGTGTAGACATGAGTTTAAAAACCATACTACAGGTATTGCTTGTTCGTGCACGTTGTTTGTCAGATCAAAATTAAATGTCAAGTTATAAAAACTAGAAATGAATGTCCTTGTTATAATTTTTTACAAAGGTACATTCATCGTAGTTGCATTTATGCATCTTTAATCATACACATGACCAGTTCTGTTCGGGAGAGAGGTTGGAGGGATGAAAGTTAAGCAACACTGCGCTGGGTCAGGTATTGGATGGGTGACCATCATATACATGTCCAGTTCTGTTTGGGAGAGAGGTTGGAGGGATGAAAGTTGAGCAACACTGCGCTGGGTCAGGTATTGTATGGGTGACCATCATACACATGACCAGTTCTGTTTGGGAGAGAGGTTGGAGTGATGAAAGTTAAGCAACACTGCGCTGAGTTAGGTATTGGACGAGTGACCATCATGCACATGACCAGTTCTGTTTGGGAGAGAGGCTGGAGGGATGAAAGTTAGTACAGCAACTTCACTCGCCTTGCTTATCAACGTCTCGACAGCATGGATTTGTAGAGGAATCCTGCTGTTCGAGTTGTACTGTCCTTCGGAAGGGACGTTAAGCCGTTGGTTCCCTTGGTGCTCTTCGACAGGAGTAGGCTACGTGCCGGCACCGGGTTTCCCCTCCCTTCTAGGTTAGGTTACGTTTATCATCATCCTCATCGTCATCCACTCATTCACCGAGGCCATTAGACCAGTGCCGCATGACCAGATGTCAAATATTAAATAATTCAACTAAATATTCATAAATATTATAAAACAACGTGTTATTAAATCATTCTTAACGTATTTTAAATCTTATTTAAATTGCAAACACTTGCAAGCGCGGGGTATTTTATTATTTGGAACGCTACTACCTAGTCCTGAGCTAACACCCCTTCTTACTTGATTTTCAGGACTCTGTTGACGCGTACCTCGCTGCTCAGGGGCTCACTGATCTGCTTGCCTTTGAGCCGCCTTCTGCAGAGAGCAACACTGCCATTCCACCACAGGTTGGTACAACTCATCAACAACAACTTCTTGTAGATTTAAACAAAGTCCTCAAGCGTTATTTGGTGTCCTTTAAGTCTCCTTTTTCTTCGCTAGGCGTCATTTATCGTAAATGGATAAGAGTAGTGAAAACTCAGTTTGAAAATCGGCAATAAAAACCATATATAATTTTTTTTCACTAAAACTTAGTTTTACTTAAGAGTGTAAAACTTAAAACTTAAACATAAATTAAACTTAATTTAATTCAAATCTGCCAAACGGTTTGACCGATTTGAATAAAATTTGCGGAACACATTTGCAATCTCCTAAGAATTAGATCTGATGCATTTTTTAAATGCATCGGCTTTTTAAATCCACGGTTGTGGTTTAAATTAAATTTAAAAATATTATTATCGAAGTTTTTATCAAAAAAATGCAGGCACATCAAGTTGAGATTTGCAGGCTTAGTTTCCATAGCACATTTTATGCAGTTCTTCTTATTTAGTACTTATTAAAGTGGGGGTCGGTACCTCTTTCCAAAGAAAAACAAGGAAATAGAGACAAACACAGATAATCATAGACTATGCATTTGAAATTGCGTCAGCAAAGCTCTAGTTTGGCGTTCCTAGGCGCTCTGTAGCTACGTTAGTCTCATCCTTTCATCCTTTGACTCTGTAGCTTTGTTGAATGCAAGGTACTTACTCCTTATTGCTTGTTAATTGAATATTTTAATCGCTGAAGTTAAGCAACACAGCACAAGTCAGTTTTAAACAGGTGACCATGACACACAAAACCATGGTTCAATCGGTTGTCGATCATCTTCTTCTCAAAGTTATGTCGTTGTCTTAACTATCCTTTGTTAAATAACCATAAATTACTCATCGGTTTTGATTGTTTTTAGACTTAAGTCTACTTGATGTAACCTTAGCACTAGTTTTAACAAAAACTATTTTAACTGGGTTTTGTTATCCTTCGGTTGTCCAGGTAATTACGCCTTTTAAATGTCGATTGCGATAAAGAGTACCTGTATTAAAATTAATTATTTTATTCAGTGCAAATGACTTTTAAAAAACATCCGACCTCATTCGAATGTTTTGTAATGCGACTTTTACAACAGCAAATCGACCGACATCAGTGATAATCTTTATACATTTAAATGAATTGTAACCTTATTTTATGAACACTATAACCGTCTCAAAAATTGATGCCCAAACGGGGACTCGAACCCCGATCTCCACCTATCGCGGGTGTTGCTCTAACCCATTGAGCTACTTGGACACTGGCTTTTTGAGACGATTTCAGTGTATTTGATGAGAATGACAGATCTCCAAGGAGTAGAACCATGAGGCTGTAAATACTCACAGTCACTCTGATTCTAGTGACGCTATACCACGTCTCAACCTGTCAAACTCGAGTAACTCCAATTTCCGTTTCAAATCCCTTTCTATTCAAATCATTTTCAATTCGAATCCGTTTGGGCATCAATTTTAGAGACGGTTATAGTGTTCATAATAATAAAATACCCCGCGCATTGCAAGCGTTTACAATTTAGATAAGATTTCATCTGAACTGTAATCTTATTTGCTCAAATAAAAATGCTGATAATCAACCTTGCTCCAGTATTCACAGGAGAATGGGCGACCAGCGGAGATCGTCGCCGCCCCACCGGTGCCTCCTCGCGCCTTCGAGCTGGCGTCGTCTTCGACAGCGACGTCGCCCCTGGTGTCAACGACGCCGACGCCCGCTCAGAACCCCGTCGTGGGCCGCAAACTCGAGGGTCTGCTACTCGAAGAGTTTGACGAAGACTTCAACCCTCGGGCGTTCGAAACGGGCGACGCAAACGGCAACATGTCGCCGGCGCCGTTGCGTGAGTCAACATTTTGGTCACAAATTTAGCAAAATCGCAGTGGGGATGTGAATCTGTGAACTTCACTCTTATTTGTAGTACCCTAAATGCATTTCCTTCGTTTCTTATTTACCAACCGAACGGTTTGGCGTGTTGGAAACACCGGTTCTCGTGAGATCACAGAAGTTAAGCAACACTGCGCTGAGTCAGGTATTGGATGGGTGACCATCATACACATGACTAGTTCTGTTCAGGAGAGAGGTTGGAGGGATGAAAGTTAAGCAACACTGCGCTGGGTCATGTATTGGATGGGTGACCATCATACACATGACCAGTTCTGTTTGGGAGAGAGGTTGAAGGGATGAAAGTTAAGCAACACTGCGCTGAGTCAGGTATGGATGGGTGACCATCATACACATGACCAGTTCTGTTCGGGAGAGAGGTTGGATGGATGAAAGTTAAGCAATACTGCACTGGGTCAGGTATTGGATGGGTGACCATCATACACATGACCAGTTCTGTTCGGGAGAGAGGTTGGAGGGATGAAAGTTAAGCAACACTGCGCTGAGTCGGGTATTGGATGGGTGACCATCATACACATGACCAGTTCTGTTCGGGATAGAGGTTGGAGGGATGAAAGTTAGTGCAACAACTTCACTCATCTTGCTTATCAACCTCTCGATAGCATGGATTTGTGGAGGAATCCTGGTGTTCGAGTTGTACCGTCCTTTGGAAGGGACTTTAAGCCGGTGGTCCTCTTGGTCTTCGACAGGAGTAGGCTACGTGCCGGCACTGGGTTTCCCCGCCTCCCTTCTAGGCTAGGTTAGGTTCATCCTCATCATCATCATTATCATCCACTCATTCACCGACGCCATTAGACCAGTGCCGCATGGCCAGATGTCAAAACAGTGAGTCGTTAAACACCACAAATAATAATGATAACCTATTTTACCAAGCTTAGAGTAAATTTTTATATAGACAATTAAATTAGCTCCTTAAAAAAAATACAAGTTTTTGAAATGCAGATGAATGAATCCTCATAAAGTTTTTGCAAAAAAAAATGGTAAAATTTCATGAAAAATGTTTGTTACAAAATACAGATCTTTTTTTTGACATATTACTATCCGGGGCCCTTTGAGGACGTGAACCACTGGCTTTGACTTTTGACTTAACGAACCCAAAAATCAAAATATTCATTCGTAAAAACTCGACCCATTCTTGAAACGATCCACGATTTCGAGTTTTAAGTTTTTCACCACCTCGTTGGCCTTTTTGTCTTTTCCAGTGGCGCCCCCACCGAAGTCGGTGAAACGCCCGACGCCGGCAGTGGCGCTCGACCCATTCGGCATGGATCGCTTCCATGGCAACCTACAGCCCAGCCCCGACGCCGACCCCCGGGAGCTGAACGACGCCATCGGGCTGCTAGATCGACGGCTGCTGGAGATGAAGGTAGATACATGAGCCTCGAACGTCATTTCAGTTGCGTTCTTAGATTGCTTTGTAAGAATTTTACCATGTGAATCCGATCCTTTGTATAGGTCAAAGCAAAACAGACAAAATGCACAAAATTAAGTTTGAAATGTGTGAATAAAAAGAGAAAGAATACACATATGGACTCAACAACTTTGCAGCTATTTCATTTTTATGTATTTTAAATCTTTGCAAAGTTTGGTGAAACTGTATCAAATACTTTTGGCGGGACAACTCAAAAACGTTTATGCAAAATCTGAAAATTTTGAATATATACAAAAATATTTGGTCGATTTTACTGAAAATCGCAGGGGGGGACGTTGAAATACAAAAAATGTGCTCTGAAAATTTCGTTTAAATCGGAGCAGGCGTTTGGTGGCCAAAGCGCGAACAAAAAAACGAAAAAAAAAAAACGGTAAAGAAACTACACACACGAGTGATTTTTTTTCTTTGGGGGAAAGTAAAATGAAATATTTCGTTCCGCTCGCTCATCAAACAGCGCGGGACTGACCACGGCAAGGTGAAGATGGATGCACTTGAACAATAATTATCTTGATAGAGTTATAGACGCATCATTTGGAGGCTGTACAAGTAGCTGCCAAGGCTTCCAATTTTTCTACTCTAATGCACTCGACTAGCACGTCGTAAAGATCACTTAGAAGTTGCTAGAAGCTGGACAATGGACACAAAATAAGCAAAGTCAGCTTTGTAGCTTGCACGAAACAAATCATTACTAGAACTCCACTTTAAAAGTACAAACAAACATCTGTACTTTATTTTCTCATCATTTCCTTTTGAGGATAAAAGCGACGGTTGTAGCAAGACTGAGGATGCATTCTCACTTTTTGGCAAATTTTTGGCAAAAAATAAATAAATACAAATGTGTCCCAGTAACTCTATGGTTTAGAGCAATACCCTCGATAGGTGGAGATCGGGATTCAACGTTTTGGGCGTCAACTTTTGAGAGGGTAGTTCCTAATAATAAAATACCCCGCGCATTACAAGCGTTTGCAATTTAAATCAGATTTCACATAATATTTGCTGCGTTTATTTCTGGAATGGTTCAGTCACTGGGCTTTTTCTTCTGGAGATGAACCGTGAGTGGCAGGAAATAGAATCTGTATTTGCTCTTTTAAAACTGTCCCAAAGTCGGCGTTCTTCCTTCATATTTAAGAGTTCAGTGGATAGTGTGGTGGTATGGACAGGCCAGATACGTCGATGATATTCTAGGAGCAGGTAACAAAAATATCTTTCGAACTGTGACCAAAACGGGTCACAAACCTACGACCTAATCAGATCGAGACCTGCCAAGTGGTAATCAGTCATTGTTTACAAAAATCATAATAAAAAATTAGCTAGACCCACGATGTTTACTAGCATTTGAGAGGTTATTTAATTTCTGCATGAGCCGAGGCAGTTCAGTATAATAAAAATTTAATCATTTGTTGAATTACTCTTGGGAAACCAAATAAATCAATACAGGATAACCTGTCATCCAATCCAAAGCTCTGTATCGCGAGACCAATTGGTATCTATCCGTCTCTCTCTCTCAGCAACGCAACTCAAGTAACTAGGTTAAATAGTCGTCGGTGTGCGCCCGACACCGAGAGGATATTGCACTTGAAGATGACGACTCCGTTTGTGTACTGATTCGTGTTTCCTTTTAGGCTGGCTTCAGTCGCGGCCTCTCGATCGGCAACGACGACTTCTCGCTGGAGAGTCTCGACCCTCTTCGCAACTAAGGAGATCACGTCTCAATTTCTAGACGGCGCTGAAGACGCCGTACTCGCAGCTTCCTCATTATCCGCAAGATGGTCTCGCCGCAATTTCGTTAACACGATGTTTGCTCATGTTTGGCATAGATCGCCCACTACATTAATCATCGCCTATTTTAATGAACGTTAGTACAGTATTACCCTGCGAAGCATGACCGGTGGAAAGTGTACATACCTTAGAGTTTATTCTGCTATTATAATATGTTACAGTTTATATTATATTCCAAATCTGTTATAGCAAAAAAGGTGTGTGTGTGCGTATTTTTTTTAAACTATGATCCATCGGTTTTGTTCCTTTATTTCCCGCGCATTTTTTTTTAAATTTAAAAGGCTGTGAAATGATGCGATCAACGAAGTCTGGATTTGAATTGTTGCCCATCCAGTGGGCGCTGTAAAGTACAGTTTTGTTTTGCGTCACATTTCGGCCGTTATCCAAATCTTTTGTAAATTCTTTTCGCCTCCTCGAGGCAATGTTCGCGGCGAGATGGCTTTTGCCGTTTCTGCTGGCAGTTTTCTGTCAGAACTGGAACCTATACCCATCCGGCAACAAGTGCCAATTTGGTGAGTCAAATATTCGTTTGCTCATCGACCAAGATCGACCGTTTAGCTAGACCGATATCTTCGACTCGACCGTTACAAACCACATTAAAATGCATTATAATTAAAGGGATGCTGTCATAACGACTTTAAAGACGACTAGAGTATTGAAATCACTTACAAGCCAGTGCCAAGCCAGTTCTTATCTCTCCGATAATTAATCTTAATTTAAAGTTAAATTCCGTATAATTGTAAACGCGCTTATGCTTATTCCGAAGCGTACTGAAATTACCGACAATATATCATCATATTCTCAGTTTTAAATTAATTTAAAGTATTTATTTGAACCATGGCGTAAAACGACATAAATCAGGCGAGTGAGGAATAATTGTTCAACTTTCTTTCCTAAGGTGTAACAGCACACTCCTTTTTTATATCTCTCTTTTGAAGCCCGTTGGTTCCTTCATTCTCATGCCCCCAATCCCCAACTTCTTACCGAGCGGTTAAAGCAATACTGCGCTGAGTCAGGTATTGGATGGGTGACCATCATACACATGACCTGTTCTGTTCGGGAGAGAGGTTGGAGGGATGAAAGTTAGTACAGAAACTTCATTTGTCTTGCTTATCAACCTCTCGACAGCATGGATTTGTTGAAGAATCTTGTTGTTCGCGTTGTACCGTCCTTCGGAAGGGACGTTACGCCGGTGGTCCCCTTGGTGCTCTTCGACAAGAGTAGGTTACGTGCCGACACTACTTTCCCACTACTTTTCTAAGCTTGGCTATAGGTTCATCTTCCTCTCCCACATTCGTTCACCGACGTCATTCGACCAATACAAAAGGGCCCGTTATCAAATCAGTGCGTCAAATCAATCTCAGGAGCGTTTGCGGACAACGCTACTCAGACGCTGGTGGTGACGGTCGCCGTCGAGGCGGGCGCCGGCCAGGAGTTGATCAGGGACCTCATCAAGTCGTCGCAGAACGCATCGCTGAGGGCGACAGACAGCAAAGGGACGCCGTTGAGGGCGCTGGACGACGAGAATAAGGCACCAGCACCGATGGGAACTCGACTCCGACATAAGTTGGAACCGTCGCCACATGCCGATCCGTCAGAGGTGAGGAACATTGGGGCACGTCGACGTTGAGTTGGAGTCAAAGTGAGCTTTGTGAGGAACTTTTTGTAGAGAATTGACGTATCAATGCGCTGTCTTAACAGGGTCGGATCCGCAAAGGAGAGTATGATCAGGCAATTTGACAGATTACTATGGTTTGTCACCATGGTGATAAAATATATGTGGGTTAAGCTTAAATTCGCCTTTGTGGATCAGACTCTGGGGTCTAGAACCCTATAATGAAGCCATACATGACGTGTGGAGGTCAACGAAGCATCAACTGGAATCAATTGAGTGCGCCGGAGATTTTTTATTGGTAGTGGTCGATAGTGTTAAGTTCAAAAGAAAGCTACCAGTCGGCGGCTTATCTCATGGATCAATCAGATTTTTCAGTTTCCATCCCGACTTGTTACCTTTGTAACTTAAACACCTTTCCAAACATGTCCATTAAAATACTCTTAAGACTCAGATAAAAATAGAATTACCTCTCCGATTAGCAGTGAAGTTGGCAACTGTAAAAAGCTGTCCACTGACACCAGCTGAGTACCTAAACAGAAACTGAAAGTCTATTAAAAGCAAGAAAACATTCTCTGACAGACTTGGCGGCTGTATAAATAGTGAAGGTACTTGATTATGTGGTTATTACGTGTAGTACTTATCTAAAGTATGTGGTAAATGAATGTCACATTTGCTCGAAACACAATTGAGGAACAAGATAAACATTTGCGGTATTGACATAGAGGATTGTACCCAAGTTAGCTTATCGTCTGGCCTATCTTTGATAACACTTCTGATAAGCAACTGATGAAGTGTCACCATATCAACACCCGAATCCTCTAAAGTTCCCATCCACTGACCTTGCCCGATTGTGATTTTATTAGCCGGGTAAACGTTGCCCTCGAGGCAAGCCCCCTTCAACAAAGTCACCCCAAGAAGACACCGCGAACGCCGCAGTCGCCACGGACCCCGCAAACGACGTGGTGGTCGCCGACAAGGTGGAGGCATGCAACGCCCAATGCTCCGACCAGGAGGGAGTCGAGGAGACGGTCAACATCTGCGACGATGGCTGCGAGGCCGCCGCAGGAGCGAAGACAGAGGCAAAGGCGCTCAAAGAGTTCGGCGCCGTCGTCGACGGAGGCACGGAGGCCGCAGCGCAGGCCTCGAAAGACGGCGAAGAGATCAAAAAAGCCGAAGCAGCCTGTCGTCCGTGCAAGAAGTCGAACCCTTGCGGAGAAGTTCAGAAAGTGGAGGGTGATGCCGCTGAAGGTGAAGGATCGTGTCCTGCTGCTGATTTGAAACCTAACCAAGGCACTTGTCCAGCAGCCGATGGCGATGTCAAGCCAGGCACTAAGATCTGCAGTGCGGAGGGCAAGGCAGGCGACCCGTGCGGACTCACTGAAAGCAAGAAAGGCGCAGATCCTTGCCGTCCTGCTGACGCTAAAGAAGGGGATCAGGCATTGACTGATCCTGCCATAGATCCTGTCACTGGCGAGGCGATCAGCGTCGAGGTGAAGGTCGTGGAGGAACCACAATGCCGGATTAGTCTCGAGGAGGAGTCGCAAGTCAACGCCGAATGCCGGTCGTGTGGTGCTCGTGTGCTGCCCGGTGGAGGCGTCAAGCTGTCTTGCTTCCAGTGCGAGCATCGGCCCTCCGACCAGACGTGCTACTTTGCGAGGAAGGTAGGCGTCGACTACTACGGGTATCCGTTCTTCGATGGTGACCGTGGGTTCTGTCCGGCAGACACACATTATAACAATATGACGTGCGGATTTGAGGACGTGCTCCTAAACTGGTGTGGATAGGTGGGTAACGTTTGATCTCGGACAGAACCGTAAAATGCAAGATATATACGGATGCAAATATTGGTTTCATTCGCTTTTGAGTTATACAGGAATTATTTGTTTTCAAATCAAAGTCGACGTGCTCCCAAGCCAAGGCTTAGTTAACAAAACTCGATTTTAGTTTCCCAAAAGCCTATAAATTAAGTCCCAGATGAAGGAATGAAGATATGAAATATAGTTTGCCCGACTAGACCAGTGACCGAATTACTTTGTTCTAGTTGGATCCCGTCTTCAAAGTGTCTGCCCGCTTCTTCGAAATGGCCGAACTCACCAGCAAGAAAAACGGCACTGCCCTGCAAGTCATGAACAAGCCGTGATACCTAAAAAAATACCAATTTGATACTCGTAAAATTCTGAAATTTTTAAGAAACAAAGTTACAAATCCGAAAAAATTGTCTTCCTGTTAAGATTTGAGAAATTCGATATACTGGAAACGAATCTCGTGAGTCGTTTCAAAAAAATATTTCGAAAATGATTGTTAAAGAGACAAAAAAGACTGCCGAAACCAGGGATCGAACCAGGGACCTTTAGATCTTCAGTCTAACGCTCTCCCAACTGAGCTATTTCGGCTGGTGGTGGTGGGGAGAGATACGGCTGTCTATGTCGGAAATGTAACTATGTAACTATATTTAAATCGGCTGGGTTTCTCAGCTCAGTATTTAGGAAGTAACAGATTATTGTACAACTCTGAGCCCGCCGTGCGATGGCTTGCTAGTCAAGAGCAGTGCCTGACGATACACTCGAATCGACACACATCGAAAAGTGAATGTTACGAAGAGGGCGTGGTCGAGACATGACTAGTGGAAAGACTAGTATTTCGAGGCAATTATTACGTAACATTTTAGATTGCACGGTAAAAAGAAAAAGTGATTGCGGCAGCTAATGGCATAACGTACCGGTGCCATATTAAAAAAAGAGTCAAAAAGCTGGGCCTGTCCGGGATTTGAACCCGGGACCTCTCGCACCCGAAGCGAGAATCATACCCCTAGACCAACAGGCCAATGAAAATGGGGGCCGAAATAGCCATATCAGACTGGTTTCAGATTACCGTTAGATAATGATACTCGTCTTGTTGAATTCTATTCTCTTTTAGATTTTTTTCACATTTCGGGCTTAACCATCGGTCAGTTAGGAATAATTAACGATGATTTTTAATTAGTCATGTATCCATTCACTCTGGTAAGTAGACATGGCGGTGATGTAAACAAATGGCTGAGGACGTAGCGTTGGAGGACTGTCATGACTTTTTCGGCGTCTACCTTCTGTACTGCGCCAATCCCAAGTACCTGGGCCAAACATATATTGGGTACACAGTCGACCCATCAAGAAGAATCAAACAACACAACAGAGGTTGCCAGGCCGGTGGTGCAAGACGCACCAGCAATAGAGGACCCTGGTAAGTTAGGTTAGGAAACAGTAAACACCTTGCAAGTTACATGTTCACTGGAAAAACTGGCCTACCATAAGCACGTTCTTAATCTGGTCTCAGAATCATGTCTAGCATCTGCCAGGAAAATTTCTTTCTGTGACCGTAGAGTCGAAATGCCGAGCTCGTTTCCAGTCAACCTTTCGCAAATTCAATTACCCAGTTCCATACTGTTGCTGTGGTCACGGAATGTTACCAACAGGCTTTTTCTTCTGTAATGAACGATCTTGTTAGTTTGGCAATATTTCTCAAGAATGTTACCAGACTTCTTCGATTTATCTCAATTGGAAATTATGCTTGGGAGTCACTGGGAGTTACCAGTGTGGTCCTCATATTACCCTTCTAAGTTACTACACTACCATTTATGTACATTTCCTAGCTCATTCAAATACCATGTACTTGTCCGCAGCTCAATAAAACATTACAATACAATGTGAGCTATGAATTTGGTATCCAGCAAAGCATAGAAAAAAGATAGATCAAAGGTTCCGTGGATCGAATTTGTGGAAATTTGTTAACTCTAAGAATAGAGTCAAAAACTTACTAAACTTGCTATTGTGCAAGTGCGTGCAGATAAAACAGGATTTTGCATTTACACAGATATCCAAAAGATATCCACTAAACAGACCAACTCCTCATTAAATCATACATTAATTCTTTAGTTGATTATTCACTTTTCTTACCAAAGTTATCAAGTTAAAAATTTGGGGGGTTCTTTTAATCTTGAATGTGATAAATATTAAGACAATTAAATTGAATCAGGCCATAATGCTTATGTTTGACATGCTTATTTCTTTCAGGCAGATGGTGCTTATCATCCATGGTTTCCCAAATGACATATCTGCCCTTAGGGTAAGTTTTACTGTTACCTAAGCAGGTTCTCGTAATGCTAGATACCTACATAATTTCGTTCTAATTTTCTTGCGGCAATTTCCTGCAGTTTGAGTGGGCTTGGCAGCACCCGAAACTTTCAAGACGGTTGAAACATGTGACGGGAAAAGCAGCTCGAGAAAAGCAATTCGACTTTCGGCTACGAGTAGCTTGCGAGATGTTGCAAATTGGACCTTGGACAATGCTGCCTTTGACAGTTCGGTGGCTGCTACCAGAATTTGCCAGAGACTTCCCTGTAAGTTTTGGTTGGACGGCCGCAGCCAGATTTCTCTTTTGCAAGAATGATTGTGCTTTTATTTCTACCTGCTGTAATTGCTTTTTCCTTTTTTCTTGTTTTTCTTTATTTTTTTTTCGTTTTTGTTCTTTTTTGATAACATTTTAATGCTTAGCTGTTGTCATGAAATTGGTATAGCCTATGTTTACTTGCTCTGAAACATTCATTTTCGACCGTGATTTCGTGGTGGTTTTTCAGTGCCACTTTCAGTAATTTACCGACAGTTACAATCAAAAAAAATCTTCTGATTGATTTGAAATTGTTTTAAAATTGCAAAGGAGTGACGGATCCTTGGAGATCCGTCATTCTCATCAGATACACTAAATTCGTCTCAGAAAGTATGTTTTCAGGTCGCTCAATGGGTTAGAGCAACTCTAGGTTCGAGTACTCGTTTGGGCATATTTTTTGAGACGGTGTTAGTGCTCACAGTATAAAATCTTCTGGTTGATTGTTTCCCTGCAACTTAATTTGTAACTTTTAGTTACGAAACGTGAGGAAAAATGTGTTCTTCTTTATTTAGCATTCAAAACCCAGTTTAAATAGCTTTTGTCAAACCAGTGCTAAGGTTAGATAAAGTTGAAATGAGTTTAAAAACCATATGAAAGCAAATCTTAGTCTTATTTTCCTTGGATTCCAAACTTCAATTCTCTAGCTGCTGTATTATTTTACTGCATATATTATTATATGCATATTATCTCCGAAGTTTCCCAAACTTTCGACACCTGTGTCTTATACAATAATATCAATATGGGTTGTTTTATGTCGAATTACGCTAAAAAAAAAATTAATCTTCGGATCTGTAAGTAGATAAACAGAAAAAATATCAAAATTTTATCTCGCACTGTTAATGCACGGCAGCTGCCTGAACCTGAGCTGTTAAAAAGCTGAGAATTTAGTTAGTTTCAAGTGACAAAATTGCATAAAAACTTAGTACAATTCAAAGAAATATTTCTGAAATGTGTCGAGTAGCTATGTGAAGTATTCCAGAAAAGTGCATCGCAAACCCCCGTTGAACTCTTCGCGTACCTCAGGGTGATGCCTGCCTTAGTGGATTGCTAAAGAATTTCTTAATTGAATTTATGTCCGTATGTTATCAGTACAAGTCAGAGCAGCTGACTCTTTTATAAGAACTTGTTGTTTATACGGTCTGTGCCATCAATGATGTTTTGGCTGAAGATTACAATCTTCGTGTTTATTTTGCAGGTTGGATTGAGTCCTCCGATGCACATGCCCGTCGCGTATGGTCCAGCTCCAAGCCGACGAAAGTCAAAAAAGAAAGACAAACTGAAAAAAATTGAAAGTTCGGAATCGGTTGAATGCTTCTTGTGTAAACGCCTTGTAGATTTAAGACAAGTGCTGCGCTGCTATCACTGTCCACTAGAGGCCCATGCTGCCTGCTTGGCCAAATCTATCTCGAAGAGACTGTTACCTATTCAAGGCAATTGTGTACGCTGCAAAGGAGATCTTCTGTGGGGAGAAATCATCGCCAAATCTAAGAGTTGATTTAAATTTTAAATTGGACAAGTCACACGATTGCTGGCAATCACATTTTAAAATATGTTATTAGGGTCGAGCCGGCTTAATGCGCTGACTTTAATAAAAAACCGGGTTTTTTTAATGAAAGTGCTGGAAAATTTGTTCTCAATATGTAACAATTTAACAAAGTTTTATTTATGTATGAAATATTTATGTGTTTTTACTTTATTTTTAGCAGACAGATGGCTCTGCAGATGCAAGATTGACAATTCACCACCAACAAGTTGCATTGCCGTTATATTTTTCAGAGCAGCTGTCTTCTGCAATGTTCCCGATTCATTCGCCCTGTAATTGTGCTAATTACAGTAGCAGCAAAACTCATTGTCACCAATCAAAAGTGTTAATCGGTTATTAAAAGAGCAATCATATTTCAAATCATGGCTAATTAGCCGCCTCAAAGCAAGATGGCGTCGACTAGACTGTCACTTGTCATCCTGGAGCTTGGCATGACGTGACGTCGCTCTACCGATTATCATGTTGCTATCACCAAGCAGTAGTTTGTCTTTCTCAACGTTCTAGCTTTTCCTACCGTCTCAGGAAACTGGCTAGGTGAAGAGACTTTATCGACACCCCAGCTGAGGACCTCACGAAGACGATGGGGCCACCGCACTGGTGGCTGCCGTTCGCGGTGCTGTGTTTATTTTTTGTACAAAGTTGTCATTCTAATGGTAAGTCCTTTGTTGACTCATGACACTTGATTGTGTCGCAGTTACTTTGCTACTTAAATTTTTTGTATATACCTAAACTTTTTTTTAGTCAGTAATGTCTTCGAACAACAAATCCGCGTAAGAACCTAGTTTGTGACAGGCAGAGTTTGGATTACACCACTAGCAATTTTGGAAATCTGAGATTGAAAATTGTACTTTTCATTTGTATTTTATTACAATTACTGTGCAAAAATAAGTTCTGAAGACTATCATCTCAGAGTGCACCACTGAGTACACAATTTGTCTGCACAGTAGCTTAAAACTAATAAAAGTTTTCTGCTTTGTTTGTCCTTCTGAACTTTTAGCCTACATCATGGACGACTATTGTTCTAGCATCGATTGCCCAACAATGTGCAAAACAAACCAGAATTGCGACAAAGCCTACAGCTATTTTATCCTAAAAGTTTCATTCTAATAGATTATTTTATTTACTAACCCAATGTTTCCTTGCACCTGACAAGTTTGCTAATTAACTCCCTCCTGTTTCAGATGTTTCTTGTAAGATGAACGCGCTAGGCCAATGCCATTCAGACGAGACTTGCGAACAAATCGATGTGAGCGACACGATAAAAGGCCTATGTGTTTGCGCATCCGGAAAACCGCGGGGACCAAGCGGCTCGTGTTCGGACCCTCCGATCGATGTGCCTTCAACAACGTTACCGCCACCGCATGCTTCTTCGGCCAACTCTTGGGGGTGGCTTGTCGCTGGACTGGTCGCAGCGGTACTGGTCGCCAGTCTGATGCTGGCCGCGAGACGCTTCCATTGGCTGGCCAAGCTGCGAGCTCGACGGCAGCGAAGCTACGACGGGGTGGCCTTCGGGCAGGAAGACGACGATCCGCCGCTGGCCTAGCTCGAGCGGCTGCGTGAACTAGTCAGTGCGCGAGTGGACGTTTGCCTGGGATGCGGTGCGGTGGGCCACGACGAGCCAAAGATACGATTTGTGTTGAGTTTTAATATTGTGTTATTTTGTTTTGGGCCGTTCAACACAATAGTTTCCACCATCTATAACGATCAGTCACAAATCACGCTCAAAATGCTGTATTTTTTAGGTTGTTTTCATAATTCTATTAAAATATTATATATCTATGAATGCATACCTAATTTTTGTTTCACAAGTGCTAATTAGTTAGTAATGACTATTAATATATCATAAAGGAGTCATCATTTGTTATCTGTAGTTTTATTTTCCTCTAAAAGAATCTACCACAAGCAGTTGAAAACATATTTTTTAATCTACTCCTGCTAGTTGCATTCTTATATGCTTGTGTCACTTGCATATCAAATGTTAATAGATGGATAGTTGCTGTGGTTTCTTTCACCGAAGGTTATAATCCTGTTCGGCTTGCGGTCTTAGGCTAGCCTTTCCTTATTTTATAATTTCTGAACTACGGCTAATGTTGCCAGATCAAATAGTCCGTGCAGAGCAGAATGAAGGTGCTTATCATCAGTGTGTGTTGGTGCATCGTTGAATATGTTAAGACTTTTCCAGTTCATTGAATGTTTTTACAATTTAGTGATATCATGACGGCCAATCCATCTGAGTTAAAAATGGAGCTAGGAACAGCTAACCTGTATATTTCCTGATAATTTTGCACTTAACTGAACATCCAAATACAAACCCACGTTTTTCTAGCTTGTTATTCCAAGATTTGTACACAGCCACACTGTGTGAATCAATTTGACCCTCAAACCAAAGAAAAAAAAATGGAGAATTTCCATTCTTAACGCAAGTACTAGTCTAAAGTACTACCGGTACTACTATTGCACTTCAGTGCACAATTATGCTGAAGTATTTTATTAAGCTAAAGGATAGCTCAGTCACTTTAGTTTCGTGTGAAGTGAGATGTTATGAACAGACCGTGCGGTGTGCGTTTCAGGGTAAATTTTTAAATTATGAAAAGCGAAACAGTGCTGGTCGCCAAACCTGGCGGCTTATAGACTATAGGATCCTGGGTGGTAGCAAGCGATAACATCGATAAAAGAACCTGTGGTCGTTAATTGGGCTACTCTGCCTACTGGTTAATATGGCGCTTGGTTTGAACATAGAATTTGTTGGTACAGTTGACTTTTCTTTCCATTCCTTACCGGCCTTGTAGGTACATGTTGCTCTTTTCAAAGACGAATTTGTTTTGATATAATTCTTACGATACAATTTGGTGATCACTTAACTTTGATTGACTTAAAGGAAGTTTTCAATTGGTGTGAGAATCTTTTCTTTTTGTTCGCGGCCTCAATAAACAATTATATAAACATTATATGACGTCAATTGGAAAAAAAAATATTCAAAGAATTTGCTTGGCAGCATTGGTAATGCTTGTTGTAAGGGATAGATTTCAAACTTGGTGCCGTATTTTCTAGGATCAATCGACCCTGCTTCTTTCCCGCGCATAGGTTGGCCCACCTGCTCTTCTCATCCGAGGTCACCATTCGCGCAGTTTCAACATGGCTGCTGGGTTCCGTACGCCCGTTTTCGATGAAGACGCTAGCAAATGTGATTTCTATAACGAACTGCAGCAGTAAAACTGCATCCATCGCAAATCGCGACATTCGTACCTTGAGTGTTCATAAAAAACTATCGTTTGCGACAGCTAATTGTGACCAGTCAACGCCCTTACTTTCGCGGCGCCTCCTTATTAGGACGACCTACCCACATACGCCTTCTCTCCCCAGGGCCGAGCTTTATTCGGATTCACTGTATTAGGTTTAGCTCCTGTGTATTGCATCTATAAACTTAGTTTACTAACTTTTTGTGATTCGTGTTTTTAAATCGCTTGGCTTATGCCCAACGAGAGGGGCAATTTGTTTGTGATGTTGTGAAGGTGCTTCGAACTACACACCAGGATGGCCCAGAAACAGCCTAAAGACTTAGATGGGTACCTTCCCTTGCTAGTAACTACAGACACTAAAAGCAAACTAGGCATTGCAGCTCATCTGGTGGCATACCTGGATTCTCCGGACTCTTCAATAGAATGTTCCGACATAGGACAGGTCATCGACAGTCTGATCCCGTGGATGCAGAGCAGCAACTACAAGGTTTGTATTCTGCTTGATTATTGATAGGGTTTCGATCCCATTTCTCATCATTATGACTTAAATCACTTGCGGAAATGAATGCAAGCTACTTATGTACATTAATATTTATTCAGTGTTCCATTTAATAGCTTAATTAATGTCCAAAGTCATTCTGATTGTGCCTGGAGCCAAATGGCCTGTTGTTTTGCCCTGTAGCAGTCATAATGACAAGGAATCTGAAAGCTGAATGCACTGATTGCTTCACAGCTATACTAAGAGTCCTCGTATACTTCCATATGCTCTTGTCAAAATGTCGAGGGCTTGCTTTTGCGGCCAGCCAGTACACAGTTCAACACCAAAATGCAACCTTCTTATTTTATGGTATATCATTTTAGATCTGCTTAGGTATGTAACGGGCAAGCCATACCAGAATGTGCACAATGTGTAGATTGTTCCCGTAAACTCTGGAACACGAACGTCTCTAGCGGTCAAAGCTACGCTTTCCTTTGCAAAATTACTTAATAATTATACTATTTAACCTGTTAGCGTACCAGGTCCAAAAATTTAAACTTGCGGGGTTCCTGCAGGGATACCTATTCCATTTCATTATTAAAAACCTGCTAACATCTAAAAACTGGTGCCCAAACTGGGACTGAAGACCCTATTTGGGCGTAAATATTTGAGAGGGAAGTAATGTTTCTAATAATAAAATATCCTGCTCATTGCAAGCATTAGCAATTTAAATCAGATTTCACTTTTTCCATTCTCTTAATTTTTTCCATTCCGTACATTTCTATCCAAATGTACATGTAGATATAAGAAACCTGAACTTTTCGCTTTGGAAGTTTGCAGCCCTTTTTAAGGGCCGCAAACCTCTTCAACATAGAGCAACACCGAAAAGCACATCTCAACGTCATACCATGGCTCTGAAAACAACCACGCAACCAACCTGAACTTGGTTCAAATATAATTTTAACTTACAAAATAACATATTACTAGCGTTTTTCCCCAATGAAATGATTTTTCTCTAAGCATTTTTTCTAGTTTTACAAATATTGGTTATGACATTTGCTTCTCGTAGCCAAATTGGAAGGTTTTGTTGCTAACCCTACCAAACTTTATATTCACATTTATTTTGCTATTCTGTGTAAGCCAGCGAGCTTTCTTTAGAGCTGTAAACGCAGAGGAACACTTATCACTTCGGTTTACAAGCAGGGGCAAAATAACGACGCTGAATTTAAAGCACTCCAAACATAACAGACGCCGAGAAATTCCTCCCGGAGTGCAAAGAACTGTAAGTCATTGAGAATCTGCCAATGCAAGCAAAGCCAGCCCATCATATGCTAGCCACTAGCTTCAAGGCGCCTCACCTATCTCTTGGCAGCCTCTTCATGAGCATTCATTGAGTCTACAATTAGGCTGCCATTCGAACAGGCACCATCGTGATCAGAGTGCCATGTACATTGACTTTCAATCTACTTGACGGGCAACCGCTGCAGGAAAACGCCTTCATATGCTTGGCACACAGGCGGGTCTCACGCTAAACGAATACTAAAAGAGACAATCAGGACAGCAGCGAAACAATGCGCATCGAACTAACAATCTTCGTGACTGGCGCGAACCAGACCAATTACAAACTTTAATCATGTCCTTTTTTATTTGATTTACTTTTGGTGCAATGTCGGTAGGACGAAAGCACGCGACTTTAGGATCTATATTCACTTTCGTGACGGTTCATTGTGGGCTCCACGACAATGGGTAGGTCACGTGTTTTATCTACCCTCTTCGAGAGCAATGGTCGTTGTCACTGAATGATTTATGGTGGCAGCAAGAGCTTGTCTGTAACTACAGACGAATCGGCGCCTCCAGTTTCTTCTGGTCGTTTCGTTTCGTTTCGTTTCTGCACTTTTATGGGCATTGACTCTGGTTTACCGGTACGAGATACAATTTGGCTTGGGTAGCAAGTTGATTGATTTGTAGTGTTTAGCGACGCACTGTTTTGATAACAGTCCTGTGGCACTCTCTAGTAGCGTCAGCGATTGGTGGGTAATAAAGTTTAACCTAACCTAGCCGATGTAGCCCACTCCAGTCGAATAGCACCAACGGTTATGTACAACTTTAACAGCACGATGCATCTTCAAAATAGTTGCAGAGAGGTTGATAAGCAAGGCGAGTGGTGCTGTACTAACTTCAATAATAATAACCTACCTCCCGAACAGAACTGGTCGCTGGCGATGACTAACGTTTTGAGGTTTGGCTACCCTCTGGTCATTCAGCTGGCAATGAACTCGCATTGTAGACAAAGAATGTACACAAAAATGTCCAGTTTTTTTTGGTACGATCTGAAAGTTAACAACGTTTGCCGAATAAGAATTCTCTAAAAGTAATTTTAATCAAAATCTCACTGAGATGAACGCAGTTTATCAAAGATTTTCTAAGTTTTTAAGATACCAGTCGTGACTAGAGATAGAAAAACTTTACCCATCATTCTCAACCTCATATATTTACCCATCATCCTCTAGGTTGTTATGTAGAAACGCATTCATTATGAGCGAAGGGCTGTTCCCACTTCCCAGGTATTATTTCTGTCAACCTCTGCATTGTTTGTTTCAAGGAAACTGCTAAATACGCGGCTTAGGATTGAGATATAATATAATTTAATTCAGTAAAACATGTGAAATGTTGAGATCGGTGTATGGTCCGAATTACCTGGAGACAGTGGTTTGGAACCATCGTCATTAATTATCTTCATCCCGTAAAACCAACATTTGTAGGAAATCGACCACTGTCTAATAAGTTATATCAAGTTATTCAAGGTCTTCAAGTAATATTTTGGATGTATTTGTCTGTGATGATAACGAAATAAGCTCGGCCGGCTGAGCGGTTTGTTGACAACATTGGCGAACTTCGATCGTCTCTGTACCACCAATTTTTCATCCCTTTGTTTTAAACGAACATCGAGGTGTATCTGCGTAACGAGGCCAATCGATTCGCTTTATAAAAAATATCTACTACATTCCAAAAAGGACACACTTTATTTTTGGTTTGCGATAAGATTTTTGGGAAGCCCACTATAACAAACCAAAACAAACCGCAAACTAGTATGCATTTGTGTTATACTGGTAAACAGAGAGGAAAGTAGTAAATTATGACAGGGTCTTAAGGCCATACATTTCATCTGGGTACAAAACCGTTAATAACGATGGCCGCACCTAGATTCGTCTTAAAGACTGACCACCGAGGAATGATGCAATTTCCCTCCACTATCAACACAGCGAATAGAAAGATTTCCTCAAAATTCCTCATGTCGTCACCCGAACTCATGGGTGGCAACAATGCGTGCACCCCATTCTTTCACCCAAGCACCGACAAACGATCCCAACGACCCCCGTGTCGCTCGTTGATGACCCAATAAACCTCCCCTAACACTAAACTACGCCGGGCACGCTCTTCGTGGGTTCCGGGAACTGACAGGCTCATCGACCTCTGAGTCGGATGCCACGCACGCGACCAAACTGTTAGGGGCGGAGTGCCCGGCCGTTGCGATGCGGGTGCTAAAATTCACACCGTTTGATGGCGGCACGTGGTCTGGTTTCTTTGTGTAATTACCGGGTGTTTTAAGCAAATTTTAAGGGCGAGGAACGATTACTGGTATTTATCAAAACTGTGGGTGCGAGTGAATTATCAGTGACAAATCTTGATTTCTTTGTTTGATTGGATTGCCAAAAACGAGATGTATACATTTGTTTTAGAAATACACCGAAACACTTGTTTTTATCGATTGGTGTGATAAGATCTTGATTGCTTACAATCCGATGACACGCGTGGATAATTATTACAATTAAGATACGCCTAATCTCTACGTAACTCAAAATGTTACCTTTAGTGTCGGTTTTACACTGTCCGTTAAGCACCTTACGACCTGTTAATTTGTTATTTACGTGGCAACCGCGTTCTTTGTTTTGTTAACGGTCTGTTAACTACTAAATGGACCACTGAAAAACCAGCCTTTCGTTTGAAATCCCAAATCTACCATGTTCCTTTCTTGTGAGAAGACATGGGGCATTACAGGCCATTGCCGGTTTGATAAGCAATGCACGGGTATTCTTCCCATGGTTCACATTCTATAGGTACTGGGAATGATGCATGAGGTTTACCTAGCTATACGTGCTCGGCTGATCACCGCAATGTTGGCGGGGCGACTTCCTATAGGAAAACAAATCTCTATCGCGGTCTTGCACCATTGTCTTGCATGCTAGGTTTACTTTCCTTCCATCTCGCTAATAAATATTTATTTGTGCGAATTGTAAAGACATGTTTGACATGATGCTAAGCTGGAGGCATATTCCCTCCTAGAAACCATCGGCAAATTCCAACCATTCATTTCTTTAAGACAGAACTAACATTTCCCTCTTCCATACAATAACGATGAGGCAAATGACGATGTGACATATGGTCAGTGGTGAAGAGCTTACAAACAAGTTGTGTATGTGGCGATTTTCTGTCACCCTGTGATGGGGGTGGGTGGTGGGGAAATACAAATTTACACAGACGTTTTTAGCTCTCTTGTAATTAAAAAATAAATACAATTTCTAGTTAATTTGTATTTTTTTTCTTGGTGTTCGTTCTCGATGAATCGGGGATTTTGAGAAGTGATCTCTCAAAATCTCGTCGGATTCCCGGGTTATTTTTCTAAATTAAAGAAGTGGATATGCACCGTATATTCTGGGCTACATTACTGCGTTTGGTCACCACAAAATCATTGGTCAGAGCCATAGTTTAATTGCTAAAGTAGATTCATTGTGCGAATTTCTTGTTCTATTTCTCCCATGGAACGTTAGTTTTGCCTAATCTATGAGAAAAGCCCAAAGTACAGTTTCCAACAGTCCTAGCGCCTTTTTCGACTTCAAACTATAGGGAAAAGTTTTAAATCTCCTTGTCCAAGAAAAAAAACTTCTAAAAATAGCTGAATTTTATCGATCGTAAGGATGTGAGAGTGTGACACATCCTTTGGGACTGAAACCACCCTTGACAAGTAGATACTTAGGTAGGTCACCGACGACAACGTGTTGCGTGCAGTGCGTGACGTGCGTCTCGACGCTCGATTGTTCCAGGTGTCCCAGTTTGGAATAGAGGCGATGACGTCATTGGTGGGCAAGATGGGCCACGATTTCCGGCCCTACCTGCCGACCGTGTTGCCTCCGATCGTCGACCGGCTCGGTGAGTTACCTGCATTTGAAATTATTATTTCTATACACAAATTAACTGTGGTGTATCGCATGCATCGATCGTGATTTGTAAGGTGCACTGATCTCAAATAACCTGAATAGCGGTTACCATATAGAGGAACTTTGAAGCCAAAAGTCTTTGATTATGAATTCTTTCATAGGGTACGTGTGCTATTTGAGGGGATTTTTATCTGTTGTTTTTGTGGTTTTCCCAGTTTTTACCAATGTAATGGTCAAAATTTGTTGAAAACATACTTAAAAACCTCGAAGGTAATCTGTTGCCAACAATGGGGGTCAGACTTCAATTTGGATCAGCTGACTGGATCCTATCCTCTATCCAGGTTATTTGAGATCAGCTGGCTGGATCCTATGCTCTATCCAGGTTATTTGAGATCAGCTAGCTGGATCCTATGCTCTATTCAGGTTATTTGAGATCAGCTGACTGGATCCTATCCTCTATCCAGGTTATTTGAGGTCAGCTGGCTGGATCCTATGCTCTATCCAGGTTATTTGAGATCAGCTAGCTGGATCCTATGCTCTATTCAGGTTATTTGAGATCAGCTGGCTGGATCCTATGCTCTATCCAGGTTATTTGAGATCAGTTGGCTGGATCCTATGCTCTATCCAGGTTATTTGAGATCAGTTGGCTGGATCCTATACTCTATCCAGGTTATTTGAGATCAGCTGGCTGGACCCTATGCTCTATCCAGGTAATTTGAGATCTTTATCCCATCTGAAAGGTAAAATGCTAGTCTTTAGGTCCACGGACTCTAGTTTGTGTGCTTTTTAGGGAAATGCTAATGGGCAATTGTTTGGCAGGCATCGCTTGATACTGCCCTCTTCCGAACAGCGCACCGTCGGTCGTTAGGCGGTCACCCACCCAATACCTGTTCCAACGCAGTGTTGCTTAACGTAGTTGCTTCCTCTCAAGTGTCCAGGCACTTCATTTCGGTCAATAACAGCAATCAGCAGCGCGCTGCGACGAGTTGGCGTCTAAGGAGGTCACCGCTTTGGATTGCTCATTGCTGTACACACAACTTGTGGCGCGACTCTGGCTTAGTTTGCTTTATGCTCATATTTTTTATGAGGGTCATAGCAGCCGTCGCAACTATTGGACGAGGTTGGATCCTTGGCGTCGTTTTGCCGGCGAGGACGATCTTGAAACTTTCGTGGGTCGAGATACGGGTTAATTTTGGTCAAGTACCGGTCATCTTTCGAATTAATCAATTCTCACACTTTTTGCTGGAACATTTTTCGGGATTATGTGTACTTACGTTCATGGCAGGTAAATAAAGCTTCACAAAGCTTCGAAGTTGTTTCGGAATCAGCTGTCACCAGTTGATTTATACCCTTAAGATGGCCAGCTCGTTTGCTTTCGGAATTTCCCCCAATCATTTAGCGATGGCTTTCAGATACGAAAAGGAACGAACTTCTCGCTAACCATGCTCCTGTATGTGAACCTGATCCTTGCTTTACCAAAAACCTTGAACGTGGATTAGAACTCATCATGTACCTTCCGCTTACAATATAACTTTTTCGTCATAAACTCGGTGACGTTTACCGTGATTTCTGATTGACAGGAACTAACAATCTCATGGCTTTTCTTTGATTATTTACCTGACAATAAAACCCGTACGTCTAAGAGATGTTTAAAACTAGCAAGTACCACTTTCCTCTCCACGTTCGAATGCCGATAGCTTTGTTCGCCCTCCAAGAATAGTCGACTTGTAATGTACGTCTCCCTTTGGCCAACGTTCAAGACGTGCATCTTCGTCAAGTTGTCCGATCGGGCGTTCTAATTAGTGATTGCGTCACCGCGTTAGCCTCTGACGACCTCCTAGTAACATTGTTTCCTGTTACTACACCACCGCGAGCGTCAACTACACCCATTCCATGAATCCTGAGCCACCTCCAGCCATACGGGGATCGTTTCAATCTCTTGATCTGCCATGATGGTTTCACACCCTGACGCTTTGATTAATTAATTAGAGACGCTAGATTACCTGTAATTATCTAGTATCTAGGTATGCTTGGATGTCGAGATGATATTTTCTTGTTGTCTGAAACATTTCTGCTTCTGTCAGAAAGAAGTGGCGAGAATTAAAAAATGACTTGATGTCTAATAATAACAACACAGAGTTGCCGCTATCCTTGGTAATTTCTGTCTTACCATCTAGCAACACCTGCACCAGCATCCATTATCTCACGTACACTGGCTGCCATTATAAAAGAAAATAAAAGAAACTGTTTGCTGTTCAGTATTTACTGTACCTGTAGTTAACTGAAGACACAATTACTTTTGTTTACATAACATTATGCAAATAGATTGTTTAATATGAGCTTGTGAGATCATTGGTAAATTGCCCGCTTAACTCTCTCTCTCTCTCTCTCTTTAAAGTATTTATTTGATAATATCTTGTTTTGATGGTATTTGATAATAGTGTAGATTGCGTTTTCTTATCTTAATTTAGGGGCCAATAAATACCTGGTTAATTAATCATGGTCTAAATGATTATCTATATTCGTGTAATTAAGAGGAGTTTGAGGTCAGTTCAAAATTCTCAATAAAGAATTCTTAAATTCTCGATTTAAATTGCAAACGCTTGCAATGCGCGGGGATTTTTTTTATCAGGAACACTTATGACTGTCTCAAAAATTGATGCTCAAACGGGAACACAAACCCCGATCTCCACCTGTCGCAGGTGTTGCTCTAACCCATTCAGCTACTTGGATATGTGTCATTTTTTGAGAGGATTTCAGTGCATTTGATGAGAATGACAGATCTCCAAGGAGTAGAACCATGAGGTGTTCGTTATAATAAAACACTTACAGTAACATAAACTAATCATATGGTTGTAGGTAATATCTTATACATTTCAATTACTGTCTCTGCATCACATTTTAGATAGAAAACTGAATCCTTTGCTTCCTATTACAGGCGACAGCAAGGAGCTCGTACGAGAACAGGCACAGCTCCTGATCCTCAAGCTACTGGAGAAGGAGGTGCTGACCCCAAGCAACCTCTTCGACAAGCTGACCCCGGCATTCTCCCACAAGAACGGGAAGGTTCGCGAGGAGGTGCTCACCTGTCTCTCCAAGACGCTCTCGGAGTGAGTTAATTCTTACCTTGGGGACCTTGGTGACGAGGGAAAGACTCGTGGCGTTGCCTCGAAGATATTTAGACCAGGTTCAATCGCTGTGGAGTGCACTTACTTCGAGTGAAGACACTAAATCGATTGATTGATTTGTGGTGTTTAACGACGTGCTGTTTTGACATCTGGCCATGTGGCGCTGGTCTAATGGCATCGATAAATGAGAGGTTGATAATGAACCTAACCTAGCGTAGAAGGGAGGTGGGGAAATCCGGTGTTGGCACGTAGCCTACCTCTGTCAGAGAGCACCAAGGGGATGGTACATCTTGACTAGCAGGATTCCTCCACAAATCCATGCTGTCGAGAGGTTGATAAGCAAGGGGAATGAAGTTGCTGTACTAACTTTCATCCCTCCAACCTCTCTCCCAAACAGAACTAGTCATGTGTATAATGGTCACTCATCCAATACCTGACTCAGCGCAGTGTTGCTTAACTTCGGTGATCTAATGAGAACCGGTGTTTCCAACACGACAAACCGTCCGGTAGGCACTTCATCAACCAACTATGTATCAACTTGTGTTAAGGTGTAGATTAATTGCAATCAGCTTGAATTCAACTGTGTAATGAAATGAAAATTCTATCTAAACCAGCGATTGGACAATTGGCGCAAAGTGTTTGTGATCATACCTGGTATTATCAAGATTGACATTGATATTTTGAGTTAACAGTTTGTTATTACTAAACCAGAGAAAGCTTAACATTACTTTCAAGGGAAGGTTCACTTTCAGGATTTTGCCAAAAGTAGATAAGCAAGGTGAGCATTGCTACTCATTCAAACCTCTCCCAAAAAGACCAGGAAGGTGATTGTGAAAAATTTGTCGAAGCAGTTGTCGTGCGATAACTTGTCACATTCATTTGTTAATTATTATTATTATTTGTGGTGTTTAACGACGCATTGTTTTGACAACTGGCCCTGCGGCACTGGTCTAATGGCGTCGGTGGATGATGATGAACCTAACCTAGTCTAGAAGGGAGGAGGGGAAACCCGGTGCCGGCACGTAGCCTACTCCTGTCGAAAAGCACCAAGGGGACCACCGGCCTCACGTCCCTTCCGATGGACGGTACAACGCGAACAACAGGATTCCTCCACAAATCCATGCTGTCGAGAGGTTGATAAGCAAGGCGAATGAAGTTGCTGTACTAACTTTCTTCCCTCCAACCTCCCGAACAGAACTGGCCATGTGTATAATGGTCACCCATTCAATACCTGACTCAGCGCAGTGTTGCTTAACTTCGGTGATCTAACGAGAACAGGTGTTTCCAACACGCCAAACCGTTCTGTCTTCATTTGTTAAGACGGTAACCCAACCAGTACCTCACTCGACGCAACGTTGCTTCGGTGACCGAACAAACCTTCGTTATCTGACTCTCTTCCGAACTTTGCAGCTACGGAGTGGCCAGCGTCGGCGTATCCCGGCTCGTTCCCGGGATAGTCAAGCTCCTGTCCGATCCGATATCGCCCGTCAGAGACGCCGCATTCGATGCGCTCGTCAAAATCTACACTATGGTCGGCGAGAGGCTGCGTGCGGACTTGCAACGGAAACACTCGGTGCCCGCCTCAAAGTACGATCTCACTATTTTTTAAAAAGATTTTACCTCGATGAATATCCCGCATTTTCTGTGAGTCGATGTGCTCAAAACCAACTTCCTATGCTAGTTTTTGCTTTTAAACAAATGTCCACTAAATGAATTTGTCTTTTTTGGAGCCATGAAATGTCCCGATTATTCGAACTATTCGTAATCAAACCAAGAAGTAAACTCTTCTTTTGTTCAAAGTCCTATTTCATGAAATAAACGTTCTTGTCCATTTCATTTCCTCCTATATTAAAGTCGCATAATATATCCTATTGAGTGTACAGCTAGCGTGCTAAGCTAAGCAGCTAAGCTAGCTAGCTAGCAGCTAAGTGTACAGCTTAGGCTTGGAAAACTTAATTATATGAAACCTAGGCTTCGATCGTGTAACTTTTTTGTTAGAGATCCCGCACGTTTTTTTTATCAACCCTGGAATATACCGAGATAACATGTCGGATCTCTAAAGAAAAATGTGCATAATCGGCTGAGCTAGCATCTGTCCTGCTATCAGGTATCTGGCATAGCCAGCTGCGCACTTGAGAGGGCGGTATACCCGACTTAATAATTCTTTCAATCGCATCCTAGGGACCTGATTAAGATCTTGTTAACAACGTTGAGTTGAACCCCTCTGTAGGCTCAATGTTGCAACCAAAGAATCAAATATAAATTTTGATGCTAAAGCACAGACGAATGTTTGTGAAGCCTGTCACTTAATTTCCCTTTCGAAACGGATCTCCGACTGTGATTCTGAATGGAACGAAGCGTTTGATGGAGTTGGTTCGTTGCAGGTTGTCGGTGTTGATGGCGAAGTTTGACGAGGCGCTGGAAAACGGGGAAGTCGTGGCTGCGACAAACGGAGCCGATCACAACGGTAAGTGCGCACCTTTTGTCGATACAACGTGATAATGTGAAAGTGGTTTTTTTTAGATGAAATCTTATTTAAATTGCAAACGCTTGCAATGCGCTGGGTATTTTATTATGATGAACACCATAACCGTCTCAAAAATTGATGCTCAAACGGGGCCTCGAACCTTGATCTCCTCCTATCGCGGGTGTTGCTCTGACCCATTGAGCTACTTGGACACTGGCTTCTGAGACGACTTTAGTGTATTTGATGAGAATGACAGATCTCCGAGGAGTAGAACCAAGAGGCAATTTTTGAGACTGTTATAGTGTTCATAATAATTAAATGTGAAAGTGGTGTTCCCTCGTTTATGTCACAAATGGCCACTGCAAACGGCTTATACTTGTTTCTTATCCGTATTTCTTAAAGAATTGACTTCAGTTGGTGTTGAACTGTCAGCTCGAGCTTTTGCTTGATGAATTTAAAATGGCACACTCATTCCAAACCAAATGTCCAAACCAAAATGGACCTTCTTTACAAAAATGAACTGAAATCAGCAATTTTAAAGCAACTAATACAGTTTTATGGCTGTCACACGTGGAAAGAATGTAAAAATTGAAGAATTCCCTTTGATCCAGCATGTCATTTCCCCCGCTGACCTATCCCCTCTGACGATTTTACCTTCGGAGTCGATCCGCTGCTGCTGCAGGGACCCACTCGAACGCGACAAAGGAGTGTGTATCGAACAAATAACAGACCTTCGGTTATTCAGTTGTACATAAACAAATGCTCCTAAAAAATGTGTTTTGGTACAATAAACTTGGATTAATTTAATACTGGGTGATATCTTTGGTTATTCTTGGATCGCATGGGTAAAAAAATACATACATGCAATTTTCATAGGAGCACGATTCCTAGAGGAACACGGCCGAAAAGTAGTGTGATCGGAAATGTTCGGTCAGACTCGAAGTAAGCGGATTATTGTTTTTTGACTCAAAATATTTCAGTTGAAAGCAGGTAAAATCTCTGTTAAGCAGAACAAATCGCTACCTGCTACGGGAATTACAAATGTCGTAGATAATTAATCATAGTGTACAAAGTCATCAATTAACCAATGTGTTTTGGTAACAAATTCCAGATTATTTTGTTGGAAATAGGGAAAAAAGGGAATTTCAGAACGTACTGGTCCAATGAAAATTATCTCGCTTTAGGAGTAATCTGTAATGCAACGTTTTTGCCAATATCCCTCCTTGCAAATACTATATCATGCGTGAGCAGGTAGATCCTGCACACCTTTAGGCAGGGACCCGAACCGGAACCGGAACCGAAACCGGAACCCGAAAAAACCCGTATTTTCTTGGAACCGAAACCGGAACCAGAACCGTTATTATTAATTTCCAAGAACCGGAACCGGAACCGGAACCCTTATTAAATCATGGGTTCTTTTCGGTTCCTTAAAGGTTCCATAAAGGTTCCGAAGTTATATTGTGATTTCAGAAATTCAGATTAAAATTATTTGCTTATTTTGTTTACAACTTTTTTGTTTTTAATTTTTCCACACGAAAAAAAAATGTTTCACTGGTTTGTTCCGAAAACATCCATTGACTCATCTTGTATCCACGATTTTGTTTGGGGAAAACACAAGGCATTTTAAACAACATACACGTCTTATGTATCCATAGCAACATTTTTAGGTACTATAATATTTACATTTACACTACAATTTTTCATTGTCTCTACCTTATACAATATAAAATCTTTTACAGTATAAAAACATTTTTCAAGTAGAAAATTCTTGAGCACAATTTTGAATTTCTTGTCCTTTTTGATTTGAAGATCCGCCGGCAATGCCCTATAAAGCTCACAACCCGCATAGGTAGGCCCCCTTTATAATTTTGAAAAGCTGGTTTATCCAGTTTATAGTTAATTTTATGTCTAGTGTTAAATAACCCATTGCCTGTCCCCATCAGAGTGTAACCGTAAATCCATTTCTTTACATTTTTTACTTGAAAGCCTCAAACAAACTAACCCCTTGTCGTGCATGCTTTGTCTTATAGAGATGGACTAGCCTGCCTTTTTTACTCCGTACATAGTAGTACTGTGTAACTCTACTGGTGCAGAGAAATTGAATCAAACAAATTATTACGACTTCGTTACACACACCCTTATCTTTTATGCAACTGGCTTCGTGTGCTTTGAAACCCAACGTGAGGAAAAAGACCTGTCCCTGGCAGATGGAAAAACAAAACTAAGTGTCACTAAAAGTAAAAACCACTAAAACTTGAACCTGTACAACAGCAAAATTTTAAAAAATAACGCTTTATTTATTAAGTGGAACCGGAACCTTTTTAAACTTAAAGCCGGAATCAGAACCCTTATTTGAGAAAATTAGGAACCGGAACCGGAACCGGAACCCCTCTTCACAATATGGAACCGGAACCGAAACCGGAACCTTTAAAAACGTAAAACCGGAACCAGAACCAGAACCCTAATTTGAAAAAATTAGGAACCGGAACCGGAACCAGAACCTTTAATCATTTCGGTTCGGGTCCCTGCCTTTAGGTATGAAAAGCAGATAGTTTCAGTTTTCAGCTCAGCCACATAATTCAATGTCGATCACTAGATAAAAAGTCCAGAGATTGAGTGTTCCTACGATACCCCACCTATCATCATGCTCCCTTAATTAAATGCTAGATTGTAACTTAATTCTGCTTGACCAGGGATTCACAATCTTCTGAAGATATGGTCTCAAGTTGAATCCAAACTGCCAATTCTAAATCATTTTCCTTGTCTTGCTAGATGGACTTTGTTTTTAAGACAATGTAATCTATTTTTATCTAGATCAAGTGCAATAATTTCCACCCACATTATTAAGTGCCTTTGGGTTCTATTTGCACATCATTATTGGGCAATAAAATATGCTGAGCTGAGTTGTTAAAACAAATATAAATTATTTTAGCATTGCCAGGGGTTATTATTCAAATAAGACCAGCTTTTTGCTAGCACCGGTATTGCATAAGGTTCTCTAGGACTCACTCTCTCTCTCTTCACTGTTCTCTGGGCGTTTACGCCCAGAGAATTGTCACCCTAGGCTACACTGGTTTGTCCCGTCAGTCAATTATTTCTATGAGAAGAATTTGATATTACAGTTTAAATTTGATGTTAAAG
This sequence comes from Protonemura montana, assembly GCA_947568835.1. Lineage (NCBI taxonomy): Eukaryota > Metazoa > Arthropoda > Insecta > Plecoptera > Nemouridae > Protonemura > Protonemura montana. The sequence goes on along the minus strand of OX387608.1, from coordinate 14,886,995 downwards.
CGTCGTTCTATCCTCATGCCATTTGATTTGTTGGAAGAGTATAGGTATGGTGTGCTCCAAAATTCAAAAGCCACCTGACTCATTTGGGTTACATATGGAAAATTCAATTGTTTAGTCTCTGCAGACTTTAAAACTCAATTCAAAATTTTATAATAAAGACAGTTAAACTCTTTTTACCCGTGAATTAAATTTTGTTAATTTTCGATTAGTAATGCATGTGGCAACAAGCTGAAGTAAAAAATGACCCGAGGCCCTTGGCAAGATTTTGTGTCTATCTGACAGTGTTCCTCACGTAGCCAGGTTCCTTATTTTGGGTCTACGTCAGAGGTAAAAGCGTGAAAACTTGCTAGCCAGCATGCCTTGAGCTGGACAACAATTTAGGATGGCGAAGTTGAAAGCTGGGATGGAGTAGATTCCAGTAACATTTTTACAATGCCACATTTATAGTTTCCTGTCTCGGGCTGTTGCCTCCATTCGCACGTGCCCTTGAATCGGACATCAAACCAGGGGATAGCAACAGCTAACCCTTGCTACTGACACCCGTTACTGGTTTCCCCAATGCGTTCTACCGGTAAAAAATACACTGGGAAGAGTTGTCATCTCTGTAGAGACTACTGAAACAAAATAAAAGAAAACAAATAAATCCCCAACAGGAATAAAATCCCTGCACACCTTCGACCACTCAAACTAACCTCAAACCAAGTCCAACGATTTCATTTTGTGGTATCCTCACTTTTAAGACAGTTTGGATCGATAAATTCGAGTATTTCCGTGTGGATTTCAAGGCAACTTTTGTTTCCTCGAATGTAACGTTAGTGAAGTCATCAACACCCCAAATTTTACAATCGTTCGACGGCCCATGCGTGCCAGACATAGCATGGGCCCGCCCTGACCTAGGCTAGCGCTAGGCAACCCGACTTGCACACGAACCGGTCCCTTCCACACCAACCGGCTCAGTCCCTGCACGACCGTCGAGGTGGTCGCCCGCGTTCCGCGCTAGACTCGCTTTCATCTGGCCGGCCGATGTTCTCACGACTCCACTCGGCGAAACCAGAAACGCTGTTTTTAGCCGAAACGAGTATTGTGCGTGGTGGGAATGCAGTGCTGTTAGATACCCGTGCACGTTTGGCGGCGGCTGGGTAAATGAACGTGTCGGCTGCGACTTTTCCAGCTGCTAAAAGGGATTTTCGCGTGGTCCGTGTCAATTTTCCGAGTGTTCCGAGTGTGCACCGTGGATTTCCCATGTGATTGACTGACGTGCTAGACAATCTGGCGCTCGTTTTGTTTTGCGAGACGTTTTTCCAGTGTCAATTGGGTTTTCCTACGTATGATTTGTATTTTTGGAGCTGTGCGTTTGTTTTTGTGACTTCAAAAAAAGCTCCCGAAGAAGTCTTCGTTAGTCATATCAATTTGGCCAAGTGATTTCGATCCCGAACTTTTCGCACCAAAAAGTTTGGTGTCCAATTGACAATTTTCTCGACCAGCGCGCTGAATTTGTAGCTAGTGGTGCCGACAACGAACTACATTACATTTTGTCAGGCTAGAATTTTTCCGAATTGTGTTTCCCGCAAATGCGATCAGTGCATTGTCCGTTTGAAAATCGCACGGTCCCGCGTATTTTCCGGGTCTCCCTCATGTGTTTTGTTCATCATGTGATCTCTTCGACGGTGACCTGAGAGTGTAGCGATGTCGGTCGACGTCGTCTGGGACCAGGACGTGCGCTGGATCCAGCAGTTCGACGCCGTCCTCCATATCAGAGGTAGCCGATCAGTAGCCGGAGTAATCCACTGTGTGATTGTCATGGGTTGTCTATCGGTTACGGAGAGTGGCAGTCACTCGGGCAGTAGAGCAGCAATGGTAGCAATAATTGGTACCACATTTGGAGTGGCAAATGTTCGGAAAGATTATTTCGAAAATTTCGTGGGTAGCTTGACAACACAAGCGTCAAATTCGGTGGTTAATGGAGATTCATCTTTAATTGTGTAAGCTTATAATGATGAAAGAGCCCACATTTATTTTCCCCATTGGGGAGCAATATGGAGCAGGATACACAAATCAGAGATTGAGCTTAACCCCCATATCACCCATGGCAGCTACCCATGTAAATCTAGATAAACCTAGATAATCTAGATCTACTAAACTCGGGGGAGTGAACTGCGTCCTGCTTTCTGGTGCTTTGTCGACTCATGGTGTCGAGTACCATCTTAGTTCATTAGACGGTACACGCTTCCTAAAAGCTTCCTTAATTTTTGGTATCTTGACAAATAAAAAAAATTGTCTGCTACTCGCAAATGTGAGAAAAGAGTGTAGAATCATTGAGTGTATATTGATATTGTCAGAGGACCAGCGTCAATGTTCAAATTTCTGCTGAGCAGACGAGCCGGCACCACGCGGTATCGGCAGGTGCCACCCGATGGCGCTCTTGGTCGTTCTTTATAACACACCTTTACAATTCAATAATTACGACTCATATCGTTTGATCGTTCAACTCAATCGTTGAGGTTAGCATTAATACAGTTTAATTGAACTTTAAAACAGTGTCAAATGCGAGTGATGATGGTCAAATGATAGTAAATGGGCTTGAAGCCCCCCAATCCCCTTGAAGGTATTGAAATGAACAGAACTGTGGAAGTTAGAGACTCAAAATTTAAGCTTGCCCATTACTCAGCTGTCTTAGCATAATTCACCCATTTGTAAACGGTAAACACTCATTTTAATTAGCTGTTCTTACAGTGAACATGCTGTACGGCCATTCGTTACCATATCGTTTAGGAGTCGCATCTGGCTATCCAGTACCGCAACGAATTTCCCCAGTTTCCCTCGCGTGTTTCCTTGGCCAAGTGAAAGTGCCCGTCTCCCTTTGGGGTGGTCGAAGTCGGAAGTGTATTGCCGTGCGAACCAAGCCGCTCGTTGCGGACGCGTGAAAGCTACGCGCTGAGTGGCACTCCTCTAACAAATACTGCATCGCAGGACCAAGCTCATGAGAAAATGTTAGCTTTGTTTAGCTTGAGTTATCTTGGGTCAACAGTAGGAGAGTAGATGGTTGGGAAAGCGCACTTTACTTGTTACCGAACGGTTTGGCGTTTTGGAAACACAGATTCTCGATAGATCACTGAGGTTAAGCAACACTCCGCTTGGTCTAGTTTTGGATGGGTGACCATCATACACATGACCAGTTCTGTTCGGGAGAGATGGTACAGCAGTGTCATTCTCCTTGCTTATGAACCTCTCGACAGCATGGATTTGTGGAGGAATCCTATTGTTCGAGTTGTACCGTCCTTCGGAAGGGACGTTAAGCCGGATTTTCTGAAAAGTCACATTTTACCAGCTGTAGACTTATAACATGCCCGCATTGGGTTTATAGTTTATTGGCGCTAATGCCAAACGTTCTACAGCCTTCAAAATGTAGCGGTTGCGTTCGCGGCTGTCCTCAAAATATCGACACTCGTTTATCAATCGTGGGTCAGCATTGATTATTAATTTAACGCAAACCAGTCTCAAAAGCAGGTAATCTGCAAGAAATAACGAATGAAATTTCTTTTCACTTAAAGTGACTTCGGCCGATTCGGTGTAGATGTCATAGGCCATTATTTTACTCTTAGACAACTTAACGTTAGCGTAGAGACTCTGTCTAAACGAAAAAAGCACTCGGTATCCGTCCACGTTCATGTCACCATAAGGTGACTTTTAGATGCGTTTCGCCAAAGGAGCAAAACCAGCAGCCATGGCCTGGTCATCGAAAGCTCGCTCGTGAGCTAGTCTGGTCACGCGTGCCTGCCACACACTTGTCTCTCATGTCACGTTGCCGGGCGAAGGACGCTGACCGCGTGCACGGGGCTAGTCTCTCGCCGTGCACATGGACGACATTGGCACGCTCCGTTACTGGCTGCCAATGTGCGGCGTTGTGAAGGAGATATTGCGTACTCGGCCTGCGATTGTTGGTTTAGGTGGATACACGTCTGTAGACTCTAGGTCCTTGTCGAGATGCCCAATTGTCGGTACATCTCGACGCTGAAAAGAGCAATATTTACTTGGTTTGTGTAAATTGGAGAAAACAAACTGAAAATTAACCGAGGGAATTAGGATCCGCTGATTGGAATCGCTGGTCATGTGTTGCCGATCCCTATATTCTGTCGACTTATTTGCCGAACGGCGCTGTCAACCACATGGTGGACCAGCAATGATTTTGGCATGTCCTTCTCTTCGGTATTGTATTCCTTAATATCTCAATGGTTTCACGCTAAAAATGTGCACTTTCACCCCCCTTCGTCCCTTCACAACCACACAAAACACGGTATATTGATGTAAAAATGTTTTATCTTATATTTGTAGAGTTTTCTAGCGTTCTCCCAAGTTGTAGAAGTGAGGGTACGGCCTGATTTTCGATGCATTGACCACTACGTTACTGTTTCTCCTACCCTCGAAGGAACCGAATGGATGGACGTCCATTGGAACCAGATACAGATGGTGTTGTCCTTTGCTAACTAACGTTGTTGTGTGGCGCTACCATCTTCTGTGTGGTTCGGTGCTATTTAGCACACACAAACCCCTGTGATTGAGCCCAATCACCCAGTCGGCCCCTCTACAGCCAGAGGGACACGACTGCAAGGGCACTACGACCGATCCCGACATGCAACTTGTTCCTATGTGTCACTCCCGAGGATACTTTGGTGAAGCCTAACATGCTCTATTTGTGGTTGTTGCAGATGCCCGCGGCAACGGGGGTTTCGACGACGTGGATGCAGCATGCGTGGTAAGTTGTAATTAATTAGGTTATAACAAGACCAACTGTAGCAGTGTGTGATTGTAAACGGCTGCACGATATGCATGTAATTTACTGCTGGGCGTTTAAACGGTTTGGCGTGTTGGAAACACTGGTCCTCGTGAGATCACCGAGGTTAAGCGACACTGTGCTGAGTTAGGTATTGGATGGGTGACCATCAACACATGATAAGTTCTGTTCGCGGGAGAGGTTAAAGGGATGAAAGTAAGTGCATCAACTGCATCCGTCTTGCTGATCAACCTCTCGACAGCATGGACTGCTCGAGATATTTGTTCTTCGAAAGGACGCTAGCCTGTTGTCTCCTTGGTCCTCTTCGAAAAGTGAAACCCGGCAACGGGTTCATCATCATCTTAATCATTACCCACTTCTTCAGCCATGCCATTATACCAATGTCACCGAGCCCGTTGTCAAAACATTGTGTCGCCAAACACCACAAATCAATTTTTCTTACGTATGTGTGTAGCGAAATCAATTGTTGTTTCCTCCAGACTGTCCAGCATAAGTAGCAAATATGGACAGATTTTGGGACAAAATCTCTCCAACTAATGGCCCCTCATTTTGGCTCCGACCACCTTCTAGTTCTGCAGTCATGCATTGTCATGCGTTTTACAGCAAGGCCTTACAAGCTTTTACAAGCTTTAGCTAAGAATAGAGAAGTCCTTACTTTGAGATTGACGTAGTTTCGCTAATAGCTAAGTACATGTCACAATTTTGAGCCGCCATGTTAGCCACCGTATACCTTGCACGTAAAAATTACACAAGAACTCCGATTACAATAGCGACAATAATTCGTCATTATTTTCCTCGTGCTCCGTTGTTTTTCTAGGCTGAAAAACTTGTTTCGTATTTATGCAGCTCGTTGCCCGTGCATTGTTGTGCCACTCGCAACTGCCTGTAATTGCGCAATTACAGCCAGTTACGAGGTAATTTAATTTTGCCATTCATGATCAACACCTTGTTAGTTAGAGAACGGCTTGTTTTCATTTACAACTAGGCAAAAGCCGCCTTGATTTTATCGACGCATTTGGTGTTCAGTCTTGCCTGTTAGAGAAGATACCGGCACAAGGGTTACCCCCTGCAGTCTCTTCAGAGGCGGATTTGCAAAAGAATTGACAAGATAGTTTAAAATTGCTCGAAAAAGAAGAGATTTTGGCAAAAGAAAGATGGCTGACTTAAGCTGAGATGATTTGGAGCGTTTTTTAAAATGACAGTTAACCGGCATGTCACCCCAAAACGACCGGTGGCGCCCCTGTCGGAAAAGTATGCTTTCTTATTGAACGCGGTGTGATGGCGACCATGCGGGACATAACCGATCTTCGAGGTCTGTGATTGATGAACGAGAATGACACACTAGAATTGAACCGGGGGGGACACCCATATAAATCTAATCCACCGCAACTACCGGATTACACTAATTTGCGGGTACTCTCAACCATTCGTCACAATAGCTCGTATAAGTCTTTGGATATTTGAACTTTACAACGATGAACCGTCTTTATTGGTGCCTTTAGCCTTGAATTTGGCGAATTAATAGTCAAACTTGGGTATGCTTGAATTGGCAATAGACGCCCAAATCATTGCATAGTCATGGTTTTCAATTTTGAACAATTTAGAGGCTCATCCATCGCGTTTTAGTAGGCGGCGTAGGCGGACAGACTTACTTAACCCGGATTAACAAACCCTCGAATTGTAAAATACCATGTAATAAGAAAATTTACTTAATTTTGCCTGCTTATGGTGTGTAAGCAAATTGTACATCCGTCGTAACTTAGTGGAATTAATCCCTTGCAGTTGCATGTGACGTGACACTCGGGACCTCCCAGAAGTTGCAATGGAAATGTCTGTCTCATATCTGCAGGGGTCCCATCGATTGCTTATAAATAATAACCAGTATTATCTTGAGCGTTGATATTTTAAAACCCATCGCACATGGCTAAATGACATGTTACTGGTTGGAAGTTGCGTGTTGGGCACGTAAAGGAAAGTATTCTAGTCAATGCAATATAACTAATTACTTTTTTTGAAAATTCGTATAGGCATGTTTTTTAAATATGGACTCTCTTTAAGAAAAACTATTTCAACTGGGTTTTGAATGCTAAGTAAAGGACAACTAAATTTACCAACGTTTCGTAACATGTACTAGTTACTTCTTCAAGGGTTAGAGCAGTCATGACAATTTTCCGATAACAAAAGAACCACACAAAACTATAACAATGACCTATTTCAAGCATCCTTGATGCATCTAAATAAAATCTGCAACCTAAGGTGGATCTCTTCTCTCGGTGTCTCGCCAATCTTTCTACCAACTTCCCACATTTCTCCCCATAGAGATTCTTTATGGTGGTTTTTAGACTCATGTCTACTTGATTTATAGTGCTAAGGATAAATCAAGTAGACATGAGTCTAAAAACCATCATGGACTCTCTTTACTCATTCATTCAGATGACAAGTACCTTTGCTCTCCCAGAAGTCATACACCCAACAATTTATGCTTTTAAATGACATTTGTGGTGGTTTACCCATTGGATCGCTTCGATAAACTCGCCCCCTTAAGACATTCGTGCGTCATTGGATATTTAGGTTAAGCCCAGAGTCTCAGCGCTAATGTTTTCTACCGTCTCTGCGAAAATTGCCAACCAATGACTGCAACACCGACAAATATGGTGGTCGCCCAAAGCATGGAGTCACCGTCATTTCGAAATTTAAATTTTGTTATTTCCCGCAGATTACTCGTCAGACCGGTGTGTATGCTAATGCATATTGATAGACGTGTATTATTATTGCGAGTCTTAATTGTATAATTGCAGAGGTTTGTTGAAAAAGAACGGCCGCCAGCGCCATCGGACGACACCTACCGTCGTCACGTGCAGAACGTTTAGCGTCCGCGCTGCGATTCTGACTTAAAATTTTAAGCCCGATCAGAATTAGGCTTCGAATCGAATGAAATTCACAATTTGACAGTTTAAACAACATCCTTAAATTCGCGGGGGTACCTCCCGCCCGTGCACGAGTCCTCAACGAAAGGCGTTGCTATGATCGAATCGAATCCTCGCCTAGAATTCGTGCTCATCTTTGCCCTTCATTGGTTGCGCTTTCAAGGCTTCGCAGGCTCGCCATTCGCTACTTTTTATATTGCCAATACTTTGCCTGCACGAGCAATAGGTGTCTATAACATCTTAGAATGCTACAAAGGAACGTGCAATAACACATTGTATAATAATTACCTCATCACTGGAGATAGCGCGAGAATATTTTATGCAAATGTCACAGAAATGGGTTTTTTTAGATTCTTATCAAATACAAACAATGTGATAAATTGTGTGGCCTCCAGATTTCGAATGTTTGTTCGAAATGTCTTGCCGACATGTTTTGGCAGTTATGTAAGTAGTCTTGGCCAGGCAAAATTCCAAGGGATCGACGTAAATACGTAAGGGGAAGGATTTGTTTGATCAGTTCTGTTTGGGAGAGAGGTTGGAAGGATGAAAGTTAGTACAGCAACTTCATTCGCCTTGCTTCTCAACTTCGCGACAGCATGGATTTGTGGAGGAATCCTGCTGTTCGAGTTGTACCGTCCTTCGGAAGGGACGTTAAGCCGGTGGTCCCCTTGGTGCTCTTCGACAGAATTAGGCTACCTGCCGGCACCGGGTTGCCCCTCATCCCTTCGAAGCTAGGTTAGGTTCATCATCATCCACTCATTCACCGACGCCATTAGACCAGTGCCGCATGGCCAGTTGTCAAAATAATGCGTCGTTAAACCCCAATAGTCGATAAGTAAAGGATGTGTTACCTATCTGTACAAGTGTTTTTAACAAATCGAGACACCCGAATGACTGGTAAATTGGAAAAGTAACCTCTTTCTCTCTGATAGAAAAAGAAAGGACCGGAGATCTGACCAATTATATAAATAAATCGTTCTTGTAATAATCGTGGGAAATCCCTGACCACCGTGCTCTTATGGCAGACGTTTTACCATTTATAGGTGAACCGTCATTGAGAGGCAGGCACTGCAAACAAGGTTCACCTACAAACCAAACCTATAACAAACCGTTGCAAATGCCAGCAAAAAGGCTATCCCCATATCGCGTTCTTTTTTTACATTTTGTTGATTATTCGGGCGCCACTTCCTTTCGCACCGGCGTTTCCTTATTTTCGGGTAATCGTTCATCGCGTGTGCACGCATGTTCACGCATGACCCCGACTCGATCGCTGGATCGCGTGCCGCGTGTCACCGATGGGTGCCACGGTTACCTTGTCGCGGGTCCGACGCCACGGTGGCGCCAGATTGTCGCGTGTGACACTATCGTGAAGTGCATGGTTCGATCTGACATGTGACATCGAAACTTATTTGTGATGGCTGACCACACCGGCCGAAATATTGACCCCTGAACAAAGTAAATTTATGGAATAATAATTCCAGATTTGTTACATTGGACGAGTCAGATTGATCAGATTTGATAATTGCCTCTTTAGGCATCAATTTTTGTGAGGGTAGTATTGTTTCTAATGAGAAAACGTATTTTTTCATCTTTAGAAGCCTCGTTTTGTGTGTTTGCCACATTTCGGGCACAAATCACAACCTTTAGTACCTAGACAATCACTTGTGGCCTTCAGAACTGGTTATTGGGTAGTTCCTTAATTGATGTTTCCCCAAAATACTTGCTAGCATTTCATTTGTAGGTACTTATAACCCAATTCTGCTTTAGTAACCTGTTATTTTGTTTACATATGTGTGGCATCCCAACAGTCTGTTAAGCAATGCCCAGTTAAATACGCTAAAGAAGTATATTTTCGATTAAAATTATACCTTCCAGTCATCTCATCTCCATGGCCCTTATGCGTATCACAGCAGAATCATATATACGGATATACCAGTCAGCTGACCACTGAGAGTGTTGGTAGCATTGGTGACCCATTACGCACCCTCTAACGCACGTACCCCTATCCACAGAGATCTGTCGCCAAGCCCCGCGCCAACGCCATCCCTAGGAAGGGTTCGTTCTCTGCCAGCCGTGCCGCCTCCGTGAGCTCTACTCCATCGGGTAAGTCCTGTTCCTGTCGACGACGATGATATCGACTACGCCCCTGATGTACATAAGTTCCCTTTGCCGGATTGAATAAGTTGAGCAATGATTTTTATTCGACTCCCTGCTGCTGATGTTTGACATCCTCATCGTTAAACGCGATTATCTACTATGTTGTCGGCTGTAAATATAATTGGTGTTCTTTTCTGCACTGTCAATCACTCTCTAAAAACGTCGTCGAACAGCAGGGAGTCTTCAGAAAGAACATTTCCATTTTACTTCCTGATGTATTGAGTTGCTAGGACTGATAGTCAATTGAATTGAGTTTCACCGATCATTGTTGAACAATAATGGTACCGACAGGGATTGGTAGCACTGGCGCCTGATATTACGCAGATGGAAAATAATTTAGAGCGAGCACGTGTCGCGACCGTGAGGATGCTGAATTTTTCGCGAAAACGTATCATGCAGAAGCGGCCCGCTAGTGATTCTCGTGCACTCATTTTGGTCTTTGGCGAAGTCGTGCACTGCCGATGGGTTTCCCCAATGAAGTCTTACAACCTCCCGATCGACTTTTGCCGTGGCCGCACGCGAGCGGTGCCCTAACCAGTGATTAAATAGAGAAGTAATTCGTTTTCCAAACTAAGCAATCTTGCGAGTTATAGCAGATAAGTTAGTTTGGTTTCATTCGAATTGTGATGCTGTTTATTTAAGCCAGATAAGTGAATGTGTTCTTTAGCTCGTCTAGACTGCTGGGTTAACCATTTTTCTACAGAATGTCTTACTATGCCATTTTTTAAGTAAACTGAAACACACATAAATAAACCATTTCAAATAGCTAAAATAGAATGGAAGTGGTAATTTTGGCCTTGAGTGATAAGTGTTTTCAAATCGTTTCAGAATCATCCTATTAACTATCAAATATCTGCATTTATAAACGACCTTTAGCAGTAGAGCACTAGCTGGTCAGTTCCATTCATCAATCACTTTTCATCTTCATTGACTCTGAATGTCCTCACAAACCCCACTTAGTGATTTAGTCCTTTCCTTGGAATCAAATAATATTACATGTGGTCATGCCAATGTGGTTTTGAATGTATTTGGGTTAGAGTTGCAATATTTTCTGCCGGCTTTCCTGGCTTTTACCAGCCCAATATACGTGTACTAACCTAAGGGAGGATTTCAGGAGGACCTGCCGGTTCGGTAGACGAAGATGCTTTTCAGCGGGCATTCCTGGAGGTTCCGCCTGCACAGCTGTTCTCGGGGCGAGAGCTCGAGAAGAGCTTAACACAGATCAGGACGACGCTTCAGGTGAGAGCAGGCGAATTCAGGTTTTCCTGAGCGATTATTTTTGGTGCGTGCTAGAATGGGTAAGCGATACATCAAAACCTGCAAGTAAATTTGCCATTCTATGTGGTCTAGCATACTCGGTTTTGATAAACAATGTCGCAAGTGCTGACTGAAATGCAAAGTGGGTGAAACTAAGATCGCATGGCAGTGCGAATACGCCGGACTCCAACCATGCGGTAGATGGTTGGAGTAATGAAGTAATGTTTCATAAAATTTCTTTAGATCAGAACCGAGACCTGGTATTGAAACATTCTTCATCACTCGAGTTGAATTTCCAGCTTACAGAAACATCTGAATTTCACTGGATGTGTTAAAATATCGTGGCAATGTTTACCTTCTCCAACTAGGAGTTGGAAAGTAGTAAAACTGGAGCCAAGTCATTCTTAACAGGGTTTCTAGAAAATAAATATAGAGAAAAAATTCCCAGGATTCGTTCTCTATTAGAAGGTAGAACCACGGTTCTAAATGGCCACGGTTTTTGTGCAATATCATTCTATAATTCTTGTGCGACAGAGTGATTAGTCATTTTTAATAGTAGTCCCATTAGGAAAAATAACTAACCGATTGTCAATATTGTCCGGGTCTCAGAAGTCCCTTCAAACGCTGTGATTCTGTTTTCCAATCCCACTGACACTCGACACTCCTGACACAGGACCCGGGCCTAGACTGGTCGCGACGCGTGGAGTCCTTGAAGCGCGTCCGTTCCTTGATCGCGGCCGGCGCTGCCAACTACGAGGAGCTAGCGCCTGCGCTCCGCCTCCTGGAGCCGGCCGTCCAGATCGCCGTGAAGGATCTGCGATCGCAGGTGGTCCGCGAGGCGTGTCTCACGATCGCGTTCCTTGCACAGGAGCGCGGATCAAAACTGGAACACTTCTCCGAGGCACTCTTGCCGTCGCTTCTCAATCTCATACAGAATTCGGCTAAGGTATGTAGGCAAGCGAGGCTTTTGCGATGCGATTGATTTATTTATTTATTTATTTCACAACTTTGACATGCTTTTCTTTATAAATGCTATCGGATGTTGCTATCTAAAATGCGTAATGGCGAAGAGGAAAGAGGAAAGCAACTTTGCAAAGTGGAAAAGTTTGACTTCGATAGGTGCAAAGCGATGGTGCCTTGTTCACGGCCAAGAATCTTTTGAGCATAGTTTTACCGCTTAATAGAGACGAAGAGGCTAGAAGCTGATGGTCCGTTTAACGACACAAATTGGCCGAGTGGAAGTTCCGGCTTTACGAAAATTTTCTATCCGAGTCCAGTATTTGACTGGAAGATACATCAAAATGTGTCTGCATGTGATTGTAAGCGGTCACTTCATTAGTTTCAACTTCCATTTGAACTAGGAGTTGCAAAAAGTCTGCAGGCCAGCAAAAACTTTTGAAGATTTTTGTTTCATTTACTCTAGCACTGTTTAAAAAAGCATGCATTGCATGTGATTTAATGCTTTTAATATGGAGATGTCTTTGTTTATATTTTTATCTATTTTTGTGCTATATTTGTCTAATTTCTACACCCTTCGAAACTTTTCCGAAGTATTTAATTAAGAATAACAGCTTGGTCGACTTAACATCCCCCAAAAACAAAACCAAGAAATCTGCGCTCCACAATATATATAAATATTGTCCAGTGACGATGTACAACTCGAAATCAACGCTGATTGAAACACAGGAACCCAACCCCCTAACCCCGCTTCTCTGCGCAGATCGTGGCTAGCTCCGGCGGCGTAGCTGCTCGCTTTGTCGTGCGCTACGTGCCATCCGCCCGTCTGATCCCCGCCGTCTGCAATGGGATGGCAAGCAAGTCCCGTGAGATCCGCAGGGCGTGCGCAGACCTCCTACACCAGGCGCTGAACACCTGGCCACCTCACGTACTCGAGAAACAGCTGCCCGCGCTCCAGGAGGCAATCCGCAAGGGTGTGGCGGATGCTGACAACGACGTACGAGTCACAGCGCGACAGTAAGTGGTTCACACTGTTAAATATTCTTTTACTTCGGCTTGACTACCAAACAATGTAATTTACTATGATTGTTTTTAGACACATGTCTGCTTGATGTAAACTTAGCACTAGTTTCGACAAAAACTGATTGAACTGGGTTTTGAATGCTAAGTGAAGAACGACTAAATTTTTCCAGTGTTTCGTAACTTGTCAATTTCGTAATTGTCAGGACTGCTCTTACCCTTGAAAAAGTAACAGGTACAAGTTACGAAACGTTGGGAAATTTATTTATTTATTTATTTCACAGCTTTGACATGCATTTCTTTCATTATCAATGCTATCGGTTGTTGCTATCTTATTTGAATATTGCTAAGTTTAGCCTTCATTTCTTAAGAGATCTTTTGAGATTTTTTAGAGATTTAGTTGTTATTTACCTAGCATTCATAACCCAGTTCAAATAGTTTTTGCCAAAACTAGTGCTAAGTTTAGATAAAGTAGACATGAGTCTAAAAATAATCAAAGAGATACGTTTTGCTTATGGATTGGAATATTCCCGCTGTGCACCGTGCCGGCTCAAACTGATGTCACCGCTTTCCGCAGAGGCTACTGGAGCTTCCACCGGCAGTTTCCCGACCAGGCTGACTCGCTGCTGTCCTCGCTTGAGCCCGCGTACCGCCGCGCGCTCGGCGGCGAGTCGGGCCTGTCCGCGGCGAGCTCGACGGGATCGCTTACGCAGCCGCGGCTTTATACCACGCAGCGACTGACGCGACATCTGCCCACGTCCGCCGGCGGTAAGACCACGCTCTCACTTGTTCTCTGCATGTCGCCGTTAATACCGGGGATTTTTGCCCTCGGTTATTTCTGTTTTTCGCAGTTAAATGTTTAACCGTTGAGTGTAGGTTCTAGGTAGAGTTTTAACGTCAATGTTACAGTCTCTGCGTGAAGATGGCCGCCAAATGACTACCTTACCGACAAAAATGCAGAGTACCGGAACATCTCGTTAAGTGGAGCCACTGTCGTATGAAATTTAATTTCAATATTTCTCGTAGGTTAACTCGCTTTCGAGACTTTTTATGCTCTAAAAATCTCCATCAATGTTTACCTCAACGATTGATATACACGTAACGATATTTAAAAGCGAGTAACCTACTATAAATATTGAAATTAAAATTCATACGACAGTGGCTCCACTTAACGTGACGTTCCGGTACTCTGCATTTTTGTCAGTAAGGTAGTCATTTTTCACGCAGAGACTATAACATTGACGTTGTTTCTCTACCCATAACCTACACTCAACGGTTTAACATTGCAGGGCACCGAGTCAAGGATTAAAGATTTGATGCGATTGTTTTGTGCAGATCAATTCGATAATTCTTTCGATAACCTACTAACATTAAAGGAGCACACAAGTAATTTGTTCGGGATTTTATTTCAGAAAATACAAAATACGTTATTTTTTGAGTTATTGACCCTGATTATTTTATTTAGATGCATTTAGGACGCTTGAACTAAGTAATTGTTATAATTGTATGTGGTTCTTTTGTTATCGAAAAATTGTCAGGGCTGCTCTAACCCTTGATAAAGTAACAGGTACAAGTTACCAAACGTCGGGAAATTTAGGTGTTTTTTACTTAGCATTCAAAACCCATTTCATATAGTTTTTGTTAAAACTAGTGCTAAGTTTACATCAAGTAGATATGAGTCTAAAAACAATCAAAGAGATAAGTTTTGCTACGTTTTGCACACAAGTAGATTTCTGAGCCATGCCGACGGTTCTTCCAACAAGTATGTGTGTGAATGTTTTAGCCTTGAATTTACGTTGTTAAGTCAAAATACTTGTCGTGCGACCGTTGTCATGGTAACAGTTTACCTCGATCATTTAAGTATGGTGCTCCAGACATCTGCCAGCAAGTCAGCGCAGAAAATCAGACCAATCATTTAGACATTGCGGTTCTTAGAATCATGTCTCGTGTATCAAATCGTAAAAAAAAGGTATCATCCTTCAAGAACGGGTTAAAATTGGGAAGTGCGGGCACAATTGATTTGGCTTTTTCTTAGCTTTCAAAAATTCAATTTAAAATTAATTTTTAAAACCTCAGTTAAAGCGAACAATCGATTAGAGTGACAATTCACCGCTTAAAATTGCAATAAGCAATAGAAATCGTCGATAATGGTCGGCATCTAGGTAAAATCGTAGAATCAGGATGCAGAAATCGGCATCCATTACCTCTAACCAGTGCAGACCTGGCCACGTCTGGTCCCTTGAGTTACTAACAAATGCGTGACGATTGGCAAACGCAGGGAGCACGGAAAACCTACAGTCAGCATCCGGCGCTCGCAGTCGCATCCCGAGGTCTGGCATTCCGGTCCTTAGTCCGGGGCCACGCTCCGTCGACCTTTCAGGTAGCGGCACTGACCGCGCTAAACGTTGGCGTACTCGTAGATTGCTCGTTTGTTGGTTGTGTAGAGCGTACATTTTCTTAGGTTTTTTTAGTTAATTTCTTGTGTATTTTAGACGTTGTGATTGCCGCTTTGTAGATTGGCAGTAGCGTCGTCTATGGTTGTTCGTACGATCGTTTTGTCGTTTTGATGGCTTCTATTGGCAGCGATTCCGTGCTAATAGAACTCAACATCGGACGCCTGTGTTGTAACTATTTAAACTTTATGCTCTTCACTATTTAGTCTGAATTACTGTTAAAATTTCAACATTTTTCGTCGTGCCTCTCCTGTAATGGGTGTACTTCATTTGTGTCATGCCGTACCTCTCGGCTTTATGTTGGTTTCCGGCTTCTCGGCTGTCTGCTATCGATTTCTTCTGTTCGGCAAAATATTCTGTCGGACGTTTTGTGGTCGTCAAAGATCTCTCTGTTTTTTTGTTCGTGACAGATCGAACTACCGTCTGGTGTTAGGTACAAACCAACTCTTAGCAGCCAATGTTTGATAGATCTTCTTCAATCTGTGTAAAGGGAGGTATCATTTGTAGAAGCTTTTCCGCAAAACTCGATTTTTCTTCGACTTGTCGCTCATGCTTGTTGTGTTAGCTAAATGTGCCTTAAAGGGATTTATGCTAGTAAAGAGTATTTCATCAATCATTTTGCTAGCTAGCTCGAACCTACACTTCGAGGTTTCATGCATCATTACTCAAACCATCCAGTGCAGTTAATTCTTGTTTAACTCGGTGCTTGATGAGCGTTTATCTGGACGTTAGTTTCGAATCGATGCCGATTGTTATTCACAAGCGTGATAACAATGAATCGTTGCCGTACGACTTCTCTAGTGACTTCAGCTATCTGGCTTGTTTGGTTTCTTTGCCGCTTGAGTCCTCCATTCGAGGATTCCGTGTCGTAGTTACGTGTCATTTTGGGCGTATTCGGATGTCGGCATGTTTCGTTGCAGAGCGGGACTTGGAGGAAGACAAAAGACAAAGAGCCCGAAATGTCTATCTTGCGACGGTAGTGGCCGAATTGGCTGCAAGGTCTACAGCGGAGGAGGTGGCCATTAAAGTCGGTACGTTGTAATCGATGAGGACTTTCTGGTTCCTTGCGATTCTCGGTCGCACGATTACCGTTGCAGAGGGTCCCTTGCATTTTCATGTTTCATCGTTTTTGGGTATCCGTAAGCTTGGAAAGCCCGTAGAAGATTTCGCTCACGCTGTTCCATTGCAGAGCCGGACTTGGAAGGAGACAAAAAGCTAAAAACCGAAGATGTCTATCTTGCGATGGAAGCGGCCAAATTGGCTTCAAGTTCGTCAGCGGAGGAGGTGGCCATTAAAGTCGGTACGTTGTAATCGATGAGGACTTTCTGGTTCCTTGCGATTCTTGGTCGCTCGATTACTGTTGCAGAGGGTCCGTTGCATTTTCATGTTTCATCGCTTTTGTGCTTCCGTAAGCTTGGAAAGCCCGTAGAAGATTTCGCTCACGCTGTTCCATTGCAGAGCCGGACTCGAAAGGAGACAAAAAGCTAAAAACCGAAGATGTCTATCTTGCGATGGAAGCGGCCGAATTGGCTTCAAGGTCGTCAGCGGAGGATGTCGACGATTCACAAGAAGCCCGAGAAATAGCACGAGCTACTTATTTAAAACTAGCAGGATTATAGTTCGTAGATCGAAAGTCAGTTGGAGGCTCTTAAACGAATTGAAGCAAAGGAAATTTAAAAGCGCACATATTTGTTAATATCTTTAGAATTTTAAAACTTTATTTTTTGTAGATTTTATCTTCCTGGCATGCCCTGTTAAATAGTCTATTTTGCATGCCCTACAAGCAAGAGTTATGAAGATTGAACAAAATTCTCATTTCGTTAACTTTGATTTATTTTTACTATTAGCATTTAAAATACAAAGTTTAATTGCATATAGCATGTTATTCTACAGTTTTAGATTGGTTTTAGTATAGTAACATTTTGCAATAGTCACTTACCTAAGATCTCGGCATGGCGCATGTACACAATTTATTAAATTATAATGTCACTCACAACTCACTAGTTTGGTGTAATGTAATCTCATTTATAAACAGTCAATTAATACACTTTACGTCTTCAATCGCACACTGACCATTTTTTTTACGGAAATCTATCGATTCCTAACATGCCGTTATGCTGATCGGCACCCTTACTTTGCAAAAGTAAGATCGGTCGTTAATACTTCAGCAAATATTTTTATTAAAAACCTCTATTTAATCATTTTTCCTAACGTAATCGCAAAGAAATTCGCAAGTTCTCGAATAACGACCGTCGATTCGGACCCTCGACGAAAACACCGTGCACGCCATTCCACAACCAAACCGTTGTCCACGCTTTGCTCGCAGTCGTTCGTACGTACCTGCCTCGTCCTCTCTTTGCCGTCCCGCGCCGACCGATTACCGCACTGACTCGCGTCTCTTTGCAGAAACGCGGCGATCTCCGGCCGTCTCGCTTCGATCAACCAGCGCCATCGACCTTCAGGCGGCGCAGCGAGCCAAGGCGCGCGCGCAGTACGCGGCGATGGCGCGGATGAACATCGGATCCAACGCCTCGCTACGTGAGTTGCGCCGCGGCTACCGGAGTTGACATTTAGCTTCAATTTCTTACTCTTCACGCACTGTTTGACTGCTTGATACCATCTGAATTCCCATTGGTCCAAATTTCAGCCTCTGTGACACTTTCTCCACAAGTTTGCTGAATGCCCACATTAATTGAACTGCAATTCTTTAGCTTTTTAAAATTTTATAATTTGCAAGTTTAAAATTTTTTTTAAAATGCTGATATACAAGTTCTTCAGTTACCCTGTTTGTGTCAGTTATATTTGATGAGAATCCTACTTTCTTGAGTATCCCTCGCCCCTCCTTGGCTAGGTTAGGTTCTTTATCATTCTTACAACCACCCACGCATTTACTGCCGCCATTAAGTCAGTGCCACAGTGCTTGTTGTCGAAACAATGCGCCATCAAATAAACCATCAAATCATTCGAGCTTAAATTTTCTCTATGAAATTTCAATTACGTATGCTGATTTTTCTTTCTTTTCAAAAGTGAACTATTCAAACAGTGACCCATTTGTAGCTTCCACTAAGAACTTAAGTGCCTGTTACTCTCTGGACGCTCTTCCACATGGTAAGGCTCTGTGCCAACACTGGGTCAGATTCCTTTGTACCTATTTCACTAACCTTGCTTGCATGGGGACAGGTACTGGCTACTTACTTTCGTATTGTCCTACCTACTTTCTTGCAAGAGACCTCACCGAATGGTTTGGCGTGTTGGAAACACCGGTTCTCGTTAGATCACCGAAGTTAAGCAACACTGCGCTGAGTCAGGTTTTGGATGGGTAACCATCATGCACATGACCAGCTCTGTTTGGGAGAGAGGTTGGAGAGATGAAAGTAAGTACATCAACTTCACTCGCCTTGCTTGTCAACCTCTCGACAGCATGGATTTGTGGAGTAATCCTGTTGTTCGCGTTGTACTGTCCTTCGGAAGGGACGTTAAGCTGGTGGTCCCCTTGGTGCTCTTCGACTAGGTACTAGGGTACATGCCACGACCAGATTCCCCTCCTCCCTTCTAGACTATATTAGGTTCATTATCATCCGCTCATTCACCGACGCTATTAGACCAGTGTCGCATGGCCAGATGTCAAAACAGTGCGTAGTTAAACACCACAAATAATAATAAACAAGACCCCCCTCACTAACGCCTGTGATGTTTTGCCATGCCGCCGGATTTTCGCGTTGCGTCGTGCAGGAGACGAAGGTGAGTGCACGCCGGTGCTGGCCACAGAGCGTGGCGATCGTGGCTGACCGCACGACCGATTGTTTGCAGCGCGTCCTCGGAGGTCACCGGACGCGAGCACGACGCCGTCGTCTGCGGAGCGGCCGGGCCGGACGAGGGGACGGATGTCGGGCGTATCGCAGTCGCAACGTGAGTCTCTCGGTCGATGGATTGCGGTTCGATCGGCGGCAGTGCTTTCTCAGTTTCAGTATAATCGATCCATGGCTGGAATGCAGTGAGAATGCACTGTCGGCTTGTTTTACTTTTACTGCTATATACTAGCACATATTAGGGATATCAGGGCCTCTTGGGTGCACCCACATACCCGGCGTCGATATGTTTCAAATGAGCTTCTTTAGCAGCCTGAAAGCTACTATTTTGTTGACAGCTTTAGTATTCAGTATTTCAGCTTCAGTTTTGAACAATGAACGCCCTACCAATTACGAGCGTAAGTAACTTAATCGAGAGCGAACTTGCAATCAGGGATGCATTTAAGACAAACCTCAAGATCTTCCTCCTCCAAGAAGAGTTTTATAATTTAGAGGAATTTTATGATAGAGATTATTAGGTTAGGGCGTGCTTGGTTACACATATATGTTATGTTAGACTGCTACTAGTAATATTATCTGATGACAATGTAAATACATTGAAAAATGTACTACAACAGCTAATAAAATACAAATACTTTGGACTTAGGTCGTTTTCTTAGAATGGGAAAACATTTTTGGCAGGAATGTGTTACACTTGTCTGGGTAGAGGTTGGCTCTGGCTTGGCCCAACAGGTAGATGAGGTATATTTGGTGCTAGTCTCATGGTCAGCAATAACGGTGGCTTGTTATAGGTGAGTGTCTAGTACTCTTTTCAGTAGCAGGCAGGTGACCATAGCAGTGTTTTGAAAAATTACCCAATTTTTTAGCCAATTTCGAGCGTCGGTTATTTGATCGAGAACGAACACGCACTCAACTCTGACCGCACACGTTTCCAGCGTCGAGCCGTTCCGGGTCGCCGTCGTCGCGACTCAGCTACGCGACGTTCGCGGAGCGCCGCGACTCTGTGGACCACGCGACGCCGCGACCTGGTCGACTGAACTGGGGCGTGCCGCGGTCGGGAGGATCGTCGCGTGACTCGAGTCCGTCTCGGCCGCTGAAAGCTCGCGTGTCCAACGTACGACCGCACGCCGCGCGCATGCTTCAAGCTTCGCGTGACGCCGAACAAACGCTGATGGACGGAGACAGCGACCCGGAGAGCGAGACTTCGAGCTGCTCGGAGAGATCGTTTGATTCGCCAAGGAGAGATGTGAGCACATTTCATTTATTTTATCTATTTAATAGCTTTGGTATTACAATAATTACCTGAGGCTAATAGAATTACATTAGTGTTTCTAGAATTTACAATATAATAACATAGAATTTTGTGGTTAGTTTATAAATTTACAGTGGTATTTCATATTTTTCGGAAATGTAGTCATTATATCATGGGGCAGCGCATTTCACAGTCTAATTGATCGGGCCAAGAAGGCTTGATGGCCCATGTCGCTATCGTACCTAGGGAGGTACAAGAAGGCTTGATGGCCCATGTCGCTATTGTACCTAGGGAGGTACAAGAAGGCTTGATGGCCCATGTCACTATTGTACCCAGGGAGGTACAAGAAGGCTTGATGACCCATGTCGCTATTGTACCTAGGGAGGTACATTTTCAGAATTAGTGTTACTGAAATTGAAAATACCTTAAGCTGACTGTCTCTTACAACTAACCGCACTTGCAGTCATTCTCGTGGGCGTCGCGTTCGCGAGAGGAGCCGCGGGACATCAACGACATAATCGCACGTGTCTCGAGCACGCACTGGGCCGACCGCAAGGATGGACTCGTCGCACTGCAGGCATTCTTTGCAGCCGGCCGCCTTCTCTCGGGCTCGGAGCTGCGGCGCGTCACCGATCTGTTTGCTAAGATGTTTGTTGATGCACACACCAAGGTAAGCCTTGTAAGGCAATTAAGATAGGAACTGAAATTTGTTATAGATGAAATCTTGTTTGAATGCTTGCAATGCGCTGGGTTTTATTCTTATGAACACTATAACCGTCTCAAAAATTGATGCCCAAAAAGGGGCTCGAACCTCGATCTCCAGCTATCGTAGGTGTTGCTCTAATCCATTGAGCTACTTGGTCACTTCAAAAAGCCCAAGTAGCTCAATAGTTTAGAGCAACACCCACGATAGTGGAGATCGGGGTTCGAGTTCCCGTTTGGGCGTCAATTTTTGAGACGGTTATAGTGTTCATAATAATACAATTTGTTGTATTCGTGAAAATGACAGGATGTCGTTAGTTTCTATTTGCTTTTCAGTCACCAGTGCGTTTTGTTAGGGTGTGCATACAATATTTACCTGCTTTCAAGTTGTCGATGAAAGACTGGAACAGCAGTTCAAACCTAGGTTATGTATTTATTATAAACCAAAAGGCAAATCGGAATAGTTGCAGAGAGTGGTAAAAGCGATATGAATCGGCGCTGGTCTAAAGATCTGTTTAGAAGACCTTGCTTTTTTTATGCCTTTTTTAGTCTATCACATGCAAATTTTGTTTGGGAATTAAATCACACCGACTCGGTTTTATGTGCAAACACACTTAACATTTTTTACTCAGAAAATGGGCATCAAACCTTGTTTTTAAACAAGTAGGATTTTTGATTATGATTGTTTTTAGACTCATGTCTACTTGATGTAACCTTAGCACTAGTTTAGACAAAAACTATAACTATTTGTTATCGGAAAATTGTCAGGACTGCTCTTACCCTTGAAAAAGTAACACGTACAAGTTACGAAACGTTGAGAAATATAGTTGTTCTTTGCTTAGCATTCAAAACGCATTTTAAATAGTTTTTGTCAGGATTTTTTATATTTCATGATATTTCGTTTGCATCTATCGCCTCTCACCCTAGTCTCCCGACGTTTGCGCAGGTGTTCAGCCTGTTCCTGGACGCGCTAAACGAGCTGGTCTCGGCGCACCGTGCCGACCTCGAGGACTGGCTCTACCTGCTCGTGACCCGACTGCTGACCAAGCTCGGCGGGGACCTGCTCGGCTCGATCGCCAGCAAGTTGAACCTGTCGCTGGCCGTCGTGCGAGACTCGTTCCCCAGGCAACGGGTGCTGGCCGCGGCGCTAAGACTGCTGGTCGACCCGACTCAGACACCCAACCTCAAGGTGGGCAACGAAGTGACCTCGGAGGAAGATACTATCCTTGGCTACCACAGATGAAACTTACACAGATATTCTATCCTTATGAGGCAGAGACTACCACAGATAAAGCTTGCACAGATATTCCATCCTTATGGGGCAAAGGCTACCACAGATAAAGCTTGCACAGATATTCCATCCTTATGGGGCAAAGATTACCACGGATAAAGCTTGCACAGATATTCCATCCTTATGAGGCAAAGACTACCACAGAAATAGCTTGTACAGATATTCCATCCTTATGAAACAAAGACTTCTACAGATAAAGCTTGCACAGATATTCCATCCTTATGAAGCAAAGACTACTACAGATAAAGCTTGCACAGATATTCCATCCTTATGGGGCAAAGACTACCACAGAAATAGCTTGCACAGATATTCCATCCTTATGGGGCAAAGACTACCACAGAAAAAGCTTGCACAGATATTCCATCCTTATGGGGCAAAGACTACCACAGAAATAGCTTGCACAGATATTCCATCCTTATGGGGCAAAGACTACCACAGATAATGCTTGCACAGATATTCCATATTTATGGCCATTTTTAATGTTCAGAAATTTCATTTTGTTATTTCTTGCAGATTACTTGCATTTAAGACGGGTTTACTCTCAATTTATTACATCAACACTTTGAGTCCTAATTATTTAATTGTAGGGGTTTCTTTAAAAGAGCGGCAAGAGTAGCACCTACCGTTAACACGCATTGCCTGCTTGTTTGCTCAGCCAGAAGTCGAACATTAACGCTGGCCCTCAGACTTTACCAATAAACTCGATGCTACCACGGATAAAGCTCATACTGGTCCGCTGAGGACCAGTATGTCCAAGGACCAGTTCCTTGAGCTAGAGGTATAAAAGGACCTGCTTTTCCCATCCTCAGCCCAATATTACTAAGTTGCCCAGTTGCACTCAGTCAGTCTGTCTCTGTCAGTATCATTCAACTCGTATTTGTCTCTGTTAATATCATTAAACTTCTATTGGTCTCTGTCTAAACTACGGTTTCTGTCGGATTCGCCTCCATCCACGCACCAGAGAAATAAAATAAGTGTTCTACAATACATTTTGGCTACAGGAATGTAATGAACACCTTCTCGTCTACAGGTAAAACTTGCGCTGCTCGGCTTCCTCTCAGACGCGTGCCGCGACGGGGCGACAGGCTGCGACCTGCCGCGCGACATCAGCACGCCGCTGGCTCGCCTCGTGTCGTGGACGGCTGACGCCAAGCCCGAGCTACGCGCCGCCGCCGCCACAGCGCTGGAGGCACTCTTTGACCTGGACACGCCCAAAGTGACGCTGGCGTTGGCCAAGTTGCCGCCCCAAACACAGGTAGAACGCTCGCCGATCATAATAATAATAATAATGTTTATTTTGATAGCTCAGAAGCCAATTTCATACATTATTTTATTTTTTATTTATTTATTCTCATACTTAGGCATGATACATATTCTCATGCAAGTTCTTAGAGTAATAGGAAAGTACATTTCTGTTAAATCATGATTGCCGGTTGTATGGTGTCCAATTAGTGTTACAAACTTTACAAACATAAAAATTACATTACTAACAATTCAGATGTAAGTCAAAATTAACCCAAGTACTATTGAATTATGACAAATCATAAGTATTCATGGGTAGTTTTAACCCATTCGACCCACCTAACCTTGAAACATCCTACCATTGGCAAGTTTCTAATAGTATGAGGCAGCTTATCATACTCTTTCATCACTGTATTAAATATAGAATCGAACCATTTATTCCCTCTACACATTTTTCTGTACCCCAACCCATCCACAGCCCTCCTCGTATTAATATTACGTATATTTTTAGCAGATTCTACTTTCTCACCTAAATATTCAGGCATAAAGGGTAACTTGATCTTAAGACCCACATTATAAAGGCCATTTATCGGCCAATTTCAGTGCAAAACGGCCGGCGCTGGAATTGTTTTTCCCCCGACTCGTAGTTTTGTGGGAAGCGGCCTGACCGTTAGTTTGCTTTGTTCTGCAGGAGGCGGCGTCCGCGCTGGTGCAGGCCCACCTGGCACGCAGTCGCAACGGCACGCCTGTCCAGGTGCAATCGCCGTCGAGGTCTCTGCGAGGCCCACGAGCCGACCAGCCTTTCACCACCGAGGAAGTCTACCGGTGAGCAATAACGGAATATTGGCATCCAGCCACATCTTTCTTGTAGCACCAGTTTTTAGCGTTTAACTAAAACGTAGTGCACTAAGTGTGCACTGAGAACTGGGAGTGAAAAACAGGCACAAAAACTGTGAAATTGTTGAAAAGTTGTCAAAATTGCTATCTTTGTCCAATATAAAGTGCTTTTTATTAATTATTATTTTGCTATTTTTATAGTCCTGTCACACTATATTGCTCTAGAACCCTTTGGTGCACAATTCACAAACACAACTTTAAACACTTTCGGCCCACAACTGAACATTGTTGCCGTTCCCGATGTGACAAAATCCACATTCTGACCGCCGTCAATGTCGCAGGTCACTGCGCCGCACGACCGCCGAGATCCAGAGCTACAGCTTCGAGGCCCCAGCGCCGTGCGAACGCGACTCCACCTCGCAGGACTCTGGCGTCGGGGTCGGCGGCGGGTCAGGCCGCTCTTCGGCGCTGTCGTCGCCAACGCTGCGGCTCCGCGAGACAGCACCACTCGACCCAAATGACTACACGATGAGCCACGAGGACGGATTCCCGCACGGTGAGTGGTGGACCTTCGACTTCATCAGGAGGTAGCGATAGCAAATATTATCGAAAAGACTGGCCTGCAGTGACTCTTGAAACCTGCTTGATGACCTCCACTGGGGTTGGAACAGTGTCAAATGAAAGTCTTTATCTGTCTACGGAATGGAAGAGCCAAATACCAAGTTTTTGAACTTTGTTTGAACAGCTTTGCTTCTTATCCAAAAAGACTTCAAGTTCAATGACTTAAAATTTGTATTTGTATTTTATTAGCTGTTGTAGTACATTTATCAATGTGTATACTTTGTCAACAGATAATATTACTAGTAGCAGTCTAACATAACATATATGTCTAGCCAAGCACGCCCTAACCTAATAATCTCTATCATAAAATTCCTCTAAATTATAAAACTCTTCTTGGAGGAGGGGTGATCTTGAGGAGTAAAAACCATCGAAGCGCAAAGCCAGCTGTAATGTTCGGTCGTTGCAACGACGTTCTTTAACGCCGCTGTTGATTTTATTTTAGCCCATGGCGGTGCCGACCTGGGTGAGTTGATACGCAAGTGTGCCAAGACTCTAGAGGGCGACGACATCCCCGCGCGCAGGGTGGCGCTGATTTTCCTCCTGAAGCTCATTCCCGAGTCGCCAGCGCACGCTTTGCAGGACAGCCTACGGTGAGTTGCGTTGTGACACCTGCTTGCCAGAGATGTGGACAGGTAACAAAATAGTACCCAGGTGCAGGACATAATAGAAGTAAGACATAACGAGGAAGAAATTGAAGTAACGGACATAAGCTAACGACGTATCACAAAGAAAACTGTAGAATTTAAAGAAGAAGAATTAAGAAAGAGAAGAAAAGTATACTTTCATATATTTCATACGTATATTTTCTTGTGGTATTTTTCACTACTTCATTTTTTGTCTCCTGTATGTGTACCTAAAATGCATTATATGTGTTTAATTGTGAAAAATTAAAAGATTAAAAGAAAAAAATTAAATATATGTATATAAATGAACCGTTTTGGGGGTGGAAGGCATGGAACAAGATGTGGGATGGATTGAACAAGATACATTTTAGAGGTAAAAATTGAATTGAATTTAAGTTACTGGGAAGAAAATTAGGGAATAAAGTGACAGGACTTATAGAAAGTGGTATTGAAGAGTAGAATGGTATTGGTACTATGAGTTAAAAAGTGATAAGAATGTAAAAAAGTTAAGGAAATTGTTAAAGGATGTGTTGTGAATGTAAGAAGTGTATTACTCGGGCACTGCTGTGGAAAAACGTAAAAATCTGTTAAAAAATAAAATATATTTATTTCTTCAGCTAATGATTCCCGTTAGAGAGTTACGTGTTCCAGTACTTTATTGACCTCGTCGCCTCTGCCCCTAACAGGATGCTGCTCAAGGTCCTGCTGGCCCAGCAAGACAGCACCGAGGCTAACTGCCGTTCGCTGTCGTGGCTGGTGTTGGCCGAACTACTGAAGCGGACGGAGCTGCGTCCGCAGATGCATGCTTTCAGCGAACTTCTGCTGCTTAAAGCGCTGGAATCGCACAGCGATCCTGATAAAGAGGTGGGTGCCTCGATTCGATGTTGTCACATTTGCTCATAGTTTCATTATATTTATTTATTTTGTTTATTAATAGCTTTGGTATATAACAATAATTACCTGAGGCTTATAGAATTACAATAGTGTTAATAAAATTTACAAAATAATTACATGGGATTTTGTGGTTCTACATATGGTTTGTGGTCATCTTTATAAATTTACAGTGGTATTTCACATTTTTTGGAAATTTAGTCATTATTTCATGGGGCAGCGCATTCCACAGTCTAATTGATTAGGCAACGAATGCTTGATGGCCCATTTCGCTATTGTTTCTAGGGAGAATTTGACCCTATTGTACCTAATTGTACGAGAATTGTATGCTATTGTACCTATTACAGGCTGGTTGTATTCTTGTATCTTTTTAAATGGTACTTTAGTTGCTTTTGAGTGGTCATGAATTTCAAATACCTTTTGTATCTGTAATCTATCCTAAGCTAACTTAAGGAATGTATTGATTGGGAAAGTAAAGGGAGAGTACGGAGCGGGAGTGGCAGGCCGCGATAGTGGATACTTCTACGTTAACGTTTCGGTTCTTGGCTTGATCACTGGAGACCTTGTCTAACCTACCCTTACCTAACTAGGTGAAAAGATTATTTTTGCACAGCAGATGAGTTCGAAAATAAAAATATGTCTAATTCTGTTGAATCTCTTGAATCCAAATGGAGCACGGTTGGAAAGCATTTCATTGTTATAAAAGCCAAAAACTAATATTTCTGAATAGAACATCTTTTTGAGATGATAAAATGACCTCCCCAATCGCTGGAGTTACGAATTTAAACTTAAACAATCATCCTTCTAAACCTTGCAAAATTCTAATTCCTTCAGGAATGGGCATCCGGAAAGGATAAAATCTTACTTTAAATTGAAAACGCTTGCAATACGCAGAGTATTTTATTATTGTGAACACTATGACCGTCTCAAAAATTGATGCCCTTGATTCTGCTACTTGGAGATCTGTCATTCTCATCAAATACACTAAAATTGTCTCAAAAAGCCAGTGTCCAAATAGCTCAATGAGTCAGAGCAACACCAGCGACAGGTGGAGATCGGGGTTTGAGTTCCCGTTTGGGCATCAATTTTTGAGACGGTTATAGTGTTGGTAATAATAAAATCCGGAATGGAGTTTGTAAAGCCGCGCATGCGTTCTTGTGCAGGTGCTGCGTTGTGCCGAGAGCTGCGCCGGGGAGATGGGTGCAGTGCTGCCTGCCGACGTGGTGGTACGCGTGGTGAAGCCGCTAATCAAGACGGGTGAATTCCCGGTCAACCAGGGCGCCATCAAGATACTCACCCGGGCTGTTCAGTCCGGGTGCACAACTGCGCTGGACCCGCATCTGCAAGACATCATGTCTGGACTCTTTGAGGTAAACAGTCGCGTTCAAAGATCTGAGATTTTATTTGATACAAGTATACCGGTGGTTAGTGCTAGTAGGCAATCTGGCCTATGTTAGTTCCTAGGTCTAAGATGTATTTTTAGCACCACATATGATTACATAATAAAGTAACACAATATAAAATAAGTGTAACTTAATCGTCATGCTTCTTTTGCTGTGATGACAATCAGGGAAGAAAATGTATCTACTGCTGGTTAAAATTCTCTGATGCAAGGCCAGAGGAGTAATTCTATGACTACCTATTCCACGCAGAATAATGCGCATTATTCTAAAGAGAATTAATGATAATTCGCTTCAGTTGTATGTATCCATATTCTCTGGATTTTTTAAAGCAGGTATTTGAATCGGTAGTTACTAACTATAATTACGTTTTATGGGGTCGTAATTTGACCACGAACAATAAAACTGAAAGATAACGAATATTGTGTCTAGATTAGTAAAGATAACACTAATTTTTATCTAGATAAACCTAAAAGATGATGGTGGACAAGATTATCTAGATAAGTCACAACTCTGCTTGTTTTTGGGTTTGTTTCTTTGAGCTGCCTGACAATTAAAGAGCAAAGTAATGTATGCTGCCCGTTGGATACGTCTGCAATATAAAATGTCCCCCGCAGGCTTACGACCACCAGCAGAGCCCCGTGCGCAAGTGCGCCGTGTTCTGCATCGTCGCCCTGCACGGTGCGCTGGGCGAGGCCAAGATGGCGCCGTTCCTGCGCTCGCTGAACAGTTCCAAGCTGAAGCTGTTGCACCTTTACATCCGACGCACCAGCAGTCCGAAGGAGTGACCACCATTGTCGCGGCCGAGGCGGTCTAGCCCTCGGCCGGATCCGCTCGACTCGTAGCGAATGCGGATCTGAACGCTGACCGGGGGGGAGGGGCGTGTCGAGACCGTGGCTTTGCCCACGTTGGCCACTTTGCTTTGAACGCTTGGTCTTCTGCGAAAGACGGCTCACTTTTTAAACGCTGCCGGAAGACGAAATGTCGACGAAACGTTTACCCGATATATTCGATATATAAGCATTAAAGTCATTTGCTAACACGTCATTGGTAAGTGGTCGGAATGCTTCTTGTCCTATTGCTAACGCAGGAACGACTGACTGTTGTCTCTTGAGAGGTTTATGTTTTTTTGAGTCGACCAAATAACTGGTATATTTAAGCAAACGTCGTCCCTAACACTTCGCTTTAAAGCCGCTAGTCCGGTATGGTGATTCGCTGTATTTATTGTTACAATTACCGTTTTTTTACTCGCGTTTCTAATTTGTATGCATCTTACGAACCCAGGTTGCTAATCTACTTAATAACTTTTGCATGTGTACCTACGCTAATATTAGTCATCTAGCTATGTTGATAAAATATTATACAAAATAAAGGCATCCTTCATTTTTATTTGTTTATGTTTTTTATTTTAAGGCTGAGAATTTTAGATGGAGAATGGAGTTTTGAACCTAACTGGAATATTGATTAGAAGCCTCAAGGCTTAAATCCCAACTCACTACCCCAACAACATACCTCTCCAACTATGTGAATTACTGAAGTCTTTCTTTACTGATCAAAGCTGATCACTCGAAACATCTCTTGGATTTTGTGACCTGCAATTATTTTCTACCTCCCTTTTCCTCAAATAAATATAGCTGGATGAGGGATCGTGTCTTAAGTAG
Source organism: Protonemura montana (assembly GCA_947568835.1). Taxonomy (NCBI): domain Eukaryota; kingdom Metazoa; phylum Arthropoda; class Insecta; order Plecoptera; family Nemouridae; genus Protonemura; species Protonemura montana. The sequence continues at coordinate 14,857,103 of OX387608.1, read as the reverse complement.
ATTCTGAAGACATTGGATAGCATCCGATCGTGATCACGTGTGTAATTAATTGGTCATTTGTACGTTTCTCGGAAGAAGATCATTTGAATTCATGATGCTGGAGGTTGGCGGTCCCGCAAGGCATCGTTTTAGGTTTCATAAGTTGGTAATCGCTGGAGATTCCAGAGTCGCTGGAAAACTGGAGCCGACCGATCCCCACTCTCACAGTGGTAGTCAGTAAGTGAGAGCGAGCAAGTGAGCATCTGCGTGCGTTAAAAGTCCAATTACTTGTTCAAAATCGCGAAAAAACTCGGATGCCGAGCGAAGTGGTGTGATTTTTGACTTGCCCCTGCCTTCATCGACCTAATTCGCAATGAACAAGACGTGCGCCCGTTGCCAGAAAGTCGTATATCCGATCGAGGAGCTCAAGTGCCTAGACAAGGTAAGTCAAAACTCGTGACTCGTACGTCTCTGTTGTCACTCTACTCTTGTCCGCGACGAACCCATTTCGTCACTAGACCGCATCCTGAACGTCATCGGCCACCACCCTAAGACGCTTCCCTTTCGATGGAATGTCGGTCCAATTACTGGAGAAGGAGATGATGAGCCTGAGGCGATCGTCATCTCGTGGGGGCGTGGTCTAGACATGAGAGGCAGCCGCGGTGAAAGGCTGCTACGGTCCGCACGAAGACTATCAACGGCGACCCCCCTAAGCCTCCAATTCGGTCCACACAAACCTAATCCCAACATCCGACTGCGTCACGCCATACAGCTTCCACCGAGATAACGTGGTCCTCGCTGTTTCAGGTGTGGCACAAGGCATGCTTCAAATGCCGGGAGTGCGGCATGACCCTCAACATGCGGACGTACAAGGGATTCGAGAAGCAGCCCTACTGCGAGGCGTAAGTGAATTACGTCATAGGTGCATGAATGACATACATGCCCATACTTGGCGCCCACATGGACTTTTTCCCACTTACAAGCAGCCGAGTTCGTATCTGTGGCGGCGCCACATGTCAATTTGTCACCTTGGCACCTACCTGTTGATAGTGATAGATGGGATATTTTCAGTTGTTTTGTTATCTCCGGTGGTATCAGGGTCAAATTAATATGAAAACATTTGTTTGCAGTTTAGGTTTGGTTCTGATGCCTTGTGTATTTGATTTATTGGTGAAGGTGTTTCATATTTGATAAGTCCTTATCACTTGACAATTGTCACTGATTGTGGATGATGGGATAGGGCTTGAAAATTGAGGAAAATGGAGAGGAAATAACTGATGGTGGCGATCTGAGTCGAATATGCAGGGACGAGATTTCTAAGATGCATCCATCTAACTGATTTAAAATGAATTCGCTTGTTATGATTTAATTTTTCAACAAAAAAAACTCTTCTTGGTATTACAGAAGCCAGAGAAAAGAGTTACTATACCGACAGCAATTGAATCGGATTCTTGACCTAGCTACACATTTAGCTTTTGTAATCCTTATATTGTTGATCATGAAATGCATCTTATCCTACTTCTGTTAAACTTCTCTCGGCCCTGCTACCAAATTTGAATTTGTAGAACTAGGTCAATGTGGGAAACCTTAATGTCAAAAACATAATTTAACCATCAGTTTTTGTGTTAGAAGCCGGGAAACACAACTGAGGGTATTTTTTTCCTCTTTATACCAGTGACTATGCACAAATGGTTATGCCAGTTATTCATATTTTTTAAAAGGCTCGGAATTTATTTCTGTTTGATACAGTCAAACAAGATCAAACAAACATAAACAAACAAAATTGTTTATTTCTTTTGTCAGGAGTCAAACAATTGTATCAAACTGTGAATGTTTAGAACATGTCATCTTAGTATCAACTTGGCAACTTTTTATTTACCTACTTCCATTTTTGAGCCAGGCGATATCAGCTGAAGTACGCTCAAATTACAAACACTTTTCTCCCAAAAAATAGTGTTGGTACCTTTGAAGGTGCTAACACTTGGCATTTTCAAGTTATTAACGCAAACAATCAATGCCTAGGCTGAATAAACTTGTATTGTTATCCTTGAAACGGTATATTAGTCAGTAACTTTGCCCTACGTGAATACAGGGACACATTCAATTTATTTGAAGATAAAAGAGCACAACTTATGAAAGTATTTGATGCCTTATTGAAGTACACTTCACCTTCCGCTCAAAAATGTTAGCCCTGATAAGGTTAGAATGGCAATAGTAAAGGGTTTTAGTTACCAAGCACATGGTTTGTCTAGGTTAATCTGGTTTGTCATTTGACAAACCAGATTCCTTATCAGTAGGATCTTGTCTTAAAAATCTATCTTCTACTGCTTGGCAAGTATAATGAATGTCACTATTTGTCAAGAATAGATTGTGGCTAATCTACAATAACTTCGTAAGACCAGGAAATCCATTTGTCCTTTGAAATGTGACTTTTTGAGTTGATTGACTGGATTACAGGCTAATTGCTAATTACCCGTGAGTGACAAGTATGTCTGAAATCATTTTGTTTTCCAAACCAGCCAATGAGTTTGTCAATGTGTTTGGTTAGAATACCAGTCACCATACCATACCAGCTAACCAGGATGCGTTGTGGCTTCTTGGCGGTTACTCATTTTTGATTGAAACATCCTTTTACAATAGGTTGTGATTGTTTTAGAAAGATTCTGAATCATCAAGTTATTAAATATCTATTATGTAGAAGCTGGGAAGACTAGGGAAGGAACCTATAATTACTCTAAATGCCTGCATAAAAGCAATGTGTTTTCACTTTGCACTACCAAATTTCATCTTTACATTGATCTTGAACAAGATAATAGTGTTTACACTATTATACATAGACACTTAAACACAAAATGTTTGCACTTTGCACTGCCAAATTTTATCTTCACCTTGATCTTGAACAAGATAATAGTGTGATAAGGCACTTTGGTTCATAAGAATCAATCAGGAAATACATTCTTGTACTTTTTTTATGGTAGGTACCTAAAACAAAAGTTTTATGAGAACTATATAAAAAAAAAAATTGTATAGCTTGTAAATACTGCACAGAGAATAACTGAGATTATCGATTGACAATTTTCAAATCATGTTTCCTCTTTCATGATATGTAACCAAAAAGACAATTATTGCACTTTGAATAAGAAACCTAAATAACGATATAAGTTAAAAGTATAAGTTAAACTTCAAAACTTAAAAGTTTTGAAGTAGAGCAAAAGTTTACAGTTGCATATCGGGGTGACAGCCGAGGCTTGTGAGAAAGTCAACGCAAAAGTTAATAAATGCTTTCTTGTCCCATAAATTAAATTGCAGTTGTGATTTCAGTTCCAGAATTCAAAATACTTATTACATCTGCCAAAGAATCCTCTAAATTGTTACAATTGGTAGAAAAATTAGTATTTTGTTCAAAAAATAAGGAGTGTGGCCATGACGAAAGCTTCAAAGAAAAAGTAAAAATGGTAGTTATCTACCGAATTTTTGTATCTTTAAACTTGTGAGTAAACCTGGATGTCACCTTAAGACTGGGTGGAAAAGTATATTTCCTCATTGAATGGAGTTTAAGTAACGTAACGCTTTGCTCGTTGCAGGCACATCCCGAAGGCAAAGGCTACGACAATGGCAGAGACACCCGAGCTGCGGCGCATTGCCGAGAACACGAAGATCCAGTCGAACGCAGTTTACCACGCGGAGTTTGAACGCGCCAAGGGCAAGTGCACGCAGGTAGCCGACGACCCAGAGACGCTCCGCATCAAGAAGAACACAAACATCATCAGGTGAGTGGGAGTCAAGTGACCGAAGGCATCGGATGCTTTCTGAGCTGGCTAGCGTTACTCTTGGAAGCATACCACTGACCATAGCTAACTGAAATTTGTGATTTCATGTGCAAAATCGAAATTCATATTTGTGATTTTTGGTCTAAAGGCTGTGAAAATAGTGGTACAGACTTCTTTGTGTTTGCTAGATAGAATAAAGTGTATTTCCATAATATCCACAGGCTCCACTCTCAGTTATTCATTTAGTTATTCTTTATAGTATTTCTATACGACGTAGGATTTGCTACAGACCTTGATTTTGGACTTTAAAGAAATATCGATAAATCTTTAAAATTAGGAACTTGAGAACTAAACTGGGGGACATTTTCTTCGGCTTATAGACAATGATAAGCTCAACTTAAAATTTTGGTTAACCGACCTCAATTAAATATAGAACAACGAACTCTTGTCTTGAAAGTGCATCTTGAATTGATATTTTCTCAGCTCTTCTGTTACCATAATCTCACTTGCCCAGAACCAGAAGGAAGTCTTCTAGCAAAATGGAGCATTAGGAATTCTAGTGTGGGAATCCCATGTGTAGTGTACACTGAAAAGTAGGCCTGTTTATGAGGTCAATCTAACAGATAAAACCTAGCAAACTGCTCACCTAAGCATGCCTATTTATCATTGAGTTGGAGGAGTGCCAGAAGGCTGGTGAAATTGGTAATTGTAAGTTTTAGAAATGCCACATGGAATGACTCACTTCAGATGGTCCTAGAACTTGTGTGTTGAAGCGGATTAAGTTTTCTCTGCCCAGCGTGCCAAGTTTCATTATGTAGAACAGCTTGTTTTTTTTTTTTATAGTTATGAGCTAGTCTTATTTTCCAGTAACTTTTCTTGGTCTTGAAATTCCCCGTAAATAATATTATTTGCACTCCACAATTCTGAATACCTACCTACTGTGTATTTCAGGATAACTACTACCACAAGAACATAAGAACATATTCCCCCATTAGAGCTAATGAGCAAGTTGGGAGTATCATTTTTGTGGGTGGTTCTTATCCTGAATAGGCAGTCCAGTCTCAGACCTTCAAAAACCATATTATATAATATCCAGTCCTAAGCCTGGAATACGTATACTAAATTACATCTATGTTTTCCTTGTAGTAATGCCTCTTACCACGGAGACCAGCACAAGAAGGCAGTGATGGAACAGAAGAGGGCGCTGGAAGGAGAGCCGCAGGGTATGTTTATCAAATTTATAACTTTTAATGATCTCTTGTAAATATGTTCCCTAAAGGTTTGTTCTGGTGTGGTTCACTTGTGTGGATGGTTCAATGTCCTTGGCATAACCATTTTTTTCTAGGATCCACGTTTATTTTGTGGCCATAAAAGGGCTTGGGTTTGTGTGCTAAATGTCCCCTTCCCCTGGCAATCAGCTGTGTCATGTAGAACGTAGTGAAGGTCGCTTGGTGAATCATAGCCCTTCGAGGCCACCGTCGGAGCATTGCTGCAGCTTTTATTTACCACGATATAAATATTCAACACAGTGATAGTGACTGTACACCTTGCTGATGTGTTAGTAATAAATTTGTATCTATAATGTCCGTTAGATTAGTTTAATTTTATTCAGAGCGTATTTCAAAATATATGTCCCACTACAAAGACAGATGCAGTCAACATGGAAAGAAAGTCGGGATTTTTCTCTAAAATTTTGAGAAAATTTGTCCGTTTTCTCCCGTAAGTTGAACACGAAAACTCCCTTGAATACATTTACCCCAATATCAACCATCTTCCTTTTAAGACTCCTTAAATAGTGACATTGGCAGTGGATTCTTTGCTTACTATCTGCTTTGTTCATCCCTTTGCAGTTTGCACTATTCTATAGCAAAAGTTGTTTCACTCTAGGCTTCACATTTTTCCTAATAAAAACTAGTCCTCCGCTTCAAACGCATCGATTGTGTTAAGGCAATTTAGTCTGATTGACACTTAAAGATCCATTTCTGTAATGGTCTGTCATGCTTCCTAATACAGCATCCAACCCACTAATTATCCCAAATGGCAACATAATTAACTAAAAACTATTTAAACTGGGTTTTATCGAATCAAGTAGACATGAGTCTAAAAACAATCATAAGGGAAGATAATTCTTTATTGCATCCTGCTCTCATTTCTCTTGCCTCTCTTTATCAATGTGAGCAAATCTTCCCATAGCAGGAAAGTACTTGAAATTCCTTTTATCAGCCTTTGGAGGCTGTAAGATTTTGGCAACTGATTGCCCCAGTCATTTACGAACTCGAAAAAATATCCAGAAATGCTGCAAAAATTAGTTCTGTCAGTACAGCTTCAAGCAACTTAGACTGCCTGTCGTTCATTTCTTGTCGACCTTGTGCGTTGCGGTGGTTTTCTGTGGCGCTTCCCGGTGTCTCGTTGTCTGAATCTCTTGTCGGCTCCGTCGATTTAGTCCACGAGCCGGTCGCGCCGCCCCCCATGAAGCAGCCAATCAGCGTCGAGCAGCGAGACTCCCCGTACTCGGCGCGGCAGAGCTCCACCGTCATCTACACTTCGGACCGAGGATCAGGTCCGCCCCATTCGCCGATACCTAACCTCACTTTCTTTGCCGTTGCTCTCGTGCACGTGGGTAGTTCGGTTTTGTTTGGTGCAGGGTTTCTATGTGTGCTATTGTGAGGTTGTAGCAGTTGACAAATGATGGATGCAATATTTGTGATATTTTTTTGCTTGCTTGATGTTTATGACTCGTTGTTTTTGTCGTGCTAATAGCATGGGCGTGGATTGCACGATTGGAGGCTAATTTTCCTTCGCCTTAAAAGCAACTAATGTCCTATTAACAAATCCCATGATTATGACCGTTCATGAATGTTATTTTTTTTAATTGTATTATAATGACTCTCAAAACTTAACTATTTTAATTGACTAAAGCATTTATAAAGTTATTGACTTGCTAAAAAAAAAAAAAAACCGACTAGTGCATGACGCAGTTGAAATTTGACATTATCAAGGTTATGGGAAATTGCACGAAGTACATGTATTTCAGCCAGTGATTTCACTGTTTTTATCTCGACTATCGCGTCTGCAAGCGTTTGATTGAGGAATCAATTAAAATTCTAAATGCAAAGATCAAATTTCCCAATTTTCGATTGGTTTAGAATACTTTTTGTACCTTAACTACACCCACAAATTTTGCACAATACTTGGGTAAATTAAATACAAATTAAAGGGATATGGATCAGTAACCACCTGGATATACAGTAATATAATTTAATAATTTTGTAATAACTTAATCAAGGTCATAACCACCGAATCTTTGCTGGACCCTTGAAGCTAAAAGACATTATCGGAGATCATAATTGCAAATTGTGGCCTTGGAGAATCCCATATCATTTGTACGAGCTTCTACTCAAAATCCTAATTGCATGGGAATATACTTTGATCACATCTGTGAGAGTAGAAAGACGATAGTATATAGTATAAAATAACCAGGTTTACCAAAAATGTAATCTCGAGGGTACAGTTCCACCAGCTTTGCCAGAAATAGAACGCAGGCACGATATTTAAGAGATGGTTTGAGATTTTAAAGATGGTTTACTCTCTAAAAAAACCAAGTTACATTTGTCTCTCTTGGCCAACTCCTTTGCTCGAGTTTGCAAATATCACTCGCCAATCCCAACTCCTCTAACCGCACTTTCCCCACGCAGTGTCAAGCTCCCCGCAGCGGCGCGTAGGCTCGATCGCCGACCTCGACCCGCTGAGCCGCGAGTACGGCTCGATGGCGCCGCCAGCCGCGCCGCCGGCGTCAAGCGGCCGCGTATGCCGAGCGCTCTACGACTACGAGGCACAGGACGGCGACGAAGTAAGCTTCCGCGACGGCGACTTGCTGCTCGATTGCTCGCCGGTTGACGAGGGCTGGATGACGGGCGTCGTGGAGCGCACGGGCCGCTCGGGAATGTTGCCGGCCAACTACGTGCAAGCGTTGCATTGACGACGGGTCGAGGGAGGCAGCGAGGAGAAGAGATCGATCCGTCTGGAGCATCGACGGGTGGCAGCTTATTTTTTATACGATGACCGATTCCGTGCGTGCGGAGAGAGCGACGCGGGAGTACCGACAAGTGCCTTGCAACGCTGTTGCGTGTAAATATATAGCTAAGAAAGCCGTTGGAAACGCCAGTTCGGGAGAGTGTCGTGTTGCTGTTTTTACGCCGCTCCCTCTTTTACGCGTACCGTTTGATGTTGTTACGTGATTTATTATCAATTGATTTAGCTACAGTGCTAGTTTTTTAGTTTTCATAAGATGTTTTACCTACTTTGTATGTAAAATATTATTACGGCTTAATACAACCTGTACTTTAATATCGCGCAATTGAGTCTGGTTTTAATTAGTAATTAGCTAAATTAGCGTAGTTCAGTGGAGTGTGTGTTGGAGACTTGCTACGCATGTTGGTACGTAGTCATTGGTAGTTTGTGTTGAATGTTAAGTGCTGTGGGAGAGGGTAGTGGGGAGATAAAATTGCAATATGATTATGATTTTCCATGATTTTTGTGGCATGATTTTAAAATACTTGTAAACATTTGCGATGTGAGTGCGATGCTAAGGTGCTGGATATTTGGATATTAGTTGTTGGTAAGAAGGAATCGGAGAGGAAACCCAACTTACTGGCGAGGAAAGTTCTAGAATTGCCGAAATTTGGAAGTTGTATCCATTTTTTGACAAGTCTACCACAGAACGCTAAGGATTTGCACGCCTCTCTTTCTGTCTTAACCTCAACAATTGATGTATTTGGAAAGTAATTCTTACAATTGTAGACTAGGGCAGCACAAGCAGCCATTCTTCATCTCCATCTTTATCTTCACTAACTCTCTTCCCTTCTTGAACACAAAACTCCCAAGATTGTAAAAATCGATAGATATTTTTTGTTTATAATAGCTCGAAAACAAAAAATCTTGGCAGGACAAAAGCTTGAGAGCAAAAGGAGAAAGGCAAATGTCTGGGGAGATGATTTGTAGTGTTTTTTAAAAATGACATTTGGCTCCCATATCACTCAAAACTACCGGTGGCGCCTCTGCCGAAAGTGTAAGTTCTCTTATTGAATGGAGTATTACTGGCATCATTTTGATGAAATCTTTTTTCAATTGCAAACGCTAGTGCAATGTGCGGGGTATTTTATTATTATGAACACTATAACCGTCTCAAAAATTGATGCCCAAACGGGGACACCGTTTGATGCCTCCGTTTGGGCATCCATTTTTGTGACGGTTATAGTGTTCATAATAATAAAATTACTGGCATCAATTTTATTGCATCCAAGAGTTGGTTACAATACTTGTGTTAAAAATGTGCCTGTTTAAATCAGGTTTGACACTCACAAACTGCGGTTAGCACGCAGGCGCTGGAATTTTATGCACAGGAAAATTTGCCAGAAGTAAACTCAAGTTCTGGTCTGTTGAATTCAACGTTAGTACAGCACCGTCTCAATTGAACTCTACCAGTTAACACGTACCATTGTGTGATGCACCTACTGTAATTTTTACCTAAATTAAAATAAGTAGAAATGCTGGACTGAATATTCCCGAGTATTCGCCCATGCTTTGGGCAGGAAGAAGTTGGCCACCCTGAACACTATAAACTATTCAGATTTTGCGCAATATTAAAAATTGGAACTTGAATAACTAAATACGTTTTTAATTTAGAGTTAAATAGAGCTCTACATTACACTCCCCATGAAATTCCTTCCCTGCGTAGACACCCCTTGGGGGGAAAATTTAGTTTCTTGAAGTATTTTATCGTATTTATGGGCTGACTGTTTCATTGCTCCAGATATAATCATCAAAAAAGAAAATTAATACTAGAGACAGAGGGAACGCGATGAAATGTCACCCTCATTAACCATCTGTGAAGACTCCTTTAGAATGTTCGTAGGATTTTGCAACTTTATTGAAAACTTATCCTGTCAGTCTAGGATGCATCCAGTTGCCCCCCCCCCCCTTCTCTCTTTTAAAATCACGATATTTTTTGTTCATCGTAGGCAAAAAAAACTGGACGCATCCATCAGTCTCCCCTCTTCAGCTTGCTTGCAAAAAAGGATAAGTTATCCCAAAAACAGGTGCATCTATCACTAGCAGGGGGTCAATTTGTTTAAGCAAATGTAGAAATAAATATTTGCCTCTGAAACATATTTTTTGTCAGAATTGAACGATTGCGCTGTGTTTTGAAATGTTTTCTACTGCCGAGGGTAGCACTAGTGCGCTTGGGCTTTTGCAAAGAACTGGTTTACTTGCCGGGAAGGGGAAGGGTAGGTACGCGAGTAGAAAAAAAACAATGCACCTGAGTTTTACATGATTCATGGTTGGGATAAAAACAAAAGCACGACAAAAGTAATGTCACAAAGTGTTTTATTTGATTTTTGTGAACATAATCCGATCTGTGGTTAGATAGATATACATAAAATACAGATCTGCTAAACGATTAACTTTGATGATCGAATAATAAATAGTGATTAAGATCGTCGCAAAGCACGACCGCGACGACGGTGACGTCTTGGATCGTGAGTTAAGCTTCGCGATTGCAAACTTGCAACCGAATCTCGCATGAAATGATGCTACACTTTACTGAAGACATGCGCCTTGGCGACAATGTCCAAAGTCCATTAATAATAGTACTAACTAGATTAGTGCGAATGACAACGAACTATGACGACGTATATAAATTAGAGTAACAAAACTCGGCGTCGGAACGTTCGACGCGATACCCCACAGTCTTTCCAAAGGAGGATATAAATATTACGCTTAAATTCAATTACGTAAAACACTGGGGTGGTCTTGAAATCTGGCTAGCTTTGTCAATCTTATAGGAGAATATATTTGAATTTCCTCCAAATTTCATTAAGAAACTCAGAACTTGCATTCCCCATTTTGATGAGATTAACTTTGCCAAAATACTATGGCTGCCATTCACTTTTTTTTTCTTTTTTGCCTTTTATTCCTTTGGTAATTCGAATGAGCTTGGCCAGCTAGAAGAGTCGCAAACTTTGGTAAGATATTTATACAGCAACTCCTTGTACCGGATTCTGACCCTGCTAGCAAACAAGACACCACCAGCGTCTTACATCCTCCTACTTCTACTCTTTGCCCGATGGTCGCAGGACCCTAAAAGGTCCTGGTGATCTGTCTGATCCAGTCGACGTAGTGTGCGACCTTGACGTAGACTCCGGGAACGCCGTACTGTCCGCAGCCGATGCCCCAGCTGACGACGCCAACCACCTGCCAAGTGCCGCCGTGTTCACATACCATGGGGCCGCCGCCGTCGCCCTGGAAAGATAGACAAACCGTTCGGTCAAGCGTGGAATTCGGCAAAAACAATGCAAATACATTTGCTTAACTGATTTAACTGCTAATGTCAAAGATCACAAAATAGGCAGACTTTGCTAAAGAATAATGTGACGATCCTCCAACAATGCTGGTGATGGTTTCCAATGGGAGTGAAGCTGATATCACAGTGAAACTTAAAATTATTTCACATTTTACCTCTTTCTATCTTAGCTTGTACCATGAGTGATCGTTCAGAACTACTGTTACCGTACAGGTTGCCAAAATTCTATATACATCAACTAAACAGTCAAAGAAAATGTATTTTCTCATAATAACCCCTTAGCTCTTACTTTCGAAGATGTCCAAAATTCATCAAAGGAGTGTTCGTAAGAGTGTTAAAAGTAAGACCATTGCCGATCGCCTGTACCCACCTTGCACGCGTCCTTGCCCTCCTCGCCGCCAGCGCACACCATCCCTGGATGCAGACGGTACTCATATCCCAATCGAGTCTGCTGCAGCTGCGACTGGCACTGATGATGCGACACCACAGGCACGTCCACTTCCTTCAGGATGTTCTGGTATTTCCCGTAGTCCCCAAACGCGTCCTTGCCCCATCCAGTAGTCCAGCACCTCTGTCCCGAGAAGTCGGTCCTGGGGTCTGGCAGACAGGCGGCCGAAATGTGAGGGGCACGAACTGTGTCCACGGGACGGGCCAGTCGGATAATGGCGAGGTCGTTGAGCAGGGTTCCCGCGTAGAACTCGGGGTGGATGTGGACGGCGCTCACGTCGCGTTCTTCGTAGGGGTAGAACTCGACGTCGTGGTTCACGTCCCATTCGCCGAGACGGACACGGAGGTCACCGCCGGCGTAGCTGTGAGAGACGGTTGGGTTGGTTACTTTGGTCTTAGAGCATTGGCAAGATGGCCAGACTATCAACACTATTATGAAACCTCTACTAAGTTTTCAAGAGAATCTTCCTATGGTTCTGTTTATAAAGAAGTGCCGATTTGGATTCTTACACCATTCTGATTCTCTAAGTCTATTACTCAATTGCCTTCAAAACTGACCAAACATTTTACCATCAGGGGATCTTTTTGAGATGGACACAGAAACCCAAACTGTTTATTTGACTTACGATTTGATGCAATGAGCAGCTGTGATCACGTGCAGATTGTCGATCAAAGTGCCACCGCACACGTATACGCTCTCCTGCGAGTCCTTCTTCAAGATGGCCGCTTGCCAGGGATACTCGCCGAACTCGGAGTCACCATCGACGTACACTGGGTTCTTGATGCGACCGTTGATGCCCTGGGCATTTCGCTTGCCGCACTGGCCTTGTTGCTGTTGACCGAAACTAGCCTGGGTTATGCCCTGGCTGAACGAGCCCTGGTTGAACCCTTGACGGAATCCACCGGCCTGGTTGACACCCTGGTTTACACCATGGTTGATGCCTTGGTTGATGCCTTGGTTGATGCCTTGGTTGATGCCCTGGTTGTAGAGGCCTTGGTTGAGGGAGCCTTGGCCTAGAGAGCCTGCGATGTGGAAATAAGTACAGTTAGTGAAATGCATTATGGGATTTCTCTTACAGGTAATGGTCATCTGAATTTGTACAAAGAGAACGAAAGTGTATTATTTTTCATAAACTTTAAAAACAGCATTAAAAAAAGATTTCAGATCTTATTTAAAATTGCCAGCTTTTCTTTCTAGTACAGAGTTAAGAGCTGCATTTATTGGAATTCCAAAGCTGAGTAATTTCCCAGTTAAAAACCGCAAGTGTGGTGAGTTCTCTGAGAGAAACTGAAAGGTACGGTGATCGTGGTGGAGTGAACACGCACCTTGATTGACAGCTTGCGAGTAGATACCGCCGTTGAGGTTGTAGTTGTTTCCCTGGTTGGGACGTCCCAGACCGAGGCCATCGCGACGACAACAGACTTGACGAGCTGAGCATCGTCCTCCGAGCTGGCGCTGTAATTGGTATGACGAGCAAGTCAGAAGACATTCTCAAGACGCAACAAGCAACCGCAACCCTTGATAACAATTGGTATTGCGTGATATCATCTATGATATTACTCTGAAAATCAATGCAACACAATCGGCTTGTGATTTCTTAGATCTATAAAATGTTCTGATCTTTGTTTTATCTTGCGAGTAAAGCCCATTTTTTCCTCAAAATTGCTGAATCGGCAAAAGCTTCAAAACAAATGCACTAAACGTTGCAAAATCATCCTGGAAGCCGTTTTGGTAAAAGTAGCCATGGTTAAAGAAGCAGCTGAGAAAGTAGACCCTATTTCATTTACAAAATTATACAATTAAACGAGATATTTTCATGATTCCTACAATAACATGACTCCCCGATACAATTGCTAGATCGAATGATTCACTGTTAAGTGCTCTGTACAGAAACGAATTCAAACAATCCTCACCGCCGTGAAAGTGTTTCGAGCTTGTTTAGTCTCACAGTGTCAACTTTCCACGACAAATGTTGGGAGGATTGTTCGACAACCAAAGCATTTGTTGCGATGTGCAAGTACAGTGGTGTTGATTGAGAGAAAGTTCACGTTTGTTTATTAGTCAGTCAGGTCGCCAACGCTCACCTATTGAACTGTCATCGCTAATTGAGAGGGAAATGACTAATGAATTAGCTGTTGTATTGTTTAAACGCAATAGATTTGCTGTGGTCTACCAGTTAGGGCGTGTTTTCTGGGCTGAATGTTGCTTGGGCTCGTAAGACGTTAAGCCAAGTCGCAAACGTGATCGACGACGCATGGCAAACGAGTAAAGTTTAACCTATACATACGCATCGACCACTTTGCCAACTTGGAGGAACTGGAGGAATCCCTAAGTTTTATGGAAGCGAGAGAATAGATTGGTAATATCGAAACAGATCGAAATTGGAAAACTCTAACCTCAATATGAATCGCAACAACCAATCAGAATTCCCGGTCCTCCGACTCCAGGGTGTCCCATCTTCGGCCAGCAACGTCCATCCCGAGTCCCTTACCTCTTCAACGTCGGCGTCTCTCCTAGTCCTCCGGAAGGTTCTATCCGTCGGGAAGGTCACGCCCCTACTAGGCACAGCGGAGGAGTTGAGGGTGCGTGAGGAGCGATAGTTGGAGTAAGGATTGTCCTCTTCATCATCATTAATATAAGGACTGTTGCCGGAAGCTCCGTACCGAACAGGTTCAAAATTCTGTCTGATTGGAGTGAACCCTTCGTTAGCTCCAGGCCCACTGGGGGGCCCGCTAGGAGGCCCGTCATCGACGTTAACGTCGTTGTCGCGGTAGTTGTAGTAATTGTTAGAAGGGTGGAACGGCGGCCTGGGCCCGTAATGGAGTGAAGGAGGGCCATGGTGTGGAGGCGGGGGTCCATGATGATGCGGGGGGCCGTGATGCGGGGGGCCGTGGTGATAATGTGGGGGTCTAGGAGGCCCGTGGTGTACATGATGATGGTTATGCTGATGCTTGAAGTACGGTGGAGGATGTCCGTACCCACCCCCGTAGCCACCCCCGTAGCCACCCCCGTAGCCACCCCCGTAGCCTCCGTGAAAGTGAGGTTTCAGCCCGTGAAACAAACTGCCTATCTTGTGGATCAGTCCCTGGTTCGGGGTGACGTGCAAGTTGACGAGAGGCTTAATCACTTTGTCGCCGTCGTCGTTCTTTGTGACTTGGACAGAGACAAGGGGATTCACGGAGACGGGGCCGATGTTGACGCCTCCCAAGCCGCCGATTGAGCCTCCGTACGGGTTGAGAGCGGGATAGGTGCCGAAAGGATTCAAGGGATAACCTCCTCCGCCCTGGGGCAAGCCGAACGAGACGCCGAATGTGGGTTTTATGCGCAGGTCGGGGCCGTAGCCGCCCTGGCCGCCTTGGCCGCCCTGGCCGCCCTGGCCGTACTGGCCGAGGCGAAATCGCTGCGGAAAACAGATGCGTCCGGTGAGAGGCTCCGGTTGGCCGCCCTGGCAGGTCGCTTCGTGGACGGAGGCGTTTAGACAGCTTGGATCGAGGGCTTCTCTTTTATGGGGACGATTTGGATAAATAATTACTGGATGAATTTAAATTTTGTCTGATGCTGTTATACTGCCAAAAGTTCAAAATCATTTTGACCAACGGAAATGCGAAAGCTGACAAAATACTGGAAACTTATATAATTCAGTTTCAAATTAGGTAAAAGAAAAGAAGAACTACTTTGAAATCCAAAATACAATAAAGCTTTGTCTACGTGTAGAAAGATAATGCTAGGGGGGTGCATCAAACGAGGCTATTAAGTCGTCTAAGAATTACCGGCAAAACGCTGCAATCTACGCCAAGAGTGCTCCTCACTACCAGCTCTGTACAACGTGAACGTCTCCCACCCCACCAGTTCCACGAGTTAGCCGTAGTTACCCCCGAGTCGTTACCCCAACTATGACGTTATCCTCCCCTGGCCGCCCAGCAGCGAAGGAAAGGTCGGAGGATGGAATGTGACAGTTGATGGAATTACAACGAGAGTAAGAGGACTAAACCGCAACGCTCCCGTTACAACAGTCAGGCAGCTAGTCATTAGTCCCAGTCGATGGCAGAGTCAGTTTGTGGTTACTCTGCAGTCGAAGACGTGTCTGGCTGCAAAGAGATTGTCCTGGGACGCGACAGAAGATGGCTTCTTTATGGTTAGTCAGATGGTGTGAGTGGTCGCTTAGTTGGTTGGGTTTGGTTCAGTTTTTGTGTCAGTGGCGTGTGTATTTAGTTGGGCTAAAGTCTAAACCACGGAACAAATGCTTTCGGAAGGTCGATATTGCGACAATTTGTAACAGTTCATTTTAAGTCAATGAAAATCCAATCACCCCCACAAACATTAACATTTTTTAAAAATAAAGTTGGTAAGTCATTTTTCTTTCTCCCGAATTCGTAGTCAAAGACCGTAGAAGAGAAAAGCGATTGTAAGTAAGTGCTGTTACCTCGCCGATACCACCGTTAGTCCAGCATACCGGTGGTATCTTAAATAAAAAAATACTAAAGCCATACATACCAGATAGTACCATTCACTAAAGCGGATGCATATTTTAGCCAATTCACCCAATTTAGATAAGTAATTGGTATGGAAAGCGGATCAACTAGTAAATAGGTTCTATTTTATCCAGGAAAACCAAGAAGTTTTCAAAAGACTTAGAATCCATAGAAAGTAAATCAATATTAGCAATTAGCAATTCGTATTCCCAATTCCCAAATGCCAATACACCAAAGCATCACTCGAGGGCATCGAAGAGTGGAACGTCAGCAACAATATAAGAGCTACATAAGTTCAGAGACATCAAAATTTAGCCTCGCTCAACAATGAACACCAAGTCAGAAATCGCAAGGAACTAAAGAGAGGAGAACAAATCCATCACTTACCGGTTCCGCCTTAGCTCCATCGGCCGCACTATCAGTATCTCTCCTCTTCCTCTCCGACTTCTTCTCCTCAACCTTGTCGTCCCTCTTGGCGTGGTGTGAGATAATGGTACCATTAGCATCGGTGACCACCACGTCGTCGACTGAGATTGCCTCGATGTCCTTGTCGGGGTTGTTTCGCGGGTCGATCAGAGACTGACCGTCTTTCCGAGCGAATGTTGGGCACTGGTCGTACGGGACACAGATGCAGTCATCGGTACGGGGCGACTCGTAGCTGGGGAAGCCGTTGGCGTACGACGAACTGGCTGTGTTGAGACTGTTGCCTGTTTTGGGATAAAGAAGGTCGGATAAGAAATGATGAGGACAATGATGATGTCCGATTCGCGTATGATACGCGATACGTGATACGTGAAATACGTGTCGGGAAATTTGCTTAACAGGTATGATAACACCGGCAGAGCAAGGAATTTTGTGTCTTTCTCGCTGCTTAATTGCTAAAGAAATTAAGATTTTACTGTCATTAAGTAGAATTATATGACTTGTCTATTTAAGGAATGTACACAGAAGATATAACAAACAAGAATCAATCAAAATTGCCGTTAACTTTACCGACAAATGGAGATTGGGACTAGGTGTAGTCACCGTCGTTTCGAGTTCTAAGATATTTTATATCGTATTTTCTCGCAGATTAATCGCAATTGAGACTGGTTTACGCCCAATTTATCTTTTTAATGCGAACCTCAACGATTGATAAACATGCATCGATACGTTTAGCAGCAAGTATTTGGTTGTAGAGGTTTGTTCAAGATTTTCAAAATTAAAAAGTCGTGAGTTCTCACCGGAAAGCAGTGGCGTCTTGATGTTGAGCTCCTTCTTGTAGAACGGTGCGTTAGGTCCGATGCCCTGACCGTATCCGCCTTGTCCGGATCCGCCTTGTCCGTATCCGCCTTGTCCGTATCCACCTCCTAGGACGCCGCCAATCGAGCTGACGCCCTGGGGGACGCCGCCGTAGATTGGTCCGACGTTGGGCTTGATGACTCCGGCGTCGCCGTCGCCGTGGTGAAAGTGATGGTGAACGTGTTGTTGGGGTGCACCGGGAGCTGAAGAAAGAGGAGGGTCGTTGGTGATTAGATCAGCGTCTGGTAGCAATGAAGCAAAGAAGATTATTGTTTACCAAGGGAAAAAGGGGAAATCTGCTATCTGGTCTTTCCTTCAATTCTTTCATTTATACTCAATCAGAAATCGAAGACACAATCGAACAGAATGAACAGAACAGGAAACCCGAGTTAAAGAGAAGAAGGCAGATTTTGGGGCAAAGAGATCTAAGAGGCTTCCTGTTGGGAGAAAACATGAATATGTTCCAAATTTGAGTGAGAAACCTAGAATTAAAATCCTCCGCTGATTTTGGCGATTCTATTGAATTATATGAGTTCAGCAGCTTGATCTTTCAGTAATGGTTCGCATTTTCTCTGCTAAAATATAAGACCCAGTCGATTTTCTCAGCGTACAATTGAAAACTCTGTGCTCACCTTGGTTGACAATGACTTCGACAGGCTTCTTCGCAAAGTTTCCTCCATTCAAGTGGAAGTTGTTCCCGATTTCCGGCTCGATGATTTCATGCACTGGTGACACCGGCCTGGCTGGTCCATAAATCGGTCCCAATCCACTGGGCCTCTGTCCTGGGAAGGGTCCTTGCGACGGGAAGGGCCTCGAGTTGAATCCTGGGCGCGGTCCATCTGGTCTGGGCCCACCGTAGCCGGGTCCGGGCCTGTCGAAACCGGGTCGGGGTCCATCGTATCCGTTGTAGGATGGGGGACGCAGTGCATGGCCAAAACCGGGACCTCGTACGGCCACCGCGGGCAATGGTTGACCCACGGGCTTGAGAGCTACCGGTTGAGCGTAGATCACTTCTTGGGGGTTGATGTAACCCGATGGGCTTTTGCCGTCGACGTCCAGATCGTCACACTGAGGGTGGAAAGGGAGCTTGTTAGGATTGTACTGATGATTGCCTTCTCAATATATTAGTGCTAATGTTTTTGGCAGAGCGAATACGAAAAAACTCACTCGTAATTTTCTTGGAGTTTCCGAAAAGTTTGATTGTTGCGAAACAATATGCCCGTTTATTTATGACAGATCAAAAGCAACCAAATTTTCCCCTCCTGACCCGCCACTTTTACGTTCGCGTACAGTTATTCGGCTATTTTGAATCTCCTATTAGAAAACGACAATTTTTTCCGGTGCTTTTTATTTTGAAGATCTTCTAAAATAACCGTTCACTGCCTTCTTGCAACAACTCATAAAAACAGCGTTGCAATTTGTCATTTGAGCTGGTTTTAAACCTTTTAAATACGTGTAACGGTGAGTCAGTCAAACCAACAATGAAAGAAGAAAAAATGAGAGAAAAATAAAGAAGAATGAAAAAAGGTTTCCTCCTCTAACAGTTGAAGTAATTTTTTTTTAAGCTAACAACGTAACTATATTACAAATTTCTTTGCTAGCAACAACAACATCTAGTTCAGTGACTTACCGCCATGAGTCCAAGGTTGCACAGTCGCTCTTTAATATACTGTCTAGCCTGCGTGTCATCTCCCGACCGTAGCGCCTTCTGTACGTTGGGGTCGGCGTACACCTCGTCGAACCCGTCCAAGTTGCGACCCTGGCGGTTAGAGACGAGGATGTCGTCGATCACCGTGTCGGCACCTACTCCCGAAGCAGGAATAGCACCTGGTCCCGACGATGAGAAGTCACCAAGGCTGCGACCCTGAGAAAGAAAGCGTCGTGTAATATTTGGGGTGGTGTTGGTAGTGAATTGTTGGCGGTGAGTTGGTGAAATTGCTAAGATTTTTTAGACTGGATAAAATAGCAGTTACCGAAGCGTGCGTGTTTTACGCTATGCACCTTGACAGCGGGCATCTTTAGACATTTCAGCTCTTTTCTCTTAAAATTTATGACTTCTAATTATTTAAATCAAAGTGAGAGCTTTAAAACTTTGTCCAGTTCTTCCAGCGTGACATCCCGCCAAAAGTCCCCCCCCCCCCCCCCCCGTTTGGGCTTCAGGTACCTCGACAAAATTATCCGCCCTATTGACTATGCAAATTGATAAAGAAATTCGATGCCTAATGCCAATGTTGCGCCATCAAATTAGTAACCGAAGAAAATAACAACAGTTATTATGATTAATTCACTTTCTCTTATTTAGGATGGAATAACTAATGAGCATATCGTCTGGCATGCAAAGTATATGTGTTTAGCCGATAATATTTCTTCATGTTTAAGCATCTCAACTTGAACCTAGTAAGTCATGAACCGTTTAAGATACAAAAATTGGACGCAGAGACAGTTTTCTGAGAAGCTTCAATAAAAACAATTTAAAATTGCTATAAAGAAAAGCTCGACAACTACTTTGTCAACGAAAATTTTACTCATTTTGTGAGGTATGACATTTAATTTCGTTATTTCTCACAGATTACTCGCATTTGAGACTGGTTTACGCTCAATTACGCTTTAATAATTGCTAACTTCAACGATCGTTATACATGTATCGATATTTTAAGTAATAATAATTTAACTGTAGATGTTTTCCGAAAAAGAAGGTTGCAAGCGCCATCGAGTGGCCCCAACAACCGTTACCAAGTGTTACCGGCTCGTCTGCTCTGCAGAAGGTTTAGCATTAGCGCTGTGACTCTGACCCAACAGAATAGGTAATTTTTCTGTCACAAATACTACACCAGGTCTGCGCCTACCTGTGTGTCTTCAGTGTTGTTCCCGGCTGGAGGGTCGACAATGTGTATGCTTGAAACGTCTGCTGCCGTCGCGACGTCGGCAACGTCGGCGTCGTCTGTCTTCGCGTCGTCCTTAGCGGCGTCGCCGCCCCACGACCAGTCTTTGCTCTCTGACGCGCTCACGCACAGTGCGTACGTGGCCAGCAGCCACACGCACGCAGTCACACGCATGTTTTGGCTGAGAACAGAAGAAGGGTGATGATATGATTAATATGGTGTAGCTCGCAAGACGTTCTGATTTTAAAAAATGCGGATAAGTTTCTAAAAATGTCTTTTTCGAAATGATTCAAACGCGCTAGGAAAGACAGGCGTCAGCCATGGACATAAAGCTGAGTATTTTTTTGTTATTTTTTTTTGGCTAAGATAATGTGTCAATTAAAAATGAAAATATATGTAACTGTGCATTTAATGGGCTTAGGTAAGGTACGCTTTTGACAGAAAATAATTAAAAAAATGCGATAAAAGACCCGAATTTTTAAAAAATCAGGTTTCAATTGTATTTCTAAGCAGTAAGCAATTGCTGTCAACATGTCGTTGAGACACCGTAGGTGATCTCAGCACCAAACTTTGAATGGTCATTGTACGTCAGATGTCTGATATTATTTTCTGTTTGCATTCTTAGAAATATTTGAAAGAAAACGATAAATTAACACGTTTTTTATAATTTAAGTTACTTTAGTGTCTTTATAATTGGCAACTAATAAAAGATCACAGAGAAAAGGCACTCTAACTTTTCGCAGCTGCTTGTGAATGCTGTGATTTATTACCAGGGCATCGGATGTGCAGAAAGAAATGCATTTAGACGATCACAATAGAAAAAGTGATATTAAAAAAAGCATTCACTATTGCAAACAAAGGCCAGTATCAAAATCATACAGCACAGATTAATATATGAGCTAATAAACCAATCAACTGTTCTGCTTGCCGGACAAAAGCTTCCTACCACTTTGAATATACTCTTCAAAGAAAGCAACATTGAAATTTTCTTTCCGTTTCGCAACCGAGCATTTCTAAAATGAAATTCGCGATCATTTGCCAAGAGCTTTAATGACGAAACGGTGTTGACGTGTGAGGGTGGACTCCAATTTCTCCCGTCAGCCAATTTTGACGCCCACCGAATGGCCAATCCATTGTGTGTCACCAAATTTCTCATCGGCAAGCCTTCGAGTCGAAGAGGCGGAAATGATACCGCGGTGCACGAGTGGGAGGGTGCTAATTTCAGACCGCGAGAGAGTTGTCTAGATATGTAAAGAAAGATTAAAAAAATATATACCCCACGTTAACTTTCTTAGAAGAAATAATCCGAAGATGGGGCGAAACTGTAAGTGCTCTGAGACCCACGTCTGGCAAACGCTAGATTTTCTTTTGGCGAGAATTCAAATCTTGTCATGCGTGATAAATTTACTGGAAATTAATTCATAACCTACTCGTAAAAGAGTTTCAGACAAACATGCATTTAATTATATGCGATGCACCGGTGCATTGTACTTAGAGGATTTGCTCTGATTTCAAACGCAATTAGACTTTTACCGTTGAAAGCCTTCAAGACTCTTGTTTTATGTCTTTGTGACATTTTCCTCGAGTGTCTTACGATGTCATGTTTGCTCCAGATTCACAAAGCTAAGCCAAACAAAAGAAATTAATGCGTCGATTCAAATTAAGATCAACAAAAGCCAAGATTAGGACAAGAAAGAAGAGAGGTTTTGACTCATACCTTGGCTTCCTGTAATTATCTCTCCTATCGCGTAAAGTTCAATAAACAAATAACAATCAATCCACGAGCGATTACCATCCTGACAAAATCTACACGGATTGTGGGTGAACGACCCGTTGTTCCACGACGGTCGAAGAAAGGTGAAAGGTGGACTTGCAATGGTTCTTCCTCGCGTAAGATGACCTACTTTCCGGCGGGTACATAATCTCACTTTCACGGCCACGCGATACGACAGCGGCTACGACTCACTCACTTTCGTTGTGTTGCCAAAACATCGACTGCCCACCACTCACCGCTATATGAGTTATTGAAATCGAAATCGAAAACTAGATACCGGAAGGGATTATTGTTGTGCATTGCTTGATGCGTGGGTGGATTGTTGATATTGTGGGGCGATTGCATTGGTGAATGCTTTTCTTGGAAACTGTTTTGTGAGGAAAAAATTAACCTTTTTATTTTGATAGGTTTTGTGAAGATCTTTTAGAACGATTGCTTTCTATGTGGGATATTGAAAAGAATTCGTTTAATTGCTGATAAAACAGAAGAAAATATGTGCAATGAGCCTGAGGCTGGTATTTTTAGCGCGTTGTTAAAGAGTTGACGGTCTGTTAAGTTCAAGGTAACGACCAACTAGGGTGAACACGTGATTTTTTTTTAGATTTAACTTGCTAAAAAGTTGGTACGTACAAGGAGCTTAGTAACCTCTATTCAAATTTTTAAAAATTCCATTTCACATTGAGAAGAATAGCGGGCTTGCACGATTAATGACGACCAAAATTTGACAACTTCTGACCCATAATCAAGACAGCCTAGAAATGTTTTTCTTTTGGCTTTTGAAACTTGACTCCTCTGCTGATCAATGAGAAATTGAACCCTCGATAAAAACACGATAAAAATATACAGAAGGCAGTTTCGAAAATAAGTGACCTTCAATTAAAACGCTGAGCTTAAAAATCCACCAGTTTATGAAATTATTTGATAATTAAAATGTTGGGTTTTGTAAACATTGATTCTCATAAAACCATCTTCACCCCAACCCCAACCCCACTTACTAAAACACTTAAAAAAATAAAGACTTACCTTATTTTATAAGTTCACAAAAAAACCTCTCGCTATAGACACCACAATCCGACTTCTTCTCTTCTCAACTGCGCTCACACCACTGATTCCTGTCCGATGGCCAACGACTGGTTTTATAGAAAGTTGATGCCACCCTCCACCTCTTCTAGCGCGAGCAGCTACCAGCCCGGACTTTCCAACGTCTGCAATGCACCTCTAGCACCTCGCCGGCCAGAAATCCCAAGTTGCATAACAATCTGTTCTAGCGCAGCCAAGCACATGGCCTAGGTACATGGGCCCGATTAGGTCATTGCTTCAAGGAATTTGATCAGAGCTTAGCGCGGTGTTTCTGATGGGGATTTCCCAGGAAATTATAAGACTGGGTTTGAGGTCGATTATGTATTAACATTTAGCGGGTGTGCTTGCGAGTGATTGGAGCCGAGGCCGGTTGGTTGTTGAAAGGGTTTGTGATTACTGGGTTTTGATTATTCTTGAGGAGTTTTAGATTTACCATCGTTTATCTGAAGGTGAGACGAGCCCTGATACTCGCTTTACCTTTGCTATTAGTTATCGAAGCAATCAAGAATGCAATTTTAAATTTGATCTGGGTTTTCCCGCCAACAAATTAAAATATCTGCTCTAAATTTGTGAAATTTTTAGCCCGTAGGTGAAAATGTATTTTGCTTCAATTAAATTAATTTCATCGCAGCGCCTCTGTTGAGCAAAAATCGGAAAAAAGGGAGTTGATAAAAATGTTTAATGCTTTTGAATTTAATATTTATTTACTTATCAAACTTTGACAGCCTGCAGAACACACAAAAAAGAACTGGCGTTTGTTTATATAAAAAAAAAAAATGGATCAGGCGAGTTTGCGCTGTACGCCGACGATCTGCACCATGACCATAACACATAAAGCTGTTTTGCTTTCATCAAAAAGAGTAAACAACCGACTCAAAAATAGACTCGGAGACAGTATTGTGAAATGGTAATGAGTGTCCGCGCCATGAAAAGACTCGATGACTAATGCACCAACGCGACTGACGTGTGGAGAGGGTGGCTAGCATCGCATCATGGCCAAAGCGTCAACGAATAGCGCAAGAAGACCTCGATGCGGGAATAAGCAAAACACCAAAGTTCAGAGGCAGGAATACAATTCCCTCGAGATACAGAGAACTTAAAGTGGAAATAGGGTGCTTCACGTCACGTTATCAATTCGAGTCTACAACTAACAGCGAAACCCACAAAGTTTGTTGATACAATTAATATATTTCAAACTATAAATTGAACACAATTCTCAAATTTTGCCAGATTTTGGTATCCAGACACTTAGCCAGCGTATGTAGTTGAAGGAATTATTTTAATGCCAAATGCATTGTAGCATAACTGAAGTCCGGGTTTGTAAATCCATCTTGGAAGTACACGCGGCGATAGCTGTGAAAGAAACTCGTGAACAATCGGAAATCTCATCGAATTTACGCGTGGTAGCCTCAAAGTCCGGCTCGTGGAGAAACGTTGCCGCATGGACGCAGAAACGTCAGCGTATGGACTGAAAATCCGGCTGACTGTATATGTTTTTAAACGCTGATTATGAAGTGAAAAGTTCGTTAGTTTGAAATCGTACAGCTTTGATTGGCGTTGCAGATCAGGGAAGCTAACGCAAGAACTGTCTGTTGTCACATAGCTGCCTGAGGATCATGAAGGAAAAGCCAGGAGAAAAGGATTTCAGGTGGCGGCAAAAGGAACTTCGTTTTAATGAAATATTTTTTAATGGTTTCAATATTTTTGACAAATTTTGTAAATCGACCTACAATAGAATTACAATTGTCAGTTTTACTATGTCTAGTTACAAAATGTAAATGCCCGTTAAAGACTTAGCTCCATGGTCACAACCAATCAGATACTTCAATTTTGATATTTTTGCAATCGGTAGTTTTAAATGTTTTCTTTTTATTTGCTGTGAATGTGTTTAAACTGTCTTTTAAGCTAATACGCAAATATTGTTCGTGGCTGCTTCAAAATAGCATATTGAAGCCCCCACTGTAAACTGTTGTCCGTAGTTCGTAGTTCGTTGGTAACTTTGAATGGAACTTGGCATTTTTCATGTTCACGAGAGACATAGCTATTGGATAAGTTACAAAACCAACATCAACTGAAACCCGTGACCGGCCACAGGTCCGGTTCGACATCTTGCAGTCTAAGAAGCGGTTGCAGCAGCATCAGAAGAAGAGACAAAGCGGATCTTGCGAGTTCATGAGCCATGGTGCTCGATGATCGTAGCGGCGTCGACGAATTACTTGCCCGACCATTTTGGTCGTCATGCTTTCTCCCGGAGACGGAAGGAGCTGCGCGCTTCGGCGAGCATGCAACAACAACAAACTGTGAGTCATTTGGCACCGTGCGCTTGACGGTGGGATGTTCAACGTAGACCAGGGGCTCGTCCTGACGTTTTGGGAGCTCTGGGAGGGGCCCCTACCATCAGGTTCTGGAGGCGCAATGTGATTCATTCGGAATGTCGCTAATAAAGTCAATCCCTCCAATCTCTTTCTCGCATTCGTGAGTATGATGGTCACCCATCCAACACTTGGCGCAGCGCAGTGTTGCTTAACTTCGATTATCTCGCAAAAACTTGTGTTTTGGAAGCACTGGACAGGACAAATCCAGTTCATCATGTACTGGAAATACATTCGGAGTGGAGTGGAGCTGTTGAACTATTTCTCTCCCGAACAGAACTGCTCTTGATTTACGATTGTCACCCATCCAATACCTGACCCAGTGCAGTTTTACTTCGCTAACCTCAGGAGGACCGGTGTTTCCAACACTCAAAACCAACACACCGGCGTTTTGGACCTACTGGGAGAGGAGTGGGGAGCTTTATGGAGGCCCATTTTGAGAATTATTCGGTCCCGTTGGTGGACAATGGGGTAGACACTAAATGCTCGTCATGACTGCAAGTTTTTTTAAACGGTATGGCCGAGTGCGTTTCGATTCGAACAGGGCAACTGTTAGCCTTAAAAAAAATTTTAAACTAAAATTAAATAACTTTAAATTAAAGCAGATTTCTGGTCACATTGCCGTTGATTGTTGCCAGCCGATATTGTGGATGATAATTCGTATTTGGTGGTGATTCGGTACTAGACAATTACGGTAATGATGACGTTTGTTGAACCTAACCTAGTGCACGAAGGAAGGGCAGCGAAAAGTGAAGGCACGCAGCCAAATCATCAATTATTGGTGTGGACATGAATTTAAAACACTCACACCGGAACCGTTCTTCTTTTGTCACTTTAATTGTTGCAATAAATCTTACATCTCTGTGACCATGGGATTGCTTGCGGTGAGACATCTGCAAACCTCGCTTTAACAACTGAGAGGGCGGAGTTCAAATGTCTCACGCAAACTTGGCAAATTAAACGATAACGACACAGTTTAACGAAGTGGTCAAACTTGACTTGGCATCACGCTTGACGACTCAGTTTCAACCGCACGCTAGCCATGTGCCACTGACAGATGACAGATGACAGTGACACTATCATCTGTGTAATTAACTACCCAATCAACAGCTGATTAACAAATCGGTCACAGAAAGTCCACACAGGGTGTAAAACGCAGTCTGGCGTCTGCCTGCGACAATAAATCACACATGCGCAGTAACGCCACATCAGGAGAAAGTTGAGGCGAGGTGGATGCCGTGTAAACAACAATGCCGTGGTTTGATCGGATTAGACATGCAGTGAGCAGGACAATGGCTCCACGTTGCCGGAGATCCTCTGAGGGCCAAGCCAGGGGGGCGACACGCCCGAATTAGAAATGCGACCGGAGGCAGTAATTGATAGAGGAAATCGATGGGCTGACGACTAAAATGTCATCTAGTTCAATGGAAAGTTACGTAGAAAATTGCAATCAGCAAAAATATGATTTTGAAGTTCGGAATTAAGAGACAGTTGCTATTTTGAGAATGATGATGAACCTAACATAGACTATGAGGAAGGAGGGAAAACCTGGTGCCAGTATGTAGTCTATTTCTTTTAGCCCGTTGAATGAGACCACTGACATAAAGTCCCTTCCGAAGGACGGTACAACGCGAACAACAGGATTCCTCCACAAATCCACGCTGTCGAGAGGTTGATAAGCAAGGCGAGTGAAGTTGCTGTACTAACTTTCATCCCTCCAACCTCTCTCCCGAACAGAACTGGTCGTGTGTATGATGGTCACCCATCCAATATCTGACCCAGCGCAGTGTTGCTTAACTTTCATCCCTCCAACCTCTCTCCCGAACAGAACTGGTCATGTGTATGATGGTCACCCATCCAATATTTGACCCAGCGCAGTGTTGCTTAACTTCTATTATCTCACGAGGACCGATATTTCCAACACGCCGAACCGTTCGGTGACCGTTCGATATCCAAGAAATGTTTGGCATTGCAAATATGTCGATCAAAGACCCAGTACAGTTGATTGTTACCCATTGCTTGCTTGCTGATACCCATTGCAAGCTCAAGGAATTCTTCATTTCTCATCCAAAAAAACCACGACAGTTTGAAAGCACAGAAATAAGTGTCAAACGATCACAACTTGAAAATTGCATTGAGTTTGGGACCAACGATGGCTAGATATCTGCAGATGGACTTCGTCTGGCCCAAGCACGTATACGCACATTCTCGTAAGCTAGTGTGCGAGTCCGCGATGGTCAACGCAATGATCTCTTTCACAAAGTCGACTCGTTTGGCGGTAAGATTGCAAATTCACAGATTTTACCTAAACCTGTCAGGTTGGGTATTAGGTGGTTATTATGTGTACACATTTTGTGAGAACACTTCGCTACATAGCTCGTTAATCAAGGGGTCAGTTATTTTCATGATGAACAGTTTTTTTTTTTTATATATTATTGCCAGCCCAATGGAATGAGTGTAAGCGAAGTAACCGTGGCATGTTTTGGACAAATAACTATATTTATTAGAGTGAAATCTTATTTAAATTGCAAACGCTTGCAATGCGCGGGGTATTTCATTATTATCAACACTATAACCGTCTCAAAAATTGATGCCCCAAACTGATGTCCCCGTTTGGGCATCAATTTTTGAGACGGTTATAATGTTGATAATAATAAAATAACTATTTGTCTCGGGTTAAAATTAAGTACAGGAACGAAGAAGATGCCCGAAAGTAGATCCATATGGATCTACCATATGGAATTTCAACTGTGCCAACAATCCCTCCATCCTCTCTTCTCGGCTAGGTTAGGTTCATCGTAATCTACGATAATCGTAATCACCCAATGATTAACCAACGTCATTATATGAGTAACAAAAGGTCTGCTGTCAAAACATTGTATTGTTAAACCGTACAAAATCAATCAATAGCAACACCTAAACATTGTGAATTCTTTCTGGTATTCATCGAATGAGTTCACCTCTCATTGCCCAATGTCTAGCTGACCATCCGTGATGCTGCAGTCACCCATGCCCGACACCCTTGACCTTCGCCCTGTCCGAGTATCGAACCCAGTGGCGTCCGATGACATCACGCCAGTGAAAGTGCAGACGTCTTCTGCTTCCAAGAGCTACACTTTCGCTGGCCTGCTATTCTGGGCATGAGCGCGATGGCGTAATGGTGGCGGTGACTTGTTGAGTTGTTCGCATCGCAACAGTTGACAATCGATTGTGTTTAGTGCGATATTTGCATGTTTTGTAATCGTCTAAATCACTTCCATGAATGAACGGTGTTCATGTGGCCGTGGTGGGAGGACGGCTTGGTCCACTTGTTAGTCACACGTCAGGAGAAGGTGATAATGATCAACTTTTCTGACACTGTCAGTCTTTAGGTGGCTTCTAGCACGTGGGTTTAGTTGATGGCTTTATTCGTTCGTGGTGTTTAATGACGCACTGTTTTGACAACAAGCTCTGTTGTCAATTACCACTGGTTAATGACTGGGTGGTGATGACGATGATGATGAACCTAACCTAGCCTAGAAGTGAAGGAGGGATACACTTTGCTGGTGCCAAGAGGACATCCGAAAGAATTTTACTAACAACAGGATTCCTACACAAATGCCGTTGACAGATTAACAAGGAAGGAGAGTGAAGTTATTGTACTTTTCATCCATCCAACCTCTCTCTCTCAATCAATACTGATCATGAGTGTAATGGTAACCCATCCAATACCTGGCCTTCGTTGATCTCACGAGAACCTGTGTTGTCAGCACGCCAAGCCATTCGATTCGAGCTCCGATTATTCTCGTTCAAATTTAGCCAAACAAGTGTTTAGCCAAAATGCACTGTGTTTGTAAAGTGTCGAGATTTCAAACTGCCTTTATGCTTTACAATGTCTTATTTCATAACTGGAGAGTAATCATATCATTTCTGAAAAGTGTCATATCATATGCGAAGTCGATTGTGATGAAAGCTCAAAGACAGCAACCATAAAGACAAACACACACAAAGGCAACAAAGAAAATAACTAACTACTTTGTGACCATAGAAGTTTTATCAAACCTTTACCCCAAAATAGATTAAGATGTATTAGGATGAAATCTTATTTGAATTGCAAACGCTTGCAATGCGCGGGGTATTTTATTATTAGTATCACTTTAACCATCTCAAAAATCGATGTTCAAACGGGGATTCAAACCCCGATCTCCACCTATCGCGGGTTTTGAAGTCTTTCACGAACAATTATTTGTTTTCATGACCCGAACTCGAAGGGCTAGAAAACCAACTTTCTACAATAGTCCCTTCAGAGAATCTCCACAGACCGGACAATGTACCTAATCACGTGGGTAACCCCATCGTGCATGAAAAAACAATCGTCAGTGGTCATTCGGTCGAAGGGTGTCCCTACCCAGTCATAGGGGTGACCTCTGGCCACCTTGCCCCCGGCTAGCATCCATGTAGACACCTTCAGCAACCACCTGTCGAATCTCCCGCATTCCTCGATCACGGGTATTACCCATCTGCATGTAGGCGATGCATGGTCTAATTAACCTTGAAGAAATCACCCTGCAACTTGGGTGCTAGATGTTAGGGGTATACAGGGATGGGCAAGATACTGACTATAAAAAGTATCTGAGCTACAGATACAAGATACTTCCACAAAAATTATCTCAAGATTTAATAATAATAAATTTGCATTTATGAATTTGATCGGCTAGAGGAAAGGAAAAGTGTTTTCCTATTCTTTCTATTACTATTCTTTGTATTTACACTTTTAACTTCTTCAGTATCATTAGAAATATTCATCGATGACGATGCCTGCCATATTTAAAGCGGTTTTACAAAACTAAACTAGCAATTGGAACGGCAAAACAATTGTTGGACTGTCTCAGGTACTGGTGTAGTTCTGCTCAAGACAAAGTTCAACTGTTAACTGAATCTTGTAAACATATGTGGGTCATTCCACATCAAACTGGCACAAACCGGGACAATTGAAAAAGAATTTAACTTACAATTGTTTAAAACCACCAATTTATTTGTACGAATTTATTCGCAGTAGCTTGAAAGCCTAAAATAAGTCTAGATGGCTGCATATAGTTTGTTGGTTTTATTAAAACAAACTACAAGGCTGTTTCTTACATGTCACTTTTTTATTTCTTTTATTTGCGATACAATTCAAAGTGTGATCTTTTAACTCCAACTCTTTCTAACTATAACTAACTTCTCTAACTATCTCTATCTCTTGAAGACACAAAATTCAATTCCGATATGAAAAGGCTTACAAAATTATTACTAGTTTGCTCTAAATTGTTCTTAAAATATATTAGAGAGGCCATGATATTTATTTACAACTAATAAAATAACAATTTCAACCATCACATAAGTTTTGATCTATAAAGATTATTAAAACATTAGATTGTGATGTATTTAGTTGTATAGTTTAATATTTGGGCTTTCTTTCCATTATGTCTTGCACTAGTGTAGGGAATCGATTGAAATTAGTTTTGTACATAGTATAAAATACTTTGATGTCACTTTGACACAGAGAGTAAAATTCAGTCTCAATTTAGTATCTCTACCCTATGTGCATTTGTGGATCTTTTATATTCTTGTAATCGACCTCACCGAAAGTTTCCTAACGGAAATCATGGCTTCATTTGAGCTTTTTCTCTCAGGAGACTTTTAGATTTAATAGAAATTAGGCTTTTGCTACAGAGACGATAATTTTATACAATCTTCTCTTCTATTGACAAATTTTCTGACACAGGAATGAAAGCAGATGAGTGCAGGAAAACAGCGACTGCATGCAATTGAGCGATAAGTTTGAATTTTCCTTTTACAATATTTAAGGTTACCACTGAAGGTCAAAAATAGAGCTATCCAAACAATGAACAAAAATACAATTCTATCTAAAACATAGAAAATTTGAATAAAAGCACAAACAAAATTTAAAAAATTGTATAGTGAAAATACTCGGGAAAATATATCATTTGGAGAGAAATACAAATTCATTACCAACTCAAGTAACAAAGCCTAGAAATACATAAAATATCTTCCACTGGTTCGGTTTTTTGTACTTCATTCGTTTACACAAATCATAAAAAACAAATACCTTGGGCAATGTTCTTGCCGCCGATTGCTCAACTCATCCTCAGTGACTTTCCCTCACCGTGCCTCAACCAAGAATTTGCAGCAAAATGCTAATTTTTATATAAAGCACAGGAGGCATAGAAAGTCCTAGCAGTATCTTATCTCATAATTTTACAAAACTTTAATACTTCCATACTTAACTGCTGAGTGTAATATATCAGCTGACAGCATTTTCAAAATCCACTTCCACTTTTTTCAATACATGTGTTTATCTGGTAAAAAAAAACCAGAACATTAAAAACACATTGACATCCCCTATAAGGATCCCTTACCCTGTCCCGCAAAGCTGTAATCTGGGAGTCCAGATAGCTCAGTTGGTAGACTTCGATAGCGCATCTTTTCCAAAAACACATAAGTTGTAAAATATACCACATTTCATCTAGCTCGAGATTGATCACTCTCAATCATTTTCCACTCTCTTCATGCATTTAAACTTAACCTATAATGATGGCACAGAAACGTAGCATTAACCAGCTAAACACTAGTACAATACTAATTGAAATGGCAAGCCAATGGCAAAAAATCATTTCCTATTAAAAGCCAGGTTAACAATAATGGTAAAGCGTACTAGAGCTATTTGTGGCCAGAAAAAAAACTGTTAAATTCTCTGCACAAGAAGATAGTTCTTCAGATACAATTGAAATCAGTTACAGGAAATAGGAAATGATCATAATCACATTCATCGTAGTTTGTTATTATTAATTAGTATGTTTCTTTTTTCATAACTGTTAACTATCACAGCTTCAATTTCTATCAAAATGCAATTTAATAACAATTCCATAGAGATTCCTTATGGCACTTTCCATGCTCCTGATAGCTAAAGACCAGGGTTCGATCTCCTGATCGTGTAAATAAATGTTGAGACAATATTATTGTTCATAAAAAAAAAATAGCAGGCGTTTCCGACCAGCAGCCTACTTTCGTCTGTAAGTTACGGACTTGACGACGGGATCTTTTTGCTCGAGCCACTGGCGGAGGTACCTAGTTTGTACCGGATCGCTGCAAGACGATACCGTTGATACCAGTCGCTTGGGTCGTAGGAATCGCACGAGGCGCTGGAGGTCGGAAAATGAGGTCCCATCAATCACAGGGACGTCTGCAAAGAACGAACCATTGACATTGTAGCCGAATCAAGTACAGTCAAAAATGTTAACAATGATTGTTTTTAGACTCATGTCTACTTGATTTATCCTTAGCACTAGTTTTCAGAGCAGTCTCTTATGTTAACAATGGCTTTAAAAAAATTGAAACATGTGAAGTTAAGTCACCCAGAGAAGTTTTTGACGAGTTTTTGATTTTAGATTTAACTCAGCGTGACAGCTGAGTCGAATCCTAATTTGTGTACAGTCAGGTTCAAAACTCAAGGTAACTGGTGACAGTTAAATTTGCTGAGTTGCTTGTGCTTGTTGCTATGTCAACTTTGGGTAGACCTTCAAACTAGAACATACCTATAGCTGTGATATGGCAGTCTCTGACAGGCTTTATATCGTTCAGATTGCGGAGTTGAAAGTCCTTTCTTGGTATCACGACGACAGCGTGCGAGAATGAGATTTTCAGCCGCTTGGTGAGATCCTGAAAATTAACAAAAACTTTTGGGAACCAAACCTAGACAGCAAATTCGGCCAGCAATTCACCGACAGTCGTTCAGAAACAAATATCAGTCGTGCTTTTTCTTTTGACACTTGTTTCCAATTGATCGATGAATCTAAGAACAGTTTGGCCGACTTACGTCGAACGTGCAGCTAGTTTGCGGTACTACGTGGAGCGTGGCATCATTCCGCCTCGTGGCCAGCAGTTCGTTGAGCACGGGATCGTCGACCGCAGCCAGAGACGCTGCAGAATTGCCGTGTGCAAATACCTTGAAGTCGAGTCGCAACGCCAACGCAGTGAATAGATATTTTTCTGCAATCAAGAACGAAACGTCAGTGGACGAAGTGAAGGAAGGTAGCAAAAAACATACCTGTGGCTGGGGTACAAAAAGTGTTATTTGAAAACAGCATGAAGGAATCACATTTTGTCAGTCTAGCTCCATTTCCATCCTTTGCTTGCTGGTTTCAGCTCGCAAGTGGAATCAGCAAAAAACCAAACCCTCTGCCACATTGTTACGAGTTCCTCAAATACACATAATTGTCAATATTATAAAACTCTTTTGTTGTTAAATATTCTTGAGATTACTGAGAGGGTCTAGTAGGATATATCTGACAGCATTAAAATAAAGCCCATTTAAAAAAAGTGCTGATTTTTGCCTAGAATTGTTGGGTAGAAGTTAAAGTCTAATACGGACCAAATATACGTTGTTATCTGCCAGCAAAGCTGAATTTTATCTGTCAAATAAGTTGGTTTCTTGGGTGTAAGAAATTGGTAGGGTAAGTTTATTAAGGGATTTAAAGATAGAGGTTAAGAATCCTATCCATTTGTTCCCATCTATGATCTTACCCATCAGGCCATTGGAGACGACAACTACCAGTGATTTCGGATATTTTTTTATGCTATCTTCAACAATGGTCTCCACACGATTCTCCAAATCCTCCTGGAAATACAGAAACATTCAGAAACGACAAACATTCCGAAACATCTGGTGGGTTTCTACTCTGGATTTCATTTTCCGTAATTAATGACACGAGTTCTGTATGTTTAATATTTGATAATAAACAATACAAATTTCATAGATGAAACATAGGTGGAATGTGTGCCATGTGACTCTGCCCCAGTGCAACTTTCACGTGTTCGACTGGGCATGTGACTGCCCCAGTGCAACTTTCACGTGTTCGACTGGGCATGTGACTCTGCCCCAGTGCAACTTTCACGTGTTCTACTGGGCATGTGGCTCTGTCCCAGTGCAACTTCCACGTGTTTGACTGGGTATGTGACTCTGCCCCAGTGCAACTTTCAAGTGTTCGACTGGGCATGTGACTCTGCCCCAGTGCAACTTTCATGTGTTCGACTGGGACTCTTCACTCAACTTATAAACCAACAGTTCCAGTTTCAGCCTTTATCCCAGAAGCGCCCAGAATGGATTGCTCGTATCGATTGCTTACCCTAAGCAAGCGAAATGCGCCGGGTTTGCACTGCCGAGTGTCCACCATCAAGTAGTCGGTCTTAAAGCTGGGAGACCAGAACAAGGGCTGCGACTCGAGAGTGAAGTGTACGCCAAGCTCGCCGACGTACAAGATATTGACGTTGCCGGGCAACTGGAAGAGCAGCACCGCAGAGCCAGGCTCGCTGCAAAGATAATGTTTTGTAGCTTAGTTATATCCTGAACGTTGTGCATTTTGCTATGCATGGTACTTCTATAGGTTAGCTTGCACAGATATTCCATCCTTATGCGGCAAAGACTACCACAGATAAAGCTTGCACAGATATTTCATCCTTATGGGGTAAAGACTGCCACAGATAAAGCTTCCATAGACATTCCATCATTATGGGGCAAAAGCTCCCACAGAAAAAGCTTACACAGATATTCCATCCTTATGGGGCAAAGGCTACCGCAGAAAAAGCTCACACAGATGTTTCATCCTTATGAAGCAAAGGCTATGCATTAACAATCAATGATAGTAGCTAAGCTACAAGGTTAAAAATCTATGGTAAGACTTTGCCCGCTTAGCAATGCATAGCAAAATATTGCTTAGTCTTATTGGCATCTTACTTGTGAGCGTCGATAGCAGTCACTTTGACTCCAGTGATCACCGTTGGCTGGTAGTACTCGAGCGTTCGTAGCCTGTTGTCTGCGATCTTATGACGTCCTCTCATAAGAGCAGCTGCGGCATTGAGATCAGACAATTTAAAGTGCATGGAAAAGAGGATAGAAAAAGTTCCTAAAGCAGAACTGTTCCATTTTCCTGGCCTGTCCTTCTCCAAACGAAAATGTCTAAGCCTCAAAGCTAGAAAAATATAAGTGGTGTGATTACAAAAAAAAATAATAATAATAGGAAAGCCAGAAAGCTGGTAAATGATTTGAGGAAGAGTTTTGAAGGGAACACAACGTACCAAGATAGAAATGGATAATAGTAAAAGATGTAAAGACGTTTTAACTGCTACCTCTTTCACACGGGAGTAAATGGTCCAATGTACATTGAACATACACGTACATTGTACGCTCACCTGAACGAAGAAGCAGCCAAAGTGTCGCAGCACCTTTACCCATTTACGCAATCGGTAAGTTGCGTTTTCTTCTTTTCTATTTGCATTTTTATTTAAGTTCACAACATTACAAGTACAATGATCAGTAGATTACAGCTTAGATACAGGCAAAGACATTTCATATCTTGTTTTTTTTAAATAACTTCCACAGTCTTTCGGAATGGCTGCTGGGGCTAGCGTTTATTTTTTATGTTTTCATTGTTACCGGTGATTGTTGTGCAGTA
This sequence comes from Protonemura montana, assembly GCA_947568835.1. Classification (NCBI taxonomy): domain Eukaryota; kingdom Metazoa; phylum Arthropoda; class Insecta; order Plecoptera; family Nemouridae; genus Protonemura; species Protonemura montana. Next base: position 14,821,189 of record OX387608.1, on the reverse strand, counting down.
TATTGGGACGGCAGAGCGTTGGCTGCCGTTTTCCTCTCTAAACCGGGTAAGAAAGTGGGCATGCACCCGGGGGTCTGCTTCGTGGCTCAATGCATCCACCGCAAAGCTTGTACCTTAAAAAAACAGACAGTGGAAGCGAATCGGTGACGAGGCCAGATGAAAATGAAATAAAAACAATTTGAGATATTTTGAAATTGGTGCTCAGCTTCTAGAGTGGTGAAAAAAAGGGACAGGATCAGTTTTGTCTACAAAGCTGGAAAGTATTAACGTTACCACAGATATATTGTTAAGAGAAAAAGGAAGCAAAAAATCGGGGTTTAGTAGGAGGGAAACAAGTTCAAGGATATGTTGACAGTGAAATTTGCGATGCATATGACTAGTAAGAGGGATCTATACAGTAATTAGTAATTACATTTTTATTATTCAATAATTACGGTGAAGGATTCTCTTCAAATTATGGCTTTCTATAGACAATACATGTGCTAGATCTGTAGTATAATTTTGTCCTAAAACATATATGTTAAGAGCACCAGCAAGCCAGTCTCAACAGTTTAGTTTAAGCCTTTCCAATTTTGAAAAGTCTACAAGACAGTTTTGCTGGACTGGGAATATTCTGCTTACCAGGTATCCGCTTGAATATAGGACAAGTATCAAGCAGGTCATCATCAGCTTCACTCGACGATGCACCGTCCACATAACTCCAATCACATGTTTCTTTACGAGCTCTCTTTCGTTTCTTTGGCAGTTTGTGGTGTACTAGATCGTAAGTCACAATTTCTTTGGACAGAACAAAATTATTATTTTCTTGTGTCATCATTTTCTCTATTGACCACGGTATCCCTTTGTTCGACGGCAAATTCAGTGAGCTCAAGGTAAATGGATTTTCCGAAATGTTCGAGACGATTTTCGTTTGTCGAGTTGTGCGAGCGTTCAGCCTGTCACGTTTCAGAACGTCGCTTGGCTTTTGGAAACGTGTGAAAGTTTGGTTGATGTTTAGTACAATTTCCTGACTTGGGCGCCCTTTGCTTTGGTGAGACCGTTGAAATGAATCGTACCCGATTGCTTCTCGGTTTTCTTGGGAGTCTGTGGATGTAAATAAATAACCCTTATTAAGATTCACACAAGTTTAGGTATAGCCTACCATTTGCTGGGCATATTTAAGAAATGTAGCATTGCTCTATCATGAGTATTTACATAATTAAATAATTTAGTGCCAATCGCCTAAGCTGCCGTTCGAACTTAAATTAATTTTTAAAAATTGAAAAGATTGTTTAACACATGCATTAAGCGTTCAAAATTGATATTGGCTTTACCTGGCTGCCGGCATTTTTGTGTGCGTCTCGGAGATTGTAGGTTGATTGTATTTTGGTTCAGATCTTTGGCAAGAAAAGCAGAACCTAAAAACCAATTATGTATTGAACTTGAACGTCATTTTATGTTTACTTATTAAATATGTGATCATGGTTAAAATTGTAATTCTACCGCCCACCTAGTAACTAACCATTTTGTGGACATTGCCAATCCCTATATACTGATATGGGAACTGGTTTATCAGAACGTGTTTTAGGTCGTCTAAAAGCATGTGACAAGTCATGTGCCCGTGTACCCTTCCTCTTGAAACTGTTCCATCATATTTAGATGAAATCTTATTTAAATTGCAAACGCTTGCAATGCGCACGGTATTTTTATCCTTTTAAACGCTAACTGTCTCAAAAATTGATGCCCAAATGAGTCCTTGTATCATATTCCATCATATTCCATCTAACGCACAATGTACCTACTTTAATTTTTTTGACTGGATCATTTTAAGAGTTGAGGGTAGCAAACATGTAACTGTTTCGTTAGATATCACGAACGTTATCTATCATTAACTCTGGGAGTTACTGAGATAACATTCGAGATCTCTAACAAAAAAGTTACATGATCGGTTCCAAGGAATTAACGTATTAATTTGTCTTTTCTTTTTCTCTTACAAATGTGCATTTGCTGCACTGTAGTAAAGTACATAGAAGCATAAGTACATAGGTACACATGGAATGTATATTTACAACTATAGTCCATAGACCAACAAATAATTATTTTTATGAGTGCATAAACATCTAATATATAATTACAAATATAGGTATGCAACTTATAATTGCTAGGAACACATATAATTGTAAGGAACACGTATAATTGCTAAAGAGGTTTTTTTTTTCTAGGCGGCCATAGAAAATAACTGCGTTAAACATAATAGGTAATACCAAGACTATAAAGTAACAAGTGCATACAACTTGTTGGATTTCTTAGGTGATATTGAAAGGCATGTTGTAGCGGTAAATTTTGATATTTTTTATTCTTCTTACATCTGTCTTAATGAGGAGAGTAAATATCATGACTCATGAGAAAGTATCACATACCAACACCACGTTTCTTCGACTCAACGCCAATGCAATTTCTTTCCAGCGAGCCAGGAATCCGCACATCTTGACGCCCGCTTTCATCTTTTTTTAAAACTTTTGAAGGTACTGGGAAGGGCATCCTGCGAAAGCCAAGAGACAGCTTGGTGCTCTGTCTACTGGCACAAGACATTGAGGACCTGTTCAGAGCCGGAGGTAAAGTTCGTTTAGATAGCAAACTATCATCATATAAGTCATCTTCGTCTTCCTTGCTCAACATCACGAAATTAGTATCAAAGACATACAATTATAACACAAAAAAGGGAGTAAAGAAGTAAAAACTAAAAACACAAGTCAAGCAAAACAGCAACTGTCAGTCAGACATAACCTTAGATCAGACAACTGGACACAACCGACATAAACGTTCGTGGGAAGTTAGCCTCAGCCTTCGACTAAGTGAACAAACCGCAGTAAAAATAGTGTATACAAAAGTAACAAAACCAAAATATTCCATCTATAATACCGCAAAAACGCGAAAAGAAATGCCTGATGGGTTATGCCATGCCCATGGTGCCATGACTAGCTCATAGCTTATATCGCCTTTTCACGTGTAGAAATAAATTCCTTGCCAGGCGAGGGTATCGTAAGGCACTCTTTAAGACTCGGACCTTTGCTGCGATGCCATTAAACGATCGGATCACAGGTACCGGATCATCTACTGGTAGAATACTTCATTTCTCTTCACCAACTGTTGCGTAGCTTTCCATGATGACAAGATTGCTGTTAAGAGACTGAACTCAGTAATGGAGCAAGTCATCTTTGTGGCTAGCAACCAGTTTCAGATTATTTATTTATTTTATTTATATAATTGCAATTCAGTCACTAGACCTTTGCACTAGACTATGGAACTGCCACTCTCTACAGGTGACTCTTGATGCTATTCCTGACTATTCTATCTGTAATTTCTGTCTGCTGAAGTTTTCAACTTCAGCACTTGATGTTGAATCTATGGTTGAATGGTTGAATGGAAGACATTGTTGCTGACTGACAGGCTTCAGATTATAGCTTCATCTGGATCAAAGATTTGGATGAACTGTTCATATTCTGCCCAATTTAAACAATATTTAGAAATATATTGTATATAATACTTTTTTTTCTTACTTTCTTTTTTTTTGAGAAGATAATGAACACGTATTTTTTTATTTTCTTCTAAATGTGTGGTCTCTGACTTTAGTATAACGTCAAAAAACAGAAGTGAACGCAAAGGATACAACAAAATGACGTCAGAACTACCTGTAGTTAATCACAGCCCGTTTCCATCCCGCCACGAGAATTCATATTTTAGCCATTCTTAAAACAAATATAAATAGAAAAGTTATGATCGGATCATAAAAAGAAAAAATACACCCGATTTTATTTTGAATGCGTATTTGAAGACAACGATAAAAATTAGATAATAATCTAAAAGAGATTTCCCTATTGTGTGACATTGCAGCTTTTGCAGCCACTGCCACGGCTATTGCTTTGGAAAAAGTTAGTGAGCAGGGATCCTGGTAGGCAGGAGTTACGTTGGTGCTAGTTAACACTGTGGCCATGAGATCAGTGTAACACCATTGGGTTCAGGAACAAGTGATAGGTACTTTACTATACATAGTATTTCCAGGGACCGAACTGTCAATGATAATGGCCATGGCAATCAGATGCAGAAATTGGTAATGTCGCTAGATGGCTGCCAGATCAGCCATATTTTCCTACATGTTGTAATCCTGGAAATAAAACAACTTTACCACCATCGAGTTTCTTGGTTCTACCTGTAAACTCGATGCTACCAATTTGAAAACAACTTGAAGATTTTTATTGAATTTTACAAATAAAAGTGACAATATTGACCAAACGGTTGGAAAGCGGTGGTTGCGAAATGTTGTTAATCCCACTTCTCTCTTAGTTATCTCGACGCCTTGATAACCTCTGCTTTTTTGGTCGATCGCGAACTCCCTGCGTCAATGGCGTGGCATTTGCATGGCCTTCCAGTCCAAGAGTCTAGACAGTCTTTCCTAAACAGATAGCCTATTTGCTATCTGTGACCTGCTTGGCCCTACCCTAAGACCGCAAGTGGGGCTCCAAATCTTCCCCACCCATGGCTTGTCTTGGACAGAATAAAAGCCACCGTTTTAATATCAGAGCGTCAGAGCGTCAGAGTCATCCGAGCATCACTGTTCACAAACTGCGTTAACTGTAAGTTATAAATAATATATTTTCCTTGATAAAAACTATTTCAACTGGGTTTTGAATGCTAAGTAAAGAACAACTAAATTTCCCAACGTTTCGAAACTTGTACCTGTTAAGTACTTTATCAAGGGTGACAATTTTCCAATAACAAAAGAACCACACACAGTTATAACAATTACCAAGTTCAAGCTTCCTAAATGCATCTAAATAAAATAATCAGGGTCAATAACTCAAAAAATAATGTATTTTGTATTTTCTGAAATAAAATTTCGAACACATTTTGGCGTTTTTTAGGTATTTACTAACCAATTATGTGTGTGGAAACTGTCGGGACTGCCCTTGCCCTTGATAAAGTAACAGGTACAAGTTACGAAACGTCGGGAAATTTAGTTGTTCCTCACTTAGCATTCAAAACCCAGTTGAAATAGTTTTTGTCAAAACTTGTGCTAAGTTTACATCAAGTAGACATGAGTCTAAAAGCCATCATAATATATTTTGCTATTTCTTGAATTATATTTTCGATTCTTAACTTTTCAAAATCAATTTTTTTCTTTGATTTTGTATTTTGTGGTTTTTAACGTTGCTCTGTTTTGAAAATCTTTGGCAATATTATTTTCTTCAGAGCATATTTTGATGAAAATCCCGTTGAACGTATTATAGTTCAGTGGTCACCGTAGCAACATAACTGAATTGTAAACTGCCCAATACCATTTCACTTTGTAGCACAGTTTTGTGCTAACATCTAATGGTTGCTATGACACTTATTCATGGAGCACTATATTGGTGCGTTGTCACAGAATATCAACTGCGATTGCAACGCTGCCCTGTGGCAAATAGACACACTTAAATGCTGTTATAGTTTTTAGACTCATTTCTACTTTACCGAACCTTAACACTAGTTTGGAAAAAAATAATGCTTTTAAAAAGTAAAAATAAACAGTTACTACACATGTGTTTACTACAACCGAACTGAGTGTAGTTTTTTACTTATCATTTGCAAACCAAGATTTGTTTGCAATCTGAGAAGCTATCTTCTAGCTGAATGTACCCTTGTCTTTGCAAATAAAGCCCAGCAAGTGCCACGTGGAGACTGACGTTGTGCTGTTTGGTTCCAGGTCCTGCCACCGCCATGCTTTACTGCGCCCTAGTTTGTCTCTTGGCCACCGTATGGCGTGAGTCACATTTACAACATTGAGCTTATTGGTTTATTTTATTTATATTGATTCGAAACAGATTCATACAATTAAGTCTGCATATACCGATATCCCCTTCCATTCTTCAATTCACATCACATTCTTTATCTATTCCCTAAAACTCTTTACATTTTTCACCCCTTTTTCGTCCATACCACTAATTCCATTCCACTCTTCAACACCTCTTTCCACAATCTCCATGTCCCTTTCATTTCTCATTTCTTTCCTATCAATTTAAATTCACGTCTATTTGTTCCTCTAAACTTTGTCTTCTCTAATCTATCTCCTATTGCCTTCCATGCACTTCATCCCCAAAAAGATTTATACCTACAAGTTGATCTTGTTATTTAACTTGCATTCTTTATTCTTGCCATTTTAATTCTGACATTTTCTTTGTAATACTAGTGATCTTTAAGTCTGTTATTTTAATTTCTTCTTTGTTTTGTCTCTCTTCTGTTCTCTCTTTGCGTTCATCATCCTCGTAGTTTTATGTTTCCTCATAATTATTTCTTCCTTCCATATCTTTCCCTTCTATATATATTTTTTCTTCTATTTGTACCCTTTCGATGTTTTGGTCGTTGGTGTGAAGTGTATTTTAGTAGCAACCATCCATGGCATTATAGACTCAATGAACGCAATGCAATCTCTGTGTGTTTTTCAATATCTGGTCTTGTGCTCTGATTGCAGAAATCAGCGCTGACACGTTTGATACGCGATTGGTGACGCCGGTGGTGCAGCCACCTTTCCAGTTTGTTAAGAGTAGTAACAGCGTCACTGTCCAGTGTACCTTTCCACACCCGCTGATCGACTGCCGAGTCTGGTTACCGTCCACTGAAAATGAACCCCAAGTGGCGGACTTAAGCCGCGGCCCGCAATCGCCCCAACAATCTTTTTTTTCCAAAAGATACACGGTGACTTACGTCGGGAGAGGATTGTCCACTGGAGATTGTGGAGTCACTATGGTGAGGCCATACCCTCATTGGGGTGACCTTGTCGAGTGCCTGGGTCGTGCTGCTGATGGCAGCTGGAGTCGCGGTATCGCGATGGTGTACTCCACTGGTAAGTGCTGTACAATGCAAGGGACGGGAGGATCCACTTGTTGCATGTGATGGGATGATTGATTCGTTTCAGTGTTGACAACGCTTGCGTTTGGAGATAGGTTTTTACAGCAATTTTAACCAAGGTAAATGGAACGTTAGTTTCTTAAATTTCAGCAGACTTGCCAATCTTTTCATGATTAAAAACTTTTTTTGGATAATTTTTAATCAATACAATTTTTACAATGTCCAGATAAATAAGCCATTGTAATTCGTCTTAAGCTGGGACATTTTAAAACTGGCCCCAACTCTTATTGAAATTAAAGTTAAATCTGTGAAGTTGTCAAACTGGCCGTGGTCTTGTTGGCCAATGATTGTCTCCATCTCTTCACAGGGGACTCTATATTTGCTTCCACCACGCTGACGCCGCATCGCATTGTGGTCGCTCCAGGCTTCGACGTGGCCGTGCTGTTCAAGTCTCCCATGGAACTTGAATTGTGTTACCTCAAGACACCTGTTGAAACCGGAGTGCGCTTGTACCGGGACGGGACGACCACGAACAACCAATATCGTCAACACGGCCGTGGGTTGGCCCAACAGGAATGCGGCTTCCGGTTGTCCAACGTGCAGCAGCGCGATGCAGGGCTTTGGAGATGGTGGGCTCGGCAGCGTGGTGCCACCAGCATTAAATCTTCTGCTCAGTCAACAATTGTAGTTGTCTTGTGTAAGTAAACCTCTGCCCCATGGGATCCACATCCACATGGCAGTGTTTAAGTTAAACCGCGACACTTAAATATGAGCAGCCAATCACTGACGGTTTCCAGATTTTCATGGTGATTTCCAGTACGTTGCCATAGTGAAAACAACTTGACTACCAAACTTATTGGGCTTACACTCTGCTTTGAGGATTTCATTAGTCTTGCTTGACAACTGTGTTTAACGACTCTATACCTTGCAACACTGGTCAAATGAAGTCGGTGAATAGTAGGTTGATGTTCAACCTAGCCTAGGAGGAAGAGGAGAAATCCGGTGCTAGCATGCTGTGAATGCCTAATAGCCTCATTATCCTTTTCATACTTAACGCCTCGTTAACTAATCAATCAAGACATGGACCCAGCAACTAAAGGAACCAGCTTCAAGCGTTTGAACATTTGTGGGCTGCAAACCTGAAAGTGCTGCAAGCCTTGAGTAGTTATGAAGACGAGGATGAAGTTGTAATCACGATAAACCCAGAGGTCATGGAAATGATCTGGACCAATCACAGCGCACCTCTATGAGGTCAAGGTTCACGTGCATTACTTTCACCCGTCAGATGTCTGTTTTAGGACAAAAATTCCATCCTGAAAGAGTTGATACCGTAAACAAAATACAAAAGACATCGACTGTGTTTCCAGCTTGCCACCTGCTTTTTTCCAGCCGCCCCTGTGGGAGACCCGATACTAGAGTTGAGTGACCTTCAGAGCCTGCGCGCTGGCTCGATCCTACAAGTAACATGCCGTGCACCTCCTAGCGCTCCGCCAGCGAACCTGACCTGGCTCTTGGACGGCTACGTGGTCCGTCGAGACCAGAGCAACAACACCTTGCTTAAGGACTTGGCGTCAGCACATCCGTGGCAGCCTCAGCCTGTCATTCAAACTTTCACCCGCAACCTGTTGACCGAGGATATGGGCAAGAGGTTGGAATGCCGGATGGACCACGCGGCGCTGTCTTCACCGAAGAGTGTCGCCCTCGAGCTCCCAGCAAGCTGTGAGTTGAGTGTATATATCACATATGTTACGTGTTATGTTATATATGTTACATGTATATCAATCGTTGAGGTCAACATTGATGGAGATCTTTTGAGCATGAAAAGTCACAAAAGCTAGTTAACCTTTGAGAAATATCAAAATTAAATTTCATACGACAGTGGCTCCACTTAACGAGATGTTCCGGTACTCTGCATTTTTGTCGGTAAGGTTGTCATTTGGCGGCCATCTTTCACGCAGAGACTAACATTAACGTTCTGTCTCTACCTAGAACTTGCACACTCAATGGTTTAACATTAATGTTGTGCCTCTACCTAGAACCTGCACACTCAATGGTTTAACATTAACGTTCTGTCTCTACCTAGAACCGGCTCACTCAACGGTTTAACATTTTGTTCTATCTCTACCTAGAACCTGCACACTCAACGGTTTAACATTAACGTTCTCTCTACCTAGAACCTGCACACTCAACGGTTTAACATTAACGTTCTGCCTCTATGTACCTAGAACCTGCACACTCAGCTGTGATAGAGACCAGATTTTGCCGGCTATTTTTTCTGTCCAACATAGTATGCCCATGCTGTACAATTCGGAAACTATAAGCTGTCGGAACAAACTGGTGAAATTACCGATGTTGAACCAATTTTTGTTGCTGGGATAAGACTTGGACATTGCACGGGACTAAGATCCAGTAGTACAATGGTACAATAATATTAGTCAGCGATTGGCTGTGACCATAGAAGTGAATCTTCATCTTTTCATCTGGAATTGTGATGTAGTGGGTGGACAATTTTCATTCGGAAGTGATGTTATAGGAGTCTTCACATTGTCCAGCATTTATTATGGTCTCTACCAAACATCACAATGTTATCGCAGGATACAAGCAACAGACAACCACAACCACTTGGTAAATGTATAATGTTTTCGTTATCCACGAGACATAACCAACAAATCGTACTGTAATTAGCGCCCTCATATCGCATATATCATACATTATAAACTAATTTCATTACACATGCTATGTTTAGACACTGCATCAACGCTGAATGTGCCAGCGCTGACACCAGCAGCTAACGCCGAGGCTGGCTGCTCAGCGCTGGCGACTTACTCTGTGAACGTCAGCTGCTCGATGGAAGAAATCGCCATTGACTGCGGCGTTGCGCCCGTGCCATTGGGAACGACCGCCAGCCTCGCATGTAGCCAAGGTTACACACCACAAGTCCACAAGCCTGGAACGCGGGTCACGACATGCAAAGCCAAGAAACAATGGCGTCCGAGACCGCTAGCTTGTGAACTCGGTGAGTTTGACACATTTTATCATTTCACAGATATACAGTCAATTATTTAAAGGGGCATTTACCCTTCAAAATAATTTTTTCCATAGATTTGTAATTTTAGTATGAATTGAAATTGACCTATATAAAAGAATTTTCTGAAAAAATGGATCTACAGTTAACTATCTGAGATTTTCGGCCTTTCTAGCGGTTTGATCTGCGAGCTGAGTACAATTCTCTTGTAGAGTACTGTCTTTCCCTGCGGCCGCTCCGCTGGCCAAAGTCGCCAATAGTCTATCCCCTCCCTACCGATTCTACCTTCCGAGCGCTGCCACTGCATGAAAATATGCAACATGCTTGTCTATGGGTTATTTCTTAAGGGAGTTTTTTTTCTCAGCACCCTAGCCGAAAAACGTGGACTTTGGCAACTACTGCACGAACGGCCGTGGACGCAGTTGTTTTTTTTTTATTCTCCAAATGCCATTATTAAATCTTCCAAATCAATTGTTAAAAATAATTTTGAAGGATAAATGCCCCTTTAAACCACTTGTGGAAACAGCCAGCCATATTAGACCATGTATCACAGCCAGAGTATCGAATCTATTCAGAAAACTAACTGCAGACAACAAAAAACTATTCACACGAGAATGCATTGTGACCTTACCTAGATTTTTAATCTTAAAATCACTGTCCTGCATTTTTAAAGAAAAGCATCGTTTTATGAAACATTCAGACGAACACTAATATGTAACCAGAAATTGCACAAAACTTAGAATAAACTGTTTTAAAGACCGAGCATATTTTTATCTTGCTATTAAACTTTTTAACAGCCTTCCTGACAATGTTGCTACAATAGCTGATTTTTTAAAGTTTAGACGCACTATTAAAAACTTGTTTTTATACAAAGGTTTTCATAATATTGACGAATTTTATAAATTAGACACGAATGATTGGATAAAGGTGTGACTGCTGTTACTTTAGTATTTCACATGACTATCTTAGTATTTTAGTATTAAGCGTTGTCCTTGTTTTTCGCAATTTATTTGTAATCATAGTGTATTTTTATTTTTGACAAGTCCACATCCATTTACTCTTCGAATGTAAGCCCTGTGATTATGGATTCATACAAATATAATACAATATATCTGTATCAACATGCTGTGCTCTAAAGCAAGGCTTGCTATGCTCTGAAGCAAGACTTGCTGGGCTTTGAAGCAAGGCTTGCTGGGCTCTGAAGCAAGGCTTGCTGTGCTTTGAAGCAAGGCTAGCTGTGCTCTGAAGCAAGGCTTGCTAGGCCTTCACTTACTGCTGCCTGGTGCCTTTCTGTGCCGTAGACTGCGGTCTCCGGATGGAAGAATCCTATTCCCTGGCCGTGGGTGGAAACGCAGCCCGAACCACCGAGTTCCCATGGCACGTCGCTGTTTTCCGCAAGGACAACAGCTCTTATAAACCCATTTGCGGCGGGTCACTTATCACTCTCCAGTTCTTTATCTCTGGTAGGTAGAGACCACTGTTATGGTGCATCTCAATTTGTATTCAGCTGAACTTTTGCATTGGGCTTACTTGAAAAATATCTGTCATATTTGTTACATTGCTTGCAATGGGTGTTAAATAAGCCCATAAAATTTCTGCCATGGATTTGCACATGCTAAAAACTCAGTGAGAAGTTAAGCCAGTAAAGAGTGCCCATCTCGAGTACCAACGTCTTTAGTGCTGATCTTCCAAATTACACAGTTCAACTCTCGTTCTGGTCACTAGCTCTCGACGACTCTTTTACAATTGCTCTGATCCCTGGCTGTTGCAGCGGCCCATTGCTTTTGGCACGAGAGCACAAAGAAGCCAGAGAACGAGTCCCAATTTAAGGCTGCTGCCGGGAAGATCAGTCTTTATTGGGAGATGATTGAAGACCAAGAACAGCGAAGGGATGTGGGAGCGATACACATCCCTGAGCATTATCAAGGGCGATCAAGGCTGTATGAATCGGACATTGCCGTAGTACAACTAGCGACTCCTGTCACAGCGACGATGGCAGTTGGAGTCGTGTGCCTGGATTGGATGTCGTTGTTTCAGAACCAGCAGCTGACGCAAACCAATGGTGGCCTCGTAAGTTTTCCACGTGGAATTTTAACCTACAAATAGATAACTGAACATTCAACAGTGGCATCTTAATATTCTGTCAATACCAAAGTAACAACTTGCTTTTACCTTAAATGTGACTTTTGTGGTTTAGATAACTTTTTTATGATTAATTATATATAGGTACTGTGATTATACCTTCTCTTAGTTATTTCTGGCCAGTCAACAATAATGCTATGAAAACCAGATCTCAGCATCCCAACGGGTCTTGTTGCAGGTACCAGGATGGGGCATGACGGCAAACAACATCCTGAGCCCCACCCTCCGTTATATCGAGCTGCCAATCGTGTCCTACCAGGAATGCAATTCCTCCTTGCCTTCGGACTCCGCAACATTCTTCCCCAACGACAAGTTTTGTTTTTGGTACCCGAACCATGTGACCAGCGTTTGTGGTGGATACTCAGGCGGCGGCTTCGTCTTTGCTGGGGCAAAGTTTGCCGAAGTTCGTTACTACATCGGAGGCATCGTGAGTCATCCGCCCCGTGCAACGGAAACCAGTCCATCAGTCTGCCAGTCCGAAAAAATGACTGTGTTTACTCAAATATCAAGCTATCTTGACTGGTTCCATGAAATTGTCTTCACTGATGAATAAATGTCAGCATTGTTGACCTTTCATAAAAGCCTTGATCAGTTACCAAGCTGCGAAATAGTTTTTCTCTGGCCGGGATATCTCATTGTTTTAAATCTTTATTAAAAATCGTGAAATTTGGTCGAAAACCCCGGTGCTTTCACGGCCAGATTGGTTCGTTTTTTTGGGCGTACGTTGCGCTGTCACATTTCAACGGCAATTCGATCAAGTTTTGCGGGTGAAATATTGAAAAATTCCAAAAACTTCAAGCGAAAAAGAGTTGGAAAAAATTGAAATTTTTTCGACAACAAACTATTTTGCAGCTTGGCAACAATTCAAGGCTTTTATATAAGGTTCATAATAATTTTCTTTATTTCAGTGAACAAATAATTGTTGTAGACAGCATCATACAAATAAATAACAGATGAAAGATACACTTTTGTCTGTTTACTTAAGCGTTCAGAAATTATCTTTTACTGTAGAAACAATTTGATTCCTGGTGCCTACTCCTGAAGTTGTTTTAAAAATGACTTTGTCTTGACATGTAATTTTGTTATTCTTGTGGGAAGATGATCAAAGAGAACAGCCCCAACATGCCCCGGTATTCTTTCAGATAGGGACAGGCGACAATTCATGTTCAAGTCACGTTTCATTCCATAAATTTGTCATACATTTTGTATATAAATGATAATAATATTAGTGATAATAATTTTTGTCTTCCTTCATTATTTTGGTGATTATAGTTTGTTCTGCACATAATTTCAGAAGATTACTGGGGACCCCATCGAGTCTATGGTAGTAGATTTTCTGCACATCTTGTCTTGAAGTATGTGGGCATTATTGTTATTATTACTATTTTATAATAGACTGCCACTCAGGCTCAAAAACCCAAAATTATTCAGAACAAGTTTTAAACACAAAGTTAAGGATTATTTGATAACACATTGTTTTGTGAAAGTGTATTTTAATTTTTACTTACTTTAGTTTTTAGCATTATGTCAATTTTCAACGCTTATGAAAATAACTACTGTTTTTTTGTTTTTATGAAAGGGCACGGATCGGCATACGGTACAATGAGATGTATAAATATAAATAAATAAATAAATAATTTCTTGTGGACATACAGCTAGTGTTAAAGGGGCATTTAGCCAACTGTTGGTTTCTGAGTTTGTTGTCTTTTGTGCAATTGTTAAGCAGTCATGCTTTTCATTGTTGATGCACATTATTGCTGGGTCAGTGTGGGTTACACCATTGTTGGGCTTAATGCGGCTGTTTTTCCCAATGATTTGCCAAGCCTACTTTGATCCTAGGATAAGATTCTCGTTAGAGTCTCTTTGGGCCTTCTCGATTTTTAGTCTTCTGTGCCCTTTATGTTTTGCCTTGTAGTCTTCTTGGGTCTCGTGGTCTTTCTTTAATTTGTCGGAGCTTATGTACAAAAATATTCAACCACCTCATATTTTATTTTATCAACGTAATCGATTCTCGGCATCGGAAGAAACACGCATAGTTAAATACGTCAATATAAGTGTTGTTAGAAATTAAACAACCGCAGGATGAGAAGCAAAATGTCACTGGGACAGAGATCTTGTGAAACTGTCAGCTGTTCTTAAGCTTCTTCCAATCAAAAGCACCTGTCAACTGGAATGTAAAACTTATTTTGATTTTGTTTATTGGACGTATCTACCCAATAGGGCGGTCTGAAATCCACTTTGTGTTCTGTTTTGAACTTGAGATGGTTGTTGGTGTTGGATAGTGGCTTGGATTCGGATAAGAACTTTTGCACTGGTTTCGAGAAAACTCTTTGCAACTGGGTTTTTTAATGCTATGGCAAGAACAACTAATTTTCCCGACGTTTACCAACAGTAATTGTTAGGGTAATTATCTAAGTAAAAGTAATTGTTTATATTTTTGTGGTTCAAGGCGTACCAAGGCGCTTACAGTATCACGGTTGGTAATTTTTTCCAAAACCAAAAAAAATCCTGCACTGGGATGCGAACCCAGACCCTCAGCGGTTCAAGGCGTCGACTTTATCAACTCGGCCACCAAGCAATCATGAACGTCTGTTATTGTATGCCTATTAATTGGTACGTGACAATATCAACCTGAGACAGCCGACCAAGTAGTCACCTGTTACCGACCCAATACTAATTGATCAAGTTCATTTGATGCCCAACAGGTAGCGCTAACATCAAAAAAGCACACTCTAGCGCATGTTCGGTGATACTTGGTACATGTCTAGGGGGTCGAGTGCATCTAAAAGTTACTGGTCCCGCACCAGTCGGCCTCCATCGTCTTGCTGATCCACGTCGGATCTTGGCAAGTGATGGAAGCTCTTTTTCTTGGAATGGCTGATTGCTACTCCCACCCATCGCTGGAGGCTGGGTCCAGTCTTGTACGGACTTTTCACACTCTAGCACTCAGTGCAGGGATTGGTGAAGATGTCAGGTGTCACTGATGTCACTTGTCCAAAATGTGTGGCGTAGCGCTTGAGGCCAAAGCAGCCGTATATAAAGCAAACGCCGCGAGCGATACGCTGACGTCATCACCATCTGTACTCAAATCCGCAATCGGAATTAAATTTTCAAATGGCGTCGCGACGTCGACGGTGGCGCCACCTGTGGGCCAGACTGGAACTATCCTTGACTGGGAAAATTATTTGAAAATGAAAGGAAAAATCGTAAAAAGACAAAAATGAATATGGCCGACAAAATTATAAACAAAAAGTAGTCCACGACGAGTATCGAACTCGGTACCTTCTGCACATCAGGCATGCACTCTAACCGCTCGACCACTCGAGCCGCTATACAGTGCTGTTGTTTTTTGGAAGTAATAAACTGTTCAACTGTGACGACAGCAGCAAAGAATCCGTACAAATTGTCAGCCACTGCATCGATGAATTTTAATCAAAATATATTTTGAATGCATCAGTAGACTTCATCAAATATGGATCCCCATCACCGGAAATATTTTCCAAGTCTTGTTCAATTTATTCACCCTGGATATTTTACCATGGATGAACGAACTGTCATTCAACACAACCATACGTCCAAATAATGGGCGGCATTCGAACTGGTCGCATTGGCCAACTCATTTGAGTCTCGGCCTTTGACCCGTGATACGAATCTTGCCGCTGACGTCAACAGCGAAGTTCATCACTGCACTCCACCACACAGACGTCGGCTGAATGGAGGGAAACGCCCACACCGACTGAAATTTGAAATATGACTCTTATCTGTAAGGTTTCACCGAA
Organism: Protonemura montana; assembly: GCA_947568835.1. Classification (NCBI taxonomy): domain Eukaryota; kingdom Metazoa; phylum Arthropoda; class Insecta; order Plecoptera; family Nemouridae; genus Protonemura; species Protonemura montana. Next base: position 14,805,379 of record OX387608.1, on the reverse strand, counting down.
CGCGCAGTCGTGTTAAGAGACCCAGCGCAACCTGTCGGCAGAATCTGGCACTCACAACAACTTAGTTCAATGATTTGCCACCAGAGTGTATCGAGCTTGATGCAGACAAAAAGCGACCCGGTCGGGGATCGAACGCAAGCCACCCTAGTTGAGAGCACGCACGCTCACCACGACGCTATGGCTGTCTTCGGATTATTGGCGCTATTACAGGCACTAGTACTGAAGATAGATATACCAAGGAAGATATTCATACCAATAATTCTTACATTTGAAATATGTCTGAGCAACAAGGTCGCTTACAGGATCACGGTTGGTAATTTTTTCCAAAACCAAAAAGTGATCCCGCACTGGGTAAACGAACCCAGATCCACTGCGATCAGAGGCAACGACTCGACCAACTTGGCCACCAAGCGAAGTATGTGAGAAGTATGTCATGCCTATTAATTGGTACATGACAATGCCAGCCTGTGACAGCCGATCGAGTAGTATCATGTTACCGACCCAATACTAATTGATCAAGTTCGTTTGATGCCCAACAGGTAGCGCTAACATCAAAAAGGCACACTCTAGCGCTGGTTCGGTGATACTTGGTACATGTCTAGGGGGCCGAGTGGTTGAATAATTTACTGGTCCTGCACCAGTCGGCCTCTGTCGTCTTGCTGATCCACGTCGGATGTTGGCAAGCGATGGAAGCTCTTTTTTTTGGAGTGGCTGAAAGCCGTCCCACCCCTCGCTGGAGGCTGGGTCCAGTCTTGTACGGACTTTTCACTCTCCTTGCACTCAGTGCAGGGTTCGGTGGAAATGTCTGCTGCATCTGACATCCCTTCAGATGCAGTTTCTGTCAAATGCATTGCCATCTGACGTACCATCTGAAGCGTCTGCATCCACCGCTTACAGACGTCATCGTTAATTGCGACCAATGTGTAATAGAAAATATTGAAATCTCGATTTGTGACGTCGATGATGGCGCCACCTGGTAGCCAGGCTGGAACCAAATTCATCCTAGAAAATTTTCTGAAAACAAATTTTGCTCTGGAGAATAAAGGTTGGTGTGGATTGATAAACAAAAAGTCTTCCTGTGCCGTGGATCGAACTCGGTACCTTCTGGTTGGTATACGAACACCGTAACCGCTCGACCATTCGATCCGCTATATAAGTTGATGGTTATTTGGGATTAATAAACTGTTTAAATGTGACGACAGCAGCGAAGACTCTGAACAAATTCTCGACCACTGCATCGCTGATTTTCAATCAAAATATATTTTGAATGCATCAATAGATTTCATCATATATGGATGCTCAAGATCGGAAATATTTTCCAAGTCTTGTTCAGTTTATTCACCCTGGATATTTCACCATGGATGAACGAACTGTCATTCAACACAACCATGCGTCCAAATAATGGGCGGCATTCGAACTGGTCGCATTGGCCGACTCATTTGAGTCTCGGCCTTTGACCCGTGATACGAATCTTGCCGCTGACGTCAGCAGCGAAGTTCATCACTGCACTCCACCACACAGACTTCGGCTGCATGGAGGGAAACGCCCACACCGACTGAAATTTGAAATATGACTCTTATCTGTAAGGTTTCACCGAACGCGCAGTCGTGTTAAGAAACCCAGCGCAACCTGTCGGCAGAATCTGGCACTCACAACAACTTAGTTCAATGATTTGCCACCAGAGTGTATCGAGCTTGATGCAGACAAAAAGCGACCCGGTCGGGGATCGAACGCAAGCCACCCTAGTTGAGAGCACGCACGCTCACCACGACGCTATGGCTGTCTTCGGATTATTGGCGTTATTACAGGCACTTGTACTGAAGATAGATATACCAAGGAAGATATCCATATTAATAATTCTTACATTTGAAATATGTCTGAGCAACAAGGTCGCTTACAGGATCACAGTTGGTAATTTTTTCCAAAACCAAAAAGTGCCACTGGACTGGGATGCGAACCCAGATCTTCTACGTTCAGAAGCAACGACTCGACCAACTTGGCCACCAAGCGAACTATTTGATGATTAATTCATGCCTACTAATTGGTACATGACAATGCCAGCCTGTGACAGCCAATCGAGTAGTTTCATGTTACCGACCCAATACTAATTGATCAAGTTCGTTTGATGCCCAACAGGTAGCGCTAACATCAAAAAGGCACACTCTAGCGCTGGTTCGGTGATACTTGGTACATGTCTAGGGGGCCGAGTGGTTGAATAATTTACTGGTCCTGCACCAGTCGGCCTCTGTCGTCTTGCTGATCCACGTCGGATGTTGGCAAGCGATGGAAGCTCTTTTTTTTTGGAGTGGCTGAAAGCTGCTCCCACCCCTCGCTGGAGGCTGGGTCCAGTCTTGTACGGACTTTTCACTCTCCTTGCACTCAGTGCAGGGTTCGGTGGAAATGTCTGCTGCATCTGACATCCCTTCAGATGCAGTTTCTGTCAAATGCATTGTCATCTGACGTACCATCTGAAGCGTCTGCATTCACCGCTTTCAGACGTCATCGTTAATTGCGAACGATGTGTAATAGAAAATATTGAAATCTCGATCTGTGACGTCGATGATGGCGCCACCTGGTAGCCAGGCTGGAACCAAATTCATCCTAGAAAATTTTCTGAAAACAAATTTTGCTCTGGAGAATAAAGGTTGGTGTGGATTGATAAACAAAAAGTCTTCCTGTGCTGTGGATCGAACGCGGTACCTTCTGGTTGGAATACGAACACCCTAACCGCTCGACCACTCGAACCGCTATATAAGTTGATGGTTATTTGGGATAATTAAACTGTTTAAATGTGACGACAGCAGCGAAGACTCTGAACAAATTCTCGACCACTGCATCGCTGATTTTCAATCAAAATATATTTTGAATGCATCAATAGACTTCATCATATATGGATGCTCAAGATCGGAAATATTTTCCAAGTCTTGTTCAGTTTATTCACCCTGGATATTTCACCATGGATGAACGAACTGTCATTCAACACAACCATGCGTCCAAATAATGGGCGGCATTCGAACTGGTCGCATTGGCCGACTCATTTGAGTCTCGGCCTTTGACCCGTGATACGAATCTTGCCGCTGACGTCAGCAGCGAAGTTCATCACTGCACTCCACCACACAGACTTCGGCTGCATGGAGGGAAACGCCCACACCGACTGAAATTTGAAATATGACTCTTATCTGTAAGGTTTCACCGAACGCGCAGTCGTGTTAAGAGACCCAGCGCAACCTGTCGGCAGAATCTGGCACTCACAACAACTTAGTTCAATGATTTGCCACCAGAGTGTATCGAGCTTGATGCAGACAAAAAGCGACCCGGTCGGGGATCGAACGCAAGCCACCCTAGTTGAGAGCACGCACGCTCACCACGACGCTATGGCTGTCTTCGGATTATTGGCGTTATTACAGGCACTTGTACTGAAGATAGATATACCAAGGAAGATATCCATATTAATAATTCTTACATTTGAAATATGTCTGAGCAACAAGGTCGCTTACAGGATCACAGTTGGTAATTTTTTCCAAAACCAAAAAGTGCTACTGGACTGGGATGCGAACCCAGATCTTCTACGTTCAGAAGCAACGACTCGACCAACTTGGCCACCAAGCGAACTATTTGATGATTAATTCATGCCTACTAATTGGTACATGACAATGCCAGCCTGTGACAGCCAATCGAGTAGTTTCATGTTACCGACCCAATACTAATTGATCAAGTTCGTTTGATGCCCAACAGGTAGCGCTAACATCAAAAAGGCACACTCTAGCGCTGGTTCGGTGATACTTGGTACATGTCTAGGGGGCCGAGTGGTTGAATAATTTACTGGTCCTGCACCAGTCGGCCTCTGTCGTCTTGCTGATCCACGTCGGATGTTGGCAAGCGATGGAAGCTCTTTTTTTTGGAGTGGCTGAAAGCTGCTCCCACCCCTCGCTGGAGGCTGGGTCCAGTCTTGTACGGACTTTTCACTCTCCTTGCACTCAGTGCAGGGTTCGGTGGAAATGTCTGCTGCATCGGACATCCCTTCAGATGCAGTTTCTGTCAAATGCATTGTCATCTGACGTACCATCTGAAGCGTCTGCATTCACCGCTTTCAGACGTCATCGTTAATTGCGAACGATGTGTAATAGAAAATATTGAAATCTCGATCTGTGACGTCGATGATGGCGCCACCTGGTAGCCAGGCTGGAACCAAATTCATCCTAGAAAATTTTCTGAAAACAAATTTTGCTCTGGAGAATAAAGGTTGGTGTGGATTGATAAACAAAAAGTCTTCCTGTGCTGTGGATCGAACGCGGTACCTTCTGGTTGGAATACGAACACCCTAACCGCTCGACCACTCGAACCGCTATATAAGTTGATGGTTATTTGGGATAATTAAACTGTTTAAATGTGACGACAGCAGCGAAGACTCTGAACAAATTCTCGACCACTGCATCGCTGATTTTCAATCAAAATATATTTTGATCGGAGATCAAAAAGATCGGAAATATTTTCCAAGTCTTGTTCAATTTATTCACCATGGATATTTTACCATGGATGAACGAACTGTCATTCAACACAACCATGCGTCCAAATAATGGACGGGACTCGAACAGGTCGCATTGGCCGACTCATTTGAGTCTCGGCCTTTGACCCGTGATACGAATCTTGCCGCTGACGTCAGCAGCGAAGTACATCACTGCACTCTACCACACAGACGCCGGCGGCATGGAGGGAAACGCCCACACCGACTGAGATTTGAAATATGACTCTTATCTGTAAGGTTTCACCGAACGCGCAGTCGTGTTAAGTCCCAGCGCAACCTGTCGGCAGAATCTGGAACTCACAACAAGTTAGTTCGACGATTTGCCACCAGAGCGACTCGAGTTTGACGTAGCCAAAAAGCTACCTGGTGGAGGCTCGAACGCATGCCTCCAGGTTCATAATGCTTGCGCGCTGACCGCAGGGCTACGGCGTGCTCGATTTCGAGGAAGGTAATACATGCACAAGTACAAAAGGAAGCTAATGCAACCGATCTGTTTATTGCTTAGCTTCCAAGGAAGATATTTACATCAATAATTCCTACATTTTAAATATGTCTTAGTAACACAGTTGCGTAATAGATCACGATTAGCATTTATTCCAAAAAAAAAAGTTCTCCGTCGCCGGGTTGCGAACCCAAACCCTCATCGATGATACGCAACGATGCTATCAACTTAGCCACCCGGCTGTAGATCTGTGGACGCATATGTAGCCAACCAATTCTTCAATTCGTTTCTCGAACTGACAGCCGCGAGTCTTCGCTGACGTCATCATCAGCTGAGAACGAATCACCAATCGAAAATTGATTTCATTTTCAAATGATGATCTGTGACGTCGATGTCGGCGCCACCACAACCAGTCTTAACGCAGGACCATCCGAGCTGGCAGAAAGGCACTGGATTTTTTTGGGATTATTTAACTGTTGAACTGTGACGTCGGCAGAGAAGAATCTGAACAAATTCTCAGCCACTGCATCGAAGATTTTCAATAGAAAAATATTTCGAAACTTCAATATATTTAATCAGCTTCAATATTGCCCATCATCGTGAAACGCCTGTACATGAACTGACCTGGAATTATCTTCTCTTTGCAACAAAAGTTTCTGGAAGACGGAAATTGTTCACATTTTACTTACCTTGTCCTGACAACCTGGGAGCTGCACGACCCGGCATCGAACCAGCGACCCTCGCTTCCTGCCACTTGTTGATCTGGGAGATCTGGCAGATTGTTATAATCTTGTTATAAGCGCCCTCATCTAGCAGTAAATCCTGATGGGTAGGCCACTCATCGTACACGTGTGCGCTGACATCATGTCTACAGTCCAGGCGTTGGGAGTCAAGGAACTCGGGGAATTCTCAAAAGGAAAAAAAACAAAAAAACGTGATAAGTTTCCATCGCAGGATCAAACAGGGGGTTGCATTCAACTCTCCTTGAAATTCTACCCCTGTTGACAGCCCTCGCGGGTCAAAATCAATCACTTGAATTCCCACTCAAAAAATATTGAAAAAATCAATGGACCCTTACGTATATAATAATATAATAACCCCTAAGGTGTTTTGCTTGATTTTTGAAGATTCGCCCATTCTGTGGTATCAGGGGTAGTTTGTACCCCCGAACACGATTGACTATTTGGATCTTGCGTAAACATCATACTTTCGCCGCTATATTGATTGTAAGCATTAAAACTAGAATAACTCCCTTAATATTAATCTGAGACACAAACGGGGGTGTGCATTCAACTCCCCTGGAAATTCTACTCCTGTTGACACCATTCATGAATCTTCTGTGAATATCACATTTGTTCTGCATTTCGATACAATTGGAACCATATCGTAACTCACCAGTAAAACAGACATTTGTAAAATTGTGAATATTACTTCTTTATTTGAAGTCATTTACAAAACTAGTAGCAAATTGTTAATCAATCTTACTCTCGTCAACAACACGTATTTAAAAATAATAAAACGGTTATAAAAAATCTAATAAATAAATCCACGTTCTGTAAGTTAGATAGGTAATGTTTATAAGGTAAAGGTTAGGTTGTGAAACGAGGGTAAAGACAAAGCAAGGCAAGTGCGCTTCGGTCTTTACTCGGCTGCGTTGGTCCAGGCTGGTTGATCTGTTGGCACCACTGAACGCCCTCCTCCTTGGTGTCAACCGATATCTGCAAACACAAGGACAAGATTAGCAACAAGCCTGCCCGGCAGTGGAGGGTGAACCCGGTGCCCAACATGTTTAATTCTTAGATTGTTTAGTTCAAGGCTTTCGTAGTATTACTTCTGTGGCCATAACAATTAAAATTTTCACTTTTAAAACTTTGATGAATGTGTATCGATATGTTGAGCATTTAGCAAGTCACAAGAAATAACGAAATTACATTTCTTATCACTCGAAATGATGGTGACTGCACCTAGTGCACCCGATCGGTAATCAGACCAACAACTGGACTATACCAGCAAACCCAATGAGTATTTCTGATCTTTCATTGAGTTGACCCAATTGTAATGGTCACTAAAATCAGATCCAAAATGTCTGCAAAAGCTCTGTGAAATCAGAGATATTTTAACCGTAATAGATAGATACACAATTAAATTCCCCTCTTCTATTCCCAGCTACCACGTCAACGCTCAGAACGTCGGCGTCAGAAAGTGCAGAAACCTTGTAGCTTCTAAGTTGAATAATGAATAATGATCAAAGCCAAAGAATTATTAAATGCAGTTATGAAACGTTGTTCTTGTTTATGTTAGTTTCTTCCCAAGTTTGACCCATTTACACCCAAATGGCGAGTTAAGACGTAAAGCAGTTTGACGCGTTGGAAACGCCGGTCCTAGTGAGATCACCAAAGTTAAGCAACACTGCAGTGCTGGGCCAGGTATTGGATTAGTGACTACCATTATCATCATAATCATAATCGTCATCATCAACTTCTTTACCCATTCATTTGTTGACGCCATTAGACCAATGCAACAAAGAAGTTTACAACTAAGTGCGTTGTTGAACATAGGAAATTAATAACTTCATCAAATAGAAAGTATGACCACTAAATTGTGGTGTAAAATATTCCTCATAACAACAAAACAAACAAAACATACAAACAGAAACAAAATAATGAAGCCAATTTCTAACAATAACGTAATAATGTCATTACGATACAGTACGTCATCAGGAAAAATATACATTTGGAATTCAATTCTCGATATTCCTCAATTAAAAGTACCTCTCAACTGAGCTATTCACGGAATCAGATAGAAATCGAAGACGCAGACTAGACGTTACGCGTGGCGTCGTCACGCGTGAATCCGGCGTAGCGCTCCACTGCGTCACGACGCCTGGTCTGAGCTCGGTCGACGTCGACTGGCTATTTGTGGAGAGACGCCCTCGTCATGTGGGGTGGTCTCGTCGAACCTGGTGGATCACTCGCGGTTCAAATCAACTCGATGGATTTTTTAGCGATTGAAGTGATTGACAATTGGTTCCTTTTCACTTCACTTCACTCCCGTTAACCTAGATTGGATGTAAAAATGTTTGTTCACCTTGACTCGATGGTATTGTGATTTTGAGAGTGGTCATTTCTGTTAAGGAGGTGTTAAGGTGGCTGGAGAAGAGGCCTATACGACCTTTGTTGAGGATTTTCTCTGTCGGCACACCCAGCGTTAGCAAAGAGCAATCTAGAAAAACCGTCGTTAATTTTTATGGTTTCAAACAGCGATATTTGAGAAGCAACAAATAATTTAAACAGAAAAAGTGTGTCTGAGTAATATTTTTTTGTTTTTTTACTAAAAATTGGCGTATTTGTTAAAAAAAGACTGTTAGGAAAAATAACAAAAAAAGGACGCTCTGTTTTGACGACGTACCATGTGGTGCTGGCCTACTGAGATAGGTAAATTAGAGGGTGATGATGAACCTAACCTAGCCTAGCCTAGAAGGGATGAGGAGAAACCCTGTACCGGCGCGTATCCAACTCCTGTCGAAGAGCACAAAGGCGACCACCGGCTTGACGTCCCTTCCGAAGGACGGTACAACGCGAACAACAGGATTTCTCCACAAAGCCATGCTGTCGAGAGGTTGATAAGCAAGGCGAGTGAAGTTGCTATTCTAACTGCAATCCCTCAAACCTCTCTCCCGAACAGAACCGGGAATACGTATGATGGTCACCAATCCAGTACCTACCTAACCAATTGCTTTATTGCCTATATTCGGTGTCAAGGAGCCAGTGTTTCTAAAAAGCCAAACCGTTTGGTAAAAAAAAGAGTTCCACTTTTCAGTTCTAGCGAGCTCATTATCATTTTGAATTCCACCTAAAAGGCAAGGGCTAGGTTAATGGCGATCATACCCGAGAGAATCAGAATTATTGTTATTTGCTGCAAATGGGGATTTGGACTAAACATGTGTTTAGTATTTCTGCGACCTCGTAAGCGACGACAGCATGAACGCCTGAAGAGTTCGGCAACCCATCATGCGTCTGTACAACGTGGGCAGCCTAAAGACCAAGGTGAAGCCGACGAGGTAATTCAGAGCTTTGTGCTTTATTTGATCGAAGAGCCTGGTTAGTCGACGCCTCGAACGACGTCTGTCACGAAAGCACCGACGTCGCATCGTCTTTTGACAGGGCAGACAAGACGCCAAACCGGCACTGGGCCACAGATCTTAAGAAAGTAGTAGTTTTAAAAATCAGGAATAATTCTGTTTTGATTGTATACCTATTACGAGTGGTGGGAGTCCCAGGGAAAGGGAATTCTCTTATAAAAACCACTTTTTGTAGATCTTGGCCTATGTTGTCAATGTTAATTATGGAACAAGCAAATGGAGGCTTCTCATCTCATTTCATTTACCTGGAAAATGTTACAAAATAAGAATTCTGAGCACTGGTAGTTAGGAAAATTAAAGTAGTGCTTCTTTGGTGACACAGACAGAAATTGTAACTTTGGGTCACTTTTAAATTCCCAATTTTTCTTACACAAAATTTTTCCATATGAAAGACCTTGATGGGTGTTTCTGACAATTTGAATTCCTGGTACAAGTTCTGGGTTCACAGCTCGGCAACTGCCCACTAAAGCGTCAGGTATTTGCCCGTAAAACAGCTACAGTCTAGCTCGTGCGAGAAGATACCAGCCCAAGGACTGTCCCCCTGCATTGCCACAGTCTAGCCCGTGAGAGAAGATACCAGTACAAGGACTGTCCCCTGCATTGCTACAGTCTAGCCCATGAGAGAAGATACCAGCACAAGGACTGTCCCCCTGCATTGCTACAGTCTAGCCCGTGAGAGAAGATACCAGCACAAGGACTGTCCCCCTGCATTGCTACAGTCCAGCCCATGAGAAAAGATACCAGCCCAAGAACTGCCCCTTGCATTGCCACAGTCTAGCCCGTGAGAGAAGATACCAGCACAAGGACTGTCCCCTGCATTGCTACAGTCTAGCCCGTGAGAGAAGATACCAGCACAAGGACTGTCCCCTGCATTGCTACAGTCTAGCCCGTGAGATAAGATACCAGCACAAGGACTGTCCCCCTGCATTGCTACAGTCTAGCCCGTGAGAGAAGATACCAGCACAAGGACTGTCCCCTGCATTGCTACAGTCTAGCCCGTGAGAGAAGATACCAGCACAAGTACTGTCCCCCTGCATTGCCACAGTCTAGCCCGTGAGAGAAGATACCAGTACAAGGACTGTCCCCTGCATTGCTACAGTCTAGCCCGTGATAGAAGATACCAGCACAAGGACTGTCCCCCTGCATTGCCACAGTCTAGCCCGTGAGAGAAGATACCAGTACAAGGACTGTCCCCTGCATTGCTACAGTCTAGCCCATGAGAGAAGATACCAGCACAAGGACTGTCCCCCTGCATTGCTACAGTCTAGCCCGTGAGAGAAGATACCAGCACAAGGACTGTCCCCCTGCATTGCTACAGTCCAGCCCATGAGAGAAGATACCAGCACAAGGACTGTCTCCCTGCATTGCTACAGTCTAGCCCGTTAGAGAAGATACCAGCCCGAAAACTTCCCCCCCCCCCCCCCCCCCTCCTCCAGCATTGATGCCAACTCACGAGTGAAATTTTAGTTATGATTTCTGTGGCAGAATCAAAAATAATTCCATTAGTAGAAAACTTCTTATGACAGCTCGGAAAACGAAACATTTTGATACGAAAAAAGCTTTAAAGCAAAAGGAAAACTGTTGACATCGCCGGAAATAGTTTGTGGTGTTTTTAAAAATGACAGGTTGGCCCGCATGTCACCCTAAAACGACAGATTTACCGGAAAAGTATGTTCTCTCGCTGAACGGTGTAGTGATGTGGGAATCTCTACCGTCGAGAAAGCGTTTTCCCCGATAAATATTTAAAAATCTATAGAAATGAGGAAACATGTAGTACCTAAAATAAGTATATGTACCTAATATGGTTTTCAGTTAGCAAGGTAATGACTGGCTAAATTTTGAAAAGGACTCGTCTCTTGAGAAAATAATGGACGGTTGAATAACTCGGCGGTATCATAAGAATACGGATGGAAAAGGAAATTGAAAACAGAACAGAGGTTGAGACTGGAATAAATGTGAACACAGTTTTGAATCACACTCGTGTAATATTATTTCGACAATAAGAGCATTACATTAAAATATATGCCTGTCTTTCCTTGGTGTATAAATACTCCGATCCGACATTGAGTAGAGGCGATTTGCACACTCGAATGATTTCGCAGTGAATTCTTTGAAAATATGCATCATGTTGGCTCATTTGAGAGTGCGAAACGACTCTCCTTCTCAAGATGAGATTTACTTTAGGTGTTTACTTTAGGGAAGCTGGTCTATGCTAGTTTGATAGCAAGATAATAAATCTATGCCAGCAATTTCATATTTTGTTCAGTAATTTAGTGTAGTAGTTGGTATTGGATATACACTGAACCTGTTTAGCTGACAATCCCTAAGCAATTCAAGGCTTGAATGGATTGCATTTAATGCTAAGTTAATTTTCTTCGTTGTGAACGATGAATTCTAAATGACTTGCAATGTGATTTGGTAAGGAAACCTATACAATCTATCAACTTTTGTTAGAGTAAACACCTCGTTTATATCTGCACAATATTTACAATTGTGTCTCATCATTAGTTATACGCTAAATTTAAGGCACGTTAACTTTAGTTTCATTAAAAACTAAACGCAATTATACCTATTAATTTGTTTGAAATATTAGGCTAATTGTTTCCATCCTAAAGAGCTGAACATTCACAGTATTCATAACCTAGGCACAACGCTAAAGTGTTTTGCAATACACATCTACATTACTACTGCGTGCACAGAGGGTACCTACAGCCTAGCAAGCAATTGTCATACTGTAAATCATGCTCTCTAATAGTTTCAACAATTAGATTATAGATTTGGCAACATTGATGTGGTATAATCGCCACCATTGTTTGATATGATTTGTCCGTATAGATTAATTCAACAGATAATTTTAAGTATCATACCTAGAGTGCTTAAAATAGTGTTGCCATCTCTAATATATCTAAATCTCTTCTTAAGTTTAATTAATATGATATAATAATGTGCTCAATCGGCATCATAGGCAAAAGTGTCTAATAGATAATGAATTGGTATAATAAAACCCAAATCCTTCCAAACTCCAGAAACACAGTCCGTAATCATGGTTTTGTCCATCACAGTCCAAGTCCATCACAATCACTTCTCTGCACCTCACCTCGCCAAACGCCCTCCCTTTTTAAATGAAGAGTGTTCGCGGACTGGTGTAGTACTGGCCTTTGATCGGCACGCGCTGTGTCGGCAACCCCGAGATCCCTTTGACGAAAGCCGTCCGCACCGGCGAGCGAAGAATCTTCTTCGGTGCCTTCTTCGGGCGTGCTTTGCGTCCAGCACTCTGACTCCTAGCGTTGATGCTCAACCTTTTGAAGACACCTTTGATCGACAGTTTGGACTGTCCAGATTCGGACGACTCCGAAGTGTTGTTGGAACTAGTTTGCCCGTAAAAAGAGCCGCTCGAACCGTTGCCCGAATCGCTGCCACTGTTCTGATCTGCGTTGCTGCCCGAGCTGCCGTTCGGTGTTTTCGGACGAGAGGCGCGTCGATGGTCGGACGATGTCGGAGGACTTTCGTTGCCACTCGATGAAGAGTCAGAGTCGGAGGACTCGCCTAGTGATGGGTGGCGACCGCGTTGACGGATAATGCGGCAGCCAATCACACGAAGCAGGTTGATGGGCTTGCTGATTACCGGCGACAGCGAAGGCTTGACTGATGACGAAGAACTGGCTGGGCTTAAAGTGTTTGGTCGAGACGGAGATGAATCGGCGTCCATACTTCACGATTTCACTGGTGATCCGTTATTTAAAGCGATTAAAACAGAATTGTCAATCTGTGGTTTCGCGAAAAACAGTCACTGTTGATAATAAAGTTGATATGCAGTTATATTTCGCCAGAGTCAAGTAGAGACTTTACGAAAAGTAACTGTCCTTTTTGACAATAAAATGTATATTCTAGTTTACTTTGAATTGCTCAAAGTCACCACGCTTTTCACTCGAGTTACGATACTGTTGGCTAACTTGTAAGAGAATTAATTCCACCTGTCTCGACGGTTTGGAGACGAATACAAATCGACGCTCGTTGACGGCGCTTATAAGAAGCGTCGCGATGCCCGGCTGGCGCAGGCGCCGCGACGGCGTCGTCCATGTGACTCTCGCCGTACGTACGAGCCTCGTGCTTTCGCCGTCGACGGATGGGGTGTGGGGGTGAACGAGGAACGGGGGAGGCGACGCGGTCAGGGTATGCGTCGAATTGAGAGGACGATGACGAGAGAGGTTATGGTGATAAAGAGTGGGCAGCTGGGTGGACCCGGAATGGTTACTGAGAGTTGACTTTGGGGATATATCGTCAGTTGGATCGTCAGACTGGGTTTTGCATTTTATTGCTACGGATAATTTAAATTGATAAGGTTTGAAACCGAACCAAAAAGACCACAGCCTTATGTTGGGAATGTGAATTTAGCTTTAGCCTTTTCCGTGTAGTTTTCCTGTGGTTTTGATGGAAAAAGTAGCAATTATTTTCAAAAACACAATGGATTAAAGTGGAAAAAAACATAATGCTGGAGCTTTGATGACCTCATCACAGATAAATTATTTCGCTGGAATTGATCGCCTCTCCCATGCGTTCCGGTGCTCTCTTCTAATCACCCCATCCCACCCCCCGTTCCTCTCAAAGCAACGTGGCCACGTTCAGGTGGCGATTGGCAAGTCTAAAGAAACATGTGCCCCACGGTTTACTTGGGTACGAAGAACAAGCTCGTGGCCGAACGTGCCGGCACGGGACGGGCACGGGACACTCTCAATGCAGTGACAGATGCACGGGGCGCTCTCGAAGGCTATTCTCAGATAAATGCCACTTTTGATGTAATTACATCATTCCGCTTTTTATTTTAATTGAGTTATTTTTTTTTGTAATAATGAAAGAGGAGGTTCTATTTGAGCCCGCGGATGCAGCGTGTGATTACTGTTAAATGTATTTATTTGCACCAATCCGTAGGGCAAGTCCGTGTATCAAATTTACACAATGCCTTTCAAATTAAAGTTAATAAATCGAAAAGCACTCGACTAGATTTTGTCGACAAGTAGACATCGGCTAGTTTAACCCAAGAATTTAGAAAGATATTGTGCATCATGAAATTTTTTTGCTATCAACAAAACTGAATAAAATTCAAAACCACTTTGGCCACTTATATGAGAATGCAGCCCTTCAGAGCCCAGAGACTCTGGGGTCCTTCCCCTCACTCCTTTCAGATGACCACTGCTCTCAAATAAAACAGTATCGTCAGCCCTTTCAAAATCTCAAAATTCTTGCACTTTTTAAAAGAGAAAAATGAAAAATTTCTAAAATCATTGTCGAATTTTCACAAAAAAAAATAGTTGCTTTGTGGTGTTTAACGAAGCACTGTTTTGACTGTTTTGCCGCTGTTTTAGCACTGATCTTATGGCGTCGGTGAATGATTGGATGATGATAAGAATGATGATGAACCTAACCTATATGAGTCTGTAAGGGAGGAAACCTGGCAGCAACATGTGGTAAAAGTAGGTGCCACCAGATAGCGCTTGCTGAGATCCTTTTTAAAACATCTCTATAATCGAATAATTACGAATCAAAATATCAATACATGTTTATTATTCGTTGAGGTTAGCATCAATACATATTGATTGAACGTAAAACAGTCCCAAATGCGTGTAATCTGCGAGAAAATCATCGAAATTATTTTTTTTAACACTAGAAACGACGGTGAACCATAGTAGAATCCTCGATTTTGTTGTTGTTGGGAAAGCAGTCATTTAGCAGTAATATTTTGCCAAGACAGTTTCACATTCGCTCTATGATAGCACGCTAATAGATATTAAAGCATCATGCAATCGGTAATCACTGTATTTATTATTATATATCTGGCTCTAGCGCCGACTCGTTTTGACAGATCACATAATATCAGCTAATAATAGTCTGAAAGTTCATATGGGCAATGCTTGCAATGCATGTGGTTACATAACCCTCGTTACAGGGTGCGTGGATCCTGCAACGTGATTACAATTAGTAAAATCTCCCACCCCAACTAGCCCAGCAAAACAGCTGTTTCTAAATTTAGATTTGTGCGAGGCAAGCCAGAGATAATAATCAGCGTTTCATGTAATTAGAACACATGCCGTTTTCATAGTTTAAAAGTGTTTAATTAAATGCGTGACATGGCTGGACGGTCTTAGCATAAAAGTTCTGTGATCTGCTTTGGTATCGACAGGATTAT
Organism: Protonemura montana; assembly: GCA_947568835.1. Taxonomy (NCBI): domain Eukaryota; kingdom Metazoa; phylum Arthropoda; class Insecta; order Plecoptera; family Nemouridae; genus Protonemura; species Protonemura montana. Next base: position 14,790,087 of record OX387608.1, on the reverse strand, counting down.
TATTAGGTGTATGCGGGGATGCATTTACGGATTTGCGATTGTGTAAGGGGTGGTTTTAATTGGATCCGAAAATAACCTGGGTTACCTGTATGATCGGTGCGTTTGAAAGAGATTTAGGACTTAAATGTTATTTTGAATGATGGGAATGATGAAAAGTTGTGAGAGAACATTTTGAAAAGTGATTAACTATTCATGACTTTGGAATAAGTGATGACTTTTGAGGTGGTTGTTGTTTTTGTAATGGAATGATTAAGGTGAATAATTTGGTCCTAGTTCCTAGCTTTATCAAATGGTTTGGCACGATGGAAACAGAGGTTTTCGTGAGATCACCGAAGTTGAGCAACACTGCGCTGAGTCAGGTATTGGATGAGTGACCATCATACACATGACCAGTTCTGTCCGGGAGAGAGGTTGGAGGGATGAAAGTTAAGCAACACTGCGCTGGGTCAGGTATTGGATGGTTAACCATCATAGACATGACCAGTTCTATTCGGGAGAGAGGTTGGAGGGATGAAAGTTAAGCAACACTGCGCTGAGTCAGGTATTGGATGAGTGACCATCATAAACATGACCAGTTCTGTTCGGGAGAGAGGTTGGAGAGATGAAAGTTAAGCAACACTTTGCTGAGTCAGGTATTGGATGAGTGACCATCATACAAATGACCAGTTCTGTTCGGGAGAGAGGTTGGAGGGATGAAAGTTAAGCAACACTTTGCTGAGTCAGGTATTGGATGAGTGACCATCATACACATGACCAGTTCTGTTTGGGAGAGAGGTTGGAGGGATACAAGTAAGTACACCAAATTCATTCTTCTTGCTTGTCAACCTCTCGACAGCATGGATTTGTGGAATTTTGGACGGTAGTCCCATTTGTGCTCTTCGATAGACTACGTGCTGGCACTGAGATTCCTCTCCTCCCTTCTAGGCTAGGTTAGTTTAAGCTCATCATTATTCACTCATTCACCGACGCCATTAGACCAGTGCCGCATGGCCAGATGTCAAAACAGTGCGTCGTTAAACACCACAAATAAATCGATAAATGGCAACAAACAATAGCAGAATTGAGATGATGCTTAGATTTTAGCTTAGATTTTAGCTTAGATTTTCAGTGGCTACCAATTGGTGAATCTAGCATTGCACCTTCTAAAATTGGTCGCTTATTTTATGTTACTATAGGAACAAAACAAACGTTTTTTTTTTTTTTTTTTAATACTGCAATGTACTTAATTGATTTCATCAAATAAATTTTAATGACAATTTTTCAAAATCTCTTTGCTCGATTAGTTCTGATCTTTAATTCCCCATGCCTTCACTTTTAACTATCACCTACTGTAAATACACTTTTAATTGTAAACTTCGCTCATCCACAACTCGACTTAAATTACATTCGCGACTCTCGAGCAATTTTGTTCATTTTAACATCAATTAGACATCAATTAGACATCAATTCAATGACTGGCTAGCTTACTTTTACCGTACGTAGCAGCCTCGAACCTCACCTAGCCTACAAGGCAGCATCCAGTGCTAGACTATGGTTACTTGAACCTCTCCTAGCCTAGAAGGCAGCATCCAGTGCTAGACTAGGATTACTTGAACCTCTCCTAGCCTAGAAGGCAGCATCCAGTGCTAGACTAGGGTTACTTGAACCTCTCCTAGCCTAGAAGGCAGCATCCAGTGTTAGACTAGGGTTACTTGAACCTCTCCTAGCCTAGAAGGCAGCATCCAGTGCTAGACTAGGATTACTTGAACCTCTCCTAGCCTAGAAGGCAGCATCCAGTGCTAGACTAGGGTTACTTGAACCTCTCCTAGCCTAGAAGGCAGCATCCAGTGCTAGACTAGGATTACTTGAACCTCTCCTAGCCTAGAAGGCAGCATCCAGTGCTAGACTAGGGTTACTTGAACCTCTCCTAGCCTAGAAGGCAGCATCCAGTGCTAGACTAGGGTTACTTGAACCTCTCCTAGCCTAGAAGGCAGCATCCAGTGCTAGACTAGGGTTACTTGAACCTCTCCTAGCCTAGAAGGCAGCATCCAGTGTTAGACTAGGGTTACTTGAACCTCTCCTAGCCTAGAAGGCAGCATCCAGTGCTAGACTAGGGTTACTTGAACCTCTCCTAGCCTAGAAGGCAGCATCCAGTGCTAGACTAGGATTACTTGAACCTCTCCTAGCCTAGAAGGCAGCATCCAGTGCTAGACTAGGATTACTTGAACCTCTCCCAGCCTAGAAGGCAGCATCCAGTGTTAGACTAGGATTACTTGAACCTCTCCTAGCCTAGAAGGCAGCATCCAGTGCTAGACTAGGATTACTTGAACCTCTCCTAGCCTAGAAGGCAGCATCCAGTGCTAGACTAGGGTTACTTGAACCTCTCCTAGCCTACAAGGCAGCATCCAGTGTTAGACTAGGGTTACTTGAACCTCTCCTAGCCTACAAGGCAGCATCCAGTGTTAGACTAGGATTACTTGAACCTCTCCTAGCCTAGAAGGCAGCATCCAGTGTTAGACTAGGATTACTTGAACCTCTCCTAGCCTACAAGGCAGCATCCAGTGCTAGACTAGGATTACTTGAACCTCTCCTAGCCTAGAAGGCAGCATCCAGTGTTAGACTAGGGTTACTTGAACCTCTCCTAGCCTAGAAGGCAGCATCCAGTGTTAGACTAGGATTACTTGAACCTCTCCTAGCCTAGAAGGCAGCATCCAGTGTTAGACTAGGATTACTTGAACCTCTCCTAGCCTAGAAGGCAGCATCCAGTGCTAGACTAGGATTACTTGAACCTCTCCTAGCCTAGAAGGCAGCATCCAGTGCTAGACTAGGGTTACTTGAACCTCTCCTAGCCTAGAAGGCAGCATCCAGTGTTAGACTAGGATTACTTGAACCTCTCCTAGCCTAGAAGGCAGCATCCAGTGCTAGACTAGGATTACTTGAACCTCTCCTAGCCTAGAAGGCAGCATCCAGTGCTAGACTAGGGTTACTTGAACCTCTCCTAGCCTAGAAGGCAGCATCCAGTGCTAGACTAGGGTTACTTGAACCTCTCCTAGCCTACAAGGCAGCATCCAGTGTTAGACTAGGGTTACTTGAACCTCTCCTAGCCTACAAGGCAGCATCCAGTGTTAGACTAGGATTACTTGAACCTCTCCTAGCCTAGAAGGCAGCATCCAGTGTTAGACTAGGATTACTTGAACCTCTCCTAGCCTACAAGGCAGCATCCAGTGCTAGACTAGGATTACTTGAACCTCTCCTAGCCTAGAAGGCAGCATCCAGTGTTAGACTAGGGTTACTTGAACCTCTCCTAGCCTAGAAGGCAGCATCCAGTGCTAGACTAGGATTACTTGAACCTCTCCTAGCCTAGAAGGCAGCATCCAGTGCTAGACTAGGATTACTTGAACCTCTCCTAGCCTAGAAGGCAGCATCCAGTGCTAGACTAGGATTACTTGAACCTCTCCTAGCCTAGAAGGCAGCATCCAGTGCTAGACTAGGATTACTTGAACCTCTCCTAGCCTAGAAGGCAGCATCCAGTGCTCGACTAGGGTTACTTGAACCTCTCCTAGCCTAGAAGGCAGCTCCCGGAGCCAATCGAGTGTTTCTCAAAACTCGCCCAGCCTAAAAGGCAGCATCCAGTGCTAGACTAGGATTACTTGAACCTCTCCTAGCCTACAAGGCAGCATCCAGTGTTAGACTAGGGTTACTTGAACCTCTCCTAGCCTAGAAGGCAGCATCCAGTGCTAGACTAGGGTTACTTGAACCTCACCTAGCCTAGAAGGCAGCATCCAGTGTTAGACTAGGGTTACTTGAACCTAACCTAGCCTACAAGGCAGCATCCAGTGCAAGACTAGGAGAACTTGAACCTCTCCTAGCCTAGAAGGCAGCATCCAGTGCTAGACTAGGATTACTTGAACCTCTCCTAGCCTAGAAGGCAGCATCCAGTGATAGACTAGGATTACTTGAACCTCTCCTAGCCTAGAAGGCAGCATCCAGTGCTAGACTAGGATTACTTGAACCTCTCCTAGCCTAGAAGGCAGCATCCAGTGTTAGACTAGGATTACTTGAACCTCTCCTAGCCTACAAGGCAGCATCCAGTGCTAGACTAGGATTACTTGAACCTCTCCTAGCCTAGAAGGCAGCATCCAGTGTTAGACTAGGATTACTTGAACCTCTCCTAGCCTAGAAGGCAGCATCCAGTGTACGACTAGGATTACTTGAACCTCTCCTAGCCTAGAAGGCAGCATCCAGTGCTAGACTAGGAGAACTTGAACCTCTCCTAGCCTAGAAGGCAGCATCCAGTGCTAGACTAGGGTTACTTGAACCTCTCCTAGCCTAGAAGGCAGCATCCAGTGTTAGACTAGGATTACTTGAACCTCTCCTAGCCTACAAGGCAGCATCCAGTGCTAGACTAGGATTACTTGAACCTCTCCTAGCCTAGAAGGCAGCATCCAGTGCTAGACTAGGATTACTTGAACCTCTCCTAGCCTACAAGGCAGCATCCAGTGCTAGACTAGGATTACTTGAACCTCACCTAGCCTACAAGGCAGCATCCAGTGCTAGACTAGGATTACTTGAACCTCTCCTAGCCTAGAAGGCAGCATCCAGTGCTAGACTAGGATTACTTGAACCTCACCTAGCCTAGAAGGCAGCATCCAGTGCTAGACTAGGGTTACTTGAACCTCTCCTAGCCTAGAAGGCAGCATCCAGTGCTAGACTAGGGTTACTTGAACCTCTCCTAGCCTAGAAGGCAGCATCCAGTGTTAGACTAGGGTTACTTGAACCTCTCCTAGCCTAGAAGGCAGCATCCAGTGCTAGACTAGGATTACTTGAACCTCTCCTAGCCTAGAAGGCAGCATCCAGTGTTAGACTAGGATTACTTGAACCTCTCCTAGCCTAGAAGGCAGCATCCAGTGCTAGACTAGGATTACTTGAACCTCACCTAGCCTACAAGGCAGCATCCAGTGTTAGACTAGGGTTACTTGAACCTCACCTAGCCTAGAAGGCAGCATCCAGTGCTAGACTAGGGTTACTTGAACCTCTCCTAGCCTACAAGGCAGCATCCAGTGTTAGACTAGGGTTACTTGAACCTCTCCTAGCCTACAAGGCAGCATCCAGTGCTAGACTAGGATTACTTGAACCTCTCCTAGCCTAGAAGGCAGCATCCAGTGCTTGACTAGGATTACTTGAACCTCTCCTAGCCTACAAGGCAGCATCCAGTGCTAGACTAGGATTACTTGAACCTCTCCTAGCCTACAAGGCAGCATCCAGTGCTAGACTAGGATTACTTGAACCTCTCCTAGCCTACAAGGCAGCATCCAGTGCTAGACTAGGATTACTTGAACCTCTCCTAGCCTAGAAGGCAGCATCCAGTGTTAGACTAGGATTACTTGAACCTCTCCTAGCCTACAAGGCAGCATCCAGTGCTAGACTAGGATTACTTGAACCTCTCCTAGCCTAGAAGGCAGCATCCAGTGTTAGACTAGGATTACTTGAACCTCTCCTAGCCTACAAGGCAGCATCCAGTGTTAGACTAGGGTTACTTGAACCTCACCTAGCCTAGAAGGCAGCATCCAGTGCTAGACTAGGGTTACTTGAACCTCTCCTAGCCTACAAGGCAGCATCCAGTGTTAGACTAGGGTTACTTGAACCTCTCCTAGCCTAGAAGGCAGCATCCAGTGCTAGACTAGGGTTACTTGAACCTCTCCTAGCCTACAAGGCAGCATCCAGTGCTAGACTAGGATTACTTGAACCTCTCCTAGCCTAGAAGGCAGCATCCAGTGCTAGACTAGGATTACTTGAACCTCTCCTAGCCTAGAAGGCAGCATCCAGTGCTAGACTAGGATTACTTGAACCTCTCCTAGCCTAGAAGGCAGCATCCAGTGTTAGACTAGGATTACTTGAACCTCTCCTAGCCTAGAAGGCAGCATCCAGTGCTAGACTAGGGTTACTTGAACCTCTCCTAGCCTACAAGGCAGCATCCAGTGCTAGACTAGGATTACTTGAACCTCTCCTAGCCTACAAGGCAGCATCCAGTGCTAGACTAGGATTACTTGAACCTCTCCTAGCCTACAAGGCAGCATCCAGTGCTAGACTAGGATTACTTGAACCTCTCCTAGCCTAGAAGGCAGCATCCAGTGTTAGACTAGGATTACTTGAACCTCTCCTAGCCTACAAGGCAGCATCCAGTGCTAGACTAGGATTACTTGAACCTCTCCTAGCCTAGAAAGCAGCATCCAGTGCTAGACTAGGATTACTTGAACCTCTCCTAGCCTAGAAGGCAGCATCCAGTGCTAGACTAGGATTACTTGAACCTCTCCTAGCCTAGAAGGCAGCATCCAGTGCTAGACTAGGATTACTTGAACCTCTCCTAGCCTAGAAGGCAGCATCCAGTGCTAGACTAGGATTACTTGAACCTCTCCTAGCCTAGAAGGCAGCATCCAGTGCTAGACTAGGGTTACTTGAACCTCTCCTAGCCTAGAAGGCAGCATCCAGTGTTAGACTAGGATTACTTGAACCTCTCCTAGCCTAGAAGGCAGCATCCAGTGTTAGACTAGGATTACTTGAACCTCTCCTAGCCTACAAGGCAGCATCCAGTGCTAGACTAGGATTACTTGAACCTCTCCTAGCCTAGAAGGCAGCATCCAGTGCTAGACTAGGATTACTTGAACCTCTCCTAGCCTAGAAGGCAGCATCCAGTGCTAGACTAGGATTACTTGAACCTCTCCTAGCCTACAAGGCAGCATCCAGTGCTAGACTAGGATTACTTGAACCTCTCCTAGCCTAGAAGGCAGCATCCAGTGTTAGACTAGGATTACTTGAACCTCTCCTAGCCTACAAGGCAGCATCCAGTGCTAGACTAGGATTACTTGAACCTCTCCTAGCCTAGAAGGCAGCATCCAGTGCTAGACTAGGATTACTTGAACCTCTCCTAGCCTACAAGGCAGCATCCAGTGTTAGACTAGGATTACTTGAACCTCTCCTAGCCTAGAAGGCAGCATCCAGTGCTAGACTAGGGTTACTTGAACCTCTCCTAGCCTAGAAGGCAGCATCCAGTGCTAGACTAGGATTACTTGAACCTCTCCTAGCCTAGAAGGCAGCATCCAGTGCTAGACTAGGGTTACTTGAACCTCTCCTAGCCTAGAAGGCAGCATCCAGTGTTAGACTAGGGTTACTTGAACCTCTCCTAGCCTAGAAGGCAGCATCCAGTGTTAGACTAGGGTTACTTGAACCTCTCCTAGCCTAGAAGGCAGCATCAAGTGTTAGACTAGGATTACTTGAACCTCTCCTAGCCTAGAAGGCAGCTCCCGGAGCCAATCGAGTGTTTCTCAAAACTCGCCCAGCCTAAAAGGCAGCATCCAGTGTTAGACTAGGGTTACTTGAACCTCTCCTAGCCTAGAAGGCAGCATCCAGTGCTAGACTAGGGTTACTTGAACCTCTCCTAGCCTACAAGGCAGCATCCAGTGCTAGACTAGGGTTACTTGAACCTCTCCCAGCCTAAAAGGCAGCATCCAGTGCTAGACTAGGATTACTTGAACCTCTCCTAGCCTACAAGGCAGCATCCAGTGCTAGACTAGGGTTACTTGAACCTCTCCTAGCCTAGAAGGCAGCATCCAGTGTTAGACTAGGATTACTTGAACCTCTCCTAGCCTAGAAGGCAGCATCCAGTGCTAGACTAGGATTACTTGAACCTCTCCTAGCCTAGAAGGCAGCATCCAGTGCTAGACTAGGATTACTTGAACCTCTCCTAGCCTAGAAGGCAGCATCCAGTGTTAGACTAGGATTACTTGAACCTCTCCTAGCCTAGAAGGCAGCATCCAGTGCTAGACTAGGATTACTTGAACCTCTCCTAGCCTAGAAGGCAGCATCCAGTGTTAGACTAGGATTACTTGAACCTCTCCTAGCCTAGAAGGCAGCATCCAGTGCTAGACTAGGATTACTTGAACCTCTCCTAGCCTAGAAGGCAGCATCCAGTGTTAGACTAGGATTACTTGAACCTCTCCTAGCCTAGAAGGCAGCATCCAGTGTTAGACTAGGATTACTTGAACCTCTCCTAGCCTAGAAGGCAGCATCCAGTGTTAGACTAGGGTTACTTGAACCTCTCCTAGCCTAGAAGGCAGCATCCAGTGTTAGACTAGGGTTACTTGAACCTCTCCTAGCCTAGAAGGCAGCATCCAGTGCTAGACTAGGATTACTTGAACCTCTCCTATCCTAGAAGGCAGCATCCAGTGCTAGACTAGGATTACTTGAACCTCTCCTAGCCTAGAAGGCAGCATCCAGTGCTAGACTAGGATTACTTGAACCTCTCCTAGCCTAGAAGGCAGCATCCAGAGTTAGACTAGGATTACTTGAACCTCTCCTAGCCTAGAAGGCAGCATCCAGTGTTAGACTAGGATTACTTGAACCTCTCCTAGCCTAGAAGGCAGCATCCAGTGTTAGACTAGGATTACTTGAACCTCTCCTAGCCTAGAAGGCAGCATCCAGTGCTAGACTAGGATTACTTGAACCTCTCCTAGCCTAGAAGGCAGCATCCAGTGCTAGACTAGGATTACTTGAACCTCTCCTAGCCTACAAGGCAGCATCCAGTGTTAGACTAGGATTACTTGAACCTCTCCTAGCCTAGAAGGCAGCATCCAGTGTTAGACTAGGATTACTTGAACCTCTCCTAGCCTAGAAGGCAGCATCCAGTGTTAGACTAGGATTACTTGAACCTCTCCTAGCCTAGAAGGCAGCATCCAGTGCTAGACTAGGATTACTTGAACCTCTCCTAGCCTACAAGGCAGCATCCAGTGTTAGACTAGGATTACTTGAACCTCTCCTAGCCTAGAAGGCAGCATCCAGTGCTAGACTAGGATTACTTGAACCTCTCCTAGCCTAGAAGGCAGCATCCAGTGCTAGACTAGGATTACTTGAACCTCTCCTAGCCTAGAAGGCAGCATCCAGTGCTAGACTAGGATTACTTGAACCTCTCCTAGCCTAGAAGGCAGCATCCAGTGCTAGACTAGGATTACTTGAACCTCTCCTAGCCTACAAGGCAGCATCCAGTGCTAGACTAGGATTACTTGAACCTCTCCTAGCCCAGAAGGCAGCATCCAGTGTTAGACTAGGGTTACTTGAACCTCTCCTAGCCTAGAAGGCAGCATCCAGTGTTAGACTAGGGTTACTTGAACCTCTCCTAGCCTAGAAGGCAGCATCCAGTGTTAGACTAGGGTTACTTGAACCTCTCCTAGCCTACAAGGCAGCATCCAGTGCTAGACTAGGGTTACTTGAACCTCTCCTAGCCTAGAAGGCAGCATCCAGTGTTAGACTAGGATTACTTGAACCTCTCCTAGCCTACAAGGCAGCATCCAGTGCTAGACTAGGATTACTTGAACCTCTCCTAGCCTACAAGGCAGCATCCAGTGCTAGACTAGGAGAACTTGAACCTCTCCTAGCCTAGAAGGCAGCATCCAGTGTTAGACTAGGGTTACTTGAACCTCTCCTAGCCTAGAAGGCAGCTCCCGGAGCCAATCGAGTGTTTCTCAAAACTCGCCCAGCCTAAAAGGCAGCATCCAGTGTTAGACTAGGGTTACTTGAACCTCTCCTAGCCTAGAAGGCAGCATCCAGTGTTAGACTAGGGTTACTTGAACCTCTCCTAGCCTAGAAGGCAGCATCCAGTGCTAGACTAGGATTACTTGAACCTCTCCTAGCCTACAAGGCAGCATCCAGTGCTAGACTAGGATTACTTGAACCTCTCCTAGCCTAGAAGGCAGCATCCAGTGCTAGACTAGGATTACTTGAACCTCTCCTAGCCTAGAAGGCAGCATCCAGTGCTAGACTAGGATTACTTGAACCTCGCCCAGCCTAAAAGGCAGCATTTAGTGCTAGACTAGGGTTACTCAAACCTGGTCTAATCTAGAAAAGAATATCAGCTAAGAAGAGAGAATAAAACGTGCACGTGAGATGCTAACAATAACTTTTCCAGGGAACAATGAGTCCAATAATAAAATTCCCACAAACTGATCAATCTTATAATGTCCAGCCTTGCTCGAAATTTACCCAGCACACGTGTTAGTCGCACGCGTTCCAAACAACTGGCAATCGATTAGCGCAAAATTAAAACTCTTGCTAATTCGCGGAAATGTGGAAATGTTTGAGTGAATAGAAGTGATTAAACACATAAGGCTGGCATAGTTTTCTTTGTTTTAAGTCCCTGTTCTTTAAGTCAGCATTTTTTTTTAGGTCTGGACTTTCTGTAAGCAGCGGAAATAATACCAAATAATACCAAAACACCACAAAAATTGATGCCCAAACGGGGACTCGAACCCCAAAATACAATTCTTGTTCGATTAGATTCGATTCAATTCCGATTCAATTCTTTGGGCATCAATTTTTGAAAGGTTTTTAGTGTTCCTAATAATAAAATACTCCGCGCATTGCAAGCGTTTGCAATTTAAATCAGATTTCACGTGCTCTGTTTTGTTTGACTCTGTTCGGTTTTGTGTTTTGATTGATCTGCAGGCCTGAAGACGTCGATGACAACGCCGACAAAACGTCGATCAAGTTCCTTTTTAGGATAGAAAATCAATAAAAACCGAGCAAAATCGTTAACTATTTCACAAATATTTTTTAATTTTTAATGTCATACGAATCGGACCAACCGTTTAAACAGTTAAAAAGAACAAACAAAGACAAACACAAATTGTATCAAATTTTGAGGTAGTCAAATTCGGATTTCGCTCCATTCACTACGCTCACTAAAAGAAAGAAACAATATATAGTCTAACAATAGCAAATATCGCTTCAAAATCCGACAAAAGATATCTTTTCTATCCTCTACCTTCCAGGAAATTAATGGGCCATGTGAGACTCAATTTACTACTAACATCTGAACCGCGAGACGAATCGATGTCTTAGAAATGCACGTTTTGTCGCATGCTTTTTGACATAGCTCGAGGCACGCAACCCCCTGGCCCCTCTCAACCCCTACCAAGCACGTGGCAACAATGAGATGCGAACCAAGGACCTCCTCCCCTTCACCACCGGCATCAGTCGGCGCTTCATTATCGTTTTTCTAAATGCCAAACGTTAGCGGACTACAATGGGGATGACTGCTCGTTAGCTATATAAGTATTGAAAGTATTGTCAGAACTTTCTGCTGAGCAAACGAGCTGGCAACGCGTGTGGTAAGGGCCACATACGGCGCGTGTGGCCGTCCTTTAAAAAAAAAAACCACTAGAATTACATAATAAAGACTGAAAATATCAATAAATTATGATAAATCGCTGAGGTAAGCAATAATAAATATTAATTGAGCGTAAAACAGTTTCAAATGCGAGTAATCTGCGAGAAATAATGAAATGAAACGAATACATCACGAATACAGTTCATTATCTTTATTAATGCTAACCTCAACGATTGATAAACATTGATCAATTAATTTTGATTCGTCATTATTTAATTTTGGAGGTTTTTAAACAAAGACGGCCGCCATCGGGTGGCACCTACCGTTACCACGTGTTACCGGCCTCGTTTGCTCACCAGAAAGTTCAACATTAACGCTAGCTCTCTAACTAAACATATAAACTCAATGATGCTATGTTTATAACTGTGATGACCATTTTTAATATGTGAAGAACGTGAACGGGGCTTTCATCCATCCCACGCGTGTCGGCCCCTACGATGAAACAATAATACCCATATATTTAATGCCATTTACATGTTTGCCCACGCGGAAAATAGTTTAAAACTAGAAATCAAATCATTTGCCATACAAGATCAACACAATAAAAATCCGTTAACACTATAAATACTTGATTAACTGATACTGAGCAGCAAGATCTAAGTGCATCCATTAATTTACAGTATGCACAAGATACATTAAATGTTTTATTACAACCATAAGATCGTATCTGCATTTGATTTATGTATCCAATTTAATTAATAAATCGTATCTGAACGAGTATTGCTATGAGTTACCCTAGTTAAAATGTCATAACACATTTCTTAGCAGGTAATTTTTAGCTTCTATGAGTTAGTTAAATTGTAACCCAGAGACTCATTTGCATCCAGTACGAACAATGGGTTAGGTTATTGCAATAATGCGCTTGTAAAATTCAATTTTAACCTCAAAAAAATGTTAGCTGCTGGAATTGATTCGGTGGGCTGCCTTGTCGAATGTTTCTCTTACCAAAGGTAAAAAAGGATTTGGCATAGATTTCGGTTTGTTATTAATATTATTTGTGGTGTTTAGCGACGCACTGTTTTGACATCTGGCCATGCGGCACTGGTCTAATGACGTCCGTGAATGAGTGAATGATGGTGAGGATGATGATGAACGTAACATAGTCTAGAAGGGAGGAGGGGAAACCCGGTGCCGGCACGTAGTCTACTTCTGTCGAAGAGCACCAAGGGAACCACCGGCTTAACGTCTCTTCCGAAGGACGGTACAACGCAATCAACAGGATTCCTCCAAAAATTCTTGCTGTCGAGAGGTTGATAAGCAAGGCGAGTGAAGTTGCTGTACTAACTTTTATCCCTCCAACCTCTCTCCTGAACAGAACTGGTTATGTGTATGATGGTCACCCATCCAATACCTGACCCAGCGCAGCGTTGCTAAACTTCGGTGATTTAACGAGAACCGGTGTTTCCAACACGCCAAACCGTTTGGTTTATGTGAGTTGGCAACACAGTTTATATGATCGAGTCGAGACGGGTTGAAATGCTGTCACATTGCAAGATAAATCGAACAAATACCCGATAATTTTTGCCACTAATTTACTAAAGTACAATGCACCGGCGTTTTTGCGACATACCGTACCGATCAGTGTAGATATATACACAGTAATTACATAGCAATTGGTAATATTTTAAAAAGCAAGTACCATATTGATTGACTTTTAGGGCTATTTGCAACGCAATTAGAAATACTTTAAAATGATTAATAGTCAAACTACTGTATGGTCTATTCTTAGCTAGCAAAAATAATGACCAAAATGTCCCTGTTTTTTTAAAAACGAATGTCATAGCCTTGCTAATTTTATCTGGAAAGAATAAATTATCTACAGATGAAAGGTACCTCATATTTATCTTATAGTAAATATTGCGTAGTATTTTTTTCCTAGAGGATAGTTTATTTTTAAATTAATCGAAGGCTAGAATGTTATTAATCACCCATCTCGATTCACCATGAAGCACAGCGCGTCTTAGCCTGGTTAATTCGATGTCAATACCGACGAGTCTTGTACGGCACGACTGCATAGCAAGTGCAATTGCGCTCTGTAATTGGCGAGTGCCGTTTACCGCCATGTAGGTACAATGCACCGAAGTTGCAATTATAATTTTGTTAGTTTCGAGTTGCATTCTGTGTACAACTGTGGAATTACACTTGCAACACCAAATCGTCAAACAATTTTGTAGCCAAAGTATTTTATTAATTTGTTCCCTATGATATTCAAGAAAATTTACGGAATGCACTAACTTAACTTAATTTCTCTTCTCAAATTGAAATTACAAAATAATTAAGATAAACTTTAATAAATAATAAAGAGTTTTCTTTCCAACAACACAATATGTGCGTCGTGGCTGCTTATCAATATGATTTCCTGTCATTTTCTTACCGATATTACAAGATCAGATTCGTTCACAAATTTTCCAGGCTTTCAGAAACGGTTTGGCATTTTGGAAACACCGATTCCGAAGTTAAGCAACACTGCGCAGGGTTAGGTTTTAAAAGGGAGACCAGTTCTGTTTGTGATTGAGTTTGATGGGATTGAAGTTAGTACACCAACTTCATTTGTCTTGATTATCAACCTCTCGACAGCAAGAATTTGTGGAGGAAGCCTGTTATTCACGCTGTACCGTCCTTCGGAAGGGACGTTAAGCCGGTGGTCCCCTTGGTGTTTTTCGACACGATAAGGCTAAGTGCCGTTCCCGGGTTTCCCCTCCTCCCATCTAGGTTAGATAAGGTTTATCATCATCTTCATCATCAACCACTCGTGCACTGCCACCATAAGACCAGTGCCGCAGGGCCAGTCGTCAAAACAGAACATAGCTGAAATAATACCAAACAAAGCCAGAGTCCCAAATAGTGCCGTGGACCCAAAACGCTCCAAAGATGCGACCCATACCATCTCGGGACAACAACTGAGCGACCCTGCACTAAAGAAGCTGACTAATGTTGTTCACCAATTATGCAAATTCCCCCTGCGCGACGACCTCGTGGTACCGACGCTGATAGCTCGACGCCTGCCTGGGCCGGAGGTCGCGCTAGGTCAAGTCTCGAACACTTTCACCCGGCTTCGAGCCGTGGACCATCGTAAGGACGACTGGTTGCCGGGTGTTGTTGTTTTAGATCCATTGTCGTTTTCGTCTTCGCGTGAGGATTGGTGGGGGAACATGACGGAGGACAGAGAGAGATAAATGCGAAGAGGAGAGCGTTTTACTACGTGTGTTTTTAAATGATTTAGCTTGTATCTACTGGACTCTTGCCTATAGTAGCTAAAGGTCGGATTACCAATACAGTGAGCTTCTTCACCCATACATATGGGGGTAAAGTTGGTTTTATTATGGTGACAACACATGCAAATCTGGGAACGGGCACTGTTAAACTGGTCTAATGGCTTCGGTGAACGAGTGGTTGATGATGAGGATAACGATGAACCTTATCTGGCATACAAGGGAGGAGAGAAAACCCGGTGTTAGCATGTTGTCTACTCCTATCAAAGACCACCGGATTAATGCCCCTTCCGAAGAAAGATACAACACGAAAAACATGATTCCTCCACAATTCTATGCTGGCAAGAGGATAATAAACAAATGGAATGAAGTTGCTGTACTAACTCTTATCCTTTCAACCTCTCTCCCGAACAGAACTGGTCATGTGTAAGATAATCACACACCCAATACCTGACCCAGCGCAGTGTTGCTTACTTAGTACAGCAACGTCACTCGCCTTGCTTATCAACCTCTCTACACAAAATGTTTGTGGAGAGGAATCCAGTTGTTTGAGGTGTATCGTCCTTCTGAAGGTGTCTTCGGCACTCAGGTATGCCCCTGCTCCATTCTAGAATAGGTTAATCAAAATTCTTATCATCATTCAATACCTGTGCCACAGGAACCGTTGACAAAGCAATGCGTCGTTTTAAACCACAAATTAAAAATCAATCAGAATGTATGAAATTGATAAAGTTTCCTTCCGCAAACGCACGAATATATTCACAGCATCCAATTCTCTTGTCTATGTTTAGGTCATCTTCTGGCAAGCGCCCCGTGCTGTCGCTTGTCCAAAAGCAGCAATCCGCACGTGATCATTTCGATGAACGGGTGGGTGAGAGGGGTTGTCACCCATCGGGGAGCTCCTCAAAGTAACTCGTCCGCCGCCCACGGTGTTTCGGCCAGGGTTCGATTCCCGTCCCGTGCACAATGCACGTGATCACAGCGAGTCTGGAGTTACGGTGATGCCTCGAGAGCCTCGAGGGAAATAGTGACGGGAGTGTAAGAACGTTTTTTTTTTTAGCAATGTGACTACTGTGAGTTGTCCGCTCTGTATCTGATAAAGCTTTCTTATAAACTCGATCACGTTTGCTTACGAGGAAAAACTTGGTAAACCCGTGCAATGTAATTATAGATGTCGCATGGTTTCCGTGGTGATGGAAGCTGCTGATTTGGGATGATGACGATGTGGTGGCTGGTTGTTGAATCGGCTTCTACATTGCGTAAGACGGCTACATGTTTCTACAGGAAATGGACTTGACCACTTCCGAAGTTTTTCGGTTCAATTTCTCTTCTGTTTGGTGTTTTTAGCAGTGGATTTTGCTTGTGAGCTCTGTGACTGATTGCAGTTTCTTGGCTTTGATGTGAAATTATTTAAAATTTCAAGTGATGTATTTGTCCCAAGCGTTTCAAAGTCTGTTATTCAAATATTTGTGTGGCGTTCCTATGGTATTTTCCACAAAAAAATTAAAAAAATCGTGCCTAATTAATTAGTATAGTACTACTAGTTTTAAAAAGAAACTTGGCTTTGATTAGTAAAATAACAGAAGTTTTCTTGCTTAAGTTACGAATGATCGGGGAAGTTTTGTGGTTTTTACTTAGCATAAAAAAACCCAATTTTATTTCAGTTTTTCTGTAAAAAAAACGGCTTTGCGAAGGGGTATTGAATACTAATCAAGCGCTAAAGCAGAAGAAAGCGAAACTTCGGAAAAATCAGTTGAAATTTGCTTAGAATTAAAAACCCAGTTTAAAATATAGTTGTTTTACAAAACTAATGCTCAGGTTAGATAAAGTAGAGATGATTATAAAAATCATAACAAAGCATGTCTTTAAGTATGAATGGCATGTAACATGCTAAACAGTGATAATTCCTGAGCGTCCAAAACTATTCAACAATAACATTTAAAGACATACCTTGCGTCGTCAGCACCCATAGACAATTTACGTCATAAATAGTAACAAACCAACCGTTCACTTCCCTCATAACCTTAATTACATAAAAAGTAAACATCCACATCCTGACGCATTCGCCATACAACGTCTAACCCCCAAAATACAGCACGCCGTCATTCGCGTCATACCCTTCCCCAAGTCACTACCCCCATAACCTTAATTCAGCTCAAACCTTGACGCACTAAACAACATACGCATAGAAAGATACCACAACTCAGTTATATAAAACATCCCCATG
Organism: Protonemura montana; assembly: GCA_947568835.1. NCBI lineage: Eukaryota > Metazoa > Arthropoda > Insecta > Plecoptera > Nemouridae > Protonemura > Protonemura montana. The sequence continues at coordinate 14,773,451 of OX387608.1, read as the reverse complement.
CATATTCCACGTCTGTCTCGACCAGATCTTCGTATATAACCGTATACCGACGTAGGTAACGCGTCATACAAGATCTTACCCGGACAGAGGAGGGTCAAAACGTTTTGCGTTTTCTTACCAGAATGTTCTGGTCTTGAAAGAACCAAGACGGACACAATACGGTACCGAGATGACGCACACTTGGTCCCAAATCGTGCGTGCAGTGACACGCATGTGTCTGCTGGCGACATGTTGGCTACGCGGAGAGGTCTTAGGACAGACGCATTCGGGTCATTCCATGTCAAGTGCCCACACTCAAAACCTTCACTATCTCAGAACTTGACGAAATTTTCAGGAGGGTTAGAACACCGGAAATAAAAAATCTCTTTTAAAGTTTTTTTCCATATGTCTAGCGGTTTGCCCGTGGCAGGGGATGGAAAAATAAAATATTTTACTTTTTGCCCCGCACGGCCATTCACTATATTCACTCTAGCGTTTGAACAAATAAACTTAAAACAATGGGATTAGTTCTAAAATGATAATCGTGCTTTCATTAACAAGAAAAAATGCATAAATTGCTTACTTATCAAGTTTAGGGGTAGAAAAAATCCACCCTTAAATTTCAACCCTTAATAACTCGAGAAGTAATATTTTTTTTTGTTTTTTGTTTTGTTGTGAAGCATCTCCTGTCTATTATCTTTCCATGAAAAAAAAATTAATCATTAACAGCCGTATGATCAGAAGTTATGAGATTTTTATTGTATAAATGTGTGTGCATTTAGTTGTGTTTCTGCAAGTCTGTTAGCATGGTCCATGCAAATCACCCGTAAATTGATAGATTATATAATTTTTCAGTTTAAAAATTGTGTGTAAGTACTACAAAGATTCTTTTTACTCACTCATTTCTTCGTTTCACTCTGACCTATCACTCTGGCTTCTTCGAACAACGGCGAGGAGGAGAACACCCGCGTGGCTACTGAGTGCTCAGACACGGGTACGAAGCAATGCAGTTTTTGCGTGCCGGGAATTGGCCGGGATGACGCAAATCGTGTGGCTAGCACCTGTTCTGTGTCTTGGTGCTCCTCAATAGTTCCGAATGTGAAGTTGATGGTCGGGATGGCTTCGACCGCCCAATCGAAGAGTTGCCGGGGTGTTATTATTTGCGACTCGTAGGGGCGCTGAAGACTCGCCCGCGCTGCCAGCCGCTTGACCGTCCCTCCGACGCCGTCGCAGGCGCTCTTCCCATGTGACGTCGCCGTGAAATGCCACTCCACGTCGGCCCCAAAGTCTCTTTGATAGTGGCACAAGTTGGCAAAATTTTTCCTATTTTTATATTGCGAGGCTGCCCCATCAGAAAAATAGAACATCTTCTTTATGGTCTGAAATTTATTGTGCAAAAAGCTCACGAGTTTTTTTATGAATAGATGCACTGCGACAGTGTTGTGGATCAAACTCTCGGAAATTACAACAAAGCTGATGTGGCGCTCTTCCCCGCCCTCTTTGTAATATGCCACGAAGGGGTGGATGGTGGCGGACGCATTGTTCCAGTGGAACCCCTGGGCCTCGTCTTGTAGCACGAACGCATAGTTTTCGGCAAAATCACAGATCACCAAAAACTCGCCGGGCAGGAGACCGCACTTGATGTCCGATTGGTGCGAAGATTGTTTTTTAGCAATAAAAGAGTGGCGGCACAGAGCAACTAATTTTGCACAACAACTGTCCACGAATTCCTCGGATGAATCGATGTGCGTTTGCAGGGTGCATCGGTCGGTGCTCTCCCACTGCTTGTAGATAACATTGTCCACCATTTCGTCGTCCAGCAGTTGCGTGAGGCGCTCCTTTAACGGCTCGATGCCCGGGCACTCCTCACACTCGCCTAGATGGCATTCGGGGAGGGGACTGTCGCAGACCAACTGCTCAAGGCAGTCGTGGTAAGATGTTATCGGATAAGATTGGTCCACTGTCAACTTCGTCAAGTCGGCACCGATGATCATTAGCTTGACGTTTTGGTGGATAGTGCACACGCACACCGAATGAGTCCCACTGGCACCAGGCAACACACAGTTCTTCGGCCGCAGCTCTGCAAATTTTGAAAATCCACTCTTTTATTGCTAAAAAACAATCTTCGCACCAATCGGACATCAAGTGCGGTCTCCTGCCCGGCGAGTTTTTGGTGATCTGTGATTTTGCCGAAAACTATGCGTTCGTGCTACAAGACGAGGCCCAGGGGTTCCACTGGAACAATGCGTCCGCCACCATCCACCCCTTCGTGGCATATTACAAAGAGGGCGGGGAAGAGCGCCACATCAGCTTTGTTGTAATTTCCGAGAGTTTGATCCACAACACTGTCGCAGTGCATCTATTCATAAAAAAACTCGTGAGCTTTTTGCACAATAAATTTCAGACCATAAAGAAGATGTTCTATTTTTCTGATGGGGCAGCCTCGCAATATAAAAATAGGAAAAATTTTGCCAACTTGTGCCACTATCAAAGAGACTTTGGGGCCGACGTGGAGTGGCATTTCACGGCGACGTCACATGGGAAGAGCGCCTGCGACGGCGTCGGAGGGACGGTCAAGCGGCTGGCAGCGCGGGCGAGTCTTCAGCGCCCCTACGAGTCGCAAATAATAACACCCCGGCAACTCTTCGATTGGGCGGTCGAAGCCATCCCGACCATCAACTTCACATTCGGAACTATTGAGGAGCACCAAGACACAGAACAGGTGCTAGCCACACGATTTGCGTCATCCCGGCCAATTCCCGGCACGCAAAAACTGCATTGCTTCGTACCCGTGTCTGAGCACTCAGTAGCCACGCGGGTGTTCTCCTCCTCGCCGTTGTTCGAAGAAGCCAGAGTGATAGGTCAGAGTGAAACGAAGAAATGAGTGAGTAAAAAGAATCTTTGTAGTACTTACACACAATTTTTAAACTGAAAAATTATATAATCTATCAATTTACGGGTGATTTGCATGGACCATGCTAACAGACTTGCAGAAACACAACTAAATGCACACACATTTATACAATAAAAATCTCATAACTTCTGATCATACGGCTGTTAATGATTAATTTTTTTTTCATGGAAAGATAATAGACAGGAGATGCTTCACAACAAAACAAAAAAAAAAAAAAATATTACTTCTCGAGTTATTAAGGGTTGAAATTTAAGGGTGGATTTTTTCTACCCCTAAACTTGATAAGTAAGCAATTTATGCATTTTTTCTTGTTAATGAAAGCACGATTATCATTTTAGAACTAATCCCATTGTTTTAAGTTTATTTGTTCAAACGCTAGAGTGAATATAGTGAATGGCCGTGCGGGGCAAAAAGTAAAATATTTTATTTTTCCATCCCCTGCCACGGGCAAACCGCTAGACATATGGAAAAAAACTTTAAAAGAGATTTTTTATTTCCGGTGTTCTAACCCTCCTGAAAATTTCGTCAAGTTCTGAGATAGTGAAGGTTTTGAGTGTGGGCACTTGATATGGAATGACCCATTCGGCTTATGTCGAGTTATTGTTGGTCAGTCACGTGTCTTCGTACGTTCTGCTAGATTAGCTGGGCATGTGAACGGTTTCTGTTGGGATTCCGAGTGTAATTATGACGGATGAATGGATATTCTATATTAATTTGGAAATTGTTCTTATGAGTGTGTTTTTATTTTTTATTTTTATTATTGTTTCAGTTTATTTCTATTTTTGGAGACGGTCTAAATCAAGGAGGCTGGAACCTCGTTCCTTCTGTTTTGCTGTCCGAAAATTCCGTGACCGATTTTCCTTGAATTTTAACATTCCGTGACCACGCGATCGTAGCGCCCAGTAGAAGTGAGAAATTGACGCTTAATAAGAGCAAACTGCAGCAATTTTTACAACCCCACCACTGACAGCTGTCTCAACATCGGAAGCCTTATCTTGAGACCTAAATTACAGCTGTTAAGTATATATTTTGGTCTTTTAGACTTTTGATTATCAGTTTACATAGGTTTAATAAGCAAACTCTAAACCGAACGGTTTGGCGTGTTGAAAACACTGGTTCTCATGAGATCACCGAAGTTAAGCAACACTGCGCTGAGTCAGGTATTGGATGGGTGACCAATGACCATCATACACATGACCAGTTCTGTTTGGGAGTGAGGTTGGAGGGATGAAAGTTAGTAAAGCAACTTCATTCGCCTTGCCTATCAACGTCTCTATAGCATGGATGTATGGAGAAACTGTCATTCTCATTAAATACACTAAAATCGTCTCAAAAGCCAGTGTCCAAGTAGCTCAATGGGTTAGAGCAACACCCGCGATAGGTGGAGATCGGGGTTCGAGTCCCCGTTTGGGCATCATTTTGAGACGGTTATAGTGTTGATAATAACAGTAAAAATCCTGTTGTTGTTCGGAAGGGACGTTAGGTCATCCCCTTGGTGCTTTTCGGCAAGAGTACGCTACGTGCCGGCACCGGGTTTCTACATTTTCCTTTCTAAACTAGGTTAGGTTTATCATCAACCTCATCACTCATTCACCGACGCCATTAGACCAGTGCCAAATGGCCAGTTGTCAAAACAGTGCGTCGTTTAACACCAATAATCAATCAAGCATCTTTCAGCAAGAATGTCACTAATACTGCTTGGAAGCCTTCTTAAAATTACACTCATGGATGTCACCAGTTCATGGTACTGCTGACCCCCTGGTGTCAGATTTATGATAGCCTAAGGCAAAAGTGCAAGTATCTCTTGCTGAACAAAGTTTAGTTGGTTAAATCATTCTTAGCCAATCTCCATATGACAAATATTTCAACTAAAAATTGTCTGTTCGATTTGTGTTCACCACTGCAGAAAGACAAATGCCACATGATTTTGAATAATCTTATTAGCTCACTGCAAGGTGATGATAAGAAATTATGCACACCGAGAATGGAACGTGGAAACGCCTTGCAGTTTATTTGCATGCATATAAATAATTTAATTGTTTGTTCATTCGCTAGTTCGAGGTTTCGTATACGCAGTGCAAGATTGACTAGAAGAGATAATGCGAATGTGACACTTTATTGCTAAGCCATCGTGAGGAATTGATTTTGCCATTGGGATTTACATAATTAAGATAAGATAATGATTGTTGGTTTTTAAAATAGTCATTTTATATGCCAACTTTGATAACACAAAAAATATTAAGCATAGGAGGTTCAATGGTAGATTCAATGTTTGTAGGCCATGGAGATGCTGAGATCGCCTGACAGAGCTTCTCAATTCTGCTATCTTATGTTACCACGGGTATATCATGGCCTAGAATAGGAGGTTCAATGGTAGATTCAACGTTTGGTAGCCATGGAGATGATGAGTTTGCCTGACAGAGCTTCTCAATTCTGCTATCTTATGTCACCACGGGTATATCATGGCCTAGCATAGGAGGTTCAATGGTAGATTCAATGTTTGGTAGCCATGGAGATGCTGAGATCGCCTGACAGAGCTTCTCAATTCTGCTATCTTATGTTACCACGGGTATATCATGGCCTAGCATAGGAGGTTCAATGGTAGATTCAACGTTTGGTAGCCATGGAGATGCTGAGATCGCCTGACAGAGCTTCTCAATTCTGCTATCTTATGTTACCACGGGTATATCATGGCCTAGCATAGGAGGTTCAATGGTAGATTCAACGTTTGGTAGCCATGGAGATGCTGAGATCGCCTGACAGAGCTTCTCAATTCTGCTATCTTATGTTACCACGGGCATATCATGGCCTAGCATAGGAGGTCCAATGGTAGATTCAACGTTTGGTAGCCATGGAGATGCTGCGATCGCCTAATAGAGCGTCTTAATTCTGTTTTCTTATGTTACCACGGGTATATCATGGCCTAGCATAGGAGGTTCAATGGTAGATTCAATTTTTGGTAGCCATGGAGATGCTGAGATCGTCTGACAGAGCTTCTCAATTCTGCTATCTTATGTTACCACGGGTATATCATGGCCTAGCATAGGAGGTTCAATGGTAGATTCAACGTTTGGTAGCCATGGAGATGCTGAGATCGCCTAATAGAGCGTCTTAATTCTGTTTTCTTATGGTACCACGATTATGGCAGTCGTAGCTCACAAAATGTACAAAAAGAACTCGTGTCCGTCAAAGAGGAAGAACAGAATTGATCGACCTCGTATCTTTCTTTGTCCCCAAATCTTCATAAGATGACTGATTGTGGCCCAGCGGCCTTAAGATGTATTTTTTGAGGTACCCAATTAGGTTTGACATGCAATATTTGAGCGGTCATCGAGGACCTTGACTATTCTAGACCGCGTATACACTATACCTGGATGACCTTTGTTGACGCGAAGAGCTAGAGAAAGGTGGAAATGTATACCTACATTTACCGTTATTATAAATTGTCATTGTGCACTTTTATTGTGATTAGCAGTAAAGTAATTTATGTGCGTGTGTAATAGTTTTTTAGTTCGTTAGTTTTTAGAATATGTGTTAGTTATAGTTTATTCCGGAACCTAAGGTGAAGGTATTCCAACAAAAGATTTGTACAGGCTTTTGTAAAAGTTAATATTTACCTCTGAAATATGTCAGAATTTACTGAATAGGCTTAGTTGGCAAATGTATTGCATTGAAAGTCTATTTTAGGTGTTTACCTAATGGTAAGGATTAAGGGTTGGCAGCGAGTTGGTAACACAGCATAGACAGTCGAGTCGAGACGGATAAAATGTTGATATCTAACAAGATAAACGGGAATCGAATCAAGTCCCTCCTGATTGCAACTTGAAAACTTGAACATCCAATACGACTGTTTTTCAGACGTACCATACGAGCGCTATCCGATATTGCATCGTAATTTATTTGCTGAAATGAGTTGCTTGAACAAAGCATATTTTGTTTTCTGTAAGTCGAAAAAATAGCCTAATTAGAAATTGACTTTACGTCCCTTCTGAAGAACGGGACAAAGGGAAAAGCAGGATTCTTCTACAAATCCATGCTGTCAAGAGGTTGGTAAGTAAGACGAATGAAGTTTTACTTCGTTTTATGATGATCCAGCAATACCTGACCAAGCACCGGTGTTTCTAACACGGCAAACCGTTCGGTGGACACACATCCAATACCTGACCTTCGAAGTGTTGCTTAATTCCGGAAATCTCAAGAAAACCTGTGCTTCCAACACGCCAAACCTTTCGGTGGTCACCCATCCAATACCTGACTCAGCGCAGTGTTGCTTAACTTCGGTAATCTCAAGAAAATCTGTGTTTCCAACACGCCAAACCATTCGGTGGTCACCCATCCACTACCTGACTCAGAGCAGTGTTGCTTAACTTCGGTGATGTTAAGAAAACCTGTGTTTCCAACACGGCAAACTTTTCGGTGGTCACCCATCCACTACCTGACTCAGCGCAGTGTTGCTTAGCTTCGGTGATGTTAAGAAAACCTGTGTTTCCAACACGGCAAACCTTTCGGTGGTCACCCATCCAATACCTGACTCAGCGCAGTGTTGGTTAACTTCGGTGATGTCAAGAAAACCGGTGTTTCCAACACGGAAAACCGTTCGGTGCCGTCCACAAGGCTCTCAGAGAATCATTATCTTTTGAACGTATCGATAACGAGAGCGAAAGTCTTTTCAGAAAAAAAAACTTCGCATACAAGAAAATTTAAGTCGCACGTACATAACCTATAAAAATAATTGCTCCAAAGGCAATTTACTATGTCCATCAAATTTTAATTACCGAAATTGGAGTACCTACCATGCAGATTGGCAGTCCAAAGGCTGTTCGGAGGTTTGTTTCTTCTTTTTCAAACAAGCTACTGGAGTCCAATCACATAGTGGTATACAAATACGCATCGTAGGTACTTCTAGCACCGCTAGCTGATAAAACGATCGAATTGAAACCAGCTGCTCGTGGCCTCAATATGACCTCTTCGTCCAAAACAAAGTGCGAGACTTCTACGAAACGTTTCGCCGAAACTGGAAAGGTTCGCGCAATTTTCGAATTAGAGAGCAAAAAAAAAATTAAATAACATAATAAAGAATAATTAGTTTTTGATCAGTGCCATTTCTTATCGTTTCACTACAATCATGGCGTATTTTTTTTGTCAAATCTATTTTAGTAAGAGGTACGGTTCTTCTCAAAAACGCAGGTGAATTGATTTTTAACGTTTTTTAGTTGCCTTTGATCGATGTGTGTTTATTTTGTAAAGTTTCACAATTGTAATTCTGCTATAGACTTGACCATCTAAGCTGTTTTACCGACTCACACACTTTTTCTTACACCTCTTCCCGTCAGGTAAACATCAGGAATAGAGTTACATTAAAATACATTCGACAACGCAGCCAAATCGATCAATTCTGACAGCATATTCCTTCAAAAGATAAATATTGACTTATAAAAACACAAGAACGCATAGTTAGTATACGATACTACTGCGTTTTTGGGATACACTGTACCTTAGCAATAACACTTTTCCAACAACAAACGTATCTACGTGTAATGACATTAATCAATAGAATGCGATTAATTATCTCAACACCTTGGGCCAGATGTAACAAGCTATCTGCAAGAGAAGCACAGAGAAAAAAAAGCAGTCTGTTCAAAAATCACCGTCACACTGATGAAGAAAGAAACAAGAAAGCGATTTCTTGCCATCAAAAACAAGAAATCAATACGATATTATCAATTATGTCATTTAGATACGGTGACGCTTATGTCTGAGCTAAGAATTTAGGCCAAACGTTCTTGATTATTGTTTGCCAATAGGTAAATTATGTCACCTTGGTAGTCTGCTAAGATGAGAGGCCTCTCTGACTGGCGATAAACTAGTGGTCCATGTGACATCTAGATGTCTGTAGCCCCAAGGGTCACGAGACACTGGCGCTAGCCGAAATGAAACGGAGAAATTTAATCGGGTTTTATTCCCTCGAGGTTGCTTATAGCGGTCTCGATGGAATCGTTTCGCAAACAGATCGTTAAGCGTGGCTGAAGTTATTAATTGGTTTCAACTTTGGACTTGTTGGATGGTACTTTGTTGTGTAACTCTAGTGGATGCCCGTGGTTCATTCATGGTTAATAAGGTAACAAGGCCATGGACCAGTTGATGTCTGTTGGATTCTGCTAAATGTTTTTAGAGCGCAAATAAAAGATACGTGCGCTTAAGCATGTTGTCGAATGGTTTGAGAAATACTTTGTTTGATTTGTGATAAGTGTATGTGAAATTTTTATTTTTATTTTTTGGTTCTTTAATATAGATGTCAATGTGGCTTTAGATGTAGCTATAATCCATAAAAATATAAATATAAGTTTTAACTGAATTTGCGAATCTTTTTTCTGTGATGGACCAAGTTTTAACGAAACACAATGTATGTAATTTAGGTGTATTTTATGAATACATATTCCAACTCTTATGAATAAAATTATTTTTGGTGATCTTGCAATTTAACCGATCCACATCGCAGGAATATCACCGGATTTGAAAAAGATGTTTTGAACTTATTGTGTGCCGTAGAGGTTGATTGATTTGTGGTGTTTAACGACGCACTGTTTTGACAACTGGCCTTGCGGCATTGGTCTAATGGCCTCGGTGAATGAGTGGATGATGATGAGGATGATGATGAACCTAACATAACCTAGAATGAAGGAGGGTTACCCCGGTGCGGTCACGTGGCCTACTTCTGTCGAAGACCAAGGGGACCACCGACTTAACGTCCCTTCCGAAGGACGGTACAACGCAAACAACAGGATTCGTCAAGAAATCCATGCAAGACGAATGAAGCTGCAATTTGAAATATATTTTCTTATAAACCTTTATTGTCGGTATCCACACGTGAATACGCGGCAAAGAAAGTGAATTCATGAACGAATGAATGATAGATGAGTGGAGAGATTACCAACATATTTCTGCTGCGAGCTATCTTGGAGTTGGACGAAACAGAAAAAAAGCACGTTATGTAGAGACACAAAACAGAAAATAACCGGCCACCACGAAATTTGGGCAATCATTTAATCACTCAGTATACCCGATACAACATCAACTTAGACTTTTTGAAAAGGTATAAGAAAAAAATTAAAAGTAAATCTTTCGTATTATCACAATAAACACTTAAGTCACAGTATACGATTAGCAATTTCTATCAAATCAACAGCAACCATCACTGACTTACATCCGAACGGCACAAAATTACAAATAAAATTGCGCTCCAACTAAATTTAACAGCGTCACGCGACCTGCATCGTAGTACTCAAAGACTCGTTTTCGAAAGTACTTCAACCTTACCATCTTATTTGTCATCGTGATCTCAGCAGGTTGTCTGCACTCTACCATGCCGATGTCAATCCTCACGAGGCACGTTTTCCTTGGACCTGACACAGTAAACGCAAGACGCACTCCCTTAAGTGGCCGGCCTTGAACGACTCAGTATAAAACCGTCAGCGTAACAGGCAATGAGTATCAATCCTTTCAGCTCTAGCCAAGAGAAAAGACAACCAACTGCTCAACATGTTCAAATTGGTAAGTCGAACACAACTGAGTTTTCTCAAAGTGGTTTGGAAGAAATTTGAACGAGATCGGATGATTATCAACAAAGTTGGCGCTGATTTTCACGGGAAATCGCTTTTCATCTTGCTGCTAGTGTTTTGAGTTTCCGTTTACGCGTTGCGTATTTGTGATTTCGTAAAAGCGGTTTGACCGTGGCGTGATGATTGCGCGTGTGCGTTTGTGCGAATAGTTTGACTATACCTGGTGGCAGTGTGGCGTAAGTAGGCAATTAAGTGACCTCCGCAGAGTTGATCTAGGCGTTTGCTAGCACCATAAGCTTGATGTGAACTCCGTTTAGCTTTGCTTGGAAAATTGATCGTGCATTTTCAAGATCTTCGCGTTGTAATCCGGTCAGGCATTAAGTTATTTATTTCAAGCGTGTCCGGTAGATTCGTATCGTTTTGAATATTTGCATTTTGGTATGGCTTTTTACCTTAAAATTAAAAAGGTATATTTTTATATTGGCTAAAATTTCATAGAACGCAGAGAACTTTTTAGTAAAACTAAAATCAACTTTTGAGTTTTTTATTATTAACAACACTATAACCGTCTCAAAAATTGGTGCCTAAACGGGGATTTTTAATCAATTTTTGAGACGGTTATAGTGTTGTTAATAATAAATTACCCCGCGCATCGCAAGCGTTTGCAATTTAAATAACATTTCATCCTAACTTTTGAGTTGCCACTGAGGGATTAATTGTCTGTGGCAACAATGTTTTAAGCGATAGTTTTTAGCCCACTGTGATTATTTCAATTTCTTGACACAGTTTTATTCTCTAAAAATTTGAACAATGAAACCGCTTTATAAATTCATTGGGTGCCGGGAAATACCCAAAACACAAGGGACTTTAAAATCTCTGGAACCAGAAATTTTTTGGAGTTTTTGGAGAAATATTTACCACCTCAGAAGAGCTTTGCCGTGGATCTTTCGCGCAGGGAAATATATTTAATACATTTTTAACGTTTGTCAAAGTAACGTCAATTCTCATCGTGTAAAATCGTACAGAACATTTTGTTCAGATCTGGTATTCAAATTGTACTAACGCCTAGCTGTAAAAAAGAGTTGGGTTTTTTAACAGTCTGGAATTAACCGATTGGAAATGACTAAAGAAAATTTATTTTGCGTTTAACCTTATTGGTCTAACTTTTTAGTGAAACTGGCCCCGACTTTAAGTGGGTTAACTCTTTTTCCATCTCTCTGTCCATACATCTAGCCACCAAAATCATTTTAAACAACCCTCGTTCTATCTTCCAGTTCGTCCTTGTCGCCCTTGTGGCCGTCGCCGTCGCCGCCCCCGGCGGAGTTCTGGTCGCTCCCGCTCCCGTTGTCGTTGCCCACGCCGCTCCCGTGAGCCACGTCAGCCACCACTCTACCGTGATCGCTCACCCCGCCCCTCTGGTGCGTCACGCCCCTGTGGTTGTCGCCCACCACGCTCCCGTGGTCCCCGTCGTCCGACACGCTGTCGTCGCGCACCATGCCCCCTTGGTCGTCGCTCATCACGCCCCCGTGGTTCACCACGCCCCCGTGCTCGCCGTCCGACATGCCCCCGTCATCGTCGCTCACCACTAAGCGCGAGTTCGATTGTGAATTAATACCACGTTTGCCTGCAGCACTACTGAGTCACCAAAATACTATCTGCTTGTCTCGGTTTTTGTTAATATCGTAAAAGATTGAGGGCAGAATTACCTTGTCATGTACATTACAGAATGTTAGGGAAAAATAATTTCGGTCTGGTTGGAAACGCGTTTTTAGCGTTAAGAAATTTAAAATATTTGTAATAAATGTAACCATACCTATTCAATAATTGTTCACCGTCTGGTTTATTTCCTGATCATGATCCTGGCTGTCAATGTATCCTTTTTATCCCTTCTAAAATGTTCTATTTCTTAAAGAACACTGAAAGGCCGGTCTTTAGTGAACATAACAGTCTGATAATTTGTTATTTGCTTAGCAACAGCCAATCAGAAGATGTTTCGGTGTTAACGGTCTGTTAATAACATAACTTGCCACTGAAAAACAGGCACTCAATCATTGCCACACAGAAATAAAAGTGTCTCCATCAGACACTGAAAAGTACGCAAAAATGATAATATTGATCGCTAGCGGTATTAAGGGTAGCTCAATTGACAAAGTAATGCATTTGCTTGCTTTATCGAGTCAATGTGTAGTTTCAACATAGAGATGATGAGGAAATATTCTCATACATTGAGTTATTAAAAAGAAATTGTTTTTGGTAAAACAAAGTCACATTGCCATCAGTAAAAAATGTTGCTGCCACAACGGGCTGGCTCATTTTCGCCTAATTTCCGTTGCATTCAAAAAGTCACGAACGACTCTTGTGACTAGGTTTATCCTAGCTCTGATTTCCCTTGATTTTCTACGGTTTCCCTTGCCATTCAAAGGCTGACATAGTTACTTACTTCAAAAGACACAGTTGACTGCAAGCCCTACCCCTTGATGACTTCATGCCAGGCAAGCCCTACGCAGATTCCTTGCTGTTGAGGCATCTAGGAAAGAAAAAAAGGTAAACACGTTTTACGGGCGGATTATTGCATCGAAGGTTGGGCTTTCCCAACTAGACACCCTACTGACATGTTTTTCAATATAATTTCGCAATTTCGGAGTTCGATTATACATGTACAGTTTTTGATTTGGTACAAAAATACTAAAAAACTGTGGTCAATTAAACAGAATCGGATTTCAGAGATTCTAGTTTTTTTATTGTATAATTTATGGCGTTTTTGACTGGCCTGCACTAGAACCTCCAAACTCATGCCCGAACACGTGATCACTAGGTGTCAGTGTCAACATAGCACTGTCAACATTCTCGGAGCAAGAAAAGTTCACCGGGAGTGACCCGAGAGCGAGCAACTCTGCCAGTCGACGCACCATGAATCGATTGTAAGGTTTCGCTGATCAAAGTAAAAACGAAGCCAAAAGTTAGGATTGGAAACAATGATTTATTAAGATGTAGCTCCGGCAAACCGGTGATGCCCTTTGGAGGACCGAAGTCAACTGACTCTCCTCGGAGTCGCAGCCCTTTAGCATCGTCTACCTACCTACCTGCTCCGGTGAAGGGATATGTTACTATCTGCACAAAGTGGCGGAAACTTTACACGATTACATGTTTGTTTCTTGTTTTAGTGACAGAAGTAACTTTATTTGATTAAAAAACGGAAAAATTAGAATAATATTAATCTGAGCACATTTGTTCTTGACGTACGCAAATCACAAAGTACAAGTTTATGTATTTTCTCCATTATCACCGTAGGTAATTTAAAAACAATCAGAAGACGTAGTACTATGTGGGTAGCGTACATTCATCACGAGCTATTTGCTCGTTCGATCATTCAGTTGGTTAGCACCTTCAGTCTGCTCGAGATATTTAAGGGTGCAGAGGTGACTGGCTGTCATCATTTGATACCAAGGCTTGAATCAACGTAGAACGATTGCTGCAGCCACGTGATAATTGAAAATACAGATCATGAACGGGAAACGTTTCTCAGTGATCTTCAAAGTGGTGAGTGGAGAAATATTTTTAGGTGTAAGATCTATTTCTATCCACACTTGCGGCATTGGTAAGTTTTCTTTGCGATTTCAAAGCTGAATTTTGATTGGATATTTGGTTTTTGAGTGTAGCTACTAATTGATTCCTTGATTAACTGTGTACAGTAAAGCGATTAATTATCAGGCGGGAAACAATTGTTAAAAAAATTAAAAGTGGAAACAATTTAAAAGCACGTGAAACAACGGGTAATTTAAAATGCGGTTTGCTCAATGTTGTCAACAAAAGTGGCTTGTAAAAAACCTATAGATTTTATGCCAAACTCTCACCCAAAATATGAAGGTAATCCGACAGGAATGCAAATCCATATCTTTCCTAATAAGTAGAATCTATTATCGAATGTAATAATTATAATATTAAATACTATTTGTAAGTGTAGTAATTGTTTGAGTCATTGTGTCTCGGAACTCCACAGTTAACTTAATATTTTAAACGCGCTTCAATTCCACAGTTCACAGATGGGTTTTTTTGGGAGATAGCAAATGAGATCCTGGAAAATTAAACGATCTACAATTGCAGCCCAACGCTACGGATGGTTGTAGTCGAGAATAACTGCTAGCAGATAATAGATTTTTCCGGTTTTTCTCAACATATCTAGACATGCCCATTTTGTTATCGAAAAATTGTCAGGACTGCTTTTACCCTTGATAAAGTAACAGGTACAAGCTACGAAACGTTGGGAAATTTAGTTGTTCTTTACTTAGCATTCAAAACCAAGTTGAAATAGTTTTTTTTTTTAGACTAGCGCTAAGGTTAGATAACTAAGGCTTGAGTCTATAAACCGTAATGTCCATAAGATGTTTTTTTATCGCTCTTAGCTACTGTTTGCCGTGCTGGTCATTCTTTCGCTGACACTGGGATCCCCGGTGCCGGTACCGGTGCCAGAACCGGTTCCTGGTGGACTGGTCACCATGTACACGGCACGGAACTTGGCGCGGTTCCGGTACCAGTTCACTCAGGAACGAGTCTAGTGGAGATGAGCTACGTTCTGGAATAGGTTCACCTGCTCGTTTGTAAAGGTGGTCATTGGTAAATTGATTCCTACGTATAGCGACTGTGAAACCTGCGTTATTTATTTGCGTGTCTACGTTATTATTTATTTATTTATTTGCAAGTCGTATTACGGCGCAAACGATAATTTTAAAAGTGATAGATTCCTTGATAAATAGTTAAAGTTGCTCAGGTATTTTCCTGTGAACATTCTATTGGGATTAGCACCCATTTATGCATTAGGCAACTGAAAAAATTACAACAATTTGAGGTTATACTCGCTGGTCAAACTCTGTAGCTTTCTTTGCAGCGATTTTAACAAAACAACAAACATTTTTAATAAAGTCAGCCATGGAACATTTAATTACTATAAAAATATCCACACATGAATAAATTCGGAAGTTGCTATTTGTAAAAAAAAAAAAACTAAATTAATCGACATCCTCGAGCACTTACCCAGCCGTTCCCTCGTCCCATGCTATGGGGACAACGATTTAAATGCCAATATCTGGCATAACGTGACGACATAATCATTCAGATTACTCTAGATCGCCGTTCAACTGATTAGCTAATTGACAGTTCCTGTTTTCAAAAGAATCCTTGGATGTTACTGAGAAAAATCGACAAGCCGTTAATTTGAAAAAAAAAAGAACACACACACACAAACAAGCGAAGTCATGTGGCGCTGCCTAGTGCCTTGACCGTGACATACTGGTCGTAGCGAATAGCAGAGCAATGTTGGCTGCGACTTTGCTGGGAGAAGACGACCCTGATACCATTACTATAAAACACTTGTACGCGAAGCAACAGGTATCCATTCTTCTGCCAGCTTTAGCAAAGTGTTAAAGTACAGCTACCAGTAAACATGTTCAAATTGGTGAGTACCTACCGATCGAGGGGGCCGCGATTCTGGGTTTTGGCGAGGGATTTGCGAACAGACGGGGTTTTGTCTCTGGTTGGTAAATTTTTTGATTGGGTAATTTTATATCAAAAGGGCATTGTTCAAAATTTGTCGGCAAAGTAAATTATTTGATGAGAGGATATTAAATATCGCGGAATATTTTAAATATAAACAGTTTCTTTGTAAAGCAAATGCTCTGTTTTGTTGTTGTTGTTGTAAATATTTTGTTTAGCATAAAATACTAGAGGTTATCGGTACAATAATTCACTGTAAATTTCAACAAAAATTCAGTTGCCCAGGTTTTGGCGTACCATATCCTTCAAAGCAGATTATCAAAAAAGTTCAATGTACAGATGAGCGAAGCGAGTGGAGGAAAATCTTCACTTTCACTTTGCAGAGAAAATTATTGTGTTTTCAACTTAGACTTCCTGCATTTTTCAGCAAAATTGACAAAATCTTTTTTGAAACTATTTAAAATTTATGAAAAATTTGTCGATTTTGTATAACTATTTTGGAGTTGTACTTCCCAAATAGTTTAATATTTTTCACCAAACTTTGCAAAGATGTAAACTACATCGAAACGGAGTAGCGAACACTTAGTAGATTAAGTAGATTAGACTTATACCTACTTCGAGGCACACTTCTAGGTACAGTTCCATTTATGTTCAGCACAGTTTTAATAGAAAACAGAATTCTAAGTCCCATGTTTTGTTATATTACTGGCTTACTAAGAATTTTTGACATTTGCATTTGGTCATTTTTCAAATTAAAATTCGACCCAAAAATCTATATTGCCTAACCTGTTTAAATATAACCGAACAAAAATGCACCCTCTTACCCCACTTTTGTCTCCAGTTCGTCCTCGTTGCCCTCGTGGCCGTCGCTACCGCCGCCCCCGGTGGTGTGCTCGTTGCCCAGCCCCAGGTGGTGCTTGCACACTCTGCCCCCATCAGCCACGTGAGCCACGTGAGCCACCACTCGTCGATCGTCGCCCACCCCGCCCCCTACGTGCGTCACGCCCCCGTGGTCGTCGCTCACCACGCTCCTGTGGTCCACGCCGCCCCTATCGTGGTCGCCCAACACTCCCCCGTCTACGTTGCCCGACACGCCCCGTTGGTCAGCCACCAGCCCATCGTTCGTCACGTTGTCGCCCACCACGCCGCCCCCGTTGTGGTTGCTCACCATGCTGCCCCCGTGGTCGTCGCTCATCATGCTCCCCTCGTCCGACACGCCGTCATCGCTCACGGACCCGTCTACGGACACCATTAAGTGACCAACCCTATCTGTTTGTTGCTCAATTACACTGTATTATAATCCATCGGTCTGATGACAGGCCAAACCACTATTTAAATTCATGACACTATTTTGTTGCCAAAGTATGTAACCAAAACTAAACGCATTCAAGGTGTAATTACTCGTTTCTGCGAGTTTTGCAATCTTAATGTCTTTCACAAAGGTACGGACTACCTTATCGAGGTGGTCTTTTATAAAGACTGCTCATCAAAGAACAACAATCTTGCCATCGAAATAAATACAATAAGTTTTCTCAGCAAAAATACTGTAAGCTTGTGTACGATTTGTCTGCCACAACAACCCTTTCCTGTAGGAGTCCGTGGAGTTGAAAGTAGCGACGTCATTATGCGATAAAAGAATTTAGTTAAACAGAACTTAATTCAGGACTAGAGTTATAAGATGAAAAAGGATGAAAGGACTTGCGTCCAGCATTAGCACTTTACTAAAAAAATGCATTTTCTGCAAATTCCAGTGTTCAATGTTTTTCCGACCATTATTTGGGTACACTTTCGTTGGAACCTTTTCATCACTTAATCAATTGATTTGTGAGTTTTAACGACGCTCCGTTTTGACAACGGGCCTTAAGACACTGGTCTAATGAGGTCGGTGAATGAGTGGATGATGATGATCCTAACCAATCTTAGAACGGAGGGGAATCCTAGAACCAGCATGTAGCAAAATCCCGACGGAGAGCTCCAAAGGGATCATCGGCTTACTCTTCCTTCCGAAGGACGGTACAACGCGAACAGCAGGATTCCTTCACAAATCCATGTTGTCGAGAGGTTAATAAGCAAGGCGAATGAAGTTGCTGTACTAACTTTCATCCCTCCAACCTCTCTTCCGAGCAGAACTGGTCATGACGTATGATGGTCACCCATCCAATAAATGACCCGAAACAATGTTGCTGAACTACGGTGGTTTTAGGAGAACCGGTGTTTACAACACGCCAAACCGTTCGGTCTTCTTCCCACCATGCTGAACCGTGCTAAAGGTAAATCATGGTAGGGAGACACCGGAGCCACAGGAAAAGTAAATGTACCCAAGTTTAAATTTTATCAAAATGATAACACTAAATTGGTATTTTTTCAAGCATTTATTTACAGTAATCGCATCATTTTGACTAACAACAAAATGTACATTAAGAAAATTCGTCGTCGTAGATAAATTGCCAACTGCACAACTCAATACACTTATTTAAAAGTAGTAAGGAGAAGCTACGTACGGCGAGGCAACGTACGGGGAGGCAACGTACGGGGAGGCAGCGTACGGGGAGGCAACGTACGGCGAGGCAACGTACGGGGAGGCAACGTACGGGGAGGCAACGTACGGCGCAGGTGCCGCGACGAGGGGAGCAGAATGGGCGACCAGAGGTGCAGCAACACCGTGGAAGTTTTGAGAGACAAACTGCGAACTGCGAGCAGTCACGACTGGCGCAGCAGCCACCAGGGGCGCGCTGTACGCTACTGGCGCAGCAACGAGAGCGCCTGGAGTAGGGGCAGCGATTGCGACGGCGACGAGGGCAACGAATACGCACTGAGAGACAAGTATTTGTTATAGCGTGGATAAAGCGTACAAAGACATTTCTTTCTTAAGAGCAAAGACCACCACAGTTAAAGTTTGCACAGATATTCCATCTTTATGGAGCATGGACTACCACATATAAAACTTGCACAGATATTCCATCCTTATGAGGCAAAGACTACCACAGATAAAGCTTGCACAGATATTCCATTCTTATGAGGCAAAGACTAATACAGATAAAGCTTGCACAGATATTCCATCCTTATGAGACAAAGACTAGCACAGATAAAGCTTGCACAGATATTCCATCCTTATGGGGCAAAGGCTACCACAGATAAAGCTTGCACAGATATTCCATCCTTATGAGGCAAAGACTAATCCAGATAAAGCTTGCACAGATATTCCATCCTTATGAGACAAAGACTACCACAGATAAAGCTTACACACATATTTCATTCCTATGAGGAAATCAACTGATTTATTAAATTAAATATCGAATTTTTCTGACGTTTATGTCCAAGCGGAGAGTTTTTCACCCTAAAACAATGCTTTGCGTCTGAGTTTACTTCAACTTTCTTCGAGATATTGACAAGATGAAACTGAATTAAGTTGAGTGCAGTTGGCGGGCTGCCTACCTTCACGGCGCAAAGGAAAGGTCTGCACACGCTCCTAGTCACCAACAATATGATACTTCAAACCAAATAAACTACTTAATCTTGGTGAATTTATCACATAGCAATGGATTTTGATGAAATTGCTATAGTTTTTGATATGACTTTTTTGTTTTGTAGCTTCAAAATGAAATTAAATCAAATGAGAGCTTTAAAATCAAGCGATATTACATCAACACGTGATTCTCTTAACACGTGATTACATAAATTGCAAGTGCAATGAGACAATATCAATTACAGCAAGTTTCTTAAGTAAATTGTACGGAAAATTCGCCGAAAAGAAGGAAAGTTTGCAAAACGTGAGTGGAAAGTTGACAAAGTTTTCCGCCGTCGCACGGAGCTGGTACTTGAAGGTGATTTTCCTTAACTTTGACGTCAACTTTGCCGGCTTTGATGAAAGTTTTCAACGACTGACCTTAGGGCAAACGATACTTTGTGAAGTGGTGGAGGCGCCAGGTTTTGTGAAATTTTAACATTCTCGTGATTGACGAAGTTTACTCGATTGACGCATAATCATTTCAATCGAATGAAAGGCAGCAAAACTTTATGAAACACTAGATTTCAAATACTTGGTCTTTACTGTTCTTTCAAAACAGTTCACATCTCAAAGTAAGTTCTACACTTACTTAACTTCTTCCCCTCTAATTCCTACATACAATTTTGGTTCAATACTTTGGAAATCCACAATTCTCATCAAATTCACTGAAATCGCCTCAAAATGACGTGTCCAATCAACACAAATGGCTAGAGCAACACCTGCGATAAGTGAGATCGTGATTCGATAACACGTTTGGGTTGAAAGTGATCATAAAGATATAAAGTTTTTTGTAGTAGCATTGAGTTTATAGATATGGTCCGAGAGCCAGCGTTGATGTTAAACTTTCTGCTGAGCAATCGAGCCGGCAACTCGTGGTAACGGTAAGTGCCACCCGATGGCGCTTGCGGTTGTTTGTAAATGTGATGTAAACAATGAATTAACTTCATCAGAAATTGATTTCTAGGTTTGAAAACTGACTCATCAAATTGACTAAAATTCTTTGAAAAAGATAGTGTCGAATCTCAGTTGGTTAGAGTAACACACGTGAACGGTATCTGTGTTCGATTCCCAGTTTGGGTTTAAATAGTTCGAAAAATAAAGCCAGGGCTTTGCGAAAGCAATCTGAGTTGCGTTGTTCGATTGCGTAGCGATATTTAGTGATGATAAACTGTGAAACCGATTCATTGCAAAGATCAAACCAAAACAACCAAAATTGACAAAATTCAGTCGGAAATTTGTGAATAAAAAGAGAAAGAAAACCCATAGCGGCTCAAAAACTTTGCAACTACTTAATGTTGATGTATTTCACATCTTTGCAAAATTTGGTGAAAAAATATTCAATACTTTTGGTGGTACAACTCCATAACGGTCACAAAAAATCTGAAAAATTCGTAATTTTGTAATAGTTTCAAAACTATTTAGCCGATTGAGTTGAAAAACGTAGGGGGTCTAAGTTAAAAAACATATGTGCCCTGAAAATTGCGTTTACATCGGAGCAGACCTTGGGGGCTAGAGCGCAAACAAAATCGCAAAAATACTCACAAGTGTTATTTTTTGGGGTAAATTAAAATGAAGATTTCGCTCCACTCGCTCTACTCGCTACGCTTATCATTGGTCCGAATTAGTTTTACTGAACTCAAACAAACACAAAGAGCAAAGCACAATAAGTAACTCACCAGTTTGAACATGTTGATTGTTTGGTTTGGTTGTCTTCGTTGAGTGAAGATGAGATGAGATTGATGTCACTTTGACACCTCCGTCAGCTTATATACCTCGGCGATGTGCAAGCCGCACTGGACATTGTCCAGGTGTCATAACAAAACGCGATGCTAAGACTTGTAATGCAAGACTTATGTCACTTGCACACTTAGTATTCACCGACCACTAGTGGGCCACAGGCCAGGAATACGATGACAGGCGTATGAAGAGAAGCTATACAGGCACAAGGACTTCCCCCCTGCGTTGCTACAACTCAAAAATATAATTTAAGTAATGATTTTAGAGGTGAGATTCCAAAATACTTGTTATTTCTGCAAAATTATGTCCAAGATTGTTACAACTGGTAAACATTCGTTAAACCTCAATTAAAATAAAATAAAAACATACTCGATTATGATGGTTTTTAGACTCGTTTCTTTATGTGACTCATTATTCGTCCTTGTAGATAGGGCCATATAAATCCTCGTAATTTTGGTATTTTTCCAGACTTTTTTACTCTGATTTTGTGACATTTTGTCTCCCTGACAATGTCAAAAACCGGGATAAAGCTTAGAATGCTGGGAGAGGACCAACAAAGCAGTTTTTCAGTTTGACTGTAGAGTTAAAAAGTGATCAGCCAATTACACACTGTGATTCAAAAGTTTCAGGGGTTGTTGAAATGGTGCGACATCCATGAGCACCAAGGCGACAATCGGCTTAACGTAGTATACCTTCCGAAAGACGGCACAACTTGAACACCCCACAAGCTAGACTGCAAGGAATGGCGCACGAACAGTTTGCGTTCGTTTTTTAAAAGTATCCTAGGAAATATCAGTAGAATTAGTCAGGAACACTTCTTGGCGTTTCGAGGCTTAAAAGACTTTGAGTTTGCAAAATTCGAGAGCAGCTTCTTTGCAGAGTACTAGCTATATGCACCATAGATTTTAGTTATTGAGTAAGACTCTTAATTAGAATGCGGAAATGATGCTAAACACCTTCGACGAGGTACCTTTATTAATATCGATTTATCATTGGCAATACATATTGGCAATTCATAGTCATGAATACGAAATCATCAGTAGGTACTTCATTAATTTAGTGACAATCGCGTATCAATCGTTCACAATCACATCTCACGTAAATGTGCACAAAACTTCAAAGTATCTTTTTTGACACTTGACACAAAGTCAAAAACACAATTTGCCAAATCGAAACCTTACATAACCTAAAACTGACACGTACGCATCACTTTCGATTCGTGCGACATCCTAAACTGCACACATACGTGTCGTGCATGCAAACACATGCACGAAGTTTGGCCCGTTTCGTCCTGCCATGTCGCTCGGTTAATCGGCTGGACATGGGTGCCAAAAGGGAGCTCTCACTGCCGAGGGACGAATAAAAAGACCGGTAACCTCTTCGGAGACATCAATCAACCGTGGTAGCTCATCGAACAATGGCCACTGTCAACTGTATCATGGTAAGGACCGTTGTTTGTTACTTTTTTTGGGTTCGAGCGTGAAACTGTAGGTTGTATTTTTATTGTAACCGAAGGTATTACTGGTTGCATATCCTAGCCTTTAAACTTAACATAACCTAGCAAAAAAAATTAGGATGTTATAAATTTCATTGGATCATGGTAAGGAAGCGTTGCTTTTTCAGCACGTGTATTGCAGATTTTTAATATCTAAAAAAGGGCTATTTAACAGTGCAGTAATGTTTTAGGGTTCATAGGTTTATACGATTTGGTATAGGTTAGGTATAGTTTGGGATAAGTTAGGTTAGGTTGGGTTGGATTAGGTTTTGCGAAAACTACTCATACTCATATTGTACTCATACTTATTTTTTTTAACTACTCATATTGCAACAAAAATGGCAGTCGCCCAGAGATGGAGCCATCGTCATTTCGGGTATAAAACGATTTAATTTCGCTATCTCTTTTTTGAGGCTGGTTTACGCTTAAAAATGTTGTATTGTAATCTCAACGACTGATACATAAGTATCGATATTTAAAGTTTTAATTATTAAAACGCAGAGGTTTGTTTAAGAGCGCCATAGGGTGGCAACTACCATTACCATGTGTTGCCAGTTCATTACTACGGGGTTGCTGGCAATATCCTGACCTGACCTAACCTAACCTAGAGAAAATCCAACAAGGAGGTTAGAAATAATGTTGTTTGGAATTTGAAATTTTTTGACATTGAGTAAATACTAAAAAATACAGACAAAGAAGATTACTTAACACAATATTTTTTTTTGAATTACAAAAATAACCGATACATAGAGTTAAGTATTTTGATTATATAGAATACGAAACTTTATGTAATATTGCTTGATTTCAAATTATTTTTCCGTTGACAATTTAGAACATTTTTAAATGGAATATAAAGATCAATATTATCTATCAATAAAATTAATAAAATTGAAAAAATGTACGGTTAACTTTTTTTTTTAAGCCTGAAGCGAGTGTTTAGCACGTGGCATCGAGCAAATAATGAAAACAACAAAATGCCAGAAGCAACAGGATTATTGATTGACAGAGTGTTCAACTTAAGTGTCAGTTCCGACGTTGATCGCAGCGTTTATTATAATTATGATAGCTTAATTGCCGGTCTAGATAAACGAGCAACGAAATCTAATTGATTATCTTACTATATTATTCTTGCAAAAACACACCGATTGCACTTTCTATAACTCCAAGCAATGACTCGCTCAGTCCACGCGCAAATATATTAGGTCAACTATTTTGAAAAGTTGTTCGCCCAGCAATTTTATCATCAGCAGACAATATAAATAATATTTCTGCACAAACTGACACGTGTAAATCGGTCGCTCTGTTCTTGTTATGTCAGTGTGAGTCACACTGCCTTTTTCTTCATTCTCTTACCCGACCAATTTGCATATCATAAGTAGTCACAAAGAGTTGTCAGAAAAAGGAGTTTAGAATCAATTTTTCACGAGCGAAGAAAGACAGCGATTAAATCGCTTGGAAGCGTGCAATTGCTAACGCCGCTGGCAGTTTGAAATCCAAAAATCGACCTTTTTAACTGGTCGACTGCCAGCTAAGTGTCTGCATATCATTATTTACCCAATACTGGAGCGAAATACAATCGCTTGGTCAGTGCAAGCGGAGGCAGTCAAGCGAGGAAAATAGAGTAATATTTGGATGGGTCTTAAGAAAGTCAGATTCTAATGTCATATTGTGTAATAATATCGCCGCCAATCGTTAAAACAAACGAGGCTTTTGTAAGGTTTGCTAGGGCACCGTTTTCTGCAAATATACACATGAAATTCCAGATTCGCGTCATCGCTACAGTGCAAATGTTTATTTTAATGGTATTTATAAATATTCTTCAGAGATTCTGTCCGTTTAAAATCGGCTATTTATTGCGAGTGATTTTTTTTGCACCATATTATGCATAAATTTGTCATTATTATGATTTATTGATTAATTTTCGCTGCTTAACGGCGCGTTAATTTCACAACGCCCCCTTTATCACGGGTCTATGTCATCGCCACACGCACCTAAACTTTTCCCACCGTTACAGATCCGCGCTCTCGTCATCTTCGCCGTATCCACGTCGGCTGTCCACAGCGGCGCCATCGTCGCTCCAGCAGCCGTCGTCGCTCCAGCAGCCGTCGCCTACGCCCACGTGGTCCCCCAAAACGTTGCCCCCTTTGCGTCCAGCGTCAACATACAACAACGCGCTATCTATTCCCCGTTTGCCGCTCTTGCCCCCGCCCCTTTGATCACCAAGGCCATTGCACCTGCGCCCCTAGTAGCACGGGCACTGCCCCCTGCGCCTTTCATTGCCGGAGCTTATCCCCATGCTCCTTTCGTTTCCAGAGCAATTGCACCTGCACCTCTTGTGGCAAGGGCACTAGCCCCAGCACCCTATTTCGCTGGCGCATATGCTCCTGCACCCCTAGCAGCAAGGGCACTAGCCCCAGCACCCTATTTCGCTGGAGCATATGCCCCTGCCCCTCTGGTGGCTGGACCCGCTCCGTACGTAGCGCCCATAGCTAGAGCAGCTTTTGCACCCGCCCCTTTTGCTAGGGCTGCACCTGCGCCGTTCATTCCTGCGCCTTTGGTCGGTGCTCCAGTGGTCGGGCATGCCCCGTATGCTGCGCCGATCACCAGGGCTGCGTTCGCGCCTGCGCCTGTAGTGGCTGCGCCGGTTGGCACGCCTGCTCTAGCGACCGGACCGGTTCAATTCCCCGTTGGGCCGCAGTATTATTGAACATGATTGTTGTTAAATACGATTATATTTATGTGAACTTTACTTGTGTTTTGTAATATTTGTTTTGTTGAAAATAAAATGTTTTATTATTGTTAAAAAGAGGTATTTTATTTACTTTGCGTTGTTTCTGGAGTTTAAATTCTTCGATGTCGTTTTAAATGATCTCCTATCCAGTTAAGTTCAGAACTAATTTATGTAAAAACTAATTCACAATCTGTCAAAATTTAATTCTTATGTAATTTATTGACTTTGCTAGTTTATAATAAGGCTCGAACAAATAAAAAAAAATCAACAAGATAAAATCGTTCAGACTAGACTAGCTCTTAAGTGTCCAAGGCAGTAGATAAACATGTTGTGGATCCCAATGTACTGACAGCAACATTTGTAAATAGCTTGGAAAGGTCGCCGATGTAATGTTATGAATAACATGTCTTTTTTAAATAAATCAGAAAAGGTAATTTCCTTGGAAATGAAACGGATATATGTCTGCATGCGTCAACAAAATACTGGGAATCTGAAAATTTCCGTTTAGCATCTTCGAACGAGTCATGCGTTCATTCGGGGAACTGCCCGACGTCCCGTCGGGAAGAGAAGGAAGGGGTGGGCGGGATATTATCCCGGCGTCTGGAATAAGTTCACTGTGATAACGACGAGACGATTGACCCCAGACCGAGCACCGGAAGGATGTGACTTGTTGATCTTTTCCTGGAACCCGATACTTGGGAGTCATGTCATTCGAGAGACAGACAGGTGAGGTGACTGACCTGGATTTTATTAAGAAGAGGTCCCTTTTTGACAGCAACTTTAAATAATGGGTTTTGAATGCTAAATGAAGAAAAATTAAATTTCCCGACGTTTCGTAACTTGTACCTGTTGCTTTATCAAGTGTAAGAGCAGTCCTGAAAAAGTAACAGGTACAAGTTACGAAACGTTGGGAAATTTAGTTGTTCTTCACTTAGCATTCAAAATCCAGTTGAAATAGTTTTTGTCAAAACTAGTGCTAAGTTTACATCAAGTAGACATGAGTCTAAAAACAATAAGTATGTTCATTTGTCTTCCTTAATGTGAAATGTTGTCACGAATCTTTATAGTGAAATGAAATTAGAATGAAATAAGGCATTATTATTTGTTCTTTTGGAAAATAAAAGCTTGCTTCGGTGAGTCTTGGGACTGGTTAAGGTTTGGTTTAGTTCGCAAAACTCGAGTTGTGAAACGTCAAGCTGCATGGTTTTAGCAAAAAAAAAATCACTGGGAAATAAATATGCAAAGTTGGGTAATTTTGGGAGAATTCGGGACAATTTAGAACATTCTAGAACATTTTGGAACGTTCCGTGGGACATAGAAGTAAAGTTGACGCAAATCATTAGGAGTTGCACAAAGTCTGAAAATCGTCAAATCATGATTTCAGATGCATTTTTTGAAAAAATAATATTTTTAGCAAAAAATACACGTTTTTTCTTCGAAAGTAATATTAATTCTAAACACAAAATACGCACAGTGATTAAACTAGAATCGTGTTTTTGTGAATTTCAAATTCAGGGCTTGTCGTTTGAAACTTTTGACTTGGCAACCAAACGTCTTTGTCACTTTCCTGTCATCTCAAGACAATCATAAAAAATGGGGATTTAAAATCCAAGATAATTTACCGGCACAATACATGGTAATTACACCTCATAAAATACACCTCTATTTGTCACATTTGTTTGTTTAAATTACTCCATAAGTTTTTAAAATTGCTTCAACATGTTTTCCAAGATTTTTAAAAAACGTACTATCGAGATTATCCTCTACTAAACGGAGACAAGCAGGCTCATACTTAACTCTTCTGTTTACCCAAATTAACCATCCAAGAAATCATAATATATCCGATGTTAACTTGTTTTTTTGTATTTGAAATTTGTTAGGGTACACAAAAATAAAATGTGTAGCGCGTTGCGAGCTTCATAATTTGCCGAAGAAAAAAATATCCCAATTGTGGCAAATTCAAGACATGTTTTGCTGTAAATTAAAAATTCGAATGCATGATTTTTTAATATTTTTTTAGATAACGGGGCTGAAATTTGGAACAACAGGGCTTGTTTTTCGGAAAAATTTTTCCCGCTTGTCAAAATTTGCCTCCAAAATGCATTTTTTATTCAAATTTAGGACAACCATGCATGAAAAATAAAATAAATTATCGAAAAAATACAACAATTTTACTCAAACAACTGAGAAATATTTAAAAGAGATATTTAATTGAATTCTCTGAACAAATTTTAAGCAACTGTTAGGCCCCTTATTATTTTATTTTTGTTTTTTAATTATATTTTCTACCTTTAATTCTTTATTTCTTTGTGCTTGTATATAATTTATGTTTATTTGTTATCTTGAAATTTAAATATACTGTAATGTGTTCGCATAAAATGAACATTTGTGCTAACGTACATTTCAGATCACCGATTGACCATCATACACATGACCAGTTCTGTTCGGGAGAGAGGTTGGAGGGATGAAAGTTAAGCAACACTGCGCTGGGTCAGGTATTGGATGGGTGACCATCATACACATGACCAGTTCTGTTTGGGAGAGAGGCTGGAGGGATGAAAGTTAAGCAACACTGCGCTGGGTCAGGTATTGGATGGGTGACCATCATACACATGACCAGTTCTGTTTGGGAGAGAGGCTGGAGGGATGAAAGTTAAGCAACACTGCGCTGGGTCAGGTATTGGATGGGTGACCATCATACACATGACCAGTTCTGTTTGGGAGAGAGGTTGGAGAGATGAAAGTATAGCAACACTGCGCTGGGTCAGGTATTGGATGGTTGATCATCATACACATGACCAGTTCTGTTTGGGAGAGAGGCTGGAGGGATGAAAGTTAAGCAACACTGCGCTGGGTCAGGTATTGGATGGGTGACCATCATACACATGACCAGTTCTGTTTGGGAGAGAGGCTGGAGGGATGAAAGTTAAGCAACACTGCGCTGGGTCAGGTATTGGATGGGTGACCATCATACGCATGACCAGTTCTGTTCGGGAGAGAGGTTGGAGAGATGAAAGTTAAGCAACACTGCGCTAGGTCAGGTATTGGATGGGTGACCATCATACACATGACCAGTTCTGTTCGGGAGAGAGGTTGGAGGGATGAAAGTTAAGCAACACTGCGCTAGGTCAGGTATTGGATGGGTGACCATCATACGCATGACCAGTTCTGTTCGGGAGAGAGGTTGGAGGGATGAAAGTTAGTACAGCAACTTCACTCGCCTTGCTTATCAACCTCTCGACAGCATGGATTTTTGGAGGAATCCTGCGCTTCGAGTTGTACCGTCCTTCGAAAGGGACGTCAAGCTGGTGGTAGGCTACATAGCGGCACCGGGTTTCTCCTACTTCCTGCTAGGCTAGGTTAGGTTAATTATCATCACCATCCACTCATTCACAGACGTTAAAAGACCAGTGCCATAGGGCCCTCCGTCAAAACAGTGCGTCGTTAAACACCAATAATCAATCAATCGCTAGAAGGCACCAGCCTGATACAAATAAATCGTCATTAAAATAAAATAAAAACATACTCGATTATTAATATTCGTTCTTGAAGGTAAGGCCACATAAACCCTCGAAATTTTGGTATTTTTCCAGACTTTTTCACTCTCATTATGTGACTTTTGTCTCCCTGACAATGTAAAAAACTTGGATAAAGCTTAGGATGCTGGCACAGGACCAATAAAGCAGTTTTTCAGTTTTACTTGAGATTTTAACGATGAATAGCCAATCACAGACTGTGCTTCAAAAGTTTCAGGAGTTGTTACCATGGTGATAACAAATTTGTCCACAAATGTATGGTGATTTAGCTTAAATTGCGCTTTGTGGATTCGGCCTCTGATAAAAATTGAAGTCCGACAACTCATTGTTGACACAGGAAAGTAAATTCAAATAAAAAAGAAAAAAAAGTTTCATAATCACCGGACATGGCGACGATTCCAGCGCTTCGTTGTTTCTCAACATGGCCGAACCCAATCCACGTACCCCTGGCAAACTGAAACAAAAGTTACATAAAACTAGTGAACCGATTACGCTAATTCGCTCACGAATCAAGTACGCATGCGTTGTGACAATAAGTCTAATCGCAAATCAATTCGAAGACATTGAAAGGTGTTGGGCCATCGAACGAGACGGTCGTTCGTTGCTCGTGCGAGCGGCAGTGCGAGCTGGCGGTGTACGGTAAGAAAGCGTTGGTGTGGGTGGGAGACAGTGCTGGGTGCTGGAGACGCCATTTTGTGCCACGCTGTGAATCACTCATTCTAGAACGTGATTCTAAACTGAAATCATTTCTACTATAACAAAATTTTTTATAATATAGACATACTGTTCGAGTCCCCGTTTGAGCACCGATTTTGAGAGGTTATGAGTATTCATAATAGCAAAAAATTTCACCTATTCAAGTTGATTTTAAGGATCTAAAATTTGATCAAAATTGAACCTCATTTTTTCACAATTCCTAACATCTTGGTTCTAGACCGTGGATAACTTTCGTTCTCATCGAATACACTTAAATTCATGCCCAAATAGCTCAATTGATTAGGGCAACACCCGTGACAGGTAAAGATCAGGTGTTTCTGTGACATATGGGGCATCAATTTTGAAAGGATTTTGTGTTCCTTTATAATAACATATCAAAACACTACTGAAACGCATAACGCTTTTGTAAAATGCAAAAGAAATGAGACCAAACGACCTAGGTTTATATTGGTGACATTTTTCACTATGACAGAACCGTTGAGTGTGCAGGTTCTAGGTAGAGGCAGAACGTTAATGTTAAACCGTTGAGTGTGCAGGTTAAAGGTAGAGGCAGAACGTTAATGTTAAACCGTTGAGTGTGCAGGTTCTAGGTAGAGACAGAACGTTGATGTTAAACTGTTGAGTGTGGAGGTTCTAGGTAGAGGCAGAACGTTAATGTTAAACCGTTGAGTGTGCAGGTTCTAGGTAGAGGCAGAACATTGATGTTAAACCGTTGAGTGTACAGGTTCTAGGTAGAGGCAGAACGTTAATGTTAAACCGTTGAGTGTGCAGGTTCTAGGTAGAGACAGATTTTTAATGTTAAACCGTTGAGTGTGCAGGTTCTAGGTAGAGGCAGAACGTTAATGTAAAACCGTTGAGTGTACAGGTTATAGGTAGAGGCAGAACGTTGATGTTAAACCGTTGAGTGTGCAGGTTCTAGGTAGAGACAGAACGTTAATGTTACACCGTTGAGTGTGCAGGTTCTAGGTAGAGGCAGAACGTTGATGTCAAACCGTTGAGTGTGCAGGTTCTAGGTAGAGGCAGAACGTTGATGTTAAACCGTTGAGTGTGCAGGTTCTAGGTAGAGGCAGAACGTTGATGTTAAACCGTTGAGTGTACAGGTTCTAGGCAGAGGCAGAACGTTAATGTTAAACCGTTGAGTGTGCAGGTTCTAGGTAGAGACAGAACGTTAATGTTAAACCGTTGAGTGTGCAGGTTCTAGGCAGAGGCAGAACGTTAATGTTAAACCGTTGAGTGTGCAGGTTCTAGGTAGAGACAGAACGTTAATGTTAAACCGTTGAGTGTGCAGGTTCTAGGTAGAGGCAGAACGTTGATGTTAAACCGTTGAGTGTGCAGGTTCTAGGTAGAGGCAGAACGTTGATGTTAAACCGTTGAGTGTACAGGTTCTAGGCAGAGGCAGAACGTTAATGTTAAACCGTTGAGTGTGCAGGTTCTAGGTAGAGACAGAACGTTAATGTTAAACCGTTGAGTGTGCAGGTTCTAGGCAGAGGCAGAACGTTAATGTTAAACCGTTGAGTGTGCAGGTTCTAGGTAGAGACAGAACGTTAATGTTAAACCGTTGAGTGTGCAGGTTCTAGGTAGAGGCAGAACGTTAATGTTAAACTTTCAGCGTGAAAGATGGCCGTCAAATGACTACTTTTTCAAATGATACTTTTCATGCTCAAAAGATCTCCATCAATATTTACCTCAACGATTGATATACACGTAAAGCGAGTAACCTACGTGAAATATCGAAATTAAATTTCATACGACAGTGGCTCCACTTAACGGGGTGTTCCGGTACTCTACTTTTTTGCCTACACATCAACTTTCTGCCTCTACGTAGAACCTGCACACTCAACGATTTAACATAAACGTTCTGCCTCTACCTATAACCTGCACACTCAACGGTTTAGCATCAACGTTCTGCCTCTACCTAGAACCTGCACACTCAACGGTTTAACATCAACGTTCTGTCTCTACCTATAACCTGCACACTCAACGGTTTAACATTAACGTTCTGTCTCTACCTATAACCTGCACACTCAACGGTAGAACAGTTCCTAACAATATATGTTACAATCACATAAACTCTCTCCGCACCAAAGCTCTCTAAAACTTCTGTGCAGTGAATTTTAAACACTATCGATCGGTGTGCCTTACTAAATTGATTGGCAATGTGTGGCAGCCATGTTAGATAACCGACAAGCGTGGGGGGGTGGTCAGTGCAATGTGATCCCTCCACACGTGGTCTCGATGTGACAGTGGTGACAATGTTTGGTATAAAACGATGTGCTCGATGTTCGAAACAGCATCATCTCTCTGACAGTCGAGTAAACAGCAAGCAAAACAGCCATCATGAACGCAATGGTGAGTACGGTGCTTGGGACAATTGTTTGTTAGTTTTGGGCAAATATTTGTGATATCTATTTTGATTACCCGAGAAGAATGCGATTTTTTTCGTTCTATATTAACCAAACTTCTAGGTTGTTATCGAAGAAATCGTCTAAGATTAATAATAATAATAAAATACCTTGCGCATTGCAAGCGTTTGCAATTTCAACAAGATTTCAACTAAAATACAACGAATCCAACGTCAAATTGGAGTTACTCGATTTTGACAGGTTGTGACGTGATATAGCGTCACTAGAATCAGAGTGACTGTGAGTATTCACAGCCTCTTGGTTCTACTCCTTGGAGATCCGTCATTCTCATCAAATACACTAAAATCGTCTCAAAAAGCCAGTGTCCAAATAGCTCAATTGGTTGGAACAACGACCGCGATAGGTGAAGATCGGGGTTCGAGTCCGCGTTTGGGCATCAATTTTTGAGACGGTTATAGTGTTCATAATAATAAAATCGTCAAAACAGTTTTTTAATCGATTTTTACGATCGCTTTTACAGTGTACCTATCCCAAAAAATCAGCTGTATCAAGGTAAAGTCAGTATTTACCTTTAAAAAATGTGCCAGAATCTGCTGATTAAGCTACGTTGATTGAGCCTACCACGGGTAACTCCAGTGTTTTTTTTTAAATTTGCAATGATCACAGGTTTACCAGCCAAGGGTAGGTATGTGAGTTGGTAACGCAGCTTAGATGGTCGAGTCGAGACTGGAGACATGTTAACACCTAGCCAGGTACACACGAATCGAACAAAGACCCTCCCGACAGCCACTTGGAAAATTGAAAGCCCAATACAATTGAGTTTCTGGGGAACATTAAACAAAGATATTTAGAGCGTAATATCTGTTCCATACTAGCTCCAGTGGTGCAAAAACAAATAAAAGTCACCCACATGCTTTCAATTGCCAACAAAACAAAGCAAGAAAATTGAAAAATTCCCGCTCTACGTCAAATAATCAATAATCGCTCATCTGACGTTCTATTTTTCAATCCCGCCAGATCTTCGTAGTTGCCAGCATCGCCGCACTGGCGTCGCTATCGAACGCTGGCGTCGTTCCGGTCGGTGTAACAGTCCCGGTCGGTAGTTCCTTCACCGCCCACACGGTCGACCACGCGCTAGCCGTTCCCGCAGTGGCGCCACTTACCGCTGCCTACGCCGCACTTCCGGCTGCCTACACAGGGCTTCCGGCTGCCTACACAGGGCTTCCGGCTGCCTACGCAGGACTTCCGGCTGCCTACACCGGGCTTCCGGTTGCCTACACAGGATACCCTGCTGCCTACAGCGCACATCCTGCCGCTTTGTCCGCGTATCCCTACTCTGCCTATCCTTACTCTGCTTACCAATCCACAGTGATCGCCGGTTAACTCGTTAATCGCCTAAGCGACCGGTTAACGGAGCGTTAATCCAGACTTAAGACGAAGCAGCACCACTAAACCTAATACGTCGCTCGATGCATAATTCTTGTAATACAGCTTGTGCTTTGTGTGGGCGCGTATATACAAACTAAATAATATTCGCAGACAGAAAATAGGATAATGTGTTTTATTAAATAAAATATAAAATCTATTGGTTGTTTTGTATTCTTTTAATGCCCTTAAAACATGTCCCATAATCGAGAATTTTGAACGGCAGAACACTTAGGTCGCCTTATAGTTGAACGTTTTAATGCAATAGTTTCAACTAATAACTCAATTAGTTGAGTTTTTGATAAAACCGGATATGTCACATTGAATAAAAGAAGAAATACAAAATCAAAGCCCTGCAGAGTTATTTTTTCTATAAGCTCATAGAAACAAATTCAAACAGAGTGCTTTGATATGGTTCAACTGCTCTCCTGGGCAAGACTATATTTCTTTATAATCAAACCGTTTCACAGTGGTTATTTAAAATTGCAACTGCATATTTTGAGTTCCTCACTTAAATTAAGACCAAAGTCAAGTGCTTTCTCTTAGTGAATTAACACAGAAATCCCATTGGATCTCATTGCTCAAATATCTGGCTGCTAACACTTGGCGCTAACAACGTTCTTCACGAATTGGCTCATGTTTAGGAAACGTTAATAGATATCGCTCGATTCCAATTACACTCACAACTTTCACGATCGCTGTTAGCTGGAGTCAAAGATTGCGTTCACAAATCATGATTGCCAGGTGATCATTTTAACTGTCAGAATAACTCCGCTCCACTGAACATGATTCCCTAAATTGTTGGTGTCTTAATTTTGAAAATATTATTTTTATCAAAAATTGGTTTCGAAATTAGCACCACAGTGCAAGGGCTTGGTCCATACCTTACCTACAAGTCCTCAACCATCGACATTATGACCATTTTTACTATTCGAATTCCTAAAATGTTATTTGTTGAAACATATAAATTTGCTTCAAGATTACATTCATTTGTAACGTTGTTTTGGAATTAGATTTTGAGCTTTCGCAGATTTTTGAAACAACTTTTATGTTTTATAGGAACAAATAAATAAATAGATAAACAAGTAAACAAAGCAGCATCTTGAATTCAGTCAGGTGGAGATACTAAAAAGATGTTAGTATCAAACCTCGTCAGAGTAACCAACTCCTAAATTATCCTACAGGTTAACCCAAGTATCCCAAATATGGAGGCTGAATCAGTGTCGACCTAACTATCGAACATATAAGCGATCTGAAATCGGTGATGCCCACTCACATGTATGTACTCAGCTGATGAGAGAAACACACAGCCATATATGTATGGTTTGTAAATGAATGCACAAAGGGCATATTAGCCCAAAAAATGAATTTTTTAAATTCAGCACGCTATTTGTCCCTGAGAGAGATTTAAATTTAGATGAAATACCCTAAGTTTTTCACCTGTATGTTCATTTGACTTGCACTTTGGATGGATTGCCAATGCCAACAATGGATTGCTTGACGCCAAACTTTACCAGTAAACTGGATCCTATGCTCTATCCAGGTTATTTGAGATCAGCTGGCTGGATCCTGTGCTCTATCCAGGTTATTTGAGATCAGCTGGCTGGATCCTATGCTCTATCCAGGTTATTTGAGATCAGCTGGCTGGATCCTATGCTCTATCCAGGTTATTTGAGATCAGCTGGCTGGATCCTATGCTCTATCCAAGTTATTTGAGATCAGCTGGCTGGATCCTGTGCTCTATCCAGGTATTTGAGATTTTCAGAGAGGCCAAAGTCACAAAACGAGAGTGAAAATGTCTGAAAACATAGCAAACTTTCTAGAAATATTATGACCCTTCCTTGAAAAGAATAAAAGTAATCGAGTTTTGTGGAAAAACAAATTAGGTTTGGCACGCTAGGTATATTTTTTCTAAATTCTGTTGAAAAAGAGCACTTTTGGGGTTCAGTTTGGCAAGCGGCGAAACCATTTCGAAAAACAAACTCTATTGTTCTTAAACATTTTCAAATTCTTGCAATCCTATTCCGTTACGACCAGAAAATCTCTGAAAAAATTGGTTTTACATCATTAAAGGAATATCCCATATTTTCATCCCATGAAAATCGGGTAAACCTACTATCATCGTTCACTGATACGCCAACAACAAATTAATCTCCAACCAAATTCAGTGAACTTGACTTCGTGATTCGCTGACGGCCAACTGGCTGGAGCAGCTCCTAATCAGGTCATCGATGCATCGAAAAGGGTCACGTGTTCAATCCCTGCGTGTTCCGATGGGCGGGACTTGTCGTGCCGATAGCCGAGGAGAAGGTCGCGACCGCCCGGCGGCTGTCGTGAAAGTCGTGTTCGTGCGAATATCGCGATGTATCATCATTTGTAGCAGTGGCGGAATGGGATGGGAGATAGATTTTGTCTTAATATATATATATTTTTTATTTTATCCTTAGAGAATATTTTTTCATAGGTAAAGGAAAGACAGCGGAGTTGGCATTTCAGGCGAGTGTCCCTTATTGAGTATATTCCAACCAATTGGTGACTGTCGTTAATTGAGAGTGAGGATCCTTATTCCCACATGGCCAAACATTTATTTGCATTAAGTGATGCATCCATGGGTGCATACAGTTCTAGCATTGGACCATTTACCTACTGGATTATCTAATGTGAAGAGAAAATAAAAACTGATTTTAAACTACAACAAAAATCTGACATATGTTAACTCTTAAAATAAAATATCACACAGAAAAATATGGAAAAAACTTTCCTACAGAACTCTTCGGACTAACCTGCCTTCGCGTCAGAAAATAAGTCGGCACAAAAGACGAGTTTCACATCAACTTTTCTGTTTCTCGTGCATTTATAAAGTATTGAATAAATATATTTAAAAAAAAAATTAGTGACCAGTCACAGAAGAGCAAGTTGAAACATTAGAAAAAAAATGACATAAAAGTGTATACAAATCACATTCGGATTGCCATTTGTTTTTGTTGCCCAATATGAGAGTTGAAGAGTCAGAACAATTTCAGAGCGTCCCATTTAACTCAGCAATGATCTGATCTCTCACCGAAGAGAGCAGCAGGGTACAGCAATCGCCCTCGTCGAAAAGCTCCATTAGAGAAATCAAATCCACGTCAGCACACCCATTCAGACTCTCGTTGAAGACCTCCTCCTCGCGAGTTTCCTCAACCATGAAGTCAGTTTCACTATCCCACTTCTCGGAGTCGTCTTTACTCCGCTGTTTTGTTGGTTCACTTGCTTTCACCATGTACTTCACCACGAGGTCGCCCTCCGAACCAGCGTTCCTAGATATCTCGATTTCAGGCGAGGCCCGTTCCACTACTTGGCCACACAGCTCGGGAGCGAGACCCTCCACAGCACCAGTCTTAGTAGGCTTCACTGGCATTGGAGCCTTTAGTTTATCTTTCTTACGAAGAAGCACTTTTTTTACAGTTACCGGTGGCAAGTCTCCGAAAACGCGGACGTTCCACAACCTCCTTGATTTTTCGTCAAGCACTAAGAAGAATAGAAACAGAACGAAACTTTGGATTGGTTCGAGGATTTTGTTGATGAAGACGATAGCAATGCTGTGAACTATAAGGTTGTTGAGCATCTCGAAAAAGGCCGGGATTCCGAAAAGGATGCACATCAACACCTGTCGTCGCAAAGCCACCTCTTTCTTAGAACCTCCCTTTAGCTTGTGTTCATCGTCGTTCCAGAGGCCGCACCCTTTGCTGATGACTCGCACTATCCCCACGAGTAGACTGACGTTGAGCAGTGTGATGATGACGTCAGGAGCCAAGTAAAGCGTGTAATGGGTGAGCTTGTTCTGGGTGCAGAAGTGGATCTTCACGTCCCACGAGAGCAGAGCGGCCAAGGGTAGGAGCGGAACGCCCCAGGAGAAAGCACAGATTAACATCCAGTATGTAGTGGTAATAGTGTTGACCTCGCCGGAGAAGCGCTTGTACTGCATAACAGACATGACCAGCCCCCCAGCAGTGATGGTCGAGTCTGGTGTAATGGAGGCACACGGTGTAGACCACTAGACCAACGTCCAGATGCTTCATATCGGCGTAGATGGTGAGCGTTTCACGTATCATCGTCAGAATGAGATACAAGAAATAAGACAACACGAACTGGAGAAGGATTTTGGAGCTGACTTCGTCGCGCCATTCGGAAAACAAAACGGCGGTCAGTACAATCATGAAAACGCCAAGGAGCGATAGTGTAGACCCGATGAGGTACACCTAGTGCGTTTCTCAACGAGAAATTCGGTACGTCTGCGTACTCGTACATTCTTATTCTTGTCACGCTTGTATTTTTGGTTAAATTGCACGTGCAGGTCTCGTAGCGTGAGTAAAAATGGACCGAACATAGATCTTCAGTTCATTGGCGTAGCGTGTCGTTCCACACGGCGCACGTAGATTATTATTATTATTATTTGTGGTGTTTAACGACGCACTGTTTTGACAATTGGCCCTGCGGCACTGGTCTAATGGCGTCGGTGAATGAGTGGATGATGATGATGATGAGGATGATGATGAACCTAACCTAGCCTAGAAGGGAGGAGGGGAAACCCGGTGCCGGCACGTAGCCTACTCTTGTCGAAGAGCACCAAGGGAACCACCGGCTTAACGTCCCTTCCGAAGGACGGTACAACTCGAACAACAGGATTCCTTCACAAATCCATGCTGTCGAGAGGTTGATAAGCAAGGCGAATGAAGTTGCTGTACTAACTTTCATCCCTCCAACCTCTCACCCGAACAGAACTGGTCATGTGTATAATGGTCACCCATTCAATACATGACTCAGCGCAGGGTTGCTTAACTTCGGTGATCTAACGAGAACCGGTGTTTCCAACATGCCAAACCGTTCGGTGCACACGTAGACCTGATGTAGCTCTCAGGTTCGCCTGGCGACTGAAAGGAGACTTCCACGTAGCGAATATTGTCGTTATTTACTGGAAAGTACACGTCGACTTGTCTGGAGTTAAAAATGGCAGCGACTGTCATTGAGTATTATACGGAACATCACGTTAAGTGGAGCCACTGTTGTCTGAATTTTAATTTTGATATTTCTCGTAAGTTAACTCGCTTTTGAGACTTTTCATGCTAAAAAAATCTCCATCAATGTTTACCTCAACGATTGATATACACGCAACGATATTAAAAAGCGAGTAACCTACGATAAATATTGAAATTAAATTTCATACGACAGTGGCTCCACTTAACGTGACGTTCCGGTACTCTGCATTT
This sequence comes from Protonemura montana, assembly GCA_947568835.1. Classification (NCBI taxonomy): domain Eukaryota; kingdom Metazoa; phylum Arthropoda; class Insecta; order Plecoptera; family Nemouridae; genus Protonemura; species Protonemura montana. The sequence goes on along the minus strand of OX387608.1, from coordinate 14,734,748 downwards.
TTGTCGGTAAGGTAGTCATTTGGCGGGCATCTTCACGCAGAGACTGTAACATTGACGTTGTTTCTCTACCTATAACCTGCACTAAACGCTTATACGGTGACCCGTTCATCGGGTAGATTACGAAAGATGTACGGTGTATGACGCTAAAATAAACAACAATGTTTACTAGAAAGCAAGCAAACGCAGGACTGTCTTTTAGAGCATGTGGAACTTGTAAAGTATTAACAAAATCAGGACCGGTACAGCCATTTTTGCTCAGCAGTAAGCCAGAGTGTGAATAAACAGCGAGTCCAGCTTGGCTGGTGGTGGTTATCCCAAACGCCATGGCGGTTGCCGTTTGCGTTACTCACGTGCACTGCGCTAGAGAAAAGATCGTCTGCATAAGCCACCCACTTGAGGCGATCCTCACCAGGAAGATGCAAAATAACCGAGTCGTAGACAAACTGGACAAACTATAATTCAAACGCAGCCTGCATGTCGCTCAACACCAAAGCTACGTTATGTTGCTCGTACTCAATCTCGTGCACGTGTTGCCACATTTTAGCAAACAATTCGACAACAGCGATGAGACATTGACTGTCAAACGTTAGCGACGATGCGATGTGAATGATGGCGGTCTCTAATTCGAAGATACTAAATGAGTCTGTCAATGATTCGGACCTAACCAGTCCCAAGTCAGTGACGATGCATCCATAAATCGGTAGCAACTAAAAACCAGTCCAATATTGCGGGTACCATTGTTCATGAGTGGAAATGCGGGAAGCTAACGAAGCTGCAGAGGCAACAATATCAACAACAAAAGACCTGGAATTTCTCCCAAAAATCAACAACATTGAAACATTGTGGACAAGAATTCAAATCAGTGGATTTTCACAACAAATAAACCGAGACGTTGCCAGGGAAACGTTACCTTGAAAGAAACTTTCGCAGAACGAAGACGCGGAAAATATCTACTCTGCTAAAAAGCGAAGAATATGTCATCGAGTGACAAAAGGAAGAAGAAGTTGATGGATGTCATCGGTGAGTTAGCTTAAATTTATCAGATGATATACAATAAAACATAGTTCGTGTTTGGTACATATTATAAATGTACATTTTCACGTTTGGTAGTCCCCGAGAGGCTAGAAAACTGTGCTAGTGAACCAGAAAACTGGAATTAATGAGTTTTATATGACCTCTTTGGGATTTCTATTTGGCCTTTTGGTAACAACATTGAGTTTTAAAAAATTAAGCCTTACACATAGTTAATATTAATAAAACTAATATAAATACTTAGTTTTAGAAAATTAATTTGTATTTTGTACCTACACTGTATGAATTGTCTAATTGAACTAGAAGCTTGATAGCTAGAGAAATAAAGAAAAAATTAACTATAAACTATTCTGTTATTGTCCACAGAGCCTAACCAGCTGGCATGCAGTAGCGGTAAAGGCAATGCAGCCCAGGGACCGCCGTGCCAGGGACCCCAGGGACCGCCGTGCCAGGAACCCCAGGGACCATCGTGCCAGGAACCCTCGAGCCAGGGACCGTCGTGCCAGGAACCCTCGAGCCAGGGACCGTCGTGCCAGGGACCGTCGTGCCAGGAACCCTCGAGCCAGGGACCGTCGTGCCAGGGACCGTCGTGCCAAGAACCGTCGAGCATGGGAGACCAGAGTCCGTCGAGCCAGGGACCCTCGAGCCAGGGACCGTCGTGCCAGGGACCGTCGTGCCAAGAACCGTCGAGCATGGGAGACCAGAGTCCGTCGAGCCAGGGACCCTCGAGCCAGGGACCGTCGTGCCAGGGACCGTCGTGCCAGGGACCGTCTAACCAGGGACCGTCGAGCATGGGAGACCAGGAACCGTCGAGCCAGGGACCGTGGAGCCAGGGTCCGTCGAGCCAGGGACCGTCGTGCCAGGGACCGTCGAGCATGGGAGACCAGAGTCCGTCGAGCCAGGGACCATCGTACCAGGGACCCTCGAGCCAGGTAGCACAGGAACCGTCGTGCCAGGGACCGTCGAGCATAGGAGACCAGGAACCGATCAGCCAGGGACTGTTGAACCAGGGACCCCAGGAACCGTGGAGCCAGGGACCCCAGGAACCATCGGGCCAGGGACCCCAGGGACCGTCACGCCAGGAATGCCAGGGAACGTCGAGCCAGGGAACGTCGTGCCAGGGACCGTCGGGCCAGGGACTGTGGAGCCAGGGACCATCGGGCCAGGGACCGTGGATTCAGGGACCGTGGAGCCAAGGACCGTCGCACCAGAGACCCCAGGGACCGTCGTGCCAGAGACCGTCGTGCCAGGGACCCTCGAGCCAGGTAGCACAGGAACCGTCGTGCCAGGGACCGTCGAACATGGGAGACCAGGAACCGTCCAGCCAGGGACCGTCGAACATGGGAGACCAGGAACCGTCCAGCCAGGGAACGTCGAGCCAGGGATCCCAAGGACCGTGGAGCCAGGCACTGTGGAGCCAGGGAACGTCGAGCCAGGGACCGTGGATTCAGGGACCGTGGAGCCAAGGACCGTCGCACCAGAGACCCCAGGGACCGTCGTGCCAGGGACTGTCGTGCCAGGGATCCCAAGGACCGTGGAGCCAGGGACCCCAGGGACCGTGGAGCCAGGGACTCAAGCGACCATCAGGTCAGGGACCCCAAGGACCGTCACGCCAGGAATGCCAGGGAACATCGAGCCAGGGATCCCAAGGACCGTGGAGCCAGGCACTGTGGAGCCAGGGAGCATCGAGCAAAGGACCGTGGAGCCAGGCACTGTGGAGCCAGGGACCATCGAGCCAGGAACCGTGGAGCCAGGAACCGTGGAGCCAGGGACCGTGGAGCCAAGGACCGTCGAGCCAGGAACCGTGGAGCCAAGGACCGTCGCACCAGAGACCCCAGGGAACGTTGAGCCAGGGACCCCAGGGGCCGTGGAGCCAGGGTCTCCAGGAACCGTCACGCCAGGGACCCCAGGGACCGTCACGCCAGGGACCCCAGGGACCGTGGAGCCAGGGACCCCAGGGACAGTCGAGTCAGGGACCGTCGAACCAGGCAACGAGGAGCCAGGGACCGTCGCACCAGGGACCCCAGGGAACGTCGAGCCAGGGACCGTCGTCCCAGGGACCGTCGTCCCAGGGACCGTCGTGCCAGGGACCACCAGACCTGCACACGAACCAACCGTCCACTTCACAGGGTTGCCGCCCCAAGGAACCAAAGCAAGTGGCGGCAAGAAAAACCAAAGCCAAGAGGCGTAAAGAAATTAAGAAACGCACCCGACCCTACAAGTCGTTTGAAGAGCTTCGCGTTAATCTCATTAACAACCTAATAGAAAACAACGAGGACACCTTTTATTGTTACAGCGTGTTTTTAGCGTCATCGAACCCAAACTTTCAAGCGGATGGCATGCGATTCAAAGAGGAAGTTGAAGAAGATATGTCGTTTCTTAAGACATATCCTAAAGTCGAGCTTGACGGTCTGACCAGTTACCTCCCAACACACAAGAAGAAATACCCGAAATCGTTTCTGGAAACAAAACGCCTATTCCAGCCGGAATTCTACACAATTAAAGAGGCAGATGAACCCAGCGAAAAATCAGCTGAGGAACTGGCTGAAGAAGTAGCAGAGGAACTGGCTGATGACCTGGCTAGGGAACTGATCCAAACCCCACTAGCGAGATTTAGGTCCAAGTTGCAACAGTACACGATGGCAGTGTCCCACCTTCATCCGGGGCAATATTGTAGCATCCTGCTCGGGCCAGACTTCAGTGGCTTGATTGAAACTTGGAAAAAGTTTATCAATGAGGAGGGTTCTCGAAACCACATTAATCTGGAGTTAAATATATGGAACTTGACAGAGCTGTTGTTCAATCCCGAGTTTATTGCGTCTATGGACATATGGACTTTCTATTTGGAAGTTAGTAACATTTTTAAATCAAACGTCTGGCATGACTTTCCAGCAATTATCGACGGAGGCGAAGAGAATGAGTTGACTTGCTACAAGAGTCCCGATGAGCCCGGGCAAGATTATTCTTTAGAAATGAGCTTAGGAGATGACTGCCGGATGGAGCACTTGTTTCCAAAGGTAACAATTGTTAACTATGGCTCTCTGAGCGGCAGCGACGCCGAGGAGGAGGTGCACGAAGACCGAGAAGAGCGCCGAGTCGTCGGTCGTGTCGCGAGGACAAGTGTCGGCAAGCGATGCACGCAGTCGCTGGAGCAAATGGACTTGGATCATATCGAAACGATGGAGGTGCAACTTAAAAGCCCCGAAAAAAAGACAAAGTGGAAAAGATTCAAGAAGCTTTTCACATGTTGCTTCCCCTGGTGCAAGAAACACTAGGAATTCAAGTGACAAAACTTCGGAGGAGCGATTGCCCCATCAGAGGGTTTCGGAAAATCGCTCAATAAGTCCACAACATCGGGACGCCATCTTCATTTTCATCTCTGTATCTCATTTATTTCATTTTTTTATGTTATTTCATCGCATCATCTCACCTCAAAATCAAAAGTCTCAAGCCACCAGAAATCATGAATCCTGGAGCAGATTATCTCATCTGATCCACACAAGACTCAAGCAACAAGGAATTGAACCGACGGGAGGAACGAATGCCCTCCATGCCAGGAATCTAATACTAGAAAGCTTGATGCTCCCATGACAACAAGACTCTAAGTCAACATCTGATCCCACGACAACAGGACTCAAGCAACAAGGAATTGAACCGACTGGAGGAACGAATGCCCTCCATGCCAGGAATCTAATACTAGAAAGCTTGATGCTCCCATGACAACAAGACTCTAAGTCAACATCTGATCCCACGACAACAGGACTCAAGCAACAAGGAATTGAACCGACTGGAGGAACGAATGCCCTCCATGCCAGGAATCTAATACTAGAAAGCTTGATGCTCCCATGACAACAAGACTCTAAGTCAACATCTGATCCCACGACAACAGGACTCAAGCAACAAGGCATTGAACCGACTGGAGGAACGAATGCCCTCCATGCCTGGAATCTAATACTAGAAAGCTTGATGCTCCCATGACAACAAGACTCTACGTCAACATCTGATCCCACGACAACAGGACTCAAGCAACAAGGAATTGAACCGACTGGAGGAACGAATGCCCTCTATGCCTGGAATCTAATACTAGAAAGCTTGATGCTCCCATGACAACAAGACTCTAAGTCAACATCTGATCCCACGACAACAGGACTCAAGCAACAAGGAATTGAACCGACTGGAGGAACGAATGCCCTCCATGCCAGGAATCTAATACTAGAAAGCTTGATGCTCCCATGACAACAAGACTCTACGTCAACATCTGATCCCACGACAACAGGACTCAAGCAACAAGGCATTGAACCGACTGGAGGAACGAATGCTCTCCATGTCAGGAATCTAATACTAGAAAGCTTGATGCTCCCATGACAACAGGACTCTACGTCAACATCTGATCCCACGACAACAGGACTCAAGCAACAAGGAATTGAACCGACTGGAGGAACGAATGCCCTCCATGCCTGGAATCTAATACTAGAAAGCTTGATGCTCCCATGACAACAAGACTCTAAGTCAACATCTGATCCCACGACAACAGGACTCAAGCAACAAGGAATTGAACCGACTGGAGGAACGAATGCCCTCTATGCCTGGAATCTAATACTAGAAAGCTTGCTGCTCCCATGACAACAGGACTCTAAGTCAACATCTGATCCCACGACAACAGGACTCAAGCAACAAGGAATTGAACCGACTGGAGGAACGAATGCTCTCCATGCCAGGAATCTAATACTAGAAAGCTTGCTGCTCCCATGACAACAAGACTCTACGTCAACATCTGATCCCACGACAACAGGACTCAAGCAACAAGGCATTGAACCGACGGGAGGTTCGGATGCCCTCCATGCCAGGAATTGAATCAGTGGAAGCTTGCTGCGATAGATTGTCATGTGATCAACACCAACCAACTGACTGGTGTTGGTTTACCCAATTGGGTACAAACATTGCCCTCTTCGTGGTCTACACCTTATTGTGGAAACGCCCATGATATACGCAGGAAAACATATTGTATTGAACAAGTGGTACATTTGATTTTCCAGGGAATTGTTATCAGTGCTGTAAACGTTTAAACTCTGTTTTGATTGTTTATTAAATTGACGTTATATTATTTTCGACTGATTTTATTGTTTTTAAGGCCTTTTTTGTTGTCTGAGAATGAGTTTGACGAGCGTTTTTCTGTGCCTGTAAGGTGTTTCTATAATGTGTATTTAATTGACTGTACTAGTGGAGAAGAGAATAATTGGGGTTTAAGGCGAAGACGGAAGAAGTAATAGTTTAGCACGTTAAGAGCCTTAGGCTCTAATTAGAGCTGAAGCTTCTCTAGTCTGTAGCCTTCCTGGTAATAGCAATCATCAAGAGAGCTTATGCAGCCGAAATGTATTCCTTCACTGCTAAATAGGGAGGAATATTTATGTCTGGCCATTGCCACATTGCCACAAGGGACTCCTCTAGCCATTGCCAACAATGAATTGCCTCACTTGATTATTTTTGAGCGTTAATATGGCCGACGTCCTCGCCCGTAACCCTGGAAATGTGAAAAAGACCCTTTATGCCGCACAAGATGACTCACTCGCGCGTTTGTTCAGCTACCATCAGCTGCCTGGTCATCACCTCTGGCATGGCGCTCGTCATATTCATCGTAACGCTCACACTCACCGACCTGGAGGCAAGTCAGTCAAACGCTCCCACCCCCATGGCTCTTCACAGACACCCCTAATCACGCCGAGTACCACAGTCATGGCCTTGAACGGAGGAAGGGAATTTCGACGCCACTGTCTGCTTCAGTTCAACAGCTCCAAAGTCTGGCCAATCCCTTATCAAGTCTCTTCCCAAGGACGAAATAAAACACAAACGACAGGATTCCCGGACACTAACGCTGTGTTTGCAGGGTGTGCGACTCGTCATTCCATGGTCGCACAACCCCCGTGTGAAACGGTCCCCTGGCTTGCAATGCATCCGGTCTCACTGGCTGCTTGTTCTGTCTGCAGAAGTTCAACGAGATGCCGACAGAGGAGGTGTTACCGATGCCCGTGCTGCTCTGTTTTGCCGCGCTACTAGCGATGCTCGGCGGTAACCTTGGCTTCACCGGAAGCGTGTACACGTGTTGCCTGAAGCCAGTGCCGCTGCTCTGGGCAGTCTCGTGCGTAGTGATCGCCATGGTACTGCAAATCACCGCGATCGTAGCGCTCTGCACGCTGGTCGAGGTGCGATCAGCAGGCGTCTTAACATGAGGGAAAGCACATGCAAGGCTTGTGGTCTAAACGCCCTAGTTTGTTTCAGGACAACGAAATGGACCAAGAGCTGGCAGACATTTACTACGAGGTGCAGCTGTCCACGTCGCTCGTGGTCGGCATCGTCCTCTGCGTGCAGACTGCCGGCCTCGACTACTACCTCTTCTTGCTCGACATGAAGACTATGTGTTTCCGGTGAGTCAGAGGACTTGCCGTGGGGGATGACTACAATTCGGACCAAGCTACCCCTCTTGTAATTTATTGTATAACTAACTTCTTCATGGCAAGTAAGTAATCGAACGATAAATTACATCCAAGCACAAAAATTGATGTTTATTACAGTGCTATTAAGTCCGGTTTTACCAAAATCTCAACTACTGGTTGAAGTGTTAGTGAAACTATTGCCATGGTGACTTTCAATCACGTGCAGTACAATTCCAATATTTCTGTGAGTTAGAGATCCAACTTATAGTTTAAAATTTTGGTAAAACCCGACCTTAATGTTCACCACTTGCTCTCTGCTCAGGAGCTACATGTGCTGGCCGGCGTGTTTCTCTGAGGAGATCGACGGCGACACCGAAAGTTTGATGGGCGACTGCCCGTGTTCAGAGCATGGCTCCGAGCTCGGTTCGGGGCAAACGCAGGCCTCCCACCCGCAGCAATAACGCCCGGAGTCTTTTCTTCGGCCGGTTTCAAATGCTTGAAGACCACAGTGTCTCTACGCCTTTTCTTGGCGTCTTTCTCTTGAGATCGGTGCTCTTGATGCTGTTGTTATCGTTTTAGTTAACTTTAGGACTGGGCTAGGACTAGGAATTTAGCACTGTAACGTCTTGCAAATGATAAACTATATCTTGGACCATTTCGGTGACTCATTACAATGAATGAAATAGATAAAATAGTTTTTATTATTATTATTATTTTGTGGTTTTTAACGACGCACTGTTTTGAAATCTGGCCATGCGGCACTGGTCTGATTGCGTCGTTGAATGAGTGGATGATGATGATGAACCTAACCTAGCCTAGAAAGGAGGAGGGGAAATCCGGTGTCGCCACGTAGCCTACTCATGTCGAACAGCACCAAGGGGACCACCGGCTTAACGTCCCTTCCGAAGGACGGTACAACTCGAACTGCAGGATTCCTCCACAAATCCATGCTGTCGAGAGGTTGATAAGCAAGGCGAGTGAAGTTGCTGTACTAACTTGCATCCCTCCAACCTTTCTCCCGAACAGAACTGGTCATGCGTGTGATGGAATTCTAACCGTTCTAATAACCAATTCTTCACCTGATGGTTTTTAGACTCATGTCTACTTAATTCATCCTTAGCACTAGTTTTAAGAAAAACTATTTGAAATGGGTTTTGAATGCTAAGTAAAGGGCTACTAAGTTTCCCGACGTTTCGTAACATGTACTAGCTACTTCTTTAAGGGTTTAGAGCAGTCCTTTAAGGTTAGGACTGCTCTAACCCTTAAAGAAGTAGCTAGTACATGTTACGAAACGTCGGGAAACTTAGCATTCAAAACACATTTCAAATAGATTTTCTTATAATTCAGCACCTCTTCATTTGTGAATATACTTGATTTGCGTTTAGCGCGTTCAGTGGCGCGTGTTCTTTCATTGTTATGCCGCTGGTGATCTCTGTGGGGTCAAATCCCGACGATAAACGTGGTGCGAGCAGGGAGGGGACGACCTTTCACTCGTGATAGACGATTGCAAAGATTATGACCGTGGAGACCCACGGAGTGGTCTGCGTTTCGTACTTTTTTATAATTGCTTGAGATTCTAAAGGTGATACAGGTGCAAGTGAGAGGAACTCTGAGAGAGGTTCTTGTTGCGGATTTGTGAAATTGAAATATTTATTGTTGTTGTTCTGTGTCATGATTATTTTGACGAGGTGTAAGTACGATGAGGGTTATTACAGCATCGACTTGCTAAAGTAATTTTCTACAACTATGCGCTCTAACTATTTGCGCAATACCATTGGGTCTGTAGGTAAGTCACGAGGGCCAGCGTTAATGCTAAACTTTTTGCTGAGCAAACGAGCCGGCAACTAGAGGTAAAGGAAGTGGCCAACCAATGGCGCTGACACCCGTTTTTTTTTCACAAAATTCTGAAATGAACTAATTGTGACTAAAAATATTGTTGAAAAATAACTAATCATGATATACCCAAGGTAACATAAGATAGCAGAAGCGAGAAGCTCTGTCAGGTGATCTCAGCATCTCCATGGCTACTGAACATTGAATCTACCATTGGACCTCCTATGCTAGGCCATGATATACCCGTGGTAACATAAGATAGCAGAATTGAGAAGCTCTGTCAGGCGATCTCAGCATCTCCATGGCTACCAAACGTTGAATCTACCATTGAACCTCCTATGCTAGGCCATGATATACCCGTGGTAACATAAGATAGCAGAATTGAGAAGCTCTGTCAGGCGATCTCAGCATCTCCATGGCTACCAAACGTTGAATCTAACATTGAACCTCCTATGCTAGGCCATGATATACCCGTGGTAACATAAGATAGCAGAATTGAGAAGCTCTGTCAGGCGATCTCAGCATCTCCATGGCTACTGAACATTGAATCTACCATTGAACCTCCTATGCTAGGCCATGATATACCCGTGGTAACATAAGATAGCAGAATTGAGAAGCTCTGTCAGGCGATCTCAGCATCTCCATGGCTACCAAACGTTGAATCTACTATTGAACCTCCTATGCTAGGCCATGATATACCCGTGGTAACATAAGATAGCAGAATTGAGAAGCTCTGTCAGGCGATCTCAGCATCTCCATGGCTACCAAACGTTGAATCTACCATTAAACCTCATATGCTAGGCCATGATATACCCGTGGTAACATAAGATAGCAGAATTGAGAAGCTCTGTCAGGTGATCTCATCATCTCCATGACTACCAAACATTGAATCTACCATTGAACCTCCTATGCTAGGCCATGATACACCCGTGGTAACATAAGATAGCAGAATTGAGAAGCTCTGTCAGGCGATCTCAGCATCTCCATGGCTGCCAAACGTTGAATCTACCATTGAATCTCCTATGCTAGGCCATGATATACCCGTCGTAACATAAGATAGCAGAATTAAGAAGCTCTGTTAGGCGATCTCAGCATCTTAATGGCTACCAAACGTTGAATCTACCATTGAACCTCCTATGCTAGGCCATGATATACCCGTGGTAACATAAGATAGCAGAATTGAGAAGCTCTGTCAGGCGATCTTAGCATCTCAATGGCTACCAAACGTTGATTCTACTATTGAACCTCAAATGAGTACGTTCTGTTGTCATAGTACGCAACAAATAAAAAATCTATCTACAAAAATTGTCAATACATAATCAGAATAACACAGATATAAACACGTGTAAATAAATGAGCCCACCAAACACGTCGTCCCAATCATGTTCGATCGCATCTGGCATGTTCAGAGCTGTCAGCTGATATCGACGCAAGAAAAACACGACCTGCCCAGCTGACTAGGTCACGGCTGTGCGAAACAGCCTCCTCGGGCGCTGACCAGGCATCGCCGGGTTCCACGGCAAGCCGCAATCTTGTCAAACAGGTTCGGTCAATAGCGTAAGACGTATCGTGATTATCTCATTTAAGGTACGATTCAAACTCGATCAAAATTACGGTGTTGCGTACGATTAATAAATTTCAGTTGTGTCAGTGGCGACGTTGTGGGTATTGTAACCGTCCATTGAAGTCGCATTTGAAAATTCTATGTGTTTTCTTTTTTTGATTGGTTTGTTGTCTTTAGCGACGCACTGTTTTGACGAGCAACCAAAGTGGCTCTTGTCTGTTGGCGTCGGTGAAAGAGTGATTGATGATGATAACGATGATGAGCCTTACCTAACTTAAATGAGGGAGGGCAAACCCGATGCCGGCACGTAGCCTACTCCTGTCGAAGAGCACCAAGGGGACCACCGGCTTAACGCCCCTTTCGAAGGACTGTTCAACTCGAACAACAGGATTCCTCCACAAATCCATGCTGTCGAGAGGTTGATAAGCAAGGCAAACGAAGTTGCTGAACACATTCTTATTCCCTCCAAGCCAACTCCCGTACAAAGAATGGTGACGGTTACCCATCTAGTAACCGACCCAGCCCAGTGTTGCTTAACTTCGGTGATCTCACTAGAACCAGTGTTTCCAACACGCCAAACCGTTCGGTGGTCACCCATCCAATACTTGACCCAGCTCAGTTTTGTATAACTTCGATTATCTCACAAGAACCGGTCTTTCTAACACACCAAACCGTTCGGTGGTCACCCGTCCAATACCGCACCCAACGCAGTGTTGCTTAACTTCGGTGATCTCACAAGAACCAGTGTTTCCAACACGTCAAACCGTTCGGTGGTCACCCATCTAATACATGACCCAGCGCAGTGTTGCTTAACTTCAGTGATCTCACGAGAATCGGTGTTTCAACTTTGTTACTATTTTGTGGTTGTGTGGTTGTGTAGTTGTGTGGATGTGTGGTTGTGTGGTTTTGTGGTTTTGTGGTTGTGTGGTTGTGTGTTTTGTGTGGTTGTATAATGGACGTGGTCGTAATGACACTCTCTGGTTGAGCATTTCAGACCGCAACTATTGGCATGCAGTGTAATATTTTAAACTATTCACTCGCTATCCTACCACTAATTAATCAACCATCATTGGTTATTTATTAGTTTGGATAGGAAAAAAAGTCAGAAATAACCGAAAATTGTATCACTGTTCTCGCTGCTCTAAAAATGGGTTGTAGGTTGTGAATAAGCTGATATGAGTAAATTCACAAAAACCATGGCTGATTTTACATGTTTAAAATGAGCGTCTTACAGAGTTAAGTTTTCCAAAGACTGGGCGCTAGATTAACAGTTTTTCTTTTCCGTGAAAGGATCTGGTTGCAACCTGGAACCGTTCGGTGTTGACCACGTTGACCGGCTTGCCACCAACCAGGTTCCGCAATCAACCAGTTGGGTCGCTTCGGTCGATTCGGTTGTAACCGAGAAGTCTGGTTCGCCTCAGAAGTTGTTCTGTTCTCATATTTATTCGGCATTATGGTGTTAGTTAGTGCGAAACTCTGTTGAAATTGTGTTCACTTCATTTAGGCTTCCATGAGTTCATTGCGTTTATTGCTTTTATAAAGCTATGAAATCTTCATTATTTCCTTCAACCTAACAATATTATAAATGTTAAGTTTTACATTACAGAGATTAACATTTGTTTTGCCACGTTATTTTCAGACTAGAAGACTTTCTCAGGTACATTTTTTTAAGTTTACAGTTACCAGAGCATTAATGTAAGGTTAGGTTAGGTTAGGTTAGGTTAGGTTAGGTTAGGTCAGGTAAGGTTAGGTTAGGCTAGGTTAGGTTAGGTAAGGCCAGGTTAGGTTTCGGTTCTTTCCAACGTCGTTTTGTATCCACCTGATCGATAGGGATCAAAAATTTCGAATATATACAATTTCGATATATGAACCGGAATGATAGACCCTGTCGATTTGATCACTTCCAGAATACACCCCTCAACAAAACGCATGATGAAATATAGTTGTTCTTTTTTAAAGAGTAAATCTGCGTATCAGCGAGATGGCATACTTCGCCCGTACCGACGGCACGCCACCGCACGAACGAAACACGTTGGGAAACGTGATCCTTGCTCAGCAAACGGACACCGCAACGATCAGTGGAGGACTCGAATAAAAACCACTTTTATTGTTTTTTAATGAAGTGGTGTCCCGCGTAGGTGCATAATCATTTCAACGTGTTTACACTTTTCATAGGCCGGGTCGAAGCGATCCCCGTGGAGAAGATACGAAGTTCGATGTCGTCAACGCTCTTCATGATATTAAATTGCAAATTTGACGATAAAATTAAGTGACGTTAACGCATTTAAAATGCAGAAATCGTTTTACACCAAAGTAGTGTGGCCGTTAGCTGCTAAATGGATAAAAGTAATAAACAAAAATGGATCCAAAAACTGCATAATATTGGTTAAGAGGCAATTTTAGTTCCATACGATATATGACAGTCATTACAAAAAAAAATCCAGAATTTTCACACTATCAAAAAACACATCATTCGTCTAGACAAGTAGAAAAAAATAAATTAAGCCACAGCACCCACGCTTACTAATCAAAAAATCAAACTCGTTCTGCCAATGTGCAAAATTTTAATTAATAAATAAAACGTGATTAAATATCCAAGCCAGTTTCCGAATAATACGTGGTTTGCACTGACAGATCATGGCTGGTTTTTCAGCGGTGCACTCAATTTAGTAAAATTAATTAACACGCCGCATTATCTTACCGATTAGAGTTGATAGTGATGTAAGATTTAGCAAGCATTTAAGTCAAAGTCTGGTCCCCATATTGTCACTAAAGTCACGTTTCAGCACTTAGATGTGTACTTTTTGCAAGCATTGTGGTGATATTGCTTTTAAGTTTTCTCATATTATGATTTCAGAATATATTAAAGGTAGAAACTCTCCTAGAAGCTGGTAAAACGGTGTTTATTTCACCGAAATAGACTCTTAAGATTTTCCTCATGTTCCCATTGTCCCTACGTTTGTCCTCCTATGTTTTTCTGGCCCTATGTTCGTTCTCTATGTTAGTTTTACATACAGCCCGGAAGCTATATTCTAGTGGTGACATCCACACGTAGTCAGCTCGAATTGAACTGGGTGCACTCTTGATTTCGATAGGTGCTAGACGTGATCGGCTTACGCCCGTCGACCAATCGTTGGGTGAAAGTCAATGCATGAGTAATTAAATCACTGCTGGCTGTACCAAACAAATGGGTTCCACGGTCGAAAATTATTTTTTTAAGCATTTTTTTTCTTGACATTTCGGTGCTCGGCAAGTTTTCTCTGTCTTTTTTGCTTAAAACTTTGTCCTTTGTAGTTTACTGAAGGTGGAAACTTTCTGAGTATCATTTGTCCAGCGTGATATGAAGAAAAGTATATAAATGATACGACATTCGTTTTTTCAGAATTTTTTCGTGTACTTGAAATCGTTTGTTTGTGAATTTCACAACAAATGGCTGGTTATTTCGGATTTGACATTTTCTTTTGGAAAATGTTGTCAATTTCCAATCCACGGTCCAATCCATTGGACCAATGGATCATCAATTGAACCATGGATCAAAATAAAAGCATCATTAAGACTTTTCACTTCTTCCCCTTCTTGCCCTTTTTCTGAAAGCCCATGAAGATGATCTCCTTGACGTCGACCAGCTTCCCGAGCGTCACCTTGAACTTCGTGGCGTACTTTTGTGGGTAGCTCTTCGTTCCCCCTTCGACCCCCGTCTTGTTGGAGGTCTCGGTTTTCGTTGAACCGCTCTTTGTCGTGCCACTTTTCGAGCTTTTCGTAGACTTTCCTGACTTCTCCGACTTTCCTGACTTTTCCGACTTACCCGTCGAGCTTCCAGCCGTCTTGCCCGTTCCCTTACCCTTTCCTTTCTTGCTGCCTTTCTCACCTGGGGCGCCGCCCGCTTTAGGGGGCACAAACTTCACCTTGAACTCTCTTTTCTCGTTCGGCGGGATCAAAATCTCGTTCCCTGTCTCGAGCCCGACCAGCTCAAAGACGCCACCCACGCTTTTGTCCATATCTTTGAACTCCTCATTTAAAGAAAGCTCGTCCTCAGGCGACAACTCGGTACACACCTTCTCCGGTTTCTTCTTCGACTTCTTGTCTTTCTTCTCTTTCTTATCTTTCTTACCTTTCACACCAGCCTCCACGTTGACGACCGGCTTCTCCATCGGCTTATCAACGGCGTCCCTCAAGTAAACCTGCTCGATACTAAATCTCAAAGGTGCCTCGCAAGTATTTTCAATCACCACTTTACAATCTCCTTTCTTCTTCCCCGACGGCCCGTCGAACCGGTACAGCAAGAAGTCCGGCGTGAAGCTATAGACCGGGGTGACTCCCTTGCCGGCGACTACTACCGAGATGACAGTCCGACCAGACCGCACCTCGACGTACTCCTCCGTCAATCCCGGTCGATCGGGAGCGAACGTCACGGGCACGACCACCGTGTGCTCGGGATCGAGACAAGGAATCAGCGGCGACGGAAAGATGAACGCGCCGACGGGGTTAACGGGCGAGACCTCCAAGTTGATACACCGCGCGCAGATGTTGAGGACGCCGAGCGTGGTCTTCGGCCGGGTGCCGATTGCAACGGGGCCGAACTGCACGCGTTGCGTGTCGGGCTTGATGACAAAGTCAGGACGCTCGACAGGACAGACGACGGTCATCTTAAGGTGGTCGCGGCGTTCGCCGACCTCCGGGCACGGCGACATGATGTCCACCACGCACGGCACCGTGTGAGTCGTACACGATGGCTCCAAAACGTGGAACAAGCTTTTCTCGGCCGGGAAATTGTCGATGTGCTCAAGAACCACACTTAACGGATCCACGTCGAATTCTGGAACACTAGACTCGCTGTCTTTACCCGAGCCCTTGCCTTTTTTTCCCTTTTTTCCTTTCTTTTCTTTCGGCTTCTTTTCCTTGCCCTTTTTACCGCCTTTGCCCTTTTTACCTTTCTTGGCACCCTCCAAATCGTCGAGATACTCTTTACGTTTCTCATCGGCCATTCGCTGCGCTTTCAGCTCGCGTGCGCGCGCCACGACCTCGTGCTGAGGCAACCCGGGACGAAACACAATGGAGATCTTCATCTTCTCGCCCGACTTCATCACGCCACTTGCCGGGATGAAAACCAGCTCGCTCGTCGGAGACTTGAACTCGAACGATGCGGTGAAAGTTCGCTTGTCGATCTTCTTCAAAAGCCCGCAGAAGCATTCGGTGGCCGTCGCCTTGTTCACAGTGCCGAAGACAAAGCTGAGGATCGAGTAGCTACCGCACGGCGTGCTCGGAAACTCGATCCTAGACGACGAGAATCCACAAAGGGGGTCGTAGACCTGTGCCAGGACGCCGATCTCTGTCTTTAGAATACGCGCGTCGATGGCATTGGCCCAGCGAGCCATGATGGTGCTCGTGTCGGCTTCGCTGAACCGCACCAAGTTCTTCAGAGACCCGATCGACTGCTCCTTCGCGCTGCCCGAGAACCAAGACTTGATTTCAGAGCCGATAGAACGTTCTCGATTAGCATCGATCTCCGCCTGCAATTCTACGGTGTTATCAGACAGGTCTAGATCGTCGTCTTCAGCAAAGATCTCTTCGAGATGTTTTAAAAGTTCCTTTTCTTGTTCGGCAATCGGATCTTTTTCCTGGGGCAGTTCCAGATTATCATTCCACAATTCATCCTCCGAGCCGTTTCCCGAGTAGATGTCCGACTTGATCGAACAGTACACGTCTAAGCCGTCTTCTCCGCTGACTTCTTTGTCAGCGTCTTGCTCCTCGTCAATCGGTTCTGGCTTTCCGAGAAGTTGCTCTTCCACTATCTGTCGAGCGATTTTATTCTTGTCTCCCTTAAAAGTGCCGGCCAAGCAAGCCTTTGTAGTGACGGCTATGTTGAAAGTGTGCATCCCTTCGAGTCCACCTTTGCCGATGGCATTGCCAGCAATGTTCTTCGGCCCGGGACTGTAGAGCAGATCCAACTTGACGGTCTGACCCGCCGCCACCGAGCCGAACCCGTAGTTCGGCTGGATCATCACGAACGTGGGCAGATTCAAGAACCCAAACTCGTGCGCGACCAGCGAGTTGTTGGTCAACTGGATTTCCCCGCTGACAGTCTCGTTTGTTGACACTCTCCCCAGCTCTAGCGTCGGCGGGCGAAGCACCAAGTTGTACGCCGACGTCACCACAGCCTTGCAGGGCACTTGCAGCGTGGGACACTTACCGTAAGCGGTGCCTTTGATGACGATCCTGATCGGAAACTCGATCTCAGACTCCCTGAAGTATCGCGGCGCCTCATAAGGAATTTTCCAGCTGGGCGCGAATTTTATCGCAAAATTCGAGTGCGAATTCGGCTGCACGTGACACTGTCCCGGTCGCACGAAGACGAACTTGCGCAGCGACGGCGGAATCGTTGGTTGAACGGCGCACGGCAATTTACCGTCGTTGAACACCTTGATGACGTCCTGGTAGAGTCCGCCGTCCTGGACGCACACCTTGAAGTTGAGGGCGGTTGGCGACACTCGGATCGGCAACGGGCTGGTCTCTGCAAAGGCGCGGAAGTGGGTCTCGTATGTGCAGTCCTTGTCGTCGGTGACCAGCACTGTTATTTTCTCCTCGAATTTTCCGGCTTCGTAGGCGTTGAAGTGAAGCTTTACTTTGGTCGTCGATCGAGGTTTCACTGTGATGCTGTATTTGTCTTCAAACCTGGAACGTGTCGACGTGCACTTTGTCTTAGCTCTTTAACTCTCAGATGCAGTCTTTCATATGTCAAGCGTATTCGGCTTCTTACAGAGTGTTTACCGATCGAGTAGAAGAAATAACCATTAGAAGGTTGCTGGTATGGAACAAGGAACTTTATTTATTTATTTGTGGTGTTTAACGACGCACTGTTTTGACATCTGGCCATGCGGCACTGCTCTAATGGCGTCGGTGAATGAGTGGATGATGATGAGGATGATGATGAACCTAACCTAGCCTAGAAGGGAGGAGGGGAAACCCGGTGTCGGCACAGACCCTACTCCTGTCGAAGACCAATGGGACCACCGGCTTAACGTCCCTTCCGAAGGACAGTACAATTAGAACAGCAGGATTCCTCCACAAATCCATGCTGTCGAGAGGTTGATAAGCAAGGCGAGTGAAGTTTCTGTACTAACTTGCATCCCTCTAACCTCCCTCCCAAACAGAACTGGTCATGTGTATGATGGTCACCCATCCAATTCCTGACTCAGCGCAGTGTTGCTTAACTTTCATCTCTCCAACCTCTCTTCCGAACAGAACTGGTCATATGTATAATGGTCACCCATCCAATTCCTGACTCAGCGCAGTGTTGCTTAACTTTCATCTCTCCAACCTCTCTTCCGAACAGAACTGGTCATGTGTATGATGGTCACCCATCCAATTCCTGACTCAGCGCAGTGTTGCTTAACTTTCATCTCTCCAACCTCTCTTCCGAACAGAACTGGTCATATGTATAATGGTCACCCATCCAATTCCTGACTCAGCGCAGTGTTGCTTAACTTTCATCTCTCCAACCTCTCTTCCGAACAGAACTGGTCATGTGTATGATGGTCACCCATCCAATTCCTGACTCAGCGCAGTGTTGCTTAACTTTCATCTCTCCAACCTCTCTTCCGAACAGAACTGGTCATGTGTATGATGGTCACCCATCCAATTCCTGACTCAGCGCAGTGTTGCTTAACTTCGGTGATCAAACGAAAACCGGTGTTTTCAACACGCCAAACCGTTCGGTAACGAGAAACTTTTGTATGCACTATACAGCGTGGAACAGCGACAAGATGTTTCAGATCTTGGATGTAATCATTGGTTTTTAAAACACATGAAACAATTATATTAGCTTATGTCATGGTGCAGTATATATGATAGGCAGGTTATGATCAATTTCTCTATTTTTTTCTTACAATGGAAATAGTCATCAGGTAAAAAGGTATAGTCAGAGGGCTAGCGCTAATGTTAAATTGTTCTCGCAAAAAATAACTGCCAAATGACTTATTTACTTACTTATTAAAAATGGAGAATGCTACTGTTTGAGTCACCGTTGTATTGAGTGTCAAGAAGATGTACGGCGTTATTCCTTGCAGATTACTCGCACTTGAGGCTGGTTCACACTCAATCTCTAATAATGCTAAATTAAGCGATCGGCATATATATATATAAGTTTTACTTATTTAATTTTAGAAGTTTTTTGAAAAGGACAATTGCAAGCGCCATCGGGTGACACCTACCGTCACCACGTGTTGCCACCTCGTTTGCGTTTGGGACGATTACACTTGCCCTCTGACTACACCTAACTGACTCTCGATGATAGAGTTCAGTTACCAGCCTGTAAATAACACTGCCGGTGACAGTTAGCCAGCTGAAAACACACCTGAAAGTGAGGAATACATTGTCGAAGCACTCTTCCAACAAATCGTAGCATGTTGAGTCTCCCAACTCGCTGTGACGACTCCACTGAGGAAACAGGAGTTCCCAGCGTGACATCCTCTCGGTCAGTCTATTTTCACTGCGCTTTACGTTCAGTCGCGAGTCCATGACAAAGTCCCCACGGATACTTTGGGAGTCCCCGAAGAACATTCGGGAGTCCTTCCCGAAGAGACGGGAATCTCTTACTTGCAATCGGGAATCGAGACTCGGCTTCAGCCAGAGCCGTTGGTTGATATTGTCGTCCGAATAGTCGTATCTGGGCACGAGAGACAAGGATATAGGATTGATTGATGAGCGGTGTTTAACGACGCACTGTGTTAATTAATTACCCTTCATCAAGGGCATTATGGCATCGGTGAATTAGTTATGAGCATGAACCTAAGATTTTTTTAAATAAGGAGAGGAAACCCGGTGCCAGGTCGTATCCTACTCATATCGGCGGGCACCAAGGAGACCAACGGCTTTAAGTGTCTTCCGAAGGACGGTACAACACAAATCCACAAATCCATGTCGTTGAGAGGTTAATAGTGCAGGGTGAATGAAATTGCAGTACTAATTTATATCCCTTTTACCGTTCTCTCGAGCAAAATTGGTCATAAGTGTGATGGTCACCCATCCGATATCTGGCCCAGCGAAGTGTTGCTTAACTATAGTGATATCAGGAAATTTCTTGCTTCGTACACTTGAATTACTTTGATTTTAAAAAAGAGAACTGCATGTCTCGTGGTCTATAATAAAATCGTGGAGTCGATACAAAGTTTGGCTCAGAAAAACCAAAAATGTGGCTAAAGTTACCAAGATAAGTCACCACGCTTTTTCTTGAAAGTGATTAAATTATGTCCTCGAATCACTGGTATCTTTGACATTACAATTTCTTTATGCGAATTAAAAATTGCCATGCAAGTAGGTACATTTAAAATTTTCAAAAATCAAATATTACCTTTCCAAAACTCTCTCGACCTCGTCAAGATTCTCGCAGTCAACATCAGCAAAGGGGTCACCCTCATCGTCTAGCGCCTGAAGCCCTGCGTACTCGTCAGCATTAAGCATAGAGACAGTATAGGGTCTGGAAGACCTATTAATCAGCTTGACAACTTTGCACAAGTGCACCCCAAACTTTCCCCTGGACCAGCAGGGCACTGTCGGGAACGTAAACGTATTGGGTACAATCTCGATCATGTCAGGCTCTTCGCAGTCGCACACGACGGGGACCAGAAACTGACTTAACGGTTCGTTAACGCCTCGTTTACAGAGAAACACGAGGTTAGCTGCAAAGCTTTTCGTAGACTCGTCAGGTTGAAACGTAACGTCGATGGTAAAACCGAGTCCAGGACAGATTTTACTAAACTCTTGACATTTGACAGAGAGCAGTAAAGGGTCGAAAAGGTCGGCGGGGTACTCAACTTCTTTGAAACGAGCGAAGACGTTGTCACTGCAGCGTAAATTGTTGACGTGGACTGTTTTGTGGTAGACTTTGTCTGGTTCAAACTCTTTGAAAGTGATGATTTCGGGCTTCCACACGAACGCTGTCTCCACTGGTAGGCTTGGGTCGTGGATCTTGTCCTTTATGTAAAGCTCCTCGAGGACTTTGATGTGCTCAAAGTCTTTCAACAATTCGCTGACTACATTCTCCGGGCCGATGCGCTCACGTTTCAAAGGCGGTGGAGGCGGTACGTAATCTTCTTCTGAAACAGATTTGCCCTTTTTCTTTTTTGATTTGTCGCTCTTGCCCTTTTTATCTTTCTTCTTCTTCTTTTCTTTCGATTTTTTCTCGCCTTTCTCGCCTTTCTTGCCTTTCTTAGACTTTTTCGCAACTTCTTCGACCACAATGGGTTCCTCGACGGCCACCTCTAGTACATCCTCGACTTCTGGTTCTGGTTCCACTTCGCCTATGTCTTCCCAATCGCCTCCTGCTCCTAGGTCAACCTCTTCATCAACTTCTTTGCTTACCCTTAGTTTCGGTTTTGCTGCCGGTACCACTTTCTTCGGGTGCTTTCTCTTCTCCTCGTTTAAAAGCTTTTGGATAATCTCTATTCTTCTCTCAACCTTTCCCTTTTCGCGAGCCTCCTGCTCAGCTTTATATCGCTTAATCCGTTCTACCACTTTACTGTTCTTCGGGAGACTCTCGATGTCGATGTTGTACTTTTCCTCGAGCATTTTCTCTACCTTTCTTTGTCTCCTCTCCTCTCTTTTATCTCTCTCCTCTTTGTGACAAAAATACGTCTTCTTAGAAATCACAGTCGACTTTTGGATGTCGTTTAAACTCTTCATTGTCGCTTTGAGCGTTTGTTTAAGTTCGTGTATTTTCCAGCTTTTCTCGAGCCGCGAGGAAAAGTCTTCGCGTAGTCGCGATTGTTCCGTGAACGGATAGTGCTTTTGAAAGCAAGTCTCGTAGTTGTTGTCGTCGTCAGAACTGCTCAGTTGTGAAATAACCTCCCAGTCGAAGTAGTCGATGTTGTTCCAGTAAGAGTCTTCGTAGATCTCCTCGCGGTCGACGGCAAAGGTGTGCTCCTTGACGACAGCTTCGTCGAGAATTGGATCGGGAATCAAAACTACCGGCTTGTCTTCTTTCTGAGATCCCCTGCTTGATTTCTTGCCTCCCTTTCCTTTCTGTGAGTCTTTGCTCTTACTGCTCTTACCGCTCTTACCGCTGACAGACTTATCATCCTTCTTGCTCTTTTTATCACCTTTCCCATTATCTTTGTTTTTGCTTTCTTTGGAATCCTTGCTTTTCTTACCACCCTTGGCACCTTTCCCACCTTTAGCACCTTTCTTACTTTTTTTCTCATCTTTTTTCATTTGCTCCAACATTCTTTCTTGCTCTATTCTCCTAATTTCCTCTAGTTCTAATCTCTCTAGTTCTAGAATTTCCTTCTCAATTTCTCTTGCTCTCTCTTGATCTAACTGTCTCTGTTGCATTTCAGCCACCAGTTTTTCTCGATTGGCCAACTTCGCTTTCTTTACCCGTCTGTAAATTATCCTTGCTTGGGCTTCTTCTTCGATTTGAATTTCTTCTTCTATCACTTTTCTCCGATTCTCATTTTCTTTCTTTATTTTCTTAGCTTTAGCGAGCTCTTGCTCTTCAAACGCAAGTCGCGCTTGAAACTTCTTTCCCTTCACCTTCTCCATCTGTACTTACAAATATTTACACGAAAATCTATCTCCAATCTCGCGTCAAAATCAGCTCAGCTTTGAAAAAACGTCATTAGCGTTAACAAACGAGAATCAAATTCCCAGAAAAACCACATAACCTTCCACGTGACAGTGAAATTGAATCAGCTTCCATAAAAAATAAAAAATAATTGATATTTGGCCCAAGGGAGCACGAATTTGGAATCCGCAACGCAGCCTGTGAATTCATATCCTATTCAAAAAAACAATTACGCGCATGCAAATACGAAAGCCATTCTAATTGGCACGCTAAATTTCATCACATTCCAGGGTCAAAGCCATCTCCTGAAACGCTCTACCTACTTCCTACTATTTCAAATTTACAAGAAATCAATTATCTCCCCTTTATCGGCAACATCCGAGACACCCCGAGTCAACGTGCATTCTAGAAGGATCTCACAGACACTCGCCGCGGTGAGCGGCTGACCTTTGAAGCCGCCGACAGACCTTCGAGCAACGAAAGACTCTGCACGTGTTGCATTAAGAAGCCAATGACAAAACACTTTGCAAGGGGGCCGGGTCGACCTTGTCGTGGGTCCAAGTTCAGTTCCGATCCTCGGGAGTGACCACGCGTGAGGTCACGGATTGCGTCTTTGTGCTCAAAGTTGTGTCTTCGGTCGTCCTCTACCTAGGTCGGTGTTGTCGTCGATGAAATGGGGCGGAGGTGACCGCTTCGTGGTGGCATTGACAATGATTTCGGCTGCAATCTATGTGAAATAGTTCCGTTTGCGATCGATTTTGTTTTGAAATATGAAATGCGTCTTGCTTAACATGCGTGGGAGACGGAAGACATTGCGTAAATAAACATCAAGAATGTAAATCAAGGAGCTGAAAATAAATTTGAAATATTTCTTTGAGAATGTCTAATCGTTCATGCTTAATTCCTTCCAAACGCGTACCTTTTTTATGCTTTTTACTTTTTGTCGAACGGTTTGGCGTGTTGCAAATACCAACTCATGTCGGATCACCGAAGTTAAGCAACACTGCACTGGGTCAGGTATTGGACGGGTGACCATCATACACATGACCAGTTCTGTTCGGGAGAGAGGTTGGAGGGATGAAAGTTAAGCAACACTGCGCTGAGTCAGGTATTGGATGGGTGACCATCATACACATGACCAGTTCTGTTCGGGAGAGAGGTTGGAGGGATGAAAGTTAAGCAACACTACGCTGGGTCAGGTATTGGATGGGTGACCATCATAAACATGACCAGTTCTGTTTGGGAGAGAGGTTGGAGGTAAAAAATGTAGTACAGCAAATTCATTCGCCTTGCTTATCAACCTTTCGACAGCATGGATTTGTGGAGGAATCCTATTTTTCTCGTTAAGACAGAAGTAGGCTACTGGCCGTCCTTTCCTCTATTCTAAGCTAGGTTAGATTTATCATCATCCTCATCATCATCACTCATTCACCGACGCCATAAGACCAGTACCACAGGGCGTGTTGACAAAACGGTACGCCATTGAACCCCATAAATCATCAATTATCCAGCAAGCTCTGCTCTAGTTTAATTTTGCAAGAAATTCCGCATTTGTTTAAGGAAATCGCAAGTGACAGCTACTCGTGTCAGAATTCAATTATCGACTTTCGCTTAATAGCTATAGAAATATGCATTGATCGATTTGAAAAAAAAAACGGAAACATATTGTCAACCGTTATCATGTCATGCCCCGATCATAGACACACATTAAACATGCGGAAGCAGTTTTATACATAAGCAGTTAGAGCTTATGCTCGTTAAATACAGTAGCTATCCATCTCATTAAACTGAAAGGAGAGAGAATAATACCGCTAACAAATCATGACTTGGAATAAATATGTACTTTTTGTGAAATAGTACATTCGGCTCCGAACTGGAACACCTATTTGGCTCGAACACGTCAAATATCAATGAGTGTAATAGTTAAACAGGGATATTTATCAGATCGTTACTTTATAGGTGGCATAATATTTATGGTTTTTCAGGCGCTCGCATTTAATAGAATCAATTGTGTGGGTTTGTAGCAATGATAGATTTACTGGCAACATATATTACGGTTGATTTCTTACACGGTAGTCATATGTACCGGTATTTAAGATCAGAACACTCACTTTTTTTTAATGATTTGCTTCATCTCATTAGTGCAACGGTGCGGCGGAGAGATCATAGCTCATTGGTACTCGCTACCTGAACTTAAAAATGTTGTTTTGTTTAAAATTAATCCAGTTTGGTGTAAGAATTTTGAGTGCTCGTCAAGGAAGTTCTATTAGTTTTGATTGATAGATTGAGTCAGAGTCTCAGCGTTAATTTGAACATGTGTTTTCGCGATAATTGCCGATCGGTGTCTGTACCGACAAAAATGGAGGATGTAGTCACTGTTGTTAATGAGATTTTATTGAGTTATTTAATTAATTAATTATTTGTTAATGCTAACCTCATAGATTGCTTTTGAGTTGTAATTATTTAATTGTAGAGGTTTGTTAAAACGGACAGCCGTAAGCGCTGTCGGTAATAACCGTTTCCTCTCGCAGTAGGCTGTAGCACTCCGACTGTAAACTTTAAATTCAATATCAATACAGAGACGGAATAATGATTTAAGGATCTTAATATTACTGTACCAGTTAAGTACACCAATGTTTTAAATGATTCCTAAAAATCTTTTTGTAAGTCCAATAGAAATTTGAAAAAATCCTATGTGAAATCAAATTTGTGCGGGGTATTCTTTTATTAGAAACACTGCTACCCTCTAAAAAATTGATGTCCAAACGGTACGATTGCCCAATTGGTTAGAGCAACATCTGCGACAGGTGGAGATCGGGGTTCGTGTCCCCGTTTGGGCATCAATTTTTGACAGGGTAATACTTCTTCGCAGTCGTCCAATTATTTAACATCCTCGTCGTGCTGTGCCAAACCCGGCGTCTTTGTTTTACGAGTATCGGCAAAGCACTTCATGACGAAAACGTCCATGTGTGCCAACATCTGCACTTAAATACACACCTAATTTCACCGAGGCAATCCCACCAGCAGGAAATTGAAACTATAAACGAGATCGAGAGGAAACAGATCACGAAGCAAACCGTTTCATTCGCAAGTTTACGCAAGTTCGTTTTGGCAACGCAAGAACGATCGAAATCATAACATCAGATCTCACATTTTTATGTTTAAACATCTTCTGGTTCAATATTTGAATCGATGATTCACTGCGGTCACTTACATAACACCGATCGAACCACTGGCACACTTTTGTCTAGTCAATACACACACGTAACGCGTCGTAACGTGCGTAGCGCACGCAACGAGATTCAGACGTAATTGGCTCACGCATATACGCATCGTGTACGTGTAAGGGCACGCATTTTCTAAACGCAATGCGTTCTCGGTACTCGATGAGTTTTACGATTACACACAAAACTAGCGTGCTCGATGTACATGCTTACTCAATGGTTTCTTAGAGTTATTGACGGCTTTGAAAGTTGTTTTTTTTTACTTTAAAGTTAGTAGCCTTTGGCTAGGGAATGAGTTATTCTAGCTGGACATGAGTGTTTTTTTTAAATAAACATAAATCGCAATAAATTAATTGAGATAAAGGATCAAAGTAGAGTAAATACCCGAGGCGTATGCGCAATGAAATTGAGAGTACATTTTTGTGAGTACTTGCTTTGATGGTATTCTGACTTTTAGGTTAATGAGAGTTATTATGTGTTTAAAGGCTTTTTTTTAAGGAACTTGTGCCTTCCGAAAGACGTTTGACTTCCGTTTACTGATTGGGGCTGAGTGCCGTTTTAAAATAAGGCTTTAATTATATGTTCGGTGGTAAGTAATTAATTTAATTTCAATGGTCTGTGCATGTGTCGAAATTGAGAGTGTTTTTCTTCACAACCTTACCTTCATGTGTGAAACTGTATTTATTGACTATGAGATGCAGGAAATTATTAACAAGGCATTGAGAGTTTAAATAAACTTTATAATAAATGTAAAGAATACAGATAAATAGACCAGCTGACTTATACAATATAATATTTGCCTGGAAGGAATATTTAGAACTGGGTAATTCACGTTATGTTTCAAATTAATTCAAAATATAGTGAAATATATTTGTTAATATAACATGAAGTTATTTGCGGCCAAAATACGTTTCAATTTGGCAATAAATCTTTGCTAGAAAATGTGCATATCAATAAAATCAATGTGATAATAAAAAAAATACCAGTTTATTTCCTGTTGCCTTTTCTTTCATAACAAAACGTCTTACATTATATCCTTATGTAATTTTTTTTTTTAATAATAAACCTGCTCTAGATGAGGATGTTGATTAATTCAAATTCTTGTGTAGATTTAATTCAATCAAATTTTATCATTTCAAGCGAGTGACCAAAGTGTGTATACGAGCTCGCCGATAGAAACATTGATTTAAACAGACAGGCAATGCCCGGGACATGAACACCAGTAAATTACAACAACCTGTAATTTTTTCACTAATTGCTACAAAAACTAATTTCGACAGAACGGATTAACTGCACACAATGAAACCTTTCCAGTGATGTTAACTGCATTCTGACGATCTTATCGCCTATTACGATTTAGGCACAGACTTCAATAAGTTTATCTGATCGCTAGTTTTAGCCCGGCTTAGGTGAGCTAATACTTATAAGTGAGGTTAAAAACTCTGGTTGCACGGTGGTTGTGCAAGATTTGTGCTCGGTGTGCTATGAACAAAAAGTATGATTGAGAAGAACAATGAGTTGTGATTTCGATATCTGTTGTCTGATTCGTGATAAATCAAATGGGAAACAATGGTGGATCTTAAACGCAGAGTGGGCTAGACAAAAATGGAAAGAGATTTGAATGAATTCTTAAATGGCGATCTGATGAATCTGAACGCTGCTTAACTGTCATAGCTCAGTGATATTAAGGGCTTTCAACTCTTCGCATAATACTGCAATCAAGAAATTCCACGTTCAATTTGACAGTTAATTGTTTTGTCAATTTTGTCCTAATAATAAATTTGATAGTCCCGTCGATTTTTGGGTGCCTGCAACTACGCTTTTTCTCATTTTTGATTCTCTAACAACCCCATATTTCAATACCAGAATTCCTACCAAGAAATTTCGCCTGCTATCAGGGCATAAGACAGCTTAATCTCAATCGCACGGTGCAGCCAGATGTCGAAAGAGTAAATTGGGCAAAAAAGAAACGATTTGTCTCATTGATAATATTGTAAATACACCAATTAAAAAATGTTTAATAAGCCCTAGTTTTATTTTGATACATATTTCATCTGATCGAACAAGTTAAGCGATTCAAAGTCATTCCAGCCCACACAAGTCCTTCGGTATAAAATAACACATTTACTATACACAAAATGATTCATTAAAAAACCAAGATTATCCATATCGAAAAATATTTCATAAACGATTACAACACAATTTTGTAAATTTGTATACAACTTGACATTGAGCTTTTTTGTTCGGCGTTCGGCAACACGGTTTGTGATTACGAGGTAAGAAACGCACGTAGACGTACTTTTCGGATCTTTGTTGCGGTTACTGTTGCTTTGTTTTACGCCGCGCGTGAGAACCAAAGATTGCCGACGAGAGACGAATCGAATGCTGCAATCGCACATCGAGCAACTCGGGTGCAATAACACATTGCACGGTTTATGTGTCATTCGAGGCGCATTAGCGTTCCGCGAAGAGCAAAAAACTAAACAAAGTTACAATGCACTTCTTGTTTGTAATCGGTACACCGTTCGCAATCGTGCAATATTGAATCGCATTCGATGTTGTTTCACACAAAGATATAATCGTAAAGCTGTCTTCTGTCTATTACATTAGTGTTCTACTGTTTTGTGCACAAAATGGCCGACAAATGACTGCTTTACCGGCAAATATAGAGGATGCTAACAGGTGGAGTGTCATTTTGGTTTTAAAAACGTTTATTTCTCGCAGATTATTCGCATTTGAGATTTGTTACGCTCAATTAAACTGTATTAATGATAACTTCAACGATTGATATACCAGTGTCGATATTTTGAGTCGTTATTATTTAATTTTAGAGGTTTGTTAAAAATGATGGTTATCCCTTCTGTTACGACTTGTCGCAGGCTTGTTTTTTCAGCAGAAAGTTTAACATTAACTCTGATCCTCTGACTTTAACTATAAACTCTATGATAGTAAGTGTAAGACTGTTGAGTTGTGGTCGATTATTTAATGCTAGGGCCAAAGATGTTGATTAAAAATGCTAACCATAACTTACATGTCATATCATGTATCCATGTCATACCTTACCATATCATATTGTTATTAAATTTCACTTACGAATCTACATTGCCGTTTGGATTGAATCTCTGAGCATAAAACGGTCTTCAAAAAACGTTAAGGAAATCTCAAAAATAACATCCTATCCTTGCTAAACTTCAAAGTGCCGGTTTTTCAGCGTCTCGTTAAGTAATTAACAGGACGTTAACAAACAAAAAACATCTTATGATTGGCTGTGGCCTGGCATATAACAAACTAACAGAATGTTAAGTACTTAACGAACCACTGAACAAACCAGCCTTTGGCAAGGTAGCTAGACTTTAACCAGCCTTTAATATTTTAAGACTGTTACAAAAAAAATTTATATAAAAAAAAATTTCGTTTTTTTTTAAAAGGTGTGTCGCGTCGATATCCACGACTCATCTAAAAAGATCACTTCCTTCCAACCACACCCAAGGCCACCAGCTATTCTTCTGTGCGTGACATCTTCCTCTCGTGTACATCCTGCGTCTAGTGCAACGGCCAAGAGCACCGCAAACCTATTGACCAACCACTTAGTAATTACCACAAAGTAATCTACATACAATGCAGCAAAGAAATGAAATCCAATATAAAGCGTATATTATCCAAGAACTAGCCAACGAACTATGGTCTCCCACGCAGAATTACGCCATCGTGGTAATTTAGCGGTATGGTGTGTAAATAATGCAAGATTCAAGTTTCACCATAGAAAAGAAGTCTATACTATTGGTCATGCGTGGATGCTTACCCCATGTAAGTATAGAAGTGGTATGTACGGGATAGAATACAGAAAGCAAGGTCGGTATATGCGTTGGTTACCCCTCGTTTTGACTTGATTTCCAGGCGGCTACTATTTACGGGTTACCCCCGAGGATGGAGGTGGTAACTTTGCGTTCTGAACTCGGTGTATAAAAGGCGAACGAATTCAAATGGTAATCATTCGAAACTCAACAGTCGATCAAAACAATCATCATGTTCAAAGTGGTGAGTACTATTCAACAATACGACTTCGATAGTTGGTTTAGTTTGATACTGAAAGTGATTTTCTGTTTATATCGGTTGATATCGGTTGATCGAAACAATATTTTGCTAAAATTCAAATTGTATTGTGGTAATTCTGAGTTGTGAACAAATCGGCGATAAAAAAATTGCGAATTTAACTTTTCTTTTCGATCTGGGGATGAACAAATAACTTTTGTCTCGGCTTTTCTGTGCATAAAATCATTTTATTAAAAGCTGCTCGTAAAAACAAATCGATCGAGATTTGTGCTTAACGACAAGCTATCAATTCACCGTCAAAGAACCTTGCCCGACAAGTTTATTAACATTTTAAATCGCCAATATCTTTTTTTACCCGCTGAGGCTTAGCATTAATTAGTACAAACAACTCCATTTGAACATCATTTCGTGAAGATCAATGCTATTTGCCAGTCAAAACATACAGAAGCCCACCCAGCTCAAAGCTGAACAAAACGACCGAACCATCTAAAGACTTATCTTAAGATATTAGCGCTTTTACCGCGAGCACACATAGAAAGAGTTGACTGAAATATCTTAACGTTTAAACTTGTAAGGATTTCATCGGAATGAAATCAAAACAGAACTGCATTGACAAGTAGATTCGAAATCGAGACCAGTCTTCGGGACATTCTATCCCTCCTCGAGTCGTGTCGTGATCACAACTTTATTCACCGCACGACAACATTTCATTTCGTTGTAGCTAAATATATTGTTTTCGCAATCAATCGCTATATAGCTTATGCAGATCTCGTATGCCCCTGCGATTGTGTAATGCACAAGAAGTTAGTGTAGACAGGTGGTAATCGTATTACGCACGGGTCGAATATGGTGGAAAATTGGCTAGAATTGTAGATTGCTGAATACATTTTGTAAAAAAATGTATGAAAATAATACATAAATTAACAATTTCTTAACCAAATCGAATGTTAGACTATTTTAAACACACTTCTGGCGACGAACCGCAAGATGTACAGAATATCTAAAAAAAATCATTTCTTGAAGACGTTCTTTGCCAAACATTATAAAAAGTGAAAACAAAGCGCGGAACTGTTGGATTTTTTTAAATTTTAAATTGAAAGTGACCACTTTTTAGTAGAACGCGTAGAACATTTGTTATGATCTTTACTAGGGAGAAAGATAAGTTCTAAACATCAAATCTGAGTTTTTCCGAACAAGCAAATTTGTGTTTATCTACAAAAACAAAAAACCCCGTACAGATTGATAACATTTACTTATCACACTACTTACCATTGAAAAAACTAAATTCCCGTATTTTTTTCATTCCAGTGCATCGCCCTCCCCATCTTCTTCGCCGCCGTCTCGGCTGGCTACCTGGGATCTCCCCTCGGCTACGCCTCCCCCGCTGTGGGCTACGCCTCCCCCGCTCTGGGCTACGCCTCGGGCTACGCCTCCCCCGCTGTGGGATACGCGCACGCTTCTCCCCTGGCCTACGCTCACGCTTCTCCCCTGGCCTACGCCGCCCCCGCCGTCGTGCACGCACCCATCGTCAAGTCGGTCGTGCCCGCTGCCTACTCGTACGCTAACGTGAACAAGATCTCCGTCAAGGCCCCCATTGCCTACGCCGCTGCCCCCGTTGCCTACGCCGCATCCCCCGTGGCCTACGCCGCTGCCCCCGCCTACGGACACGCCTACGCCGCCCCTGCCTACGGAGGTGCCTACGCTAGCCACGCGTACGGAGGTGCCTACGCCAGCCCTGCCTACTCTTACCTTCATTAAGTTTTGTCTGATTTTCATTAATCGCACTCAACTCTCGATTTTGTATTAATTTATTATCATTTGCTCGTTAAGAAGAAAAGCGGACGAGATGCAATAAAACCATCAACATCTATACAAACAACTTCGTGGTTATATTTATTCTTAACTTACCCGGCTGAATATCCATCCTGACCATTAATATTCCTTCATATCTACCCAGTTATGTCAGGACAGGAGTGTAGCGCATTCAAGTCTCCATGTTATTCAAAGCAGTGCTTATATGTTAAGTGAGAATCGAAATTTAGTTTGCCACTCAAACCAGAAAAACCTGGAAAATTCTTGAATTTTCCTCTGTTTTCTTTTAAAAACATTGAATTTCCCGATCAGATACCAGCGAGCTGGTTGCTCAAATGAAATGCTTAATCGGTAACAACTTAAAAAATCACGAATCGAAACAGAAAATTTGGCAAATTAATTAACAAATCTCGAAACCAAAACGTGTCAAGTTTGTTTGCAATCTTGGTTTATTAATCACGACCATAAGAATAATAGCACCGATTGGCACATATAATTAATTATCAACACACAGATAATTCTGGCATGACACTTTTACTGCACAGTTGTGCAAAACCGGTACTAGTTTTGAGTTATTTAGACGATGAGATGGTCACAAGATTAAGTCGATGGAGCTATATCTTCTGTTCGAATCAGCAGGGTTTTAATTATGTTGCCTAATAAGTAGCCACCTCGAAAGGGAAGGGGAAGCGACACTCATTAAATTTATAATATCCTCAATTTTATGATAATATTCTTGATATTACCTTGTGTTGTTTTTTTTTAATTATCCGTTTTCGGGTACGTGACTCAATTTTATTTCAAAATGCATAAATATAAATTAAAAAATTGTGTAACACACCAATCGAACATCTTTTACGAGCATCTGTTAATAGACAAAGCAGTTGTGGAATAAATTGCCGTAAGTAAAATAACCATTTACCGTTTAATTTAACCATAATTTAACCATAACCATTTAATAGCATGTGCAGAATTTATTAAAGATAACCTGACTGGTTTATTAGTTGTGTTTATTGATGCAATGTTTTGACAACTGGCCCTGCGGCACTGGTCAAATGACGTTCATAGATTTCTTTATTTATTGGCTGAATTACCATTGACTAGATGAGGATGATGATGAACCTAACCTAGCTTAGAGGGGAGGAGGGAAAACTCCGTGCCGGCACGTAGACAACTCCTGTTGAAGAGCACTAAAAGAACACTGACTTAACGTTAACCTTCCGAAGAACTACATGAAAAACAGGATTCCTTCACTATTCCATGCTGTCAAAAGTTTCATAAGGAGAGAGAGTGAAGTTGTTGTCTACACTTTCATTCCTTTAATCATTTCCGAAAAGAAGTGGTCATGAGCGTGGTAGTCCATCCAATATCCTATCCAGCGCAGTGTTACTCAACTTCGGAGATCGCACGAGAAATCGGTGTTTCTAACATACCAAACCATTCAGTAACTTTAAGAGATAACTCATTTCGACAATCGACCATTTAATGTAAATTTCCTCGCTTCTAAGAATAGTAAATCATGAAAATAATCCAAACAACTCAACAGCTCTGTAACACCTGATTAAAGAAGTCATTAATAAACGGTTGAAACCAGACCGCGGGAGCCTGCATAATGAGGTAGCTTCTTCAATACGAGCTCCATTCATGTAAGCAGAAGTGCAAGCTCACGGTGATGAGCATAGAAAGAGAAGAATGCAGACACCGGCACGGTCAAGATCGGTTCTTGCACCAAGCGGCAATTAACATGCAGCGTGTAAAGTTGCACATGTAAATTTATGCTAAAATCCACTGGTTTCTTACAGAGATAAATTAATATATGCGTAATAAACGTAGTAAGAATCCTCTGGGGGGCTTTACTAGAAATTTTGTTACAGCGTTAGCGAAATTTCAACAGAAATTAGCGACATTTCCCGTTAAAAAAAAAAAAATGTAATTATGTCTTCTGTAATTGTATTCGTTGCATGTGTATAAAAAAAAACAGAATAATGTAAACATGATTCAATTCAAGTGAGTCACGATAGCGATTGTATTTTTTTTTTCAATCTCGTTTTGTCCGAATTAAATTACATTTTAAGCTCAAGGTGGTCTGAAATGTTCTTGTAATCTAACTTGGCGGAATCACTAGAAAATCAACGTGCTTCGAGTTCGATAGCCTACTTAGCACCTACACGTCGCAGCCTCGGATTAGCGTAAATTTACCAATTTGCACAAAATCTTATTGGGAAAAAAAAAGTCTAGCACAGCCGTCATCGTTCCCTTCGATACGTGCGATTTTAGGTTAGAGGTCACGGTCGCAATACTACGAACAAGAGTACCAAAAAAAAAAACAAGCTAACCTATCAAATCACCTTGCAGCTGTCGTGACAGTCGATTACCTATTCACTGTTAATAACATCTCAGACTCGACCAGCAATCTTAAGAGTACGGGCAAAACAAAAGACGGATTGGCCAGTCGTGCGTGACTTCTTACTTATCTGCAATACGTTCGGCTAGTCCTCGACGTCCTTGGCTAGTTCCTCATGTGACGGCGGCGATGGACGAAAGCGAAAGGTGATCTAATGGACTGTAATCTATCTTGTCTTCGTCATCATCTCGAGTGATTGACACTGAGAGCTCAGTTAATTACGGTGTACATCGTCTATGTACCAGTGTTCTCTGGTATCTTTATATTTAATCACTTTACACTTATTAGGTATGGGTGAGAACTGAATTAGATAAGGGAACTATAGTATGTATGTATCTTCAGTTTTATGGTCTGTGATAAATCTCTATTGCATTTTTTTTGTGTGTGGGAGTGGGATTTACTGTACCACGGGCTAGACTGTTGGACTTGTTTTTACTTTTTGTTGGTAGTTGCTGTTGCCGATTGCTCGGGATATGTAAATTTGGTGCCTTGACCCATTTCCAATGAGTTACAATTGATTCTTTGTAGGGTGCATGCATAACATCACTGAAACTAGAGGTGGAAATATGAATTTTATAACTCGAATGCTAATTTAACTCGAAGATATTTGAGTGAATGTATCTATCCACGATGACTTACCAAAGTTAGGTATCTTAATGGATACAAGCAGTCAGTAGAGCTGCTTTAAAAAAAATCTTCATGGGTATTGATTATTTCTACTTCAATCCAATTTAACTTAGCACTCAAAACTCACTGAAGAAGTTAATTTACTAAAAAAAAAAAAAAAAAAAATCAGAAAGTTGGAAAAAAGGTACGCACATTACAGTCTTAAGGCTATATTTCAGTTAGTTGTTTTTTTTTTCGACTAAATTCGAATATCTTAAGTCATTATTAAAAGTTTTTTTTAGCATGGCATTTAAGGCTCTTGGCAAGAATTTTCATTTACCTCGTTTCTCTTCCTCTCGAATCCACTTCCATGCCTGCTTTCAAATCCCGGGAAGTCTTGAAATATCGACAAGAGATCCCCACGATAGCAAATTTAAAAAAAAACTAATGTGCATCAAATTAAAACATTGAGTCTTTGTGCAAGTCTAACTTCTGTACAAGTTATTATTTACAACCAAAACATGTCAGCTGTCAGAATTATTTGATTTTCTGCGTTGCCGAATGTTTCTAATACTAAGATTAACCCCAGTGCATTTTGCTTTTTGAAAATAATACTGTTTTACCTGACGGGAAGGAATGGGGTTAGGTTTGTAAGTTTACAACAGAGCTATAGAAGGCCTGGTCGAGACTGGTTAAAATATTGAAACCTGACAAGATAAACACGAATCGAACAAAGACCCTCTGAATTGCCA
Source organism: Protonemura montana (assembly GCA_947568835.1). NCBI lineage: Eukaryota > Metazoa > Arthropoda > Insecta > Plecoptera > Nemouridae > Protonemura > Protonemura montana. The sequence continues at coordinate 14,699,477 of OX387608.1, read as the reverse complement.
ATTGATAACTTAAAAAACCATAAGATGAATGACCATAAGACAACAAGGTGAACATATGTACTTTCTATGATAAGGAACACCAATAACCTCTCAAATATTGGTGCCCAAACGGTGAATCGAACCCCAATCTCTCTGATTGGGCACCAACTGTTTAGAGATTATTACTGTTCCTAATAATAAAATACTTTACTTATTGCTAGCATTTGCAATTTAAATCAGATTACACAATATATGTGCTCCTTGTTTCTGTCCACTATCGTGCAGTGCCTATCACGTGCAGTCCTAGACCAACAAAATCTCCCCCAAATAAAATGTATATGGCTCGCTGTTGTGTGAATACGCGAAAATTACAAATATACCTTCAGTTGCCGGTGATTAAATACTTGTGCAAGAACAGTTGCCGGCTGAAAACCAGGTCAAAAGGTGTATCAGATGAAAGATAAATAGGATTAAAAGCCTATATGCGAGTGATTAAAAACTTGTGTGGTGACAGGTTTTTTTGATTTGTTGCAACGTGATCCTATGATAAAAGAGGTGGTGAAATATGGAGTGAAGATGATTCGGTACGACATGGACTCGTTTTAGTTACAAGAAACCCGTGGCCTATTGTTATTTATGTCGTGTCGTTGAGTTTATAGGTACAGTCCGAGAGCCAGCGTCAATGATAAACCATCTGCTGAGGAAAGGAGCCGGCAACATGTGACAACGGAGGATGGTACACGAAGGCGCTTGCCGCTGTTCTTTCTAACAAACCTCGATACATGTTTTATCAATCATGAGGTTTGCATTAATAAAGTTTAATTGAGCGTAAATCAGTCTCAAATACGGTTACTCTGCGATAAATAGAGATTCCACTTATGGTAATCTTCCTTTTTTGTCAGTAAAGAAGTCATTTGGCGGTATTTTTTCGCAATGACTGCTACTAAATGTACATGAAAGTACCGGGAAAGCACAACAAGAGAAAATGCAAGAAAACTGCACCAGAATCACTTTAACTGCACCAACTTTATCCTGGTCCAGTGGCAAATCCCTTTGAAAATCTTTCTTGAACGAAAGTTTGTCCATAACTTGGACTTGAATTGCTTCTATGTTTATTACATATGTATATTGTATATTGTATGCCTGGCAGAAGACTATTCAACACATTACCAAAGGAAATTAAAATCATGAGAGGCAAAAGCAATTTTAAAGACGAGCTAAAAACATTCTTAATAGATAAGTGTTTGTACTCAACGACAGAGTTTTTAAATATGAAACTAACAGATTAAAATTAATATACTAGGATTAGGGACATTACCTGTGTAAAGTGGCAATTGTTGATATCGTTGTACAATGAGCTTATGGCAAATAAAAGTTATAAATAAGTACAAATAAGTATTATAAACAATGACGATTTTGCTGCCATCTGAGACATTTTTTTTATCTGGGTTATGTTTTAACATGGAGACCTAGATGCACGATTATAACAAATACCTCGCGCTAAAACTGAATCTCTCAAGAAGTCGCGTAACTTCGAAATGCAGATTATGAATAACTTCTCGACGCTCGTAAACTTCCATGGCAACAAGCGCAAATCTAAGTGCAAGTGGGATACGCATCAGCAAGCAAGCCAGCAAGCAGAAACACCTCGATAAATTGTCTCCCTTATAAACTACCAACTCTTTCGTTTTCACTTTCAACTCTAACGACAACCCACTCGGGATCTCAATACCACAATGATAATCATTATGATTGTGCGAACTTCAAGACAATGTCGAGACACGTGGTGACGTCAGCAGAAATGAAGAATTATCGGTGCAATCAATCAAGTATGCACGTAAGTCTCTGTTGATGAAGCGTGCAGAGTGACATTGGTCACGGACGTTTCAGCTGTCCAGACGTGAAGTGGACCTTGGTAGGTTTTTAGCCTGGTCGGGTACCGTTGTTTTTTATTCGCCCAATAGTTTCTGGGTGTAAAAAATTTGCCTACAATTTCAAAAAATATTTTATTGTTAGGAAACTTTTAACAGAAATGTTTACCTGACTGGAATGAATTCTGATCTCTTAACTGTTGCGGGTATTGCCGCAAGCATTTGAGCTACTTGGACACTGGCTTTTTGAGAAGATTTAAGTGCATTTGATGAGAATGACAGTTCTCCAAGAAGTAGAACCAAGAGGCTGAAAACACTCTGATTCCAATTACGTTGTAGTGCATCTATAAATAATTTTATATTTTTTTTTAATCATATATGTCATACGCGAGATGACCGCTTGAAACTAGGTCATTTCACTTTATTTTTTACTCAAGTCCTATTCAAGTGATTGATTAAACCTTTTAGGACACAGTTTCATTGAACATCTCCAAATAATTACATGCGAATACCTAATTATGTCTCACGAAATGATAATAAATCTCACTCATATATATAGGGGTTATATGTAGATCTACTCTCAAAGAACCTTGAAAAAAATCACAAACTTCATAAAGAGGTTACATTAAATCTAATATTCAAATAACCTGAATCCTTCTCATAGTTATACCCCAATAAATTAGGTCTCAAAGCTCAATTACGCAAACACTATACACCGAAACAAATCGCAAGTCAATAAATCTGCATTTACACGAGGACAATTCATCTAGTCACCAATTAACAGTGACATATAAAAACACCTCCCCTAGATGAAATATATATCTAAAATAAGTTGCTCAAAACTTCAGAACAATAGCGATTTTAGAACGGGATACTTTCGAGAGAACCAGAAAAACGACGTACCCCACACCTTAGCTAATACATTGAACGGTGCTGCCCACACGCAAAAAAAATATTTTATTTTCAGAGTCGAGCTACTGTTGGCATAATCTTATCAATGCCAATTGCAAAACACCAGCCACATAAATCTTGTCTCGGACCAAAGGTTATCAGAAATCTTAATTTTAAGACGTTACACCACACACACACACAGACACAGACACAGAACCTCGAGAGTCTCTGTTGATGGGCGGTCAGTCATCTTACAGAAGAAAGAAGAATAACCTCACCTCTTCAATAAATCAACCGAAATTAAATCGGCTGGAGCTAAACCATGAAGGCGAATAAAGTGTGTGAAAGTGAAACCATCACGTGGATGGGCACGATCCCCACTTATATGGGGGGTGGGGATCTGGTACCCCACTCTGGTGGCCTCTCGAATGACGTTCTGGCCGCACAGTGCAGTGCGCGTGACGTCAAAGGGAAGGGGAACGTGGAGGGCATTTTGGGTTGCTCCTGTGCCGGTGCATTGGAGGGCCGTGACCTACCTAAAGCGTAGCCACGGGTATAAAAGTTGGGGTTCGACTCCGTTGAAATCATTCGCTCTCCAGATCGACTACCCAACAAATCAACATGTTCAAATTGGTGAGTTGTGCGCTGCGGTTTTATTCGGTGCTAAAAATGCACTCTGTAGAACAATTTTGAGGTTTTTATCTTCTTAAATACATTTGAAACCAAATTTGCAAAATTGACTTGAAATTCTATAAAAATTCTTTCAAAATAAATTAAAAAAAACTCAGTTTTCTTTAAAAAATTACAAATTTTGACCACAAAAGACTCAAAAAGATCATACCAAAATAGCAAAAAATAATAATTTAACGAAAAAAACGCACTTACACTTACAGTTTTATTCTAGAGTACATACAACTTAATTACAGAGACATGCACGTTGAATTAATAACACACACCTAGCCAATCCATAAACAACGCCAATTGGGCGGGCACAATTCAATACACTTGCAATTACTCGGGTAAATAGGTGCCAGATCATTGTGATTAAAACCAGCACGCGTTTTTATTTTTACATATTGAGACCACGCGACCACAAGATTGTGTAACGACACACTCAATTTCGAGCTAAATGCACGAACCATTTAAAACGTCGTTACACGTGCCCGGATTGCGAAACGATTGACCGGTATCTTAAAAATTGGCGGTGTATTCTGGAACGTGTCTCAAGATGATATAAGATGTGATAGAGAATTGCTCAAGACGGCGAGCGATCTTCGTCCAGAGATCGAATGAAATTGTTGCACATTAAAATTGGTAATCTGGTTTGGAATCGCCGGAGGTTATTTATCGCGCTAAACTATCGTGAGGAGTTTTGTACGGTGTTAGGTAACGTTAACCTGTTCGTTTTGCTCGATGTGCAAAACCGACAACAAAACTTTGTAATTATTTTCGCAAACTAGCTCTCTTCGTTCAATTCGTGACCTTATCGATGGGAGTCATAGGGCAAAAGCTCTGGGCAAAAGCATAAAAATGTATTTAAAAAAAAAGTCTGACACTGGAGTTACACCATCTAAACCATGAAGCCTTGTAAACCTTAAGACTTTTCTTTTTCAAGGAATAAAAATAATTTTTGTTATTATCATGCCTAATGAAATATATTCTTGCTAAGAGAGCTTCGCAAAAAATTGTTAATATTTTAAATGCAGTATCGCTGCTATTGCAAAGGTTTCAGCTCAATTTTTGTGTTGTTTAATCGAAAATATAAAAGAAAATGGTCCCATGTTTCAGAAGAATTATTTTAAAAAGCTTGACCTAAGGCTCAAAGCTATAACACTGTTAAATTGGCTAATTATCACTGATAATTAATAACGATACTGAAGTTTCTAATAAAACTAACAATCAAATTCTCTTATTATTCCAGGTGATCGCCCTTCCCCTCTTCTTCGCCGCCGTCTCGGCTGGCCTCGTCGGTGCCCCCCTGGGCTACGCCGCGTCTCCCCTGGGATACGCCGCGTCCCCCCTGGGATACGCCTCCCCCGCTGTGGGTTACGCTTCCCCTCTGGGATACGCCGCCCCTGCCATCCACGCCGCTCCCCTGGCCTATGCCGCGCCCGCCGTCGTGCACGCACCCATCGTCAAGTCGGTCGTGCCCGCTGCCTACTCGTACGCTAACGTGAACAAGATCTCCGTCAAGGCCCCCATTGCCTACGCCGCTGCCCCCGTCGCCTACGCCGCTTCTCCCGTTGCCTACGCCGCTTCCCCCGTGGCCTACGCCTCCGCCCCAGTCATCAAGGCCGCTCCCCTCGCCTACGCCGCTGCCCCCGCCTACGGATACGCTGGCGCCGCTTACCTGCACTAAGTTATTGAACGTGATTTAGCCTATTAGAGAGGCTGTCGAAATTTCACCATCGGTCGTTTTTTTACATCACAATCACGCTATTTATTAAAATTTCAACATATAGTCATTATGGTTTAATTGTAATAAAGAGCTGAGTTGAAGCAAATCTGTTACTGTGTCTTAACTTATCTTATTGGTTTCCTTAATCTAACTTACAGTTAAGCAACACTACGCTGGGTCAGGTATTGGATGGGTGACCATCATACACATGACCAGTTCTGTTTGGGAGAGAGGTTGGAGGGATGAAAGTATAGCAACACTGCGCTGGGTCAGGTATTGGATGGGTGACCATCATACACATGACCAGTTCTGTTTGGGAGAGAGGTTGGAGGGATGAAAGTTAAGCAACACTGCGCTGGGTCAGGTATTGAATGGGTGACCATCATACACATGATCAGTTCTGTTCGGGAGAGAGGTTGGAGGGATGAAAGTTAAGCAACACTGCGCTGGGTCAGGTATTGGATGAGTGACCATCATACACATGACCAGTTCTGTTCGGGAGGGAGGTTGGAGGGATGAAAGTTAAGCAACACTTCGCTGGGTCAGGTATTGGATGGGTGACCATCATAAACATGAACAGTTCTGTTCGGGAGGGAGGTTGGAGGGATGAAAGTTAAGCAACACTTCGCTGGGTCAGGTATTGGATCGGTGACCATCATACACATGACCAGTTCTGTTCGGGAGAGAGGTCGGAGGGATGAAAGTTATGCAACACTGCGCTGGATCAGGTATTGGATGGGTGACCATCATACACATGACCAGTTCTGTTCGGTAGAGAGGTTGGAGGGATGAAAGTTAGTACAGCAACTTCATTCACCTTGCTCATCAACCTCTGGACAGCATGGATTTGGGGAGGAATCCTGTTGTTCGCGTTGACCTTTGGGAGGTTAACGCTATACCAGTAGATCTCTGAGAGCTCTTCGACAGGAGTACCTGGGCCAGAAAGACGCTCGTATGGTGATAGAAAAATATTCGTGCAACGTTTAGACAATTATAATTTTCATGATTCTTGCTCAGTAAGTTCCAGTTTATATTTATGCCTGATAATTGCTTCTATAAAATTCGATCATTTGGTATTCGGAAACGAATCAGAAAGTCTAAAATAGAAACTCCGTGTCTTAACAAAAACTATTTGAAATGGGTTTTGAATGCTAAGTAAAGAACAACTAAATTTCCCGACGTTTCGTAACATGTACCTGTTACTTCTTCAAGGGTTAGAGCAGTCCTGACAATTTTCCGATAACAAAAGAACCACACAAAATTTTAACAATTACCTAGTTCAAGCTTCCTAAATGCATCTAAATAAAATAATCAGAGTCAATAACTCAAAAAATAACTTCTTTTGTATTTTTTTAAATAAAATCCCGAACAAAACGGCGTTTTTACAAACTTACTGATTATATATGCGGAAAAAACGTCAATTTTTCGAGGTTGTCCCAGTTCTAAGTTAAACTAGTGCTACGGTTTCATCGAGTAGACACATGAGTCTAAAAACAATCATAAACTTCATGGCTCTTCGCATTTCGCGGGGTGCATCCTCTGGTAGGAATAGTGAAGAGAAGAGTTTTATCAGAACAGGTCATCGATATTCCAGCAAAAGTCAACATCGAAACGCACAACGGCGACGGTGACGACCCAGCCTCCATGATGCAGCCGGGTTGACACTGGAGTGCCAACCCACGACGCTTAGCAGAAAATAAAGCACTTCATTCGATTGATTTTCAAGAATATCTCGGGTAAGAGGAACAAAATGTCTCTGGACAAAACGGGTAGGACACGGCCTCGTGGAGATGCCGAGTTGCTCTGCGGGTTGCATTCAGGGGCGGTTTAGCAACTAATCGTGGAGGTGCCGAGTAGTAACTGCTCTGCGGGTTGCGTTCAGGGGCTGTTTCGCAACTCTGCATCACCATTGGCTTTATTAAAAAGAAAAGTGAAAGCAGGATTGATACGTCAAGGGAACGCGTGATATTTACAATTTTTTTTGAGAATAGCGCTTTTGGGGTAATTTTGAACGAAATCTTGTACAATTTTCCTTCCGAACGAAAATGACCGTCTAATGACGTAGATTTCTTCTAACACATAAGTAAAAAGTTACTAAGTTTTCCGATAACAATAAACGAGCGTTGTCTTGTCGATTTTTCCCCTAATAATTATATTTTAATACATTTCAGCTGTCTAACGACGCACTGGTCTTATGATGTTGGTAAGTCATGATGAGAACGATTATGAACTTATCCTAGACTCAATGGAAGGTGGTCAAACATGGGGTTTAACGTAGCCAGCTCCAGTCGAAGAGCACCAAGGGGACCACCGGCTTAACATACCTTCCGAAGGACGGTACAACGCGAACAACAGGATTCCTCCACAGAATCATGCTGTCGAGAGGTTGGCAAGACGAGTGACAAACTAAAACGCTTACTTTTCCATAAAAACGCACTGTAAAATGAAGTCATTCTATATTTATTCTGGGGATTTTGATAGAAAAAAAGTACTGTTTGAACCAATCAAGAGCAAGTGTACAGTTGGGACTCAATTCTGGGCACACATCCAGCACTGGATCCAGAGCATCATTACTTAACATAGTAATAACACGATAAATGGTGTTCGTAGCACAACAAAAGTTTATTAGTATCGTTAATGTTCTCGGCTTACTAGCAAGGCATCGTTAAAAACTGCACACTAGCGACACCTATCGTTAATTCTTTCAACAAAGAACGTGTAATCGTTTTTCAAACTCACAAAGAATTCGATCTGTTCAGTGAACGCTAGCGTCACCTGACGGTACATTTTAAAACTAAGATAGGTGTTCATTTGTTTCGATTACCGTTGCAACTGTCAGGTAATGAAACGGAAGCTTGAAAAAACACGACGTCCTTCGCAAATATTTAATGAATATCTAAAAATATCGATAATTGACGACGACTCGTCGAATTGGTGTGAGAAGTTTGATCGATGGACCGAAAATGGAGTGACGAAGAGACGATGAAGGAAGCGATTTCAATGCAAGTTTTAAAGTGTTTTAGTTATACAAGTTTTTAATTTTCCTGATTGATGATCATGAGTCTGACGTTGAGTTGGCGTTCACTACTGGATTCTAATTTATGAGGGGAGAGAATAAAATACTTTGGGTCGACTTCTGAATAAGCGAAGCAAGCTACAAGATAATTAAAATTGATATTCTGACTTCCGAAGCTAACAAAAAACGTGAATATCTTATTATTATGAACATTATAACCGTCTCAAAATGTGATGGCCAAACGGGGACACGAACCCCGATCTCCACCTATCGCGGGTGTTGCTCCAACCCATTGAGCTACTTGGACACTGGCTTTTTGAGACGATTTTGGTGTATTTGATGAGAATGACAGTTCTCCAAGGAGTAGAACCATGAGGCTGTAAATACTCACAGTCACTCTGATTCTAGTGACGCTATATCACGTCACAACCTGTCAAACTCGAATAACTCCCCGTTTGGACATCAATTTTTGAGACAATTTTAGTGTTCAAAATAACAAAATGCCCCGCGCATTGCAATCGTGTGCAATTTAAATAAGATTTCATGTAAATATCTTATTTGTGAGGTTAGTACATTTTCTTTTGAGCTTATTTGAATGCCATGTGATTGTCTGTGCCGATTTCGTATGAAACAATTGCAGGAAACATCTTAAATCCTGTCTGTCTGAATGCCCCAATAGTTGGCATCTTTTCATTATTTATTGGTGAACAACGGAGGCAAGTGTACATAAAAGTAACAGCTAGTCAACTAGAAACGCGACTCAGTTTCTACGATCATCATTCAACGAGAGACGGTCAACTTGCGGTGGTTTCAAAAGCGACGAAAATTGAGTTACTTTGAGAATAGGCGTAGCTTTTTATTTCCAGGATTGTTCTATGGTTAAAACTTTAGCTTTAGCAACTTTAACTTTAGCTTTAGCTTAAGGCTTTAGCGCTGCACGCAAGGAAGTTCGGGGAAAGTCGCAGGGGCGCAGGGACGATACCTCTTGCATTCCGGTAAACATTTAAATTATTTAAATTTTCAGCGAATCCAGTGGAATATAAAATGATCTACCTAAAATATCACAAAATTGCGACTTGAAAGAGAACCAAATAAGCTAAGTAATTCAGACATGTTTCACTTTTCACTAAAAAGAGTCGGAAAAGCAATAGAAATTCAAAAACAAGCCAATAACTTCAATAGAGATGATAGTTTTCAACTAGATGGAGCATGGGGAACAATTTTACAACAGAAAAATGGAATAGAGAATATCAGTGAGGAGACAGAAGAAATCAGCACAAAGAATCCAGAAGAAAATATTTGGATAGGTAGATTAAGAACTTGACGTTAGGAATAAGGAAATTTTGATTGTACCACATAACGTTAGGACAACCTCGAAAAATTGGCGTTTTTTCCATACATATAATTGGTTGGTTAGTAAAAACGCCGTTTTGTTCGGGATTTTATTTCAGAAAATACATAATACATTAGTTTTTAGGTTATTGACCCTGATTATTATATTTAGATGCATTTAGGAAGCTTGAACTTGGTAATTGTTATAATTTTATGTAGTTCTTTTGTTATTGGAAAATTGTCAGGACTGCTCTAACCCTTGAAGAAGTAACTAGTATATGTTACGAAACGTCGGGAAATTTAGTAGCCCTTTACTTAGCATTCAAAACCCATTTCAAATAGTTTTTCTTAAAAGTAAAAAGAACTTTTGATTTGAAAGCGCTGGGAAATGTTGTTAGAATTTTGAAAATGTTGTGGCTTTTTTACCGATTTTGCTGAACGATGCGTCTTTGATATCCAAAATATTTCATCTAAATTTGAAGCCAAGGCTAGAGGTCGAAAAACTTTTTCTTTTCGGCGGGATGCTCTCTTTGCACCGGTATAGCAGATAAGCATTATAAATAATTTTTAACATTCTGCAGTCACAACCTGCAACCTATGGACATCAATCTGCAACAAAAATCTGCAAAAATCTGCAATCTATGGACCATTGTATCTTTAATAAAATTCGCCTAGAGATACACAATTCTGTACACCTACCAAACAAAAAAGCGATCACGATCAAAGCATCGAGAACACGAGTCACAGTTTAAAATCCACTAGCATTCAAATGTAGTTTTCCAAGAAAACCGAACGTCTCGACAAAAACCTCTTCCCTGACCGTGAATTGAGAACAAACGCCACGCCATCCGCCTTGTCTTGTGCGAGATCGCCGTCAATGTCATCGACAGATGGTCGCCCCTGAACCCAGCGCCGCGTGCAAGTACAACCTCCTTGCACAAGTAGACAATTGGGAGTAAATAGCTAACAAAAAACTAAAAAAAAAACGACAACAACAAAAATACCAGAGATTTTAATCGGGTATTTGCTTTGCCCGTGGTCACTCCACACCATTAGTTAATTTTTTATTGTTTAACGACGCACTGTTTTGACATCTGGCCATGCGGCACTGGTCTAATTGCGGCGGTAAGTTTGTGGGGTGATGATTAGGATGATGATGAACCTAACCTACCCTATGTAAGGGAGGAGGGGAAACCCGGTTAGGTGCCCTATGCTCCTGTAAGGAGACTACTGAATAGGGATTAGATTCCTTACGAATTGTGGCAAAGATAAAGTCATAACGACAAACATATTTGCAAAGTTTGGTACATTTATGGTAAGAGCTTTGCATGTGTAGAATTTTAATATTTTTTTTACTAGGGCTTCGCGATCGCAATTTGAGCTGCGTTGTGGATAAGTGTAACGATAGTTGCAGCTGGTAAAGAGTGGAACTGACCAATGCAGAGCAGAATATGCTAAAAGTGCGAGGTCGAAACCATGCACTCCGTAGAGAAACGGAAGGCCGTGCAGTACCGAGTCACGTGATCTCTTTGGAACCCTAATTGACGGTTGTCAAGGAGATGCTAAGAATTGCTTATCCTCGAAACAGCAAAGATGCACATTTTGCCAGAAAATGTCAAATAAAAACGAAACGAAACCAAGAACGGTCTAAAAAAAACTTTGAAATAGCATTATTTTGATGCGTTTTGTATATTAGCAAAGATTGGTACAAAAATATAAAATACTTTTGGCGGTGCATCCCATCCAAGTTTACCCAAAATCTGCAAATTTTCGTAATTTTTGAATAGTTTAAAAACTATTCGACCGATTTTGTTGAAAATCAAACGCGGTCCAAGTTGAAAACACAAAAATGTGCGCTGCAAATTTGGTTTAAATCGGTGCAGGCGTTTGGACGCTAGAGCGTAAACAAACAAACAAACAAACAAAACAAACAAACACATAAGCGATTTTTTTCTGGGGTAATTAAAATTGAAGATTTTGCTTCGCTCGCTCCGCTCATCAATCAGCCTCAAATGCAAGTCATCTGCGAAAAATAACGAAATGAAATTTCGTAACACTCTATCTCGAGCAACCTCCATTCTCAACGGTAAAGTAGTCTTTTGATTGTCATTTTTCCCGAGTTTTTCGCAACAGTTTAACAAAAGCGTTTTGCTAGCACAATACATCCAATCTCTTTTAGCTCAGGTAAACCAATACATACTACATGTACCTAATATATTTCTAAAGTTTACTTTATCCTTAAAGATAACTCTAGCCCTCAGGAACCTAATCTTCAACTCTTGTGTTTTTATAACTCTGCTGCTATTTCTAGGGACGCCAGTTGTTGGTCGTTTCACGAGGCACTCCGATACGATGCCCATAACCGGAGGCAGGTGGGCGACCACCCATTCGTACCCGCAGAGTGCAGGCGCCAATCATTGGAACACAAGAAAGACCATCGAATTATCGGATGGCCTTTGTCCCATAAAAGAGCCTTTGGCTCTGGCACTTTGAATTTGTCTCCCTACATTTATTGAGGCCTTGAGTCAAAAATTACCTCTTAACTACAAAAGAATTGACTTTTTCGTTGAATATGACATCAATAAGCGATCGTCTTAAGAAGAAATTTGCTTTAAATTGCAAATGCTTGCAATGCGCGGGGCATTTTGTTATTATGAACACTAAAACCGTCTCAAAAATTGATGTCCAAACGGGGACTCGAATCCCGTTTTTGAGACGGTTTTAGCATTCATAATAATAAAAGAACTATCAACTTATTTATATAGTGTATTTTTACATTTCTTTTCAGTAAGTTCTTCAAAATAATCTCAATAACACCTTTTAACTCAAGAAAAACAGCTGCAAGGCTTGCTTTTTTCATAATTTATAGCCAAAATGATCTACTCAGCGCTGGCACATTGAACTATTACATTTTTTAAGTTACACATTGTAAAAAAATCAGTACTTTTCAAAATGAACCAGAAAGTAACATAACTTGACCAAGTGTCATTCTGTATAAAAAAAAACATGCTTGTAACATTATGGTAAACATGCATCTTCTGCGACCGAGCCAATGAAGACCACATGACAAACTACCAGAAGCCATCCGAAGTCACATTAGCATAGGACACGACCACCAAGTTTTCCCAACACACAAGACACAATGCAAGACACATTGCTCGGCAAGAAAGGTGCATGACACATACACAATCCTGTCAGCATAGTCGCAAAGAAATTAACATACACATCGGATACAAGAAATTCGATCGAATAACCCCTACGGCACTCAAGCCTATCCCGTTATGCACAAAATGCAAAGACCAGCCGACAGTCCGTTCGACGAGTACCTTCAAGGACGTCCGGACGACGGCCAAGGACGATGAGGAAGCACCACGCCCGTTACAACCATTTTAATACTCTGTCTCTATCCGTCTTGCAAATTCGCTATATAGTCGTTACTTTCATCTCGGTTTTGAATATAGGTTGTAGTACCGGGTTTACTCGATGTAGTTGCTTCTCTGTCGTGCACTTTAATTGGCTGAGAGTCGCGTCTTTGTCGCACTCGCGCGAAGGATGGACACACCCGGCCATCGGATGGGGGACTCGGCGTCGTCGGAGTGGGACTATAAAACGGTTCAGTCACGTCGTAACAGGCACAGTTGAGATCCAATCCCCAACACAGACCAAACATGTTCAAACTGGTGAGTGCTCGTTTTGGTAAAACAAAGCAACTTTATAATTTAGGGCACTAATCTTTTAGGGCGTTACTAATCGGTTTTTGGAACTTTTTTGACTGTTCCTTTGTTTGTGGTACAGCTAAACGTAAAAGCATCTTCATTGAAATCAAAATGTTAAGTGCATCACATTTTTTGGGGTTCGAAACCCCAAGTAAAACGAATGGTTAAGAGTGTCCTATAAGTTCACTTAAATAAAAACCGTACTAACGAGGCAATTATTCTTTCTTCCAGGTGGTGTTGTCTGCTCTCCTTGCCTTCGTGGCCGCCGCTCCCGGACACCTCTTCGGCGCCCACCCCGCCCCCCTGGCCTACGGCGCTGCCCCTGCCATCAGCACCGTCAACTCCTACTCGTACGCTGCCCCTGCCATCAGCACCGTCAACTCCTACTCGTACGCCGCCCCTGCCCCCGCAGTCGTCGCCGCCCCCCTCGCCTACAAGACCTACGCCGCTCCCGCCGTCGTTGCCGCCCCCGTCGCGTACAAGACCTACGCTGCCCCCGCCGTCGTCCCTGCCCCCATCGCCTACGCCGCCCCCGTTGCGTACGCTACCCCCGTGGCCACCGCCATCACCAAGACCGTCCACTACGAGTCGAAGCCCGTCGTCACCGGATACTCCTCCCAGGTGCTGAAGCCCAACCTCGGTGCTCTTGCCACCCCTGCCCAGATCGTCAGCCAGGAGAAGGTCCTCGCCCCCGCTCGATCGGTCCAGACCATCACCCCCCAGATCACCCAGGTCGTGCCCGAGGTCTCGTACCAGAAGGTCGCTGTCGATGTCCCCGTCCAGACCCCGTACGTGAGCGAAGTTGAGGTCCGTACTCCCACCGTCGTGGCCCCCGCTCCCATTGCCTACGCTGCACCCGCTCAGGTTGCCTACGCCGCCCCCACTCCCGTCGCCTATAAGGCGTACGCTGCCCAAGCCGTCGTCGCTGCCCCTGCCGTTGCCTACCAGTCGTACGCTGCTCCCGCTGTTGCCTACAAGTCGTACGCTGCCCCTGCCGTTGCCTACCAGTCGTACGCTGCCCCCGGCCTCGTCGCTGCCCCCGCCGTTGGCTACAAGTCCTACGCTGGAGCCGCCGTCGTTGGATCTCCCCTTGCCTACGCCGCCCAAGGCTACGCTTATGGAAACAACTTCGCCTACGGAGCTGCCCCCGCTGCTTACAAGCAATGGTAAATTCGATCGAGCGCTCGCTCTGCTAGAGCGACTTACCACCTTGCGATAAACGCTTACTATGGGTTGTTTGTCAACTAAAATGTTACCCTTTTTTCCTGTCCTCCCGTGACTTGTTCCATCTAAGTTAAAAATGCCAGCACATCAAGTCATTTGTAAAAATTGTTATTCATCATCTGTATGATCATTCCATTGATGATTTGAATAAAAATGATTATGAAATGTATTTATGAACACGTGGTTTTTGTTTTGTTTGCCTGCTAAAAACTCCTGTACATCCTTTGGGAATACCATTCGACCTTTGAAGGCCTCAAAAATAAAATTTATAACATAAACGCATCTTGCATATGAATTGCTCATAACTCGTTGATGCAGTTCGTACGGTAATCATTGTAATTTCGAGCGACAATCCGCTGCCCGGCCCTGAATTCCACAACAGTTTTACACCGTCGTCTGCAAATAACTCTGCGTTTTACGTCTCGAGCTTCAGGCTTATTATTAGATGCACAAGGTCACCAACTGACCAACAGCTCAGGTATAGAAAACCAGGTATTTTAGAACCCAATTAACGTCCGACAATTCAAAAACTCTTTATTGTGTTGGTCGCTTTCTTTTGGAGTGAGAGCCCCGGATTCAGAAAATCGCCAATAAAATAATTGGATAAAATCGAACATACAAGGGGATCTTATTGGAGGAACTAGGAAAAGGAGAGCCAGTGACCGCGTACAGAGACGGACGCGGATGGGAAGACGGATCCTCAGGTCTTGTGCTGACCACACCCTAGGAGGACCACACCCGACAGGAACCTACGCCTTCCCGCCCGACACCTTTATCGGGGTACGCTCAGCGTGATGTAAACCTTTGTCTGGTGTTGATGGTGGTGTGATGGACTGGGTACGGGAATCGGTTGGTATATTGTTTTGTGTGGGCACGAGATTGAACTCATAAATCGGTAGCGATATGGGGTGATGTGTGCGGTGAATGAACTGGTAGTCAAGGTGTGGGTATTGATATCTTTAGATTCACATTATAATTCAGAAAATCAGAGGAAAATAATTCAAAAAAATGTTATTAATTCCTTTAATGTGGTGAAAATCAGTTAGTATAAGGAATATCTGAATAATAAGCAATCTTTTCATGCATAGAATCCAGAAAATCAGACGCCGAATCTAGAAAGCAGGCCTTTTGGGAATAAAGTTGTGGGAAACCCTAAAAACCCCTAAAAACTCTTAAAAATCTGGAAGCATCTTCTTTGATTGGCCGATCATCTCTAAACTCTAGGGGTCTTAAGATCTTACTTAAGATCTGTTGGTTAAATCCGGCCAGAAAGGATTTAAGTAACTCAAAATTAAATTTTTTTCGCCGATAATGAAATGGAAATCATTCAGTGGCCAAAATGCCAAAACAAAAAAGATTCGTGACTGACATTTATGTCTGCTAGAAAATAATTTTCTGATTTTTATTCTAAATAGTAAAAAAAAAAATCTTAAACGTTTTCCAATTTCAATATTGCATCTCATTGCAAGCATCTACAATTAAAACCCGATATAACAACGTTTTCCAAAACGTTCTTGTTTCACTAGTTCGAGTACAAACACAAAGACATTGCTATCCAGGAACAAATCGCTCCTAAGTTTTAGCAATTACCTATCGTACCTCCACGCGGAAACCCGTTGATTGGAATTAAAATTAAAAAAAAAGCGGTTTCGTACTTTGCCAATGTCACCGTATCATATACCGCAATGGACACGGGACCACCACGCTGTTTCAAAACTGCACCAACCATAACTCACACATGTTTTGCATCTTTGTGCCATAATTCAGTCCTGTCAAAACTGCAGTCATAACAAACCAGGGAATTATAAGGTGGGAATCTTTCTTTAAGATTGAAGCGTGCACTTAAAACAAGATGTTTATTGGACAGTTCATTTTAAACGGTCGGCGAAACGCCTTCTAACAGCTTTAAAGGTCAAGGAAATTCATATGTGCACTATAAAAAAGGTGAAGAACAATGCGTTGTGCATTATATGAGCAAAATGAGGTCACTTATTTTCTTGAAAATTGAAAGATGATTGTGAAAATGAATCATCCGTTTAACGATTTTGGCGCAGTTTCTAGCAATGATTAATGGGGTTTAACGACGCATTTATTTGATAGCAAGCCTGTGCACTGGTTAAATAGCGTCGATGAGAGTTATGGTGAACCTAACCTAGCCTAGAATGGAGAAGAGGAAACCCGGATCGGCGAGTAGCAGTTTCCTGTCAAAGAGTACCAAGGAGACCACTAGCCGTCCCTTCCGAAGGACGCGAAATAACAACGCGAATAACAGGATTCCTCCACAAATCCATGCTGTCGAGAGGTTGATAAGCAAGGCGAGTGAAGTTGTTGTACTAATACTGGTTTTTAGACTCATGTCTACTTTATCTAATCTTAGCACTAGTCTTGACAAAAACTATTTTCTGTGTTAACTTTCATCCCTCCAACGTCTCTCCCGAACAGAACTTGTCATTTGTATGATGGTCACCCATCCAATACATGACCTAGCGCAGTGTTGCTTAACTTCGGTGATCTTATGAGAACCAGTGTTTCCAAAACACCAAACCGTTCGGTTACTGGTTTGGAAAAAGTGAGTGTTTGTACGTGAGAACTACGTTGACAACAACGCTTAAATTATCCAGTCGAGACAGGTTGAAATTTTGAGACGTCCAGACAAAATGAACTCGAATCAAACTGTCATTCCTTCCATCTTTTTATCAAACAGAGCTAGTCATGTGTATGGCAGTCACCCATCCAATTACTAGTACTACACAATTACTACGAACATATATAAAGGCACTTAAATGTATTGGACTTACATTGATCTGTTTCGATCGTTCTAATTTTTTAGAGTCCAATTGGTAACTAATTGCAGGTTGCCCTTGAGCAGGTAGCCAGTACCTGGGTAATTACAAGAAAAAGACGCCATCAAGGCAAGCAAAAACTTGTAACTATTGTGTCGAGCTCTTTTAGAGTTTTTATGATTGATCCCAAAAACACAGTTGAATTAGTTTTTCAATTGTTTCAAAGAGTCTTTGTTCGATTCATGTTCATCTTGTCAGGTGTCACCATTTAAGTATGTCTCGACTCAACCATTTAACCTGAGTTGCTAAGTCACGTGCCTACCTCTATCCCTTCCTGTCGGGTAATCTGATTATCTTTGCAAAATCCTAAACGCACTTGGACTACCCTCGGTGGAAGGAAATATCCGACAACTTAACTCAATCAATCAATTCTGACAACAAAGGTGTTTCAGGTGTAACTATTGACTTCTACATTAGCTTTAACAAATTGACCCATTGTTAGATTATCGATGCACCTGAGTTTTTTACATATACTATAACTCTATGTTGGATGATAATAAGCATTGTCTGCTCATTGTCTTTATAAATCAACTTGAATTAATGATAAGTCCTGGGGCTAAAGGCGTTATTTCTCGTAGACAAACAAAGAACTGAAATAATTAAGTCGTAGTTTGGTCATTTATCAATAGTTGATACCAATTTGTGTGTCAAAAATGTCACTTGGCCACCCAAAAATTAATGACTGGTCACCCAATTATGTAAAACCGCGAGACGTAGATAAAAGAAGATGTCACAACAGTTCAACTTCATACTAGTGAGGTGTGAGTTGTACCACATTTGAGACTTGAGAAGTTTTGTCAGGCGATCTCAGCATCTCCACGGCTACAAAACGTGAAATCTACCATTGAACCTCCTATGCTAGGCCATGATATACCCGTGGTAACATAAGATAGCAGAATTGAGAAGCTCTGTCAGGCGATCTCAGCAACTCCATGGCTACCAAACGTTGAATCTAACATTGAAACTACTATACACTTGATATTTTTTATTTTCAAAACTGGCTACAAAAATTAACACCTTAGAAAATGTTTCTATGAAATGAAACAAGTAATTTTTTCAATGGTGTCCGGGTGAAAACATAGACATACGTCTACAATATATCATGAAGACATCAGCCTCGCTGGACCACGATCTGTTCGCAGCCATCAAGCCTCTACACATCGTCTCCCGCATCTTAGGGGTCGCCACCTACAACCTATCAACCCACAAGACATCCACCATGGCCACCCTCTACAACGTAATCTTCTGCATTTTCCTCATCATCAGCTACGTCACTGTCCTAAACACTCTCTGCAACGATTTCTTTGAAAAGCAAACCAAAATGTACTATCTTCCAAAAATAGCGATGGTTTTACTTTCCGGCCTCGTAGCCATCGTCACTTTACTAGCATCGACTTTTTTTACTAAAAACGAATCGTCTTTGTTCGCTTCGAAACTCGAGTCCATCTTTCAGATGACAACCAATCAAGAACATTCTGCGTTCTGCAAAAAAGTGCGTTACTATGTCTATTTGGAATTGTGCGTTCTATCGATTATCTACCTCGTCATATTTCCGTTCGACATTTTCATGGCATGGACGCATGTGAGCAACCAAAATATGTACATCGCTTTGAAATTAGCAACGTTCCTCATCAGTGAATGTATGGTGATGAGATTTCTAAACATGGTCACCTTTTTGCGGATACAATACAACATTATCAACGGTGAATTACTGAAACTATTTGAAAAAAATACTGTTTGGGAGACGAAGATGCCTCTGTGTAACCGTCGCAACCGGCGACTCTACGCGCTAAAAGCGTTGTCCAGAGCGCATTCGGATTTGAGCGACATCGCCGCTGGTATAAACTCAAACTTTGGATTGATGATTACATTACAGCTAGCGTACCTTTTGATAGCCGTTGTAGCCTGGCTTAACACGACTGTCGCAACAATTCGATCGTACACAAACCAACCAAAATTTTCACTTGTCCCTATAAATCTTTTAACAGACTGTTCTTGGCTAATTTATTATGCGGTAGAGATCTTAGCGATCGCAATTGCTTGTCAAACGACGTCAGATAAAGCACAGAAGACGGGTTACCTTCTCGGCACTGTCGTAGACAACCAAGATGTCACCAAAGATGAGGCTAGCGAGATTGAACGATTTCTTTGCCAGGTTATGAGAGATGAGGTTAGGTTCACAGCGTGTGGTATGATCGGTTTGGATATGTCGATGCTGCTTAGCGTAGCAGGAACAGTAGGGGGGTACATAATAGTAATGCAGTCTTGAAAAAAAAACTTGCAGAAAGTCTAAAAAGCCATGTCCTAATATAGTTAGAAGATCGGGTATAAGATAGCAAGGTCCAGACTGAATGATCGTGAATTGAATTGTGTTTCGTATTTGCTTTTCATTGTTGCGATGGCATGTAATGCCAACTTGTCAAGTGCGTTGTAATTGTACAGAGGAATTGAAGAATGCAATAAAGAATGCTGTTTACTCTAGACATAAACAATTATCACGCCGTCATTGAAGGTTTGTCGCTTGTCACCCAAGTAGTGGAAGACAAAAACGCTTTGTCCGCAACTCGAGTAGCTTCTAGAACGCGACCGGCCTTCGGTTAAAGATCGGGGTTATACCGAGAAAAGGTACGGTAGCAATGTATTTAGCTGGTAGACTACTAGTTAGACTAATATCTGTACGAATGACTCACTCACCGTCGCTGTGTGGGCGTCGGAGCGTAGAGGGGGAATCAAATGCTGGTAAATGTCGTCGATGTTCGTTGCCAACTTGTCCTTCCATAACCTTACTAAATCGACGGTTATAAAAAATTGTTTAAACTCGCGAACTGGCTCTAATTCAGCACTGAATCTAACACAAATAAACTGTATCTCACAAGTAACACAATAAATACGATACTTTTGTTGCAGATTAACTAAAAAACCAACATCAGCGCGGTATGTGAAGAGAATATTGCGGTGAATTGAGTGACCGATGCTCTGATATCTGTACAAGCGGTCGCAGCTGATCTCTGACTAGACCAGTGACCTGCTGATCTATTACCTACCAATAGATTTTGGCGACCTTTCTAACCCAGCTGTATTTTTGTAACCATTAGCTTTATTATGGCTGAGGTTCTCCGTTCAGACAATTTAATGGCCCGAGAGTAATTGGTAAAATATTTGTTTCGTTCGTAATGCTCAACAATTTCTAGAAGCATTATTTTTCTTTTAACCAGTAATGTTTTACCATATGTTTTAAGCATACATGCTGTGATAAGAGCTAGTTCATTTTATTATTGCAATTTTATTAATGCAATCGCGCATTGCAAGCGTTTGCAATTTAAATAAGATTTCCACTAAACTTTATAGTTCATCTTCGACATTCATTTTTGGTTACATAACAAGGGACATGCGAGGTCAGTTTGCTTATATTTAAAGGTTCAGGTTTCTTCATTGAGATTCTTCACGAGGAGATTAATTGAGTGATAGGAGAAAAAAATACATTTAATTTTTGAAAACATGTCAGTTTATTTTAGAATGAGGGTGGATTATGATATACCTACCCCACAAATTGCAATGTGTCTTATCGGGCTGACAAGGATCTAATTTAAAAATAAGTACCTACAGGCAATAAAAAGAAGAAAAAAATTACATCCTACCAGCATTGAGTTAATAAGCTTTCAAGCTACTGTCATCAAATATAATAATGAAAATCCTACTTCACAGCTTTAATTTTCTCTACATCACCCTTCCACAGACAATACATTGCAAAGATCCTAAAGCAACGACAGCGCATGTCTTAAGACGTTCATTACAAAATGATGAGAAAGAGAAGACCAAACATCTTTCAACGTTAAAATGGCAAAAAGTGACTCGACAATTTCCTTGTGTGCTATCCACAGAAGTGATCGGGTGTGGCAAGGCCATCGGACGACCTTAAGACATTGAATACTGCTCCATGCAGTTTTCCAAGCCTCCGTCGCTTCAGTTTGGGCTTCGATTTGGGCGTGGTTCTTACGGACCGATCACCGCCGGGCATCGAATTCATCGTCGAATAGCGTTTGGTTGATGCTTCGTACGCAAACTAGATCAGGAATGCTAATCTGTCAGTCGCGCTCGGGTTTATTCGCTGTCAAGGTTTTTTGAAATCGTGTTTTTTATTTATTGTGGGATGTGGGAATCTCGTTTATGCGGTTCACAAAAATGGTGGTAAAAAATGTTGTATTTGATTTATATTTATTTGGTTTGTGGTTAGAAGATTCTTAGACGCCATATAGAATAAAAATATAAAATAACAAAATAACTAAGAAGCGTGTGCATATACTACAAGAATTACCGTAGCACCTAAGTACCTAAGTACCTTAGTTCCTCGGTATATTGTGTGTAGATTCAGTCGATTTTTTCCAGTACCTCCCTTTCCATCCTTCGCTTGCTGGTTTCACCTCCCCACTAGAATCATAACAAGCACCAAAAAATCCTACACCTGTAAGAGTGTCATTTTTAAACGCTACAAAACTAAATCAGTACCACAATAGCACGCTATATAATTATAAGTATAAGAAAGAAATAAACATCAGTTATAAGACGGAGTGACACAACATTTATTGAAACTCTTTGATCAACTCATCATGGCGACTTAATACCTATCTTCCCTGTAAGGAGTGCAAAGCATATCACCTCTAATTAGCCGTACCTATATTAGGTCTCTTGGTAGGCGGAGACTTCGTGTTCGTGTGACTTTTTTGCACCTCCACGCCGGCAATGTAATCTGTTTCGTTCAATCCCGAAGACCTCATAAAGGAAACTTATTGTGAATAGCCATTTTGCCAGAGGCATCTGAATTTTTATAGCGCCTGCTGTGACTGGTGGAAAATGGAATGGGCACCTGTCACGGTAAGATCTGAGATGCAAGCCAAGAATAGCATGTACCAGATCAGATCTAGCTATTCGTTGCGCATTTTAATAAAGAAATTGTTATGGTAATTAGTAAGGATTGTAGTTGTTACTTATGCATAACGGTAATTTACTAATGTTTCTCACTTTCATGTAGATTTTCGTCAAGGCAAGTATAGTGAAATGCTGGTGGGTGTTAATTCACCAATTTAAATTGTTGGTTGTTATTTAGTAAATTATGGGTACCTTGACGTAATTGGCGTGGATTTATTTACAATGTTTTTCTTATAAGGAGAGGGATGTATATCCTCAGTGAACGAAGACGCTTTTGCTAGAAAATAAATGTGATACAATTTGTATCGCTCTTCGAAACCTGCAAGTAGACAAAAAGAATCCATAGCATTTTTAAAATATTTTGGTTCATGTAAAAGCAGTGGTTTACAATCATTGGTGAGAAAAAATCAGGGCACATGTGCTTTTTTTCCAATCGAAAAAGCAGCAAATTATGAAGCCAGTAAAGTGCCAAACATAAAATACTACCATGACTCTAATTTAAAACTCTCTTGCCACAATTGAAAATTCTGCTAGATCGTTTTGAGTATTAAAAAATTTCATTTTGCCATTTCTCGCAGATTACTCACATTTGAGACTAGTTTACGTACCTAGACCTAGAGGTACCTAGACCTAGATCTTTATTCATGTTTAACCTAACTACTCATAGACATGTATCCAGGTTTTGATTCTTAATTAAGGAATTTTTGAGATTTGTTAAAAAGGACGGTCGCAAGCGCCATCATGTGGTACCTACCCACTGTTACCACGTGTTACTGGTTCGTTTTCTCAGCAGAAAGTTCAACATTAACGCTAGCTCTTTACTATACCTGTATGTTCCACAACCAGCGGCATTTTGAAAGATGTATTTTACATTCAGTTTCATCTCTCGTTTGAATATGATTAAAGATGCTGAATTAAACGTTTACCAATTACAATAAATTAAATGTCATGACATCGCCTGTATCAACGTCACAGCAACCAAACGCACAATGTCAACTGCAAGGATGACGTCCAATTGCCCGCCTTAATGACGTCGCTGTCGCATGGAGCAGCCAGGATTCGAACCCGGAACCCCCTCTCTGCGCCGGTAAACCATGTCCACAGGTACCGGACACTGGAGCCCCTCTAAGTGTAGAGGCGACGCTATAGCGAGCAAGGTCGAGTCAGGGTGGGGCACACTCCGTCGGTCACGGTGGTATAAAAGCTGAGTGTTGGCAACCGAACAGTATCACTCGATTCGCTTTGCAACTCTAGCCAGTTACAAAACCAACACAACACTCACCATGTTCAAAATCGTAAGTTGAAATTCGCCGCTGAATGTGTTTGTATTTGGTCTTTCTGAGGGGTGGTTGAAAAATATTGAAAGTGTTTCAATTCTCGAGTTTTCACTAAAAATTTGTCAGAAGTTTTCTTAAATTGTTGACTTTGGTCAACAGTGAAATTTACTGTAACTTGCTGGATTGGAAAATCTTTGAAATTTGCCAGCAAAACGCAAAAAAAAACACATATTTTATTTTTAAATGTCTAAGAAATGTAATTGTTTTGTGCCAAATTTGAAAAAACTGTATGCCATCAGCTCTAATTCTCATCTATTTTCTTGTCAAAACCGAAATTGAACCAAAATTCAGCCACTAAAGCATATTTAGTTTTCGGCTCCAATTTAAATCTATACTCTTATGCATCTTCCAACAAAACTTAACCAATTTGTTTGCCCACAGGCTGTCTTCGCTGCCCTCGTGGCCTGCGCGTTCGCCGCCCCCGGCTTCGTCAACTCTGCCATCGCCTACAACACCGCCCCCTACGCGTACTCCGGCTACGCCGCCCCCGCTCTGGGCTACAACAACTTGGCTTACAGCAACTTGGGATACAACAACCTGGGATACAACAACCTGGCCTACTCCAACTTGGGATACAACTACGCTGCCGCCCCCCTGGCCTATGCTGCCCCCGTCGCCGCCCCCATCGCCGCCCCCGTTGCCATCCCTGCCGCCCACTCGTACACCTCCGGTTACACCACCTCTTACCACTCCGAGCCCGTCGAGCAGCACGGATACAAAATCGCCTACTAAAGCGTTTACCCTCTCTTGAAAAACTCAACTCTCTCTGTCTTTCTGTCGCTGTCTTAGAACGTTAATAATGTTATTGTATTATTAATATATTATTTGTAATTAAACTCGTTCCTGAAACAGCTAAATGTTTGATTTGTTGTGATCCTGATGCTCCTTGTTTCCTCTTAAGGGTGCTTTCCCAATCGATTTGCTCGAATCCCGTTTTATGAGCTTCACGGCTAATTTTTTCTTCATATCGATGGCCTTTTGTGCATCTTTAAAACACTTTAAAACAATCTGGAACACAAAAAAGAAAAAAGGGTTCATGCGGGAAACTAGGAATAGTTACTCAAATGCTGTTTTACAAAGAATAAAGCAGCATTTTACTATTAGGAACCCATATTCTTTTCTCTAAGCTACTACTCTCTCAAAAATTGTTTACCAAAAAATGCCCATTTGAAGCCCATTTTCTGAGATTCAAGTAGTGACTCCTAATAATAAAATACTTTGCGGATTGCAAGCGTTTGCAATTTAAATCAGATTTCCCAGAATTAAAGTAGCATATTTCGATAAATCAATTGAATCGCGCAAAAATTGTCAAAATTGCAAATCGATTTGCACTAATCCCGTGAGCAGTTGACAAAAATCTTACCCAAGATAAAACATTTGAATTGAAATTGAACTTTTTCTTTGCTTTATTGTGGCAGATTTTTAGATTTTGTTTTAATTTTGCAGAAATGGGTGTAATCCTCACAAATTAAACGCATCATTTGCGGTTGGTGTGAATCGAAAGCTTGAATAATTGTCTTTTGATCTCTTAAAGTCGCTATTTGGATAAGGTCCACCGTTTTATAGATATTTTAATTTTAAAGTCAATGCGTAGAAAAAAAGGGGGGGAAGATCGCTTTTACTGGAAACTCTTGCAGTTTAGGCACTGGGGCTAGAAAGTCCTTAAAGTCCTTAAAGCTTCAATATGTGATGGAGTTTCTAAAAGAAGCAAAATTTTCATAAAGCTCTCAATTGTTAAACTTGAGAACATCTGTTAGAAGTGGAGACAGGTTAGGCATCGGAAAACATGTGGCGGGAAATTGTAGTTACCCACAGCGGTAGGTACGCGGCAGTGAAATTGTTAGATCAATAATCCGTTCGGAAAATCAAGATAAGCACAGCAGTAACCATAGCGACTTAATTATTTATTTTAACCCTGTACTGTACAGTAATTCATGGGTGGACTGAAACCAAGTTTTAATTCGGATTTACTTTAGTTAAAAATTTGTCGTTAAAGAATCGTATTTTATTTTAAAACGGTCAAGATGTCGAAGGCGAAAGTCGTGAGAAGCGATGACCCGATGCCACATATCTGTAAGGAGGGGATAATTTTGAAGCCGCTGCCACTGGACGTGAGTTCAATACAATATATTTGTAATCAAAAAAACACTTCTTATTATTGTTTGTTTGTTGCAAAATGTGATTTTAGTTAGAGAGAGAGAGGTCAGATTTTGGGGCGAAGAGATCCACGGGGCAAAAAATTTGAATTTGCTAAAAATTTGAGTGATAAATTCATGAACACTGGTATCAGGTGGGTTTGGTTTCGAAGCCCGGCAACGTCAGTCGAGTTTATGTTCCAATTGAAACGGTACTTGCAAAAAATGCACACAAATTTTGATATGAATATTATTTGTGTTTATTTAGTGAAGTAATTTTAATCAATATCGATTCAGGGCTTGCATACTTGGCATTAATTTACAGAAATTATTACTGATTAATTTTTTATTTTTTTTTACTGGTGTACATTTGTGGCCACCATGTTCAACTCAACATGGCATTGAGGTAGCTAACATGACTAACATATGGCTAACACGTCGAAGTGTCAAATGCGGACTCAAACCCCGATCTCCACCTGTCGCGGGTGTTGCTCTAAACCATTGAGCTATTTAGACACTGGCTTTTTGAGACGATTCTAGTATATTTGATGAGAATGACAGTTCTCCAATTTTCTTGCGCATTGCAAGCGTTTGCAATTTAAATAAGACTTCATCCTAATACCCATAAACAGTGGTCATCCATCCACTCCTCAATGAATCCCAATGTTGCTTAACGTCAAATCTTTCACCCTTTCAATCCAGGTGATCCCTCGCCACGTGCAGTACCCATCCAGAGGTAAGCTGCCCCACTGGACCAAGGGATTGACCCCCTGGCAACGCCTATATTCCCGCCACACCCTCTGCAGCGTCCGACACGCCAGAATGTTCCTGCGACCGATGGTACCGCAAGACTCTCTGGACCTCGTCCTGGCGTCTACCTACCACCACGACAAGGACGTGTTACCAGACAAGTGTGACGTCTTACTGCAACCCGAGACTGTCGGCTTCGACACTTGGTAAGTGGCTTTTATCAGATCTTTGATTTGGCTTCTTAGCTTTAATGTTTGGTGTCAAATTTGGTAGCTTTTGTCAATGTGCAATGACTGTATGATGCAATTGTTAGAGAATAGCCTCATAGAATTCACCATATTCGTTATGTTCGCTTGTGTTGATCTTTTTTCTCTTGCCTCGATCCCGCTCTGTCAGAATCCGTTTGTAATTTAGGTCATAAATATGGTCGGTTATTTATTTTCTTTTCTTTGACAATTTGGCAAGAACAAATGAAAAGAATTAAAGATGATCTACTCAGCGCTGATCTTCTCTGATTTAACAAAATTCTGACACAGCCAAACAAAGCGACAAGAAATCATGAAAAACTTGATCGATTTTTAGTCAACTTTGCAGTACAGTAAAGCAAATAAAGCATAGCTTGAAATTGTCAAACTGAAGTTGAAGACAGTTTAGAGTTGGGTCTCATCAGATCTCGGCCAACATCTAAAAATCATTGGATTAATTCAGCGTAGATTCTTGTTGCAAATTAGCAATTCAAACAAACATAGGCCGACAAAGATGCCTAATTAAAATTAATACCATGACGATACTGATCTTTGGTACATCCAATTACTGTTAATTACTTCCAGATAAAATTGCTCTTGTGATCGTGAAATATTTTACCAAACAACTTTTTTGGATAAAAGAATCCCGCGTTTTACTATTCAAGAGAAGACATACTATTCTCACACGATGCAACTTCTTTAAATAATGGATTTGGTTGAGATTACTGCTGATAGCTGAAAGAATTGTTTTGTTGGCCTTCTGAAGGTTTTCGAAGCTGAGAGCGGTGCGTAACAGTAGACGCATGTTGTTTCTTCCCATGGTGCGTCTACCATGCCCAATGCTAAACTTGGTGGAGTGTACCAAAGACCGGTCCCGTTCGGTATGGGTCGTTAATTACCAGTTTCTTACTCACTCTGCTGTTTGGGCGGCTACAGTGCTTAGCCGTTGTCGATTTGAAATTATCGCAAATCAAATTTACATGTTTTTCAAAACATATAACGTGGCTAGAACTTGGTTAATTCAGCACTTCTGTGCTTTGTGCAGGCAATAATTCATAATTTTCTTGAATTTAAAAACGGTGAGCCAATATAATTGGTATAGTGGCGCTACAGTAGCCAACGTTTGAACTAAACATTTAAAAAATATACGCGGTTTAACTTCACTCAGATCAATGGAACAAATTTTATTTTCTTTATTTTTATTCTTTTAATTTTTCACAATTATACACACATAATGCATTTTAGGTACACATTTAGAAAAACAAAAAATGAAATAGTGAAAAATCCCACATGAGAAGAAAAATCTATTTATTTAAAAATCGACAGCTATCAAAATATATGGTTTACCATTAAGGTCTAGCTCACTGATCTATTTTATAAATACAATTTCTTATTAATAATATTTATGATTATGGTTATGGTAATAATGAAGTGTTATTATACAAATGGTTGTGTAAGATGCAAATTGATGCTTTGAGAGCGGCAGGAAGTATAGAGTCAAATATTGAGAGCGAGTGTCTGGGCTTGTCACCAAATATACATTGATGCTGCGAGCTACTGAGCTGAGGTACTAGAGAGAGTTTAGATAAATTCCCATCTGCTAACAGAAGATTATACTAGACTACTAACATTAAACAAACATTAATTAAACAAACTGCTAACAGGTGATTTTAACAGATGATTTAGAGAGAAATGTGTCCTTTTTTTGATGATCAACTTAGCTCTTGAAATCTTTCCCCTCTTTCAGGCGACTTCTACGCAACACAAAAATCATCCCGGCCGTGAAACCGATCCGTCGCGGGCACCCCATCATCTACGGCGGTCAGAGCAGCGACGACGAAGACGACAGCGACACCGACGTCGACCCCAAGAGACGTCGCGACGCCAAGAAGAAATGTCCGGGAGACGGCAAGCCTAAACGAAGTATCTACAGCGTGAAGTTGGGTATAGCGGCAGACCACTCGCCGGCTACCAACGCTGGGTTCTCCAGGAAGGTCGATGGAACGTATTATGCCGTGTGATTCTGTTTCTGGTACTGTTGGGAATTGCCATTTGTTGGGAGAATACAGTGATAAAGTTGTTGACATTGTCCCCACTATACAAGATGGTATTATTATTATTTGTGGTGTTTAACGGCGTACTGTTTTGACATCTGGCCATGCGGCACTGGTCTTATGGCGTCGGTGAATAAGTGGATGATTATGAGGATGATGATGAACCTAACCAAGCTAAGGGAGGAGGGTAAACCCGGCGCAGACACGTAGCCTACTCCTGTCGAAGAGCACCAAGGGTACAACTGGCTTAACGTCCCTTCCGAAGGACGGTACAACGCGAACAACAGGATTCCTCTACAAATCCATGCTGTCGAGACGTTGATAAGCAAGGCGAGTGAAGTTGCTGTACTAACTTTCATCCCTCCAGCCTCTCTCCTGAACAGAACTGGTCATGTGAATGATGGTCACCCATCCAATACCTGACCCAGCACAGTGTTGCTTAACTTTCATCCCTCCAACCTCTCTTCCGAACAGAACTGGCCATGTGTATGATGGTCACCCATCCAAAACTTGACTTAGCGCAGTGTTGCTTAACTTCAGTGATCTCACGAGAACCAGTGTTTCCAACACGACAAACCGTTCGGTCTACAAGAAAGTAGAGTTGGTGTTGGTAATAGTCTTGTATGTCTATTAAAATGTCAAAATACTTGAACGAAACAGTTTTTTTTTTAGCTAATTCTGTTTTGAGAAGGGTTTTTTAGTCCAAAAAAAGACATCTCCCGACTTTTTTACAGAGATCGCTCTGTCATCGTCAGAGTTATGCTGCATGTTTGTAAAGCTAGGGTTAATTACATGATTTTCTGGAATGCAGATGGTTTATATATACCATGTATTATGTATTATCTCGAAGATTTCACTGGTTTGGTAAAGGTGCTTCTACAAATGTCTCACTAAATGAGTGAACCGTTGCGATTAGTGGTGGAAACAGGCTCACGAAATGGTGTTGATTATTTGTCTCCTCGGGACTGGCTGACTTTTTCAAGGGAGTTGTGGCTAATTAGCTGGAGTTCAGCTCATTAACTCAATAACATTAACATAAAGTAGACTTTGTTTACATAGATGTTTCAATCCGTCAAATTTGAACTTTACTTGTATCATTAAACTGTGTTCATTCAAATTTTAAATTTTCTTTGCTATCAAATTTGCGCACAAGAATAAAGGTATCTAGAACAAAGTTAATTATCCTAATAAGTCTGTACTTTTAGTGTAGCTAAAAAAATTACTCATTAGTCGTTTCTGTAATTAAAGGCAACAAAACGAATCTTCATTAGGAAAAATATTTGTCTTGGCTAGAATATGGCATTCCATTTCACATTTCGAATAACTCCTTAAAAAAATCTGTCGTTTTATTGTGCGTTTAGCATTTGTCCAACCTGAGTCCTGACATTGTCGTGTCACCTTGACAAGTTGATTTTAAACGACCACATTCCTATGTAACCAAATCTGACCGTATTAAGATTCTATCAAAGTCACCAAAGCAAGAAGTTCCTGACTGCTCCAACCTCCAGTTTAAACTTGTTTTTTGTAAAAAAAAAAATTTGTAAAATAATGCAAAAACGGCAAGCGTTTGTAAATACGATTTCAAATACACATCAATGAAATTGAAGCTTGAAAGGAAGCTAGACTGACAAAAAATTGCAACCGAACCAGGTTGAGAACCCGGAATCTCTGAATTGCCGGTTGGGTGTTCTACCAACTGAGCTATTTGGGCACACATGTTCCAGCTTTCGCGGAGTGGGTTAAGACTTCAAGGGCTAACGAACACCCTGGTGTAGAGAATTAAAACTAGAACAAATGCACAGACACCCTATGGACATCGTATAAAACGTGCTGAATGACCTTGTAGTTTAGCTGAGAAAACGAGGCCGGCAACACGTGGTAACGGTAGGAGCCACCCGATGGCGCTTGCTGCTGTACTTTTGAACAAACCTAAGCAATTCAATATTTAAATATAAAACTATTGGTACATGTTTTTCAATCACTGAGGTAAGTATAAACTAGTCAGTAAAAGAGAGTCAAAAGTAAGTTTAATCTCAACCTGAACCTGAACCTGAGATTAAACCTAGAATCCCAGTGGTTGAAATATAAGGTTAGCCATTGTGAAGTAGAGAATTGAGAAAATTGACTTTAATATTGACAATGGGTTCATCGAAGAACGTTAAAAAATATAAATAAATAAACAGGAATTACTGTAAAGATATGGGTTGTGAAATATGAAGTAAATTAACAATGCTTGCAATGGGCAAAGTATTTTACTATAAGAAACACTGATATCCTCTCAAAAACTGGTGGCCAACCAATATCATTATTTATTAAACTTGTTTATACTTCTACGAAGCTAACAATGTCAAAAACTCTGTGACGCTTTAGTTCTGGTTGATTACTCTAGGTTCGCTCTAAGAGCTTGTGTACAACGAAGTTCTTAAATGCCAAGAGATTCGGTCAGACTCGGCGCCTGCGTAGAGTTGCTCATCCTGAACTGCACGAGCACGATCAGGTAGGTGGCCAGAGACGAGAACAGCTGAAACAACAAGACCAACAGGGAAATCTCACTAAGATTATTATTTATTTATTATCATTGTGTTCAAATATGGATTTTTAATAAAATCTGACGTATTTTTTCTTTTTATAATCCGATCATAACTTTTCTATTTATATTTGTTTTAAGAATGGCTAAAATATAAATTCTCGTGGCGGGATGGAAACGGGCTGTAAAAACGGGCCCGTCTAACAAAAAAAAATAAAAAAATTGTTTCAAATTTAAAGAGATTTCCCTAATTTTTGAACCGACAGCAGGTGAAAAATGCAAAAACAGCTGACACTACCAACAATAGTTAGAAGAAGCAAAACCTGTGTAAATATGCCACGAATGGTTGCAACGAAGAAAAGCATAGGCACAACTCAGAATGGTTTAAAATTCCAAGAAGAGTTGAAACAAATATTAATTCAATAACTGGACCAATAAAGAACGGCAAGAACCAGTAAGAAAATTTTGTTCAAACAATACACGGCTGGAACGATTAAAAAAGAAACCAAGAATGGCTGGAACAGTTTCAAAAACTGCTGTACGGGCCGAGAACTGGAACGAGGAACTCACCGAAGTGAGCAGCGCACGGTTTACATCCACGTAGCCCCCGAGGTTGATCACCGGCGTCTTCACCGTCAGAACCTTCAAGAACTGTTCGATCTGTAGAAGAAGCAAAGTCAACATGATACAGTCGTGTTAGCCTTACCTTGCCACAACCTGGTGGACTCTGACTACAGTCGTGTTAGCCTTACCTTGCCACAACCTGGTGGACTCTGACTACAGTCGTGTTAGCCTTACCTTGCCACAACCTGGTGGACTCTGACTACAGTCGTGTTAGCCTTACCTTGCCACAACCTGGTGGACTCTGACTACAGTCGTGTTAGCCTTACCTTGCCACAGCCAGGTGGACTCTGACTACAGTCGTGTTAGCCTTACCTTGCCACAACCTGGTGGACTCTGACTACAGTCGTGTTAGCCTTACCTTGCCACAACCTGGTGGACTCTGACATCAGTTGTGTTAGCCTTACCTTGCCACAACCTGGTGGACTTCGACTACACATTGCCAACTTTAGAATGCAAAATAAAGCCAGTCTTCACCGGGGAGTTTGAAAATTAACCAGGAAATTATGATCAAACAATGCATCATGCACTTAAATTCTTTGTGAATTTATCAGTTTATTTACGTGAAATTAATTCTATTGAAAAATAAGAACTTAAATGCAAAACTAAAAGTCCTAGTGGCTTCTGCTAAATACCTACCGTACACTAGCGGATTCTAGCGATGGCTGCTAAAAAGCGGGTTGCAAGCTTGGGTGCATGCCAACCTGATAAAAGTTAAAAGTAACCCGAAATATATTAATTTGAACTTTGGTTAGTTAACATTTATTGTTTATCAGTAAATATTTTGTTTTAATTAAATTATTAAATGTTTCAACCAAAGAAAAACATTATTTTGTTGCTTTTAAATCGGATAGTTAACAGTAGCATCATGGTGTCATGTTTTCTAGGTTGGTACAAGCACCCCAGAAAGTGGCAAACTCAAATTAATCCTAGTGTAGGGACTCGTCTTCGGGAGGAAATAGACGCTAGAAGCTACTTAACTCGACCGGCGAGGGAACTTACCTCACACTGCGTCAATTGGTCGGAGGTCCTGATTAAACTGATTCGGTCCAGGAACGTTCTGCCAACCTAGAAGGCAATTAATTGATTGGTTGTGATTGACGACGCATTGTTTTGACAACTAGTCGTGTGGTTCTAGTCTAATAGAACTATGAGGAACCTAATCTAGCTAAGAAGGGACTAGGGTGAAATAGGTGTGACCCGGTGTCAGCAAATAGACTACACCAATCTAAAAACGCCAAGAGGACCACTCCTTCCAAAGACGGAAAAAAATCGAACAGGATCCCTCCACAAATCCATGATAGGATAATGAAATTTAGTGCTAACTTCTATCTCTCTCCACCTCTTCGCTTAACAGAACTCTTCACGAATATAATGGTAACTCATCCAATACCTGACCACGTGCAGTGTTGCTTAACTTCGGTGATCTAACGAGAACCGGATTTCTAGCACGGAAAACCGTTCTGTGGTCACCCATCAAATATCTGACCCAGCGCAGTGTTGCTTAACTTCGGTGATCTCACGAGAACCGGATTTCTAGCACGGAAAACCGTTCGGTGGTCACCCATCCAATATCTGACCCAGCGCAGTGTTGCTTAACTTCGGTGATCTTACGAGAACCGATGTTTCCAACACGGCAAACCGTGCTGTGGTCACCCATCCAATACATGACCAAGTGCCTTGTGGCTTATCTCAGTTTCTACTGTTTCTAGCAGTTAATAATAATTGTAAAACCTCTCACTCTGTCAGTTGTTTGATGTGCCGAGTTGCAAAAGACGTAAATCACGGCGAAGACGATCATCACGCTGAACGCGAGTCCAAACTGGCGTGACACGGGGTAGTCGTATTCAACCCCGCCGGGCATTGCACCGTAGATAGTCAATAAGAGCACCAATGACCAGAGGATCAGTATAAACGCCACTGTGTGCACCAGCACGTCGCCAGTGGCGCTGGTGAGGCGACTCAGGTTGCACCAGACGGTACGGTATTTTAACACCACGGGCGCTAGGTGAGCTTCTTTCCGATGAAACTAAAGGAAATTGATGTGGATTTTAGTTAGCAACTGTGATTTTAATTCAGGGTTTGCTCTCCTGGGAGGGGGAATCAAGAGGAACAATGAATGCCAATCTTCTCGAATGAGAGTGTGTTCAGAAATTTAAAAATATTTTTTTTTTCAAATTTCCGCACGGTACCTCTATCGACGCAAAAATACCATAGGAATTAGCTAAAAACCAGACACATTGCTTTGGTGAACGTGCTATGATTTCAGAAAAAAAATCTAATATAACATTTTTTTATTACCAATTGGACCATCAACTAATTTAATACTGAATCAAGCAGTCTGTGGGGAGCGATTCATAAGAATTCTAAGCTGAAAATCTTTATTTCTTTTATCAATTTTATCAAAGCTGTTACGATACAATCACTTTTAGGTTTTTCTCTTCATTAGGAGCTCTGCAAACATAATTTAGCTGCAAATAATTACTTATTATTATTAATCCCCTACGGGTTCCTCACCTCTGTCTCTAGCGACTCGACCAGATGGTCGGCCGTCTCCGAAAGGGCTCCACACAGAAAATGCCAGAGTGCACAATGCATGTGCACCAACGAGATCGAGTAATAGTAGAACGGCGTCTCGGTAAGCAAGATGGCGTCCAGTAGCAGGTACTCGAGAAGGACAAGTGTGGTGCACTCGACTACGATTAGGATGACAGTGTAGATCACCTTCTTGCGGCTCTTGGTGCAGGTAAACGGTCTTCCGGTCACCAGCTCCACTGAAAGCTGGGTACATTAAAGAGGAAATTACAAAAATGCAAGCTTTGCTTCTCCCATAAGCGCTAAACTTCTAATAACCAGCATTACAGTTTGCTTAGGTCCGGTTTTACCAAAATCTCGCCTCCTAGAGTTGAAGTGTTAGTTGAAACTATTGCCATGACAACTTTCAATCAAGTGCAGTGGAATTCAGATGTTTCTGTGAGTGAGAGGTCCAACTTATAGTTGAATATTTTGGTTAAACCTGACCTTAACTTCTAGTTAAAGTGTAAGTTAAATCAATTACTACAACAACCAATCACAGGCAGTGAAATTCAGATGTTTCTTAGGGTTAAGAACGTGTGTCAGTGTTGATATAAGTAGTATTACGGGGCCTAACTGAAGCTATCCTGATCCTATGTTATTCTAGGATAAAAAAGAGTGGACTGAAGGGTTTGGCGGGATGGAAACACCGGTTCTCGTGAGATCACCGAAGTTAGACAAGAACGCACTGGACAAGGTATTGGATGGGTGACCAACACACATATGACCAGCTGTTTGGGAAAGAAGTTGGAGGGATGAAAGTAAGTACAGCAACTTCATTTGCCTTGCTTATCAACCTCTCGACAGCGTGGATTTGTGGAGGAATCCTGTTGTTTGAGTTGTACCGTCCTTCGGAAGGGAGATAAGCCAGTGGTCCTCTTGGTAAAGGCACCGTGTTGTCAACTTTCCTTCTAGGCTAGATTAAGTTGATTATCATCCACTCATTCACCGACACCATTAGACCAGTGCCACATGGCGCGATTTCAAAAGACCATGTCGTGTAACCCCACGAATCAATCGATCTGGTAATGGGGGTATAAATGATTAATTTTTAAACGATCAAAAGTAGAACTTAAACCGGAACTCATATAAAGTGTATTGTTTTGCCGTAGAGCCGTGAGACGAATGTGATCACCTGCAAGTCTGTCCAGTCGTTGAGGTACCCGGCCACTTTATGTGCTTCTGACCAGTGGATAACAGGTAGCACTGTCTGGGGGAACAAGTACAGGATGCACAGGTACGAGAAGACCAACGTGCCGAAGCTTAACGTGGAGTTTGACATCAGCGTGACGAGCCGAAATAGTAAGGTCGTCGAGTAGAGGGCCATCATGAGGTAGACGCTGAACGAGTAGGCCGTCGGGGCAGAGATGAGGCCGAAAGTGAACTTGCCTGAATTGGAAAGTTATGTCATTGGGTTTATAGGTTAAGTCGAGAGTATCAGCGCTAATTTTGAACTTTTTTTTTCCTCGAGCATTGCCGCCCGAAGACTACTATATTGACAAAAATTGTGTTCGGAAACAGATGCGGTCACCGTCGTTTAGAGCGTTATGAAATTTTACATTGTTTATTTTCGCAGATATTTCGCAATTGAGACTGGTTTACGCTCAGTTAATATTTATTGGTGCTAACCCAAACGATTGATATTTATGTATCGATATTTGAAGTCGTTATTTATTGTGAATATCTGTTTAAAAAAAAATACAGCGGCAAGCGCCATCGGGTGGCAACAACCGTTACCACGAGCTGGAGGTAGTAGAACGTTTAACGTCAGCGCTGTGACTCTGACAATGCACTAAAACCAGCGATGTTTTAACTTGTTAACTTGTCTTATGTTCAAAAATGCAAACAAAATCACCTGTGACTTCTTACCTTTCTTCTGCGCCACCGGAAACACCCCTACAACGCGCATGTAGCACCACAATGGTTTCAAAAATCCGAGGATGTGCGATTTCGAGTCAACACCATCGTCAGCAAATTGCTGCCTTTGAGGTCGCTTGCCACTGTTGTGGTACAAAGCGCTGGCAAACTCTCTTTTCAACATTTCGTCGCTCATCAAGAACGGCCGAGGAGTTTTAGGAACCACAGACATGACAAACCACCTTCTTTTCCCTAACTATATATTTTCTATTTTATCCCGTGTTTGTCTAGTATTATTTTATGTGGATTGATCAAGTGTTTATGCTTGCTGCACTGGGTAGGCAATGCTTAAAACTAATTCGATAGCGCCTGGGAAACATCTACTTTAACATTATACAAGAAAATATGGAAATCGATTCTCTAAACTTTATTTGCCGAACGTACACACGAATGAAATATTAATGTAAGGAAATTGATGAGCTAAAACCAACATCAATGGAGTACACAACATTTCAATGCAAGCAATTTTGAAAAGCAACAGGCCAATCTTCTTCTAATACCTACGTGTTGGTCAATTAGTCAAAATTGATTTATTTGACGTTATGTCTTGTTTTCTCGCAATAATCGCCCCCTATGAACACGTCAACACGCAACTATCTCAAGTTCTTTCTGGTCTTTGGTTTCTTGACACCTCGCTAGTCCGAATTCCGACCAAGGGACGATTTGTTTTGCTGACGGGGGGTTGGTCGGTTCTGCACCCTTGTCAAGCGGGACGCTAAAACACTTGCGGTTGACATCAGGGTAAATTTTGTCCCCTGTCGCGAACACGTTTTAGGGGTCAGTTCGCAAAGGGAGCATTATGTTACATGTCGTCGGCAAAGTAAGGAAGGGAATCAGTGATTTTTGGTCATGGTTCCTAGCGGTATCCAACGTCGAATAGGAATTACCTACTCGAGATTGAATGGATGTGACGCAGTATTTAGCGATATTTGAATCACAGTGACTGTAAGCCAGTCTCAAATGCGAGAAATCTCCAAGAAAACACGAAACGAAATATCTAAACACTCAAAATGACAGCGATTTTTCTAGCAGCATCCTCGATTTTTGTTGATAAAGTAGTCATTTTGCGTGCAGTTTTCGCCAAGACCGTTTAAAATTAGCATTATGGCAGTGAGGTAAAACCGTTGGTAAAACTCGTCTCAAATACCAAATGTGTTAAACATAATT
Organism: Protonemura montana; assembly: GCA_947568835.1. Taxonomy (NCBI): domain Eukaryota; kingdom Metazoa; phylum Arthropoda; class Insecta; order Plecoptera; family Nemouridae; genus Protonemura; species Protonemura montana. The sequence continues at coordinate 14,661,954 of OX387608.1, read as the reverse complement.
ATAGCTTTCTACGGAGAAATCTTCTTGATCGAAGTCAAACACTTCTAAAATTCAGTCAAAGAAAATGACATAAGAAAACAGCGCTAGTCAGTGCCAAAGTCAGTGCCCTGTTTATATCTAAAGTGACATTAAATATTTGCTCGATGCTCATCGACATAAAATACTATTTGTTCGGCGTTGCAAAATTCACAATTCATTCGTAGCAAATCACTAAATCAATAACGCATTACCTCGTCTCTGCTGTTTGTTTTCTTGCAAGTTTCTAGATAAAATGCATTACGAATCAAATCAAACTGATTGCACTCGGTGGTGTAGGCTGCGTCAAATCGATCACTCCGCGCCATCTAGCACAGATCTACGGAACCGCCAGCGTTTCAAATCCAATGTACTTTATTTTTAAACATAGGATATATCGAGAGTTTCAAATCGTTCAACGGTTTACTCTGCGAATAAAAGACGGAGGGTATTTACGTTTTATTACCTAAAGTATTGTTCTGTTTAATAATAGCTGCAAGCATTCCTGACTGAGTCCAAATAAACAACGGACTGGTTGTCGAACAAATTGGGCAATTAAGTTGGGACATAAATCATCTCTAATATGTGGACATGCCACATTATGCAATTACTAAACGAATAATTGTGTCTGATTGTCGACCAGTCTCGACTGGTCAGAAGTTTCACGAAAACGAATCGAAAACAGGTATTTTTTAGTCCTAGGGGTCAAAGAGCATGGATAAATATTATTTGATTGATTGATTGATTTTTTGTGCTTAACGACGCACTGTTTTGACAACTGGCCCTGTGGCACTAACCTAATGGCGTCGTTGAACGAGTGTATGATTATGAGGATGAGGATGAACCTAACCTAGCTTTGAAGGGAGAAGGGGACACCCGGTGCCGGCAAATATATCTATACTTTTGTAGAAGAGTGCACCAAGGGGATTTACCCTACCTAATTACGGTACAACGCGAACAACAGGAACAACAGGAGTCGAGAGAATTATAGGTAAGGCTAGTAAAGTTGTATTACTTTTACACAACTTTTTTGACATTAACTTTTTTCAATGTGTTTATTTATTATATCAGTAAAAATATCGAAAGCTTTTGATATCAATTGGCAAATTAAACATAAAACGGTAATATTTACGATGCATAGCTTATGGAAACCAATAAATAACAGCTATTAGTGGTAGTAATTCACTGGCGATGGGTTGTCCTCGCCTTCCGGTGCCAGCACAGAGATCCCGGAAGAGGGTCTTGGCGTCGAACGCGGGTCACAGGACAGAAAACACCCGGCGTCCCCACGTCTCCGTCGAGAGTTTTTGTGACGGCCCGGATTTTCGGGATTAGGGTCTAAACTAATAAAGCTAATAGGCCGTGACGTATGTGATTGCTTGTGACTAGACTGTGGTTCGCAGTCGCTGTTGATGAATTGTATAGGAAAAATTTAAATTTTGATGCGGGGGGCAAATTATTTTAAATGCGAAAGACAGTCATTTGGCGGTTTAATCTGGTACATAAATATATTAAAAGTATATCCATGTATCTTAGGCTTGAGCCAAAATAAAGCGAAATGCAGCGGACCACTTTCCATCTTGCAAATCATTTTTATAAATGACAATCTCTTTTGTCAAATTTTGCACTGTACTAGTTTTATACTATCTGTTTTCGTTCCCACTTCTTCACCCTCACAACTAAAAACTCACAAGCCTAGGTCCCTATAAGCCCTTGTGTACAGTTCTGGTTTTATGAATATCTCCTTGCACATGTGTTTAATTATACTTGTCCCTCACCTAGCACCACAGGTACGGGCTAATTAGTGAGCTAATTGTTGCCCTACATCATATAAGTTTATATGTTATGTTAATCTACATTTTAAGTGCCAAATTGTAATAGTTTTTGGTGAATCAGAAACTCAAAAAAATATACAAACACAATATGAGAAGAAAATAAAATACGATGGTTTTTAGACTCATGTCTACTTGATTTATTCTTAGCACTAGTTTTAAGAAAAACTATTTGAAATGGGTTTTGAATGCTAATTAAAGGGCTACTAAATTTCCCGACGTTTCGTAACATATACTAGTTACTTCTTCAAGGGTAATATTCATAAAGCCAGAAAATTGTCAGGACTGCTCTTACCCTTGAAGAAGTAACCAGTATATGTTAGGAAACGTCGGGAAATTTAGTAGCCCTTTACTTAGCATTAAAAACCCATTTCAAATAGTTTTTCTTAAAAATCAAATACCTTCGCTCTTGTAAAACGCAAATCAAAAAACGAAGCCCCAGTAAAATTTAACAAACACGCCAATAGGGATCCGCATGAATTACAAAAAAATAATAAACGTCTCTCACTCGTCCTTTTCACATAGCGTATGATCGAACCTACTTCTCGATTACAAGGAAGTGGCCATCAGACGTCTTGTCGCCATGAGACTGACAGGATTCTCACGCAGCCTCCTTGCCAGGATCAACACTCACCCCGAAGAACGTCTTGGTTCGACGACGGGGTGTCTTCAAGACTGTCACTCGGTGCGTGGGAGACGCAGGGATTGCGTCTTGCGGCTTACGAGGCTTGAGAAAATAATCTTATCATAAGTCGCATAAACCCCAATGATTTCCATAAGTGAATCTTCAATATAACTACCCCTAAAATGAACACTGAATGTACTTTCAGGATGAAGGGGTAGTTGATCGATTCGTAGATGGTTTAATCGCTGAGTTTAATATAAGTGTGGAAGGGTAAAGTGGCACTGCCCGATTATCTAGGTGATCTTCCCCGGCTCTAACCATTAAGCCCGATCAGGAGTAATTGTGTACTGTCTGTGAAACCATATGGGAGACATTGTGTTTAACGACGCACTATTTTGACAACGGGCCCTGTGGTACTGGTCTTATGGCGTCGGTGAATGAGTGGGTGACGATGAGGATGATGATAAACCTGAAATAGCTTAGAGGGGAGGATGGTGAAAACCGATGTCGGAAGTAGTCTACTCCTGTCGAAGAGTACCAAGGGGTACGCCGGTTTGACATCCCTTCCGAAGGACGGTACAACTCAAACAGCAGGATTCCTCCACAAATCCATGCTGTCGAGAGGTTGATAAGCAAAGCGAATGAAGTTGTTGTCATAACTTTTATCCCTTCAACCTCTCTCCCGAACAGAACTGGTCATGTGTATGATGGTCACCCATCCAATACCAGACCCAGCGCAGTATTGCTCAACTTCGGTGATCTCACGAAGACCAGTGTTTCTAACATACCAAACCGTTCGGTGAGTTGCATTGTTTTCAAGCTCTGATCGGCTAAACTGCTGATCAGATTTTGATGCAATTTTCATGACACCTTAATCTGTTATTAACTAAGACTGCAATTGTTTTTCAGCGGAATCAGACCGAACGTTTGCTAATTTGTTAGAATTACAAAAATTTGCATGGTTTTTTTTTCTGTTTTATACGAATCTAAAATTCTGTCACATTATTGGAAAGTTGCGCTGTTGGAAAAACGTGTACAGAAAGGAAGTTGAATGAGCTGTTGATGAACCTAAAGTACCTGCGGGGGTGGTGGTTTGGGGGGAAAAAACCCCAGACGGTACCGTTTGTAATGACCGATCATGAAGCGTTCTTTGGATAAATAAATTTGATGTTATGAAACTCCAGATGTGTCTATGAAATGTCCTTCTAGTTAATTCCAGCCCCCAAACATCTATTATTACAACGTGTTAGCACCGAACCCACCCTTAACCCAAGCCAGCAAAAAGGTCAAATTCCAAGCCAATAAATCCTTTAAACAAACCGGGAAAATACAATTCACTCTGAACATAACAAATTGAGTGACTTCTCCATTTGCCAATAGCGTACCGGCGTCGTTTTTCTCCTGCCAATGGGACGACGGCGTCGTTTTTAGACTCCACCCCCGCACGGAAAGGTCGCAGCATCTAGAGATGATGTACCAGAGATTAGAGCGTGCTAATTGTGTGATGACCGGACTCACGCATCATGCGTTAGGTTAGTAGTGTCGCGTGCGTGTGCTAGTTTGGCTTTCGTTTTCGTTCCGTGTGTTTGCTTTTTGGTTTATTTCGGAAATTATTTGCTATGGTTTGAGAGTGCGAAAGTTTGAAGATTTTCAATTTCGTTTTCTTTATTTTCTTTCGTTTATTGTGCTTCGTTTTATTCTAAGATTCTAGTGAAGACAAGTCAGAAGACAAGACGCTTATTTGTAAGTGTTTTATTTTTTTTTTATTTTGCAATATCTTGTGATTATGAAATTTCAACTGTAATTTGTAAAGATTTTTCATATTATCAGGCTAAAAACTGTCAGAATTTAAACTTTCTGCTTAAAATTGAATGACATGCGTTCGATTTTCGAAATTGATTTTCTAAAAGCAAGAAAAATTTAACAGCAAACTTCAAAACTTGTCTTGGATTCGTTTTCTCTAAAAAGCCTTCTGTCCGGTTTTACCAAAATCTCGCCTTCCAGTCAAAAAGTGTTAGTTGAAACTGTTGCCATGATGACTTCCAATCACATGCAGTGAAATTCAGATGTTTCTGTGAGCTAGAGATCCAACTTATAGTTGAACATTTTGGTAAAACCCGACCTAAGTAAAGAATTTACTCTTAATGTTTAAAATAATAGAGACAATCAAAGATTGTCACCAAGCATTACTTTAATATCAGGACACAGCCAAAGTTCTCATATATTTTTTGAGAACTGCATTAATATAGATTTAAATCAAAAGGCACCGAGAATTTTTAAATGTTATTTTTATGAACTATTTATTTACAATGACCAGTGTCGGGTAAACTCTTTGAAAGCCCATGTGCAATTATGTGCAGTGAGGACCTTCAGTGTTGGGTCTAAACCGTTATCGTGAAGGGTTTCCAGAATTTGAGTCATTTTGAGCCTTAACGTGACAGCAGAGGTGGTTTTAAAAGGCGTTCGGTGCGCAGCCCCAATTTTTCTTGAGTTCAGTGTTACTTTTTAAGTAAATCTATATACATTTTGAGTAAAACATACGACTGAAGATTGCGTGAGATGAGCTGGATTTTTATAGATATGGCAAATTCGGTTTTCCGAAGGTTTTTAGAGCTTTTGGCTGATAATGCATATGGTTTTTTGGTGTCTGCTTTTACTGATCTTGAAGATGGCAGAGCACATTTCGCCGAAACACAGAGTAACAACTAGATTTAAATTTCAAATTTGAGTCGCACGGAACTCAATTAAGAGCCGATTAACCTCAATTGTAATAAGCCTATGAATGAAAACAGAATTTTACTGATTTACCATCCACAATCCACAAATGAACCATCAAAACAATTTTTTTATTTTGTTAATCAACTCAATTCCCCACTCATTAACCATCTAAACTCATTTAATAGTATTTATCCAAAAACTGTTTGAAAAAAATGTCCAGACTCAAATTAGGATGAAATCTTATTTAAATTTCAAACGCTTGCAATGCGCGGGGCATTTTATTATTATCAACACTAAAACCGTCTCAAAAATTGATGCCAACGTCAAATTGGAGTTATTCTAATTTGACAGGTTGTAACGTGATATAGCGTCACTAGAATCAGAGTGACTGTGAGTATTTACTCCTTGGAGAACTGTCATTCTCATCAAATACACTAAAATCGTCTCAAAAAGCCAGTGTCCAAGTAGCTCAATGGTTCAGAGCAACACCTGCGATAGGTGAAGATCGGGATTCGTGTCCCCGTTTGGGCATCAATTTTTGAGACGGTTATACTGTTCCTAATAATAACAAATATCCAGACTCTTTGTTACCCAGTACATCATCGCAAACACCTCTGTATTCTCACCACTTTTCACCCTCAACAGACAATGCCACGACGGCGTCGTAACCACCAGTCGTGCCGTGAGGTGCCCTCTTTCTCAGACGACGACTCTTCATGTAGAAGCGGTGAAAAGCCCCAGCAACGCAACGCAGCGAATGCACGGGAACGAGCCCGCATGAGGGTGCTCAGCAAGGCGTTCTGTCGCCTGAAGACAACGTTGCCCTGGGTGCCGGCAGACACCAAGCTGTCCAAGTTGGATACTCTGAGGTTGGCTACCAGCTACATTGCTCATCTGAGGGCGATCATGAATGAGGAGTCGCCGATTCATCCACTGAATTTGGTAAGTGTTTGACTTCTTATGCTAGGTTTTGGTTCGATGGACCAGATTTTGAGGAAATTTCTGTGGTGCTTTTGAGTCTTATTATAGTTTGAAACTCTTTCCAGCAAAACTAAACTTAATTAGTCAATAATTAGCCACAGTTTCACGGTCTGGAGCTAAAAATAGAATTCAAACCAATGAAAACCCAAACTTTAAAAATATTCCAAATCGAACGGTATGGCGTGTTGGAGACACCGGTTCTCGAGAGATCACCAAAGTTGATTAACACTGCGCTGAGTCAATTATTGGATGGGTGAACATCATACACATGACCAGTTCTGTTTGGGAGAGAGGTTGGAGGGATGAAAGTTAAGCAATACTGCGCTGGGTCAGGTATTGGATGGGTGACCATCATACACATGACCAGTTCTGTTTGGGAGAGAGGTTGGAGGGATGAAAGTTAGTACAGCAACTTCGTTAGCCTTGCTTATCAACCTCTCGACAGCATGGATTTGTGGAGGAACCCTGTTGTTCGCGTTGTTCCGTCCTTCGGAAGGGATGCTAAGCCGGTGGTCCCCTTGGTGCTCAGTTGGCTCAGCCAGTTGGAAACACCGGTTGCCGTGTGATCGCTAAAGTTAAGCAACACTGTCCCGGTGTCAGGCTTTGGATGGGTGACCGCTTTACCAATTAAAATATGACGAGGTTACCAGAGGAGTTTGGTCAGGTGAACGCACTCCAGCTTCCTTGATGAATGGTGGAGAAATCCTGTTTTTCGAGTCGAATCCCCAATGGATCCTTATTATTCGGAA